>CM062813.1:51268797-52619197 GCA_031772625.1 Pinus tabuliformis
AGTTCCTAGATTTACTAATTCATAATTCAAAGTTGAACTTTGGAGTTTTGAATTGGTAGATCTTTTGAATCGATCTTTCAAATCATAAAGGTCTTCTAATTTGACTACTGATTTAGGTATAGCATTGTTAGTACTATCCTGTTGCAATTGTTGGTCGTGTTGGTCTTCGTCAATTATTTGATTGGTGTAGGATCCTTCAGATGTGAGAAAACTCATGATATCAGGATCGTCGTTGAAAATCCTCCAATTGGTAATGTTATCAGGGATAGATGGTCTAAAAATTAACCCAATTGAAAATCGGTCAGGGCTAAAATCTTCTGAAGGAATGAGCTTGGAAGCTACATTGGCTAAGAGGTCTGCGCTAGCATTCTGGAGTCTAGGGATTGATGAAATATTAAATGCTATAAAATGTTCAGTCAGATCTTGAACTAAAGATTGATAATGCTTTAAATGACCTGATAAACAGTGTAGTATTGCGTACCCGTCTGATTACAATTTCAGAATCTCCGAAAACTTGCAGGTATTTGACGTCTAATCCGATTGCTTTGTATAATCCTTGGACTAGAGCCTCGTATTCTGTAGTATTGTCAGTGCACTCAAATTCGATTCTGCAAGTTAGCATGGTTTTATCTCCCTCTGGGCTTACTAACACGCTGTTAGGATATTCCGACACATAGGATATAGTTAAGTTCAACTTGGTCTAGTATAGAGTTAGGTTAGAGTTAGGTAAAGTGTGTTTCTTTACCGTTGTACATTTTGTAACTTACAATCCGACGGTCACAATATGTAGTGATCCGACGGTTCACTCTCACCTCGGTATTACCGACACTTGATCCGTGGCTTGACACCCGATTGGTCCATGAGTTCTATTTAAAGCACATGGAGGGTCATTGTTCGGGTAATCCATGCATGAGAGAAGCTTATGTAAATTTTCATTCTTTGATTAATAAATTTCCTGTAGTACCCACGTTGGGACAGGCCGTGGACTGTTTCCCTCCTTGCACTCTGAGGGTTTTAACCACGTCAAAAATACTGGTGTATTGATTTGAGATCTGGTTGTGAGCGGTGTCCTTTTGGTATTCTTTCTGTGGAACTTACCCTGTAAATTCCTACATGGTATCAGAGCTATTTGAGGGCCGCGTCCGTTGGTGATCCAAATCTGAAGCCGGTTGAACTGCATGCGGCTGTCGTTTCCTAGATCTGCTGTTTTGACTGCTTTCGGGCCGAGAGGACTGCTCTGTTGCGTTCGGAGCATCTGTTCCAATGAGGAACCCCTTTCGTTTCACGCGAAAAGGTTTCCGGTAGCCCTAGCTGCGTCATTTTTCAGATCGGGAGGTATACAGTGTTTTTTTTGCAGTTTACTGTTAATTTCTCTCTGCTTATTTCGGTCTCAGTTTATTTAGCCTTTTTTTTAACCGGATCTATACCTTTCATTTCTACGTATGCTCTTTGCCCTGCGACTCTGTGCGATCTGGGAAAATCAGAAACAGAAAGGAAGGATTTTTCTCATGCGTATGCTCTTTTCCCTGCACCTTAGTGTGATCTCGGAAAATCAGAAACATTGAGAAAAATATTTAGTTTTTCGGCTAAAGCTAACCTTGAGATTTTTTTTTTTAAATTTCTAGTTTTTTAGCTAAAGCTAACTTCGAGCCGCAAGGTTCGTTTTTCTTTGCATATTCGTGTTGGGTTTTGTGTTTTGTGTTTTGTAGCGAAAAAGAGCTTTCTCAAGGCAAGCACGCAAACCAAGGCCCCCCCCCCTCCCTCTCTCTCTCTCTCTCTCTCTCTCTCTCTCTCTCTCTCTCAAATTTTTTGTATAGATCAATTGGTTCAAAGCTATTTTAAGAGAGTAGAGGTCTTGGGTTCAAGTCTCCATTTTGTGGGGGCGGATTTTTTCATTCCCGCACATTCGCGCACTTTGCCGGCAACGTCAACAATTTTTTTTCAAAAAGCCATAACTTCTTCATCCGGAAGCCTTTTTCAGAGCCGTTTTTTTTAAAACCGCCTATTTTTTCGAGATCTATCCATTGGTACACTTACTTTCAGCATCTTCATCTTCAGTTTTTTCTTAAAAATGGAAAGTCCATGCCAAGTCATTCTTGACAGCACTAACTACTTCCAATGGGTAGAATACATGGAAGATTTACTTAGAAGTAAAGGTCTCTTCAGAATAGCCACAAACCAAGAGAAGAAACCAAAAGATGAAGACAAGGCGGCAAAATGGGAAAATAGACAAGATCAAGCACGTGGTTTGATAGGGATGTCTATTTCTCCTGATCTTAGATTCCACATTGCAGGACTTGAGACTCCTCATGAATCATTAGAAAAACTTGCTAAAGTTTTTGGGATTAAAAATGAAATTAGAGCCCATCAACTTGAAAATGAGCTGCTTACTTTGGATCCTAATAATTTTTTTTGCATTGAAGATTTCTTGTCCAAATTCAAGACCCTTAGATATCTCTTGGAAGGTGTTAAAGTTAAGAAAGAAGATGGTAACCTTATTTATTCCATCCTTACTAAGTTGGGACCAGCCTACTCTGTATTTGTTTCCACTTTCCATTCTACAAGGGAAGCTTTCATTTGTCAAGGACAAGACTACAAGGCCCCTTCCTTTGACTCCTTTTGTGATTCCTTAATAAGAGAACAAGAAAAACTCTTACACCTTGGTCTTCTTAATCTTGGAACCTCTTCCACGAAAGCGTTAGCCGCCCAGCAGCAACCAAATTCAAAGAATCCTAAGAAGTCATATCCTCAAAAGAATGGTCCTAAACCATCTCAGCCTCAAAATGAAAGATCATTTCAGCAAAATGATAAGACCAATAAAAACAAATGGAAGAAGACTGATAGACATTGTAACTTTTGTAATCGAGATGGCCACTTAGAATCTAAATGCTTTAAGAAGATGGAAGCCTTGGAAGCCGCAATGAAGAAACATAACATCCATGTGGAGCCTACTTCAACTTCAACTTCCGGAATGGCACTTTCTGCATGTCATTATCAATCATCTTAGTCTGGTTATGCATTAAATGTATCTTCTTCTTCTTCTCATTCTCATGAGTGGCTCATTGATTCTGGAGCCTCTTGTCACATGGCCAAAAACCAAGCCATGTTTTCTTCTTTAAATGATTGTAACACCAAAAATATATATATTGGTGATGATAGATCTCTTAATGTTGTAGGGACTGGAACTGTTCATCTAGACAATGGTCAGTTTAATGATGTATTATGTGTTCCAACCTTATCCTGCAACCTTCTATCTGTCTATCAGATATCTCATTCAGGTGAAGGTAAAATTGTTGAATTTTCACCTCATGATGTTGTAATCAAGGATCTAAAAGATCCTAAACCGATTCTAGCTACTGGTCTTGCTGATGATTCCAAAAGGTTGTATAAGTTTCAAAACTTTGGGTCATCCAATCTTCCCTCAGTATTTGTTGCTCATAATGATGAAGTGAGCAAACTTTGGCATGAGCGATTTGGTCACTTAAACTATCGCTCCCTTCAGCATCTATGTAAAGAAAATATGGTGACAGGTCTTCCTATGGTATCTTGCAGAGATGGTGTTTGTTCCGGATGTGTACTCGGAAAACATCATCGGGACAGTTTTGACAAACGTGCCTCTTGGCACGCCTCAGCCCCTTTACAGCTTGTGCACAGTGATTTATGTGGTCCTCTTCCTGTTGCTTCATTCTCTGGCTGCAAGTACTTCTTAACTTTCATTGATGATTTCTCCAGACGCACTTGGGTATACTTCTTGAAACTCAAGAACGAAGTATTTACCACTTTTTTGGCCTTCAAAGCATTTGTTGAAAAACAATCTGGACATCAAATTCTTAAGCTAAGAACTGATAATGGTGGAGAATATGTTAAAAACACATTCATCAACTTTTGCACCGAAAATGGAATTCAAATGCAACATACTGTTCCATACACTCCACAACAAAATGGTGTAGCTGAAAGGAAAAATCGCACCTTAAAGGAAATGGCTAATTGTATGCTGCAATCTAAAGGACTCAGTCTTAGTTTTTGGGCCGAAGCAATTAATTGTGCAAATTATATAATCAATCGCACTCCTACTAAGGTTCTAGAGAATATCACTCCAGAAGAAGCTTGGAGTTCCATTAAACCAGATGTAAGTCACTTTCGTGTGTTTGGAAGTGAAGCATGGGCCCATATTCCAGATGAAAAGCATAAAGCTTTAGAACCTAAGAGTGAGAAATGTACTTTTGTTGGATATTCTGAAGATGTAAAAGGTTATAGACTTATTCCATTTAAGTCCAAAAATGTTATCATTAGAAGAGATGTAAAATTTGATGAAAATAAATCGGCCTGCCAGCCTAGTCCGGCAGATGTGCCACCTCTTCCTCTCTCTTCTACTTTTGAAAACATTTCTTCTTCAGATGATGAAAGCGAGGATGATAATCCTCCCCCACCTTCTCAGGATCCTCAACTTCCAAGATGGGTCTGTGCTACTCGGGATGCAGCAGGTGATCTTGCCAGTGATCCTACAGATCAACGACGTACACGTTCTCAGTTTGAAAGAGCCTGTTCTTTACTGGCTCAAGCTCCAGTAAATCATGATCCTGACACTTTTACAGAAGCTTCAGGCCATCCACATTGGGAAGCAGCTATGAATGAAGAATATCATTCATTAATGACAAATGATACATGGGATCTTGTTCCTCTACTAAAGGGACGCAAACTTGTTAGATGTAAATGGGTTTACAGAACCAAGTATGGACCAAATGGGAAAGTTGATAAACATAAAGCTCATCTCGTTGCTAAGGGCTTTTCACAGGTCGAAGGCATTGACTACACTGAAACCTTCTCCCCTGTTGCCAAAATGAACTCTATCCGCCTTGTTCTTTCCCTTGCTGCCTCTTTAAAATGGGAAGTCCATCAAATGGATGTTAAATCTGCCTTCTTGCATGGGGACTTGCAGGAAGAAATCTATATGGAACAACCCATTGGCTTCATACAAACAGACTCCAGCCTTGTTTGTCGACTTAAGAAATCCCTTTATGGCCTCAAGCAAGCTCCTCGGGCTTGGTATGCCAAAATGGATAGCTTTCTTTTAGAATCTGGCTTTTCTAGGTGTCATTCTGACAATACTGTCTACACCAAGAAAGTGGGCAACTCTCTTATCATCCTTGTTCTTTATGTTGATGATCTTATTCTTACTGGTAGTGATCCCAACCTTATAAACCATGTGAAGTCCAGCCTTAAAAAGAAATTTGAAATGACAGACTTAGGACACTTACACTATTTTCTCGGTCTTCAAGTCTTGCAATCCCAAGAGGGTATTTTCCTTTCCCAGTCCAAGTATGCTTGTGATATTCTTCGTCATTTTCACATGGAAGACTGTAAGCCAGCCCCTTCTCCCTTTCAGTCTGGAGTCAAACTTTCAGTCTCTTGTACTTCTCCTGAAGTTGATGCTACCTTATACCGTCAACTTGTCGGAAAACTCTTGTATTTAACCCATACTCGTCCTGATCTTTCCTTTGCTGTTGGCCTTGTTGCTCGTTTTATGCAAAACCCCCGTGAAAGTCATTGGAAAGCAGCTAAAAGAATACTTCGTTATGTTCGAGGTACAATACAGTTTGGGATTCATTACAGTGCCAAAGCAGCTCCTCTGTTAGTTGGTTTCACTGATTCTGATTGGGCTGGTGACCCTGATGATCGGAAGTCTACTGCCGGCTATGTCTTCACTCTTGGTTCAGGACCTATTACATGGGCTTGTAAGAAACAGGCTGCCATTTCTCTTTCGTCAGCAGAAGCAGAGTATCGTGGTGCCGTGGAAGCTAGTAAGGAAGCCTTGTGGCTTCGTCAGATCCTATCAGAGTTTGGCTTTGAGTAGCAGCATCCAACCACACTTTGGTGTGATAATCAAAGTGCCATTCAGCTATGCAAAGATCCAGTCCAGCATCAGCGCAGCAAACACATTGAACTACACATGCACTTCATCAGATAGCTCATTCATGACCATGTTCTTGAAGTGCAATATTGTCCAACAGATGATCAGGTTGCAGACATCTTCACAAAGGTTCTCACAGAGGCGAAGTTCACTAAACTTCGATATATGCTTGGAGTTCAGGAAGTTGTCACTAAGGGGGGATAGGCTCTAGTGCCTCCTTCCTTCTCCTATTGTGTCATATTTGTAAATCCTTCAATCCTATCCCAAGTTGTTCTTAAGGGGGGATGTTAGGATATTCCGACACATAGGATATAGTTAAGTTCAACTTGGTCTAGTATAGAGTTAGGTAAAGTGTGTTTCTTTACCGTTGTACATTTTGTAACTTACAATCCGACGGTCACAATATGTAGTGATCCGACGGTTCACTCTCACCTCGGTATTACCGACACTTGATCCGTGGCTTGACACCCGATTGGTCCATGAGTTCTATTTAAAGCGCATGGAGGGTCATTGTTCGGGTAATCCGTGCATGAGAGAAGCTTATGTAAATTTTCATTCTTTGATTAATAAATTGCCTGTAGTACCCACGTTGGGACAGGCCGTGGACTGTTTCCCTCCTTGCACTCTGAGGGTTTTAACCACATCAAAAATACTGGTGTATTGATTTGAGATCTGGTTGTGAGCGGTGTCCTTTTGGTATTCTTTCTGTGGAACTTACCCTGTAAATTCCTACACACGCATCCCGCTCCTGCTCCTTCGTTAGACTTAGAACCATCAAAAAATAGTTTCCAAAACAAAGATTTATTTACAGGACTATCTATAAAATTAATGTATTTAGAACTATCTGCTTGAGAAAAAATTTCTACTTGAGATAAAACAGAATGTTCTAAGTAAGGTGATGTATGAGCATTGAAATTTCCTAGGAAAGAATCTACTGAATAGTTGCCAATGATGTTAGAATTATATGCTACTGGTTCGTTTTCTCCCTCAAGCTCTGTTACTATGTATTTCTGATGTCGTTCGCGCTCAAATTTTATTTTATTTGGTTTACCATTATAAGGGAGCCAGATATGCGACCAGTCAGTTGCAAAGTATCCATGAAGTTTTTCTGACCAATCTCTGCTAAGAATTAAGCCATAAAATTCAGGAATATCAGCAACTAAAATGTCAATAACTTGACATACCTTTGGGTTGGATGACAGCCTTATGGTAACTTGATTTAATTCACCAATCACTTTGACTTGAGATCGATCTAATTGGACTATGCATACAACGGATTTCTGTGGTTGAACATTCAATTTTTCGCAAATTGATCTTGGGAAAATATTTGATGAAGCTCCAGAATCAACTAAACAATTATGCACATTTTTATTGAAAATCTCATAAGTAAGGAGAAATGGGGGAGTATGCAATCTCGATCTTCCTCCAATTAATGTGATATCATTTGGATCAACTTTATTCATCGTACTAGTTGGAGGTCTTCCCATATCATGAGAATCTTGAGAGATTGCAGCAACTGGTAAAGGTGCAACTGTTACAGCATGTAATTCTTTCAAAAGTACTTTCTATTGGTGTTTTAACTTGCTCAATTCAAAGAGAGTAATATTGGCCCCAGTCTTTTTCATATCTTCTACGATGTTATACTCCATTTCATCTGAAACGATTAGCTTTTTAGATGGAGTAGATGTGTCTGTTTGGACTGGGCTGGTTTGAGTTGCTTTAGGTGATGTTTTCTTGGCTGCGACTTTATCCTTAGACATTGATCTTGTGCTCTTTGGCTTAGGTGTAGGCTGAGAAGGATCAAGTTGATTTCTGCTGCGAGTACTAACTGGGAATTCCTCTTGATCTTCTTCCTTTGGGAGGATGAAATCCAACATACCTTTTAACTCTACAACTTCTTCTTCATCGGTATGTTCTTTGGTAGTGTTTTCCTTTTCTTCTTCTTCTAACTCAACATTTGATATAGCGTTAGGGGGTTTGGAATCAATTGAAAGATTTCTTTTAAAAGGCCTGTATGGCTTTTTAGAAGAAGTTTCTGTCACTTGTTTCTTGATGTCGACCATTTAATTAGACATGGTCTTCAAAACTTTTTTAATCCTTCTAAATCGAATGGATCTTTTGGTTGTTTTTTCTTGGGATCTTCTTTGAAAGACACCTTCTTAGATTTTCATTCTTTTATCGCGTTTTTCTTTTCTAAAGCCATAATACTTTTCTCTACTACTATCGCTTCTTTCATATTTTCAACTAAGGTTGTTTTGTTAGCCCTATCAACAAAGATTGCTAAGTTTGATGGTAAAGCAGTAATGTACCATTCAATTCGCACTTCTTCACTAGGCTGAGAAGCAGTAGGTATTTTGTTTAAAATTTTATTGAAACATAAATTGAAATCTTTGATAGGTTCTCTTGACTTGGCCCTAAGATTAGACAAGTCATTGATCAGTGCCGCTATAGACCTGTCATCATCAAACTTGGTCAGGAATTGTTCTTGGAAGATGTCCCAACTAGTTATAGATCCAGAAGGTAACGATAAATACCATGATCCAGTTGTTCCTTGAAAAGTATAAGGGAAAAATCGAACAATAGCATCCTCATTAACAACTCCATTGAGATTTATAGATAACATAAAGTTATTTATATGCTCTTCCGCTAGCATGCCTGCCTCGAGGTTAAACTTAGGCAGCCATTTTTCAGGATGGGCCAGTAACTGACTCAAGGGTGAAGGCATTAAGATTGCCCCTGGGTTATTCCATGGAGTTTGGGGCCATTGCTGAACTACTAACAGAAGAAAGTGCAGAAGATGATCCTTGCAGTTGAGAAGATGAGGATATTATGATTCCAATGGTTGAGAAGGAGTTGAGGAAGTTGCAATAGGCTGATGGATGATGATCTAAAGTGGAGGAGTGGATGGTTGACTTCGTGGTGAAGAGGTTGAGATGGATGATGATGATGAAAGAGTTTCTCTATTAGATCTTTTAGGAGACTTCCTTGCTCTCTTCCTAGTAGGTAGAGGTAATTCGGTTGGCTGAACACCAAACTTTTCGCTCTTTAACCTGGTAAGAGGAAGAGCAGGGTTATATTGCGAAGTCACGTTGCCTTGAGAATTATCAGACTTTTGAAGAGATATAGAAAATTGCTGAATTTTGTGAATCAAAGATTCAACTTTAGGAGGTTCAATAGTAGATTGTTCTGAAATATCAAGGTTTGTAGCAGCGGCTGTTGCTCCAGCGACTTCTAATTCTGGATTTAAGGTTTCTGAATGCAATGGAGAAGTCGAAGGAGATGGTGAGGGTGATTTACTCTCAGAATGGTATTTAGATTTCGATTTGCTTGCCATTCACAGTTTGTGGCCCTCCTTCTAGCGCCAAATATGTTGAGGCCCCGAAAATTGGGTCTACAACAAGGGGGATACCCGCCCGGTCCGGACCTTGGTTGGTAGCTCCTTTTGCATTTGGTATAGCGGGTCCGACTGGGGATATGGGACCAATTTTCCAATTTATGTGTGTGTGTGAGAAAGATGAATATTTCTGTTTCTAACAGTTTCTAAATGGAATACTTCTACTCTAATTCTAATCTAAAAATAAGGAAATTATATTCTAATCAACAAAAATATGTAAATCTACACTAACCCGGGGTGTAATCTTTCCTTTATGCGATCTAAAATGATTTCAAACAAAAATTGGTAATAAAGATCATTCAGTTGTTATGAGAAAAGAATTCAATAAAGATGAACCACTTCGTATAAAAAGTTAGACGAAACAGTTGTGAAAAACTTTTCGCATAATAAGCTATTCATACACTAAGCATAAATAAATAGCTATCACCGTAAAAAAGTTCCAAATGATAACTCAGGCATTCACACATCAATATATAAATAACTGAACATGAAAATCACTTTAACACAAGGCATAAATAGTTAAGAGATAGAAATACCATTTATAACTAGTCCTACTCATGAGCTTCAAGCGCTAACGATTTATCTCTTCTTGATAAAATATCCACTAAGAGTACAAAAGTGCAACATCAGTAGTAGATATCAAATGCAAACATCAATAAATCCTGTTCCATTCATTCATCAAAACCTCCTCAGAGGGTACAAAAGTGCATGTTCTGGGGATAAGTTTTTGATAAATTTCAGGACCCTTCTCTAAATGCATGAGAAGGGTTTAAATACTACTAACTAATTCTAACAATAAATTATTACAAAAATATAGGATGCGGTTTAAATGACCGTCCTATTTTCAGGAAAATAAAAAAAATTAAAACTAAAATTTAATCTAAAATTAAACTACTTCTGTATTTGGTCCTTGAAATCGCACACATGTAGCATCTGTTTGAGAAGAGTCGACTGGCCGACTTTCGATTTTAGCTGAGCTGAGAAAATAGAATCGACGAGAGATGGCGCCATCTTTTCGGCCGAATTGATGATGCACTTAAGAGTCATCCACTGGCTATGTGGCTTTACCAAGTAAGCCCAATAATAATCCCAGTTCAACTTGGTTAACCCTTGGATTGCTTGTGGCTTTTCTTGGGCCTTCTGTTTCTAATCAGCCTGTAGTATTGTTTTTTTTTCAATTTTCAGAACTTGCAGGTGACTGGGCAATTAGCAACTTTCTTTTTCGAGAAATTTTTCTCAGCGATGCGCGATTAGCACTAGGTGCTAATTGCACATCAGAAACTGCCTCCGCTTCTTGATCCAGATTTCCTTGATGTGTTTTTTGCCTTTTGCACTTTTTCCTTGCTAATTGCGCATTAGAAACTGCCTCCGTTTCTTGATCCAGATTTCCTTGATGTGTTTTTTTCCTTTTGCACTTTTTCCTTCCAGCAGTTATAAAGTTCAAAATTTGTAAAAATAATACTTCTGTGAACTCTTGACTTTGAGTCTTAAACTGTCTGTTTCTGATATCAACGTTGTCCAGTATCCATTTGACCATGTCCGTGTATGGGATAATTTTGGGTCTTGTTGTTATCAGGTGTAAGAATGAGCAGACTAACTCTGTGATAGATGCCTCAGAAGAACTATTTGAACCCGTGGTAGCAGCAACTTCCATTACTTTGGGATTCTCCTCTTCAAGCAGATTATACATGCCTTCCCACGTAGCAATTCTCGCATCTCTGTTACATGCCGTGTCTGTATACAAGGGCACCATTTCCTTTTCTTTTGAGCTCGGGGTTTTGCTTTTCTTTCCCATTTTATCCTGTGTATTGCTTCGTATTGGCCTCTGTTCTCCGTTATTGCAATTCACAAGTGAAAATGAATGACGAGAAAGGGTGATGGGAAAGTTTTTTTAAATGTTGAAGAAACAACAAATATACCACCTTATGTGAGAAGATTTTTTGATAAGCACGAACCCATATTCCATTAATAACTAGCAACTACTTCATTTATTAGCATTAAAGTGCATAACAAGGTGTCAGCTTATGGAAAGTACTTTTCTTGAATAACATGCCCAAAAGATCTGTGATAAAGCGATTTTGCGATTTGCTTTTCAATATCGCAGATCATAGCATCGCAAAATGATAGCATCGCAACCATTCCCCCCACATTCAGTTCATTAATGTTAGATTGGCGGCAGATTTTCAAGGAACTGACCCATAATTTTCATCTTAAATGTCGGTCGCCTGCTCCATTTGGCCACATTTCTACCTTCAAATCATGAATAGTGACTTTAACGGTTACTTTCTGGCTGGCCTATGAGATTTCTCCATAGGTAGCACAACTCTCTTCACACTACCGTGAACCATGTGACACTTCCTTGCTTCACAAGATCCTCCAATCGTGTAGCTCCCCAACCCAGGTAGTGTAGTTTATAGTCCCGCGCCTACTTTCAACTTCCTGGAGCACTAAGACTATGCTACCCTCATATAGTCACATGGCTATACCATCGATGTATGGCTTCAATCAACTACCATTCGCCATTCCTAGGAAGGGATCTCCATTCAATTTAACCAACTGAACTATGCCACCATCGGTAATCTCCTTAATGACATAGAGCCCTAACTAGTGCATTCTAAACTTCCCTGGAAATTTATCAAACTTACTGTCATGTAACAAAACCAGATAATTAACTTAAAGGTGTGTAGCTTAACGTGTCGATCATGCCATCATTTTTCGTGTTGCTTTTGGACTTGTTGGTGGAATCCAGCTAGAAATATCTCTTCCTCAAGCTCATCTAGCTACGCGAGCCTCTCTTCCAAGGCTCTGGAATCCGTCATACCCATTAGTGCTGCTATGCATAGACTAGGCACAATGTATTCCATGGGCATGACTGCTTCAACACCATAGACAAGCCTAAAGGGTGTCTATCTAGTCAACTTCTTGCATGTCGTCCGATAGGCCCAGAGTACTGCGGGTATGCGTAGGTCCCAATCACTTTGTTGAGTGTTGCAAACCTTGGTCAGCATGTGTTGGACCTCAGAATTACTCTCTCTTTGACAACTTTTCTCACTTCTTTCTCTTCTTTTCCATAAAAGGCAAAACCCCATCACTGATAAATGATAGATTTTGTCTCAAGGAAAACATTAAATGATTGACATGTTATACTTTTATGTTTTTGATATTTGAAATAAGTTTTTGAAAATTAGCTATGGAATGCAGCCTATTCTGCAGCTAACCATGTGTTCCATAGCTACTTCCATGGATGAACAGGTTACAGGTGTCAAATGAAGAAACCGATCACATGGGAATCTCTGGAATCGTCTTGACATGGATCCTATCCTAGTCACCTAGCCCAGATCAACAAAAAGGTTAGCTCAAGACCACAGTCAAAGGTGGAGTCAAACATATGAACCCAGAAGCAATATGACTCTTTTTCTACCCTTTCATGGTTAATTAATAAATCCAGCAGATCTGTTGAAGCAATAACTCAGATCAACCACCTATGTCAATGGCTCTGTGCAACCACCTTATTCGAATTCAAGTCACCTGTAGCTGATCAAACATTTACGCAGATTGGTTGTAATACGTGTAGACCACCTGTACCTAATTTTCCTCAAAAGGCAGTTATGAATGTTTTCTTTAAATACCAGTTATACAAAACTGAGAGCAGTGCGAAGTTTTTGGATGTATTAAGCTCAGACTTGCAGCTCTGTAATTTTGAACTTTTGCTCTTGTTCATAATATAAAGCCGTGTGCTGACCAATGATAATTTGAAAGAGTATTTTCAACTAGTTAGCGGCTCAACCCAGTTAGTTGTAGAGGGCCCCTGCACTAAAGGAGGTTTTCGTTTCATTTGTTTTCTGTTCAGTTTTAATTTCATTATTTTCTTTTAGCAGTGTTTGTAACTTAGGTTGATTTTTTGTAGTTTGATATCTTTTAGTTCCGATTAGTAGCATAATGTTAGATTTCAATTGCGCAGTCTTGTTTCTCCAATCCATTTCAAGGAAACGACTTTGTTTTTAAACAGAGTAAGGTTGAAAGTAATGAGGATGCATTGTTGATTAGTTTACTCACTGTTTTTGTTATTTATTTCCTAGTTCAGATTGCCAATGCACTGCGTGAACAAATGTTTTTTTTATCACCATTTCAAGCTGATATCCATCCTAAACTAAATGGTTAAACATTCACTTTACACAAGGGTTGAAACCAATCAGTTACGTTTTTCATGTTTTATTTAGTTCTTTAGACCATAGAGTACAGAAAGTTGCTTGTATTCCATCTCAAGAAAGCTATCTTTTAAAATTGAAGGTTTGGGTAACTAGAAGTACTTTAGTTAATTTCATTGTCTGTATTTATTTCAACATGACTTACAACTTTACCTTCTAGTTTTAAGAATTATTCATGAATTAGGATTAGATGAGAAGATGGGATAGATGCTCTATTTTTTTCCTTCTTTTAACTTAGCTTTTGACTAGCTTTTGAGCTCTTGGTTCACCTTTAAGAAATTTAGATTCGGTTTCTCATAGTTCAAATTGTACATCATTAGGGATCAAAGAATAGAACCCCCAAAACAATATAAAATACAAAACAACAAAATAAGAAGGGTTAACTAGCACATACAGTGCACTACACTTCATTAGCTTACGGGCCTCGATTGATAATTTATGCAAAACAATTTAGGATAATAAATTAAATAAACATTTTGGCACCGTTTCCGGGGAAGTGTAACTAGGTAACCTTATCTCTTACATTCAAAAAAAATGATGTGCATAGAGAAAGAGACTCTAGGGGTAGATTTATAGCTAGAGGCAGGAGTTCAATTCCTACAACACCACCTACTCCACGAAGAACAAGAAGAGATACACCTCCATCCCAAACTCATACTCACAACCATAGAACTCCTGAAATTCCAGAGGTAGAAATCCAATCAAAATAATCTCCTACTTCATCTACCGAGTCAGTCCTAGAGGAGAAAAATCTTGGATCTCCAACAGTAGGAGTAGCCTTTTTCACCTCTACAAGGGAGCACATTTTAGTTGAATAATTAGGAATACCTGGTGAGGAAGAAGAAGTAGAACCTCTCTCCCATATCCCATTAATAGATGAACCAGAGGAGGAGAAATTAACCTTGCAGGTTGAACCCTATACTGACCCTGAAGAAACTATAATGGCAGAAGAAGGAGAGGATGGAGAATTCACACTGTTTGGAGGAGGGGGTAGAGGAAATAATGGAGGAGGAAGAGGAAATAATGGAGGAGGTAGAGGAAATAGGGAAATATATTATTCTTTTGGATTCCCTAGAGTGGATGAAGAAACAAATGCCACAATGAAAAATATCTCACTTTTTGTCCTCCCAAACTTCCATGGGTTAAAAGGTGAGGATCCTGAAACATTTTTATTTGAGTTTGAAGTCTTGTGCAGAACCTATGATTATCTAGAAGAATCTCAAAAGCTTAAGTTGTTCCCTTCAACACTGAAAGGAGCTGCTTTGAAGTGGTTCATAGGGTTAGTCACTAAGTCCATTAGAACATGTAATGACATGAAAAAAGTGTCTTTGGATAGGTTTTTTGGATTATTGCATGCTTACCAATCACAAAGATGAAGTGTTTAAAATGATGCAAAGAGAGGATGAAAATTTAGAGGATTGTATTGAGAGATTCAACTATAATTTGAAAAGAGCAAAGATGGAAAATTTAGATGAAGATACCTTAAAACCTTTTTTATTAAAAGCCATTAGAGATGAGTGGATAGATATCCTAAACATGATGGGGAAGGGAGATATCTCTCAACTCCCATTAAATGATATAGGAAAATTATGTGTTCATCTCTCAAGAGGGAAATCCAAAACTGGGAAAGGTCCAAGAGATCCTTCTCTTGTTAGAGTAAATAAATCTGCAACTGGATCAATGAGTAGGGTATCAATTGGTAATATGCTTAATGAATTCAAAATAGATATTCTAGGGAGTCTTAGTGAGAAAATAGACACCCTTAAGTTGCAAAACAAGTAGAAAATTGAGGCTGATGCTTTAGCTATTTTCTGTCCAAAATGCAGGAAGAAACATGCTCTAAGAGAATGCCCTTTAGATGAAAAAATTATAGAGACTTGTATGATTTGCTCAGAGAATCATGAAACTAAGGGTTGTCCTTCGATTCCAGGTCTTAAGGCTGTTTTTCAAGAAGAAACGATTTGAAATTTAGCAGAACCTCTTTTCTTTGTCTCTAGAAAACCTTGGCAAGGGCCACAAAATCAGGGAATTAACAATCAAATGTATCTTCAACCCCACCAAATTGGAATTCTTGGTAGCAACCTTGGCCTCAACCTCAATCTCAATCTCAACCTTGGGCAGAAGGGGTACAAAATCCTTATGGGATATTTTCTCAATATTATCAATATCCTCCCCCCCACAAATGGTGTCAGGGCCTCAGGCTTTTGGATTTTCCGGGGGTGAGCCATCACTCCAAAGATATATACGATCTTACGATCCTTTGGGATCCAGCCTTGCAGTGGTCTGACCACCATTGGGATTTCCAGGGTGGGTTGGGTCTCGTTGAGCCCCAGGGCCAATTCACAACCGTGTGAGGTAACATCAGGATGAGGTGAGGAATTTAGCATCCTAGAGGAGATGGCTAGTAAAACTGGTTATCGAATGGTTGGAAGGCTTGGGAGACATGTAGGGACCCTTTCCTAGCTTCCTAGAGGACTTTTCCTCAATTCGGCCTCAAAACAGGCTTTCCTACAGGATGCTACAGTGATTTCTTACAGGATGTACTAAAAGCCTACAGGATACAGCCGAGAGAAAAAGGATGGATGTTGAAGGTAATGAAAATCTTATGGAAGGTGGTTGGTGAATGGAATGAGTCAAGGGAGTTTCTAGGACCACTTCAAAACTCAAAACCAAAGTTGGGAGATGGATGGATTTGCTCAAAAAGCTTGGAGAAGTTTCCTTGTGAAATGATGAAATTGATGAGGGTTTAATGAACAAGAAAATCAAATAAAAATTGGATGGGACAAACTTTTTTATTAACTAGGATGTCTTAGGTCCCTATTCCAAGTGGAATCACTCAAAAATACCTCTGTTAACCCATGAAAAAAAAAATAAAAAAATCATTACTAGTTGAAAATCTAGAAATTCGAGAACTAGTGAGGTAGTAAATCTAAAAGATGCCTAACCAAATCAAGTTCACATTCAATGGGGTGGTTTTTGTTATGAACTATAATTTTTTTTGATCTAATGCAAGTGGAATCAAGTCGATTGAAGCTCGTTAGGATGCTCCAAAAAATAGCAGAAAATTATTGTTCTTTGCTAAAAAGGTGGTCCAACAATCTAGATTTGGGAACAAGAGGACTAATCCAAGCAGCTCAATAATTACTATGAACTTCCCAATATTTTCCAAGGATGAAATAATGCTTTTGATCCTGAAAAATAACTTACATAAACCATTTAACTCAATCCTACAACAAGAAATCATTAATATTAAATGCAGAAATAGAAAGAAATAAAAGCTAGAGATGCATGTGAATAAGCAATGAAAAGAAGGAAAGAAAATGATACAAAGGGGCTCTAAGGTTCTTGGGATGGCCAAGCCCAAGGAAAATCAGAGACCTATGGAGGAGAACAATATTTAGAAGTTGAACATGACACAAATCTTCATTATTCCATCAATATCATTACATCCCTGCAATAAAATACAATGGAGTTGTAGAAATATGAGTTCTCTACACAATAAAACTAATAAAAAAATCTCCCCCTAGAGGAAAATTCGACTTGGTAAGTATAAAAATGATTAGGAATCATTCCCCATGAATGGAGGAAGCTTTTCCCACCAAAATCCCTTGACTAGTGGATCTAGTCCCCAATACTAGGAATTTGCATTAAATGGCAGGGAACACAATCCTAGATTTTATCAATCATTCCCTAGAGGAAAATTCAACTTGGTACTTATAGAAAATGATTAAGAATCATTCGCCATGGATGGAGGAAGCTTTCCCCACCAAAATCCCTTGATTAGTGGATCTTCTCCCTTGATTGGTGGATCTGCTCCCTTGACTAGTGGAACACATTCCTAGATTTTCTCAATCATTGGAGTTCCACAATTTGTGCCATAATTCCATAATATCTTGTTGACTTATTATTTATTATTGATCCTCTAGTAGTGGGAAACAAGTCCCTAAATTATCTCCTCCTCCAACTCTTCATATTCTACCCAATATTCTCATAATATTCCACAAAAAATAAATAATATTAGGCACAAATATTCATTTATTCATAAACCTTTATAATGAATATATTAAAGTTAAAAATAAATTATCTAATGCAAAAAGAGAGGTTTAATGTGCTGAAGGATGGTTATAGGCCTTAATTTATGTTTTAATTTAGAGGCATGGGCCTTAATTTATGTCTAATTTAGAGGCCCATCAAAATGACCAAACAAGGTTTAAGATGAAACTTTGGATGGAAACAACCTAACTTTGAAGATATGAAACAGAAAGGTACAAATTTGGAAAATATGGTTGAAAGCGCTACAAAAACTCAGACTTCTTTTTCAGCTAAACTTCTCCTATAAAGGTGGAAGTGTATTAGAAGCCTAAGGGGCTAAATTCCACTTCATTGAGTAAAATAGAGTAGATCGAGGCCTAAGAAGGATAGGACAGTGGTCAACCAACCCAACAGATAGCTCTCAGTAAAACCCAAAAACAGATCTAAAAGAATCCCAGAAACCCTAAAAATTACACCTACTGACCTGATTCCTAAGAGATCACACCTTTTGGGCCAAAAGGTGCACTCTAAACCTCCATATCGCACTTTTGGGGGAAACAAGTGTGATTTATACTCCTTGATTCCCAGTCGTAAAGTCTTGGAAAAATTTATCATCTCTATCGCGACTGGTTCCTGTGACCTGCAGAAAAGACCAGAAAGCTTACAAAAGTTAGAAATTTGATGGATCTAGGGTTATAATGCTAGTAAACAACATTAAGAGACTTAAAAAAAAGGAAGAAACCCTAAGCTAAAAGTTGAAGGTCACTGAGGTTTCTGGATCAAAAGTAAAAACCTAGTGGAGTCACCAATTTTGTTGTAGTTTTTTCTTCTCAAAGGTGTACGAAAAGAAATCACCTAAGACTGTGGATGATTTTTGGCTGTGTGGGGCCTGACCCAGGTTCAGTGTTAGTTAGCCAAATAAATCCCTACACTACTGGCCTTTTCAGCATCAGACCATGGAGCGTGGACCGAAGTCTCACTCGAAGCAGTATGGGGGGATGTTGGAACCAAGTTTCCGCACTCTGATAATCCGAATTTGATCCATGAAGAATAATCAAATCACCATGACTGTATCAAATCATGATGAAACTTCAAATTCAAGATCACAGAGCAATCAGGAAAACCTTTGAACAGTGGCAGTTGGCAGTCGGCGAGGAATGGCGAGGACCTTGGTCAAAGCGCGCTAACTGAGGCCCATGGAGACTACGCAGGAGGTGAAACTAGCACTTGGGAAGCCTGGATCGGGAGAAGGAGGCAGTTTCTAATGCTAAGCACTAATCACCCATCGCTGGGAAAACCCCTCGAGAAGGAAAGCCCTGAAGCGCTCGGTCGCATGGAAGCTGGGAAAGCCGTGGGGAAAATGCTAAAGGCTGAAGGCGGGACCGCGCTCCAAAACCGACAGTATTTATTGGGGGCACCCTTAAGCGGTAAGCGGAATTGGAAAAAAACGAGCGATTCCACTCAGCGCCCCACGCGTGGCAAGCCCAGGAGAGAGAAAATCGCCACTCATTGCACACTAACGGTTGAGCAAGTCAACCGCGCGAAACGAGTGAATGGCGTCGGATCTGGGGGCTCCAGATCTAATGGTTGAGATTGCACCCGATGGGGAAGCCAGATTTGACAAGGGATTGAGCCATGATGTATAAGGATTTGAGGTCCGATTTGACCGTTGAGGTGGCAGATGATTCATTTCTCGACGTAAATGAAGAACCAAACCGACGAGGAAAAGTTGGCATAGTTCATAGGAGGACAAGTGGCCACTCCCTATGAGTCGTTGAGGATGATGCAAAAATAGGGAACTCCAAGCGAGCAACAGCAGGCGATCTGATGGAGGAAGAAATGGGAATTGAGCAGTCATGAGATCGATTGTCTCTAAAGCCATGAACGGAAAGATAGAGAACACATGGAGAGGAAGAGCTGGAGAAAGAAGAAGACGAAGACAGAGAAAGATGAGACAGTGAAGCAAAGAGTAGAAAACAGAAAGACAGAGAGCCGAGTTGACCTGTAGCATAAGGAATCATCGAGCCATCCCTGAGAGGAACTGTCGGGGAATTGAGCATCACATTAGGCTCCTCCCATAAAAGACTAGAGAGGTCAAGAGATGGTAAGGAAAAGAGTTTGTGTACTATAGTGGCTTGGGGAATCCAAGAAGCCACCCTGTGAAGCAATTCTATTTCAGGAGACTCAGTTTGAGCTCCTCATTGTAATTCTCTTCTTTAAAGACACAATAAAAGAAGGCCACCACTGAACGCTAGACCGGACATGTGGCCCTGGAGGATACGGTGAGCTCCTTATTAATTTGTTGTGTTCTTTTTTTTTCTTACTGTGTTTCTCTGCAGTTTTCTATTTCCAATGTCTATGTATTTTGCAATCTGATCGATCTGTTGCCTAAAATAACATAGACACACACACCAGCACAGGAGTCTATAATACCTTCATTCAATAAATCTTTAACTGAGATCACACAAGAGTGATTTTCAGATCAAGTGGTATCAGAGCTTTAGGCTATTAAGGTTAGACAAGCTTGTGTTGGTTTAGCTGTTGAATGCTAACTAGATCAAAGCTCAAATTAGGAGAAGGAGAGTTGGTCGAAACTAATCCTGAAATTGGGAGAGTCTATTCTCGGAAGACAATGTCAGAAGAAGCCTTTGTAGGGCCAGACCCTCAACTCATAGATAGCTTCCTAGCCATAAAGTCCATGGTAGAGGAAATGTATAAGGACTTTAGTAAACATAAGGATGAAGATTCATTAGGCTCTAGACAAAACAAAGGAGAATATGAGTCACATTTCCATGACCACTCCAAAGGCAAAGGGAATGAAGAAAGCTTTCTCACACCTCCTAATAGCCCTGTACATAACAAGAAATCATCTTTGATTAAGCTAGATTTTAAATTTGATTTCCCTATATATGATGAAGAGTTGAATGCAGAAAAGTTGGACAATTGGATTAGACAAATTGATGTTTATTGCAAGGTGTAGAGTATTGATTTAGACAAGAGCAAGATTCAGCTGGCAAGCCTACGCCTTGGAGGCACTACCTTGGTTTGGTGGGAAGGCAAGACCTAAGCTGACCTGAAGAGACATGGTAAGACCATCTCTGTCTGGAGTGAATTTGTTTCTGCAATCAAAAATCAGTTCTATCCATTGGCCTACATGCAACAAGCCATGATGAGTTGGCAAAATCTTCAGCAGTCAAAAGGGCAAAGTGTGCAAGGGTATACTCAAGAATTTAGAAAGAGAGAATTGATTCTAGGAATCTCACTAGACTCACCAGAGACTCTATTGAAGTACATTGGTGGTCTACACAGCGATATGAGGCATACCATCCTCATGTTTAATCCCACTAGTATATATGAGGTATCTGTACAAGCTACTCATCTAGAAGATAGAGGAAAGAATGGAAATCCAGAAGTTGGGGGACCATCCCAGCCCACTACAAGAAAGAATAAGGAGAAAAGAAAGTAGAAGTGGAAAGCAGGAAGGCTAAAACTGCACAGAAGAGCAAGGCTTCATGCACTCACTGTAAAAAGGATGGGAATGATGATGAGCATTGTTGGATTCTGCATCCAGAGCTGAGACCTAAGAAGTTCAAGGGCAAGAAGAAGAAGACTATTGCAGCTATTTAGAAAGATTTGGGGTCAGACTCAGGAGATGAGACAACCATTGAAGCCATAGAACCTATAAAAGGTAAGAATTCTGAAGCATGTACTAGTATTTCTACTAAATCTATTATTGGTGAAGAAAATGAGAGAAAAATACATGAGATTTTCCATATTCAAGTTATTTCCAAACATCAAAAGATTGATACTTTGTTTGATAATGGCTCACAAGTAAATTTAATTTCTGAAGCAATTGTAAAGAAGTTGGGATTAGTAACTACACCTCACAAGAAACCATACCCATTAGGATGGTTGAATAATAAAGCACAACTACAAGTGACTAGACAGTGCAAACTCAAGTTTTCTTTTGGGTCAGCATCTGTAGATGAGGTTGGGTTAGACATAATTCCTTTGGATATATGTGGAATTGTTTTAGGAAGTCCTTACTTGTATGACAAAAAAAAAAATTTCTATAGAGTTGAGAACAAGTATCTATTTGTTAAAGATGGAATCGAATACTTTGTAAGAGCTCATAAGCTCAAGAATAATTATACTCTCATAAAGTCAGGGCAGATGAAAAGAATGATAAATTCATGTAAACAATTCTTACTGATGGTTGTGAAGGAAAAGAAAATTGATAAAACCAATGTATATGAGGGCTATAATGCTGAACAACAAGCTGATTTAGAAAAGGTTGTTTCAGAGTATGATATATTGTTTCAAGAACCTAAAGGTCTGCCACCCAAAAAGGAAAATAGTACATGATATTATTTTGCAGCAAGATGCTCCATTGCCTAACATTGGAATGTACAAGTTGTCTGCTTTAGAGAATGCTAAAATCAATAAGTAGGAGCAGGAGTTGCTCGAGAAGGGGTTCATCAGGCCTAGCACATCACCATGTGGGTCATCAATCATTTTGGTGAGAAAGAAAGATGGCTCGTCGAGAATGTGCATTGATTACCGAGCACTGAATAAGATAAAAATCAAAAATCATTATCCCCTTCCTCGCATAGATGATCTTTTGGATCAATTGGAAGAAGCTATTTATTTTTCCAAGTTAGACTTGAACAGTGGATACCATCAGGTCAGAGTTGCATAACAAGATGCATGGAAGACTGCTTTCAAAACAAAGAAAGGATTGTATGAGTGGTTGGTTATGCCTTTTGGATTAACTAATGCTCCTGCTACTTTCATAAGATTAATGAATGATGTACTCATACCTTTTCTTGATGATTTTGTTATTGTGTATTTGGATGACATTCTGATTTTTAGCAAAACATGGGAAGAACACTTAAAGCATGTTAAGCAGACATTAGATGTTTCGAAAAGAGAAAAAATTCATGTTAAACTCTCAAAATGTGAATTTGGCAAAACATCTCTGAATTATTTGGGTCATATAGTAGGGGGTGGTGAATTGAAGATGGATCCCTCTAAAGTGGTAGTCATTGTGAACTGGCCTAAACCCAAATATGCTACAGAAGTGAGAAGCTTCTTAGGGGTAGCACAATATTGGAGGAATTTCATTTCTAACTTTTCCTCAATTACAGCTCCCTTACATGCTTTGACAGGATTGAACAAGGTGTTTCAATGGGAAGGCAAATATCAAAAAGCCTTCAACACCTTGAAAGAAAAGATTAGTACATCACCTGTACTAGCACTGCCTGATCTTCAAAGACCATTTGAGATCCAAACAGATACCAGTGACTATGCCATGGGAGCAGTGTTAACACAACATGGTAAACTCATATGTTATCATTTGGAGACTTTTAATCCTACAGTAGTTAACTATCCTACCTATGATAAAGAGTTGTATGCATTACTACAGAGTGCGAAAAAGTGGAAACATTACTTAATGGGAAAAGAGACAGTAATACATACTGATCATCAACCACCTCAATATCTACACTCCCAAACTACGTTGCAACAATCAAGACACTACATATGGATGGATTTTCTACAATAGTTTCATTTAGTCATCAGATATAAAAAGGGCATACATAATAAAGTTGCAGACATGTTGTCTAGACCCATTATAAGTGCATCTACTATACTTAAGCATAATTCTGTGTTACATGAGAGTTACATTGAACAATATGCTCAAGATATAGATTTCAAAGATGTATATGCAACTTTAAGTCAAGGAAAATGAGTAGAAGAATTAGATTATCATGTAAAGGACTGACTCTTATACCATTGTGGGAAGTTATGCATTCCACAAACTAAAAGAGTAAAGATAATTAGAGAAGCACACACTTCTTTGATATCAGGTCACTTTGGGGTAAGTAAAATAGTTGCACAGCTGCAAAGATTTTTTTATTGGCCAAAAATGAATGAGACAGTTTCTAGATATGTAAGAGGATGTACTATGTGTGCTAAAATCAGGCCCAGCAATAGAAAACTAGGCTTGTACACTCCATTACCAGTTCTTTCTCACCCTTGGGAAAGTGTTTCCATGGATTTTGTTGGAGGACTACCTAAATCTAGGAAAGGTCATGATTATCTATATGTTGTTGTGGATAGGTTTAGCAAATTGTGTATTTTGATACATTTTAATAAGCATATTATAGCTGAACAAACTGCAAAATTGTTCTTTGAACATGTATGGGTTCATTTTGGATTACCCACTTCCATTGTATCTAATCGAGACACCCGATTTGTGGGGAAGTTTTGGTCAAGTCTGTGGGAACTAATGGACACCAAACTGAAGAAAAGCACAACTTTTCATCCACAAACTAATGGATAGACAGAAGTAGTTAACAGGATAGTGATCCAGTTACTCTGAGGATATTGCAGTAAACATCCTAAGCTTTGGGATGAACATTTGTGTTATGTGCAGCATGCTTACAACAGAGCAAAACATTCTTCTACACATAGATCTCCTTTTGAGACCTATTTTCGTTTCACACCAAGGTCTCCTTTGGATTTTGTCTTTGGTAAAGATACCATAGTTGAGGGACATAGTGATGTGGACAGGGAAACTAGGTTCATTGAACAAATCCAAGAGATCCACCAGGCAGTACAGGAACAGCTAGAAAAGAGCCAAGCCAATTATAAGGCAAGGCATGACAAGCATCGGATGGAGCATAGTTTCCAAGTTGGTGACCAAGTTTGGCTGTACATCAACAATGACAGGATGCAAGGTGAAGGTAAGAAGCTAAAGCCTATTAGGTATGGACCTTTTAGGATACTTGAGAAGATTGGGGAAAATGCTTTTCGCATTGATCTACCAGCTTACATGCACATCTACAAAGTCGTAAATGCAAATTGCTTGAGATTGTTTGAACCTTCACTGATTGAGGATCCCGAAGAGCAGAGTCAATTGCCTTCTATTGATGACCTACTACCTGAATATCTTAATGAATTGTAGGAAGACACAGTTCTGGATAGGAAGGTGAGGACGATGCGTAGGAAAGATGTTGAGTACCTCAGAGTTGGGCTCAAAGGTTAAAAGCCAAGCAGTGCAAAGTGGATTGAGATTAGACAAGAGAGACAGTTGTATACTCACTTAGTCGATGCTTTAAAACCAACTTTTGGTGTTCCAAAATCTCTTTTAGTGGGAAGGTCATGATCCGAATTGGATCCATGAAGAATAATCAAAGCACCATGACTGTATCAAATCAGAACGAAACTTCAAATTCAAGAGCACAGAGAGATCAGGAAGACCTCTGAACAGTGGCAGTTGGCAGCCAGCAAGGAATGACGAGGACCTCGGTCAAAGCACGCTAACCAAGGCCCATGGAGACCGTGCAGGAGGCGAAACTAACACCTAGGAAGCCTGGATCAGGAAAAGGAGGAAGTTTCTGATGTGTTGGGCAAAAACCCTCGAGAAGGAAAGCCCCAAAGCGCTCGATTACATGGAAGCCGGGAAAATATTGGGGAAAATGCTAAAGGCTGAAGGCAAGACCCGCACTCCAGAACCAACAGTATTTATTAGGGGCACCCTTAAGCGATAAGCGGAATTGGAGAAAAATGAGTGATTCCACTCAGCGCCCCATGCATGGCAAGCGGAGGAGAGAGAAAACCATCGCTCATCGTGCACTAATGATCGAGCAAGTCAACCGCGTGAAACAAGCAAATGGCATCGGATCTGGGGGCTCCAAATCTAATGGCTGAGATCGCTCCTGATGGGGAAGCCAGATTTGACAAGGGATTGAGCCACGATGTATAAGGATTTGAGGTCCAATTTGACCACTGAGGTGGCAAACAATTCATTTCCCGATGTAACCGAAGAACCGAACCAACGAGGAAAAGCTGGTGCAGTTCATAGGAGGACAACTGGCCACTCCCTGTGAGCCGTTGAGGATGACATAGAGATAGGGAACTCCAAGCGAGCAGTAGTAGATGATACGATGGAGGAAGGAAGGGGAATTAAGCAGTCATGAGAGAGATTGGCTCTAAAGCCATGAATGGAAAGATAGAGAACACATGGAGAGGAAGAATCGGAGAAAGAAGAAGAAGAAGATAGAGAACAAAGAGACAGTGAAGAAAAGAGTAGAAAACAGAAAGACAAAGAGCCAAGCTGACCTGCAGCATAAGGCAGCATCAAGCCATCCCTGAGAGGAATTGTCGGGGAACTGAGCACCACGTTGGGCTCCTCCCATAAAAGACCAAAGAGGTTAAGAGCTAGTAAGGAAAAGAGTCTGTCCACTCTAGTGGCTTGGGGAATCCAAGAAACCACCCTACCAAGTAATTCTATTTCAGGAGACTCATTTTGAGCTCCTCATTGTAATTCTTTGCTTTAAAGACACAATAAAAGAAGGCCACCATTGAAATCTGGACCAGAGACGTAGCCCTGGAGGATAGGGTGAACTCCTTATTAATTTGTTGTGTTCTTGTTTTTGCTTACTGTGTTTCTCTGTTGTTTTCTATTTCCGGTGTCTATGCATTTTGCAATCTGATCGATCCATTGCCTAAAATAACATAGACACACACACACCAGCACATGAGTTTGTAATACCTTCATTCAATAAATCTTTAACTAAGATCACTCAAGAGTGATTTTCAGATCACCTAAGATGGTTGTGATGTCAGTTTATACCCTCTATTCCTACTTTCATGCAATTCACTAAGTTCTAGGGCTCTGTCAGTCTAGCCCTTTATTCCTCCCTTCAATACCTCCATGAAGGAGTACAATTAACCTTTACGCAGCCTTAACGTGTGATCTAGGCACTTTCGCATTGCTATGACAGCAGGTTGTATAGGTTCCCAAGTTATCCCAAGTGTATTACTTATCTTACTAAATAATCATAGTTTGCGCCGTGTAAACAGATATTCTTACTTATGTTCGATTAGCTAATATAGTCACATACATTTGCACATCACATGGACATTGTAAATTAAACCCAAAACGCAATATAACCAGATGAAATAAAATGAAATAGATACACAGAATTTGCAGAATATTTCTCTTTATTGATATCTTCAGATTATTACAGACTCTATCTGCCCTACACACACAGTTGCAGGGGTCCATGCACTTAGTTGTAGACTTCTACCCTAGGCCTCTTCACACTCAGATGCAGAACCTCTACCTATGCTAAGACTCGAAACACTTAGACTTCGCTACCAAGACTCCAAGACTTCTTCTCTTCTTAACTTCACTTAAGACTTGTACCTACTTAGAGATTACTTACTTAGCTCCTTTTATACAATCCCATGGTCTGCAAACCATGCGTGGATCTTTACAGCCGACTTTACACTTTACAAAATAAGGGTGGACAACCCTTTATGACTCTTGACACCTTCGCGCTCCATGACCACAAAATGTGGAGACATTACTACTTTATTACAAAATTGACCCAAAGCATGGGCTTTTAGCCACAAAACTGTCCTTGGGGGACCTACGCTAAGACTTGAAACACTTAGACTTCGCTACCAAGACTCCAAGGCTTCTTCTCTTCTTAACTTCACTTAAGACTTCCAACTACTTAGAGCTTACTTACTTAGCTCCTTTCATACAATCCCATGGCCCGTGGACCATGGGTGGATATTTATAGTCGAGTTTACATTTTATAAAATAAGGGCAGAAAACCCTTTATGACTCTTGACACCTTCACGCTCCGCGACCACAAAATGCAGAGACTTTACTACTTTATTACAAAATTGACCCAAAGCAAGGCATTTTAGCCCCAAAACTGTCCTTAGGAGATCCCGTTCCCAACAGGCCCCCAACACAAACATTGTGACTCACCCTTGAGTCACTCTGCGGGTGCAAAGATCTTAGTGCGAAGAACTTCCAACTCAACCTATATGACTGCAACCTTGGCAGTGCACTATGCAGCCGCCTGCTTCGCTTCTTCGACCATCATCTCAGTCACTACTCCTGAACTGTCGGCATGAAGCTTCTGCTGAGTTTCTTGCAAACTTGCAAGCTTTCCTTCAATAGAGGTTGTAACCGCGTAAGCCTCATCCAACTAGGGCTTTAGTCGTGCCTTCAACACTGCCTCTTTGTGTTGCACTGCATCTACCTATTCTTTCAACTTTTTAGCCTCTTGCAGCTTTGCTAGTCTTTGCATGAGCACAATGGTTCACTCTGTTCCTTTTACCTCGTCATAGCACTGTTGCAGTTATCACGCTTCTGTCTCTAGTCGATGTACATTAGGGTCCTCCTGCGGACTTGTCAGGACCTCGAACGATTGTTCAAAAAGTTGTGTGCCTACTGCACTGTTGACTGTCGTTATTTCCTCTATGATAGTGTTTGCATGTTGCTCCTTTACTTATGTCAGAATTGAAGATCCGGCCTTCAACTGTAATTCAGTAATCTATAGGTTCAACTCCAGCTGAACCCTAGCCATCTATGTGCAAGCGATGCTCACCCCTGTAGCAATCTTGCGAACATGCACCTCGATCGGTTCTTCCTCAGGAATGGCCAAATCTAGGACCATTTGGCAAGCCTCCTCCACGACCTAAATTATACGCTTTTTTGGTCAGTTATATCGGTCACGGCGGTGATGGAAGAGTCTTGCTATAGTGCCATCTGCTCATTGTTAATCCTCTATTCGTTGATCACCTGTAGAGCAAGGTGCTCACGGGCCCTCAGCTCCGCGATCACTCCATCCTACAATAGGTGGAGCACCTCACTAGGGAACATTGCCAGATTCAACCCCACTACCTTGAGGGTGTTGATAGTGGTCCTGTCAGCTTCATTCTCCATGGTCAGTTCTCCTTTGGGCAACACTATCGCGTTGGATACCTTTGCACGTAGCATCTCAGCAGCTTCTGAAGTGTCGATAGTGAGGCTGGTGGACATCATGCCAGCCTATGATGCGCGGGTTTGAAACTCCTACAGACCTGTCTGGATGGCTCCCAATATTAGTTTTTGTTGCTACTCAAACTGTTGTAGGGCCTCCATGGTGACATCTCGCACCATGTCTCCAATGTTGTGAAAATTACCCTCTGTGAGGGCGACTGGGTCCAACAATGTTTTAGTGGCCTTCGATTTCTTCCTTGACCCTCATTTGTCTTGTTCTTGTGGATGCTTGGTGAGGGCAAACGTCGCCTGCGGATCTGCGTCGTGCTACTCTGCTTGCTCGTCTGTCTCTTCCTCTGTCTTTGTGAAGTTGACCTCACGCCTTTGTCAAAGCCCTGCTCTGTTCCACCTATTTTCTTCTCTGTCTATTGAGCAGCATTGTGCTCTGCCTGGGCCTTGTCAGTGGCCTCCTTCTTCCTCTTCTCGGCCAGTTGTACCATCTTGAGCTTGGCCTCCTCCTTCTTGAATTATGTGGTAGACTTGCTCGGCCCCACTGCCAAGTCTAATGTAGTGCACCACTCTATCAGTCAATGATCAAGTACTGCATCAATGGCATCATCCGTTGCCAAGTAAGGCAAGTCATACCATGTCTGTGTAGGGTCCTTCCATGCTCTGATTGACACATGGTGAAAATCTACCTTGAACTCCACGTAGCCCTACAGGCTGGAAAACACAGTAGGCGACAGTCGCGGTTTGCGATTTACGGCCATGCGGAAGTTCATCTCCATCAAGATCTAGAAGATCTTGCTATCCTTGATGCGCTACGCATCCTTAGTCACCCACAGTGAAGTGTACTTCACTGTTTCTGGTAGGTCTGGCGCGACTAAGGGTAATTGATTGTCCTCTGGTAGCTCCCATGCTACCGGCACAATAGACAGCAAGAGCCACACATAGTGGAAAGTCTTACTAAGCTCCTGTGCCTCACGGAAGTTCGCAAGGAACTCACTGCGGATATAGTG
The DNA here is from genome assembly GCA_031772625.1 of Pinus tabuliformis. NCBI lineage: Eukaryota > Viridiplantae > Streptophyta > Pinopsida > Pinales > Pinaceae > Pinus > Pinus tabuliformis. The sequence goes on from CM062813.1 coordinate 51,298,151, forward strand.
TACCCAATTCAATTGGACTCCTTCAGCACATTGGGCTTCTAGCGCGACGACAGGTGCAGGCACCTCATCTATGCGACACTTTGTCATCACCTTTCCCCCCAAAATTTGCGTGGCCACCTTGACTGCAGGGTCACTGATACTTGAGATGGCATAGCCCCACGAATTATTCACAAGCTTAAATTTCTTCTTCATGGCCTCCATGAGGGCCTACTTGCCACCTTTTCCACCAAACATCATGGTCGGATTTTCTCCTATGTAGGGCAGTTGCGTGATCCTGTGGATCAGTCTTTTGGTGCTGGGTATTGGCTCCTCTAGCCATAGACACCCATTATACACCAAGCATAGTAGTTGCTTGATGACCAATACTGTAATCGGGGTGCTACTATAATGTGACACAAATAGCAGATTAAGCAGACCTACCTTGTCTACTCCCATGAGCCACTTCCGTGGTTCCAATGTGGTCATCCTAGTGGTTGTGTCGATAATGCGGCACATTAGCTGCTCAGTCACAAAGTGTGGGAACTTCTCATGGTTGACTAAGTCCCAATCTTCCAGCTTTAACAGAGGAATCCACCCTAAGCGTAGTCCTTCAAATACAATCTCATCCTGCAGTAGAGGGCTTTGCAAGTGGACCTTGCTTTTATCAATATCTTTTGGTACCTTGGTCTTACCCTTGCGTGGAGGGACGTACTCAGGCAACCAAGTGATAGGGTTAGCGCCTTGAGATTCAACTTCCTCCACGCCTATCCCCAAGTCCTCATCATCCATCGAGATGTCTTCGATTTCTTCCTCCTCCGGCTCTAGATTGATGGCTTTTCCCTTTTCCTATGTGGTGGGCTTGTCCTTTGGTGGGTTTCTTCTCAGCGACACATGCACTGGTATTGCAGGCTGCTTGCCCTTCTTATCCTTCGCACTCTCCTTGGTTGGGGTCAACTTCGGTCTAGTTGTTCATGGGGATTTGGGAACTTCCACTAATACTTCTGCAACCTCCGGGGCAACTTCTTCTGCCTCCCTAACAACCTCCGCAATAGCCTCCTCGGCTATCACTGCTTCGGTGTCCATAGACTCTATGGGTGTCGACATGATGTTATGTAATAACTCATGTGTCACCTTTGGCAATGTCTCAAATAGTAAACTGGCTATCAAAGCTTCGAAGTTCTCGTGGTTCATGTGTTCCTGAGAGCCCAACTACTCAATTCTCAAAATGCCAAGTTTTTTTCACTAGGCAGCCACCTATAATTTATAGGGCATTTTGAATTCAAATCCAACCGTTCCCCCCCACATTTGGTTCATTAATGTCCAAATGGCGGTAGATTTTAAAGGAACTGACCCATAAATTTCATCTTAAATGTTGGTCACCCACTCCATTTGGCCACATTTCTACCTTCAAATCATGAAAAATGACTTTAACGGTTACTTTCCAGCTGGCCTACGCGATTTCTCCCTAGGTAGTGCAACTCCCTTCGCACTGCTATGAACCATGTGACACTTCCTTACTTCACAAGATCCTCCAATCGTGCAGCTCCCAAACCCAGGCAGTTTAGTTTATATTCCCATGCCTCCTTTCAACTTCCTGGAGCACTAAGACTGTGCTACCCTCTTATAGTCACATGGCAGGACCACCGGTGTATGGCTTCAATCGGCTACCATTCACCATTCCTGGGAAGGAATCTCTCTTCAATTTAACCAACTAAACTGTGCCACCGTCAGTAATCTCCTTAATGACATAAGGCCCTAACCAGTGCATTCTAAACTGCCCTGGAAATTTATCAAACTTACTGTCATATAATAAAACTAGATCATTTACCTTAAAGGTGTGTAGCTTAACGTGCCGATCATGCCATGATTTTTCATGCTGCTTTTGGACCTGTTGGTGGAATCCAGCTAGAAATCTCTCTTCATCAAGCTCATCTAGCTACACGACCCTCTCTTCCAAGGCTCTGCAGTCCGTCATACCCATTAGTGCCACTATGCGTAGACTAGGCACAATGTATTCCATGGGCATGACTGCTTCAACACCATAGACAAGCCTAAAGGGTGTCTATCCAGTCAACTTCTTGCATGTCGTCTGATAGGCCCATAGTACTATGGGTATGTGTAGGTCCCAATCACTTCGTTGAGCATTAAAAACCTTGGTCAGCGTGTGTTGGACCTCAGAATTACTATGTCTTTGACAACTTTTCTCACTTCTTTCTCTTGTTTTCCATAAAAGACAGATCCCCATCACTGATAAATGATAGATTTTGTCTCAAGGAAGACATTAAATGATTGACATGTTATACTTTTATGTTTTTTCTATTTGAAATAATTTTTTGCAAATTAGCTACGGAACGCAGCCTATTCTACAGCTCACCATGTGTTCCATAGCTACTTCCATGTTTGAACAGGTTCTAGGTGTCAAACAAAGAAACCGGCCACATGGGCATCTTTGGAATCGTTTCAACATGGATCCTATTCTAGTCACCCAGCCCAGATCGACAAAAAAGTTAGCTCAAGGCCACAGTCAAAGGTGGAGTTAAATGTATGAAACCCAGAAGCAATAGGACTCTTTTTCTACCCTTTCGTGGTTAATTAATAAATCCAACAAATCTGTTGAATCAATAACTCAGATTACCCACCTATGTCAACAGTTCTGTGCAACCACCTTATTCGAATTCAAGTCACCTATAGCTGATCAAACATTTACGCAGATTGGTTGTAATACGTGTAGACCACCTGTAGCTAATTTTCCTCAAAAGACAGTTATGAATGTTTTCTTTAAATACCAGTTGTACAGAACTGAGAGCAGTGCGAAGTTTTTGGATGTATTAATCTTAGACTTGCAACTCTATAATTTTGAACTTTTGTTCATGTTTATAATATAAAGCCGTGTGTTGACCAATGATCATTTGAAAGAGTATTTTCAACTAGTTAGCAGCTCAACCCAGTTAGTTGGAGAGGGCCCCTGCACTGAAGGAGGTTTTCTTTTCATGATTTTTCTGTTTAGTTTTAATTTCATCATTTTATTTTAGGAGTGTTTGTAACTTAGGTTGATTTCTTGTAGTGATTTCTTTTAGTTCTTATCAGTAGCATAATGTTAGAATTCAATTGCGCAGTCTTTTTTCTCCAATCCATTTCATAAATGAGAAGACTTTTTTTTTTAAATAGAGTAAGGTTGAAAGTAATGAGAATGCATTGTTGATTAGTTTACTCATTGTTTTTGTTATTTATTTCCTAGTTTAGATTGCCAATGCACTGTGTGAACGAATGTTTTTTATCACCATTTCAAGCTGATATCCATCCTAACCTAAATGGTTAAACATTCACTTTACACAAGGGTTGAAACCAATCAGTTACTTTCTGCATGTTTTATTTAGTTCTTTAGACCATAAAGTATAGAAAGATGCTTGTATTCCATCTCAAGAAAGCTATCTTTCAAAATTGAAGGTTTGGGTAACTAGAAGTACTTCAGTTAATTTCATTATCTATATTTATTTCAACATGACTTACAACTTTACCTTCTAGTTTAAGAATTATTCATGAATTAGGATTAGATGAGAAGATGGGATAGATGCTTTTTTTTTTCCTTCTTTTAACTTAGATTTTGACTAGCTTTTGAGCTCTTGGTTCACCTTTACGAAATTTAGATTCAGTTTCTCATAGTTCAAATTGTACATCATTAGGGATCATAGAACAAAAACCCCCAAAACAATATAAAATACAAGACAATGAAGTAAGAAGGGTTAACTAGCACATACAATGCACTACACTTCATCAGCTTATGAGCCTCGGTTGATAATTTATGAAAAGCAATTTAGGATACTAAATTGACTAAACATTTTGGCGCAGTTGCCGAGGAAGTGTAACTAGGTAACCTTATCTCTTGCATTCAAAATAGGGGTGATTTTAGGGGCGAATGTTCGCCCTTTGGCGAAATTAATGGGTTTTAAATTTTTAGTGGGCGATTATTTTGTTCATAGTACATTTTTACAAATCACCTCAAATAGCCCACCTTCTAATAAGGGAGAGGGTAAAAAAGGTAAATTTAGCCTTTGAAATTAGGAGTTACAACCTTCCATTCGCCCATTTTCAAGAATAGGTTTTATTTAAGTGAATCCTATGGGCCAAAGGCCCAAATACCATATTTATAAAAGAGGTATGGTAAATTAATAAAAATATAAATAAATGAGAAGTATGGTAAATAAATAAAACATTTTTTATATTTACTCCATAAGTCACCTTATATACATGCAAGGGTGTAAACAAATAAAAATATAAGTAAAGTGGAGGTATGGTAAATAAATAAAACGTCTTTTTATACTTACTCAAAAGGTATGGTAAATAAATAAAAATATAAATAAACTAGACGCATGGTAAATAAATAAAACCTCTTTTTATATTTAGTCCATAACCCTCGTTCTATTTATGAAGGCTCAAGAAAGAGGTTTCATTTAAGTGAATCCTATGGGCCAAATACCATATTTGTAAAACAGGTATGGTAAATTAATAAAAATATAAATAAACGAGAGGTATGGTAAACAAATAAAACATTTTTTTATATTTACTCCATAAGTCACCTTATATTTACGAACACTTAAAAAATGAGTTATATTTAGGTGAAACCTATGGGAAAAATACTATGGTACAAATACCATGGACTAGATTGTTATTAATATCATGCAAAAAAACATTATTAACCCTAATATTAGTATTAATAAAAATAAAAATGGCACATGGTATTGACCCATGGTATTCACCAAAATGGCACATGGTATTGAACCATGGTATTCACCTGGAATTAGCCTATTTAAATGGGGGAATTAAACCAGCATAGATCCATCTTTACTCTGGATCTACTAACCCCCGAGAGGTATCAAATATCGTGATATGCAAACTAGCATAGAGTGAAAAAATATTTGATCCGATCAAGAGTAAAAATGGATGTTGTAATTTAATGTATGTTAAACATTTTAGCTTGGTTAAAATAAAAAATAAAATATAAATCAACTATTAATTTTATTATTTTTTATAAATTACTAATAGTAATTTTTAAGCTCCAGGTTTATGATAACCCATGGTATTGACCCATGGTAATACCATGGTATTCATGTGAGCATAGACTATTTAAAGGGGAAATTCTATCATCTTAGATCCATCTTAATTCTGGGTCTACCAAGTGCTAAGAGGGATAAATAGATTTCATCCCCCTAAGAGTGGTAGATGTGGAGTTAAGATGGATATAGGTTGGTTTTTATGATAATGAAGATATTAAATAGACTTAGGAAATTATATTGTAAAAACATCTTAAGGTGAATCGTTAAATCATAGACATTGGACAAGTATATTTGTATACTTCTGTTTTAAACTTAAACAAATCCAGAGCTAAAAGGAATGGATTGATTGCACTAGTCATCCTTCTATAACTTTCCAACATATGCTGGAGTAAACAGATTGTAATTTGGGTAATTTTTCTAATTGCAAACAGGAACATACTTGTGTATTGGCGGGGTGGTTACAAGTTCCCTAGAAGTGATGAATTTGAATTTTTCTTGGTTTTATATATAGTATTAGGTTTTTTCTCATGCTTTTTGTGAATGGCATGGGTGAATTTTATCCTACACCTACTAGGTTATCGATATGTAATTTCAGTAATTTTGATTTCAAAATATATTTTAAAGAAATGCAATGATTTCATTTGTGTATTCAATAAACACAAGATTTTATAATTGAGTAAAATATTCGCCATGCCTGGTGAGAGATTCGCCAAAAAATTATATATACATATCATATTATTGATAAAATCACCTTCCATTTTTCCTATATACCATGGAGATTCGCCCATTTATTATACAATTAAATTTAGGGGGGGTTCTTAAAATTTTCCCTGATTCAAAAAACAAATGATATGCATAGAGAAAGAGACTCTAGGGGTAGATTTATAGCTAGAGGCAGGAGTTCAATTCCTACAACACCACCTACTCCACCAAGAATAAGAAGAGATACACCTCCATCCCAAACTCATACTCCCAACCATAGAACTCCTAAAATTACAGGGGCAGAAATCCAATCAAAAGAATCTCCTACTTCATCTACCAAGTCAGTCCTAGAGGTGAAAAATCTTGGATCTCCAATAGCTGGAGTAGCCTTTTTCACCTCTACAGGGGAGCACATTTTAGTTGAAGAATTAGGAATACCTAGTGAGGAAGAAGAAGTAGAACCTCTCTCCCATATCCCATTAATAGATGAACCAGAGGAGGATAAATTAACCTTGCAAGTTGAACCCTATACTGACCCTAAAGAAACTATAATGGCAGAAGAAGGAGAAGATGGAGAATTCACACTGTTTGGAGGAGGGGGTAGAGGAAGAGGTAGAGGAAATAATGGAGGAGGTAGAGGAAATTGGGAAATAGATAATTCTTTTGGATTCCCTATAGTGGATGAAGAAACAAATGCCACAATGAAAAATATCTCACCTTCTGTCCTCCCAAACTTCCATGGGTTAAAAGGTGAGGATCCTGAAACATTTTTATTTGAGTTTGAAGTCTTGTCCAGAAACCTATGATTGTTTAGAAGACTCTCAAAAACTTAAGTTGTTCCCTTCAACACTGAAAGGAGTTGCTTTGAAGTGGTTCATGGGGTTAGTCACTTAGTCCATTAGAACATGGAATGACATGAATAAAGTGTTTTTGGATAGGTATTTGGATTATTGTATGCCTATCAATCACAAAGATGAAGTGTTCAAAATGATGCAAATAGAGGATGAAAATTTAGAGGATTTTATTGATAGATTCAACTATAATTTGAAAAGAGCAAAGATGGAAAATTTAGATGAATATACCTTAAAACCTCTTTTATTAAAAGCCATTATAGATGAGTGGATAGATATCCTTAACATGATGGGGAAGGGAGATATCTCTCAACTCCCATTAAATGATATAGGAAAATTATGTGTTCATCTCTCAAGAGGGAAATCCAAAACTGGGAAAGGTCCAAGATATCCTTCTCTTGTTAGAGTAAGTAAATCTAGAACTGGATTAGTGAGTAGGGTAGAAATAATATGCTTGATGAATTCAAAAAAAATATTCTAGGGAGTATTAGTGAGAAAATAGACACCCTTAATTTACAAAACAAGTAGAAAACTAAGGTTGATGCTTTAGCTATTTTCTGTCCAAAATGCAGAAAAAAAAAAAAAAAAAAAAAAAAAAAAAAAAAAAAAAAACCATGAATGTCCTTTAGATGCAAAACTTGTAGTGACTTGTATGATTTTCTCAGAGAATCATGAAGCCAAGGGTTGTCCATCGATTCCAGGTCTTAAGGTTGTATTATTTGCTCAGAGAATCATGAAGCCAAGGGTTGTCCTTCGATTCCAGGTCTTAAGGTTGTTTTTCAAGAAGAAACAGTTCAAAATTCAGTAGAACCTCTTTGATTTGTCTTTAGAAAGCCTTGGTAGGGGCCACAAAATTAGGGATTTAACAATCAAATTTATCTTCAACCCCCACCAAATTGGAACTCTTGGTAGCAACCTTGGCCTCAACCTCAATATCAATCTCAAGCTTGAGCACAAGGAGTGAAAAATCATTATGGGATATTTTCTCAATATTATCAATATTATCAATATCCTCCATCATATCAGAATTATCCTCCCCCACACATTCCACAACAAAATCATCAACCACAACTTCAAATTCAGAACCCTCAACTTTCATTACCATTTCCACAACAAAACCAAAGTCCTCAACTCTTATTGCCATTTCAACAGAGACCAAATCAGCTACGTACCCAACCATTACCAAACCCCAACAATAAAAATCTTCAAAATACTTACATGGTGGAAGGACAACAATTTCCAACTTATAAGATCACTCCTTTAGATCTCAATGATGTTCAACTAAGATCTGGTAGGATATTAGAAAAGGAAAGACCTTCTATAGTTATTCAGGAATAAGACAATTCTGAGGAAGATTCTCTACAACCAAATAAAAGTTTTGAGGGAACATGTTTCTGAAACCAAAATACTGAAAATGAAAAATAGAAAGAACCAGTGAACTCAACTCCTATCATTGAGCATACAATATCTACTTCTACACCTCCTTTTCCTGAAATATTACAAGTTTATAGAGGAGTAGAAAAGCAGATCATGTTGCCTAATTATGATTTTCTATATGAATTAAAAAATGTGTGTATCAAAATTCCTTTATTACAAGCCATTAAGGAGATTCAAATCCTAGCTAAAACAATAAAGGAGTTGGGCATAAAGAAACCAGAAAGAAAAGCAAAAGAAACAAAAAGAATTCACCTGGTAGGAAAAATAACAGATATAATGATGGGAAAAATGGCCATATAAAAATATGTAGATCCAGGATGTCCAATTGTGAAAACACATAAAAATGGAGTTGAAATTCCAAATACATTGATTGATTTAGGGGCAGCAATAAACATCATGAGCAAACAAGCCATGGAACATCTCAAGCTTCCTAATCTTATTTACACCCCTACATTACTACAATTAGCAGACAGATCTGTAATCAAACCAAATGGAGTGTTAGAAGATATTTCAGTATCCTTAGATTCTTGGGAATATCATGTTGATTTTATGATCTTAACCCCCAAGAAAAATCTAGGATGACATCCACTCATATTAGGAAGACCTTGGCTAGCCACAATTGATGCTTTCATCAGCTGTAGATCTAGTGATATGTATATTTCTGAAGTGAATTCAACAAAGAAATTCACTCTATATCCTCCAACAAGAAAAATCATAGAAATAGATGACAAAGAATGGATTGATGATGAAAATGACATTCAACCTCTCTTTACTATTTCAGATATTAGTGAAGATAGTCAAATCTTAAATACAATGGAAAACTTTGAATCATCTCCAAACTATGAACATGATCAATTTCAAGAAAAATCCAATATTTAATATTTGTTATCTAGGCAAATTTCTTTTTATTCTATGGAAGAATTTGGTAGCTCTACAATTGAAATCTTTCCAGGGAGAACATTGAACGTAAACAATAACTTTGACAAATTACAATAGGAAAAGCTAATCAAGACATTACAACAACATTCTGCTGCATATGCATGGGAATATACTGACATGAAAGGAATTATTCCTAAGATTTGTATACATCACATCTACATTGAGGAAAATTGTAGACCTATCAGACAACCTCAGAGAAGAATGAATCCAAATATTAGGGAAATTTTGAAAGAAGAGCTGCAAAAATTGTTGAATGTAAACTTCATTTACCCAATTTCAGACAACCAATGGGTTTCCCCTTTAGTAATTGTGGCTAAAAAGAATGGTAAATGGAGGGTGTGCATCGATTACCAAGAATTGAATAAAGCTACCCTTAAATATCATTTTCCTTTTCCCTTTATAGTTCAAGTGTTAGATACATTAGCAGGTGAGAAGTATTTCTCATTCTTGGATGGTTTTAGTGGTTATAATCAGATTCAGGTGGCACCTGAAGATCAAGATAAAAACACATTTACTTGTCCATTGGGAACTTATGCCTACCGAGTACTTTCTTTTGGGTTATGTAATGCACTTGCAACATTCCAAAGAGTAGTACTAGGAATTTTTTCTGATCTAATACATGATTGTGTAGAGGTATATATGGATGATTTTACAATCTATGGGAATACATTTGAAGAAGCTTTGGAAAATTTGGAAAGAGTTCTTAAAATATGTAAGGAAGAAAACCTTTCACTAAGCCATGAAAAATGTTTATGATGTTTACAGAAGGTATTGTTTTAGGAATCACATTTCAGGAGATGGGATTAAAGTTGATAAATATAAAGTTGAAGTCATCTCTAAATTATCAATTCCAAATTTCCAAAAGGATGTTCGATTTTTTCTAGGATTCACAGGATACTATAGACAATTTATAGAAAATTTCACTAAAATAACATCCCCACTCTTCAATTTACTCACCAAGGATTGCGAATTCAATTGGAATCCTGACTGTTAGTTAGCATTTGAGACTTTAAAAACAAAAATTTCTAAAGCACCCATTTTGAGAGGTCCAAATTGGAAACTACCTTTTCACATTTCAACAGATGCTTCAGATACGGCTCTAAGCACTGTATTAGGACAAAAAGACTTGATTCCCTATGCCATCTACTATACAAGTAAGAATTTGACTCCCACTAAGTTGAATTATATTGTAACTAAAAAGGAATTTTTAGTTGTTTTTCATGCAATCAACAAGTTCAAACATTATATAATAGGCTATGAAACCTTTGTTCATACAGATCACTCTGCAATTAGATATTTAATGAATAAACCTATTACTAATGGCAGAGTTACAAGATGGATTTTACTCTTGCAAGAATTCAATATTATTGTGTTAGATATACCTAGAAAACAAAACACAATTGTTGATTTCCTATCCAGAATTCAAAATATCAAAGATGACACTCCGGTTGAAGATAAGTTTCCTGATGAATATCTTTTTGCAGTGACTACTCAAACTCCTTGGTTTGCAGATATTGCTAATTCATTAGTCACAGGGAAATTACCTTCACATTTTTTTCCTAGAGAAAAAAAGAAAAATCATTCATATAATTTCAAGATACTCATGGATCACTAATGAATTGTATAAAACGGGCCTCGATCTTATGATCAGAAGATGTGTTAGGGAACATGAAACGCTTGAGATTCTTAAGGCATGTCATGATGAGCCATGTGGTGGACACTTTTCTAACAAGAGGACAACCTATAAAATCCTTTCTTTAGGATATTATTGGCCATCCATCTTCAAAGATGCCAAAGAATATGTCAGGAGATGTGATAGCTACCAGAGGGTAGGGAAACCTACTCCTTCAAATGAAATACCACTACAAACTCAGGTACTCATTAAACCTTTTGAAAAATGGGCCTTAGATTTTTTTGGGCCAATTAATCCTTTATCTAAGAAAATGAAGTATATATTGGTATGCACTTATTATGTCACTAAATGGGTAGAGGCCAAAGAATTACCTTTTTCTAATGAAAAATCTGTAGTTAATTTTCTTTCTGAGGACATCTTCACTCGTTTTGGTGTTCCAAGAGAAATTGTGACAGATCAGGGATCTCAATTTACATCTAAAATGGTGAAGGGTCTTGTGAAAGATTACAAGATCAAACATAGGAAATCTACTCCCTATCATCCACAAGCAAATGGTCAAGTTGAATCTACAAATAAGGTGATTAAAGGAATTCTCACTAAGACTGTGCATCTACATAGAAGAGACTGGGCAGAAAGGCTTCTTGAAGCCTTATGGGCCTATAGAACTACATGGAGGAACACAATGGGACATACGCCCTATCAACTTTTTTATGGGTAACAAGCCCTGTTCCCTATAGAGTTTTATATCAAAACCTTCAAAATGGCAGTCTAATTGAGACTGGATTTATCACAAGCACAGAAACATAGATTGGAGCAACTCAATGAACTTGATGAAATCAGGCAAGATGCAGTCCAAAGAACCAGTATAGTCCAACAACAGAGGGATAAATGACATGATAAATATATTAAGGAGAAGAAGTTTCAAGCAGGAGATTGGGCACTGTTGTTCGATTCAAAGTTCAAATATTTTCAAGGGAAGTTTCAAACTCATTAGCTTGGGCCATATGAGATTGAAGAAGTTTTTAATAACGGAGCAGTAAAGATAAGGACAATAGATGGAAGCAAAATGCCTCTTCTTGTGAATGGTCATCAGTTGAAGATATATCAAAAACCAGTTTCAAGAGAGGAGTTTATTAAGATTTTCCAGGATAACTCTAAAATGAAGCTAGTGAAGACGAATTCTTCTTCTCCACTAACTTAGTCTTTATTTTTCCAACAAACAAAAAAATTTGTATGAGGTTGAAAACCAATCACTGATTGGCATCCTTATACAGAAAATACAGAGTGAAAATCAGATATTTTTGACATCTTATATTTTCCATTTCCTTTCTGTAATAAGTAGTGAAAAAAATCTACATTCATTTACAGTTTAGAGTCTGCAAATTCATCATCTCATTCCATCTCATTCTGTTTTCATTTTTTTCTACAGTTCCACTTCATCTCACTGTCATATTTCATTTATATTTTATCTTCTTAAATTTTTACCCCATTTCACCCTATTTTTCATTTTATCTTACATCTCATTCCATATCACTATCATAACTCATTTCCATTTTATTTTTACATCCATATTTCATAAACCATATTTCACTTTTCCTTCTTTTCACATTCTGCAATTGATTCCATTTCGCAGCTAATCTGATTCTACAGCTACAACTTACTTATCAGCTCTAGCACAATTGTACAACTTACAAATAAATCATGAATGCAGGGAAATTGAAGAATCAAGTTTTGGAGATCAACCATGCTCAAAGTACCTATGGATCAACACCAAAAGAATTATCAAGAAAAAGGTTAAGTTCTAAAGGTAAAATGCAAATTTATTTCAAACAACAAGTCATAAACATAAGTCATGTATAATATGAATGATCATAAGTCTCCTTAACAAGTCATCATTTGCTTTGACTAACACTTCATGATACCACATCTTCACCACATCTTCCACATTCGATACCAAACGATCTATAATGATTTCATCATGCCACACTCCGCTACTCTGTACTTAAATGGTCTCTAATAACTCCATCTGTTAACAGTCAAAACTACGATGTGACCAATGTATTCACATCTCTCCAAACCCTCACCATCTACTTATTCCATGCAAACTCACAGTTCTTTTTCACCATACCCGCAGTCAGTCCATTTCATAGACCAGGAGAGTAATTTTGAAGGTTAGAAAATTCTACGAAACAGAGACCATGGGACTCATTGTCAGGGCACAGCCCATAGGGGAAAAGTTTATGGAAGGGTACCCACAACTCAAGGAGATGTTGCAGAGGACTGGATGGCTCAATTTCATTGAAAAATTTGACGAATATCACAAGGAGATCACAAAATATTTTTCCAGATCATTTGATGGTACAAAAGTAGAGATTGGAGACATTGAGTTTGCAGTAACAGAATCTTACATAGCAGAGGCTATAGAACTTCCAAGACTTAGTGAGAGATGGTTCAAAAACAAATAATTTCATAGTGAATCATGGAAGGCAATCCTTAGGAACCCAAGTATGGATGTCACTATGTTTAGAAAAGGAATTCCTATTTCAACACTTAAAAAAAAATGGAGAAGCATGCTTTTGATATTACAAAAATTTATTACCTGTGAGGGAAGATTCGGATGCATGTATGTTTATCATATATGTTTATTGATGAACTTTCTAGAAAATGGAAACATCAACCTCCCTTTCTTCCTTCTAAAAAGTCTATGGAGGATGGATTCAAATATACAGAAGAAAATAGAATTCATAGACACAACTATGTACCACCATAGGTTGGTAAAAATACTAGTTGAGTATCATCTGAAAAGAATAGGAGATACTTCCCGAAAACTTCTTGATAAGAAACTATTTCCAAGAGACACCAAAATCACCTGAAGAGGGTAATGTCAGAAGGAGTAAGAGGAAAAATACTAGTATGACCATTCAAAGCAAACCTGAGTCCTCCACACATAAAAATGATGAAGAGCCAGTCTCTGAGATAGAGATCAGGGAGAAGATCAAGCAAAAAGGAAAGATAAAAAAGAAAGCTGGTGGAATTACTGAGAACAAACCTGAATCTTCATTACAATAAGATGATGAATAAATAATCTCTGAAAAATTGACAGAGATTAGGAAACAAATCAAGAGGAAGGAAAAGATAGGAAAGGAGAAAAAGGGTACAAAGGAGGATAACATAAACCCCCTGTAACTTAGAAGGAGCTCTAGACTTCGACTTATGGTAAAGAAGGTATCATCAAAGGGAACAGAGTTTATAATTCTCTAAAAAGAAACCCCAGTACCATCTCCTGAAAATGTCCCATTTACGTACAGTCCTCAAAACTCTCCTAAATAGTATTTTGAAGGAAGCCCCAGCAGAGGATCCCCGAGCATAGGCCCAATACAACAAAAAAATTATGATTACATAGAATCACTAGAAAAGAAAAGTGCCTCAATGGATCTAGGATCCTCAGCCAATCCAGAACAACCTGTCAATCCACAAGAACCTCTGATTGACTCTCTCAAACAGGAAATCTATGAGTTAGAGATATTGAACAGGCATATCAAGAAAGAAAATGAAACCCTGAAGGAACAAAGCAAATTGGATAAAACCATTCATGATAATACAATACTGCACCTAGGGCTATGGTACAAGAAGAATAGGAAGTTGAAGAGGAAGAATAGAAACTTGAACAAAACAGTCATCAACCTTAAATACAGACTTCTCATGAAGAAACCCAGGATAGCAGTCACTTCAAAGAGGAGCAAGAGAAGAAAGTTAGATGTACTAGCAGAGGTATCTAAGCAGATGCAATAGGAAAAAAGAGTTCATAGTTTTGGAAAAATTGCATGGGAACATGCAATGATTTTACAGTGGGGGTATGTTGGACCTCAGAATTACTCTCTTTGACAACTTTTCTCACTTCTTTCTCTTGTTTTCCATAAACGATAGATCCCCATCACTGGTAAATGATATATTTTGTCTCAAGGAAGACATTAAATGATTGACATGTTATACTTTTATGTTTTTTCTATTTGAAATAAGTTTTACAAATTAGCTGTGGAACACAGCCTATTCTGCAGCTAACCATGTGTTTCGTAGCTACTTCCATGGTTGAACAGGTTATAGGTGTCAAACGAAGAAACCGGCCACATGGGCATCTCTGGAATCATCTCGACATGGATCCTATCCTAGTCACTCAACCTAGATTGATAAAAAAGCCAGCTCAAGACCACAGTCAAAGGTGGAGTCAAACGTATGAAACCCAGAAGCAACTGGACTCTTTATCTACCCTTTCGTGGTTAATTAATAAATCCAATAGATCTGTTGAAGCATTAACTCGGATCAACCACCTGTGTCAACGGTTCTGTGCAACCAACTTATTCGAATTCAAGTCACCTGTACCTAATCAAACATTTACGCATATTGGTTGTAATACGTGTAGACCACCTGTAGCTAATTTTCCTCAAAAGACAATTATGAATGTTTTCTTTAAATACTAGTTGTACAGAATTGAGAGCAGTGCGAAGTTTTTGTATGTATTAAGCTTAGACTTTCAACTCTGTAATTTTGAACTTTTGTTCATGTTTATAATATAAAGTCGTGTGTTGACCAATGATCATTTGAAAGAGTATTTTCAACTAGTTAGCAGCTCAACTAGTCAGTTGCAAAGGGCCCTTGCACTAAAGGAGGTTTTCTTTTCATTTGTTTTCTGTTCAGTTTTAATTTCATCATTTGATTTTAGCAACATTTGTAAGTTAGGTTGATTTCTTGTAGTTTGATTTCTTTTAGTTCTGATCAGTAGCATAATGTTAGAATTCAATTGCGTAGTCTTGTTTCTCCAGTCCATTTCATAAAGGAAATGACTTTGTTCTTAAACAGAGTAAGGTTGAAAGTAATGAGGATGCATTGTTGATTAGTTTACTCACGTGTTTGTTATTTATTTCCTAGTTTAGATCGCCAATGCACTATGTGAATGAATGTTTTTTATCACCATTTCAAGCTGATATCCATCCTAAACTAAATGGTTAAACATTCACTTTACACAAGGGTTGAAACCAATTAATTACTTTCTACATGTTTTATTTAGCTCTTTAGACCATAAAGTAGAGAAAGTTGCTTGTATTCCATCTCAAGAAAGCTATCTTTCAAAATTGAAGGTTTGGGTAACTAAAAGTACTTCAGTTAATTTCATTCTCTGTATTTATTTCAACATGACTTACAACTTTACCTTCTAGTTTTAAGAATTATTCATGAATTAGGATTAGATGAGAAGATGGGATGGATGCTCTATTTTTTTCCTTCTTTTAACTTAGATTTTGACTAGCTTTTGAGCTATTGGTTCACCTTTAAGAAATTTAGATTTAGTTTCTCATAGTTCAAATTGTATATCATTAGGTATCAAAGAACAAAAACCCCTAAAACAATATAAAATACGAAACAATGAAGTAAGAAGGGTTAACTAGCACATACAGTGCATTGCACTTCATCAACTTACAAGCCTCAGTTGATAATATATGCAAAGCAATTTAGGATACTAAATTGACTAAACAGCCTGTTCTCGAGCACTTTATTGAATTCTTCCACCATCCCATTAGCCTGTGGGTGATAAGGCATGCTCTTCTGGTGTTATACTTGAAATTCTTCCATCAGTGCATTGATCGTCTCATTCAAAAACTGTGATCACTCATCAAAATATTTGGACACCCAAATCACATCAGAACATACTCAAAGAGGAACTTCACAATAGTCGTGCCTATGCAATCCTTCACAGGTTGTGCCTCTGCCCATTGAGTCAAATAATTCGTCGCGATGATAATGTACCATGCTCCCATCTTCTTACCTTGAGGCTGAATAGGTCCCACAAAATCTATCACCCATTTCTCAAACGGTTGTAATGTCATCTGTGGGTTCAGATGCAGCTCATCCTTCCAAGATGGCCTACCAATCCTTTGACACACATCGCATGCCTTGGAGTAAGCTTTTGAATCCTGATGGAGGGTTGGCCATGACAACCCTACACGTAGAATCTTCTGCGCGGTCACTCTCCCTACATAATGACCTCCCGTAGCACCCCCATGAGTGTCCATGAGGATACTACTCCTTTCAAACTCTGGCACATATCGTCACAATATTTCATCAAACCCAATTTTGTACAGATGCTCGACAATGATAGAAAATTCTACTGCATGCACCACTAACTCCTTCTTCTGTTGGATGGTGTAACCTTCTAGGGCATTTCTGTTCATTAGGAAGTGTATGATGTCTTCAAAATGACCATCTGCAACACGCACTGGAAATAGTTGCACGTCAGGCAATCCCTCCTCCAAATTAGTGGGCTCTTCCCCTGTTTCGATGCGTGACAAATGGTCTGGTCCAATGTTCAGTCATCCAAGCTTCACAATAACCTCAAAATCATACTCCTAGAACAATAACAACCACCTATAGCTTCTCCTCCCCAACACAAGCGTATTGACCAGGTATTTCAACACGGATTGACCTGTATACATCTTAAAATGGCCTCCTGGTAGATAGTGTCTAAACTTGTGGAGTGTGTATACCATGGCTAACCCTTCGCGCTCAGTGGTGGAATAGTTTTTCTTAGCCTTAGATAACCTTCTACTTGCGAACATTATGGGATGCTCCAATTCTCCTCCACCAAACTATGTTAGTACTGCTCCCAACGTTATACAGGATGCGTCTACATGTACATGAAACTCCTTCTTCCAATCCAAGAAGACTAAAATCGGTGCGGTGGCCATATTTTCTTTCAATACATCCAATATTTTCTTACAGTCCTCGTTCCAACAGAATGTGACATCCTTTTTCAACAAATTTTCAATAAGTGTGGTGATCTGGGTATAGCCCTTGATAAACTTCCTGTAATACCCAGTATGTCCTAAGGTTGCACGCAGCTGTTTCACACTCCTCAACGCCTCCAAATTAAGTATCACTGCGATCTTCACGGGATCTACCATCAGTTCCTGTCTACAAACAACATGACCCAACAGAGTCCCAAAAGGAACACAAAATAGGCACTTCTTTAGATTGATCACGATCTGGTACCTTTGACAGGTATCTAGCATCAGGGGCAAACTTGCCACATGGCGTTTCACCAGCCCAAACATAGTCCAGTCATCAAAGTACCCTTCCAAGAACTTATGAATAATTTCCTTGAACACAGCAATGACTACGCGTGAAAAAATTTGCAGGCACATTCTTCAATCCAAAAGGCATTACAGTTTACTGGAAACATCCCCACTCAGTCGCGAAGGTCATATTGCTTCTATCCTCTGATGCAATTTTGATCTGATGGTACCTAGATAACCCATCAATGAAGGAATATGCTTCCTGGCCACCTACATTATCCAACACCTCATCAGTGAACAAAGTTGGGAAAGGATCATGTACACAAGCATCATTCAACTTCCTCAGATCTACGCATATCCTTATTTCATCCTTCTGCTTCTTTTCCTATACCACCATTGGGCTTACCCAACCAGATTCTTCTACGAGCTCAATGATGCCTACTGCGAGCATCTTGTCTAGCTCTAAGTGGATCTTCTCCTTATGCTTCCGATTGAGACAGTAAGGTCTTTTCTTAATCGGCTTCACATCGGGTTTTAACGTGATCTTCATAACACTTAGGTCTAGTATTATCCCTTTTAGCTCTGTAAACTTGGTAGGGAACAAATCCTAGTATTCGCGGAGCAATTAAATGACCTTATCCACAGTCACGTCATCCCAGTAATCTCTAAACTTCGCGAATTTGGGCTCTGCCTCCATACCAATATTTACTTATTTCATTTTCAGTGGCACAGTTATATCGAGATTCTAAATCTATGGTCCCTCAACCTCATGGTGTCCCTCTATTTCAGGGATGTTAATATTTTTTGGATCCTCACCTTCTTCTTCGGTAGTCACGTTATAGCATTCTAGTGTGTGGCTCAGCTTAGTAGTCCAATCGAGTTGAATCAAATCCAAAGGATCTTCCATTATCCTAAAGATTGTTGCTTTCACTTCTTGTAGCACTTCGTCAATACAGTCAAACCTATCTTCAAAGATGAATGTCATTATGAATCCTTCACACAGAATTTCCCATTCACCTATACCATGGCAGAGCTCTATTTCCAAGTACCAGTTCATTGCGATGACATCCAAGGTATGATAGAACAAGTGCACCCATTTCGATTGGGGCTTCGCTCCATAATCTTGAGCCCATTTGGCCAATTGTGCATGCGAATCATCCTTCCCATCATATTTTTCTGCCATTCATACCTTCAGCTTCCCAAAGCATGTGTGCATCATCCTCCTACACTCGATAAAATCATCAAAGCTACCCTTGTGCATACCCCACCATCTTTCATGGATAGCGCGCAGTGCCTAGTCCAAAGCCTAGAAGCACTATTTCTCTAGCACTTCCCTCTCAAATGCATCCAAAAATACATCTACATCATTCAGGCCATCATAAGCAGGCAGATTTCTTACCTCTGACAACACACAGCGCAATGAATAGGTCATCATGTTACAACTTAGCGTGGTTACTTCATGTAGTTGATTCTTACAATGCTCTAATTCTTCATCAGAGTGTTAGGTGCAGGAACTTTTGTGATCCCATGTACTTCATCCATCCATCGTTGGATTCACCCAATCTTGGTCACACGCTGTTATTTTGTATATGCAGTCCAAACCGTCACCGATGACTAGCTCAGTATAACACGATCCTTTAGTGGGATCTAGGGGTACTATTACGCGGAGTAATTTCTTCTCAAATATCATCTTTTTCTTCTTTAGGCTAATTACCACATTCATATCAGTGGTCCAATCAATGCCAAGGAGTGCAGGGTAGGGGTTGTTGTCATCCACAAATTCTATTACTTCAAAGTCAGCCAACGTGCTCGCGCCTTCAATATCCACAATCACTCCTTGGAACCGTCCCATGGGGATGATCTTATGCTGATTTTCCATCCTTAACTGAATCAGAGACCATTGCAGCGTGGGTCTTCCCATCCGCTCCCAAGTCTACTTTGGTAGGACGTTCACGTCTGACCCCAGATTCAAAATAACCTGATCCATTTCATATTCTCCTATTTGCGCGTCAGTCTCATCTCTCATCTTGTCCTTGCTTTATGCTTACCAATCTTTCGTACCACACGCGGTCCACCCAGAGTGTTTCCAGCGCATCTATTTATAAGCTCCTGTAATCCCTTCACATCCTTGCTATCACGCAGTAGCATCATGCAGGTTTCTAGAAAGGTTGTAAGCATAGAAGGGTCCATTTCCTTATCAGGCTTATCCTTGCTTCCTGAGATGGAGGCCTCAGTGAAGCCCTTCTTTGCTTCCATGAAAATTTCATGTGCGCTCTCTATATCAAATTTAGCCTCCTTTGCCAGAGCTTTATGAACCCATGCATTGTCTTCGAGTTGTTTCCCCTTATCATTGCCTGTTGCAATTCCACTTCAGAGTACTATATTCACATTCGGATCCCCATCGTGAGGCTCAAACCTCATCATCTACAGGTTTTGATTCAGCTAAGGTGGTAGCTCTCCCTTTTCGTGTATCCTTGCTATCAACGTAGGACAATCTTTTGTCTCATGATCAAACTAAGTACAATATTTGCATGACGGTCACTTAGGGTAAGTGCATTCGCAGGCATAGTGTCCTGGTCCTTTGTAGTTGTAATAGATCAGTTGTCCCCGACCTCTGCCAGGTCCTCCATCTCAGCCTCGTCTGTGCCCCCTGAACCCTATAGGCGGGTGTTTTGTCCATCATCAATTCATAACTTCTGCAATTGTGCTCATCATGCCCTACCGACCTATAGAAGTTACAGAATAATTGTTGTAGTGTTTGTACAAACTTCCGCAACAAATGACAGCTATCCATCGTATGTTTTCCTACTACTTGACATATAGTGCACCACAATGTAGGCTCCGCGCTCGATATTGCTTGAGCTTCTGGCCTCAAAGGCATTAGTCCTCAACCTGCAGTATAATTTGAAAAGACCAGGAAATGGTCTTTTTCATGCCCCTAGCCTTTATGTTTCAAGCACCATACCTCTTCGCGTGCCTCCAGTTCAACTCTTTTGTCCTGCTTCAGACTTTTCATTTCAAGGAAAAGATTTTGCAATTGCGCATGGATCTACTAAACCCCCAAATTTAGATCTTGCATCGGTGTTTCATGCAATCTCATTGCAATCTCCAAGGTCTCTGCCTGAGTTGTAATCTTCTGTTGTGATAGTGCAACCCCTAGGTGTGGCAGGAGCGAAGCCACAAACCACTCGTGGTGTTTTCCATATGTTAAGTTCATATTAGCTTCATGGATCTTACACTTCAACCTCTGATCCAATTCCCAAGGTGCCTCGCCTGGTTTTATCGTGATTTCCTGGTCACATACATTCATGCATCACATTAACATTGTAAATTAAAGCCAAAACGCAATATAACCAGATGAAATAACAAGAAATAGATACACAAAATTTGAAGAAAATTTCTCTTTATTGATATCTTCAAATTATTACAGATTCTATCCACCCTACACACACAGTTGCAGGGGTCCGTGCACTCAGCTACGGACTTCTACCCTAGGCCTCTACACACTCAGTTGCAGAGCCTCTACCTACGATAAGACCTGAAACACTTAAACTTCACTACCAAGACTCCAAGACTTCTTCTCTTCTTAATTTCACTTAAGACTTCTGACTACTTAGAGCTTACTTACTTAGCTCCTTTTATATAATTCCATGGTTTTCGAACCATGGGTGTATCTTTACAGCCAACTTTACACTTTACAAAATAAGGGCGGACAACCCTTTATGACTCTTGACACCTTTGCGCTCTGTGACCACAAAATGTGGAGACTTTACTACTTCATTACAAAATTGACCCAAAGCATGGGCTTTTAGCCCCAAAACTGTCCTTGGGGGATCCCATTCCAAACAATGACAAACAGTATCAACAATATAAATGGTCACTAAACATTGTAGATCGGTAGCAAATGATAGAAACAAATCCTTCCAAAGTCCTGATCTATGCCACAATCATAGTTAAACATCCAAATGAAATAGTAATAAATTTGGGTAACTCCAATAATCCAATGGAAACCAGATATACAAAGAATATATTTTATTAAATAACACTTGTGAAGAGAACAAATAAATGTTACTAGTCCCCCTCTATGGGATGGGTTCTTGGCTATCCTCAAATGTCTTTAGCTTTTGTAGAGTCTCTCTCCTCTATAATGTGTAAACCCAACAAATAAATGTTTGAGCTCAATGGGAACTCAAATGGAAAAGAAAATGGTGAGCGATGGTGATAATAATTAGAACTGCAACAGTGAGTGAAACAATGAAAACAATCAAAAGTGAATGATGAATGGAAAACCCTTCTATTTTTAACAAAATAATAAATTATCCTCGAATAATGAGAAATAATAAAATATTATTAACCCCATTCTAGAAATATCCACTTGGAATATTTTATTATATTTGGTTAGGAAGGAAAAAGTATTTAAACTTTTATTTAGAAATTATAAATAAATAAATGATTTATTTATCATCTCAAGAAATATGGTTAAGGAATAATAAACAAATAATGGTTTATTTAATTACTCCTAAGGGATTTAGTCAAACTTGACAAGGAATAATAATTAAATAGTGATTAATTAATTATTCCTAGAGAAAAATAAGATAATTAATAATTTATTTGTTTATTTCTCATAATTAGGTCAAATGTGACAACGAATATTAATTAAACAATGGTTTAATTAATTATTCCTAGAATATAATTAAATAAATAGTGATTTATCTAATTATTCTTTGTGGGTTTTGTTAGCGCTCAAATTTGGCCTCAGGCTGAAGAAGGAAAAATCCAAGGCAACATCAAACCACTTAGCCTCATAGCTAGCCCTACGAGGACAGGAGAGGGCTCTCTCCGGGTCTATCTCGGCAAAAGGTCTTCAAAGGGCTGAGATGACCAATAAAGAACACTGATTTTAGGCTAGTAAACTGATAGGGAAAGTTTGATTTCAAATTTTTAGGGTTTTGTTGGAAAACTGAGCACGGCAATTTTGGGTGCGGGGATGAGACACAGTTTTTGAAGAGGTCTTTTTGGGGCAAGGTATGAGATTGTCTTGATGCCTTTGAAGTAAGTGAATGGATAGTTATGAATGGTGAAGAGCTAAGGAGAGCAAGAAACCATCAGGAGTTCTCCTTAAACAGATGAAGACATAGATATTAAGCAAACTTAAAGGCAGAGCATAGAAACCATGAATTCTACCTTAACACTTCATTTACTTAATTTGCAGAAGAAAAGAGTAGGAAAATGATACACATAACAAACTTAAAAGTACATGAAAGAAACACACCATCAACAAAAATCACCACAGGAATCCCAAATAGTGCTGCAAAACCCTGGTCTTTCCTTTGCCAAAATTGCAGAGATACAAAGAGTAATACAGTCTAAGCTTATCCCTCAAGAGTCCAACCATGAAAATGACTAAGAAAGTACATAATATAGGCAAGCTAACACATTTCCTTGCCTCTACGGGTCGATCTCATCATCCTAGGAGCTGTTTCAACCAATTCTAAACTGAGCACTAAAATCTAGGCAATCAAAACAACTTGCCTCTATAAGTTAGGAAACCAATTCATTCATTAATTTTTTGCTATTTTATGAATGAATCTTCTAGAATAAGTAAAAAATTGTCATGTCCTCATGAAAATACATTAGTTACATCAAAGGGGGTGAAAAATCACATGAAAAGTCAAAACTAGTCAAAAGTTGCGTTGTCCTGAGCTGTAGATGAAAAACTAACAAATTTCCCTGATGCGTAGCGCGCCATTTCTCAACGCGTATCACGCCTTTGAGCCCACTTTTGGGGCACTTCCTGGCATCCAAATGAGGCTCAAGTGGGCTTGTTGGAAAGGTCTGGATGTCTACTATCCCGCCCAAGTGGAATTTCTTAATTTGGTGCCCATTTTCTCCTCCAAAAATGCAATCTCCAAGACTGCTTCCTATGTGTCCAAAAAGTGGCAGAAGGTGATTTTTTGCTTGTTTTTTGACCTTTTGGGGGCCCAAACCTCAATGAAATGTCTTGGCAGTGGTTGAGCAAGTGTAATTTGTCATGAAAAATCCAAAAATTCAAAGCTTTTATGGAATGGACCTCCCCATTTTCAGGGTAGCGCGCGGCGCGCTACGCGTTGAGGGCAAAAACCTGTTTTTAGCAAAAAAATTCAAAATTGACCAAAAGTGCTCCAAATTTTCTGAATTTTGAGCTGGGGGTGTATCATTGAGCACCATGCTCCTTCAAGGAGGCTTCAGCCAAAATCTGAAGTGGATCAGGCCTTTTTCTCCGTTTTAGTGCCTTGGCCAATTGTCCTTTGAGTACCTTCATTTTCGCTTTGCACACATGCATGCGAGCCCAATAATGATTCTTCATGTGGCGGAGCATATCTTTGTCCCTGTTTGCCTTGGCTAGCAACTTCTCTAAATGAGTGTTCACCCGAATGAGCATAGACCCTTGCTCAATAGGTGTCAAATCACCGGGTCTCTTGCGAGCCAAGTTTCGGTCTTCTCAGATCCTCCGCAACTCATCAAGAGTGTGTTCATCCTCTAACTATTTGTTGTGCTGCTCTAAGTAGTTGATTGTCTAATTTTCCATTTCCAACTTCTGCTGCAACAAGTGATTTTCAGCCTTTTGTTGCTGAATGATCTCCTTTAGCTCCGAGCTAGGAGAACTGATGTCAAAGTCAATAATGTCTATGTCCGGATCACCTGATGGCCCCTCATCAATCATGGGCTGCTTGCCTCTCTCCTGTACCTGTGCTGCTGTCGAAAGCGAGGCCCCTTCCACCTGATGTGGAGATAACACTCGCTGTGCTGACGAAGAAGGTGAGACCCCTTCCACCTGGTGTGGAGATAATACTCGCCGTGCAGATGCAAATAAGGCCCTGTGGCCTCTCTGATATGTAACACATGCTGGAGTGCTGACATGCTCGGGCTCTGGAATGTGAAACTGATGTGAAGGCCCTCCCTCATCATGGACAATCTCAGGGGGTGGCTGTGGCACCGTGAAGAAGTCGCGAGAGATGAAATCCTCCCAAGCAATACCCTGCTGTGCCAACTGATGCATCACTATGATCTCGATCAGTGCATAATGATATATACTCTTGTGTTGCTGTGTGGGGTTCTTCCTTTGCACTAAGGGCACCATCCTCTCTATATTTCGGCACATGAAAAATGGAATTTTCATCATTCGTACCCGGGTGAAATGCATCAACAAACGGATATGGTATGAATATAAACGTGAAAATCTTCCCTCACAAGTGAAATAGCGCATAATGAGCCTCATCAAGGGTGCATACTCATCCCTTAGGAATCTGAAGGGAAAAACAGCAGTTAGGTGTCTCATACACCCGGGTTTGATATATGGTTGATAATGAAATCTGTCTAACTGCTGGCGCTTGTTCCACTCCTCCCCAACATTTGGTATCTCGGTGGCTTGAGCAACAATTTCGGGTGATAGGGTGAAATCCACTCCTGCAAGGTTCACATGACCATTGTGTAAATGTAGGACAAACAAGCGGACTAGTTCTCTGTGATGTTGAATTTGTGAGATCCGCTCACAATATCCAAAGCATGATTGATACTGAAAACATGTCATTGCAAGTGGACAAGCTTGCAAATGAGCCAAAGAAGTGGGCTCCTCCCTGACATGCCGACCACCTTTACCACCCTTGTGATGCCTGCTTGGCACTTCTACCTCCGGTGTTGAATCACTATCATAACTCTGCTCATAATCTGATTCGGTTTCTGACATGGTTTTGAAGGCAAGATGGCTGAAATGTATTGCTGACTTTGCACCCAATTAACTGCTGTTTGACTTTTTCAAATGCTGTCACCAAGGGGACATAAATACAAGGGGATTTTTAGGGATAGGGGAACATGAGGGAATTAGGGACAATAAACAAAAATAAGGAATTTAGGGAAGGCAACATGGGAAATCATAATATTGTGGGACTTTAAGGTGGAAGTAGGGTTTGGGAATTTAGTAGGTTTTAAGGATTTTAGAGAGGAAGATTATAAAATTTTATGGGAAAATTTGAAGGAGAATGTTGATGAAGATGAGGGAAAAGAGGGATAAAAAATGGGCAACCTTGGACAGCAAAATATTTTGAAACCCTAGCACCATTAAGTCTTTAAATCTTCCACAGCAATGTAGGGTTTTGACTTCTCATTTTCATGGCATTTTAACATATTAATTTCTCATTCATCTTGCAAAACCAAAACTAGCCATGGAGGAGAGGCCTACCTGAAATTTTCTTGAGAGAAAAGAGGATTTGGTAGCTTGCTGGCAGTTTATTGGGCGAAAAACCCAACGCGTAGCGCACCTTGCCCAACGCGTAGCACCCCTCTGGTGCGTAGCGCCTGAACAAAATTACACTGAGAAAATCGCGCTGATGCGTAGCGCGCCCCTGACGCGTAGCGCGCCCACCCTGATGCGTAGCGCGCCCCTGAAACTGCCTAATTTTCTCAATGACTCTTGAAATTGCCTTTGCAAGGATTCACTTGGCTTATGAGAGGCAAATGAGTTGCTAATGAAGAGTGATGTGATTTTATAGGCTCCCTTTAGATTTTTTATTTGCTCAAAACCCACTTTATAATGTTTGAGTGTTAACACTTTTTGAATTAATTGGCTCTGACTTCTGGTTTCCTTTTTTTTGAAAAAAATTGGTTGAAATGATGATTTCTTCTGAAAATTTTTGTAGGGATGGCTTCTAAGATGCTTTGGCAAAGGAGACCAAGGTTGTGCTTCAACATTTGGAGAATTTGAAATTTTGACAATTTTTACAAAAACGAGATAATGACCTTTGTTTTTCAAAAACAGAGTTTTGAAAACAAGGTGATAATTTAACTGTACAATGATGAGAATTATTGAAATGATGCTTTATGAAGGACATCCCTCTGGCCTGCTGGTCCTTTATGACCTCTCAAGACAAAAATTGACTCAACCCTAGACCTAAGACTTCGAAATTTAAAACAAGATGAATGACCCTTTGAAGATTTTATTTACTTAAACAAACCTGAACCAGCAGTGCCAAACAGGAGGGGAATAAAAGACACAAACTCCCTCCACCGGGGTTATGGCATGCCTAACGGAATGCAACATGATCACACTGATGGGACACCTAATCATGAAATGCAAAGAGCTTTGATCTCTGGTGGAGGGCTACTAGACCGACTCTAACAGGTTTGATTATAAATTACTTAACAAATGTGGTTTATTAAGTAATTTCTCAAAGTGAAAGCAATTTTACTATGGTAAAATTGGCATTACATGGTGTACTTCGATCCATCTAGTAAATTAATGCTAGATGATCAATTTTTTGGTGATAACAAGAAACATAAACTAAAATATAATATAAATTAATTCCTACTTCATAACCTAGGTATCAATATATTGCAGTGAATAAAATGATAACGATTAACACGAAAATGTAGATCTCCAAATTATATCATTGATTACAGCAGTTAAAAGATAATTAATTCAATTAAATAGTTAATTGAATTAATTATAATCACATTCACATACAAATTTCATAAAACTTATACTCATAATCAACAAAATAAATACATCAAAATTGATAATATTTCATTCAATAATCATGAGCACAAGTAATAAAGCACAAGATCATGTTCCAAATATAGATTAAAGGCAAAAAGATGATAAAATTACCACTTCTACTCTCTTCATAAATCTTGGAATCAAAATATGGTTTAGCTTATATTAAAGAAACATTTGTGTAAAAAAGTGTAACAGAGAATTTCTTGCAAAAATTCAGAACCCCTTAACCTTAAATCAGGAGGCCCTTAAATTGTTTTTCAAAATAATAGAGATAATAATTAATCCTCCGTTGTTCTCTCAACCAAAGTAAAACAACTTAGAATAAAATATCTATTAATTAAAAATTAAAATTAAAATGACCAATTTGATTATGTTGTTGTAGATGTGGAGCCAGTAGGTGTTTTCCAGTAACGATGAACTTCTAGAAGTGATGCCAACTCGGGAGGAGAATGAGTCTTGATGTTCATTTGATAGCACAAAATATGAGCTTGTAGAGGTGGAAACAACTAAATTTCTTGTTCAATAATAGACTTAGTTACTTGCAAGTAACCATGTGGTTTAATAAAAAATTTCCAATTCAATTCGAAATCCACTTTTACCAACTGCTCGATTATTTTACTACATTCTACCCTATTTCTCAACCACCTTTGTTGTAATACAACTGCCCTTGGAAAATCATCCTTTTCATCTCTTGATAAAAAATTTTATTCCATGAGTTATTGGGTGATAGATTTAATGATTGAACTTGAAATCTCTTGAGCATCATTAACCAATCTCTTGACCAAACTTATTTTTTTCCATGCATGAAGAGATATGGATTTTTACATCTCAGTGAACCTCGGCAAGCTGGGATAGAATCTCTTAAAACATATCTGTCATTCTAAGAGTTGACTAATATTACATTTGGACTAATGATATTGAATCTCAATATCAACCATTTCATCGACCAATGCATCAACAAGCTTATTTTGATCTTGTATTAAATTTTTCTTGTTGTAAAGAAGTTCTTGTTGATGTCAAAGTTGAAGTTTTAGCTCATTGGTGTCATGTTTGAATTTAGCAAGGTCAAAAGCACTTTCTTCAGCTTGTTCTACCTTCTACTACAATTCATTTATTTTATCATCCCTTTGCTTAATTTTATAGTCGTGTTGACTTTTTACCAAGGAGACATCTGCTTGCAACTGTGATTGAAACTATGAAACCTCTTGTTCTAATTGTTGAATTATCTCCTCTTTTTATTTTATAAATTCTTTAACTAAATCTACTTTATCTATACTACTGGAAGTGTAGGCCCTTGCATATTGATAAAATTCTTAAAACTCCACATGAGGAGCAGTTGATGCATCTTTCCATATCATTTATAATGAAGTAGCTTGCAATGCAGAGCTTGTTGTAGAAACCTATGTATTGGTAAATTTCCTCTTTTTTTTCTTTAAAATATCTTTATGGTGAGGACTATAGAATACTTCAATAGGTGGAATTTCTTCAATAATCAATTGGATCTCCATGGTTGGATGTACTATAAATATTTCTACATTGAACCAAGTACTGATAGGTGTTTT
This sequence comes from Pinus tabuliformis, assembly GCA_031772625.1. Taxonomy (NCBI): domain Eukaryota; kingdom Viridiplantae; phylum Streptophyta; class Pinopsida; order Pinales; family Pinaceae; genus Pinus; species Pinus tabuliformis. The sequence goes on from CM062813.1 coordinate 51,326,904, forward strand.
TGAAATAACACTATATTGTGCAAGGGAAAAATTTGAAGTATCTACAGAAATAGTAATTGTTCACGACATAATATTGTTAGTTGTACCTAATTCATATGACGTTGTTTTTTTCCCTAACTGTACCAGTGTTGAATTAATATCCATAAAAATTTCCCATTATTTGGTAATTTCATTAGTCAATGGATTGACCGAAGAGGTATGATCTCATGAATCTATAGAAGAAATCTGAATGGCAGTAGTAATTTGAGGTGTGACCTATGTAGAAGAACTAGTAGTATTTTCAATGATTCCATCACCTTAAAGTAATTTGATTAAATGGACTTGAAGGGTTAACCTCTGAATGTCTCTAAATATAAGGAAATGTTGGTAGCCATATGGAAATAATTGCATTTCTTTATTACTAACTGAAATATAAGAAAAATATCTACAAAACAAATCATCTGTTGGGAATAATACTGAGAGTGGGGGGTGAATCAGTATTTACAAGTCAATAAATTTTTCATTTCCATAATAATAATTATATATGCTACTTCAATGAAGGGAACTCGCGTGTGCATGCAACTATTCTTAACACAACCAGCGTATATCCAGTGAACTTATGATTCAATTAATTCATCATATGTTGATCTTTAATCAGTGCAACAGTAGTTTATTAAACATTAAATAGTAACCATGTGCATTAATAATAGAATAAACCATCACACATAAGAAACACACATGAACACCAATATTTAAGGTGGAAACCCAAAGTAGGAGAAAACCCACTTGCTTTTGTTGTTTCTGTCTTCTTTTTAATATAAAGAAAAAGTTGTTTACAATCTTGTACTAGTGCACACTCATACCAGTATGCAGGCACCCACCTGCAGAAGGCTACAACCTTCTCTCGTTCTCTAGATTCTAATGGAAGGGAGATACAACCCCCTGGCTCTTGTACTAGCCGATATGTTTACTAGTACGTAGGCGCCGACCTACAGAAGGCTCCAACCTTCACTCGTTCTCTAGCTGTTATTGGAAGTGATCTCCAACCCCCTGATCTAATCACCAGCCACTACTCGCAGGAAGCTTTGACTTCCTCACTGAAGACTCCAACCTTCAGTATGCTCTAGGGACCACATTTCATAAATTTTCATACTGGATACTCCTGGTACACAATAACACAATATGTAGGCCACCTTTCATCATATTTTCATATTGGACCCATCAGTAACATTGAAGCTCAAAATCAATCACCAATGTAGTACATCTGCATCAACCAATCACTGAAACCCAAACATCAATCTATGATATAACTAAAACCCAATCATTAATCTCTGAATCAACCACAACTGAATCAATCAATCGTTGAAACCTCTAACATAACTGAATCACCCAATCATTAATTTCTGAATCAATCAATCACTAAAAACTCAATCAACCGACACTTAATCAAAATTCAACCAATCAACTGGAATAGATAAATCATTGTAACTAATACACATATCTGAACCTAGAACACTACATCAACAACCAAAACCAACTGCAACCTTAAAAATCATATGCCAGGATGTATACACTACTTCAATGAAGCCAACCTACATGTATATGCTACTTCTGTTAACCTAAACTGTGTATACCTCTAACGCTACTGAATCATAAAACTTTTGAATTAAAATTGTACCAACCAATGACATTCTGAAGATCTACTATCATATTATAGAGTTCTAAATAGATAATAGCAAGGATCACCTTTCTTTCTCAATCAATCAATCAATCAAACTCAATCTCTTTATACAATCAATTTTAATTTCAAATCTAATGAAGACATCATTGAAAAACAGTAGTAAAATAGTAGCACTGATCAGATAGGATCAATCATCCCTAAGCAATAGGCTTTTTCTTTTGCATACGCTACTTGGAAGATTCAAACCAGCGTGTATACATGCCTTCACCAAGGTGAACCAGCATATAGATCTGCAATCACTGACTTATAACTTCACAGCTATTCCAAACTTTAGACATACCCAGATCATGACATATAAAGAATAAAACATGTGTAAGCAATCAGATCTAGCCGAACCATCATTCAATGATAAGTCATTTCAGGTCTTATGATCCTGATCCATCATTATATCTCATTCATCATCAAACACTGAGGTGCATACTTAGTTCACATCAAGAAAAACATCAGAAACCCATAACATGCATATTTTCTTTTGATCTAACACTTCATAAGATATTCATTACTTGTGCCCTTAGCCCTTTGATCTTCTCCTCCTTATATAGTTTTAGCCTTTCTCAATACCTTGGACCAAAACAACACTTAGAACCTATGGTATTCATGGATGGGATCAAGTAACCATTATTCCGCTCAATATTGTGGTATAATACCATGGTATTGACCCTTGGTATTCTTTCACCTTAATTTCCTTAATTTTCATCCATATGCACTTTTCCTCTTGTGAAATTGTGTGCGTATATATACACTTGTTTTGTACAGTGAACCCGCATGTATACGCTCTTTTTGTATGATGAACCTACATATACAACTTAACATACCTGAAAACATCATCTTTATTCAACTTCTTGATTCTGATCTATAGTCCTTTGTTCCAATATCCTATTCTTTTGTACCATTACCCTGTTACCTCTGAATTGACCTGTTATAATGTGGTTTTCCATCATACATCACTTCTGAATTGATTTCTTTGAACTACCCTGCATTTTGTCACATCTGTAAACACAACTATCATGCATTCTGTCACATTCTGTTTATACTTTTATCAATTAGTTCATTCATCAAATATGAAGGACAACACACACTAACAATATCCCTGTATCAAACCTTTGACCATTATTCTCTTCCATCATTATGTCACCTATGACCTATAGATTCATCTTTGTTCCATCATTATGTCACCGCTGATTTGTCCTGTAGATTCATCTAGTTGCCATATACTTGTTCTGCTACAAGTGGGTTTCAATCAAGTACAACACATGCACCATAATGCAAAAAGTCTCCCCCTTTGGACTTGATGGCAACTACTTTGTTGTTTGGTCACCACAACCTATAAATAACACCAAGTTGTTCTAAACATCAAGCTACTCTCCAAACACCAAGTTGCTCTCCCCCTTTGACATCAAGGGAAAAGTACTGACTGACCAATGTTAAATGAAGACTTCTATATCTGAATTTCTAAATATGAACAACGATCATGCTCCCCCTAGGCACATGTTGAATTCTCTTATTAAAATCCCCCCTTTTACATGCTGAGATGCACTATACCATCCATGCTTCCATATGAGCACATGCAGAGTCTACGAAAATATTTTCCAAAAGAATAACATGACTCTATAACTCAACTATGTGAGTATGACCTTCCTATCACCAACGACTCATACATACATCAATCTCCCAACCAAGTGGGGATATACCAAATGACTCAACCACTCAACCAAGTGGGATTGCATATTTGACATGATCTGAAATGCTCATACATGACTGAATATGACAATTATTACATCATAGGCCTTTACATGACCTTTACATCAAATGATATACATGGAGTTTATAAAAATACCAAATATCTAAACAAGACCATGATAGTCATCATCAACTATCATACACCATATATGATCTGCACCATAAGCATTTGTCAGCAGCATCCAAACCAACAACCTGTATATGTCCATCATCAGTTCCCAAGATATGACAATGTAAATATCATCAACCTATGACAAAGTATGTCGCATATAGATATCAACTCATCCTCTTGATCTCATCAAGATCAACTTGCTTTGTTTCCTTAGCAGAAAGAGCCTTATCATAACCTTCCATGAATCAACTAAGCATATGTCATATCTCCAACAAGTAACACAAAATAATTCACATCATATCATATGCATGTGAAAACACCATAGTCATCATCTATGATCATAACATCATCATAAAGAACTACATGATCTTTCCACAAGAACCCTCAATATATCAACCATGTATCATCACTAGGGAACATCCCACATCTGATAAGCATCAACCATGATAATCAACTTGTGATTATCAAACCTATCATCATAAAGTAAGAAGTCATCATCATTATGTGACTAAGTAAGCCATGTCTCTGAATATCCATGTCTTCAAATAGCTATGTCTTCATGAGACCTGCAATAACACCATTCTCATGGCCAACCAACAACATTTATCAATATGCAATTTAAGTAATCATCCATGTATCCAACATAATGTGTATCCATCAAAGATATAGCAATATGTATCTAAAAAACCATGAGCTCATAGTCATTTGTCAAGCTTTCTTGATACCATCAAAAGCAGAAATCCTCAACCATGTGAGAACCAAGAACTATAGGAATCCTCATCCATAACTGCACCATATGAATTGTATGCATATTTGAAGGCATGATGACAGCAAAATAAAAGAAATGACACTTAAATAATGAAGTTGTGCACTCAAGCTTTGTTCTTCTCCTTGTCCTTATGAAGATCACCATGTAAGCAACATACCATATGTATTGTATGCATCATCAAAAGGGTCATCCACAATCATCCATAAATCTGATCTGAATAACAACTATGTGGCTCAAGAAATATAGGTATCATTTGAGATTTCATCATAGGAGATGCATGACTGTAGCATAGTATGATGTATCATTTAAACACTTCAACAACATAAGTACCAAAGACTTCTAAACATAATTCCAACAATGCATTATTAGAAGCATAGCACGTTCTCCCCCTAAACATGTGCCAACTGTTCACTGTCAGATCTGATCATTGTATATATCAGTAAGGATCATCAACTAGTTATAGGTCAAGTCATCAACAACTTATGAGGGTCAAAATTACTTCTACATATCATCAATAGACTGTAATCATCATCAATCAGAATAGAAAGGATAATTGATAATTGATTGAACCATATCAGACCCCTTTTCCTGAGTCTGTCTTACTACTTCTACATCAAACCAACATATACGTGATTGTGCAGCTTCTAACTCGTGTATATACGTGACTTGTATTCATGATAAGTACGTATGAGAATTAGAATACTGTAATTTCATACTTTTAGTTCTTCCTGAGTTTGTTTTTTCTGTATACTGAGTCATCCCACATTTTTTTGACTGTAATTCCTTCTTCTTCCATATCTTGGAGTGTGATGATGTTTTCTCCTTTTGGTATGTTGGCCGAATTTTCTCCTGAATTCTTTTGCTATATGCCCAAACTTGTTACAAGAATAACATCTTATATGTTTCATATTCCTTCTAAAACAATCAATGGATTTGTGACCAAACATATTTCAAGAAAAACAGTGTCCCTTAAAGTACCTGGAAGCTGATGATATTTCTGTGTGACGGTTATTATCCTGAATCATTCTACTTCTGCATCTTGTTGCAACATGTCCAAAATTATGACATATAAAACATTCAACATTATTTATCAAAGGAAAGAATTGATTAACACTTCCATGGTTAGAAATAAATGATTTTCTTTGAAGACTTTATTTCCTTGGTTGTTGATGTGGTGGACCTCTTATCTCCTTGCTGAGAATTTCAAATTTTGCATTAGAGTTCCTTACTTCATTTTGTGAGCTAGATTCACCTTTAATATTTCATGAAAATCAAGACCATATTTGATGGCAGGAGACCTTTAACTACTAAGAATATCATCCAAAATCTTAGTACTGTCTTGAAATCGTAAAAGTTTATCCTTTTCTTCTAATTTACCTTTTAAGATATTTACTTCAACCTGATATTGCTCTTTCTTTTCGTGATATTGCTTCTTCATGATTTCTTCAGCCTTTCCACCTTCTTCCACTTGTTGCCTTAATTTGAGAATCTCATTTTCTTGTTATTCATCTGCTTGCAGTAGTTCTTTATTCTTCTTATTTGAATTTTCAAGATCTTCTTTTAGAGAGACCATCTCAGCTTCAAGACTTTTATAGTAACTGGATCTTTCTATAAGTTTCTTGATTGTTGTATCCTTTTCATTTACTTCATTTCTCAATCATGTCACTTCATCCTGCAGCTTTTGACATTGATCTTCCTTTTCCGTATACTACTTCCTTACTTTGTTTCCTTCCTCCAACTGAGCTTTTAACTTGGTAACTTCTTCTTTGTAGGCACATTCCCTTTTATCAATTAGATCTTTTTGATCTCTAATTGTGTCTCTGAGCTTTTTAAATTCATCTTCTATTTGATTTCTTTCTCTTTCACCCATAAGATAAAATTCATTTGTTTCGTTGTCACATTCATTATCTTCAAATGAACAGAGAAATGTATGACCAGAGGACAAATAATTCGTACCTGATATTTATTTTGCTTGTTCATCTTCATTCTGAGGTGATTCTGATTTTTAAGAGTTTCTTCCACATAATGGCCAATCGTCTCTCCCACTATCACAATTCCTTTGATATGTCTTCTTCTTTTGAGGTGATTTCTTCTTTTACTTCTTTCCCATTGTTTCTACGGATCTCCTTCAAGCAATCAAGCTTCTACCAAAGGACCTGCTCTGATACCAAGTGTTGGGAATGATACTAAGAGCAGGCGAGTGAATCAATATTTACAAATCAATAACTTTCTCATTTCCATAATCAGATTTATATACGCCACTTCAGTGAAGGGAACTTGTGTGTGCACGCAATTGTTCTTAAGGCAACCAACATATATTTAGTGAACTTATGATTCAGCGAATTCATCATATGTTGATCTTTAATCAATGCATCAATACTTTATTAAAAATTAAACAATAACCATGTGCATTAATAATAGAATAAACCATCACACATAAGAAACATAGAGGAACACCAATATTTAAGGTGTAAACCCAATGCGGGAGAAAAACCACCTGCTTTTGTTGTCTCTGTCTTCTTTTTAATATAAAGTATAAGTTTTTTACAATATTGTACTAGTGCCAACTCATACCAGTACGTAGGCACCCACTTGCGAAAGGCTACAACCTTCTCTTGTTCTCCAGCTTCTATTGGAAGGGAGCTACAACCCCCTCGCTCTTGTATTGGATGATATGTTTACCAGTACATAGGCGCTGACCTACAGAAGGCTCCAACCTTCACTCATTCTCCAGCTGCTACTGGAAGGGAGCTCCAACCCCCTGATCTAATCACCAACCAATGACATTCTGAAGATCTATTGTCATACTATAGAGTTCTAAATAGATATCAGCAAGGATCACCCTTATTTATCAATTAATCAATCAACCAAACTCAGTCTCTTTATACAATCAATTTTACTTTCAAATCTAATGAAGACATCATTGAAAAACAATAGTAAAATAGCATCACTTATTAGATAGCAGTCGTCCCTGAACAACAAGCTTTTTCTATTGCATACGCTACTTGGAAGAGTTTAACTAGCGTGTATACGCGCCTTCACCAAAGCGAACCGACATATGGATCTGAAATCACTTACCTATAACTTCGCAGCTATTCTAGACTTCAGACATACCTAGATCATGACATATAAAGAATAAAATATGTGTAAGCAATCAGATCTAGCCCAACCAATATTAGATCGTTCAGTGATAAGTCATTTCAGGTCTTATGATCCCGATCCATCATTATATCTCATCCATCATCCAAAAATCAGGTGCATACTTAGTTTAGATCAAGCAAAACATCAGAAACCCATGACATGCATATTTTATTTTGATATAACACTTAATAAGATATTCATTACTTGTTCCCTTAGCCCTTGACCTTCTCCTCCTTATATAGTTTTAGCCTTTCTCAATACTTCGGACCAAAACAACACTTAAAACCTGTGGTATTCGTGGACGGGATCAAGTATCTATTATTCTGCTCAATATTGTGGGCTACTACCATGTTATTGACCCTTGATATTTCACCTTAATTTCCTTAATTTTTCATCCCATATGCATTATTCCTATTGTGAAAGTGTGTGCATATGTATATGCTCTTTTTGTACAGTGAACCCACGTGTATACACTCTTTTTGTACAGTGAACCCACGTATACAACTTAACATACCTGAAAACATCATTTTTCTTCAACTTCTTGATTCTGATCTATAGTCCTTTGTTCCAATATCCTATTCTTCTATACCATTGCATTGCTACCTCTAAATTGACCTATTATAATGTGGTTTTCCATCATACATCACTTCTAAATTGATTTCTATGAGCTTCCCTGCATTTTTTCACATCTGTAAACACAACTGTCATGCATTTTGTCACATCCTGTTTATAATTTTATCAATTAGTTCATTCATCAAATAGGAAGGACAACACACACTAACAATCTTCATTGTAGTGTCATGATCTGGATTATCCACAGTTTTTAGTTCATTCTGCCAACGTTTCAACCCCAACGGGGGTCCATCATCAAGACAAATCAGATAGAATATGAGTGAAAGATTATTGAGAGAAGAGAACCTTGCGACCTGGATATAAATAAACAAGAACCCTAATTTTATAAAGGCCGACACACGATTCTTTATTTTTATTAACTATTAATCATTATTTTATTTTTATTTATTATTTTTCTTTTATAAATAAAATAATGATTAATAATTAATAAAAATAAAGAATCATGTGTCGGCCTTTATAAAATTAGGGTTCTTGTTTATTTATATCCAGGTCGCAAGGTTCTCTTCTCTTAATAATCTTTCACTCATATTCTATTTGATTTGTCCTGATGATGGACCCCCGTTGGGGTTTGAAACGTTGGCAGAATGAACTAGAAACTGTGGATAATCCAGATCATGACACTACAAAAAACTTCCACAAAGGCTTAAAATCTAACATAACTTCCCTGTATGGAGGGGAAACATGGAAGGAGATTTGTCTTCTCGAAATCCTGAGGATAAAAATTGAGAGGAGAATTGCGGACCTACAATTTCTGAAACAATGTAGGAACAAGAAAATCATTCCTCCTTTTGCTAAGGTAAATCATAGACTATCCAATCATTATTGTTCATGATTAAAATAATTAAACCTAAAATAATAATGAATAATTAAATGATTAATTAAAGTTTTTATAAAACTTTTATAATTAAATAAAATTATTATAAAAAGAAAAATAATAAATAAAAATAAAATAACGATTAATAATTAATAAAAATAAAGAATCATGTGTCGGTCTTTATAAAATTAGGGTTCTTGTTTATCTATATCCAGGTCGCAAGGTTCTCTTCTCTCAATAGTCTTTCACTCATATTCTATCTGATTTGTCCTGATGATGGACCCCTGTTGGGGTTTGAAACGTTTGCAGAATGAACTAGAAACTGTGGATAATCCGGATCATGACACTACAAAAAACTTCCACAGAGGCTTAATATCTAACATAACTTCCCTGTACGGAGGGGAAACATGGAAGGAGATCTGTCTTCTCGAAATCCTGAGGATAAAAATTGAGAGGAGAATTGCGGACCTGCAATTTCTGAAACAATGTAGGAACAAGAAAATCATTCCTCCTTTTGCCAAGGTAAATCATAGACTATCCAATCATTATTGTTCATGATTAAAATAATTAAACCTAAACTAATAATGAATAATTAAATGATTAATTAAAGTTTTTATAAAACTTTTATAAATAAATAAAATTATTATAAAAAGAAAAATAATAAATAAAAATAAAATAATGATTAATAATTAATAAAAATAAAGAATCATGTGTCGGCCTTTATAAAATTAGGGTTCTTGTTTATTTATATCCAGGTCGCAAGGTTCTCTTCTCTCAATAATCTTTCACTCATATTCTATCTGATTTGTCCTGATGATGGACCCTCGTTGGGGTTTGAAACGTTGGCAGAATGAACTAGAAACTGTGGATAATCCGGATCATGACACTACAAAAAACTTCCACAGAGGCTTAAAATCTAACATAAATTCCTTGTACGGAGGGGAAACATGGAAGGAGATCTGTCTTCTCGAAATCCTGAGGATAAAAATTGAGAGGAGAATTGCGGACCTGCAATTTCTGAAACAGTGTAGGAACAAGAAAATCATTCCTCCTTTTGCCAAGGTAAATCATAGAATATCCAATCATTATTGTTCATGATTAAAATAATTAAACCTAAACTAATAATGAATAATTAAATGATTAATTAAAGTTTTTATAAAACTTTTATAAATAAATAAAATTATTATAAAAATAAAAATAATAAATAAAAATAAAATAATGATTAATAATTAATAAAAATAAAGAATCATGTGTCGGCCTTTATAAAATTAGGGTTCTTGTTTATTTATATCCAGGTCGCAAGGTTCTCTTCTCTCAATAATCTTTCACTCATATTCTATCTGATTTGTCCTGATGATGGACCCCCGTTGGGGTTTGAAACGTTAGCAGAATGAACTAGAAACTGTGGATAATCCAGATCATCACACTGCAAAAAACTTCCACAGAGGCTTAAAATCTAACATAACTTCCCTATACGGAGGGGAAACACGGAAGGAGATCTGTCTTCTCGAAATCCTGAGGATAAAAATTGAGAGGAGAATTGCGGACCTCCAATTTCTGAAACAATGTAGGAACAAGAAAATCATTCCTCCTTTTGCCAAGGTAAATCATAGATTATCCAATCATTATTGTTCATGATTAAAATAATTAAACCTAAACTAATAATGAATAATAAATGATTAATTAAAGTTTTTATAAAACTTTTATAATTAAATAAAATTATTATAAAAAGAAAAATAAAAAATAAAAATAAAATAATGATTAATAATTAATAAAAATAAAGAATCATGCGTCGGCCTTTATAAAATTAGGGTTCTTGTTTATCTATATCCAGGTCGCAAGGTTCTCTTCTCTCAATAGTCTTTCACTCATATTCTATCTGATTTGTCCTGATGATGGACCCCCGTTGGGGTTTGAAACGTTGGCAGAATGAACTAGAAACTGTGGATAATCCGGATCATGACACTACAAAAAACTTCCACAGAGGCTTAAAATCTAACATAACTTCCCTGTACGTAGGGGAAACATGGAAGGAGATATGTCTTCTCGAAATCCTGAGGATAAAAATTGAGAGGAGAATTGCGGACCTGCAATTTCTGAAACAATGTAGGAACAAGAAAATCATTCCTCCTTTTGCTAAGGTAAATCATAGGCTATCCAATCATTATTGTTCATGATTAAAATAATTAAACCTAAACCAATAATGAATAATTAAATGATTAATTAAAGTTTTTATAAAACTTTTATAAATAAATAAAATTATTATAAAAAGAAAAATAATAAATAAAAATAAAATAATGATTAATAATTAATAAAAATAAAGAATCATGTGTCGGCCTTTATAAAATTAGGGTTCTTGTTTATTTATATCCAGGTCGCAAGGTTCTCTTCTCTCAGTAATCTTTCACTCATATTCTATCTGATTTGTCCTGATGATGGACCCCCGTTGGGGTTTGAAACGTTGGCAGAATGAACTAGAAACTGTGGATAATCCGGATCATGACACTACAAAAAACTTCCACAGAGGCTTAAAATCTAACATAATTTCCTTGTACGGAGGGGAAACATGGAAGGAGATCTGTCTTCTCGAAATCCTGAGGATAAAAATTGAGAGGAGAATTGCGGACCTGCAATTTCTGAAACAATGTAGGAACAAGAAAATCATTCCTCCTTTTGCTAAGGTAAATCATAGACTATCCAATCATTATTGTTCATGATTAAAATAATTAAACCTAAACTAATAATGAATAATTAAATGATCAATTAAAGTTTTTATAAAACTTTTATAAATAAATAAAATTATTATAAAAAGGAAAATAATAAATAATAAATAAAATAATGATTAATAATTAATAAAAATAAAGAATCATGTGTCGGCCTTTATAAAATTAGGGTTCTTGTTTATTTATATCCAGGTCGCAAGGTTCTCTTCTCTCAATAATCTTTCACTCATATTCTATCTGATTTGTCCTGATGATGGACCCCCGTTGGGGTTTGAAACGTTGGCAGAATGAACTAGAAACTGTGGATAATCCGGATCATGACACTACAAAAAATTTCTACAGAGGCTTAAAATCTAACATAACTTCCCTGTACGGAGGGGAAACATGGAAGGAGATCTGTCTTCTCGAAATCCTGAGGATAAAAATTGAGAGGAGAATTGCGGACCTGCAATTTCTGAAACAATGTAGGAACAAGAAAATCATTCCTCCTTTTGCTAAGGTAAATCATAGACTATCCAATCATTATTGTTCATGATTAAAGTAATTAAACCTAAAATAATAATGAATAATTAAATGATTAATTAAAGTTTTTATAAAACTTTTATAAATAAATAAAATTATTATAAAAAGAAAAATAATAAATAAAAATAAAATAATGATTAATAATTAATAAAAATAAAGAATCATGTGTCGGCCTTTATAAAATTAGGGTTCTTGTTTATTTATATCCACGTCACAAGGTTCTCTTCTCTCAATAATCTTTCACTCATATTCTATCTGATTTGTTGTGATGATGGACCCCCGTTGGGGTTTGAAACGTTGGTAGAATGAACTAGAAACTGTCGATAATCCGTTTCATGACACTACAAAAAACTTCCACAGAGGCATAAAATCTAACAATCTTCATTGTATCAAACCTTTGACCATTATTCTCTTCCATCATTTTGTCACCTCTGACCTATAGATTCATCCCTGTTCCATCATTCTGTCATCTCTGATATGTCCTGTAGATTCATCTAGCTGCCCTATACTTGTTCTACTACAAGTGGGTTTCCATCAAGTACAACACATGCATCATAATGTCAACATCATCATACTTGTTAATTTCATGCACATAAATTTTAATATATGCCTCTTTAGCTAAATTTTCCACTACTTTAGAAGGGTCATGAGGCTTGGAAGGAATAGTAGCGAGCTTCAATTCATGCAGAGCCAGAATTTCCTTCTCTTCGTGTTGATAATTTTGGAGAATGAATAAACCAAATTGTAAAGGGAAGGGTGGCCAAAGCTACTTGGAATATTTCTTGAGCTCAAGGGTCACACCGATGTCAATAGTTTGATAATAAATTTCTCTAGATAATAACTTGTCTAAGACATAAAGGGGTAAAACATGTGGGCAACAATTGCTTCCCAAAATCGTAATGTAAGTAAAAATTTCCTCAACATAATAATTCCTAATTATGGTCAAACAATCCATGGAAGCAGGAGACATCCTTGGAAGCATAGGAATGAAAATGGTTTAGTATAAATGAATCATCAAGAGGTGAAAAATTATTTAGAAATGATCAAAAAAAAATCCTCCAAAAGTATATTATGATAAACGTGGCTACGAAGAGGGTAGGATAGTGTCCATTTCCAACCCATGCATGGGAAGTCTAAAGAAAAATAAATGGCATCCATCACATAAGTGGAAATGAATAATGGTGGGTTGTGAGTGGTTGTTTGTTTAGACCAAAAAAGGATAATATGTTTAGCTAAGTTATTGGACAGGATTTAGGCCCAATTAAGAACATAACTATCAGTGGCTTTGTCAATAAGAGGGACCTAGTCTATAGGAAATTGTGATCATTTTGTAAGGAAAACAATCGGTAAATCATGGCAGCAATGAAACAATAAGGAGAGGCCAAAGACTAGATGGCATTAGTAAGTAAGTAAGTAAGTGCAATTATACAGTAAGTACAAAATTAAACATAGGTAAACAACAGTAAGTGAAAATTAAATATAGATGCAACTTTCAATTATATGTATTGGGGTGATGGCGTTTTAAGGACAACAATTGAAATGGATTTATTGATTGAAAGGATGAGTTAATGGGTGACCTAGGAGGTTACATCATCCCATAGGTTAAATCTTGGGAGGAATAGAAAAATCATCATTGGGAAGGTGATGAGCCCCATAAATGGGAAATTATATGGGCTCATTTTGCCTCCTAACTTAGCTTAATCCACCATTCGCATTAGTTTATTGCATGTTTTTTATTATATTTATGCTAATAGAGTGAGTTGGGTTGGTCATTATGCCTTGAAGTCTAATGTGTGCTTAATGTATATTTTTCGCCAATTTTGGAGACAAAGTCAAGGATTTAATGAACACTTAGCAGCCAATATTCGAAGAGGACAAGGGAGAGAATTTGTAGGAGGGTGTCCCCCTTATTTATGACTCCCTACTTTGAATTCTCCTTTAGAAAGCTTGAAGCACAAGCAGCCACATCAATGCACCAAATAGGCAGCCAAGCAAGTGGAGTATAACTGCTATCTATCTCAAGTTTTGGGAGCCAAGCCTCCTTAATTTTAAGGGAGCTATTGGAAGCTCCAGTTGTATAAGTAGAGAGGCCGAGGGCCTCATTAGGTTGTTGAATGTTGGTCAAATTTTTGCACTTTCTTTGCAACTTTTCTCTGCTCAACTTCGCGCTTACTTTTGTAGACAGTTTCATGTAATCTTATTGTTATTTTGATAATGAAGATGAGATTGTTTCTGAGCTAGCACTGAGTTACCTCAGAGGGCTGAAGCTCTTGGGTTAGGGCCCAATCCAAGTAGCCAAGCACCTCTTGTTTTTTATTTATATGCTTTGTTTCAGTTTATGAATGAGTTGCTGATAGATAGATTTCTTTCTTAGTTAAGAATAGGTTGCTTTTGGTAATTTAAAAAGTTGTTTCCATTTCAGTTTACTGTAGCAGGTTGAATAGTGATAGAAGAAGATACAAAAAGGCCACCAACAGAGCCTTGACCTCCTTTCTCCCCTTTTGGACCATGAACTGAGGCCAAGACCCTATTGTTGCCCCAAAAAAAACACATATTTGCCTTTGCCATATGATTTCTAGTTTTGTAGCTTGTTAGAAGGTTAATGATTTGTTGTAGTTCCATTTCATCATGGTCATTTTTTTCTTTACAATAAATCTCTTTCCATGCTTTCTTTCCATATATCATTTTTCAGCATGTACTTTCCTAGATTAGAATTTAGACTAGCTTGATGAACAGTTCTATTTTTTAGTGTATCTAGTTTCTTTGCTTGCTTAGTTTCAGAGCTTGATTTTCAGTTCCCTTGTAGTGCATCACTGCTCACAATAATTAACAAATCAGCCATCACCATCTATTTTTTATCCGTGTTCCACAGGTCATTCAAAGTCCCTCACAAATCTGCCCTAATTTTCTGCATTTTTCCAATAATTTTCCTCTCTCTCCTTGAACAAGTCCAGCCATCTTTTTCTTCCCTAATCTTTCTTGATGAACCTTAGACACCTTAACACATACTCCTAGCCATCAGCTACCCTTTCCACCTATTTTACCACCTTCAAAACCTCTAAAACAGCGCTCGGCATCCTTTTGTAGACACCCGGTAGATCCCCTACAACCTCCTGTAGATTTTCCTGTATGTGTCTTTTTGAAGTCCGACTGTAGGAAAAGCCTCCAGGAGGCCACTTGGGACCTCCTACGACCCCTCCACACCTTCCTACACCTTTGAAAACTCCAAAGTCGCCCTCCATCACCACCTAATCATTGCCACATTCACAAACAAATAAATTACATGCATGACAATTTCACCAAAAATACATAAAAATCCAAAAAGATGTTTTTTTTCACATTTCCTTCTAGAAATAGCTTGGATAGATGTTGTTTACTTCCTGGATTAATTAATGGCATTCATTTCATGTTTTTTATCTCTCTTTCTGCAAAAGTAGGGTTAGCTGGTTAATTAGGGTTTGCTAGGGTTACTTCACATTTCAGTCTTCTTTCACTTTCTACAAGTACAGTAGCCTCTGTAGGTTAAGCTTTCCTTTCTTTCATCACATATAAAGCTTCTTCTGGAATTGATGGAAGTTGGCTTGAGCTCCTAGTGATCTTGCACCAGCTGACTAAGTGATAGCGTGCAATAAGAACTAGTACTTGTGCATACAACATCGTCGCTTCCAAGTTTGTTACGAACTACCGGGTTGATAAAAAGTAAAGTAGGAAGACCAGGAGTTGCAGCATTATTGCTGCAATACTGGTGCTCACTAATTTTTGGTGTGGTTGTCGAGGAAGCGTCAGAGTATTGTGCGATTACTCCTTTTCTTTTATTTCCTACTGCAACATTCTACTAAGTAGTTTATTTCAGCAAAAGTAGAGTAGTTGTTTCTTTCAATTTCTACATTTCCTTGCTTTCATTTCAATTCTGCAATTTCCATTCCAGCAAAAGTAGATTAGCCATTTCCTTGCTTTCATTTCAATTCTGCAATTTCCATTCCAACAAAAGTATATTAGTCATTTCCTTTCTGCATTTCAATTGCTTTCCTTTTTCATTTCTGCAATTTCATTTCAGCAAGGTTATTTCACTTTGTTGCAATTTGGTTGTTCAATCAATTTGGTTTTGCAGGTACAAGCAAGAAAAACAAAAACCAACCAAAAAATATTTCCTTTCATACCTTGTAGGAACAGATATAATTCAGGAAAATTCTTACCCAACACCCCCACCACATCACATAGCCACCCTTCTCTCTTCTTCGGTGGCAGTGATCAAGAATAACCTTTAGGTGAACAACTAGATATATTTGAAAAACCTATAGGGGAAGAAGAAGAAGAAAACATCCCTCCTGAGACAATGGCTGAAAATAGAAATGCTAGGGGGAATGGAGAAAGAGTAGAGTGTACCTTTCCCATTCGAGAAACCAATGGGGACACTAAAATGAAAAACATAAGCCCTCCATCCCTACCTCACTTCCATGGATTGACTACAGAAGATCATGACACCTTCTTGTTTGAGTTTGTTGTTATCTGTCGAACGTATGACTATGCAGAAGATGATAAAAAGTTGAAACTATTCCCTTCTATGCTCAAGGATGCAGCATTGCGCTGGTTCATGTGGTTACCTAGCAATAGCATCACAACTTGGGCTCAGATGCAACAAGCCTTCAATAACAAATATCGAGACTACTGTAGGTCAAAAGACACCAAGGAAGAAATCTTCTGAATGACCATGGGAAGTGATGAATCATTTTAAGATTATGAAGAGAGGTTCCAGCTTAGTTATAAAAGGGCCAGGTGCACACTTGACCCCGAATCGCTGAAGTTGGTCCTGCTCAAGGGAATTCCAGAAGACCTTCTAGACACCCTCCATTTGTTGGTTGGGGGAGACATCTACCAACTACCTTATGAAGACATAAATACTATTTTTAGAAACCATTCTAGGGCAGCCAGAAAGAGAGGTAGGGGGAGTCAACCCATAGCCAGTACCTCCTCATCCAATTCATCCATAAAAGGTTAGCTTGGACACATGCTGGAAGACTTCAAGAGTGAGATGCTACAAACTCTTGCCATGAAAATGGATACCTTGCACATCAAAAGGAAACAAGAGGAAGCAGAGAGGGCTTTGGCCATTTTTTATCCTAAGTGGACCATAAGGAATCCTCGGAACGAGTGTCCATTGAACTCCATAGAGGTTTGTTTATTCTGCGAAGAATATCATTCTATAGATAAGTGTCCTTCCTTGAACGGACTTAAAGCAGCATACCAAGGGGCCGAAGGAGCCACTAAACCACTTTATTTCATAAACCATTTAAGGAGACCGCACGGACCTAGACCATACAAACAGGGAATGCAAGGGACATCTCAGGCATACTACAACCCCAACCAAGCCACTTCCATACCTTCTTGGGGCCCTCCTGCTCATCCTTCCTAGTCCACACCTCCTCCTTGGTCCTATCCATCTCAATATCATGCCCAACCAACTGCTCATGCATTTCAATCCTATGCTCAGCGACAACCTTAGTGGAATGCATCTCATCAGGGGTGGAGGCCCCAATACAACTCTCCTCCCTCTCTTTTGCCTCCACCAGCTGCTCAACCACAACTATTGCCTCCTGCTCCACTAAGGCAACCCCAAATACCTGCTCAACCGAACCTGAACCTGAACAACAAACATGCTCAGCAAGTATATAGTGGGGAACCATCATGCCCAACCTATGCTATGGAGATTCAGGAGATTAACCTATGATCTGGGAAGGTTCTCCCAGATAGCCAGCCTCCCCCTCAAGAGGTTGAGGAAGATAAAGAGGAAAGTGAACCAAAAGCAATTCCACCCTTTCTTGAGAGACTATCCGGGACAACACAGCCCACCCCAGAAGAAACTGAACTTCTGGGAGAATTGAAACAGCTATGTGTAAAGATACCACATCTCCTAGCCATAAAGGATGTACCTATATACAATAAGATGATCCAATAGAAGTGCTTCAAGCATCTAGGTAGGCGCAAAAGAGATGCCCCAACCATCAATGTCATAGGAAAACTGTCCGACCTGATGTTGGGGCAGGTAATCTGTCTAAAATATCTAGACCCTGGAAGCCCAGTAGTTGATGTCCACATCAATGGCACCATGATCCCACATACCTTGATTGATCTGGGAGTTGCCATTAATGTGATGACAAAGGACACCATGCTCAAGCTCAAACTCTAGGGCTCCTTGAGAAAGACCACAATAGTACTGCGACTAGCAAACCTCTCCATTGTGACCCCTGAAGGGATTGTGGAGGATGTGATGGTCTCCATTGATTCTTGGGAGTACCCTACTGATTTCTTGGTTCTCCAACTGAAGGCAAAGATCACTAGGTATCCTCTCATCTTGGGAAGACCCTGGTTGGCCACTGTCGATGGTTACATCAGTTGTCGGGCTAAGAACATGACCATCAAGAATAGGCATATGTCCAAGCAGCTAATCCTATACCCTCCTGCCCAACCCCTGCTAGAACATGATCTACCTCTCTAGTTGGAGGAGGAGGGTGAGGATGAAGTCTACTCTCCACCACTATGTGTAGCAAAAACTGTCATGGGGGGAAACCGCAAAATGAGGATGATATAATTGGAAATTTAATTCAGAATCCACCCCCCAGTATTTTTCCATTAGAAGATCTAGTGAAAGAAACCCAAGACAATCCCCTAACTGATCTCTGTGTGGCTAACTTGACCTCTCTCCATGTTAAGAATATAGAGTTCGGCCCAGAAAGAACCTTGAAAATCAACTCATCCCTATCCACCTCCCAGGAGAAGGAACTGTGCATCTTATTAAGAAAACATTTAGATGCCTTCGCCTCGAGTTATAAGGAGATGAAGGGAGTGCACCCTTCAGTATGTACTCATCATATATACATTAAGGAGGATTGCAAACCAATCAAGTAGCCTCAAAGGAGGATGAATCCAACCCTTAAAGACATTGTTAAGGAAGAATTGCAAAAACTGCTTGATGCAGGATTCATCTATCCCATCTCTGACAGTGAATGGGTCTCTCCTTTGGTGCTAGTGCAAAAGAAAAATGGTAAGTGGATAATTTGTGTTGATTATCGGGAACTAAACATGGCCACTAAAAAGGACCATTTTCCTTTGCCTTTCATAGATCAAGTGTCAGATGGTCTGGCGGGGAAATTTTTTTTCTCCTTCCTAGATGGGTTTAGCAGGTACAATCAAATTCAAATCAGCCCGAAAGACTAAGATAAGACCATTTTCACTTGCCCTTGGGGTACCTTTGCATACCGAGTCCTTCCTTTTGGTTTGTGCAATGCTCCAGCCACTTTCCAGAGAACAGTATTGAGTATATTTTCTGAACTGGTTCATGATGCGGCATAAATATATATGGATGACTTTACTCCTTATGGTTATAACTTTCAAGAAGCTTTATCTAACATAGGGAAAGTTTTGGACAAGTGTATTGAAATGAACCTATCCCTCAGTCCAGAAAAATGTGAATTTTTTATGATTGAAGGGACCATGCTAGGTCATGCAATATCTCAACAAGGATTGCAGGTGGACCCCAACAAAATCGCCATCATTCAAAGGGTCCCACCTCCTCAAAAGGTGAGATATGTTTGAAGTTTCTAGGCTTAGTAGGATATTACAGAAGATTCATTAAAGATTTCAGTAACTTAGTCTCTCCATTGTTTGGTCCTTTGGGAAAATATGTCGAGTTCATATGGACTAAGAACTATCAAGAAGCCCTAGATATCTTGAAAAGCAAACTTGTGACTGCCCCAATTTTGAGAGGCCCAAATTTGGCCCTACCTTTCCACATTCACACAGGTGCCTCGAACAAAGAAATAGGAGAAGCCTTGGGGAAAATTGATGAAAAGTTACCTTATGCCATATATTTTATAAGTAAAAATTTGTCAAAGGCAGAGTTAAACTACACGGTCACCGAGAAGGAACTCCTAGCTGTAGTGCATTCCTTAAATAAGTTTAGACATTACATCACAGGCTATCAAACCTTTGTATACACTGATCATGTTGTGATTAGGTATTTAATGAATAAACCAGAGGTAAATTCTCGCATTATTAGATTGTTGCTTTTACTACAGCAGTTTGATTTAACCACTGTTGATAAGCCTGGTAAAGAAAATGTTGTTGCTAACTTTTTGTCTAGAATAAATTTGCCTGCATGTGAGGAAGGAATGGTGGATGATCAAATGCCAAATGAGCACCTATTTTCTATCTCATTACTCTCTCCATGGTTTGCTGATATAGCAAATTATTCGGTTTCGGAACAGTTCCCACTACACTTGTCCTCGAAAGAGAAGCGCAAGATCATGAGGAAAAGCGCCCCTTTCACTTGGATTGGGGGCAATCTCTTCAAACTTGGCCTAGATCATATCTTGATAAGATGTGTTAGGGAGGAGGAATTTTTTGACATTCTCCTAACCTGTCATGATGGGCCTTGTGGAGGCCATTTTGCAGCAAAAAGGACCGCATTCAAAATCTTGCAAGCAGGTTACTATTTTCCTAATCTTCATCAAGATGTGAAGAGATACACCAACCAATGTGATTGGTGCCAAAGGATGGGGAAACCTACTCCAAAGGATGAGATGCCCATGCAACCTCAAGTGACTTTTGAGCCATTTGAGAAGTGCGGCATGGACTTTGTGGGTCGTATAAACCCTCCTTCAAAACAAAGGCAATACATCATTGTGTGCACTGATTATCTGAAAAAATGGGCAGAGACAAAAGCAATCAAGGCAACAACAGAGGAAAAATTAGTTCAGTTTTTAAGAGAGAACATCTTTTGTAAGTTCGGGTATCCAAGAGAACTGGTTACAAATCAAGGCAGTTAGTTCACTTCCAATTGATTGAAGACCTGCTGACACGTCGTAAAATCAAGCACAAGACTTCCACCCCTTACCATCCACAAGAAAATGGGTAGGTGGAAGTCACTAATAGAGATTTGGAAGGGATTCTAACCACGGTAGTGAGCAACAGCAGAAAAGATTGGGCGGATAGACTAGTTGAGGACACCTGGGCCTACAACACAACATGGAAGACCACCACATGGTTCAAACCCTATGAATTGGTCTATGGGAAGAAGGCTTTGTTGCTAATAGAATTTGAATACAACACACTAAGGATGGTAATTCTGTTGGACCTAGACCTCAGCCATGCACATAGGGAAAGGCTACTCCAGCTCAATGGATTGGATGAACAAAGGCTACAGGCCCTTCTCCACATAGAGGTAGTCCATCTTCAAAGGAAAATATGGCATGATCAAAGTATCAAGGAGAAGAAATTCCAAGAGGGAGATTGGGCAGTGTTCTATGACTCAAGGTATAAAGACTGCAAAGGCAAGCTGAGGACAAGATGGATGGGACCCTACACTCTGGAAAAGTGCAATGACAATGGTTCAGTTCTGATCATAACCATTGATGAGGAATCCATCCCCATGCTTGTCAATGGAAATAGGTTGAAAATTTACAAGAAGCCCCACTCCAAGCAAGAGTTCATTAAAGATCTGAATAAGACAGTGTTGGTAGTGGAGCAGGTCTCAGCCTCCACTCCACCCACTTACTAGAGAAGCAAAAAGAAAAAATAATAAGGGCTCGAGTGAAAACCTCCATGAGGCATTTGAGTCCCATCATTGGGTTGAAAACTTCTTTTCAGGTGGCCTAGTGATGACAAAAAAAAAAAAAAAAAGATAATAAGATCCTTGGGTGAAAACCTCCCTTGGAGCCACCCAGGGCAGGAAATTAGGGTGAAAACCTCCTGGAGGCGCCCTAGTTGTCTTTCAAAAAAAAAAACAAAGAAAAAAAGGAAGAGGAAATTGAATTTTAACATGCATTGCAAGTTACAGGTGGGCCACAGGAAGCAAGAGAGGATGCCACAATGCTTATTTCACCTCCTCCATACCCTTCTCAATAATTTTTAACCTTTCTTCCACCTCATTGTGTGCTTTTTTCAAACATTGTGTATCCTACAGGAGGCCCTATGTGTTCTATAGGAGGCTCCTGTAGAAATCACAGAGAACTCAAAATGAATTTTGAAAATAGTTTGAGGAGCTGAGAAGTTTCATGAAGAGCCTGTAGGCCCTCCTACAACTATCCACACTCCTGGCCATCCATCCCACACATACACCACCTCATTATCATGGATTTCTTCCCTTCCTATAGAAAAAACATAGAAACCGTTTTTAGAAAAAAAACAAAGAAATTAAAGGAACAACACCTCCAAAGCTCACCTACAGCATACCAAATACCTCTCCATCACCATCAACATCTCTGGTAGTATCCTCACAGCTTCCAGCACAAGAATTAGCTAAAAATTTTAAAGGGAGAAGCAGCTACAGGAGCTCTTGTAGGATTTCCCGTAGCAGCTGATCCCCTTAAAATCAAGCCACAATAGCAAATAGGTGTAACCATAGGCTTGAAGAGGATGTCTGAAGCAGATCTAGCCAAAGGGTACCTGCACAAAGCAAGAAAGCCACACATCAGAGAGTAGAAAGCATACAACATAGGAGATACAGACATGCAGCAACTAAAATACGAGCATGCAGCAGCAAAGGGACGAAAATGCACCACAACACGAATAATCGACTTGTAGATAAGTGTCTAACCCTCTCCCCTGTTGCATCTGTGTAATTCAAAAATCTACATAAACAAATGATATGGTTAGGGTTGAATGATAAAAGTGGCCAGTTAACTGGCCACCCTCATCCAGTTGATTGTGCTCATCCGGAGATGCCACCACATGTGTGCCTAGTCAACTCACAAAAAATCCAAAGGACAGGTAGTGGAGGTTATACAAACTCCGATGAACTCCAATGCAATGATGGGAAGTGATTGCAGGGAAGAGTCATGAAGAGCCATGATGACAAAGTAGTGGGGATCAATGGTCTGAATCTGGCAACGTACCTTTTTGCCAGCTCACCCCATCACCAGAAATATCTCAAAGAAGACATAAGTATTCCTCCTCGAAACTCCTTCACCACCTTTTCTTCCATTTTACCCTCGTCCACTTAGCTGCAGCAAACTCCATACCACCTCCATAGCCTCGAAATCATCATTCTCTATTGATTCCAACCACCCTTCTGCTATTGAAGTCCTACAGGAACAATAACAGGTTCTACAGGAGCACATACAACCAGTTGTACAGGGGGGACAGTGAGCAGTTTTTAAGGAAGAAACACGGGGTTTTTGCTCAAATTCTGTCTTGAGAGGTAGGCTCTGTACAGACCCACCTTGAATATTAATATGTGTAAGAAATGATACAATTTTAAGGAAGAATTAAGCTAGTAGAAGAGAGAAATTCCATAAAAAAATTCTGCCTGTTTCTTAAAAAAAAAGCACACTGTTTCTCTATTTCCTGTGTCTTCAAAATTTTTGTCTCCATCTCTACCTGGGGTGTTCCAAAATGGTATAAGCAAAATGACAGGGGGATTCATGAGGAAGGAACCCACATATTAAGTGAGGCTCCATGAACATCCTGAGGTGGTAGCCATTTTCACTAGAGAAAATTGGATGCCATTTTTCGAAAAACTTCGAGGGTTTGATGAAGAAGTGGCTCAGGAGTTTTCCCTTGCTTTAGTACCTCACTCAAAGACCCATGCCACTATTTATTTTAGAGCTGTCACCATGGAAATCACCCCAGAATATATCAATAGAGTTACCACCCTTCCCCTTGGATTACCTTGCAGCAAAGATAAAAATCCAATGGGACAACTTGCCAAGAAAACCTTCTTCCAACCAAATGAACATCCTATAGAAGACAAAAATGGTATTAGAATAACAAGCATACCAAATCATTAAGTATATTTCCTATGAGGGAAGGTATAGCATGGTTTATGGCTACCATTTTAGACTTCTCCATGAGCTGAGATATGGCATGGACACTCCCACACCTCAAAAACTCAGCATCCCCTATTTTCTCCTACAGTCCCTTATATAGACTCTAGCATGAAGTTAAAGGCAAGGGGGTCCAAATCAGTTGGCTCACCATGGGTTAATAAAACTCTTAGTGGAAGAAGCCCTTCACACCTTCACAATCCCCATAGCATGGGAAATCTTCAGAAATATGAGAGGAGAAGATGATATAAAGGCCCTCACATATGACCACAATCCTTCTGAAAGTGAGGAGGAGGAACAGGAAGGAGAAGAAGGGGAGGAAACTGAGGAGAAAACAGAGGAGGAAGACACTAAAATAGAGAAGGAGAAAACTAAACCAGAGGAGGAAGAACACCAAATAGAGCAAGAGGAAACAAAATCAGCAGAAACAGAGAAGACAAAGGAGAGGAACAAGGGGCAGAAAAGACAGAAGTGTCTCCTGAGACCCTAGAAAGGGAGGCAACAACTGCTCTTGCTGCCCTCAACACCCCTGTTAAACCCAAACAAAAGAGGAAGAGGTGAACATCAATGTACTTTAGGTCTCGGAAAAGTACAAGGATAAAAATGGGAAAACCACGGAAATCTTCAACAGTGCCTATTGTAATTGAAGATTCACCCACTGTCAAAGGGGAACAATCTCCCTCTAAAACCCCCATCACATATGAAAGAGGAAGTCTAAGATCTTCCACCTAGAGGAAAAGAGTGAAACTACAGGACTCAAAAATAGCTCTATAGGAGGCACATACTGTTCTACAAGAGACCCTAACTAAGCTACAAGAGACCGAGAGACTTGAGGAAAGGGTAGAGGAAGAGCCAAAGGGGAAGGAGGCAACAACAAAGATTCAAGAACCTGACCCCCGGCCTATTTTGGGCTCTTATTACAATCTCCTTGAGGGTGGGAAAATCCTTACACAGAAATTTGCAGTCCCACTTTTCTTTGAGCTGGAGAAAGAAAGAATAAGGAGCCATAGATGGATGAAAATTGCCAAATCCAAGGGGGTAGAGGATATTGGCCACATGGAGAACAAGCTTAGAGAGATGGGTTGGGAATTAAGTGATGTAAGACATAGAGAGGAAATTAGAAGAACTCACTTGGAAACAAAAAATGAGTTGCTAAGAAAATAGCTGCAATAAAAGGAGGCACAATTGGCATGCATGGCCAGCTGGTCTATGGAGGCACTACAGTGCAAGGCACGAGAAAAATCGTACGAAGTATACCTCAAAGACCAATGGCTGCAATTTCAGGTCAAGACTTTGGCACAGAGAGGCACCATGCCTTTCCAATATTATAAACAGTTTACAGACCTATGTGACCAAAGTTCAGCAAAAGATAAGGAAAAGGTAGCAGAGTTTTATTTTCATAACATGGCCCTCACTGATATGAACCTATCGGACCCCAATGTTAGGCTAGGGGACTTGCAGCTGATGGCCATGGCATCATGGATTAATCATGAGGAGAAAAGGGAAACAAAAATTAAAAAGTTGAAGGTAAAAGAGAAAAATGAACCCCTAATGATCAGAGCTGAGCCATCAGACCCCATGGCTCTCATCAGTGTCCACCAGCTGCTTGCAAATAATTCTCAAAGTTCCCCTAAGTATATCAATGAGCAGGCTCAATCCATTACACATTTTGAGGACATGGAAAGATTACTTGGAGATGACTGTATTCATGCTTGTATGAGGAGGTGGAATACATTGCCACACAGCTTGCAGATAAGGTATTATCACTCCCCAACAAGTACGAAAGAAGCATTAAGGAGAGTTCCATTGTACAAGCGCTCTATGCAGAGTTTGAAGGTCAATTGGATTGGCCTCAAACTAAGTCCCCCACTACTGCTAGGATTGCTAGAGGGCGAAAAAGAGGAAGAAGAACAACAACAGTGGAAAGAGGTGGACAGAAAGGCAAGATTCCATGACAAAGAAGAGGACCTCACATTAAAAGCATGGGATGTTAGGGAGGCCATCAGGGCCATCAAAGATGAGGAGATGGACTAGTTGCTCAGAGGATGAGCAACACATTTAGTAGGGGGGTTATGATGAGCCCCATAAATGGGTAATTATATGGGCTCATTTTGCCTCCTAACTAACCTTAATCCACCATTCTCATTAGTTTATTGCATGTTTTTTATTATATTTATGCTAATAGAGTGAGTTGGGTTGGTCATTATGCCTTGAAGTCTAATGTGTGCTTAATGCAGATTTTTGGTCAATTTTGGAGACAAATTCAAGGATTTAATGAACATTTGGAAACCAATATTCGAAGAAGACAAGGGAGAGAATTTGTAGGATCGTTTCCCCCTTATTTATGACTCCCTACTTTGAATTCTCCTTCAGAAAGCTCGAAGCACAAGTAGCCACATCAATGCACCAAAGAGGCAGTCGAGCAAGTGGAGTATAACTGCTGACTATCTCAAGTTTTGGGAGACAAGCCTCCCTAATTTTAAGGGAGCTGTTGGAAGCTCCAGTTGTATAAGTAGAGAGTTCAAGGGCCTCATTAGGTTTTTGGATGTTAGTCAAATTTTCACACTTTTTTTGCAGCTTTTCTCTACTCAACTTCAAGCTTACTTTTGTAGACATTTTCATGTAATCTTACTGTTATTTTGATAATGAAGATGATGTTGTTTCTAAGCTAGCATTGAGTTACCTCAGAGGGCTGAAGCTCTTGGGTTAGGGCCCAATCCAAGTAGCCAAGCACCTCTTTTTTTGTATTTATATGCTTTGTTTCTGTTTATGAATGAGTTGCTGATAGATAGATTTCTTTCTTAGTTAAGAATAGGTTGCTTTTGGTAATTTAAAAAGTTGTTTCCATTTCAGTTTGTTGTAGCAGGTTGAATAAGTGATAGAAGAAGATACAAAAATTCCATCAACAAAGCCTTCACCTCCTTTCTCCCCTTTGGGACCATGAACTGAGGCCAAGACCCTATTGTTGCCCAAAAAAAAAACACAGATTTGCCTTTGCCATAGGATTTCTAGTGTTGCAGCTTATTAGAAGGTTAATTCTTTGTTGTAGTTCTATTTCACCATGGTCATTTCTATCTTTACAATAAATCTCTTTCCATGCTTTCTTTCCATATAGCATTTTTTATCATGTACTTTTCTAGATCAGAATTTAGACTAGCTTGATGAACAGTTCTGTTTTTTAGTGTAGCTAGTTTCTTTGCTTGCTTAGTTTCGAAGCTTGATTTTCAGTTCCCTTGTAGTACATCGTTGCTCACAATAAGTTAAAAAATCATCCATCACCATCTCTTTTTGATCCATGTTCCATAGGTCATTCAAAGTCCCTCACAAATCTGCCCCAATTTTCTGCATTTTTCCCATGAACTTTCATCTCTCTCCTTGAACAAGTCCAACCATATTTCTCTTCCCTAATCTTCCTTGATGAACCTTAGACCCCTTAACACATCCTCCTAGCCATCAGCTACCCTTTCCACCCATTTTCCCACCTCCAAAACCTCTAAAACAGCTCTCGGAATCCTCCAGTAGACCTCCTGTAGATCCCCTACAACCTCCTGTAGATTTTCCTGTAGGTGTCTTTTTGAAGTCTGATTGCAGGGAAAGCCTCCAGGAGGCCACTTAGGACCTCCTAGGACCCCTCCACACCTTCCTACACCTCCAAAAACTCCAAATTCGCCCTCCATCGCCACCTAATCACTGCCACATTCACAAACAAATAAATTTCACCAAAAATACATAAAAATCCAAAAAGATGTTTTTTTTCTCATTTCCTTCTAGAAATATCTTGAATAGATGTTGTTTACTTCCTAGATTAAGTAATGGCATTCATTTCATGTTTTTTATCTCTCTTTCTGCAAAAGTAGGGTTAGCTGGTTAATTAGGTTTGCTAGGGTTACTTCACATTTCAGTCTTTTTTCACTTTCTGCAAGTATAGTAGCCTCTGTAGTTTAAGCTTTCCTTTCTTTCATCACATATAAAGCTTCTTCTAGAATTCATAGAAGTTGGCTTGAGCTCCTAGTGATCTTGCACCAGCTGACCAAGTGACAGCCTGCAATAAGAACTAGTACTTGTGCATACAACATCGTCGCTTCCAAGTTTGTTAGGAACTACCGGGTTGATAAAAGGTAAAGTAGGAAGCCCAAGAGTTGCATCATTATTGCTGCAATACTGGTGCTCACCACCAACTCTTCAAGAATTTAATTCTTGTACATAGAACCCCCATCCATCTATGATTTCTCTTGAGTTGTTGTTGTATGGTGAAAACCTTCATCCACTCTGACATTTGAGCATTCTTCAATATTCCTAATCCTTTTTTATAGCACTTGTAGCCTTTGATTTTGTTTTCATACCCAAGAAAAATTCTTCATTTGCACGAGAATCAAACTTACCAAGCCTTTTTTCGTTCCTCCTTATATAATACTTTCTAACAAAAACTTTGAGATGCTTCATTGAGACTTATCTCCCTTTCCATAGTTTATAGGGAGTCTTATCACTACTCATTTGAAGTTGAGTCATATTAATCAAATAGATAGTGTATTGGGTTGCTTCTGTTGAAAAATGTACCTATGTTCGGTATTCATAAATGTATTTGAGTCATTATGTATTATACTTGTCAAAAGAATGAAAAATAATATTTTTGTTATTATTACATTAACTTATTAAAGCATGGGTTTCATTCTTGGGTCATATTCTATTAGTCAAAGTCCCCTTTGTGGTCTCCTAGGATTTATATTGAGTCATTAGAGTCATTGTACATTTTATGAGACCCTTATTGGGATTTTGAATCATGTAAAAAGGATTATTATTGATTCAAATTAGGTATTTGACACCTCCACACCAAGTCAAACTCAAAGAGATCAAGTCAGCATCATATTGGGAAATTCGATTTCACCTAAAGCCTATATATACAAGTAGTTCAAATTCATTCAGAGAGTGTGTCTCATAAGGTCGATATCCAAGAATAAAAAGGAATCAAAAGTGTGAAATTCCAAGAAGAGAAGAAGAAGTGTCGAAAGGATCCAGGTCGAAGGTTTTGGGTATATCTTTCCCTCTCTTATGCGCAGTTACTGGACGAGTTGTTGGATTGAAGTTTTATTGCTGGAAGGGTCAAAATATTTAAAGTGTTGGCTCAAAGATTTTGCTGCTAGAAGGCCAAAATTCTATATTTTCTGGGTCAAAGTGTTGTTGATGCTTGTAACACCCCATCCCATGCCTACCTAAAGTAACCATGCCAACCTGGGTAAACATGGGGAGAGATGCTACTGAAATAAAATTCGACATCCTATGTCACCTTAAGGAAGTGGAATCAACGAACATCACATACAGTCATCCAAAATCATCAACAGAAACCTCAGGAGACAAGTCAGCCACTCAGACAGCATGTCCCAGGGTCCCACTACCATTATGCAACTCTTAGGCCATAGTCACTCTCATGCTATGGGCAAGGGAATGACCAAAAACACAAAATATCTCTCAGAAGCCTGCTTGCCAGTGATTGTGGACTGAAATTGCTAGTTTTGTGCCAGCGACCCCGGATTTAAACCACTTTACTAGCTTAGAATCATGGCCTCTACCCAAAACTTCTTGTAACTTCCAGAATTCATTAAAAACATAATAAAAATGTTGATCAATCAAAAATCACCCTCGAGCCTAGGCCTGAGCATCCCAAACTAGGACTGGCATTTTTTTAAACACTTGGCATCAATGCAACATACAGGTCTAGGATACAAGACAAAGCATAAACAACTTATGAAACATAACGAGAAGGATCACGTCCTTCTCCATTGAACTACTACATCATCAATTAGGTATTGCATTCATCCATTTAACATTTACAAGTAAATATATGAAATAACCATGACATGGACCAATCATTCAACCATGCGTGTTGGGTGGCGGAAACCCCACGCAACTGTCATGGGGCACGAAGCCCGCAATTTTGGGTAAAATAGGGTAAAGACTCCGCAGGATGTGCGGAGCATGATTTGCTATAAGTTGAAGTCAAATGGTAGTCTGCCCAAAAATAATGTAAAGAAACGTAAATTGAGTCAACCCGCCCATGGATCATGGTCCATGGAAAGATATAAATAGAGCAAGGCTCTATGGGTAGAGGTAGCTAAGTTTTGTTGTATGGTTTTGGATCTGACATGTAATGGGTTTTTTAGGAAAGCAGTCTGAAAGCATCTACAAGTCCGAGTCAAGTGTTTGGGGTAGTGGATAGAGGCTCTACAGATGTGTGCGCAGAGGCCTAGAAGAGTCTGTAACTATGTGTGTGGACCCTTGCAGTTGAGTGCGTAGGACGGTTCTGGATGTATTAGTGATAAAGTGGAAATAAAGATAAGTTTCTTCTGAGAATTATGTGTTAAATCTGAATTATCATGAATCTGGCCTTTTGTATGGTTAATAAGACTGTTTTGATTTATGCGCATATTCTTGCTTCTTGAATACTTGTGAATCTGGTTTTAATCTTAATACGCGAACTGAATAAATCTGATAAATAATTGCTTAAAGACCCCTTTAAGTAGATTCGATTTGCAATACTTCATCCAATAGATTAGATTTATAGACTGTGCACTAATAAATAGTAAGAGGTATTCTAGATCTTCGTGAATACAGAGCAGCGCGAAGCTGTAGAACGGTGTGTGAAACCTACAGACCACATCTAGACATCCCAAGGGTGTGGAAACCTAGTTCTAGCACCCTCCCCTGCTACCTCAAGTGAGACCTCAGTCCACACTTCACGGGCTATTGCCGAAAGGGCCGGTAGCTGCGAGATTTTCTTGGCTAAATAATTCTTCTGAACCTGGGTCAGGCCCATATAAGCCAACAATTGGTTCCATTGTCAGGACCGGGATCTACCTAAGGGGTGTCTGATGTGGGAACACTAGAACCCTTCAAAGAAAGAGATTGAAGAGTGGTGGGATCTAAAACTCCACGAATCTGCAGTTCAGGAAAACAAAAACCTGTGAGTATTAGAGGAAGATTGGCTGGACCATTATATATTCACAGATATTCACGAAATCTTCTTCATGTCATTCCTAGTAGAGTTGTACAAGTGAATCGCAAGGCTAGCTGACAGCGTGGGAAGGTGCAGATTGGACCAGCCTATTGTGTGGGCCCCGGAACTATGCACAGGCTAGAAGCCACTGAGGATAAAATCCTGCGCGCAGTAGATCATTGGCTGGATTGGGTAATAGGGGGATTTATCACTGAGTTCGCGATAGATACAACTATGATCTATAGCGAAGCAGAAAGGTGAATTCTTCAAGAACCTCAGGGTAGGTATATTAAATCATTGAATACTTGGATTAAGATGTTGTTGTGTGAAAAACATATTATGTGCATTTATTGATGTATGGAGTAACACGGAGTGGAAGAGGTTACCGCGGAATAGGAGGGGTAGAGAAGAGTCCTTTAGCTTCTATTTCCCGGGAAAGCGAGGAGGAGCTCATGAGATTCTCACCAGGGAGTGCAGTCTGGATGATCAGGGAGCACTTCCCACTGATACCACCTCCATCCACACCACCACTTGCGTCACCTACATCAAATCCGTCCACCCCAACACCGACCCCACCCCCAACCCCACCACCACCAAAAGTCAGGATGGAGAGTGCAGTCCAGCTACCAACATTTAAGGGGATAGGAAATGAGGAACCGGGCCAGTTCTGGTTTTTGATAAAATATGTATGGGACACTCAGGGCATCACAGATGATAACATCAAGAAGGATACCTTAGTTAGCATGTTGGAGGACTGCGCATTGACCTGGTACATGAAATATTCAAGTAACCATCCAAATGAAGGAATGGTAGCAATCTAGGAGGCACTAAACAAGGAATTTGGGCAACCCAAGTCGAAAGCACAGTCAGTTATTGGGTTCAAGGAAATTGTAATGATGCTTGGTGAAACCCCATGGGATTTAGATCAGAGGTTGAAAAGCACCATTTGCGAGGCCAACATGACACCGACAAATGCGCAGCATTGCACTTGGTTTATCACATCATTAACGCCATATCTGAGATCAGCTCTGTCGCAACAAAAGATCTCAACCCAAGCTGAGGCATTGGAGGCAGCAATGCGATTGCACGAAACCCCAATACAAGATGCAAGGTTGGGAGTACAGAAAATCCAAGCGCAAATACAAAACTTATGTCTAGAGATGTGAAGCTTAAAACACGGACAGCTACCTAGGACCGAGGTATGGGAAGAAGTATGGTGTATCAAATGTAAGGGACCAGGCCACGAAAAGGACCGCTATCCAATATTTGTGAACCATGTGGCAGGAGGGGGGGCCAATAACATTGCGACCAAAGGTACGAGTTGGGCCAAGCATGGTGCCCACACTCTGGTGCGTAATCTGTGAGGTGGGAGGAAAGCATGCCACAGAAAACTGTCACCTATTGCCATGCTTAAGACAACCCCCTCCTCAACAATTATTTTGTAACTTCTGCAAAATGGTGGGCCACGAGGAAATAAATTGTTGCAGTTACCAAATGTTGATGGATCGAACACCTACTTATAGGATGCAAATAGAGGTGCGTGGGCAGGATCCCACCACACCATTCATGCAAGGAGGGTACCAGGGGCATAGACAGGGCCGCGGAGGCATGGGACCTGGACGGGGATGAGGGCAATTAATTTTCTACAATTGTAGAGGGTCGGGGCATTACACACGAGATTGCACGAACTCGACCAAAGCCTGTTGTCCTTACTGCTACCAATTTGACCATGAAGTAGTCGATTGCCCCACGCTGATCACTCAGATGTGAGAAAAGGGGGTGCTTCTGGCCAACCCCACTCAAAACATCCAGATGATGAAGGCTAAACCTCGTGTGGAGGAGCCGAACATAAATATGATGCTCCAGAGTGGCGTGACCACTGGAGAAGATAAGGGGAAACAGCCATAGATGGATGCATGGGTCTATAAGACCCCCCAAAAACAACCAGACTTTGATTTGGAGTGTGTGAAGGAAACCTTTATGGAAGCCAAGAAGAGCTTCACAGAAGCTTCTACGTTGGGAACTAAGGATCAATTAGGATTAGAGAAGGATACATCTGTGCTAACCACCTTCTTGGAAACCTACATGAACTTACTTAGGGATGCTAAAGCGTTAAAGGGGCTGAAGGAATTGATAACTCGGTGCACAGGAGCAAATGAACCATGAATGATCCGAAAATTAGGTAAACATGCTTTGCGCTTGGGGCGGGAAATGAAACTAACTTTCCAGATCGAAGACTATGAGATGGATCAAGTTGTTTTAGATTTGGGTTCCGACGCAAATGTCTTACCAAAGCAGACTTGGGAATGCATGGGCAGGCCTCCACTGCAATGGCCGTCGATTCAACTAAGGATGGCTAACCAGCAAAAGATTCTGCCCATGGGACGCCTGCACTGTTAGGGATAGATTTGGTAATGGATATGAATGGAGTCATCAATCTCAAGAAATGAAAAATGATCTTCGAAAAGAAATCTCTTCGCGTGGTGGTCCCTTGGACCCAACAGAAGGGGCACAATATACTAAGCCTTTGCGTGAAGAAGAAATCGATGGTGAGTTGGACTGTATCTACCAGATTATAGTGTAGGATAAGGACAGGGTCAATCCAATAGCAGATGGTCGACTCTCATGGGACTGCGATAGTTCTTGCATGTAGAACTTAGATGAAGAGGTTGAATGATGGCAGAAACGACTGCATGAAGTAACCATGCTCAATTTTAATCGAATGGTGACAGTGGGAGCAAATGAAAATCTAAAGATATTCGCGAAAACATCCCGCGCAGTTGTTGCTTCCAGACAAGGTGTAACTCCGAAGATGCAAATGATAGGGCGCAGATGTCGAAGGAAGGTGTGCACACGATCGGAAGTGTGAAACAAAGTAAGCATTCCTCACTAGCCTAGGCTACAGGTGTCTAAGGTGCGGACATCCACCCAGCTTAGAAGTAGTAGCTCGAAGCCACCCCAACAAACCGATGCCCAAGCGGCCGGCGCCAAGGTTAGTAGGGGCTTAGGGAAGTTGTGGGTACCACGGGTTCTTTGGGCCTGCAATAGACGACAGAAGGAAGCTGTTACACTAAAATTTGTCACCATGATTATTTGCAGTCAGTATGGCTCCATCAATAACCATACTGTCCTCCTTGGCAAGTCTTATACCTCTACTCCTCATGTCAAACTCCAAAAAAGAGAGAAAGCCTTTAAAAAATCAATATAACTCTGGTTACGCAGTTTCTCTTACTCTTACCTGCGTGTACGCACCTCAAGTACATAATACTTGCGTACTTGTACGCTCTGTCTATAAAGGGGTGGGTGCGTACTCCTGTAAAGGTCAAAAGGCGCAAGTTTTACTTCAAAAAACTTACTTGTGGTCGATTCTAGAGCATTCTAGAAGATGGTTTGACGTGGATTGAGCGCCTCCAGATGGTTCATGCATCCCAATGAAAGAGGAACTTATCCCATGAAGAGGGGAGCCATCCCTTCTAAAGAGTGGCTTATCCCATTGATGGTGGACCTGATTAACTTCCTCCAAAGCATTATAAATACAGGCATTGGGCCAGAGGGAGGGGAGGTTGAAAGCTGAACATTCCTAAGGGTAGATGCCGCTGAAATTAGGACTCCCTTTTAGAGCTTGAGAGGAGAGATTCCAATCCTTTCTTAGCTTCATTTGGAAGTGGGTGAGCTGATCAAAGTAGAGGAGATCTCTTGTTGGACCCTGGGAGGGACCTGCACAACACCAAGGCACTAGTTGTAATGGTTTCTTTTGTTTCCAATTAATACAATTAAGTTCATTTTTCTCAACAAGTTGTTATATATAATTTGTTTCATAAACTCCTTGGTCTTTATGATGAATATGTTTTATTATATGAGTTATTCAGGTGCTATGTAATCATTTGCTTGTTAGTGAATGCAGGATTCAAGGAGAAGGAGCTCATCTGGATCGGAGAGGCTTGGCTGCTACAAACAGCGTTGGACTAAAGGTAAGACTTGAACACCTGGTTGCTTGTATTTTAAATGCATATTTAGGGAAAGATAGTGCTTGATTGTTTTGTTTGTCACTAGAAAGCCTTAGCTTCTAGGGAGGTCGGTTTTGTCCGCAAAATTGACTCTTTCCGCATGACAAAATGGCGACTCCGCTGGGGAATCCATGGATTTTATTGATTTCTCTTTTGATTGATACTTTGACCAGAGAAACTTTATTTTCTATTTCTGTTTTTGACTTGATGATTGTGGAATTGGGTGAATTTAGTTAATTTTGAGTTAGTTTTTATTTTTCATAGTTTTGGGAGAGGTACGCACCCTCTGAGTTAAGTACAGTGCGTACCTGTATGCACTTTTTCTTTGTGCACAGAGCGTGGACACACCTGTGTAAATAGGTTGCCTGCGTACCCTATCAAAAATTTGAAAATTTTAAATTTTTCTCTTTTTTATCAGTTTAGAATTTGTTTATAGGTTTTAGCCATTGCCCAGACCTGCTTGTTCCCTGTCAAAAAACTTTCCTTGGTTAATTTCATTGGCATTCCTACTTTAAGCTTTTATCAATTGGGTGTTTTGAGTCTCTTTTTTGAGAAATTCTTAATTTGATTTCCTTTGGTCATTACTTGGAGGTTTGTCTCAGTCTTTTCACAATTTTGCATCTTTTTGCTTTTGTTTTTGCAAAAAAATTTCCCCCTCATTCGCCGGGGGGGGGGCTAAATTGTGTATGAGTGTTAATCGCCCTTGAGTGTTTTTATTTTTTGATCTTTGGAACTCTCACCCAATTTTCTCGACTTGCACTTGATTGGTTCTTAGATTACATTAGAATCGTCTTGTGTTTGAGAATTCTCTTGCATAGATCACATTTGCATAATTAGAATTCTCATTTTCAGAATATGAATGAAAAATGTGCATAGATTACATTTGCATACTTTTCAAGTGAATTGTGCATAGATTACAATTGCATAGTTTACATTCTGAAAAATCAATCGTAGATTTAGATCAGTTTTCTTTGATTTGAATTTACACAAAATAAAAATAAAAACTATTTTGGAATTGATTTGCATTAGTTTTTCTTGATAAAATTAGTGCATTAGAGAATTTGTTATATTTTCTCTTAGTGATCAATTTTTTGCATTGTTGGAAGTGAATGGAAACTCTCTCCTTACTTTAGTTAGGATTCATCGAATTGAAAGGATTACATTATCATATTCGATTGCATTCAGTTTTGAGTCGGGTCATAACACCATTGGTTTCGTATCCATTTACCCCTTTGAGTAATAATAGCCTAGATAACACATCACTTAATTAAAATTCATCTAGTAATTTTTACATTTCTAGGGCTCTGATACACCAACATAGCTTAGGCTAGTGTCTTGGAGTAGGAGAGTAATTAACTCTCCAAGACAGTAAAAACAAATAAGTAGATGTATCTTGTGGTAGGAAGAAATCCAATTGTTGCATTTATGCTCTGGGAAAGCTCCTCTTAAAGGAGAAGCACGAGATCGTGTCCGAACCAGTGTGGGAATCAATCCTTCCTCACTGGGAATGACACCAGATATTCACGTATTAAAAACGGTAAACCTCGGATTAACCATTGTCGAGGAGCCTGGGGTCACTTGTCGGTAAACCTTGGATTATTGTCAAGGAGCCGGCAAGGGGATTGAGCTTGTTACTCTGCCCTTGCATGCGTATCGGATCGTAGACTGTTCCCCCAGGTGTATTTATCTCAGTTGGTAGCCTTAGTGGCCATATTCTTTAGGATTCTTCCTAAGGTGACAGTGGTGGGAAGATCCCACTGTACCTGGAGCAGACGTCGGCTAGCCTCACTTGGATTTTTTGGGGGGTTCTCTTCACTTGAGACGGTTAAATGGAGGAACTTGTGCCAGTCTATTCATTAAGCAGGTTGCCGAGGTAACTGTTCCAACTACCATTTCTGTATTGAACTCTGTGACGTTGGATTTCATCACCAACTAGTGTTTTCAGTACGGAAAGTTACTGTTTGTGTGTGGTTTGACTCCTAGATTTGATAGCGCGTGTTAATTTGTTTGTTTTTACTTTTAGAGACCATAGGCGTGAATTGTGAATTTTAATTATTAGGTGTGAATTGTGAATTGTTAATTTTAGTTTGAAATTCACTGAAGTTGAATATAATGGCAAATGTTCCAGAATTTACCAACCTAGGAACCCCTCTTAACGAGGATCCTAGTACTTTTCCTTTATTTGGAAATGTTGGTCCTCCTTATATGGCTACTTTGTCATTACCTGGATTTACAATAGGATTACCGATATGGTTATTTTCAACTTCGTTGACCCCAAATACTCCAATTGTTCCACCTCAACCGAACGCTTCACCTCAACAGAGTTCACCATCTCAACATCACCAACCTTCTGTTGACCCTTTACCTTCTTCGCCTAATTTTTCTTCCTCCATTTCTTCCTCTTCGCTTGGTAAAAGCCTTGATGCTAGTAACCAGGTGGCTAAGAAGAAGAAGAAAGAAGAAGAAGAAGAAGAAGAAGAAGCAAGATAAGAAAGAGGTCAACCAACCAACCACGACTGTAAGTGTTAGTTGTGTTGAGGAAAACTCCGACATGCATCGTAAACCCAAATACCCTTGCAGGCTTTGTAAGGGTGACCACTTCCTTATCAATTGTCCTGGTATTTCAAAGGTCTTGGAAGTATGGTCATACAAATCTCATCAACTTTCCATTGATCCATCAACTAGTGATAGTCAGGTTCCTGGGAAAAAGGGTAAATTTAGGTTTCCTTGTAAGTTATGCAAAGGGAGTCATCAAACCCACATTTGCCCTCACATGGATGAAGCCTCAAAATTGTTGGAAAACCTTACTGTTCCACAGCAAGAATTTCCAACTGGTTACCGTAAACTTTCTCCCAACCTACCGTCAACTGACAGAGCGATTGATCTAATTTCAAGTACAGTCGATCACACTCTTCCATTGGAGAGTGAAACTCATGTCACTCAGGTTTATGATTCGTTAGTTGATCAAGTGATCGATTCAATTTCACATTCGGTTGATCCCACTTTCCCTTTAGAGAGTGAACTTCATACCGCTCAGGTTCTTCTTGTTACATCAGATTCTTCTATGCCGGGGGGCATTTCACCTGTTTCTACAAAACCCCCTCCAAGTACTGAGGTCTTTTCCTTTAACTGGAATAGACTGACAGAACCTCGTCTTCCTTCCTCCATCCCTTTCCAAATCATTGTCAAGGCTGGTGGTGGGGACATACATCGTACTCAGGTAGATGAAGGTGCTTCTGTTAGTATTTTATCCTCAACTGTTTGGAATGCTTTGGGTTCCCCTCAGCTTGCGCCTATTACGCAGAATCTGAAAGCTTTTAATAGAACCATTAGTGAACCTTTAGGGATCCTTCCTAAGTTTTCTATTACCTTGGAAGGTAAAACAGTCTGTATTGATCTTATGGTAGTTCGAGGTCTCTTGGATTTCAATTTACTCCTTGGGCGAGACTATGTTTATGCAATGAAAGCTGTCATATCGACACTCTTTCGTGTGATGTCTTTCCCTCACAGTGGAAATATTGTGACTGTAGACCAGCTTTCGTTCCCTAGTCTTGTTTCAACTACCAATAATATGACACCCCTAAATGTTCCTGATTCTAAAGTGGTATCTACCCTGCCACGGGTTAATTATGTGGCAACTGGTCCCATGTTTTTAGTTACCGATGTAAGTGAGCCTCTCACTGTTTGCTCATCTTCCTTTGATTTAGATCCGGTAATTGACATGGAAAACTCTATGGGATTACTTGAACACGATGTTCTTATCCCTTTTGAGTCCCTTGACATGTGTTCCTTCGAGAGAACTATTCTTCCTTCTGATGAAGACCTCTTGGAAGCCATGATCAAGGTGTGTCCATTGACATGTCTTTCTTCCAGTTGGAAGCCATGATCAATGTTATGAGGATAGTTTTTTCCTGTATCAACCTCATTAAAAAATGAAACAGGCTGTGCGAGGATAGCTTTTTCCTGTATCAACTTCGTTAAAAAATGAAACAGGCTGCCATGAGGATAGTTCTTTTCCTGTGTCAACCTCGTTAAAAAATGAATCAGTTGGTCAGAGGAAAGTTCCTGTTACTGAGTCAACCTCGTTAAAAAAATGAATCAGGTATGAGGATAGTTCTTTTCTTGTGTCAACCTCCTTAAAAAATGAAACAACTCCCTTTTCAAGTCAAATCTTGGAAGTAAACCTTCATTCCATCCACCTGGTTGAATGCAATGAAGCTTGGGGGGCATGTACCTCGCTTTGCATCATTATCCTGGGGGCATGCGAACTTCAGGGAAAATTTTAAGAACCCCCCCTAAATTTATAAATATAATAAATGGGCGAATCTCCATGGTATATAGGAAAAATGAAAGGCGATTTTATCAATAATATAATATGTATATATAATTTTTTGGCGAATCTCTCACCAGGCATGGCGAATATTTTACTCAATTATAAAATCTTGTAAGATCTTGGTGAGTATTTCACTAAATAATAAAACTTTGTAAAGTCCTAGTGAATCTTAGCATAGGCTACATGCTAGTTTAATTCCCCCATTTAAATAGGCTACATTCCAGGTGAATACCATGGGTCAATACCATGTGCCATTTTGGTGAATACCATGGGTCAATACCATGTGCCATTTTTATTTTTATTAATTCTAATATTAGGGTTAATAATGGTTTTTTGCATGGTATTAATAACAATCTAGTCCATGGTATTTGTCCCATAGTATTTTGGCCATAGGTTTCACCTAAATATAACCCATTTTTTGAGTGTTCGTAAATATAAGGTGACTTATGGAGTAAATATAAAAAAAATGTTTTATTTGTTTACCATACCTCTCGTTTATTTATATTTTTATTAATTTACCATACCTCTTTTACAAATATGGTATTTGGCCCATAGGATTCACTTAAATAAAACCTCTTTCTTGAGCCTTCATAAATAGAACGAGGGTTATGGACTAAATATAAAAAGAGGTTTTATTTATTTATGATACGTCTAGTTTATTTATATTTTTATTTATTTACCATACCTTTTGAGTAAGTATAAAAAGACGTTTTATTTATTTACCATACCTCCACTTTACTTATATTTTTATTTGTTTACACCCTTACATGTATATAAGGTGACTTATGGAGTAAATATAAAAAATGTTTTATTTATTTACCATACCTCTCATTTATTTATATTTTTATTAATTTACCATACCTCTTTTATAAATATGGTATTTGGCCCATAGGATTCACTTAAATAAAACCTATTCTTGAAAATGGGCGAATGGATTCACTTAAATAAAACCTATTCTTAAAAATGGGCGAATGGAAGGTTGTAAGTCCTAATTTCAAGGGCTAAATTTACCTTTTTTACCCTCTCCCTTAAAATAAGGTGGGCTATTTGAGGTGATTTGTAAAAATGTATTATGATACAAAATATTCGCCCACTAAAAATTTAAAACCCCTTAATTTCGCCAAAGGGCGAACATTCGCCCCTAAAATTATCCTTAGTGAACTTCTTGAGCATAGTTCCTTGTCTTGTGTCAAGCTCGTTAAAAAATGAAACAAGGAGTCTTGAGCATAGTTCCTTGTCTTGTGTCAAGCTCGTTAAAAAATGAATCAAGGATTTTAGAGCATAGTTCCTTGTCTTGTGTCAAGCTCGTTAAAAAATGAATCAAGGTTTTTTAGAGTACAGTTCCTTCTTAGATAGATTGTAGAGAGTAGTTATGAGCATAGTTCCTTATCTTGTGTCAAGCTCGTTTAAAAAATGAAGCAAGGGTT
Source organism: Pinus tabuliformis (assembly GCA_031772625.1). Taxonomy (NCBI): domain Eukaryota; kingdom Viridiplantae; phylum Streptophyta; class Pinopsida; order Pinales; family Pinaceae; genus Pinus; species Pinus tabuliformis. The sequence goes on from CM062813.1 coordinate 51,367,658, forward strand.
TGAGGATAGTTCTTTTCCTATGTCAACCTCACTAAAAAATGAAACAACTCCCACAAGTCTTTAAAGCTTCATTCCATCCACCTCATTGAATGCAATGAAGTTTGGGGGGCATGTACCTCGTTTTGCGTCATTATGCTGGGGGCATGTGAACTTATAACAAGCATAGTTTTTCGTTTCAAGCCTGCATAAACATGAAACCGAATCCGAGCATAGTTCTTTTCCTGTGTCAAGCTCATTAAAAAATGAAACAAATCCTCCTCTGATTGAGTCGAGAGTTTGACTAGATCTCATAAATGTTAAGTTGTATATTTAGGTTAGTTATTTCAGGTTGTTGCATAATTTTCTTACAGTTTTAGGTCGAGTCTTTCAAATGATCTCGTAACTAAACCTTCATTCCATCCAGCTATTGATTAATGTACTTAGTTGAATGAAATGAAGCTGGGGGGGCATGTGCTCTAGCAGTTATGCTTAGGGGGCATCAAGCACAGTTTTTTCTCTGTTTTAAGCTTATGTAAAAATGAAACTATTTTCAAGCACAGTTTCCTCTCTGTTTCAAGCTTGTGTAAAAATGAAACTACTTTGAAGCATAGTTTTTCTCTGTTTCAAGCTTTTGTAAAAATGAAACCTATCTCGAGTCAATTCCAGTCATTTTCAAGACTCGTTAAACTCATGAAAATCCCGAGATTATTTTGCTATCTTTCATTCTCGTAAAACAAATGAAAATGTCGAGTTCTTTCTGTCTTTTCCTGCTCGTAAATTAAATTGAAAGTCGGCCATATGAGTACTTTATCATTTTTTCGAACTCATTAAAACTTACGAAAAAATGAAAACCATGAGTACATTTTTATCATATTTTCGAACTCGTTAAAACTTACGAAAAAGTGAAACCTTAGAGTCATCTTTAAGCCCTTTTCTGACTCCTAAAACATGAAAAGATTTCCGAGCGTTTCTTTTACACTCGTTAAAACAAAATTAAAAGACGGTCCACTTACAGCCCTTTTCTGACCGTAAAAATATGAAAAGATTGCCGGATTTTTGTCGTTTCAAATTCGATATTGGAAATAAAACGACGTGTCCTTGATCGCTTTCTACTTTTCAGATCAGAGACACTAATCATGAAAGTACTCCTTGGTCATAAAGATCAAGCGGTTCTCTCAAGTATTATTTTATACTTTTTCGGGCTTGGGAGACACAAATTTATGAAAAAGGTCAACCCTGGAGTCTTCTTAAGTTTTTCAGACTCTCTAAAATTGAAAAACGCCGAGTTTCTCCTATACTGGACTCGTTAAAATTTCACAGTAAAGGACCTGTTCGATTACAAACAGGAACGGACCACTCCTTCTTAGGGTTCGAATCTAAACTAAGTTGGACTCATCCGAAGGATGAGATTATAATCAAGCAAATGTTATCCTCCTCAAGCTTGTAAAAAATAAAGAGGTACTTGCCAGAAATGGTGGGGGAAAAGAGAGGAAAATGAGCCTATTTGTTATACTTTGTCTCGGAAAAACCTTATCACCACTCTTGAACACGACACTTTTCATTCACCTGGGTTGGGAAATCCTTTGCCTAACAGTTGATCAAACCACATTGAAAGTCTTCATCGAGTTTCCGGGTATTAACTTTGGGACAATTGTCACCAAACCATCTGCAGTGTCGTTATGTGTTCAAGAGGAGCCTTGCAAATAAACCATTCATCTGCAAAATATCTGTCATCCATCTTGACCATCCCTGAGTCAGTCCTTGCAACTAAATTTCTTCAACTTGATCTATGATTTCGTGTTGTGGGCTTGCCTGCAACGGGTCGCTTTCTATCAACATCAACACATTATCTAGAAAGATGATCTAGGAATCATCAGTACCTTGAAATCTGCATGCCTCAATGGCAGGTTTCTCGCCTTTGACGACAGGTTACATCAATGACCTTCGATCAAGGGATTCTGTGACATTTTTGACATCAACACATTCATTCACATCTCATGGATTGTACTGGGTACTTTGAGAACCATTGACATCACTGGTGGTCTCTCTCACACTTGTTAACAGTTTACATCATTGACTGGTAATCAAGTGGTTTCTACCATGTTCGACATCAACCCATTTATTCGCATGGATAGAATCATACTATTTCGGGAAGCAGAAATGAAGACCCTGGATCTAGTTACCGCCATCCAGGCTGCGAGGAGTTTTTCATTCATTATACAGTAGACTAATTATAAACAGATGGCTGCGTCCATACTGTGTCTACATGTGTCTATGATTATGATGTATTGCGAAATCATTCCTATATCAAAGCAGTAGTTAGTTTGTTAGTTAAGTTTTTGATCTGAGTATGGGAATGCCTACCTCAGCGATGATATGATCTCATATATGTATTTTGTGTTGAATACTTGCAGGTTCCGACTGGGCTCTCCACAAGATAATCCTCGAAATGATAAAGTGCTTCACCCTTCCTAGATGATATAAAACCCTAATCTACTACAAACCTCGCACTTCAAGGGGCAATCTTTTACACTAAAATTTGTCACCATGACTATTTGCAGTCAGTATGGCTCCATCAATAACCATACTGTCCTCCTTGGCAAGTCTTATACCTCTACTCCTCATGTCAAACTCCAAAAAAGAGAGAAAGCCTTTAAAAAATCAATATAACTCTGGTTACGCAGTTTCTCTTACTCTTACCTGCGTGTACGCACCTCAAGTACATAATACCTGCGTACTTGTACGCTCTGTCTGTAAAGGGGTGGGTGCGTACTCCTGTAAAGGTCAAAAGGTGCAAGTTTTACTTCAAAAAACTTACTTGTGGTCGATTCTAGAGCATTCTAGAAGATGGTTTGACGTGGATTGAGTGCCTCCAGATGGTTCATGCATCCCAATGAAAGAGGAACTTATCCCATGAAGAGGGGAGCTATCCCTTCTAAAGAGGGGCTTATCCCATTGATGGTGGACCTGATTAACTTCCTCCAAAGCATTATAAATACAGGCATTGGGCCAGAGGGAGGGGAGGTTGAAAGCTGAACATTCCTAAGGGTAGATGCTGCTGAAATTAGGACTCCCTTTTAAAGCTTGAGAGGAGAGATTCCAATCCTTTCTTAGCTTCATTTGGAAGTGGGTGAGCTGATCAAAGTAGAGGAGAACTCTTGTTGGACCCTGGGAGGGACCTGCACAACACCAAGGCACTGGTTGTAATGGTTTCTTTTGTTTCCAATTAATACAATTAAGTTCATTTTTCTCAACAAGTTGTTATATATAATTTGTTTCATAAACTCCTTGGTATTTATGATGAATATGTTTTATTATATGAGTTATTCAGGTGCTATGTAATCGTTTGCTTGTTAGTGAATGCAGGCTTCAAGGAGAAGGAGCTCATCTGGATCGGAGAGGCTTGGCTACTACAAACAACGTTGGACTAAAGGTAAGACTTGAACACCTGGTTGCTTGTACTTTAAATGCATATTTAGGGAAAGATAGTGCTTGATTGTTTTGTTTGTCACTAGAAAGCCTTAGCTTCTAGGGAGGTTGGTTTTGTCCGCAAAATTGACTCTTTCCGCATGACAGAAGCTTAGAAAATATAGAGTGGCCATAGGGCCCCCAACACTGATAAATAGTGGTTACGACCAAAGAAGAAAAGTGCGCTATGAAGCAGAGTGGCCCAGGAACGCGCTATGACCCTGCTATCATGGTTGCACCTGCACTCAGGGAAGAACATAAACCCTAGACCGATTACCCAGATGCTTCAGAGGTGCTCACAGCTCGGGCTAGTAATGACGAGCTGAACTCACACCAAAGGTGTGAGCATTTGACTAGCAGTAGAAACTACAGTCTCAGTGTCTCGGGTAGTTGAAATAAGGCGTGGGACTATAAACCATTTGCGAAAAACTAGCACAACAAAAGGATTCTTTACCAATCTAGGCAATCCCCAAGCTCGCAACTGTGCCCCAAGGATAGTGCTACCATGGGGAAAATTCAAAAGATGACTGTTAGCCACATGGACCTTGACAGGAAGGTTAGATCATGTCAGAAAGGAGCGGGCGGCAGGGCATTAAAACAAAAGTTCTAGACGACATACGCAAAGATCTACCAACTTGACACCACTAATGAATTGAAAACAGAGGGAAGGGATTTTTTCAAATCTCATAGTTTGTGGCCGGCACTAGATTTTTGGCACTTTGAACTAGCAAAAAGCAGCAAGTACGTGGCTACCAGGAAATCCATGAGTACTATGGTAAGAACTCGAGCACGAGTCGCAGAATAAATGTAGCCGAATCAACAAGAGCTCGAAGATGTGACTCAACTTCCCAAAGTTCCTAAGTCCCCACAAACCCCTCGACCCAAGAAGAACAAGCAGAAGATGGGAACAGTCTGGGCCTCCCCAAGATTCAACAAACACTCGGTAGTTGACAAAGGCACAGCAGTAACCATCAAACCCGCTGAGGAGGATGATGATCTACAAGACCTGATTGATCAGATTGACGCACAAGCGAAGGAAGAAGAACCTGCATTCCAGTTTCTGTTGTTAACCCCGTATCTTTCTCCATGGACCAGGACAACCAAGATATCGAAAGATGTAGACACTGCAAAAACTACGCTCCAAAGCCCGCTTCTTCCGGATGATATAAGGTTCGAAGGGTTGCCAATGGGGCATGTTCCAAGCATAAAATTCAAAGATTGGGACCTTGCAGACAGCGATAATTTCCCCGAACTAGTTGAATACACGTTATTGCTGCAGAAGTGGTTACTAGGTGTGGAGAGGGTCAGACTATTAAATCTCAAGTGGATACCTCACTATCACTGCACGATCATCACCATATTTGTGATCTGACAACTATTAGGTCTCATCCATGATGGATATCTCTGGTTGGAAGAACCAATCTTGATCACAGCCAACCTAATCCACTGGATTACACACCTACCGTATAAAGGGAATAACCCCGCAGACATAGCAGAAACTAGTAGCGAGGGAGGCCTCGTTGAAACAGTGAAGGCAAACCATCTGGATAAAGGAAAGCGGGGGTATGTCATAGCAAGCATCAACAACCACACAGTATGAGTCGCCACTTAGCTACTAGCTGGTAAAATTATGAGAAAGTGTCGCACGGATGAGGTGCCCAGCCCTATCATCGCATTGGCAGGGCAGTGTGTCAAAGGGGGTTCAATTCAATTGGGCACAAATTTTTGCGATAAATTTCTAACCAATTGTCAAGAAGCACAGGACAAAGGTAAGACCTTTAATTATGCATGGTTTCTCTTATCAATCCTTCTAGTTACAGGTGACTTGCAATAGGAGAGCTAGTTTCCCAGCATTGAGGATAGTCTACCCGAAGCAGTACGGTATATTTCACTCTGGGCTACAAAGGATGCAGCAAGGGTTTCCATGATCCGGGCATTTTGGACCTCCATGGAAGGGAAGATATGGATGCGGATTGATCGAAGACCGTGCATGTCTCCCACAATTTACAATACTTTTTTTCAAAGCATAACTGAGTTCAAAGCAGACATGCATCACATGTATATCCACGCGCAAAAGGATCTAGAGCGATCTTGGGTCACACTCCCGTTCCTTTCAACGGATGATGCCACTTACATGGTACTAGCAGCATGGCCTTTGGAATGGTGTGCCCCAGATAAGACATTCTTGACCAATTGGCCACACAATAGTAGAAGAAGGAATGCCAGTAGTGACTCACTCAACTGGCAGAAAAAACACGTCAGGAACAACAAGCTGCTTTGCAGCAGGGGGCTACCACGAGCCTGATAACAATAGGGAACTAGGAAGATCAGGGAATGGATTTGGAATAGGATCTACAACAAGAAACAGAGACACAGGACCACCTCAAGTAGTCGCGTGCCAAGGAATCACCGAATACCTGGAAAAAGTCCAAAATAGCGAAGGCTATAGAAAAAGAATTCATGGACAGTAGCCAACCCGCAAGCAATGTTACCACCAGTGCATTTCCCAAACTAATCACTGTGCAAACAACTATGTTAGGGGAGATCAGAGCACAGTTATAGGCCTTACAAGAGCACCCCCGGGCTGGGTCACTCGCGAGCCCGCAGAAGACACGGCCGTCACCGAGCAAATGGTTAGCACGCACATTCCACACATCCTCTCATTGCCAGCAGGTGTTGTTCGAGCCGTAGTCACAAGCGACAAAGGCAGTTGGGAATTAAATCTAGCCGCCCTATCTAAAGACATACTGTACCTACTGCAAGAGGGAGTAACTCAAGAATTTTGAGCAAGGGAAGGTTGCGCGTTCCACATATTAACAGAACAGAAAGAAAAGATAGAAAATATCACTCTCCAGCACGATGAACTGGCTGCACAATACTGGGAGGTCGAACAAGCTGTGACAAAGGCGTGTGGTACGGTCCTTAAGCTAGCCATCCCCGGGGACCTCCCACCAGCTACCAAGATTCAACACATGGTACCTAGCATTCATACGGCCCAAGCAGAGGCCGCAAGAAACCAGGAGGAACTAACGTTACAGGTTGCAGAGCTCCGTCTCAAGGCCCAACTTCCCACACCTCTAGCCAAATGGGAACGTCGCCGCGGAAAAGTTGTAGCTGGACTATAAACAATGAGTAGTGTTGTTCGTGAATGCTCGGGACTAATCGGTTAGTCGCTCAGGATACTCACCTCTCTCCAAGAGGACCCAACCATACAGGGAGTAGAAATCAAGGCGCGCAAGTTGCAGCAGGCCTATGACACCGCCCATGGCGCTGCACAGATAGTTGTTATCGCATAGCGGTTGGCCAAAATGAAGGAGGCCCAGGCGCTCAAAGCCCAATTTGATGCAATGCAGCAACAGGAGGCAGTACTTAAAGACTGTATCCAACCCTGGCTCGATGAAGCGTTTAGCGTATCTACAACCATTGAAGGCAAGGTCATGCAGATGCAGGCAGTATATGTGATGGAGCAAGCAGTTGCAAGTGATACATATGCCTCAACGGCTCACTTGGAAAAGGTACAAAGGCTCGCAACTAAATTTGTTGCAGAGACAGGCAAGATGCAGAAGTTGTTGACCGACCTCCGCACAAAGATTCCCACGCCAACCGAGTGACTAGGGATGAGTCATGATGATTGTGTTGGGGGACTATTGGGTAGTGGAAGCCCCACACAATGGTCATGGGGCACGAAGCCCGCAATTTTGGGTAAAAACAGGGTAAAGACTCTGCAGGATGCACAGAGTGCGATTTGTAATAAGTTGAAGTCAAACAGTAGTCTGCCCAAAAATAATGTAAATTGAGTCAGCCCGCCCATGGATCATGGTCCATGGAATTGTATAAATAGAGCGAGGCTCTATGGGTAGAGGTAGCTAAGTTTTGTTGTATGTTTTTGGATCTGACATGTAATGGGTTTTTGAGGAAAGCAATCTAAAAGCGTCTATAAGTCCAAGTCGAGGGTTTGGGGTAGTGAATAGAGGCTTTGCAGTTGTGTGCACAGAGGTTTGGAAGAGTCTACAACTATGTGCATGGACCCCTGCAGCTGAGTGTGCAAGACAGATCTGGATGTATTGGTGATAAAGTGGAAATAAAGATAAGTTTCTTCTGAGAATTATGCGTTAAATCTGAATTATTTCGAATCTGGCCTTTTGTATTGCTAATAAGACTGTTTTGATTTATGCGCATATGCTTGCTTCTTTAATACTTGTGAATCTGGGTTTAACCTTAATAAACAAACTGAATAAATCTGATAAATGATTGCTTAAAGACCCCTCTAAGTAGATCCGATTTTCAATACTTCATCCAATAGATTAGATCTGTAGACTGTGTGCTAATAGATAGTAAGAGGTGTTCTGGATCTGCACGAATACAAAGTAGCGCGAAGCTGCAGAATGGTGCGTGAAACCTCCAGACCACATCTAGACATCCCAAGGGTGTGGAAACCTAGTTCCAACACCCTCCTCTGCTACCTCGGGTGAGACCTCAGTCTGCACTTCGTGGACTGTTTCCGAAAGGGCTGGTAGCTACAGGATTTGCTTGGCTAAATAATTCTTCCAAACCTGGGTCAGGCCCATATAAGCCAACAATGCTTATAACCACCATAAAACCATATAAATATTAGAGATATTACAACCATTAAATCCACATATAAATTACTGCAAAAGTAAGAGAACTTAGGTTTTATTAGTCATAGGCAAATCCAACCAGGTTTGTGACTTTCACATACCACCCAACCATAGACTTGGATGAACCAAATCTCTCTTTTAGCCAGTCACACTCATGTAACACTCTAAGCATGAATGTGGGATCTCATAGAAAAACAAATCCAAGAACAACCAAGGGAATCCAGAGGTTAAACCACCTCCACCCTCATCAAACCATGATCACACCAAAATAGGTGCTCCAATCACAATCAAATAGAACTTGGAATACCATCTAGAATCCATCACTACCCTTGAGGAATTTTCTGTCTCCTTGTCTCTCGAGCTTTACCGCAATCCAAACTCAGATCACTACACCCTAAACCAAGACTGCTCCCTCGGGATTTACCATGTATCCCGCCAAAACTGGTCAAGGGATTCCTAGGACTTTGGGAATGAAACTTGAGACCACCTCTGCCCTAGATTCTAAAATCTATACAATAATTCCAAAGCTCAAAATTGAGATCAATATCCCAACACACCATGGCATCTAGAAAAATACTATGCTAGGCTAGGCTGAAATTCACTATTATAATCCTGCAAAACCATGCCACCAACAACAAGAGAACCATACACCAACATGAAAATCCATGCATGTCCAAACCAGCTAAGAAATCCCACATGCAAAAGGTTACTTGCAAGTATTCCTGCTGAAGCTACTTGATCATGTTTTCCTTTCCTTGATCCTTGTTTAATAATCCTTTGCTTTTCTTGCTTTTCCTTTCCTTGCTCCAAACTAGAGTGATCCAAGAAAACCTTAAGTGACCAAGAGGGTCTGAGAGAGAGAGATAGAGAATAATGAGAGAGCTCCAAGATTGAACTAACAAAAGGTTGAACTGAAAAAATCCATGAACTGGTCCTCACAAGCCTTTTTATGAATGAGACCTCTATTTTCTTCATTTTCCATTATTTTCTTTGAATTTCCTCCTCACATGAAACCTGTGACCCTTCACCTTACTTCTCTCCTATTTTCCTTTATTTCCGTAAACAAATGTGCCAAAATGCCTTTTTTCCTTTTAAATCCTTTGCCTTAGACTTTGCCAATTTTCCTTAGCCAAAACACACATCTAGTGATGCCCACTAGGATATCATTGCCCAACATTCATCTTGGAATAAGTGTCCCTTAACCATGGTCTTATTTTTCCTTTATTAACTTTTATTACATGAAATTTTCACCATGGTTGTTACAGAACCCTCCCCCTTAGGGAACACCATCCTCAGTGTTACACCACACCAAGACCTCAGCAAAACTACTAAAAAGAAAACATACTACCCATGGATCTTTATAACTTAGCTCATTAAAATATTTACAATGAAAGACTTGCTCAAAACCAAAACATCATGACAACATGAGAAGATAACAACCATGCTGCTTATTGGAGCTTTATAACAAAGCTCATTGTAGTATTTACATCCACATACATATACATATACAAATATCAAAACATCAGCAAAACATATGCCAAACATAAACTAACATCAAACCAAAACTACTTTGCCTCAATCGGAAAACACTGAAGGATATAGGGCCCGCATCTAATCTGCCATCTCCCATGTAGCTTCTTTATGCCCAAAGTGCTTCCACTACACTTTAACTTTATCTATGGCTCTATTCCTGAGCATGATATGTTTTCGCTGCAATATGAATTGAGGCTCCAGCTGTAACTCTCCTTCTTGCTCCACCTACAATATAGACCAATCAATAACTTGATCAACATCTTTTATATACTTCTTAAGGAATGAAATATGGAAAAAAATCATGGACTTTCATTGTTGGAGGCAGTGCAAGTCGATATGCTACTGATCCAATCCTCTCAAGGATCTCAAAAGTTCCACAATATTGTGGTGCCAACTTGGCACATGAACCAATCCTCAAAGAGCTTTTCTTATGCTTGATGCGCAAATAGACATGCTACCCAACCTAAAACTCTTTGAACACCCTTTGTTGATCTACATAACTCTTATGTCTATCATGCGTTGCCAATATGCATTTCTTGCTCCATGTCCGTCAACATGTATGTTCCACTAAGTACCTTTTTCATTGGATCACTCCAGTTGATGGGAGTGTTGCAACTCCATCCATACAATTCCTCGAAAGGACTCATCCTCAAGGACCCCTAATAACCAGTGTTGTATGCGAACTCAACCAATGGAAGATAGTCCTCCCATTTTCTCTACTGGTGCATCACGTACATCCTCAGCATATCTTCCAAGATCCTATTGACCCTATTTGTTTGTCCATCCATCTATATGTAGATGATAAGTTGTATTGAAGGCCAACTCTATACCCAAGCATGCAAATAGCTCCTTCCAAAACTTGGAAGTGAACTTTTCATCCTTGTCTGACACAATCTTCTTTGGAACACCATGTAGTCTCACTATCTCTCTAATGAACACATGTGCTACCTCACTGGCTAAATATGTAGTCTTCACTGAAATTAAGTGAGATACCTTGCTCAACCTATCAACCATGACCATAATAGAATCATGTTGCCTCACTATCCTCAGAAGACCTGTGATGAAATCCATGGAAATGACCTCCCATTTCCATTCTAGAATCATAATAGGTTGTAGTATACCACCTGGATGCTTGCATTCTGCCTTTACCTTCCGACAGTCTAAACATCTAGGAATGAAATCAGTCACTTCCTTCTTCATATTTGGACAATAGTAAAGTTTCTTCACCATTATCAATTTCTTCTAATATCTTGGATTGCTCGAATACGTTTTCACATGAAACTCCCTCAAGATAAGATTCTTGAGATCATTGTAATTCAATACATAGATCATGTCTCAAAACCTCACCAAGCCATCTTCCATGATACGATAGTTTGCATCCTGATCCCATGTACATGTACCTACACCTAAGTGTTTACCTATGCCTGTACTTTGTCATAACCTGTGCATAATCTCCATGTATTTTTCATTCTGTCATCCTGCCTACAAGATCCTATCCTGTAACTTTGTCCCATAAGAGCTTATAGTTGCTATATGATTTACCTGTACCTTCCTCGTAAGAGTATATGAAACTCGATTCTCCTTCTCTTTTATGTATCTGATCTTGAACTCAAACTCGCTTAGGATAGCCAACCATACAGATTTCTTGGAATTTAGATTCAGTTGGTCAAATAGATACCTCAACCCACTGTTATTTCTCATCAATGTAAGCCTCCTAGCCAGAACATAATTTCTCCACATCTTCAATTCATATATAATCACTGCTAGGTCAAGATCATGCGTTGGATAGTTCTACTTGTGCTCATTTAGTTTTTGTGACTCATAGCACACTCATGTCCTTCTTGCATGAGAACTACACCAAGTCCCCTCTTGCAAGCATTTGTACACACTACAAACTATATCTGCAATATTTAGCACTAGTGCATGTGTCAACATATGCTTAAGCTGCTCAAAACTATCTTCACATTTCTTCATCCATTCAAACTTCTTACCTTTCCACTTCAATGATGTGATAGGATATGCAATGTGTGAGAAGATCCCAATGAACCTCTTGTAGTAACTTACCAATCCCATGAATTATCTCATCTCATCTACATTCTTAGGAGCTACCCATTCCATGATGGCCCTTATCTTTTTTGGATCTACTACTATCACTCCCTTGGAGACAACATGTCCCGAGTAGTGTACCTCAGTGTGAAAGAAGCTGCATTTGCTAATCTTAGCATACAACTTATGCTCTCTCAAAAATCTCAACACTACTACTAAATTTCCGACATGTTCTTCCTCATTCTTATAAAATACCAGTATGTCATCAATGAATACAATAAAAAACTTGTCGAAATAAGGATGTAACACATTATTCATCAAACACATGAATGTAGATAGAGCATTAGTCAAACTAAATGGAACAAAAACAAACTCATAATGCCAATACCTAGTCCTAAATGCAGCCTTGAATATATCCTCTTCCTTGATGTGTACTTGATGGTATCCCGATCTCAAGTTGATCTTAAAGAACATTGCTGCTCCATTTAGCTGATAAAAAAATCATCAATCCTCGGAAAAGGGCACTTGTTCTTGATTGTTACCTTATTCATCTGCCTGTAATCAATGCACAATCTAAGAGTACCATCTTTCTTCTTTATGAGAAATACTAGTGTGCCCCAAGGTGATACATTAGGTTTGATGTATCCTTTGTCCAACATTTCCTTTAGCGGTAACTTCAACTCTACCAAATCATGTGTGCTCATCCTGTAAGGTGCTTTCGATGCTGAAGTTGCCCCTGGCACTAACTCAATAGAAAATTATACCTCCCTGTGAGCTGCCAACTCTGTAATGTCCTCTAGAAATACATCTTGAAACTGTTGCAAACTTGGGTACCTTCTTAACACATCTGCATCCTCAACCTCCTTACCCTTTTCACTGGAAATTTGTAGTTCAAACATCACACAACCTTTTCTGCAACTACGTTTAGCCTACATATTGGTAACCATCCTCACTGATGTAGGATTCTTATTTCCTTGCAAGGTCCTCTTTTCCCCACTATCATCCACACACTCAATGGACTTGTCGAAGCAATCCACTTTTCTTTTGTGAAGGTATAGCCAATCCATACCCAAAAACATACTATGCAAACCTAATGGAAATACATTCAAATGTGTTGTTGTGGGCATACCATTTAACTCAAATGCACAAGCTCTTACCCAATGGTGAACTCTCTTATTTGTACCTGTAGCCAATTGTACCAACCAATATTTTGCATGTACTTATTTTGTCAAACCACACTTATCCACCAGGTCAGGATTAATATAATTATAGTTATATCAAGGATCAATCAAAATATAAACAACTCAATCACAAAGCTTACCATCCATCTCAATGATCAATACCTGATGATCTGCTTACCTGTTGTCCATAGCTGCATAAATCCAAGGAATGTTATGACCAACATCACCAACTATATGCACCTCCTGAGAATTATAGATATAGAGTCTACCACCACTCTGATACTATGGACAATACCTGTTACAATGATCATTACCACATATCCAACACTGCAATGGTTCCCTATGGCCGCCTCTAGCATGTTGCTCTCCATGTCCCTTCTCAAATGTATTGAATCACTTGTAAGGAACTACATTATCTTTGTCACTTTCTTCTTGAGGTCTTTCTCGCTTTGGTGGTCGTTTTCCTTTAGCTTTTTTGTTTCTCTTCAAGTCATGTTTTGGTCAACTTTGCGCTTTGACTACCCATAACAATGATTCAACTTTCAGATGGTCTCCTCCAATGATCTAGGCTCATCAAACTCAATCCAGTCTCTATATGTAAGTATAAATCCACCGATGAATCTCTGAACCTTGGCCTTCTCCTCTATGAGGTAAGGCACATATCTCAACAACTCCAAAAATCTACTATACTCCTCATCTATCATAGAACCCATTAGCAACTCATAAAACTCCTTAGCTATGTCATCATAATACTTTTTAGACAAGTACTTCTTCTTGAATAACCTTTCAAATTCATGCCAAGTCAAATCATCCTCATTTATGTCCTTGACATTCTTCACATCTTCCCACCAAATATCTGCTTTACCTTTGAGACTGAAAAGGGCTATCCTTGCTTTCATGTTTTCTGAGTAATCATGAAATATAAATAATTTCCTCATGCTAAGAAACCAAGCCTCCATATCTTGTGATTTCTTCTACCTCCATCAAAGGTAGGTGGCTTTACCTTCTTGAACACATCCGGTAAGTATCCCCTATCATTCCTTTTGTATGGATGATAATGATGACGATCATGATGTCCATCAAAACCAAAAATAGATTAATAGTTGTGTCTATCACCCCTCTTATCCGAAGTATCCAACATCTTGCCATCTCTGATAGTGTCATATCTATCTGAAATATGTCTACTATGAGACCTGCTACCATATTCCCCATTAGTTTTATCCTCATGTCCATGGCTAATCTGAAGAGGTCCATATCAGTTATAGACATTTTTGTGCCTTACAGCATGAAGCATAAAATGTCAATAATCTAAGGGATCCAAAGTCCCTAAACAAGTTGTTCCTGCCCCTAGAGGAACAAGGTCAGCAAACCACAGCACTAAATATCAGTTCTCCACCTGAAAACACTCAAAAACAAGCTAATTCTGGATCATGTCAACTGCTCCACTGAGCATCTGCGCTGAATGTCAACTGCTCCACTCTGTACCTGCGCTGAATGTCAACTGTAATGAAGGCTACCTGCGCTGGGCGAGATTGGCCAAGTGGCACAGTCATTCCTCAAGGTGTCAATGCCCAGGAAGCTTCCAAAATGACACTTGGATCAGGGAATTCGCCTAGTGATGAGTAAGAGGGTCTAGATCTCCAAGTGGAAGCAAGAACCTCCAAGTGGACTCAAGAACTGAAGAATAACTGAAGTGGGAGAGGACACTATTCAGCTTCATGCCAACCTCAAGCTGACTCATCCTTTCTCCAAAACTCCTATATATAGAGCTCTCTCATGAGGTCTAGGGAGGCTGGAATCTTGTGAATGTAAGGAAGTGCTGTTGGTTTGAGTATAGAACTATTGGGTGATTTGCTTGAAGGAGGTGAAGAGGAGATTTCTTTCTGCTGGGAGGTGTTGCTGGATTGGGCCTCTTATGGTTGTAACACTCTCAGAACTTTACTTCTTCCATTAATAAAGCATTTGAAGTTCTTCTATATGCATGTGTCTCAATGGCGTATTGATACTTGTATATCTGATTTATTCTAATCCTTGAATCAATTATGAATGTATGCTTCTTGTAGTTTCCCTCTCTTGTCATTTTGCAGGATCTTGGTGTAGCTGGGCCAGTGAAAGAGCAAGGAGCTGGGAGCAAGCAGCAAAGAGAGAAGATTGGATCAATCATTAGCGGAAGACAACGGTTAGTGGATCTCTTTCTCCCCTCTCTTACATCTCATAAAGAAGTAATCTCAAATAGCTTTGCATTCGGTTGTTGCTGAGGTACTATCACCCTTAGAGTGGGATAGGGTCATTCCGTATTGGATACTTTTCCCAACAACAAATTGGCGACTCCGCTGGGGATCGTATCTTGTTGGTTGTTTGTGTTTTTGCTATTCATTTCATAAACACAGGGAGTACCGAATCGAACTGCATTTGGATCTTTCAAATGCAAAGTAGAGGGCAGCTACTCTAGCTCAGTTGCTGGGAAAGTTTATGATTTGAAGAGCTGATCCACAAGGACTCTAAATAGCTCTTAGTGATAGCTTTTCATCCTCCTTTTCATCCCTTAGTGTGTACTTGACTGATAGCTTCTGATTTGGCCAAAAACTGTGAATTTTTGAGCAATCTGTGACCCGGAAACCAAGAGAAACGAAAGTTTCGTTCTTCAGTGCAGGTTGTGTGAAGGCTGTCTGCATTTCAGTGCAGTTCCCGAAGGGGCTACCTGCGCTGAATGTCAAACTGACAGTGTACCACCTGCGCTGAACCAGTCTTGCCTTGTGCTACTGGGGTTCCCTGCTGTTTCTTGCCCTGTTTTCACCCTTGTTTTTGCAGCCTGTTACCAGTCAATGTACCTATCTGAAACCAACTTTCCTTGCCACTATTCCACCTCGGTTGTATAAAGAAACTGTGTTTGTTCTTTGTGTATTTCTTGTATCATTTACAGTTTCCCATAACGAAAGTGAACTAGTCTTGCTGTGGCCTCTTAGATCTAGACCTGTGATAAGTGTCATTTTGATCTTAAGAGTTAGTTTATTTGCTGTTCATAGCTGATTGAGCTTTTGCTTTCGTCATATGGTTTGAATTTATATATTTCTAGTGTCGAAACAAGTAAATCTTAAGGTGTCTTTTGATTTTGGACAAGCTTGTTTGCTTTCACTTGAAATTGAATTCAAAGTTATACAACAACTTTCTTTTTGTATCGCACAAACATTAAGAAAGAGAAAAGAAATACCTGCATTGTGCATGTACATTATGACAGTTTGCATGTTGATTTAGGGAAAAGTGCATTAGTGTGTGCTCTATGATCTGTGTGAAAAGATGTTGTCTTTCTTTTCCCTCAGTAGTTAAGATTTTCAAAGTTGAAAGATTGAAAAGCTTGCTTATCATCTTAGACTGCATTTAGGAGTGTTACTATACATCTCGTGGTGATCCATAAAGGCAAACTGCTAAACAAGATCAACCTTAAAATAAATTGAATTTACATAACAACGCATTGAAACATAACGCAAACACATAGAGGTCTAAGCTAGAGACGTGTTCCGGCGTCGTTAAACGTGATATCTTAACGTTGAGTGGTTGGGTGATTCCTCCACGGTGAAGCGATAAGTATCAATACGGACTTGTGCTCCCACGTACCGTCGCGTATATATTGGGAGACCCCTATAGGAACAAAGCCTTTATCCATAGGAAACCGTGTCGGCCGCCCTACTGATCGCAATGCAGTGAACACAGCATTCACGAAGATCGACCACTCGTACCGTAAAACGTATTCTGTGGTTTTGCGAAAAGTTTGGCACACCCTCTGCCTAGAACTCCAGAGCAGTTTCTTTTGGCCTTTTTCAAACTCTATAATTGAAAAAGTCCATCCGAGCATTTGTCACTTCGGGCTCGTTAAAACATCGAAGGAGACTAGAGTCATCTTTAGCTTTTTCTCGACTCTTAAAAAGTGAAAAAGCAAGTTGTGTCTAAAGCGTCGTTATAAAATTTATTTTAAATGGAACATAATCACCTCCTATTCCTGCGTTGATCTGTAGGTTGAGAACATGGAACGCCCCAACCAAGGAATTCCACATGATGGAAATCCTAGTCCTTTCTCCTCTTGGGGAGAAGTTGGTGCGCCCCACATGGCCACATTGTCGCTTCCAGGACTGACAATTGGCCTGCCAATTTGGCTATTCTCAACCAATGTAGTTCAGAACACCATGGTTCCTGAATAGTCGATTCAACAGTTAGATGAGTCTAGAGCTGCCCACCAGCCTTCTACTTCCTATAACTCTTCCTCCGATCCTTCATCTTCGCAAGGTAGAGCCGGCAAAAGCCAAGCTCCCATGAAGAAGAAGGAGAAGAAGGAGAGAGAGAAGAAGAAGAAGGAGCCTAAGGCGACTGGGGGCAAGCAAAAGACATCTGACAAAAATCCACACACAGCACAGATCGGGCCTAAATCGCCATGTGTCATATGTAGAGGAGACCACTTCCATAGAGATTGTCCTTGTATTCCCCGGATACTAAGGGACTGGTCACCTCGTTTGCACAATTCGGGAGCATCAACCTCTGATAGCCATGTTGAATGCTTACCGTCAACCAGCGAAAGTGAAGGTTCAAGACAAAGAGGGGGAGCAAGATCCCCCTGCAAACTGTGTAAAGGTGATCACACCATCCACCGTTGTCCCTTCTTAGATGAAGCGAAGAGAGTTTTGGAAGATCGTCCGGTTTCACCATTGAGACTTCCTCCTGGATACAAAAAACTCGTGCCAAGTCCTTCGTTGGTTGAAAATACAGCTGGCCGACTCAAGTGGTCAGTTGAAGCGTCAGTCATTGAAAATGAACCTACTGAATCCAGACCAGACGAAAGTCTAAAGGTCGATACGGTAGTTGACCCGGTTCTTCCTTCAGAGGTTTCACCCTCAAATGACACCGTCACTGAAGATTCATCTTCAAATGACACCCTCACTGAAGAGAATAAGGATGACACCATCCAGATTCTTTTCATCAACACAGACTCTGATGAGCATCAGGGCAATGCGCCCATTCCTTTATCGCAGGAAGGAACATCGTTAGGGTCATATCCGGCCGTGTATTCGGTCCCACCACCAAGCAACCTGGTTGTATCCTTTGATTGGAACCAACTAGGCAGACCCCGGTTGCCAGCCAGTGTACCATTCAGAATCATAGTCCAAATTTATAGAATGGTAATGGCTGGAACTATCATTGATGAAGGGGCATCTGTGAGTATCCTTTCCTCTATTGCTTGGAAAGCACTGGGTTCCCCGGAGCTTTTGCCCGAGATAAGAAATCTCTCGGGTTTTGATAAAGGAACCAGTCGACCATTAGGGATCCTCCCCAATGTACCTGTTACATTGAAAGGGAAGACCGTTCAAATGAACGTGATGGTTTTTCAAGGACCCTTGGATTATAACCTACTCCTTGGACGAGACTATATATATTGCATGGGAGCTATAGTCTCCTCACTCTTTAGAGTAATGTGTTTTCCACACGAAGGAAGAATGGTCAAGCTCGTAGACCAACTTTCATTTCCGGGATCACGCATCGCAAATAGTCACATACCAACCCTCAATGGTCTATTCACCCAAGAAATGTCTCCACCCCCAGTCCTCCTTCCCGATGAGTGCGAGTGATTCGGAAAGATGGGACTGGAACCCAGGGGGCATGCATCCTGGTCTGCTTCGGGCAGAGGAAACCTTGGGTATAAGGTAGAATTTCCGCGAAAGAATATGACTAGTCCGTACCCCGTCCGTGGATGGAAGAGGGGTTGTTCTAGAACAGGATTCTTTTGACAAGGTTACTTGTTTGACCAAGGTCATTCACCATTGTCTACTTCGGTAGACAGTGCCGAGGAAATGTTTTCGTTTGATGGTGTTAACAAAACAATCTTTGGGTAACCAGAAAGAGGTATGCCTCTCTCGGTGAAACGAAAGTTTTGGCGGAAAGAAGTAGGGGTAACCTTGAAACTCTGTCTTATACCTGGGGGCATGCAACCTTTTGGAATGCAAGCGAGGGACGACTATTTATTTTTTAAATTTTTAGGTCCTCCCTTTAAACCTATAGGTCTAACCCTTTAAACTCGTAGGATTAGCCGTTTCCAAACTTGCATAAAGAAAGGATATGAGGAGCATAGCTTCGTGAGATAAAGCTCCATAAAAAATAGCTATCTCACAGGAGACATTTCTTATCTTATGACTGGTATATCGAGCAGTTTTACCGCGGAATTTATGCTTGTTAAAAAATAGAAAAGCGAGATCCGAGCAGTTTTAGCACATAGTTCATGCTCGTTAAAAAATAAACATAAGATTGAGCAAGAGTTTCCTCCAGAGTTTAAGCTCATTAAAAAATGAACCTATTCCGGTAAATAACCATTGTGATCATAAATTTATTAGCCATAAAAAGCCTTGCTCATGTTTGCACCCGCCACCTCCATTCCATTTGGCCAATCGTTCACCTCCATATGATTGTTTACCCATTTTGAGGAACAGCTGCGAAGAGTGATTTCACTTAGCCATCCTTGTGACACTGCCGTGATTGGAAAATTCCAACCTGTACCTAGAATCTGCTGCTATCCCTGTTTATCACTCATTCCTCAAAAGATGAGTCTTCTTTGAGTTCTTTTCTCCTGACTCATAAAATATGAAAAGTTTGCCGAGTTTTGGCCTTCCAGCTCGTTAAAGCGACCGGAAGAGCTATCCCTCCTCTAGATTTTAATCTTTTTGGACCTGAGGGATTATTACACAAAAAGGTCGAGCGCTTGATTTATTCGGCTCGTTAAAGTTATCGAAAACTCATCCCTTCTGTATTGTTTTATACTTTTTCGGACTTAAGGGATTAGATGACGAAAAAGGGATTTTGGAGTTAACTTTCTGTACCTTTTCAGACTCTCTAAAAATGAAAAGGACCGAGTTTTCCTTGTTGTTAGACTCGTTAAAATGATTAAATAGCGACAAACTTGTCTTTAGATGAGAACGAGTTTCCCTATCGCTAGGCTCGTTAAAACATAGCGATGGGCTTGCCCGAAGGGCAGGTTATAGAACAAGCATATGTTATCCTCCTCAAGCTTGACAAAAATAAAGAGGTACTGGTCAGAAATGATTGGGGAAAAATTGGGAGAACCACAAAGCTTTAATGGTAGCAAGTCGCTCTTGAACATGACACTTTTCCTCCGTATCACATCGGGTTGGGTTGTTTCATTCACCGGTCTCATCACCATGGTCTTTGCCAAACCATCCACATTTGGGGTAATGCTACCGATCCATCGCATCAGTGTCGTTATATGTTCAAGAGATGTTGTTCAGAAAGAGTCAACCGTGTCCCATCCACTGCCATACATTATCCTTCATCCACCCATGATCGCCACCCTGAATCATATCTCACAGATTGTTTTCACCTCCACTAAAATCATTAGCTTCGTTCCGTGTCACTGATGTGGGATTCATTAAGGCCCTCCTTTGACGGATCGCTTCTTGTCGACTTCAGCTCATTATCCAAGAAGTTGATCTAGGAACAACCCCCTCAGTACTTTGAAGCTTGCATGCCTCAATGGCAAGTTTCTCACTTCCGGCGACAGGTATACATCAATGACCTTCGACCAGAAGATTTTGCGTGGTGTTCGACGCCAAGTCCTATATTCACACCACGTGAATTGTACTGCAGTACCTTGAGGGTCATTATCATTATCGGTGATTCCTCTCGCGCTTGTTAACGGTTTACATTATTGACCGGTAATCAAGCGATGTCTTTCCATGTTCGACTTCAGCGTAATTCTCACATGGATCGACTTGTACTTAGAGTGAAGATCGAACAAGTTTGAAGACCCCGGATCTAGTTTCATCCATCCGGGCTGCGGTATATATTCAGGAAATATAAAGACATTTGATATGTACATCATTGCAGCAGATGATCATCCTACTCAAAGGATGATAATTTCAGCAGAGAATTATCAGTCTACCATCAGACGATCGTCTGTTCTATGTACCAAAATGAATTTATAAAGCTGAGCATGGGAAAGCCCGCCTCAGCTAGATCATGAAAGCAGAATGAAAAATAATGTATTGTATTGTATTTTATTACAGGTCACCTCTCAGCGATTGAATGAACTTCGGATCCTCTTGATAAAGCATTTCACCCGCTAAACGACCTCATACTTTAGGGGGCAACTGTTATAGACATTTTTGTGCCTTACAGCATGAAGCATAAAATGTCAATAATCTAAGGGATCCAAAGTCCCTAAACAAGTTGTTACTGCCCCTAGAGGAACAAGGTCAGCAAACCACAGCACTAAATATCAGTTCTCCACCTGAAAACACTCAAAAACAAGCTAATTCTGGATCATGTCAACTGCTCCACTGAGCATCTGCGCTGAATGTCAACTGCTCCACTCTGTACCTGCGCTGAATGTCAACTGTAATGAAGGCTACCTGCGCTGGGCGAGATTGGCCAAGTGGCACAGTCATTCCTCAAGGTGTCAATGCCCAGGAAGCTTCCAAAATGACACTTGGATCAGGGAATTCGCCTAGTGATGAGTAAGAGGGTCTAGATCTCCAAGTGGAAGCAAGAACCTCCAAGTGGACTCAAGAACTGAAGAATAACTGAAGTGGGAGAGGACACTAGTCAGCTTCATGCCAACCTCAAACTGACTCATCCTTTCTCCAAAACTCCTATATATAGAGCTCTCTCATGAGGTCTAGGGAGGCTGGAATCTTGTGAATGTAAGGAAGTGCTGTTGGTTTGAGTATAGAACTATTGGGTGATTTGCTTGAAGGAGGTGAAGAGGAGATTTCTTTCTGCTGGGAGGTGTTGCTGGATTGGGCCTCTTATGGTTGTAACACTCTCAGAACTTTACTTCTTTCATTAATAAAGCATTTGAAGTTCTTCTATATGCATGTGTCTCAATGGCGTATTGATACTTGTATATCTGATTTATTCTAATCCTTGAATCAATTATGAATGTATGCTTCTTGTAGTTTCCCTCTCTTGTCATTTTGCAGGATCTTGGTGTAGCTGGGCCAGTGAAAGAGCAAGGAGCTGGGAGCAAGCAGCAAAGAGAGAAGATTGGATCAATCATTAGCGGAAGACAACGGTTAGTGGATCTCTTTCTCCCCTCTCTTACATCTCATAAAGAAGTAATCTCAAATAGCTTTGCATTCGGTTGTTGCTGAGGTACTATCACCCTTAGAGTGGGATAGGGTCATTCCGTATTGGATACTTTTCCCAACAACAATATCGCTACAAATATGACAAACTCTGAAGTAATATCACATTCACCTATGCTTGTTTCTCTTGTGCCTGCATGATTTTGTCATTGTTTTCTTTGCAACTCTTTATTTCTTCCTTTAGGCTTCTCAGTGTGTCTTCCAAGTCAGAAGAGTGCCCCACACCATGTTGCCCATCTGATGCATAGGGATATTCTATGTAGTCTACCACCTTGCTAGCCATTTGATCTCTTTCTTGCAAGGCATACTATGTGAGCTAAACCGAATCACCATAAATCAATGTACCTTAGCATAACTCGAGGAGGATACCTTGTCTGCAAGATCATAAAATCAGCATAATGCATGTACAACATAAGCATAATAACATAATATATATCAATAAGTACATCAATGCATAACCATCATACTAACTAGGGTCTAGTCTTCAATGAATGCTGTGACTTCCTGCATGACAACAACCATTACTCCAGTATACACATTTCCTCATGCAACTATCCACCTGCATAAGAAATTCTTAATCATCTACACATATGCATAACCACATGTAGTCGAGCATAAGCGATCAATTCTTGTAATCAACCTATAAGACTGATGCATGTAATCAAATAACCAAGAATGCAACCCAACATGCAAGGATGTAATCAAGCTACATATAATTGTATAGCCATTCATACACTCATGATGATGCATCCCATAAAATTGACATCAAGTTCCTCATGATAAACTTACTACTACCATGATCAATATGATGCAGTATAACAAGCACATGGAATGCAAGTGTAAGAACCACACATGCAACTGATATGCGTGCATGACCACCACATTCACCCATATATGTAGCACTAGATATGACTCAAAGAGTCTAAAACCATGCTCTGATACCAATATGTAAAACCCCCTCCCATGTCTAACCATGCCAACCAAGGTAAACATGGGGAGAGATGCTACTACAATCAGATTCGACCTCCTATGTCACCTTAAGGAAGTGGAATCGATGGAACATCACATGCAGTCAGCCACTGAAGTCGCATGTCCTTGGGTCCCACTGCCATTCTGAAACTCCTAGGCCATAGTTTCTCTTATGTTAGGGGAAAGAGAGCAACAAGAAACCCAAAGTCACTCTCACAGATCTGCCTGCCAGCGACTATGGACCAAAATTGCTAGTTTGGTGCCAGCAACCTTGGGATTTAAGCCACTTTTCTAGCCCATAATATTAGCCTCTACCCAGAACTTGTTGTAACTTCCAGAATTCATTAAAAACATAATAACAATGTTGATCAATCACAAGTCACCCTTAGGACTAGGCCTGAACATCCCCAACTGAGATTAACATTATGTCAAACACTTGCCATTAATGAAACCTACAAGTTTAGGATATAAGACGGTGTATAAATGACTGAAGAAACTTATGAAACATAACCAGAAGGATCACCTCCTTCTCCTTTGAACTATTACATCATCAATTAGGCCTTGCATCCATCCATTTAACAGTTACAAGTAAATATTAAATAACCATGACATGAACTAGTCATTCAACCATGCTTATAACCAACATAAAACCATATAAATATGAGAGATATGACATCCATTAAATCCACATATAAATCATTTAAAAAAAGTAAAATCACTTGGCTTTTATTAATCATAGGCAAATTCGACCAGTTTTGGGACTTCCACGTACCACCCAACCATAGACATGGCTGAACCAAATATCTCTTTCAGCTAGTCATCCTTGTGCCATATTCCAATCATGAATGTGGGATATCATAGAAAAGCTAATCCAAGAACAACCAAGGGAATCCAGAGGTTAAACCACCTCCACCCTCATCAAACCTTGATCACATCAAAATCAGTGTCCGATCACAACTGAATAGAACTTGGAATGCCATCTGGAATCCATCACTATCCTTGAGGAATTTTACATCTCCTTGTTTCTCAGGCTTTATTGCAATCCAAACTTGGATAACTAGGCCCTAAACTAAGACTTCTCCCTCAGGATTTACCATGTATCCCCAAAAAACCTTTCAAGGGATTTCTATGGCTTTGGGAATGAACCTTGAGACCACCTCTACCCTGGATTCCGAAATCCATATGGAAATTCCAAAGCTCAAAACTAAGATCAACATCTCAACACACCATAGCATCTGGAAAAAGGATAGGCTAGGCTGAAATACGATGTCATAACCCGACAAAACCATGCCACTGACAGTAAGAGAACCATACACCAACATTCAAAGCCATGCATGTCCAAACCAGCTAGGAAATCACACATGGGTTACCTGCAAGTATTTCTGTTGAAGCTTCTTGATCCTACTTTCCTTTCCTTGATCCTTTCTTACTTATCCTTTCCTTTGCTTTGTTTTCCTTTCCATGCTCCAAACTAGAGTGCTCCAAGAAAACTTTAAGTGACCAAGAGAGTGAGAGAGAGAGAGAGAGAATGATGAGAGAGCTCCAATCTTGAACTGACAAAAAATTTAACTGACAAAATCCATGAACTGGTCCTCATAATCCTTTTTATGAATGAGGCCTCTATTTTCTTCATTTTCCATTATTTTCCTTCAATTTCCTCCTCACATGCAACCTGTCACCTTCCACCTTACTTCTCTCCTATTTTCCTTTATTTCCATAAATAAATGTGCCAAAATGAATTTTTTTTCCTTTTAATTCCTTTGCCTTAGCCTTTTCCAATTTTCCTTAGCCAAAACACACATCCATTGATGCTTGCTAGGATATCTTTTCCCAACATTCAACTTGGAATAAGTGTCTTGTTAGAGTTGGTTCGGTCATCGCTCCGTCAGAGATCAAAACTCTTTTTGCATTTCATGTTTAGGTGTCCCATCTTGCTTGATCAGTTGCATTCTGTTAGGAGCATGCCACAAATCTATCGGAAGGGATTTTTTCATTCATCCCCCTCATGTTTTACACTGCTGGTTCAAGTCTATTCATCAAAATAAAGTCTTAAAAGTCATTTGCAGTCTTGTTTCAGTTTCTAGGTCATAACAGTCATTTTAGTCATTAGGTCTAGGGTTATGTCAATTTGGTCTTCAACAAAGTCTAATAAAGCCAGCAGGCCAGAGGGAGGTTCTTGATGAGGTCCATGATAAGTTATTATTTCAAAGATTTTTATCGTCATACGGATGGATTATGACTTTTCTTCAAAACTCTGTTTTGAAGACAAGTCGAAATTTTGCTTTTTGTAATAATTTTCAAAAATTTTCAGTTCTTGAAATCTTCAGGCGCAGCCCTGATCTCCTTTGCCAAATTCCATGTCAGCTATTCCTGCAAAAAATTTCCAAGAAATTCATCATTTCAACCAAAAAATCGAGGAAACAAAAAGTCAGAGTTGTATTAATTGTGAAAAAGTGCCAATTGCAAAACATTACAAAAATGGGTTTTGAGGAAGCAAAAATCAAATCAATGTCTTTATAAAGCTTTTGCCATGAAGATCAATATCATTTTGCATGCCAAGGTCAAAGAAAAGCATTTCAAACTGAGTTGGGTGAGCTAGTGCGTGTTTTGGGGAGAAAAAGCTTGCAGCTAGCTGGTGCGGCGCACATAACAGGTGGCGCAGTGCACTGGAAGCGCACGGTGCACTAGGAGTTTTCATCCAATGTTATTCTAAACAGGCGCAGTGCACTGGAAGCGCACGACGCATATAGTCCAAAGCCAAAAAAAAATTCAAATCTCTTTAAGTTGCTCATTCCTTGCGTATATTTGCCAGAATCCAACTATATTGCATTACAACACAGCAGTTTCATACATCATTAAAGAGCAATCCAAGCACAATTCATATACAGCAACATCTTTTCTTCAAGGTATAGTGTACAGTAGTCATGGCATCTGAACATTCATCGGACTATGAGGTGGAAACCCAAAGTGACTCTCCCTTGGAAGAACAGGCACCCCGAAGGCCTCATAAAAGTGGCAGACATGTTAGGGAAGAACTGACCAGCATTACAGAATTGTGGGCCTGCCCTCTTGCTATGCAGTGTTTTCAGCATCAGTCATGCTATGAGTTTTGTCAAAAGGTGGCTAGTGTCCAATTTCATCATGAGTTGGCTCGTCTTTTTGTGCTGCACTTGCACGGAGATCAAGCTATCTTGGCTGGTGTCACCTTCACACTTACACCAGAATCTGTCTCATTAGCAACCAGTATATCGAACATTGGTGAACCATGGCACAAGAAACAAAAGATTGACCAGCAGCATTATGAGCCATACATCAAAACCAGTTTCTTGAGGCAGCTCAAGAGAGTGTTCTCGTTCCGATATCTGAAAGATGAATATGCTCCACTAATGAGATTGATCATGAAATATTTCAGCTGTGAGGGACGGTTCTCTCGTCTTTATGCTTATCACATCAGGTTGCTCATGCATTTCACTAGGGTACGAATGATGAACATTCCGTATTTCATTTTCCAGAACATAGAGAGGATGACCACCTTTATACAACATAAAACCCCTCAGCAGAAACTTAATAGTGTCTATCATTTTGCTCTTATTAAGATCTTGGTGGTTCATCAGCTTCGATTGCAGGGCATCACTTGGGATGATTTCATCTCTCGTGACTTTTTCAGTGCTTCACGGGGATTATCAGAGGTTAAGCATGAAGGTGAACCTTCTCATCAGTATGAGCGCCATGATATTGCTAGTGTGTCGGTATTCATCACATATTAGAGAGGCACCAGACATTTGTTTGCAGCGAAAAAGCGAGTGTTATCTCCACTCGAGGTGGAAGGCGCCTCGTTTCCTCCATCACCATCATAGATACAGGACAAAGGCAATAGGCCAATGCAGGATGAGGGGCCTTCAGGTGAGCCATCAGGTGAACGAGAGACCGACTTCATTCTCATTCATGATGATGATACAGATACGGGTCCAAAAAGCGCCAAACTTAGAGAGATCATCCAGGAGCAGCAAACAAAGATCGAAGCCTTATCCCTTGACTTGGAAATGGATAAGTGGACCATGAAGTACTTGGAGTAGAGGAACAAACAGCTTGAGGATCAACAAGCAATCATGGAGCTACAAAACATTCGTGAGCATCGCCAAGCTGCACAAAGGAGAAGAGTTGAGCTCACGTTATTGGAGCAAGAGATTAATGAGGATCGGGAGGCCAATCTCGAGAGAGTTAACATGCACTTAGAGAGGCTGTTGGAAAAGGGTGACAAAGACCATGCATTGCTGATACACATGGCTTTCCACTACATGGCGTGAAACAAGGTGTGCAAGGCCCGAATCAGGAATTTGAAGGCGAAATTGAGGAAGGCAATCAAGAAGCAAAAGAGGCAAAGGGAGCTCGATCGTCTTCAGATATTGGCTGAAGCCTCGTTAGCCCAGCGTAACACTTATGAGGAAGCTCCATCCCAAATTTCACGAAATTTGGGGCATTTTTGTATTTTTGTAAATTTTTGTACAAAAAACAAGGTTTTCTCCCTATGCACCGTGCCACGTGGCGCGCACTTATGATAGGAGGCTCCAAATGCAAAAAAGTTTATATTTTTGGATTTTTCATGAAAAATCATGACTTCTGGTGCATGGCCAAGAAGTTTGGGCAAGTTTTGAGTCCTCGGGAGGTCAAAAACACCCTAAAATGACCTCTCTGCCCCTAATTTCACACACAGGAAGCAGCCTTGGAAGATTGAGGTTTTGGAGGGGAAAATGGGCACCAAATTTAGAAAGTCCACTTGGGTTGGAAAGTAGACAGGCAGGGATTTCCAACAAGAACACTTGGGCTCAATTTTTACTTCCGAAAGTGCCTCAAAATCAGCATCAAAGTGGCACGACGCATACAGAAATTGGCGCGACGCACAGAGGTTTTTTGCCCAATTTTTCACCTTCCAGCTCAAAAATTTGGCCAGTTTGACTAGTTTTGCTTTGCGATGTAATTTTTTATCTTTCTTGATGTAATTGGGTGGAAATGATGTGATTTTGGTACTTATTGTTGTTCTATAGGATTCATTCACCAAAAAGTGAAAATTTAATGAATGAATCAGTTTCCTACCTTATAGAGGCAAGTTGTTTTGACTGCCTAGATTTTAGTGCTTTGTTTAGAATTGGTTGAAACAACTCCTAGAATGATGAGCTCGACTCCTAGAGGAAAGGGAATGGGGTGGCTTGCCTATATTATGTAATTTCTAAGTCATTTTCAGGGTTTGACACTTGGGATTGCTTTGGCATATCATTGTACATTCTATCTCTGCAATTTTTGCTAAGGAAAGATCAAGGTTTTGCAGCACTGTTTGGGATCCATGTGCCTTTATGTTGTGATGGTGTTCTTCTCTAAGTAATTGTAAGTTCATTAGTGTTATGTGTATCATTTTCCTATCTCTTTTTCTGAATTTGAACAAATGAGTGATTAAGGTAGAATCCATTAATTGTCATGCTCTGCCTTCGAATTTGTTTAAATTTCCATGTTTTCATCTGTTTAAGGAGAATTATTGAGACTCCCTTGCTCTCCTTAGCTCCTCACCAGTCTGATCTATCCATTCACTTACTTTAAAGCATCAAAATGATTGCCTTCCTTGCCCCAATCAGAACTCTACAGAAGCTGTGTCTCATCCCCGAGCCCAAATTGCCTTTCCCTATTTCCAACACAAAACCCCCAAAAATTAAAATCAAACCCTTGTACTTCATACCTAGCCTAAGATTAACTTTTATTTCAGTCATCTCGAGCCCCATCGCTTGTCTTTTGCCGAGATCGACCCAGAGAGAGCCCTCTCCTATCCTCAGAGGGCTAGCTACGAGGCTGAGCGTGATTTGATGTGGACCTGGAACCTTGTCTTTTCAGCCTGAGACAAATCTAGGCTCTAACATAGTGGCGACTATACTGGAGAAGAAAATGGTTTGCTTGTTGATGTCATTTGTTTTATAAGCTACAGACGGAGCCTGAAGTTATGCCAGGTAGCCTTCGAAACGCTTTTGCTTTTCATTAACGGAAGTAGATAAAAGCTGCTTCAATCAATCTCTGGTCTAGCTTGTAAACGTGACATCTAACTTGTTAATTGCCCTAGTACATGTATCAAGTTCAGATCTGATTGTTGATGGTGGATAACGATCAGGCATAAGAAGGCTGAAATCATTCACCTGGTGACTTCATTCGCTGAAAAATCCAGAGATCAATGCTTCATGGTGACTCCACTGCAGAAAGATTAGTAGTTTTGAGCTTTTCAAGATGGATCGGGTTGTAAGAAGATACGCTCCCATGAGCCGAGATCACATTCCAGGCTTTTCAAATAAGATTCCGAAGGTAGATTGGTCAAGGAATTTTCCTACATTTAAAGATGATGGTAGGAAGGATGCTACTTTACATCTGGTTAGATTTCACATGCATATTCGCAAATTTAAAGTTGATTTTCCCGAAGATTGCTTGATGAAAATATTCATGGCCACTCTGGGAGGTTGTTATGAAACCAGCTCAAGAAAAGATAGAAAAGATAGATCAACCCCTTAGAATTCAGCCTCTTCGAGGGGGCAACCTCCTTTACATTACATAAATGAACAATTATTGGATGATTCAAATGACAAAACCTCCTTTCTCTATATAGGAGTCTAAGGAGTCACAATATAACCTAGCCGACCTAACAATAATAATATAAAGCCACAAAAATAACAATAGAGGGATTATATGGGGCACAATAATAACAATATGGGGATAATAGGGGCACAACAATATTAATAAGGGATGCAACTACAATAGTAATGGGGTAATTACTAGTATTATAGGGACCCAACATGCCCCTCTCCTTCAAAAAAAGTGTTTTCCTCAACACTTGAGTAGTTTTGGATGCTTCTGTATACAATTCTCATCCTCCCATGTGGAATCTTCAGCGGATAAGTTCCTCCACTTGATAAGATACTTTGAAATTGATCGATTTCGTACCTGTCGAGTTCTTATTTCTGTGACTGCTTCCGGTTCCAATATAATTTTTCCTTCCTCATCAAGTTCTGGAAATATTGTTTGAACTGGGAGCTTGTCACCTATAACCTTCTTTAAACATGAAACATGGAAAACTGGGTGCAATCAAGAAGCTGCAGGAAGCTCCAATTTGTATGCCATAGTACCAATATTTTGCAACACCTTGTACGAACCATAATACTTTGGTGATAATTTGTTATCCTTCTTAGCTTGCTTGAGGGACAATTGCTTATATGGTTGTAGCCGTAGGAATACCCAATCACCTACATCAAAACTTCTTTCGCTGTGATGTTGATCTGCCTGTTGTTTCATTCTATTCTGTGCCAACATGAGGTTATCCTTTAAGAGTTGGAGGACTTGTTGTTGATGTTCGATGTGATGTTCCACTGCTTGAACCTTAGGATTTTCTCTTAAATATGATGTGATGGATGGTGGCTGATATCCATAAAGTGCCATAAATGGGGTCATTTTTTTTTGCTGTATGGAAGGAAGTGTTATACCACCATTCAACCAAAGGCAACCATTTGACCCATTGTGTCTGTTTATCAGATACAAAGCAACGAAGATATCCTTCCAAACATTTGTTTACTATCTCAGTTTTCCCATCAGATTGAGGATGATAAGATGAGCTATGAGCTAACTGAGTACCAAGACAAGAAAATAATTCGGTCCAAAAATGTCCAGTGAAAATGGGATCTCTGTCACTTACAATAATCTTTGGGTTTCCATGTAGCTTTTGAATTGTTTCCATAAATGCAGTAGAAACCATACTGGCTTTAAATGGATGTGATAATGCACAAAAGTGTGCATACTTGGTAAGTGTGTCAACTACCACCATGATGACACTCTTTCCCTCAGACTTGGGTAAACCTATGATAAAATCCATTGGAACCTCCTCCCAACATTGGCTTGGAATGGATAAAGGTTGTAATAGACCCGGTGTCTTAATTGTTTCAACTTTATTTTGTTGGCAAACCAAACATTCCGCCACAAATTTTTGAATATCCGATTTAAGGCCATCCCAAAAAAATTCCTTCTTAACCCTGTGGTAAGTTTTTAAAAATCCTGAGTGCCCTCCTAAGGGAGAAGTGTGCAATTCCATAAGAATCTTTTGTTTTAGTTAGGAATTCTTACAGAGGTATAAGCGATCTTTGTACCATAAAGAATAATTTTGCCAGCTAAATGTATCAGACGTACTGGAATCTTGTTGTAACTTTCGAATAAGTGCCCATACTTCTTCGTCATTCTTCCATTCCTCCCTTGCTTCGTTTATCCAATCTGGTTGGATAATAGAAATGGTGCACAACAACGCTTCCACATCCTCATCCTTTCTTGAGAGTGCATCTGCCACCACATTTTGGGAATGGGAAACTTATCTTTAATAATGAGCTTGTTGAGCTCCCTATAATCCGGAAAATGCGCCATGATCCATCCTTCTTGTGCACTAATACTACTGGAGCAGAGAAAGAACTTTGAATCGGTTGAATTATACCAGCCTCTAGCATTTCTGCAACCATACGTTCAATTTCACTCTTTTGGGCACAGGGATATCTTTATGGCCTGATGTTTGGAGGAACACTTCCTGGAATCAAGTGAATAGCATGATCATGATCACGAATAGGTGGGAGACCTTTGGGTGTCTCAAATACCTTGGAATGATTGTCCAAGACTTTTTGGAGATCTGGAGAAATAGATGATTGCAATGTGGAAACATATAGCGAACATAATTGTGCAATTACACCCCTTTGTTCCTTTTTTAGAAGCTTTGTCATACCATTAGAGCTAATTATCTTTCCCAGTTTCCCTGCAATACCCCTTAATTCAACTTCCTTTCCTTCCATGGAAAATTTCATGAAAAGTTCTTGAAAATTGAAAGCTATTGTACCCAAGGATTGTAGCCATTGTACTCCTAGTACAACATCAGCACCTCCCATTGGAATGGAAAGCATTGGGCTAGTCAATACATCTTCTCCCATCGATAGCTTGATATTATGGCACTTTCCAGAGCAATTTATTGTTCCTCCATTTGCAACCATCACTTGACGCTCTGGTGCTGGGTATAAGAAGCAATTCAATTCTTTTGCTACCTTATAATGAATAAAATTGTGGGTACTTCCTGAATCAATCAACACTAGTACCTTTTTCTTCTTGATTTTCCCTTCTATCTTGATGGTTTGAGGAGTGGTAATTCCTACCAATGCATTACAAGATATGGTCGGATTCATTTCTTCTTTATCTAGGCTTTGTTCCTGGAGTATATCCTCTTCTTTTGACCTTTCTTGCTCCTTTTCTTCTTCCTCTTCAAAATCTATGTAGAATAATTTCTTCTCAGCACACTTATGACCTTTAGTGTATTTTTTATCACAACTGTAACAAAGCCCTTTTTCTCTTTTTTCTTCCAATTGTTGTGGTGTCAACCTTATAGGTTGTGGAATACTAGGAGCAACCACACTTCCATCTTTATAGTTGAGAGTGGTATGCTTCATGGTTGCCATAATTTTGCTTTCCATTTTTCTTGCTAACCTGAATGCCTTCTCTAATGAATCAGGTTCCCAAAGGCAAACATTATGTTGGATATTATCCTTTAAAGACCCTATGAACACATCAATCCTATGCTCCTCTGGAATATCTTTTACCCTTATGTTCAATTTTTGGAACTCCTCAATGTGCTCCATTATTGAACCCTTTTGTTTGAGACTTATCAATTGTCTAAAAAAAGTGTTGCTTTTTGTATCCTCATAATGTGCTATCAATTCTTTCGTAAAAATTTCCCAAGTGATAAATTGTTTACGAGAGAAAAGCCATTGATACCATACAAACTGATTTGGTTCCAAATATAAAGTTGCCATACGTACCTTTTGTGTGTTTTTCACATTATTGAGATCGAAAAATTGCTCCATTTGTAATATCCATGTTGCGGGATCCTTGCCATCAAACTTCCTCATATCAATTTTTAGAATATGGTGGGTTTCAGATCCCACATTAGAGTCTAAGAAATCATGATTAACATTTCTTTTGTTCGCATCATGAGTTTCCTTTACTACCTTTTCACCATTGGTAAGTATTTCTTGTAGAAAATTTGTCAAATCTGTCTTCAAATCTTCCATGCTTGTCTTCAAATTTGTGTTCAAATCTATCTTCAATTTGTATTTCTTAGCTTCCATTCCATTTATCTTAGCTTCTGTTAGCTTTTGTGACAATGAAATTTGTTGCACTTGTTCTTGTAATTTTGATATATCATGTAGCATTTCTTCCTCTTCTTCATGAGTCATGCTAGAGCTTTCAGGTTCCTTACTAGGTGTTTGAATTTTCTTTCCTCGGGGCATCAATTACCAATAATAATGCTCTACTATTCCCTTTGAATTCCTTCAAAATAAATTTTCAAACCAAGCTTAAGCAAAAATTTAAGAAAATCTACACACCTTTTTTCACTTTGTAGGAGCTCGATATTGCCTCTGATGTATCTCTGTACTTTTAGATCATCTAGTTCTGAATTTGTGACCTACAGTAGCCCTCTGTGTCCTCCTTCCAATTCCACAAGTCTGACCCAAATTGGATTCTCCAAGGAAGAGTTATGCGAAATCTCCCACAGTGACTTGATTATAGACTAGTTCAGTAGAGTGAACTTGTACGACATGCCACGAGTCATTGTTTCGACCTTTGAATATGAAAAATGCATACAATAAACTACAGTCCATCCTCTATCTTTACCTTCTAACGAATTTTCAATCCGATCCCCAGAGAGAAAGTTATGACTATTTTCCCGAGGTCACCTTTTTGGAATGTAATTCAGGAGTCTGCAAAAATACCAACTTCCTCAGATCATATCTCCACAAATGTAGTGCAAAAAGCTCTGCAATTCAGACCTGAGGTTCAGCATGATTTCTTCTCAAATGGGTTTTTTTTTCAACTTCTAAATATCGCAGAAACAAATTTATAGCGAAAATGCCACGATGACCTGTTTGGAACAGCGAAACCCTAAAATCCAAAGCCTTGATACCAAATGTTATGAAACCAGCTCAAGAAAAGATAGGAAAGATAGATCACCGCCTTAGAATTCAGCCTCTTCAAGGGGGCAACCTCCTTTACATTACATAAATGAACAATTCTTGGATGATTCAAATGACAAAACCTCCTTTCTATACATAGGAGTCTAAGGAGTCACAATATAACCTAGCCGACCTAACAATAATAATATAAAGCCACAAAAATAACAATAGAGATATTCTATGGGGCACAGTAATAACAATATGGGGATAATAGGGGCACAACAATATTAATAAGCGATGCAGCTACAATAGTAATGGGGCAATTACTAGTATTATAGGGTCCCAACAAAGGTGAAGCCCAATCTTGGTATGAAAGTTTGCCGCCTGCTTGTATTTACTGTTTGAAATATTTTCATACCATGTTCTTTGAAAGGTATAAAGAATCTTATCCATCATTAAATTTAGTTCAATACTGTTGCAAGCATGCTTATAGTTTTATTTAAAGCCTTGAGAAGTATTATGAACATGATAATTTCATGGATGAAGATATCATGGAAGCCCTATATGAAAATCCATTTCAGCAGCACACAGAAATCTTGGAGGATACTTGTCAAGATCAGCAGGCTGAAGATTTCCATATGGTTGAAAGTGATGAAAGAGAAAATTTCGTTTCAGATCTGTCCATAGAAGAAGACAACATGCAGGTAATGCAGGAAACTAATGTTCCAATCTCAGAAAGTGATGATGATAAATCAGATCGAGAGACAGATTGTGATGAGGAAAAAGAGAGTTGCATGGTTGAGGCTGTCTCAAATGGAGAAAACGGAGTTACAGACCTAACTGCCCTCACCTCACCAGAACTAGATCTTCATGAGAAGGCAGCTCATTCCCTCTATGAAAAACAAGACGAGATCTTCGTTCAAGTAAGTGAAAAGGTTTCTCTGGATGAATTTATGGTAGATGATAGAAATGTTAGTGTTGGGTTTCAAGAATCATTTGAAGTTTCTTTTCTCATGATTGATGAATGTAATGAGAATCTGGTTGTCATATCATATGAAGATGACCTACAATATATTCATACTACAAAAGATCAGACCATTCAGGATTCCCTTTCAGATTCTTCTTCATATGTCTCATGTTTTGAAGTGTTCTTTGAAGAGGAGATCTGCTCATCTATTTGTTCAGAATTTTTTGAGAACCAGGAAAATGCTCTTATTGAAGTACAGTGTGAAGAAAGATAAAAATCAAAGGAGAAAGACACCTTGCTCTTTTAGCAGGAGGAAAGACTTCATGTTTTTCATGATCCAATGGGAAATCTGTTGTAGGCAGCAGTGAAGGTGATTATTACAGTGTTTATTGATGAAGGAGATCATGGTCAATTAGCATTTTGGATGCCCAGTTACAAGTCTCTACTGTTGACCATAAGATCTGATCAGGAGAATCGATCAAAAAGGCATTTGCTTGATTGGTTACATTAGCATTTTGATATATTTTGATGGTATATTGTCTTGTAAGAAACACAGGTGGTCATGTACTACCACCAAGCTTTAAGTTTTAAGTTCAGGTCTTAGTATTTTGAGTTAGTTTGTTAGAGTCAAGTTTTTCAGTCATTTCAGTATTTCATCGAGTTAGTTTGAGTCAGGTTTCAGTCAATAAATGAGTCAAAGTCTTGTGTTGTTTTTCCAAACTCCATAGCCCAATGGACAAAGGCATTGGTCTGCTCTCCCAAAGATCTGTCATGCTTGGCACCTCCAAGGAGCTACCATCTCCATTGGAGCCAATGTTAGAGTCGGTCCGGTCATCCCTTTGTCAGAGATCAAAACTCTTTTTGCATTTCATGTTTAGGTGTCCCATCTCACTCGATCAGTTGCATTCCATTAGGAGCATGCCACAAATCTATCGGAAGGGCTTTTTTCATTCATCCCCCTCATGCTTTACACTGCTGGCTCAGGTTGTTCATCAAAATCAAGTCTTAGAAGTTATTTGTAGCCCTGTTTCAGTTTCTAGGTCATAACAGTCCTTTTAGTCATTAGGTCTAGGGTTATGTCAATTTGGTCTTCAACAAAGTCTAATAAAGCCAACAGGCCAGAGGGAGGTTCTTGATGAGGTTCTTGATAAGTTATTATTTCAAAGATTTTTATCATCATACGGATGGATTATGACTTTTCTTCAAAACAAGTCGACATTTTGCTTTTTGTAATAATTTTCAAAAATTTTCAGTTCTTGAAATCTTCAAGCGCAGCCCTGGTCTCCTTTGCCAAATTCCATGTCAGCTATTCCTGCAAAAATTTGCCAAGAAATTCATCATTTCAACCAAAAAATCGAGGAGGAAACAAAAAGTTAGACTTGTATTAATTGTGAAAAAGTGCCAATTGCAAAACATTACAAAAATGGGTTTTGAGGAACCAAAAATCAAATCAATGTATTTATAAAGCTTTTACCATGAAGATCAATATCATTTTCCATGCCAAGGTCAAAGAAAAGCATTTCAAACTGAGTTGGGTGAGCTAGTGCGTGTTTTGGGGAGAAAAATCTTGCAGCTAGCCGGCGCGGCGCACTGGGAGTTTTCATCCAGTGTTATTCTGAATGGGCGTGGTGCACTGGAAGTGCGCGGCGCACTGGGCTCTTGGCGCGGCACATATCGTCCAAAGCCTGAAATTGTTTCAAATCTCTTTAAGTTGCTCATTCCTTGCGTGGACTTGCCAGAATCCAACTATATTGCATTACAATACAACAGTTTCATACATCATTAAAGAGCAATCCAAGCACAGTTCATATACAACAGCATCTTTTCTTCAAGGTATATTGTACAGTAGTCATGGCATCTGAACATTCATCGGACTATGAGGTGGAAACCCAAAGTGACTCTCCCTTGGAAGAACAGGTACCCCGAAGCCCTCATAAAGTGGCAGACATGTTAGGGAAGAACCGACCAGCATTACAGAATTGCAAGCCTTCCCTCTTGCTATGCAGTGTTTTCAGCATCAGTCATGCTATGAGTTTTGTCAAAAGGTGGCTAGTGTCCAATTTCATCATGAGTTGGCTCGTCTTTTTGTGCTGCACTTGCACGGAGATCAAGCTATCTTGGCTGGTGTCACCTTCACACTTACACCAGAATCTGTCTCATTAGCAACCAGTATACCGAACATTGGTGAACCATGGCACAAGAAACAGAAGATTGATCGGCAGCATTATGAGCCATACATCAAAATCAGTTTCTTGAGGCAGCTCAAGGGAGTGTTCTCATTCCGTTATTTGAAAGATGAATATGCTCCACTAATGAGATTGATCATGAAATATTTCAGCTGTGAGGGACGGTTCTCTCGTCTTTATGCTTATCACATCAGGTTGCTCATGCATTTCACCAGGTTACAAATGATGAACATTCCGTACTTCATTTGCTAGAACATAGAGAGGATGACCACCTTTATACAGCATAAAACCCCTCAGCAGCAACTTAACAGTGTCTATCATTTTGCTCTTATTAATATCTTGGTGGTTCATCAGCTTGGATTGTAGGGCATCACTTGGGATGATTTCATCTCTCGTGACTTCTTCAGAGCTTCACGAGGATTATCAGAGTTTAAGCATGAAGGTGAACCTTCTCATCAGTATGAGCACCATGAGACTGCTAGTGTGTCGGTATTCATCACATATGAGAGAGGCACCAGACATTTGTTTGCAGCGGCAAAGCGAGTGTTATCTCCACCCAGGGTGGAAGGGGCCTCGTTTCCTCCATCATCATCATAGGTACAGGACAAAGGCAAGAGTCCAATGCAAGATGAGGGGCCTTTAGGTGAGTCATCAAGTGAATGAGAGACCGACTTCATTCTCATCCATGATGATGATACAGATACGGGTCCACAAAGCGCCAAACTTAGAGAGATCATCCAGGAGCAGCAAACAGAGATCGAAGCCTTATCCCTTGACTTGGAAAGGGCTAAGTGGACCATGAAGTACTTGGAGCAGAGGAACAAACATCTTGAGGATCAGCAAGCAATCATGGAGCTACAAAACATTCGTGAGCATCGCCACGCTGCACAAAGGAGAAGAGTTGAGCTCACGTCATTGGAGCAAGAGATTAATGAGGATCGGGAGGCCAATCTTGAGAGATTTAACATGCACTTAGAGAGTTTTTTGGACAAGGCTAACAAAGACCATGCATTGTTGAGACACATGGCTTTCCACTACATGGCGCGAAACAAGGTGTGCAAGGCCCAAATCAGGAATTTGAAGGCGAAATTGAGGAAGGCAATCAAGAAGAAAAAGAGGCAAAGGGAGCCTCATCATCTTTAGATATTGGCCGAACCCTCTTTAGCCCAACATAACAATTAATGAGGAAGCTCCAGCCCAAATTTCAAGAAATTTGGTGCATTTTTGGTATTTTTATAAATTTTTGTACAAAAAACAGGGGTTTTCTCCCTGTGTGCCGCACCACGTGTTGCGCACTTATGATAGGAGGCTCCAAATGCAAAAA
The DNA here is from genome assembly GCA_031772625.1 of Pinus tabuliformis. Lineage (NCBI taxonomy): Eukaryota > Viridiplantae > Streptophyta > Pinopsida > Pinales > Pinaceae > Pinus > Pinus tabuliformis. The sequence goes on from CM062813.1 coordinate 51,406,067, forward strand.
AAATTATAGTTTTGGATTTTTCATGAAAAATAATGACTTCTGGTGCATGGCTTTGCGCAAGTTCTGAGTCCTCAGGAGGTCAAAAACACCCTAAAATGACCTCTCTGCCCCTAATTTCACACATAGGAAGCAGTCTTGGGAGATTGAGGTTTTGGAGGGGAAAATGGGCACCAAATTCAGAAATTCCACTTGGTTTGGAAAGTAGACAGGCAGGGATTTCCAAAAAGCACACTTGGTCTCAATTTGGACTTCAGAAAGTGCCTCAAAATCAGCATCAAAATGGCATGACGCATACAGAAATTGGCACGGCGCACAGAGGTTTTTTGCCCAATTTTTCACCTTCCGACTTAGAAATTTGGCCAGTTTGACTAGTTTTGCTTTGTGATGTAATTTTTGATCTATATTGATGTAATTGGGTGGACATGATGTAATTTTGGTACTTATTTACTTGTTCTAGAGGATTCATTCACCAAAAAGTGAAAATTTAATGAATGAATCAATTTCCTACCTTATAGAGGCAAGTTGTTTTGACTGCCTAGATTTTAGTGCTTTGTTTAGAATTGGTTGAAACAGATCCTGAATGATGAGCTCGACCCATAGAGGAAAGGGAATAGTTTGGCTTGCCTATATTATGTAATTTCTAGGTCATTCTCAGGGTTGGACACTTGGGATTGCTTTGGCATATCATTGTACATTCTATCTCTGCATTTTTTGCTAAGGAAAGACCAGGGTTTTGCAGCACTGTTTGGGATCCATGTGGCTTTATGTTGTGATGGTGTTGTTCTCTAAGTAATTGTAAGTTAATTAGTGTTATTTGTATCATTTTTCTATCTCTTCTTCTGAATTTGAACAAATGAGTGATTAAGGTAGATTCCATTAACTACTATGCTCTGCCTTTGAATTTGTTTAAATTTCCATGTTTTCATCTGTTTAAGGAGAATTCTTGAGACTCCCTTGCTCTCCTTAGCTCCTCACCAGTTTTATCTATCCATTCAATTACTTTAAAGCATCAAAATGATTGCCTTCCTTGCACCAATCAGAACTCTGCAGAAACTGTGCCTCATCCCCGAGCCCAAATTGCCTTTCCCTGTTTCCAACACAAAACTGCCAAAAATTCAAATCAAACCCTTTTACTTCATACCTAGCCTAAGATTAGATTTTATTTCAGTCATCTCGAGCCTCATCGCTTGTCTTTTGCTGAGATCGACCCGAAGAGATCCCTCTCCTGTCCTCGTAGGGCTAGCTACGAGGCTTAGCATGGTTTGATGTGGACCTAGAACCTTGTCTTTTCAGCTTGAGACAAATCTAGGCTCTAACATGTCCCTTAACTATGGTCTTATTTTCCTTTATTAACCTTTATTACTGGAAATTTTCACCAGGGTTGTTACAGTTTTGGGTATCTGTTTCTCTCTCTTATGTGAAGTTAGTGGGCCAATTGCCCGATCGAAGTTTTACTGCTAGAAGGGACGAAATTTTTAAAGTGTTGGGCCAAATATTTTGCTGCTAGAAGGCCTAAATTCTGGATTTGGTGGGTTGAAGTGTTGTTGCATCAAGGTCAAAGATCTAGGCCAAATTTGCTGGAAGGAGAGGTTGACTTAGTGGTTGGAGGAGGTCTGTGTCTAGGTTCAAGAGTCTCCAGAAAACTATAGAAGGAAGATATTTTGACTGGGTTTTCCCCTGGATAGGGGTTTCCCCCTAGCAGAGTGCCTACATCTTGTGTCTTGTGTTTTTTTATCTTCATGCACACATAATTTGGTAATTTATTGATGAAAGATAATATAACAAAGAAGTAAAAGAAGCCAACACAATTCACAAGTAATTATCAAGAAAGAGAAATATAACCCTAACTCTACTAGCATTGATTTCTCAACGTGGTATGGGAGTTGAGGTCAAGAAATATTGAAAATCACTCTATTGGCCTGAAGTAAATGGGTACTCCCTCTATGATAAGTTATATAAGAATTGGATTCAATACTGTTGGAACATGGATCAAGAAGATCTACTACTTATTCAACAAGGTCAAAATTCAAGGGTTCTTTGATGTACTTACAGGTTCACTTAATGATGATAATGCATGGATTATTGACAGTGGAGCATCAAGGCATATGACAGGGGAGAGTAAACAACTTCACGCTCTATCAAAGGAACCATATTCTCATGCAATGGAATTGGGAGACAACAAAAGCTATGATGTTAGAGACCTGGGATCAACATCTTTGAAGCTAGAGAATGGAGCTAAGCTACATCTCAACAATATATTATATTGTCTAGGTTTGAAAAAGAATTTTCTTTCAATATCTTGCTTAGAAGATAAAGTGGATAGAGTTGTTTTTATTGATGGAAATTTTTTGGTTTGGAGGAAAGATTAAAGTATTGATAACTTATTGGAGTTCATAAAGAAAGCATATATGGAATCATAACACCATCTCCTCAAGCTCTAGTTCATATGGAAATCAATCCCATTGAGTTATGGCATAGAATATATGGTCATCTACACTACAAGGTCATTCCCACTCTAATTCAATTAGTTCATGCCAACCCCAATATCAAAGAAGATCGTGGAGTTGGAAAGGGATGTTCTTTGGGTAAGCATACAAGAAAATCATTTACAAATAGTAAAACAAGGTTTAAAGAATTATTAGACCTCACTCATTTTGATGTGTGTGGGCCTATGTCTAAAAAATCTCGTGGAGGTCATATTTACTATGTAACATTCATTGATGATCACTCTATAAAGACTTTTCTCTACCATCTCAAGAAAAATGATGATGTATTTGAGAAATTCAAGGAGTTTAGATCTAAAATGGAAACCCTAACCGAAAGAAAAATAAAGACTTTGAGATCCAACAATGGTGGGGAATATACTTCTAAATAATTGATTGTGTATTGTAAAGAATCAGTAATTAAGAGGGATCTCATTGTTCCCTAATATCCCAGAAAAAATGGAGTGGTTGAAAGAATGAATAGGACAATTGAAGAATCTATACAAACAATTATCCTTGATCAAGGCTTACCTAAATTTCTATGGAAAGAAGTAGCAATGATAGCAGTATATATTCAAAATAGAAGTCATCATATAATCCTTGATAATATGACACTTGAGGAAGCATTCACAGGGAAGATCCAAGTGTGTACCATCTCTGAATATTTGGGAGTCCTACCTATATCCATGTTCCAAAGGACAAATGAAAGAAGTTAGATTCTACAAGCATCAAAGGGATATTCATTGGCTGTATTCTCTCCTCAAAAGCACATAAAATCTACATCAAGGAAGACATATTAAAGTAAGAAACGACGTTATATTTGATGAAAATCAAGCCTACAAAAGATCCAAAGATATCCCTATTGATTCTTATGATGAAGATACACCAACATTCGAAGAAGAAGAAGTACACCATGACAATCCTTCTACAATTCAAGAATAATAAGGACCAAGTGAGCCTATTCAACCTGTGATCATACCAAACACAAGGAAGATGCCAGGTTAAAAGCTACCCTTGAATATGTTGAAGGATATGGAGCTATGAAATGAATCTTTAGAGAAATATAAAGGCCAAAAATATATTATGGATATGCTACATATATGAAAAAACTAATTCAAGTTGAACCATCTACATTTGAAGAATTTTCTCATTGAGAAGTATGGAAGAAGGAAATGCGGGAAGAATATCAATCCATCATGAAGAATGGGGTTTGGGAAATCATTCCTAGACCTAGTGACAAATCAGTTATCACCTCCAAATGGATATACAAGATCAAGCATGATGTTGATGGAAGTATAGAAAAATACAAAGCTAGATTTGTTGCAAGGGATTTCTTTCAAAAAGAAGGCTAGATTTGTTGCAAGGGTTTCTTTCAAAAAGAAGGTATATATTATGAAGAAACCTTTGAACCTACAGAAAGGTATACTACCATTATATCTTTGGTTTCATTGGCTACTACAATGGGATGGAAAATCCATAAAATGGATGTAAAGACAACATTTCTGAATGGGACTGTTACACAGTAATTTGTCACCATCCCTGTTACTCCTCTTGTCGTACCTTGGAGGACCCATCCCGAGAGTTATAAGAAGTGACAAAGTCTAAAAACACTTGCATTATGTTCCCCTGAGTATGTACTCCATGTTCCCTGAAGACACCTTCTGCAGATCATCCCTAAAAAGTGCTCTTTTTCCATTGGCGCAAGTCCACAATATCTTACCCGCGCCAATGATGGAGATCCTCAAAAGGGGGTGCGACCATTGGCGCTCTGTCTCAGAGCAACGGTCGCGCCAACCAAATTTAGTCATGCTTTTTGCCTTAATGCACGTCTGACTGTTGTTTCCTTCATTACATGGAGCTTTTCTGAGGAGAGAAAATCAGTCTTTTGTCGAGCTTTATCCATCTTTATGGCTTTTGCTAAATCCGCGAAAGGTGTCCCGGTTCATCGCATCCTCCTCCCTTCTCCATCTATATAAGCTTGTCATTATGCATTGGACAAGCTAGAGTGTGAGAGTGTTGGTGTTAGTGTTATGATAGTGATTTGGTAATTGAGTTATAGTAGTGATGATTATTGGTCATGGAGAGAATGCTAATGAGTGCTAGAGAGGTTATGCTGCCGGAGAGGAGATGCATGTCAAGACACATATAGTTACTCACCCAGCCAGGAGAAGGGTCGACGTCAGAACAATGGTTGTAACTTTTCCTGTTTATTAATTGATGAGCGACTGCTATTATAGTTCCAATCTCATTATCTGTTATGGTGATATGTTGATTTATTTCCTTTCTGACTGAAATATAGTTGTGCCTTGGTAGTTTTTATGTTGGTATCCGTCTCTTCCTTTGCATGTGTAGGTATTCGTTATGATCTGTTGGAGCAAGGGATCGAGGATATCAACTCTGCTTCAATCATAGCGTTGGACTCCAAGTTAGTCTTCTTGATTCACCTTTGATGCATAACTAGGAACTTGCGTAGCAGCATGGTTTGTTTGTGGCTAGTTCTGTGATAGGCTAGTGGGATCGCCTCTGTCCGCAGAGGGGATTTACCTTACCAACAAATTGGTGACTCCGCTGGGGAGTAACTCTTTGATTTCTGTCTTGCATGTTAATTTTCTTCTGCTTGCTTGAGTGCATGAGCTTCCTGAGTCAGTTTTGAGTTGATTCTTTACTGTTGGACCCATCTGAGCACTGTCAACCCGACCTGAGGTCGTATCATTTATCTTTTTAGTTGGCAAGCTTAATTGGCGCGGTTATTTCTCTGACAGTCGCGCCAGTTGGCGCACGTTGCTCAAAAGCAACTCGCGCCAATTCTGTGGTAGCGCAAGTTGCAGGCTGACAGTCGCGCCAGCTCTGTAAATTTTGCCTGTGTGTGGGTGGAAAGCTCATTCAGTCTCTTTATATATCTCTTTCAGCCTCTGGAACTGTGTTGAACCTCTGCTTGACTGGTCTTAGCCTGTATCCCTCAGCTATTTGCTTATTTCCAGTGACTTTGCATGTCTAGCCTTCTGTGGGAAGTTTCGATCTCTTGATCATCCAGTCAGCTTGTTGATTGTTCTACACCTATCCAGTGCTTTGTTAAAGCTTGATCTTCTATACTCTGAATACTTCACTTCTAGCCTCTTTGAAGTTCACTAGTTTTTATGTTTTTCCTTGCTTGCATGGTTCATTTTGTGTTTTAGAATTGGTTCTATTTCATTGACTGAACTTGGATTGTGCATATCTCTTAGAATTTGTTTACATGCATCATGCCATCTTAAAGGAAAGAAAAACAAAAAATCTCTTGCATTATAGTAGTTAGCATTTATTGTTATTTGTTGCTATTAAAAAGAAAAAGACAAAATTTCGTTTCTTGTTATTAGCTGCATTAGGATCTTTGTTCTTTGTTGAAGTGATCATTTCGTTTGTGAAAAAGATCTCAACCCTCCTGTAGATAGAATTCATCGAATCAAATGATTTAATTCCGGCATATAGTTTGCATGTAAGAAGTTTTCGAGATATCACATACGGTAGGACCAAAAAAAACTGAAACATAATCAAAGATAAACTTTAAAATGAACTCAATGAACATAACAACGCATTGGAACATAACGCAAACACTCTAGAGGTCTAGGTTAGAGACGTGTTCTGGCGTCGTTAAACCTGGTAGTTTATCGTCAAGTGGTTGGGTGATTCCTCCACGGTGAAACGGTAGCTGCCAATACGGACTGTGCTCCCACGTACCATCGAGTATATATTGGGAGACCCCTATAGTAATAAAGCCTTTATCCATAGGAAGCCGTGTCAGCCGCCTTACGATTCGCAATGCAGTGAACACAGCATTCACGAAGATCGACCACCCGTACCCTAAAAAGTATTCTGTGGTTTTGCGAAAAGTTTGGCACACCCTCTACCTAGAATTCCAGAGCAGTCACTTTTGATCCTTTTCGGACTCCCTAAACGAAAAGGTGCCTGTGAGCGTCTTGTCATTTCGTGCTCATTAAATATTCAAAGGAGACTAGAGTCATCTTTTACCCTTTTCTCGACTCTTAAAAAATGAAAAGGTTAAGTTCAGTGTCTTAAAAAATTTTATTGGCCACGATAACATTACCCAATTAGATTTTGCGTGCGTTAGCTTGAGTAGGGTTAATTCTCGTTCAATGGCAACCTTTCCGGTGCCCACCGGCCAAGGTGTTCCTCCTGATGGGTACCCTCGCCCATTTCCTTCTGTTGGAAATGTTGGTGTTCAGTATATCGCAACATTGTCTTTGCCTGGGTTGACCATTGGTTTACCTGTATGGTTGTTTTCAAACTCGGTGGTCTCAAGTGTGATGAATCCTATCCCACCACCACCTCCTCCACCCGAACAACACCATGTTGATTCTAAGGTGGACCCCTTCCCTTCTTCGCCTATTGCTGCGTCCTCATCTTCTACTTCGCCTGGTGAAACCTTGGATTTCACTAACCAGGTGGCTAAGAAGAAGAAGAAGAAGACCAAAAAGAAGAAGTCTCCTAAGGGAAAGGTCGTATCTACCACGAAACTATCAGAAATAGAACCACCTTCTGCTCCTCCGCGGAAGCTTCGGTCTCCTTGTCGATTATGCAAAGGGGACCATTTTCTTTCTGATTGTCCTGGCATTCCCAGGATCCTAGATAAATGGTCCCGTGACCCGACTCACTCCTTGTCGTCGCCAATCGACGATACCTTGTCAGTTGTTAAGGGAAAAGGGAAGATTCGAATCCCCTGTCGACTTTTTCCATTCATGGATAGAGCCTCTACTGTATTGGAAAGTCTTACGGCTCCCTCAACTCAACTTCCTGCTGGTTATCGACGTTTCTCTGCAATTGCAGAACGTTCCCCTGCTGACCAAGAAATCAAGCCTGATTCCTCTTTGGTCCAGCTTTCTCTTCCCGAACCTGGCTGTGCTCAGCCTGTTCCAGACCAGTCCCTGGTCGGAAAGAGTGTTGCTTTACGGCCTGTTCCAGACCAGTCCCTGGTCGGAAAGAGTGTTAATTTTCAGCCTGTTCCAGACCAGTCCCTGGTCGGAAACGCTGTTGATTTACCCTCATCGTCTACACACCACTTTGTTCCAGGAACGTTTGTCATCAAAGATGAACCACCTGAATCCAAACCAGATGAAAGTCCAAAGGTCCAGATGACAGTTGACCCGGTCTTTCAAAAGGTCCAGATGACAGTTGACCCGGTTTTGCCTTCAGAAATTCCATCCTCAGATGATATTATCACTGCAAGAAATGTCTCCACCCCCAGTCCTTCTTCCCGATGAGCGCGAGTAATTCGGAAGGATGTAATTGGAACCCAGGGGGCATGCATCCTGGTCTGCTTCGGGCAGAGAAAACTTTGGGTATAAAGTAGGTTTCCGCGAGAGAATATGACTAGTCCGTACCCCGTCCGTGATTGGAAGAGGGGTTGTTCTAGAATAAGATTCTTTTGTCAAAGTTATGTGTTTGACGGAACAGGGTCACTCACCTTTGTTTATCTCGGTAGACATCGCCAAAGAAGTGTGTTGTTTGCAACAGAACAATCTTTGGGTAACCTGTAAGAGGTAGTGCCTTTCCTGATAAAACAAATGTTTTGTCAGCTCGAATAAAAGGCAACCCTTCCTGATAAAACAAATGTTTTTTCAGCTCGAATAGAGGAAGACCTCGAAACTCTATTTTATGCCTAGGGGCATGCAAACCTTTTTGATTGCAAGCAAGGGGCGGCTATTTATTTTTTAAATTTTTAGGTCCTCCCTTTAAACCTGTAGGTCTAACCCTTTAAACTCGTAGGATTAGCCGTTTCCGAACTTGCATAAAGAAAGGATGCCGGAGCAATGCTTTGTAAGGCGCAAGCTCCATAAAAAATGGAATCTTACAGGAGATATTCTTATCATATGACTGGATAATCGAGCAGTTTTAGCACACAGTTCATGCTCGTTAAAAAATAAACATAAGACCGAGGATAGTTTTGATTTGTGGCGACCTCGTTAAAAAATGAAACAAGAGTTATGAGGATAGTTCTTTTACTGTGTCAACCTCATTAAAAAATGAAACAACTCCCTTTCCAAATCGAGTCTTTTGATTAAAATCTCATAAAATACAAGTCGAGTCTTTCACAGATCTCGAGAGTGAACCTTCATTCCATCCACTCCGTGAATGCCATGAAGCTTGGGGGGCATGTACCTAGATTTGCATTATCATGCTGGGGGCATGCAAATTTATAACAAGCATAGTTTTTCGTTTCAAGCTTGTGTAAACATGAAACCGAATCCAAGAAAAGTTCTTCATGGTTCAAGCTTGTGTAAAAATGAACCCATACCTGATTTACATCCCGTGATTGCCTTTTATCCGCTAAAATTCTGCTAGATGAGCCTTGGTTGTTTCATTCCATCGCTACCATCTTTTTTGGCCGATCATATGCTTTCACTTGGTTGTTTCTCCTTTCCTGAGGAACCGCAGCGATGAGTGGTCTTGTTAGCCAGCCTCTTAACCTTTACGTGTTTCGAGTAAAGTTCCACCATTACCGGAACCAGTTGCTATCCCTTATACCACTCGTTCCTTCAGGACGAGTCGCCTTTACGCTCTTTTCTGACTCGTAAAATATGAAAAGATTGCCGAGTATTTTTCCCTTTTTGACTCGTTAAAGAAAATAAAAATGGAGGTCCGCTTTCAGCTCTTTTCTGACCATTTAAAGAGGAAAAGATTGCCGAGTCCCTCCTCTTGACTCGTTAAATGGTGATAAGGGGCGGTCGTTTTAAGTTCTTTTTGTCGACCGTTAAAACATAAAAAGATTACCGGGTTTTTGTCGTTTCAAACTCGTTAGTGGTTACGAAACGACGTGGTTTTGACCAATTTTTTACTTTTTCAGGTCGAAGTCACTAATCATGAAAAGTACTCCTCGATCGTAATGATCGGGCGGTTCTTTCGGGTATTATTTTATACTTTTTCAGGCCCAAGAGACACAACTTTACGAAAAAGGACATCCCTGGAGTTTCCTTTTCTGCTGTCTTTTCAAACTCTCTAAACAAGAAAAGACGCCGAGTTCTTCCTTTGTCAGACTCGTTAAAACTTAATGACATCGGATTTTGTCACAACACAAGCATATGCTATCCCCATCAAGCTTGTTAAAAATAACTGGGGTACTCGCCAGAAATGGTGGGGGAAAATAAAATTCTTTGAACCATAATTATTACCGTAATGGCAGTATGTCGCTCTTGAACATGGCACTTTTTGCCTTCGTGTCCAGGGTGGGGATATTTCATCTCATATCTTTCACTTGCTTCCATGGATTTGGGTACCCTATTTGACCTCTCGTTCACTCATTGCCTCATCATAATGACCTTTGATACATTGATGTCGAATACTGCCAATTCCGTTAATGTGTCGCCGATATGTTCAAGAGAAGTTGACCTCTGCAAATAAACAACCTCCCTCTGATAGTTCGCACGATCTTGATTCATGACATTATCTCTCTGTCTCGTGTCGATGATGTGGGAAACATTATGGCCCACCTTCGATCAAGGTCACTCCCTGTCGACTTCAGCTCATTATCCAGGAAGTTGACCTAGAGATTCCCTTCCGGTGCCTTGGAGCCTGCATGCCTCAATGGCAGGTTCTTCGTATTCGACGTGAGGTTTTCATCATTGGCCTCCGATCGAATGATTCTACGGGTGTTCGACTTCAGCTCATTGATTCACACGCCGTAGATTGTACCTATAGTACCTTGAGGGCCATTGTCATTATTGGTGGTACCTCTCGCGTCTGTTAACAGTTTCCATCATTGACTGGTAATCAGGCGATGTTCATGCATGTTCGACTTCAGCTCATATATTCGCATGCTTGGACTTGTACTCTTGTTCGGGTCGAGATGGAGCGCAAGACCCTGGATTGTGTCTGTTGTAATCCAGGCGTGATTCTTGGTACTTGACTCATTCACTGGATGGCTGCGACCATACCTGAGTCAGTTCATTGATCCTAACCAGATGGTTGCGTCCATACTATGGATCCAGATTATTTATGTACTCTCTTATGGATGGCTGCGACCATACCACGTACATCTTGTAATTGAACTATCAGTCATGTCTCTTAATACAGCTCCTCGGCGGCAGTAACTATATGTGCTCTTGTGTGCTCTTCTGTGTGTGTTCTTGTAAAGCATTTCACCCCTCTCCACCTCTCGGACTTCATGCTTTAGGGGGCATCTGTTACACAGTAATTTGTCACCATCCCTGTTACTCCTCTTGTCGTACCTTGGAGGACCCATCCCGGGAGTTATAAGAAGTGACAAAGTCTAAAAACACTTGCATTATGTTCCCCTGAGTATGTACTCCATGTTCCCTGAAGACACCTTCTGCAGATCATCCCTAAAAAGTGCTCTTTTTCCATTGGCGCAAGTCCACAATATCTTACCCGCGCCAATGATGGAGATCCTCAAAAGGGGGCGCGACCATTGGCGCTCTGTCTCAGAGCAACGGTCGCGCCAACCAAATTTAGTCATGCTTTTTGCCTTAATGCACGTCCGACTGTTGTTTCCTTCATTACATGGAGCTTTTCTGAGGAGAGAAAATCAGTCTTTTGTCGAGCTTTATCCATCTTTATGGCTTTTTCTAAATCTGCGGAAGGTGTCCCGGTTCATCGCATCCTCCTCCCTTCTCCATCTATATAAGCTTGTCATTATGCATTGGACAAGCTAGAGTGCGAGAGTGTTGGTGTTAGTGTTATGCTAGTGATTTGGTAATTGAGTTATAGTAGTGATGATTATTGGTCATGGAGAGAATGCTAATGAGTGCTAGAGAGGTTATGCTGCCGGAGAGGAGATGCATGTCAAGACACATATAGTTACTCACCCAGCCAGGAGAAGGGTCGACGTCAGAACAATGGTTGTAACTTTTCTTGTTTATTAATTGATGAGCGACTGCTATTATAGTTCCAATCTCATTATCTGTTATGGTGATATGTTGATTTATTTCCTTTCTGACTGAAATATAGTTGTGCCTTGGTAGTTTTTATGTTGGTATCCGTCTCTTCCTTTGCATGTGCAGGTATTCGTTATGATCTGTTGGAGCAAGGGATCGAGGATATCAACTCTGCTTCAATCATAGCGTTGGACTCCAGGTTAGTCTTCTTGATTCACCTTTGATGCATAACTAGGAACTTGCGTAGCAGCGTGGTTTGTTTGTGGCTAGTTCTGTGATAGGCTAGTGGGATCGCCTCTGTCCGCAGAGGGGATTTACCTTACCAACAGGGACCATCGATGAGGAAGTAGACATTGAAAAACCTGAAGGCTTTAAAGTAAATAGCAAAGACACTCATGTTTGTAGTCTCAAGAAGTCCCTAGGGCTTGGTATGCAAGAATGGATGCATACCTTCTAAGAATTGGGTTTGTGAAGAGTATTGTTGATCCAAATCTCTACATCAAGGTTGTGGATAATGAGCCCATCATTATTCTACTATATGTGGATGATTTATTCCTTATAGTTGTGGATTTAAGGATACAATAATGCAAGAAGATTTTGGTAGCCGAATTTGAGATGAAGGATCTAGGACTGATGCACTATTACCTAGTTCTAGAAGTATGGAAGAGGCCTGGGGAGATATATATGTGGCAAGGAAAGTATATCATCAAATTGTTGCAAAAATTTAGAATGATGGATTCCAAGCCCATGACTACTCCTATGATCACCAATCTCAAGAAGTTAAGGAGCTCTGACTCAAGTCTCGTAGATCCTACCTCCTATCATAAGTTGGTAGGTTCTCCAATGCATCTAGTAAATATTAGGCTAGATATATGTTTTGCTGTGAATATTCTTAGTTAGTTTCAGTTGGAGCCTTGTTATGATCACTGGATAGCTGCCAATCATATATTAAGATATCTTCATGGCGTTATACATCACTACCTAAAATTCGATAGCAAGGAATTTAAGATAATTGGCTTCATGGATTCTAATTGGGGTGGTAGTGAGACTAGTGGAAGAAGCACTACAGGTGGATGTTTTAGTTTGGTATCTTCCATGATCTCATGGATTAGTAGAAATCAAGATCTCGTTGTTTTGAGTAGTGTTGAAGTAGAGTATGTGGCTACATGTGAAGTGGGAAAGGAGGTTGTATCGTTCAGGAAGCTTTTCACATATTTGTTGGATAAGCCTTTGGGTCCTACTGTAATAAACTATGAAAACCAAAGTTGCATCAAGATGTCTGAAGATATCGTGTCTCATGCTAGGATGAAGCATATCAACAATAAGTTCCACTACATTAGGAACTCGGTGCGGGATGGGATCATGAATCTATAGTATGTCCCAACTGACAATCAAGTAGTTGATATACTAACAAAGTCTCCTCCTAATAAGAAGTTTGAATATCTTAGAAGCATGTTTCATTTAGTTGATAGTGTTGATATTGTTGTTGATGATAAAAGTTTGGAAGATATTTGTTGAGGCTTTGTGTGTGAGACACATTACCCAAGAGGACATATGGCTGGAACTATATGTTGATCTCTCTATCCAGAAGTAGGGAGGGTGGCGTTGGTCATGGAGCTCTGATCACAAATATGAATTCGGATCCCCAGGTTAATGGTTAGCAAGTAAACTTGATGGTACCTAGAGAGGTTGAAATATTTAGTCCATCTTAGTCCCACTTGGATAGATTTCCCTGGTCAGGAATATAATCTGTGGCACCGTGAGTGCCTAAAATTTTGGAAGACCCTTGATAGATTGCCCTAGTCAGGAATCTAGTCTAGCATTTTGATGCCTAAAATCTTCATAGTTCATATGTTTTGAGATCTTCCTTGTACTTGTATATGTTATTATGAATACCTCCCAAGTTAAGAGGGAGTGTTGAAGAATGTAACTAGGTTCGATCTTCATAAATGTATTTGAGTAATTATGTAATGTACTTGTTAAAAGGATGAAAAAGAAAAAATTTATTATTATTATAATGAATTATTAAAGCATGGGTTTCATGCTTGGGTCATATTTTATTAGTGTAAGTCCCCATTGTGGACTCATAGGATTTATATTGAGTCATTAGAGTCATTATAAATTTTATGAGACCCTTCTTGGGCTTTTGAATCATGTAAAACGAATTATTATTGAGTCAAATTAGGTCTTTGACACCTCCACACCAAGTCGGCGTCAAAGAGACCAAATAATCCTCATATTGGGAAATTTGACCTCACCTAAATCCTATATATACAAGCAGTTCAAATTCATTTGGAGCATATCTATCACAAGTTTCATATCCAAGAATAAGAAATAAAAAAATGTCAAATTCCAAGAAAAGAAGAAGAAATGTTGGAAGGATCAAATTCGAATGTGTTGGGTATCTCTTTCTCTATCTTATGTGAAGTTACTAAGATAGTTGTTGGATCGAAGTTTTACTGTTGGAAGGGTCGAAATTTTGAAAGTGTTGGGTCGAAGATTCTGCTGTCAGAAGGCCGAAATTTTGGATTTTCTAGGTTGAAGTGTTGTTGCATCAAGGGTCTAAGATCTAGGTCTAAGTTGCTAGAAGGAGAGGTTTACTTGATGGTTAGAGGAGGTATGTGTCTAGGTTGAAGAGTCTCAAGAAAACCATTAAAGGAAGAAATTTTGACTGGGATTTCCCCTAGATAGGGGTTTTTTGCTAGTAGAGTGCCTACATCTTGTGTCTTGTGTTTTTGTGATCTTCATACACACATAATTTGGTAATTTATTGATGAAAGATAATATAACAAAGAAGTAAAAGAAGCCAACATAATTCACAAGTAATTATCAAGAAAGAGAAATCTAACCCTAACTCTACTACTATTGATTTCTCAATAGCTTCCTCCCAGATGTGTGTAACACATTTCCTTCATCCATTATGGCCCTATCCATTTCTTGAACAATTATGTTATTTCATTCTACCACTTTATTTTTCTAAGGATTTCTTACAACTGAATATTACCTTGTAATTTTTTTATTTTCATAGAATTCTTCAAATTCCCTTGAAGTTAACTCTCCTCCCATGTCTAACCATAGGAACATGATCTTCAAATATTTCTCATTCTCAACCTAAGCCTTGAATACCTTAAATTTTCTTAATGCATATGATTTTTCTCATAATAACGTTATCCATTTGGCTCCATTGAAATCGTCAATGAATAAATAAAGTACTTCTCACCTCTTAGAATTGATGTTCTGATGGGGTCACATATGTTTGTATGGACTAGTTCCAATGGTCTAGTTGTGGAATACTTCATAGTCTTCAATGGAACCCTTGTTTGTTTGTTGCATTGAAAGAACTTTCATATTGAACTGTTTGGTTTTGATATTTTTGGTAAACACCTTACTACCTTTGTTTTGTTGATTTTTACTAGTATGTAAAAGTTAATATAACTCATCCTTCTATGCCAAAGACATGCCTCATCAGTATTTCTTGGATAACACTTTTCCCTGGAATCATTAAATACATAGTCGTTATTGGGAGTTTTGATTGCTTTTCCAACAATATTTTCTTTATCTTCCCTTCTAATCTCACAATCTTTTGATCAAAAAATGACTTCATAACCATTATCATACATTTGGTTGATGCTGAGAAGATTGTGTTTAAGGCTATCCACATAAAGAACATTATGAGCCTTAGTATTCTTATCTAGATTAATGGTTCTATTTCCTTTAATATCTATTGGGGAATTATTTCCAAACGTAGTGTCTCCTTTTCCATTTCTTTCAGAAATAGGAACTTACTCTTGTCTCTAGTAATTCGCTTTGAGTAACCACTATCCACATACGACTTCTCTTCCTAGTCATGAGCCTACAACACAATGTTACATTCCTTTGTTTTCTCTTTCTTTTGTCTCCAGTTCTTTTTATTATTATGAGGACCTAACTGATTTGACATATGTTGTTTAGTAGGATTAAACCATTTTATTCTACATTCATTATCATTGTGACCATAATTATGACATATGTAAAATTTGATAGAATTCATAAGTGGGAAGAACAAATCTCCATGTGCAACAGGAAAACTTCTAGATCTGCAAAAATAAAAGTGATTAGAATTATAATTTTCATCTCCTTCAAATTTAATCACTTTACAATCAAGATATTTAAGACCAAATTTATAACACGTATAGTAGTTACCATAAAATAATTTTGGGTATCTAAGGTAGTGCATCTGTTGAGTTCGAGTAGATCTATTTAGATTTTGTCTACTAACTTGTTGGTGAAAAAATCCATGTTGAGGTGCTTTGGTATTAATAGAATTCTTACCTCTCATCTTATCTTTAGGATTTTTCACCCTTTAATCCCTACCAGTGTTTTCCTTAAGTGCATCCACATATCTTTGAGGCTTCTTGTTTCTTGGGGAACTAGAAATAAATTATCCTTTCAAATACTACTAAGATTATCTATATCCTAGACTAAATTTTCTTGTTGATGGTATTTATAAGCTTAGGATCTCATCCAATTATTTTCAACCCTTAGTAAATATGAACTATAAATCCATCTTGGACTTGATCTTCATGATATTTTTTCTTAGAGATATAACTTTTGCTTCCAACTCTTGGTAATTTTTTTCCCATTTGGCTACCTAACTCATAAGAATCTCCTATTTTCTCCTAAATTCTTAAAATTGAGTTTCAAAGAAATGATATCTCCATCATATGGATATAAACTAGCCTTTCCTTGCCTTCTTAACAGTTCTAGTTTCAAGACTTCATTTTCATCCTCTAGCCTATCAAGACTTTTTTGTTTTCCCTTTAATTGTTGAAATATAATGTCTTTAAGCTTGAGAGTTTCTTCTAGTTTTACCTTTTGAATGTTATAATCTTGATTATCAAAATTATGCATACCTTATTCACCTCTCATAAGTTTCTCTTCATTATAGTTTTCTTCTTCGTGGGCTTCTTCATCTCCTCTAGTGCACTGATTAGATCTTCTTCAAGGCCCACCACTTCTTCTTCTAATTTTGATTTGTCTTAAAACCTAGTCTTAGATTCGAATTCCATGAGTGTGAATTCCTCTTGTTATCCCTCAAATATTCTTCATTTCTTTCCTTAGATGAATCCATGTCTTCCTTAGAGTAAAAACTCCTTTTCTCTCAAGTCTTCTTCCTTTGAAATTTTTGTTCTTTTTCTTGGCTCTTATTTTCTTTCCCCTTCTCTTGCTTCTCAAATTTATATAGTTATTTAGAAGAAAATTTCCGTACTCTACCACATTGAAAAATTTAAATGGTAGCTCACATTTGTACTTTCCTGAGCCCCTTTTGAATTTTCCTACAAAATGAACCATATCCTCATCTAAATTAGAGCTGAATTAATCTTGATGTCTTTTTTTCTCTTTGTATTTCTTTGTAGCTTTAACTTTTACTTCCTTTGGCTTCAAATTCTACTCTCTATTTCTCATCTCATAAGTAGTGAGAGTTCCATGAATTTGTTCCATAGTTAGAGTCTTTAATTCTATCATCTCCTCTATGGTTAATATCTTAGTATTAAATCTCATTGGGAGTGATATTAAAACACTTTGGACAACTACCTATTCTTTAATGTATTCACCAAGTCCCTTAATAATATTGGCTACTTCATCAACTCTAAAAATGTATTCAAAAATATTTTCTTCTTCATTCATCCTAAGATTTTCAAATTTCATTCTATAGATTTGGAGTTTATCTTGCATTACCTTTTCATCTCCTTCATAGTTGTCGTTGAGATTTTGTGAGGCTTCTTTAGTTGACTCATAGTGCATCACCTTTACCAACTTTTATTGAATAAGACTAGTTAAAACTATGTTCTTGGCCTTTGCATTGTGTTGTATGCTCTCCTTTAATTGGGATTTGTAGGTGGTGTTATTGGAATAGTGTATCTGGATTCTATTGTAGCACATACATACACTACAAGAGACATGATGTATGCTTCACTCTCTATAATACATAATTAACCCCATCAAATAGCAGTACTTTGCTTGAATATATATCCTGAGTCTCCTAATTTTACATGATTCCCTATAGATCTACCTTACATAACTTAAATTGTTCCTGAAGGAACCCACAGTGATCCCAATTGTTGGGAATCACGAATTACTAAGAGGGGGTTGAATCATAAATTATATTTTTATTTTTATTTTTAAAACAAACATCACAAAATCACACAATAAACTGCATTCACAATTATACACAGTGATTTTAAAATGGAAACCCTTCCAGGATAAAAACCACCAAATCTTGTTTTATGATGATGTAAATTCATAGCACCCACTCTATTTACATCAAATATTTTTGTGTGAACACACTCACAAGAGCTCAAACCCCCTCATATCATCAAGCACCAATTTTCTTAGAGACACCAAACTTAGATTTATACAGGCACGAACCTGCTACTGCAAGTTCGATCTACTCTTTCATGGGATTTTCAAACTAAGACCTCCTGCAATGTTCTTTAATTTAATTTACAACTTGCTACCACTATTCACATGCAACCACTTCAACTTCTATAGCTCACATATGCCTTATTAGGATCTTTTCTCTTTTGTAGGTACACACATAGACGCAATCTACAACATTGTCCTTCTACAAATCACTGGTTATCAAGTTATATTGCTTCCAATTTGTGTCCACCACACTTTGTGCTATTACTACAACACTCTCACATTCTACACCTTTGTACTTATTTTTCTACTTCTCTTTCTTTTTATTCCAAATATGCACCACTCGAGAATAGGTATTTCATTAAATTCTACTCCAACTCGAGGATGTACTATTGTTTGATCTAGCTACAATGCACTATAGGTCTCTCTCTTTGAAACTTTGTTCCTCCTCTTTGGAATGATAAGTAGCTCAGTATTTAATTCCACCAACTAGACTTTTTAGTTAAAGCTTCTCAATATTTAGTTGTGATTGCACCAGCTAGCACACTCAATCTTGTGTTGGGATTTCTATTGGTGGTTATCCATCACCTCATTATAAAATTGGATCTCGTATTTTGCACCATACTTCTTTTTTTAACTATGTATTGAACTCCTTTAATTCATAACAGGTTTCAACACCAGTTTATTGAATGTCTATATTCTTCAAAACCTGAGCTCCTTTTTCATATGACCATAGTCATGACTAAGGCTAAAGATGCTTAAAACCTAGTTCAAGTTTGGGAATTACTCAGTGCTACACCTAAGCATTCCATCCCCAAATATAGAAAAAATGAGCAATTGAACAACACATATGTTCTATATCACTATCCAGCTTCAATAAAATTCAAATAATTCTATAACAAAGGAAATTATATGCAACCACCGCCTGGTGGCACAACTCCCAATGCAATGCCACATCATCGACTGATGACACTACCACCATCACAGTGACATCATCCTGCCACTTGTCACTCTCTGAGAGCTACCACGTAACATGGATTTGGCCCACTTTACCATCTAATAACTTCAAATAATCTTGCCATGTCCCCCTTCCACATGATGTCACACCATCACCTTGTCCTCATTAGCACCAACTTATTGAACATGACATTCCTCCAATTCATCACTCTGTATGGATAGGAAAATATAGGGTTTAGGAATTTCCTCATGATAACATTCGAGAAACACATCCCATGCAGTCGAGCACCCTAATAACCAATTGACTTGAACATACTATATCGCCCAAATAAATGAAACATCTCAAACTGATGACAGTCTTGAATACCGAATTTTTGAACGATCAATCTTGCTCGAACAACAAAACTTTCCCAAATAGCTTAAGTATCTCGAATAGATGTGGGGTTCGACCCTTTTTCTATGTGCTTCTTATTTTACTTTCAAGAAGCCTGAACCTCCAAACTTCCTCAACACTTAGAATATTGTTGGACTATCACATACCATTGGAAAGGTCTTTTTGAGGACCATCCTACCATGCAGTTCATAGGGGCATTTGATTTGATATTCTATATATAAAGTGCCTTCAATCTATATGACATTGATCCATTCATCCACCAACCATAGTTATAATGTTTTTAAGGGTTGTTCAATTATTATGCTACTATGATGGTTCTCTACCAAGGACCTAAACAACCAACTTGATACTTCTCTTGACATCAATGGTTGTACTTCAATATCCAAGATCAATCACAGGTTCCAATCAATGATAACACTATGTCTAAAACTCTACAACATTGTGTCCAACATTATAATATTTTTTTTCTTAAATCCTTGCTACTACAGGTATTTATCTAACCTTGAGTACAATACCTAGGTGCATGTTTTAACCCATACATTGATTTCTTTAATTTGGACAAATGGCCTTTGTCTTTTGATAGTTGAAATCCATGTTTCTACTCAATACATACTTCTTCCTATAAATCTCCATATAGGAATTTTGATTTGGCATCCATTTGAAAGACTTTAAAACTTTTGAAGCATGTGAAAGCCATAAACATGCTTATGGTTGCAAGTATACTAATTGGTGCAAATGTTTCTTTAAATTTGATTCTTACTACTTGTACCTAACTACCTATCCATATTCATTCAAATTATTCCTAACAACCCACTTAGTTCCAATCACATTCTTCTCCTTGGGTGTTGGCACAATTTCCCATGTCTTATTCTTTTCAATTTGGTCTAGTTATTCATTCATAGCCTTAACCCAATTTTCATGTTGACCATATTTTGCAAAACTTTGGGGTTCCAACTTGGATAGAAAGCCAAGATTTGCATGGATTGATGTTCAAATAAATTCTGTTCTAGATTTAACTTTTGGTTCCTGATTTGCAATTATTTGACTATCAAGATGTGTTTTAAACATACCTAAATCGAGTTTTTAGATGTACTAACTCTTCCTCTTCTTCGTTGGCATGTTCTTCATCATCCTTTCTTCCTCCTCTTTTGATTCTTAATTTTCTTATAAATGAGGTTGAGGCAATGGTTCATATATTTCTACATCAATGCTTTCAACTACTTTGTGAAGTATTTTGTTGCAATATATGTAGCCTTTGCTTCTATATGCATACTTGAAGAAAAAAATTGCTTCATAATTTGTAGAATATTTTTTTCCAAAATTGCATTCATTTATCTTTATGTAGCATTTTCTTCCAAATATCTTGAAGTGTTTGACTATAGTTAGACTTCCCTTCCATAATTTGTAAAATTTCTTTGTGTTTTTACTCTAATTTGTGCCATTTTCAAAATGTAGATAGTTGTATAAATTGCTTCTCCCCAAAATTTATCAGGTGGATTGGTTTCATCGATCATTTATCTTGACTTTTCTTGAACTATTCTATTCTTTCTGTCAACAACACCATATTGTTGTCGTATCCTAGCATAAATAGTTGTTTTTCAATCCCATGATTTCATAAAATTTATTAAATCCATTGTTGAAGAATGTAACTAGGTTCGATTTTCATAATTGTATAATGTAATTTATTTGTCAAAATAAATTTTATTATTAAAAAAAAATGACTTATTGAAGCATGGGTTTCATGCTTAGGTCATCAGTTTTAGGTCAAAGCCTCCATTGTAGGTGTTATCACTCAGGTTGTTCCCAAAAAGTTGTAAGAAAATGGAATACGGCCGAGGTAACCACAGACGAATCTTTCAAACACAGATTCTAGCCAATCTGCATCCAGAGAGGGCTCTCTCTTTATAATTTAGCTTTGTTTTAAAGTATAATAGGCTAGTTATGAAGTACAAGGGTTTGTTTGATTTTTTGGATGGTGATTTTCAATAGAACAGGGGTGTAAATCTGAGAAGTTCAGTCCATTGGGCTAATGGAGTCTATGAGGATGAACTGCTGGATATGGTTTCTTTAACAGAGGGTGTTATTACAGAGCAAGGTAATCAATCATGGAACAATTTATAAGCTGGAATCAGATGGGATGGAGTCTATGGGTCAAGGGAAGTTAAGAATCCTTCATCATGTAGACAGAGGGAAAGTGGATGGTTATTGCTAGGGAGTAGTTAAGAATTCCTTAGCTATATTCAAAATGTAAGAACCAGGGGAAATAGGAGGAGTTAAGAATTCCTGTTTATGCTAATTCTGAAGAAAACATTAATAATAATAGAGATTGAGCACAGAGTACAGTCAGGCAAGTTCTTAGTTATTCTTTTTCCCTGTTATTCTGATCATGAAACATATATGATATAGTAAACACAGAAATTGAAAACATAAGTAAGAAAGACTTATTGATCCATGAAATGATTCAAGAATTCTATAACATGGTCCTTTGTCATCAATTCCACATCCGAAGAGTCCAGCAACAATGGATTCCAATAGCTTTTGTATCCAGAAGTTTTTCAGAGTTACAGCGCAGTCTAAGAAAAGTATCACCAACCCCTAATACTTTGCTTGGGGAGGTATTTGTGCAAAAGTGTTTATAAAATATCTCAAAGAGATAATATCTAGCAATAACTCCTACCTACTTTACAGGAGAAGTAAATGATCTTGAAACGGGGAAAAAATAAATGAAGAAGTAAATGTTGTTGTGCTGGCTGCTCAGTTGGTGGGATGTGTTGATTGTAAGCTTGGTGAGTCGGCTGGTGGCTGTTTCCACTAATATTCCACGCTGCTGCTTCAGCTTTCTCGGGCATATTTAATTTTGACTTGATGGATTGTTTCCCCGCGTAACTCTCATCCGTTTTTATTCTCCACTTTATGGTATTTGTTATATCCTGGGTAAAACCAAAGTTGAAACATGCCTATAGGATTTCCAACATGCTTTGCCACCACTGCTCCTCTGGTAATTGATGTCTTTGCAGCGTTCTCAAAGTCTCATCAGCGTCTGTGTACCTGTAGAAGTTAGGCTGGACTGTAAAGAGATGTTTCACTTCATGCTCAATATAGAATAGATTTTCCAAGTTGTTGTAGAGGGCTTGGCCAGATGGAAGGGCTTTCTCTGCTGATGTGCTTGATGATGCATTTAGTTGATCAAAAGCATGTTTATTCAACTTGTGCGTGTACTCAGCTTGTCTCAACAGGCGTTCATTTCTTCCCACCAGACTCGGCAAGCCCCTTTCATGCAAAACTGCACATCTTTCAACAAAATAATTTACCTCCACTTGCATGTCTTGGCTCTTCCTCTCCAAATTCTGCATCAGGGTTCTCATGGTCAGAACTCTTTTGATTGTTAGAATGGTGCCTGTCCTGTCTCTGATGTCCAGTGCTGCTAGTTCTTCACTGGTCTTAGTATTCAAAAAATGGATTAACCTGTTGGCCTGTTTGGGCATATGTCCCAATAAATTTTTGGCCTTTTGAATTTCCACCTGGGCTGCTGCTATCAAGTCAATCTACTCATATATAACCTGAATAGATCTCCATATATTACAAATGGATTGATTGATGTTAGCCCACAAAATGCCTTTGATTTCTCCCAGAGGCTTATCTAAAGAGAGGTCCTTTTCCAATGCTTTTACCTTGTTCTCTAATGCTTTCACCTCTCTTGTCTTTTCTGCCACAGTCATTTTGGATTTGTCATAACTCACTTCTAATTTTGCCAATTTCTCTTTGGTTTCTTTCAATTCTGATACTTGGAGTTTTAATTCCTCCATGGCTTTTATTAACTCCTCTGTGGTCATGGTAGTGCTGCTGCCTGTTATTGTTGTTGTTGCTAAAGTACCTGCTGTTGATGCTGGGCCAGTGGGAGGCACTGTTGTTGTAACTGTGGGAGGAGAAGTTGTGATTGTTGGAGCTATTTGAGGTGGCTGGGAGGTCGAATCTCCCTGTTTATCTTGTAGTGCTTTCTCCAAGGCTTGCTCTGTCTCACTTAATCTTTCATTCATTCTCATCAGCAAGTCCACCATGTCCTCCTCTGCTTTTTACTGCACAATCTCTGAAGTTTGTGGATGCATAGTAGTAGGCAGCTTCAGTTGTTTCCTAAGGGTAGCAATGTCCTCTTCCTTCTTTTTCATCAATGCTTTTATTCCTTTGGCATCCTTGGGATCTTGTCCTAGCTTGATGATAATGTCTTCCAAGGACTTTATTTTTTTGTCTTTGGCTAAAGAAGATGCCTTCTCCAAATCTATTTGGGCAGATGTGTTGTTCAATGAATTCTGCAATTTATAAGCCAACATTGCCATATCTGCCAATGTAGAGTAGACCATCTCTTCGGTTTGCTTATGCAACTCAATTTGGTCCATAGGATGAATGTATTTGGCAAGGACCTCCAGATTTGTTCTAATGTAATCAGTTGTTGATTGTGGTTGCTGCACTTTAGGCTTAAAGTGGCTCAAGATCATTTTTCCTTCTTTAATGTCATATGCAGACATTAAACTTTGCTGATTGGCAGGGGTCATCTTGAGAAATTGGTCGTAAAGTTGCAGCCTCAATGGATCATTTCTAGCCTTAATCTTTGTGAATGTTCTTTTGACATCTGAGGCTTGCTTGCTTGATGGTCTTGTGGATGAAACTTCCACACTATGATTCCTTTCCAATTCCTGCCTGTGAGAGCTGGTGGATGTTTCTATTACTAGGGAGATCTGTGGGCTGGTTGCCCTGTCGCCTCTTGGGATTTCTATGGTTTCCTCAATAATTTCCTCTTTAGGTAGAGGATTTATTCTTTGCCTTTTTGCTCCAGGTTGCTCTGCTGGTCCACTTACAGGTGTGGCCTCTTCTTTGTCTCTTTTCCTGCCCTTTTCCTCATTTAGAGGAGTCTATAATGCTGGTATCTCTGGTGCTTTGGTCTGGACAGGAGGAATTTTCCCTTGGCCCTGTTCCTTTGATGTTGTTGCCTGATCTGTCATTATGTGCTACTCTGTATCTAGTACTCCTTTGCCCTTTGATGTCCCTGCAACTAGTGTAGTGCTCTCTTTTGTAGGCTGTTGAGAAGTTCTAGCAACGGATGGGCCCACTCTAGTTTTCTGAGGGAGTTTTAAAGACACCTGCCCAAAAGAGTCCAGGTCAAGGTTCTTTTCAAGATTTTTCATAGCTTGTCCATCTTTTCTTCCTCAGTGAGTTCTTCAATTAATGTGCCTTTTACCCACTCATCTTGATTAGCAATTTCCTCTATTTCAGGGATCCTACAGTGTTTATAGGCTGATAGCCTATTTTTTACTTTTATTTTAAGTGATAAAGCCATTTGGGTCATAGGGTACCCACCAAAAGCTCCTCTTTAATTTGAGATGTTCTCCCAATATCTTGTCAGCATCTTGCCATGCCTCCTTTTCGTTAATGATAAAAAGGCCTAGCTAGTTTCTTATTTTCAGCTGAGCTTTTTTCTTTGCACTGTAAAAGTGAGTCAAATCTGAATTGATAAATTGCCTAAAATACTCTAGAGCAAATAGTCTCATAGGCACATATTTGGGCAGCTTATAAGGGCACAGCTCACAGCCATATATTCTGATTTCAGTGTGATTCTGGTAGAAGTACCAGGCACCTATTTTGTAGCTTTTGGAGAGCTGCAAAATTTTCTGCATATCACTAGAGAGTCTAGGAGGAAGAGTTCTCATAAGTAGAGAGGAGACTGGAAGTATAAACAAATCAATGAATTCACAGTAAGTGTAAGGAGAGCTATGGACTTCATGGAAGACTGAGGTCCAAAAGATCACAGACCTCCTTTCTCCTTTAGAATCCAATTTTCTGATGGGAAACTGAAAACTGTCTGTTTGATAGTATAAGAATAGATGATATATATAAGATGTGTACTTAAAGACTCCTTCTCTGTCCAGATTCAAGAGTTGGTCATGGATCTTATTGGCAATGAAAGTACCAAAGTCATATTTGACAGCAGTAGGCTGTCCTGGAATAATCATGGACAACAAAGCTAAGATGTTCTCATCAACATATTCACTTGTCTTAAATCCCAAGACATAAGATATCATATCAGTAATGAATCTTCCACCTTCATTGAACCAGGCATGGTGAAAGGGAGGTGGCTCTTTGGGCTGGCAGTCTGGTCTCATAAACGTTTGAGCAATACGGGTTATCTCAGAATTGGGCAGTTTAGAGCCTTGCTCAAGCAAGAATCCCATAGAAAGACGAGCCAGAGGTTGAGTGGGTTTGAATTGTAACATCTCATTTATGGATTGAGGAGTTATATGAAAGAGGATAGTTCCAGATGGACTCTTGACTGCTCTTTGTATAGGTTCATAATTGGCACAACATAGGCGGATTATATCAGGGAAAACATTGACTGAGGGGAGGTAGTACACAGGCAGATTGGATTCCCATATTCCATAGAGGTCAGAGTTACTTAGGTGACTGTCCTTGATTTCACAAAATGCTTGGAGGTGGTTTTCATTACCAATTAAGTCTTGGATTTGAAAATCTCTATCAGCCAGGGGTAACCACTCCAGGTATTTATGAGGTGCACTGAGGGGGGCAATGTTCAGGGCCACTGGAGCTTCCATTGCTCAATTTTCTGTGATTTTCAAATTGGAATTTGGGTTTTTGTAGCAAAAGTAGGCAAAACAACAGTTCTGGGTCTTTTCTCTGGGAATTGCAGACCAAAGTTGATTTGAATTTAGCTCACTGGGTGAAATCTATAGAGAGAAACGAAATTTGAGGGGTTTTTGGTAAAAATGGGTAAAAGAGTAGTCTTGGTGTACTTGTATGAAAGCTATAGACGGAATTCAGTCTGAAATTCGGCTCTTTGGATATAATTTACAGCTGAAAACTTTAAAACACCGGTTTGGGATGTGAAACGGGTAAATACCTGTGTTTTTGGACGCACACAGGAGTAATTTGCAGGTTTGGACGATGAAGTGCAGAGTGGGATGTCAGATTATGTTGGTGGGGTGGCGGACTAGAGCTTCGGTAGTAGCTTCGACGTAATTTGCATGCACCAATCTAGTGAAAGCAACCAATAGAAATGAATGAAAACGACACTTTCACAGGTTTTTGACAAAAATTGGTTTGGCGGGCTTTTGGCGCCTTTTTTTGGATGACGTCAGCATGACGTGGTGTTTTGTCGTGTAGCGGGGTGATGTAGCGATGACGTGGTGATGACGTCACGAATGAGGTGGCGATGATGTCAGCGGGGAGGCAGCGGGGGCGCTAAGCGGTATTGGCCCGCACCGCTTTAGGGTTGAGGTGGTTTTGGTGGGGAGGGTAGCGAGCACTGCGGGAGGGTGCTGTATGTCCCACGGTACAGCGGGAATACCACCATTCCCCGGGCGATAAACATTGGCAACAAAGGGGATTGTGATATGGATCTCGGCCTTTGGATGGGCGGGCCCAGATCTGACGGCTGGTGGTTAATGGGATATGGCGGAGAACCATGGCACGGGACCCACGAAATATTCGTTATGGTTTAAGACTTCTTGGGGCATGTGCTATTGGCTGTCGGGGGGATTAACAGTTAATTAACGAAATGTTATTTAACGTTCAATATTTGCATGCGGGGAGGGTTTTTGTATGGTTTGCAATGTTTGTTGGTTAATCAAATAACGTGGGGTTAATTGACTCTGAAACCTTGCACGGGGATGGTTATTATATGGTTCCTGATGAACCTATAATCCCGTTAAAACAATGGCATATTGCTATAGTTAGCAGGGGCGAGATATTAGATTTTTCGGGATTTTTCATATATTTATGTAATATGGGGGCGGGGGGGAATATTATATAGGAATTATATAATAAAGTTAAGGGTTAATATGCGTTTATGAAGGGTAGGCACCAAGTTAACATGTTTGACAACTTAGGCTTAGGGAACAATATGATTTTTACACAAGAATTGTGGCTTCTTCATATTAAACAGGAATACTATTTCCCTCTAGTTTTCTCATGAAATGGAGTGGTTTAAGAGTATTGAGCAGATCCCAACATCTTTAGGGGGGAGGTTAATGAGTGATTTTGGGAGAAGTATGGAGGGAAGTTAGACATGCATCACCTGATTTGTAGCCACACCTTGCCATAATACTTATGATAGTAATAAGATGAATCACCTTTGAAAGACAAAATTACTCATAAGCCTACTTCTACAACATCAAAACTGCCTACCCAGCCTATTATACCTAACATTTTTTCTTCTTTTGTCTTTGGGTGCATTTGAACTAGCAAACCCTTTTTCAACTTTTCTTTTCTTTATATGAGAAACCTATCTAGATCTACCTTTATAACATCCAAGGGTTCAGATTTAGCAGTTGGGAACCCCTTTGCTTCTCTACCTAACTACTTATCTGCCAAGCTTGAACTATTTGGATAGATTTTATTCTCTATCTCTAAAACAAGAAATTTAAGCATGAGCTGGCCAAGATTAAGCTGTTTAGCCATCCATCAACTGTGACAAAAGTAAACTGATTGTACACAATGAGATTCTTTTGTAGAAATAGAATAGTATTGGAATTTTGGACTAGCACACTCTCATGGTCCTTTGTTTGGGGTTCATTTCTCTCATTTTCTTGACCATTTCATTATTTTTGCCCTTTGATTTTTCTTTTAGGGCTTACCCTCTTTTTATTTTTTAATCTTTTGATTTTTTTAAAATATGGAACCTTTGTAGCATGGAAAGGATGAACATATTTGGGATTTTACTAGTCAATCATGAAATATGACACCTATTGATATAGGAGCATAACACTGGCTCCACTTGGGGATGGATTTTCTTGGTGAAAAGCCAAGAACAGTAGGTTAGATGGCCTTATATTCAATTCTTGCTGCATTCTGAAATTTCCCCTTTACTGTAAGTAAACAAAACTGTATCTCTGCAACATATATATGTTTCTCATGAGCTCATTCAAACAATTGCAACTATGTTTTGAACATTTTGTTTGATTGAATTTTTGTTCTCCTATTTGTAGCTCCCAAGTCTTCTTTTTCAATTTTTGGTAAACTAAAAGGGTAACAACAAAAAAAGGTAGCATAGTTCCTTGACTGTTGCTCAACATTTCCTACATATTCCTTCCTATCTTATTGCTGTAAAAAACTGCAAAAAGTAAACACTCTTATGTACAAGTTAGAGTCCTGACATATCAAAAAACTGGATCAAAATAATACTTCAGCATCTGACCATTTACTGGTCCATCTTTTGCTTCTTTTCCATTGAGGCTCTTCAAAAAATAGGTGTTGTTTCCTTGTGAAGCCTGAATAACAAAAGGTCCCTTCCACGGGAAGTCAAACTTCCCATGTTTTCCTTTATCTTCCCTTCTGGAATCCCATTTTAGTACTTTGTCTCCTATGAAAAAATCCTCAACCTTAGTCCTTTTTTCAAATATCTTCTTGAGTTTTTCTTGTATAACTTGAGATCTTTGATACACCTCTTCTCTAGTCTGCTGTAAATAAATAGTCTGATTGATCCTTCTCTGAATTTCATTGGGCTCTGCCTGCACTTCTTGCAACAACTTTATCACAAGGACCCCCAAAGATGAATGGAATACAGCCTCCATGCCATAAACCAATTCATATGGGCTTGTTCCAATGGATCTCTTTGTAGTCAATCTATCTACCCAAAGTGCATTGATAAGCTTTTTATGCCAGTTTTTTTTATTTTCCTCCAATACTTTCTTAATGATATTGATCAGGCTTTTATAGGATGACTCAGCTAAACCATTACCTTGAGGGTAATAGGCTGTGGAATGGCCTAGGGCAATGTGGTATTTGTGACAAAAATTGATCATTATTTTGGATTTGAAAGCAACAACGTTGTCAGTTATAATCTTTTCAGGACAGCAAAACCTAGACAGGATATTGGTTTCTAAGAATTGTATGATTAGTGAATCATTGGCCTGTCTACAAGGGATGGCTTCTATCCACTTGGTGAATTAGTCTGTGGCAATCAAAATCCATTTATGCTGGCCAGAAGAGGGAGGGTGAATTTCCCCAATGAAATCTAAACCCCATTGTTGGAATGGTCTTTCAGTGGAAATTGGTTTGAGGGGTAGAAGTAGAAGCTTTCTCTTGCCTTCAAAGATCTGACATTTATGGCAAGAAGTAACAAACTTTTTGACATCAGCAAACAAGGTGGGCTAGTAAAATCCAGCCCTTAGGATTTTATCAGCAGTTGATTTCTAGTACAAATGTGAAACTCTTTCAGCACTTTGTCAGTTTCATCCTTTGTTAAGCAACTCAGTAAAATGCCTTCATGATTTTTCCAAAATAAAACATTATCTAAAATACAAAATTTTGAAGCTTTCATTTTCAGAAATCTCTTTTTAGTTCTGGATAACCGTAGAGGAGCTTGTAGGTTGAGTAATACATAAATTATATCAGCATACCAAGGTGATTGTAAAAAGGCTTGATTGATCTGTGGAGTTGCCATCTCCTATTCATTATCTAGTTTGTTGATGTCAAGGGCCTGAAAGTTGGTTTCAGTCATAAGTTTAGCTAATCCTTGTCCTTTTATCAGATTTGTTGGTTTAATTTCAATGTCATATTCCAAAATGTTAGCTATCCATTTTCCCCATTTGCTTTCAATTCATTCCTGAGTTGGGATATCTTTAACAACAGTGTTTGGCACATAATCTATTACATGCGAGAATAAGATATAAACTCTGAAGTCCTTAATAGCTTTGACAAGTGCATAAGCTTGTTTTTCCATGATTTGATATTTAAGTGCTGCATCTCTAAGCATTTTGCTGAAAAAAGCTATGGGTTTTTCACACCCTTGGTCATCTTTTTGTAATAGAACAACAACAATAGTATGTTCTGATGCAAAAAAAAATATTATGAAGTCTTTGTCAAATTTTGGGTTTGAAAAGACTGGTGTTTTGGTTAGAGCTATTTTGATTTCTTCAAAGGCTTGTTCAGCTTCTATTGTCCATTTGACTTTGAAATCTTTCTTCAGCATGTTGTTCAACAATCTTATCAGTTCAGCCAAGTTGGGTATGAATCTTCTTAGAAAATTAATTTTTCCTAGGAAAGCTTGGAGTTCTTTGATATTTCTAGGGTGAGGGACTTGTAGAATGGCTTGTATTATGTCTGGATTTATTCTAATGCCCTCTTTGGAGATGATGTGACCTAACAGTTTTCCCTCTTCTAGTCCAAATAATGATTTCTTTGGGTTCAGTGATATACCATATTTTCTGCAAATTACAAACACTTGTCTGAGATGATCTAGGTGTTCCTGATCTGATTTGGAAAAAGCAATGAGGTCATCTAGGTATATGACCAGGAAATCATGAATTTATTTAGCAAAATCTATGTCCATGGCCCATTGAAAAGTTTCCCCTGCATTCTTGAGTCCGAATGGCATCTTTACATACTTGAAAGTTCCCCAAGGTGTTGTAAAAGCAGTCTTATCTTGGTCATCAGGGTGAACTAAAATCTAGTTGAAGCCTGAAAACCCATCTAGTAGTGAAATTATAGAGGCTCCTACTACCCTCTGTAAAATATGGTCCATCTTAGGTAAGGGGTAGTGGTCTTTTAAAGAGACTCTATTGAGATTTCTCAAATCAACACACAGCCTAATTTCTCCTGTTTTCTTCCTAGTGGGCACTAGATTGGATACCCATTCTGAAAATCTGATGGGTGCAATTATCCCAGCTTCATACATTTTCTTGACTTCTTTTTCAATTAGAGGGAGGAGTACAGGGTTTACCCTTCTAAGTTTTTTCTTGAAAGGCTTTTGATTTTCTTTGAGGGGTATTGTATGTTGAATGACAGAAGTGTCATAGGATTTAAGATCGTCATAACTCCATGCAAAAACATCCTGAAATTCTTTGAACAGTTCAATATATTTCAGCTTTTGTTCAGGAGACAAAGTTTTGGACAATTTTATCATTTTGGGATTTTGTTGAGTCCCTATGTTACAGTCCTCAATTTCTGTGTTTAAAGGCTGCATTTTGGGTTTCCTTGGGATGTCATTAGAGTCAAAAATATCTTCCAGAGGAGTTAATGCTGCGGGTAGAAAATTGTCCTTTAAATCAATAACCTCATATTCTGCTCCAACAGTTTCATCAATGTCTATTTCTTTAAGTTCTTGCAACTGTTTGTTGGGAAATTTCGTTGGGTGCAGTATTTGAGTTTTTGTTTCAGCTGAAATGTGTGTTTCAATTTTGTTTATTTGATCATCTTCACAAATAGTGCCTGTGTCTATATTTGTGCTGGAAAATTCTTCTTTTAAAGTTAGGAAATTATTAATCTGAGTGTCATTGTCAAACACTTGCCAATTTTTAACATTGTCAGGTACAGTTGGCCTGTGTTTAATTTCAGCTGTAAAATGATGATTAGGCTCAAATGGCAGTTTACAAGTGCTCGCAAATGTTGCCAAACTGTGAGCATGCAAATTGTGTTTCCTTGGAATTTTGGCAAGCTGTGATTCTAGAAAGGTATTGAGTATTTCGATTCCTGCTCCTCTATAAAATCTTAATCTGAGGTCATTTGTGAGGAAGTTTCCTTTCATTTGTTGAATAACTAAATCAGAGTCTCCCAAAATTGATACCCTAACTGCCCCTAGACTTTTAATCAATTTGAGTCCTAGCAGGAGGGCTTCATATTCAGCCATGTTATTTGTGCATCTAAAATTTAGCATGTATGCATGTCCTTCAGTGTGATCATTTTCCATATTATGTATCCAAATTCCTACTCCTGCTCCTAGTTTATTGATAGATCCATCAAATTCCAAATACCATAGGATTTCTTGATTACAGCTAACATCAGGAGTTTTAAAAATTTGCTTAGTAGGCAGATTTGGATTTTCAATTCCATGTGGTTTCCCTTGTGTGTCTTTTGTATCATTGGTCACAAAAATTTCTTCAATCTGAACACTATATTTCTCATTTATGACTTTTTCTTGTGTTGATGCTAAAACCTTGTCATTAGTTGGGGAGCAAATTTCAGCATTGTATAGGATGAAGGAGTCCATATCAAATGCATGGAATAGATGGGAAAATTTTGGGGTTTCTCTTGGCCGTTGACCACATATTTCATCAAAGTTTCCGGGTATAATCTCTTTGGTTGGCCAAATACTGAAATAGTGGCATAGGACATGTCCAGTTGTAAACATCCCTAGAGTTTTTCACCCCAAGATCTGGAGAGTAACATGCCATACTTTGGTGGGATATCAACTACCACTATATCCATTAAAATTGTCTTGGCAAGGTATTGAACTAGTTACACACATAAATCTTTGATTAAACCTAGACATCTGACCTGGCTAGAATCAAAAGAGAACAAGTCTTTGTATGGCCTGGTGATATCTATGTCCAACTTTTCCATCACAGATTTGAGCATTAAATTATGGGAATCTCTAGAATCAAACATTGCATTGTGAAGCACTTTGTCATGAATATTCAGACTTACATAGAAAGGAGGAACTCCTCCATCTGCTGATTTTCCATTTACTTCAGGGCCAAAAATTAATTCTTGCTGGTTATCTAGGACATTTACTGCATCTCTGTTTTCTGAAATTTGAAGTGATTTGTTGATTTCTTCTCTATAGACATCGTGTTTAGCCAATTCAGACAATGGAATGGCTATCTTTAACTTTCCTATTTCCATATCAAGGTTGAAAGGTTTTTCTATTTGAATTTTTGGATTTCGGGCAGCAAGGTTTTCTTTTTCTGTTGTGTTTTCAATGCTTTTTTCTTTATCAGGAGTGTTGTTATGAGTTAAATCTGCTTCAAAATCAATTTCAAGAGGTTCTTTTGCATTTTCTTTGGGAGGAAAGGAAGTGGAAGGCTTACCGTTTGATGGTATACTCTCTGATATGTCCTCAACTGTTGGTTCTTTTGGGTTGAGGTCTGTTCTGGTAGGGAGTTGTATAGGGGGGTTATTAACCTTTGCTTTTTTAGGTTGCTTGGCATCTTTCTTCTTATTGGGTTCAGGAACATCTATTGTTCTTCTCCTCAACTTATATTGTTTGTGAACCTCATAGATGGTTGTATCATATCCCTCCCTGAAATCAAATGATTCACTTGATTGAATTTGGAATTCATTAAGAGTGTGAGCTTCTTGGTCTTCTTGGGTTAAGAAAATTTGTTGTTCACTATTGAGACCCATTAAATTAATTTGAGAGTCTTCTGTTGGCTCACTAGAAGTTGAAACTTCAACATAGTTTTCATGGAATGGGGGTCTAATATTTTGGTCAGGGTCGGCCTTCCCAGTATTGGGATTTTGATTTTTCCTGAAATTTGGGTTTCTTCCTGTGTTGCTCGGTTAACCATCCCATGAGGATTTCCTCTAAATTGTTTCTACTCTATCACGCAATCTATCCATTCCTTTAATAATTTCATCTAGCTTTTGTTCAAATGCAAAAGGTTCTTCTTTGAAAGATGTCCTCCTTTCTGCTCTAGCTTGAGCTCGTTTAGAAATCAGATTGGCCTCTACACTGAAAACTATGATTTGCATGTCTTCTAAGCTTGGAGGAGCTCTTTCCCTAAGCTAGTAAGCCATGTCAGAATCAAATCCATCAGGAAATTTGATCAAGGCCAAGTCTAGTGGAGGTCTGAGATTTTGAGGGATAGCATTGTATACATTATTAAATCTGGCACAGTAATCTTGAACAGTTTCTTGTGGGCCTCTTTTCAAGCTTTCATATTCTGATAAGATATGGAGAGGATCTTTTTTCTTTTCCCATTTGTTCAATAAAGTCTGATAAAGGGCTTGTGGATCAGCAATAGTGTTTGCAGGGAGTGCCCTAAACCAAGTCCTTACATCACCAGTTAAACTTTGGACAAAAATCTTCATTCTGACATCATCATCATCAATCTCATAATTCTCAAAATAGTCTGTCATTTTCTTGGTATGTTGTTGTGCTCTGTAAGTTTCAGCACCATAAAAATGGGTGACTTTTCTTTGATAATCTTGGGGCATAGCCCCTAGATTTGCAGGTAATTGCAGGGGAGCATATCGGTTTGCCATATTTACAGAGAAAAGTGTAACAGTTGGAAGAATAGGGATACCAGTGGAAATATGTGTTGTGGATGGGGGAGTGGCAAAGATGGTTTGAAGTGTTAATGGTGTACTAGGAGAAGCAACAGAAATGGCAGAGAGGATTGATGCTTTTGCAGGAGTAAGCTTAGATTGGGTAAGGTTCTTCTGAGGTGTGTCAAGGTGTGAACTAGCAGAATGTTCTAGACTTTCTTGGCTTCTAAGGTTCTTAGGGATCAAATTAGGATTTTCAAAGATAGGTGGAGGATTTGGATCCGGATTTGATCTAGTGTAACAAATTTTCTTCTTTGGAGCCAGCTTCTAACTATATTTTTTGGTTTTTCTTGAAGTATTCTGAAGGATACAACTTTGACAGTATCTTGTAGGAGGCTTTTGAAATATGAGAGCCTTGAATTTTCGTAAAGATATATTAAAAAAAGGAAACTGATCAAGTCTTTGAGACAGCTGTTCAAAGCCTAAAACTAGACTAGAGATAGAATGAAGCAGCTTTTATTTACTCCTGTAATTGCATAGCAAACAATTTCAAAGGCTACCTAGCTAACTTCAGGCTCCATATGTAGCTTTAGAAAATAGACAGCGGTAACAAACAATTATTCAGGTCCCCAACGGAGTCGCCAATGATGTTATCACTCAGGTTGTTCCCCAAAAGTTGTAAGAAAAGGAAATACAGCCGAGGTAACCATAGACCAATCTTTAAACACAGATTCTAGCCAATATGCATCCAGAGAGGGCTCTCTCTTTATAATTTAGCTTTGTTTTAAATTATATTAGGCTAGTTATGAAGTACAAGGGTTTGTTTGATTTTTTGGATGGTGATTTTCAATGGAACAAGGGTGTAAATCTGAGAAGTTCAGTCCATTGGGCTAATGGAGTCTATGAGGATGAACTGCTTGATATGGTTTCTTTAACAAAGGGTGTTATTACAAAGCAAGGTAATCAATCATGGAACAATTTATAAGTTGGAATCAAATGGGATGGAGTCTGTGGGTGAAGGGCAATTAAGAATCCTTCATCATGTAGACATAGGGAAAGTGGATGATTATTGCTAGGGAGAAGTTAAGAATTCCTTAGCTATATTCAAAATGTAAGAACCAAGGGAAACAGGAGCAGTTAAGAATTCATGTTTATGCTAATTCTGAAGAAAACATTAATAATAACAGAGATTGAGCACAGAGTGCAGTCAAGAAAGTTCTGAGTTATTCTTTTTCCCGTTTATTCTGATCATGAAACATATATGATATAGTAAACACAGAAATTGAAAACATAAGTAAGAAAGACTTATTGATCCATGAAATGATTCAAGAATTCTGTAACATGGTCCTCTGTCATCAATTCCACATCCAGAGAGTCCAGCAACAATGGATTCCAACAGCTTTTGTATTCAGAAGTTTTTCAGAGTTATAGCGCAGTCTAAGAAAAGTATCACCAACCCCTAATACTTCACTTAGGGAGGTATTTGTACAAAAGTTTTTACAAAATATCTCAAAGAGATAATATCTAGCAATAACTCCTTCTACCTACTTTACAGGAGAAGTAAATGATCTTGAAAACAGGGAAAAAATAAATGAAGAAGTAAATGCTATTGTGTTGGCTGCTCAGTTGGTGGGATGTGTTGACCATAAGCTCGGTGAGTCGGTTGGTGGTTGTTTCCACTGATATTTCACGCTGCTGCCTTGGCTTTCTCGGGCGTATTTAATTTTGACTTGATGGATTTTTGCCCCGCGTAACTCTCATCTGTTCTTATTCTTCACTTTATGGTATTTGTTGTATCCTGGGTAAAACCAAAGTTGAAACATGCCTATAGGATTTCCAACATGCTTTTCCACCACTGCTCCTATGGTAACTGATGTCTTTGTAGCTTTATCAAAGTCTCATCAGCGTATGTGTACCTGTAGAAGTTAGGTTGGACTATAAAGAGATGTTTCACTTCATGCTCAATATAGAATAGATTTTCCAAGTTGTTGTAGAGGGCTTGGCCAGATGGAAGGGCTTTCCCTGCTAATGTGCTTCATGATGCATTTAGTTGATTAACAACATGTTTATTCAACCTATGCATGTACTCAACTTGTCTCAATAGGCATTCATTTCTTCTCACCAGACTCGGCAAGCCCCTTTCATGCAAAACTCCACATCTTTCAACAAAACAATTTACCTCCACTTGCATGTCTTGGCTCTTCCTCTACAAATTCTGCATCAGGGTTCTCATGGTCAGAACTCTTTTGATTGTTAGAATGGTGCCTGTCCTGTCTCTGATGTCCAGTGCTGCTAGTTCTTCACTGGTCTTAGTATTCAAAAAATGTATTAGCCTGTTGGACTGTTTGGGCATATGTCCCAATAAATTTCTGGCCTTTCGAATTTCCACCTGGGCTGCTGCTTTCAAGTCAATCTACTCATATATAACCTGAATTGATCTCCATATATTACAAATGTATTGATTGATGCTAGCCCACAAAATGCCTTTGATTTCTCCCAGAGGCTTATCTAAAGAGAGGTCCTCTTCCAATGCTTTTACCTTGTTCTCTAATGCTTTCACCTCGCTTGTCTTTTCTGCCACAGTCATTTTGGATTTGTCATAACTCACTTCTAATTTTGCCAATTTCACTTTGGTTTCTTTCAATTTTGATAATTGGAGTTTTAATTCCTCCATGGCTTTTATTAACTCCTCTATGGTCATGGTAGTGTTGTTGCTTGCTGCTGTTGTTGTTGCTAAAGTACTTGTTGCTGATGCTGGGCCAGTGGGGGGCACTGCTGTTGTAATTGTGGAAGGAGCAGTTGTGACTGTTGGAGCTATTTGAGGTGGCTGGGAGGTCGACTCTCCCTGTTTATCTTGTAGTGCTTTCTCTAAGGCTTGCTCTGTCTCACTTAATCTTTCATTCATTCTCATCAACAAGTCCACCATGTCCTCCTCTGCTTTTTGTTGCACAATCTCTGAAGTTTTTGGATGCATAGTAGTAGGCATCTTCAGTTGCTTCCTAAGGGTAGCAATGTCCTCTTCCTTCTTTTTCATCAATTCTTTTATTCCTTTGGAATTCTTGGGATCATGTCCCAGCTCGATGATAATTTCTTCCAAGGACTTTATTCTGTTGTATTTGGCTAAAGAAGATGCCTTCTCCAAATCTAGTTGGGCAGATATGTTGTTCAATTAATTCTGCAATTTATAAGCCAACATTGCCTTATCCGCCAATGTATGGTATACCATCTCTCCAGTTTGCTTATGCAGCTCAATATGGTCCATAGGATGAATGTCTTTGGCAAGGACCTCCAGATTTGTTCTAATGTAGTCAGCTGCTGACTATGGCTGCTGCACTTTAGGCTTAAAGTGGCTCAAGATCATTTTTCCTTCTTTAATGTCATATGTAGACATTAACCTTTGCTGGTTGGCAGCGGCCATCTTGAGAAATTGGTCATAAAGTTGCAGCCTCAATGGATCATTTCTAGCCTTAATCTCTGTGAATGTTCTTTTGACATCTAAGGCCTGCTTGCTTGATGGTCTTGTGGATGAAACTTCCACACTATGTTGCCTTTCCAATTCCTGCCTGTGAGAGCTGGTGGATGTTTCTATTACCGGGGAGATCTGTGGGCTGGTTGCCCTCTCGCCTCTTGGGATTTTATGGTTTCCTCAATGATTTCCTCTTCAGGTAGAGGATTTATTCTTTTCCTTTTTGCTCCAGGTTGATCTACTGGTCCACTTACAGGCGTGGCCTCTTCTCTATCTCTCTTCCTGCCCTTTTCCTCATTTAGAGGAGTCTGTAATGCTGGTATCTCTGGGGCTTTGGTCTGGATAGGAGGAATTTTCCCTTGGCCCTGTTCCTTTGATGCTGCTGGCTGATCTGTCATTATGTGCTGCTCTGTATCCAGTACTTCTTTTCCCTTTGATGTCCCTTCAGCTAGTGTAGTGCTCTCTTGTTTAGGCTGTTGAGAAGTTCCAGCAACGGGTGTGACCACTCTAGTTTGCTGAGGCAGTTTGAAAGACACCTGTCCAAAAGAGTCTAGGTCAAGGGTCTTTTCAAGATTTTTCATAGCTTGTTCCATCTTTTCTTCCTCAGTGAGTTCTTCAATTAATGTTCCTTCTACCCACTCATCTTGATTAGCAAATTGCTCTATTTCAAGGATCTTACAGTGTTTATAGGATGATAGCCTGTTTTTTACTTTTATTTCAGCGATAAAGCCATTTGGGTCATAGGGTACCCACCAAAAGCTCCCCTTTAATTTGAGTTGTTCTCCCAATATCTTGTCAGCATCTTGCCATGCTTCCTTTTTGTTAATGATAAAAGGGCCTAGCTAGTTTCTTATTTTCAGCTGAGCTTTTTTCTTTGCACTGTAAAAGTGAGTCAAATATGAATTGATAAATTGCCTTAAATACTCTAGAGTGAACAGTCTCATAGGCACATATTTGGGAAGCTTATAAGGGCACAGTTCACAGCGATATATTCTGATTTCAGTGTGATTCTCGTAGAAGTACCAGTCACCTATTTTGTAGCTTTTGGAGAGCTGCAAAATTTTCTGCATATCACTAAAGAATCTAGGAGGAGGAGTTCTCATGAGTAGAGAGGAGACTGGATGTATAAAAAAATCAATGAATTCACAGTAAGTGTAAGGAGAGCTATGGACTTCATGGAAGACTGAGGTCCAAAAGATCTCAAACCTCCTTTCTCCTTTAGAATCCAATTTTCCGATGGGAAATTGAAAACTGTCTATTTGATAGTATAAGAACAGATGATATATATAAGATGTGTACTTAAAGACTCCTTCTCTGTCTAGATTCAAGAGTTGGTCATGGATCTTATTGGCAATGAAAGTAGCAAAGTCATATTTGACAGCAAGAGGCTATCCTGGAATAAACATGGACAACAAAGCTAAGATGGTCTCATCAACATATTCGCTTTTCTTAAATCCCAGGACATAGGATATCATATCAATAATGAATCTTCCGTCTTCATTGAACCAGGCATGGTGAAAGGGAGGTGGCTCTTTGGCCTGGCAGTCTGGTCTCATAAACGTTTGAGCAATACGGGTTATCTCAGAATTGGGAAGTTTAGAGCCTTGCTCAAGCAAGAATCTCATAGAAAGATGAGCCAGAGGTTGAGTGGGTTTGAATTGTAACATCTCATTTATGGATTGAGGAGTTATATGAAAGAGGACAATTCTAGATGGACTCGTGATTGCTCTTTGTACAGGTTCATAATTGGCACAGCATAGGCGGATTAGATCAGGGAAAACATTGACTGAGGGGGAGGTAGTACACAGGCAGATTGGATTCCCATATTCCATAGAGGTCAGAGTTACTTAGGTGACTGTTCCTGATTTCACAAAATGCTTGGAGGTGGTTTTCATTACAAGTTAAGTCTTGGATTTGAAAATCTCTATCAGCCAGGGGTAACAACTCAAGGTCTTTATGAGGTGTATTGAGGGGAGCAATGTTCACGGCCACTAGAGCTTCCATTGCTCAATTTTCTGTGATTTTCAAATTGGAATTTGGGTTTTTGTAGCAAAAGTAGGCAAAACAACAGTTCTGGGGCTTTTCTCTGGGAATTGTAGACCAAAGTTTATTTGAATTTAGCTCACTGGGTGAAATCTATAGAGAGAAACAAAATTTGCATGGCTTTTGGTAAAAATGGGTAAAAGAGCAGTCTTGGTTTACTTGTATGAAAGCTATAGATGGAATTCAATCTGAAATTCGGCTCTTTGGGTATAATTTACAACGAAAAACTTTAAAACACCGGTTCGGGAGGTGAAACGGGTAAATACCTATGTTTTTGGACACGCACGGGAGTAATTTGCAGGTTTGGATGAGGAATTGTAGAGTGGGATGCCGGATTATGCTGGTGGGGTGGTGGACTGGAGCTCTGGTAGCAACTTCAATGTAATTTGCATGCACCGGTCTTGTGAAAGCAACCAATAGAAATGAATGAAAACGACACTTTCACGGGTTTTTGACAAAAATTGGTTTGGCAGCTTTTGGTGCCTTTTTCGGATGATGTCAGCATGACGTGGTGTTTTTTCGTGTAGCAGGGTGACGTGGCGATGACATCACGGATGAGGTGGAGATGACGTCGACGGGGAGGCAATGGGGGTGGTAAGTGGTATTGACCCACACTGCTTTAGGTTTGAGGTAGTTTTGGTGGGGAGGGCAGCGAGCACTGCAGGAGGGTGCCACTTGTCCCACGGTACAGCGAGAATACCACCTGTTAGTGTCAGTCTTTCCAGCCTTCCTCCAGTGATCAAATATGCTGTTACAAAGTGGTCTCAGAGTGTCAAGGTCAAATTTTGTCATTTCAAAGAGTTTTCAAGCAAAATTTGGTCACTAGGCATTAGGTCTAGGGTTTGCTTTCACTCCTTCTAAAGTTGTCCAAATGTTGGTCCATGTCACCTTTCAGTTGAGTTTATCATCATTCATAGGGTTTTCATTATCATGTCAGTGTCTAATGAGTCATTTTACACCTTGTTCATGCTTCAGTTGCGCCTAGGCAAGGTCATTTCCCTCTCCTAGGGTTTTGAAGGCAATTTCTCTTGGATGGTAAAATCATCGGCAAAACTTGTATCCTGATGTTCATACACCTTCCCCTATCCTTAGATTTCCTTATCAAATGCTTCCCATCACTTAGATCCCCAAAATTCCTCATTTTTGCACAAACCCTAGTTTCTAGCTACAACCTGGCAATTTTCTAGGTTTGGCCTATGTTTTTCCCTTTTGGACCCCTTCCCGTCGCTCAATCTCTGAGATTCCACTTTCCCCTACTTCCTAACATCCCTCCCCACTCCCAAAAATTTCCCCAAGAATTTAGAAGCCCCCTATCCCCTTCATTTCGCTTCATTTCCACGAAATTCCTTGCTTCACACATCGGGATCAGTCTCACTCAAAAGTCGTTTCAGAGCAATAAAAAATGAATTTTGGAAAAATGAGAGAGGTTTTTGTCCATAACATGCCAAATAAGAAAAACCTCCTTCACTATTTGCACAGGTGTCATGGTTTTAGAGAAATGTCAAAATTGCAATCGCTAGATCCAAGGAGGTTGGCCAAGGCACTAAAATGACGGAAAAGGCCCGATCCACTCCAAATTTTGGCCAAAGCCTCTTTGAATGAGCATGGTACTTTATTGGGGACTCCCAGCCCAAATTTCAAGAAATTTGGAGAAAATTTTGTCAATTGTGAATTTTTTGTGCCAAACACAGGTTTTCTCCACCAACGGGTCGCGGGCCGCGCGCGACCCTTTCGTTGGGCAACTCCTTTTTGGGAAAACTCAGCATTTCTAGATTTTTCATGGAAATTTACACTTGCTCAGCCATTGCCAAGAAATTTCACCAAGTTTTGGGCCTCCAGAAAGTCAAAAAACAAGCAAAAAATGACTTTCTGCCACCTTTTTGACATACAGGAAGCAGTCTTGGGAGATTGCAATTTTGGAGGGGCAAATGACCACCAAATTCAGAAATTCTACTTGGGTTGGAAAGTAGACATCCAGACCGTTCCAACAAGCCCACTTTTGGCTCATTTGGACACATGGAAGTTCCTCAAAAGTGCCTCCAAAGGCGCGAGACCCATTCAGGAATTGCGCGCGACCCATCAGGTAGTTTGCACAGGAATTCAACCTACAGCTCAGGAATTCGCCCAGCTTTGACCAGTTTTGACTTGTGATGGGATTTTTCACCCTCTTTGATGTAATTAATTTATTTTCATGATTGACATGACACTTATTTACCTATTCTAGAAGATTCATTCATGAAATAGCAAACATTTAATGAATGAATTGGTTTCCTAGCTTATAGAGGCAAGTTGTTTTGACTGCCTAGATTTTAGTGCTCAGTTTAGAATTGGTTGAAACATCTCCTAGAAGGATGAGCTAGACCTCTAGAGGCAAGTAAAGGTGTTAGCTTGCCTATATTATGTATTTTCTTAGTCATTTTCAGGGGTTGGAGGGTTGGACTCTTGAGGGAGAAG
The DNA here is from genome assembly GCA_031772625.1 of Pinus tabuliformis. Classification (NCBI taxonomy): domain Eukaryota; kingdom Viridiplantae; phylum Streptophyta; class Pinopsida; order Pinales; family Pinaceae; genus Pinus; species Pinus tabuliformis. Next base: position 51,448,148 of record CM062813.1, read on the forward strand.
CTCTATTGTATTACTCATTGTATCTTTGCAATTTTGGCAAAGGAAGAAAGACCAGGGTTTTGCAGTCCTTTTTGGGATTCCTGTGGTTACATGTATTGATGGTGTGTTTCTCTTTGTACTTGTAAGTTTTTTATGTGATTCATCTTCTCACTTTTCCTTCTGCAAATTAGGCGAATGAAGTGTTAAAGTAGAATTCATGATTGTCATGCTCTGCTTTTAAGTTTGCTTAATATTTTTGTTTTCATCTATCTAAAGAGAACCCTTGAAGGTTTCTTGCTCTCTTTAGCTCCTCACTGGTCATTCCTATCCATTCACTTAATTCAAAGGCATCAATATTGTTTCCTACCTCACCCCAAAGAACTCCCTGCGAAAACTGTGTCCAATTCCCGCACCCGAAATTGCCATTCCCCAATTTTCCACCAAAACTTTAAAAATCCCAAATTTAAACCTCTTTATCAGTTTACTAGCCTAAAATCAGTTTTTTCCTATTGGTCATCTTTCCCATTGAAGATCTTTACTGAGATAGACCGGAGAGAGCCCTCTCCTGCCCCGTAGGTCTAGCTACGAGGCTAAGTGGTTTGATGTTGCCTTGAAGTTTACCTTTCTCAGCCCGAGGTGAAATTTCAAGCGTTAACAATTCTCATCCATCCACCTCTATCAAAGGCATTAATATTGTCTCCTACCTTGCCCCAAAGAACCCCCTGCAAAAACTGTGTCCAATCCCCGCACCCAAAATTGCCTTTCCCCGATTTTCCACCAAAACCCTAAAAATCCCAAATTAAACCTTTTTTATCAGTTTACTAGCCTAAAATCAGTGTTTCCTTATTGGTTATCTCGCCCGTTGAAGATATTTACCGAGATATACCGGAGAGAGCCCTCTCCTGCCCCGTAGGGCTAGCTACGAGGCTAAGTGGTTTGATGTTGCCTTGGAGTTTGCCTTTCTCAGCCTGAGGTGAAATTTCAAGCGCTAACATATTGGCGACCATACTGGGGAGAACAAACAAATTGTTTGTTGACTGATGTGTTTGTTTCATAAGTCTTAGACGGAGCCTGAAGTTATGCCAGGTAGCCTTCGAAACGCTTTTTCTTTGCATAAGCGGAAGTAGATAAACGCTGCTTCAGTCAATCTCTGTGAGCTTGTGGATACAGTACTTCATTTGCATTTTACCCCAGTACATGTATCAAGTTCAGAACTGATTGTTGATAGTGGATAACGATCAGACATTGACAAGGCTGAAATCATTCACTAGCGACTCCTTCACTGAAAACTCTAGAGATCAATGCTTCATGGTGACTTCACTGCAGGAAGATTAGTAGCTTTGAGCTTTTCAAGATGGATCAGATTGCAAGAAGATATGCTCCCTTGAGCCGAGATCACATCCCTGGTTTTCCAAATAAAATTCCGAAGGTAGATTGGTCAAGGAATCTGCCTACATTTAATGATGATGGTAAGAAGGATGTTGCTTTACATCTAGTTAGATTTCATATGCATATTCACAAGTTGAAGGTGGATTTTCCTGAAGATTGCTTGATGAAGATATTCTTGGCCACTCTAGAAGGTGCAGCTCAATCCTGGTATGAAAATTTGCCGCAGGCCTGTATTTACTGTTTAAAGGATTTTCATGCCTTGTTTATTGAACGATATAAGGACTCTTATCCATCATTAAATTTAGTTCAAGACTGTTGCAAGCATGCTTATAGTTTTATTGAAAGCCTTGAGAAATATTATGAAGATGATAATTTTATGGATGTTGAGATCATGGAGGCTCTGTATGAGAATCCATTTCAGCAACATGAAGAGAACCTAGTGGATATCCATCAAGATGATCAGGAAGTTTTGCAGCAGAATCAAGATCAGCAGCTTGAAGATGGCCATATGGCTGAAAATGATGAAAGAGAGGGTTCTATTTCAGATCTGCCAACAGAAGAAGACAGCGTGCAGGGTAGTCAAGATTCATGTGATGCAGTCAAGTCAATTATTTCAGATCAACATTCAGATCGTGATGACCAAGAATACCTTGTGCCGAATCCTATAAAGAAAAACTTGGCTGTTGAGATCATTTGGCATGAAGAAAACAAAGTTACAAATCTAAGTGCCCCCATTTTATCAGAACAGAGTCTTCATGAGGAGGTCATTCAGTCTACTCATGAACAACAAGGTGAGATCTTTGCTCAAGCAAGTAAAAAAGTTTCTTTGAGTGAATTTGTGGCAGACGATGTAAATGATAATACTGTGCTTGATAATATTGAAGAATGTAATAAGGAACTTGATAATTTGGTTGTGATATCATATGAAGATGACCTACAGCACATTCACACCATAGAAGATCAGACCATTCATGATTCCATTTCAGATTCTTCCTCATATGTCTCATGTTTTGAAATGTTATTTCAAGAGGAGATCTGCTCATCTACTTGTTCAGAATTTTTTGAGGACCAGGAACATACTCTTTCTGAAGCACATGATGAAGGCAGATCAGAATTTGAAACAAAGGACACCTTTTTCTTTCAGCAGGAGGTGGCAGTGGCAAAACTTCATGTTTTTCAAGATCCAATGGCAGCCCTGTTGTAGTCAACAATGAAGGTGATTATTGTTGTGTTCAGTGATGAAGGAGATCATGGTCAGCTATGTTTTTGAATGCCCAGTTACCAGTATCTATGGTTGATCATGAGATCTGAGTGGGAGAATCAGTCAAGAAGGCATCTGCTTGATTGGTTGCATTGGCATTTTGATATAGTTTGATGTATATTGTCTTGTAAGAAACACAGGTGGTTGTCATCATGATTTCAAATCTTGATGGACTGCTGCCATTCAATAAGCTTTGTAAGATCTTGTTTTAGTTAAGTCAGTCATGAGTCATTTGTGAGTCAGTTTTCAGTCATGTAGGTTTCATAATTGAGTCGGTTTGAATCAAGTTTCAGTCAATAAATGAGTCAAAGTCTTGCATTGTTTGTCAAATAATGACTCCATTGCCCAATGGTTGAAGGCACTATCTAGCTCTTCCAAAGATCTGAGGTTCTTGGCACCTCCAAGGAGCTACCATCCCCATTGGAGTCAATGTTAGTGTCAGTCTTTCCATCCTTCCTCCAGTGATCAAATATGCTCTTACAAAGTGGTCTCAGAGTGTCAAGGTCAAATTTTGTCATTTCAAAGAGTTTTCAAGCAAAATTTGGTCACTAGGCATTAGGTCTAGGGTTTGCTTTCACTCCTTCTAAAGTTGTCCAAATGTTGGTCCATGTCACCTTTCAGCTGAGTTTATCATCATTCATAGGGTTTTCATTATCATGTCAGTGTCTAATGAGTCATTTTACACCTTGTTCATGCTTTAGTTGCGCTTAGGCAAGGTCATTTCCCTCTCCTAGGGTTTTGAAGGCAATTTCTCTTGGATGGTCAAATCATCGGAAAAAATTGTATCCTGATGTTCATACACCTTCCCCTATCCTTAAAGTTCCTTATCAAATGCTTCCCATCACTGAGATCCCCCAAATTCCTCATTTTTGCACAAACCCTAGTTTCTAGCTACAACCTGGCAATTTTCTAGGTTTGGCCTGTGTTTTGCCCTTTTGGACCCCTTCCCGTCGCTCAATCTCTGAGATTCCACTTTCCCCTGCTTCCTAACATCCCTCCCCACTCCCAAAAATTTCCCCAAGAATTTAGAAGCCCCCTATCACCTTCATTTCGCTTCATTTCCACGAAATTCCTTGCTTCACACATCGGGATCAGTCTCACTCAAAAGTCGTTTCAGAGCAATAAAAAATGAATTTTTGAAAACTGAGAGAGGTGTTTGTCCATAACATGCCAAAGAAGAAAAACCTCCTTCAATTTTTGCACAGGCGTCATGGTTTTAGAGAAATGTCAAAATTGCAATCGCCAGATCCAAGGAGGTTGGCCAAGGCACTAAAACGACGGAAAAGGCCCGATCCACTCCAAATTTTGGCCAAAGCCTCTTTGAATGAGCATGGTACTTTATTGGGGACTCCCAGCCCAAATTTCAAGAAATTTGGAGAAAATTTTGTCAATTGTGAATTTTTTGTGCCAAACACAGGTTTTCTCCACCAACGGGTCGCGCGCCGCGCGCGACCCTTTCGTTGGGCAACTCCTTTTTGGGAAAACTCAGCATTTCTGGACTTTTCATGGAAAGTTACACTTGCTCAGCCATTTCCAAGAAATTTCACCAAGTTTTGGGCCTCTAGAAAGTCAAAAAACAAGCAAAAAAATGACTTTCTGCCACCTTTTTGACATACAGGAAGCAGTCTTGGGAGATTGCAATTTTGGAGGGGAAAATGACCCCCAAATTCAGAAATTCCACTTGGGTTGGAAAGTAGACATCCAGACCTTTCCAACAAGCCCAGTTTTGCCTCATTTGGACACCTGGAAGTGCCTCCAAAGGCGCGCGACCCATTCAGGAATTGTGCGCGACCCATCAGGCAGTTTGCACAGGAATTCAACCTACAGCTCAGGAATTCGCCCAGCTTTGACCAGTTTTGACTTGTGATGGGATTTTTCACCCTCTTTGATGTAATTAATGTATTTTCATGATTGAAATGACACTTATTTACCTATTCTAGAAGATTCATTCATGAAATAGCAAACATTTAATGAATGAATTGGTTTCCTAGCTTATAGAGGCAAGTTGTTTTGACTGCCTAGATTTTAATGTTCAGTTTAGAATTGGTTGAAACAGCTCCTAGAAGGATGAGCTCGACCCCTAGAGGCAAGGAAAGGTGTTAGCTTGCCTATATTATGTATTTTCTTAGTCATTTTCAGGGGTTGGAGGGTTGGACTCTTGAGGGAGAAGCTCTATTGTATTACTCATTGTATCTCTGCAATTTTGGCAAAGGAAGAAAGACCAGGGTTTTGCAGTCCTTTTTGGGATTCATTTGGTTACATGTATTGATGGTGTGTTTCTCTTTGTACTTGTAAGTTTTTTATGTGATTCATCTTCTCACTTTTCCTTCTGCAAATTAGGCGAATGAAGTGTTAAAGTAGAATTCATGATTGTCATGCTCTGCTTTTAAGTTTGCTTAATATTTCTGTTTTCATCTATCTAAAGAGAACCCTTGAAGGTTTCTTGCTCTCTTTAGCTCCTCACCGGTCATTCCTATCCATTCACTTAATTCAAAGGCATCAATACTATTTCATACCTCGCCCCAAAGAACTCCCTGCGAAAACTTTGTCCAATCCCCGCACCCGAAATTGCCATTCCCCAATTTTCCACCAAAACTTTAAAAATACAAAATTTAAACCTCTTGATCAGTTTACTAGCCTAAAATCAGTGTTTTCCTATTGGTCATCTCGCCCATTGAAGATCTTTACTGAGATAGACCGGAGAGAGCCCTCTCCAGCCCCGTAGGGCTAACTACGAGGCTAAGTGGTTTGATGTTGTCTTGAAGTTTACCTTTCTCAGCCTGAGGTGAAATTTCAAGCGTTAACAATTCTCATCCATCCACCTCTATCAAAGGCATTAATACTGTCTCCTACCTTGCCCCAAAGAACCCCCTGCAAAAACTGTGTCCAATCCCCGCACCCAAAATTGCCTTTCCCCGATTTTCCACCAAAACCCTAAAAATCCCAAATTAAACCTTTTTTATCAGTTTACTAGCCTAAAATCAGTGTTTCCTTATTGTTTATCTCGCCCGTTGAAGATATTTACCGAGATATACCGGAGAGAGCCCTCTCCTGCCCCGTAGGGCTAGCTACGAGGCTAAGTGGTTTGATGTTTCCTTGGAGTTTGCCTTTCTCAGCCTGAGGTGAAATTTCAAGCGCTAACACCACCGTTCCTCGGGCAGTAAACATTGGCAACGGAGGGGGTTGTGATATGGATCTGGGCCGTTGGATGGGCGAGCCTAAATCCGATGGCTGGCAGTTAACGGGATATGGCGGAGAACCACGGCGCGAGACCCACGAAATATTCGTTATGGTTTAAGACTTCCCGGGGCATGTGTTATTGGCTATCAGGGGGATTAATAGTTAATTAACCAAATGTTATTTAACGTTCAATATTTGCATGCGGGGAGGGTTTTTGTATAGTTTTCAATGCCTGTTGGTTAATCAAATAACATGGGGTTAATTGACTCAGAAACCTTGCATGGGGATGGTTATTATATGGTTCCTGATGAACCTATAATCCCGTTAAAACAATGGCATATTGCTATAGTTAGCAGGGGCGGGATATTAGATTTTTCGGGATTTTTCATATATTTATGTAATACAAGGGGGGGAATATTATATAGGAATTATATAATAAAGTTAAGGGTTAATATGGGTTTATGAAGGGTAGGCACCAAGTTAACATGGTTGAACAACTTAGGCTTAGGGAACAATAGGATTTTTACACAACAAATGTGACTTCTTTGTATTAAACAGGAATACTATTTCTCTCTGGTTTTCTCATGAAATGGAGTGGTTTAAGAGTATTGAGCAGATCCCAACATCTTTAGGGGGGAGGTTAATGAGTGATTTTGGGAGAAGTATGGAGGGAAGTTAGACATGCATCACCTGATTTGTAGCCACACCTTGCCATAATACTTATGATAGTAATAAGATGAATCACCTTTGAAAGACAAAATTACTCATAAGCCTACTTCTGCAACATCAAAACTGCCTACCCAGCCTATTATACCTAACATTTTTTCTTCTTTTGTCTTTGGGTGCATTTGAACTAGAAAACCCTTTTTCAGCTTTTCTTTTCTTTATATGAGAAACCTATCTAGATCTACCTTTATAACATCCAAGGGCTCATATTTAGCAGTTGGGACCCTTTGCTTCTCTACCTAACTACTTATCTTCCAAGCTTGAACTGTTTGCACAGATTTTATTCTTTATCTCTAAAACAATAAATTTAAGCATGAGCTGGCCAACATTAAGCTATTTTTCCATCCATCAACTATGACAAAAGTCAACTGATTGCACACAATGAGATGCTTTTGCAGAAATAGAATAGTAGTGGCATTTTGGACTAGCAAACTTTCATGGTACTTTGTTTGGGGTCATTTCTCTCATTTTCTTGACCATTTCATTCTTTTTTCCCTTTGATTTTTCTTTTAGGGCTTACCCTCTTTTTATTTTTTAATCTTTTTATTTTTTCAAAATATGGAACCTTTGTAGCATGGAAAGGATGAACATATTTGGGATTTTACCAGTCAATCATGAAATATGACACTTATTGATATAGGAGCATAACAGTAGGCTTCTCAGTTTTATATTGAGTTAGCAGAGTCATTTTCAATTTTATTAGACCCTTCTTGGGCTTTTGTATCATGTGAAAAGAAATATTTTTTAGTCAAATAAGTCATTTGACACCTCCACACCAATTTAGCCCTATCATGATGAAGTTGGCCTACATTATGGAAATTTGACCCATAGAAGAGGCTATATAGAGAGAGTCAGTTTGATCCGTTTGACTCTCTCACTCAACAAAGTTTGATACACATGAAATACAGGAAGAAAAGTGTGAAGTTGCTAAGAGAAGGAAGAAGGTTGCAATAGAAGACAAAATAAAAAATTTGGGCTCTATTTCTCTCACATGTGTGAATTTACTGGGTTATTTTTGGGGTCTAAATTCTAAATTCTACTACAGGTCAAAGTTATGTTGTCGGGTCGAAGTTTTGTTGTTGGGGAGGCCAAATTTCTGCTACTACAAGGTTGAAACACTAGGTTGAAGTTATTGTTGGAAGCCTAACACTTGGAGAAGAAGGAATGGTTGACTTGGTGATTGGAGAAAGTTTGTGTCTAATTCAAAAGTTTTGGACTACTCATCGTGTCTTTGAATCTATTAAAGGAAGAGTTTTGACTGGATTTTACCCCTTATAAGGGTTTTTCCCTAGTTTTCTGACTACATATTGTGTCTCTTATTCTTGTGATTTTCAGATACACATAAATTGGTAATTTCTTGATTAAAAATAACATAATAAAGAATTAAAATAATCCAATATAATTCACAAGTAATTATCAAGAAGAATGAATCAAACCCTAATTACTACTGGCATTGATTTCTCAACATGGTATTAGAGCTAAGGTCAAAAAATGTTGGAGATCACTTTTTTGGATTGAAAAATAAGGCTACTGCCTCTATAAAAAGCTACTTGAATATAGGGTTCAACATCATAAGAATTGCAAGAAGCTAGATTGGAAGGATCATCTACAAATTATTTAAGAACGTTAAAAGTGAAGGATTCTTATATGCACTTACAAGTACTATTTATCATGACAATGCATGGATCATTGACAGTGGAGCATCAAGACATATTATAGAAGAAATAACATAACTTCATACTCTATCAAAGGAATAATCATCTCATGTAGTGGACCTAGGAGACAATCATAGTTATGCATTCAAGGGCCTTGGATCTACATCTTTGAAGCTGGAAAATGGAGCAAAGCTACACCTCAATAGTATACTCTATGTTCTAGGCTTGAAAAAGAATTTACTTTCAATTTATTATTTAGAAGATAAAGGAGATAGGGTTTCCTTTGCAGATTGTAAAGTCTTGGTTTGGGGAAAGGATTCAAAAGTAATTTTTCAAGAAGGAAAAAAAGTATTACAAAATATACAAAATGGAATTGAAAAAATCATTGTTGATCGTGAAAAATTACTAACACAAATTAAAAAGCTTAAGAAGGACAACAAGTCATTAAAAGACAAGTTAGAAGATTGTATTCAAGAGGAAGTATCGAAGTCGCCAATTGTATATCCCCAATTGAAGATAAAGAAACAAATACAAAACCAGTCAATAGCAGAACTCAAGAAGAGGATAAATCAGTTGAAGGAAAAACACACTCACATGTTATAATCCAAATGATGAAAATTCAAAAGAAATATTGTGTACCTAACTGAACAATTGTAGTACCAGAAGGAAATCAAAAAAATCCACACCTAATAAGGGAAATTCAAACCAAAAAAGTTCCATATCAAAATAATAATAAAAGCAACAAACTGATGTTCCAAATAATATTGATGTAACCTCAATCTAGACCTATGATGACAATTCGTTACAAAATTCCAGTGATCAGAATATTCCATAAAAGATTAATCTAGGATGGTTTGATCCCTTCTCAGTGTGACAGTTTGTTTGTCACTTAGAAGATCATATCAACTTGTATCAAAAAAGATGATAGTGCCGAGATGAGAATACATTCAAAACTTAAAAAGAGATCAAGCCTTTTGTGTCAATAAGCTTTGAGGACAAAACTTTTTGAGGAGGAAGTCAATGTTACGAATAAAATATATATAAATAATGAGGATAATTGTAATAATGATTAATTAATTAGTAACTAGTACTGAAGAGGCATGTCTAAATGGGACATGACCTTCCATGAAGAGGCACTGCCTAGGATATAAGCAGGCTCCTCACTCTCATTTGTATCATCATTCTTATTCATACATTTTAATATATATTCTTGTATCCTCAATGGAAATCTACATATTCCAAGCCTTATGGAGTATTTAATGTGAATAAAAAACTTTGTTCGTTCCACTTAAGCATCCACTATCAACCTGCTATTTTATTTCTTGATTATGATCATATATCGCAATGCCACATTGAGTCTCTTGCTATGTTTTCCATACCTTCAAGTGTTATTCCTTATGCTTGAGCATGCCTTCTTCTTCTTGTTTTAGCATATTGTTGAATCCTTTTCTACAATCTCAAACTTTATTACCATAATGATGACATTTATAGCATTCAATTTTATCTAATAGAAGATCAAATGAGTTACAATTTCTAACTATATTTTTGGTCAGGTCTTCAAGATTTCTCTTCTCTTAAGCATTCCTTGAATTCCCATATGTTTCTTTGTTTTTGTTTATCATATAATCATCTCTACAATTTATTTCTTTGACCAAGATTATTATAGGTATAACAATAACCCAATAAGATATTTTGTTACTTGGAAGAAACAAACCTCCACGAGGAAATAGATCTTCTAAGACAATACTAATTGAAGGAAGATTAAGGTCTTTGTTTCTCCTTTACTTTGTTTCTAAAGTTGCTGGTAACGGCATGCTTTTTCTAAGTTATATTTACATTCATGGTGCTTCTTTTATTGTTCATAAAATACCTGAGTGCATTAGCAAAGCTTTTAGGTTCCTCTTTGCATTTGTTTTTTGTTTTCTTTGTTCTTGATTACTCACTGGAGTTCTCAACATTTTCTTTATAAATAAGTCATGTATTGATTAAAGGAGACCCATGCAAGGTGAGAATTTGATCTAACATTTTAGTCCCTTTTACAAATTTGAAAATTTAGTTCAGCTAAACAATTGGTTTCTCTAGTTCCTTTCTTAAGGAAACAAATTCAACTTCTAACTTCTCACAATGATTTTTCCTTTCTTTTAGTTGACTAGTCAAAGTATCTTTTATATTTTAGCTTATTATAGTTAAATTTTTAAGAGTGTGATTGATTTTTCATCACAATATTCATTCTCATATTTCTATAGTTGTTCTTCCATTTGTTTCACCTTCTTCCTTATACTTTTTATTTCTTCTAATGAACTGACAAGTTATCCTTCAATATCTACCACCTCTTCAACTTCTTCTTCATAATCTATGTTTTCTCGTTGATCCTTTTGGTCAGTATATTCATTATTTATAGCAATGAATAGGGATTATCTTCTTTCATCATCATACACATATTCATCACCTTCGTTAGATGAATCCCTATTCTCTTTGGAACAAAGACTCTATTTTTTAATATATCCTTTCCTTTTATGATGGTGAGATTTGGATTTACAATTATATCTCATTTCATCATAAACATAATTTAAACTTGCATAGGGACATTTTGATGGATATTGTCCTATTATACCACACTCAAAGAATTTTAAAGGAATCTTACCTTTGAATTCTCTAGTCCCTCTTTTCAGCATTCTTACAAATTGAGCTTCTTTTTCATTTGATTCATGGAAGAAAACTTCATGGGTCTTTTGACTAATTGTCTCCTTTTCTACTTTGAATTTTATTTAATTTGAACTTGAATTATCCTTATCTATTATAATTTAATATTTAGTGATGATTCCATGTAAAGCATCCATACATCATTTTTGAAGTTCCATCGTTTCTTCAATGGTTGATAATTTTGGATTAAATCTTGAGGGAAGAGATCTTAGTACTTTTTTTCCTAAATCACTAATTCCTCAATTATTCCATCAAGACTCTTAATAATATTAACAATCTCATCTACATGAAGAAAGTATGTTGCACATTTTCATCTTCATCCATCTTCAAATTTTCAAATTGTCCTTTATGAGTTTGAAGCTTTTCTCTTTTTACTTCTCCATCTCCTTCATAGCTACATTATTTGTATATTTGTAGTACATTATTTTCTCTTTTGCATATTTGTAGTACATTATTTTGATAAACTCTATACATGTCAGACTACTCAAGATAGCATTTATTTCTTTTGTGTTGTTTGAGTATTTCTCTTTACTATCTGAATCGGTTGGAGGAATTACTAGAACCTAATAATTATTCTCAATATATAGCTAAATTTTAGTACCTAGAGACATAATATATGTACTCATGATTTCCTTCTGCAAGGCATAGTTTTTTAGATCAAATAGGTGATACTTTCTTGAGTAAAATCCCTTTTAATTGGACATGACCCTTTGTGATATACCTTCTAGTGGCTTTGTAACACTCCCTCCTACCCCCTTATACTATCTAAAGTTGTGGAAGGTGTTACTTAATAATTTAACTTGACCTTCATAATCCATCATGAAAATGGGGTACAAAATTGCTTATTTTCAAATTTTTCAAAATTAGAATCTAATTACACCATTGTGTCTAACATATCAAGGGATTTATGATGATACAAATTTCACCTCAATCTGAGTTTCAAATCAAAAGTAATGCCTGTTTGAATTTTTACCATTGAAAAAGTGCCAAGTCATCATTGGTTCACCATGTGTGCCCATGTGGCCTCCATTAGGCCCGCGAGTTGTCAAGCCTTCATTTATTTAAAACTTTTTCAAACAGAGGAGAGATCAAGGGATATTGATCTAGCATGACATGTAGCTATGATTTCCCGTGTCAACCCTTGGTTGTGTCTTTTTCCTTCTCACGTAGCAAACTCATGCAAAGTGACCAATTTGTTTTTTAAGGAATTGATGTAGATTGTCTCTGAAGGAACCTACTTTGATACTAATTTTTTGAATTATTATCATACTAAAATGGGGGGTGAATCAATGTTAGGGCATTACAACAGTTAGGGCATCATAGTGGTTAGGGCATCATCTTTAGTCCAACATATCTTCATTGTGTCTCTCCTTCACCAAAAACCCAAGACATGGAGAGGAGGAGACTACACCTGAAGAGGTGTATCCCCAAATGACCTCAAGTCCTCTTCAATTTATACTAAAACGTAGGTGATGAATATGCATGTCTTTTTGGCTTTTGAGCCTACTCAAGTTGCTGGTCGGCTAGATGATAAATCCATAATCAAAATAAATTCATATCTCCATAAATACTTATCGGAATTGAATGATCTTTAGATCAATCCTACACCTCTCGACAAGAGGGATCCAATAAAAATATCAACTGCCATAAATAAGCTAACCCACATGGAGTTTGGCCCTAGTTTCCAATTTAACACTCCCTCTCAACTAGGGATAACTCCATCCGCTGATCCATAAGTTCAGCTGTACTATCTCTGCCATCAGTGCCCTGCACTGCTCTACCTAGCTCTTCTCTTCTTGGCTCTGCTGGCTCTACTACCTCTGCTCAACTCTACTGGCTCTGCTAGCTCTGCTTTGCTATGCTCTGCTTAGCTCTGTTGGCTCTGTTGGCTTTGCTCTGCTCTGTTGGCTCTGGCTCTACTCTACTCATCTCTGTTGGCTCTGCTCAGCTCTGTTGGCTCTGCTCAGCTCTACTGGCTCTGCTAGCTCTGTTGGCTTTGCTCTACTCTGCTCAGCTCTATTGGCTCTGCTCTACTCTGCTCAGCTCTGCTGGCTCTGGCTCTACTCTGGTCAGCTCTACTGGCTCTCCTCTACTCAACTTAGCTCTACTGAGCTATGAAGAAGAAGAATTGATGGAGAATGTCTCATACCATTCTCCACTGATCTGAAGTCAATCTCAGAGTGCGTACCACTGGTCCTAGACCAGTCTCAACCGACCCAAAGTCGGCATCATAGTGGGTACCACTCCTACCACTGGTCCCAGACCAGTATTGCAGGCTCAAAGAGTGTACCACTGATCCCAGACTAGTCTCAACTGACCCAAAGTCAGTGTCATAGTATGTACCACTCTCACTGGTCCTAGACCAGTCGCAACTGACCCGAAGTCAGCGTCATAGTAGGTACAACTCCTACCACTGGTCCCAGACCAGTCTCATTGATCCCAGATCAATTAAGGTCATCCTAGCATAGGGAGGAGTACGGTAGATACAGCGATGCGTCCATCAATACTACTATGGTCCCTATCTTCATTTCCCTGCTCATTGATCAGATGATAGGTACTTCCCATGCATCCTAGACTACATGGGTAGGATGCCTCGACAGGAGAACTTAATCAATCCCATCCTCATAGGATAACTAATCATCTTGCTACATTTTTCATGGAGAACACATCATCCAGACCTAACAGGAGAACTAATCATCCAGCTACATAGGAGAGTGAATCATCCTATTCCACAAGAAAGCGAATCATCTTGTCCCACAAGAGAGTGAATCATCTTGTCCACAGTAGAGAAAATCATCCTGTTCACAGGAGAGTGAATCATCCTGTTCATAGGAGAGTGAATCATCCTATCCCACAAGAGAGCGAATCATCTTGTCCCAGTGCGCACCACCAGGGGAGGGTGAGTCACCCTGTGGTCGTATGTTGCTCCAGTAAGAACCACAAGCCCCCAGAGCTCCCAAAGCTCAATGTATGCAACATGTAAGACCCTTGTACAAGGGTCTCTTGACAACTCCAAGTCGCTCGAGAAAATCACAGATTTGATCTTCCCCCCCCCGGGGCTTTCAGGCAGCTTCATACGAGATCATACTCATAGATATGTATCTGGTCTCGGTGGTTCTTATAACAACCAACTTCTGCTTCCTGCTCATCCATGATATTGAAGCAGAATCTAAAGAGAAACAACACTAAGAAGTGCTCCAGTGATCCTTCACACTGCTTGCCCAATCAGTATTCGAATAATCTTTTAGTTTCATATTTCCGGCAGTGTATCTCAATTCATAAGACATTGTGCCCTGAAGACATCTTAGAAGATTCTTGTCACCAATTTAGTGAGGCTCAACCAAATATGAGCTCCCCGTGCTAATTGCAAAACATATGTCTAGAATCCAAGTCCCTCTTACTTCTACAAATGAGAGGGTCTGTAACTGTCAGAAATAGTTCGTCCGCATAAGGTGCCGGTATGAGAGGTCTATCATCCACAACCTTCGGATAACGGTTTGGATCAATTTCACTCCTTAGTGAATCTCAGCTTCATTAAACAGTTATCAATCCTCTCATACTATGCCCGGGGTGTTTTGCTTCAAGCCATATAGGGCTTTCTTCCACCTGTATACATGAGATTCATGTTCATGAATCTCAAACTCCACAGGTTGTTTCAAACCTGTGGACCTGTTACATGAGGGGAGTGGTCCCCTTGTAAGATTTTCCTTCGATACATCTCAGACATATGCTATTTTTGAATTTAGTCTTCCCTGTCACCATCTGACTCACAGACCTCCAGTGCTATGTGTCAATGGACATGGTCCCCAATGGACTTCTTGTAACTTAATACAACCATGAACTTAAAAGCATCTTTGAAAATTCTATTTTCAAACACGTACCTTTCCATCGATGAATGCCACTTTAAAACCTTCGACTTCCATTCCTGGGGTTCCTTGCTTCCTTGAAGAGTTGCCTGTGTCCTTGATGACCTACATCTCTGCCATTCGAACACTTCTTCGCATAAGGGCTGAACTTATCACCAAGACATCTACCTTTCCTTCCACCCTTAGATCCGAACTTCCCAGTGAAGTGATCTTTAGGTAGGCCATCAGAAAATTCTGTTGCGTCATTCTGATAACATTCTCTTCTTTGACTTCACTCTAGGTGAATTATGAGGAACCCATTGATCCTTCTGTCTTGTCCTGACTATCTTCGATGATTTCTCTTTCACTCTTTCTAGGGCATTGTCTTCACCTCAGCTCTGATACCATGTTAAATTTTAGGTATGTTCTATGCTAGAGAAATTTATTTAAATTTTCACAGTTAGTAATCACATCAACATTAAGATAAACTGTAGATAGAACATAAATATAAATTGCAGAAGACATGCCAAGACAAGAGGACACAAGATGTGGCGCTAGCCATGGAAAGATCCCACAATGTGTGGGGAAACCCTTGATCAATTCTTCTTTTATGTTCTTCAAAGTTCAGCAGAGAAAGTGAGAGAGATAGTACATTTACACCAGAAGTCAATACTTTGACTTATCTAGATCTGAGCATAGATCATCTCTTATAATGATGATACATGAGATCAGTTGAAGACATTCTGCTTCAATTGATTCTCCTAGGTGACGACTTCACCTATCCATTACATTCATCTGTTGCACCTTACTATGTAGCACCATCATGCTGCATCATGCATCATCATGCTGCTCATGATCACTATGCTACCCATGCATCAAGTTGTCCATGACTGCATACTTCATGCTGCCCATGTGTCATGCTGCTTCATGATTTCATCATACAGTCCATTTATCATGATACTGTCCATGCTCCATGTATCATACATCATGCTACTTATAAGGCTACCCATCATGCTGCTAATAATGTTGCCCATGCATTCCTTTTGTTGCTTCATTACGGAGTTCATACACATATCAGCCATAGCTGCTTGCTATGGCATGCAACCTAGCAAAGTAGTTAGGCTATAGTTCCACGCAATCCCATTATGCACATCGTATTGGTATTCCTCCAATACCATGACTACGTTTGCTTCTTCATCACTACTGTTATAGATGTTTTTGTGCCTTACAGCTCTAAGCATGAAATGTCCATAAACCAAGGGATCCTAAGTCCCTAAAAGTGTTGTTCCCGCACCTAAAGGAACAAGGTCAACAAATTACAGCTTCTCCCAGAAGTTCTCCACCAGAAACTGCTCAAAATCAGTCAAATCAGGATCATTTCAGCTGCTCCACTAGCTAGCTGCATTGCATAGCACCCAAGTACACTAGCTAGGTGCGTTGCAACACACCTAAATGCACTACCAGGGTGCGTTGAGCGGGAAATGACAAATGGCATTGTCATTCCGCGAGGTGGATAGACAATGGAAGCTTCCAGAATCTTCCCCAATGACACTTGCCTCATTGAGTTCGACCAAGGATGAGTAAGAGGCTCTCAGTCTCCAAGTGGAAGCAAGAACTGACAGAGAGAAGCCACTAGTCAAATCATAAGCTGACTCATCCTCTTTGCATACATCTATATATGGATCCCTCATCCCAGAGATCCAGAGGCTGGAATTTTGTACATTACAGAGAATTGTTGTTGGTTTTGAGATAGATATCGGAGTATTGGGTGGTTTATGCTTTGTTGGAGGTGAAGAGGGGATTCCTTTGCTGGGAGGTTGATGCTGGATCAGGAATTATCGGTTGTAACTCCTCCTGGATCTTCTTGTTATATCAATAAAACTATTTGAGTTTCTCCTACATGCTTGTGTATCATTGATGTTTGTTACATTTGTATGTTTAGCTTAAATCTGATCCTAAGCTATTTATGAATATAAATCCATGTCTTTGTGTAGTTTTCTTCTTCTGTGATCTTACGGGAACTTGGTGAAGCTGGGCAAGTAAGGAAGCAGGTAGCTGGAAGCTGTCAAAGAGGAGAGAGATTGGATCAAAGGACTAGCGCAAGACACAGGTTGGTTCATCCTATTCCTCTTCGTTTATAGTTCATAAAGAAGAATACGAAAGTAGTTTTCCCTGTTTGTTTCTAAGGTCACTATCACACCTTAGTGGGATAGGGTCGTTCTGAGTAGACACTTTTCCCGTTAACAAAATGGCGACTCCGCTGGGGATCGTGTCTAGTTAGTTTGTTTGTGTTTCTCTTGTTGTTTGTTTCATAAACATAGAAGTAGCAATCGAACTGCATTTGCCATTAACAAATGCAAAGTAGACATCTGCTACTTCAATCCATCCACTGGATCTGTTTATGATCTGAACTTTGTGATAGCTCTTAGACCTCCTTTAAATCTACCCTTTGATTGTGCATTACTAATTGCTTTTACTCGGCCAAAAACCATAGATTAAACTGCAAACCGTGACTCAGAACCCGGATAGAATTCTCGTTTCTGCCCCAGCGCAGGCTCTGTGAAGAGACTCTGCATTTCAACGCAGTTCCCGAGAGGGCTACCTGTGCTGCAATCCAGTTTCTCTGTGTAACAGGTGCGCTGATCAGCCTAGCCTTGTGCAGCTGAGGTTCTTTGCTTCATTTTTTCAGTTTTGTCTCTGATTTTTGCAGCCTGTGATCAGTGTATGTGTCTGTTTAAAAACCCCTTTTCTTTGCCTTAATTCTGCCTCCTTTGTACAAAAAGACTGTAGATGTTTTTGTGTGTTTGTTACATCATTTACATTTTTCCATTGAAAAAGTAGAATAGTCATACTGTCGTCCTTTGATTTAGATCTGTCGTAAGTGTCAATTTTGGTCTTAGGAGAAAGTTTATTTGCTGTTGACAGTCGATTATGCTTTTACTTTTGCCTTTGGTTTGAATTTGTGACTTTCTAGTGTCGAAACGAGTATTTATTTCAAAATCATAAAGTGTCGTAATCATCTCTACCTTTTGATTTCGAAAAGAAGCTTGTTTGCGTTTGTCACTTGAAAGCAAATTCAAATTTGTACATCAAATTTCTTTTTAGGCATCAATATTAAGAAAGTGAAAAAAAAATACATGCACATGTGCATTTGCATATTGACAGTCTATTTGGCTTGATTTAGGAAAAGTTCATTTACAGTGTGCTCTTTGCTCTTTGAGAAAAGATTGTGTCTTGCTTTTCCCTTTGTAGCTAGGATTTTCATTGCTGAAAAGAGATAAAAGTTTGCTTATCATCTTTAGATTTCATTTTAGGAATTACATCTACATCTCGTGGTGAACCCAAAAGGCAAACTTCATAAGAAAGATCAACTTAAAATAAATTGAATGAATCTAACAACGCTTTGGAACTTAACGCACAACATTTAGAGGTCTAGGCTAGAGACGTATTCCGGCGTCGTAAAGCCTGGTAACTGTTGTCCTCACTGATGGTTGGGTGATTCCTCCACTTTGAGACGATAAGTGCCAGTACGGACTTGTGCTCCCACGTACCGTCGAGTATATATTGGGAGACCCCTATAGGCTTAAAACCTTTTATCCATAGGAAGCCGTGTCGGCCGCCCTACTGATCGGAATGCACCGAACACAGCATTCGGGAAGATTGACTACCGTACCGTAAAAAGTATTCTGCAGTTTTGCGATTGGTTTGGTACTCCCTCTACCTAGATCTCCAGAGCAGTCCCTTTCGTTCCTTTTCAGACTCCTTAACGGAAAAGGTCCATCTGAGCACTTGTCACTTCAGGCTCATTAAAAATCGAAGGAGACTAGAGTCATCTTTTGTTTTTTCTCGACTCTTTAAAACTGAAAAAACAAGTTGTGTCAAAGCGTCTAAAAATTTATTTTAAACGAAATATTCATACCCTTTTCCTACGTTGATCTTAGGTTGAGAAAATGGAGTCTACCAACCAAGGAATTCCCCTTGGTGGAAATCCTAGTCCCTTCTCCTCTTGGGGAGATGTCGGTGCACCCCATATGGCCACATTGTTGCTTCCAGGGCTAACAATTGGCTTGCCAGTATGGCTCTTCTCAACCAATGTCGTTCAGAACACCACCATTCCTGAACAATCAAATCAGAAATTAGACGAGTCCAGAGTTGCCCACCAACCTTCTACTTCCTCTAATGCTTCCTCTCCTCCTTCCTCTTCGCTTAATGGGGCTGGCAAAGCCAAAAGTCAAGTTCTTAAAGAGAAGAAGGAGAAGAAGAAGAAAGAGAAGAAGAAGAAGGAGCCAAAGGCGAATGGGGGAAAACGAGTGTCATCTAACAAAAATCCACACACTGCACCAACCAGGCCTAAATCGCCATGTGTCATTTGCAAAGGAGACCACTTTCACAGAGATTGTCCTTGCATTCCTCGGATACTAAGGGACTGGTCTCCTCGTTTGCACAATCCGGTGTCATCAACCTCTAGTGATCATGTTGAAAGCACACCGTCAACTAGCGAAAGTGAAGCCCCAGGACAAAAAGGGAAAGCTAGATTTCCTTGTAAACTATGCGAAGGCAATCATGCCGTCCACCATTGTCCCTTCTTAGACGAAGAGAAAAGAGTTTTGGATGATTTTCCGGTTTCACCGTTACAGCTTCCTCCTGGATATAAAAAACTCTTGCTGAGTCCGTCGCTAGTTGAGAATCCAGTTGGCCCGCTCAAGTGGTCGGCTGAAGCGCCTATCATTGAATATAAACCACCTGAATCCATACCAGACGAAAGTCAAAAGGTCGAGGCGGCAGTTGACCCGGTCTTGCCTTCAGAGGTTTTATCTTCGGATGATATAGTCACTGAAGAGAACAAGGATGACACCGTCCAAATTCTCTTCATCAACACAGACTCCGACGAACATGGGGGCAATCTACCCATTCCCTTACCGCAGGAGGGAAGTTTGTCAGAGCCATACCCGACCGTCTACTCGGTCCCACCTCCAAGCAACCTAGTTGTCTCCTTCAACTAGAATCAACTAGGCAGACCCCATTTACCAGCAAGCATACCATTCCGAATTATCATTCAAATATATAGAATGGTCATGGCTAGTACCATCATAGATGAGGGGGCTTCTGTGAGTATCCTTTCCTCTATTGCTTGGAAAGCGCTTGGTTCGCCATCGCTGTTGCCTGAAATGAGAAATCTGACAGGTTTTGATAAAGGAACCAATCAACCTTTAGGGATCCTTCCCGATGTGCCCATAACATTGAGAAGGAAGACAGTTCAAATGAATGTAATGGTTGCTCAAGGACCCTTGGATTATAACCTACTCCTTGGACGAGACTATATTTATTGCATGGGAGCCATCGTCTCCTCACTCTTTAGAGTAATGTGTTTTCCGCACGAAGGAAGAGTGGTCAAGCTCGTGGACCAACTTTCATTTCCCGGATCACGCATAGAAAATAGTCATATACCATCCCTAAATGGTCTCTTCACGCAAGAAATGTCTCAATCCCCAGTCCGTCCTCCCGATGAGCACGAGTAATTCAGAGGGATATGACTGAAACCCAAGGGGCATGCGTCCTGGTCTGCTTCGGCAGGAAAACTTCGGGTATAGGATAGGTTTCCGCGGGAGAATATGACTAGTCTGTACCCCGTCCGTCGGTGGAAGAGGGGTTATTCTAGAATAATATTCTCTTGTCAAAGTTATGTGAGTGGCGGATGTCGTTGCTCACCTTTGTTTATCTCGGTAGACATCACTGAAGAAGTGTTTTGTTTGCACCGCGAATAGAACAATCTTTGGGTAACCTGTAAGAGGTAGGCCTTTCCCGATAGAACAAATGTTTTGTCTGCAAATTGAGGGGTAACCTTGAAACCATATTTTATACCTGTGGGCATGCAAAACTTTTGGAGTGCAAGCGAGGGGCGGCTATTTATTTTTTAAATTTTTAGGACCTCTGACCCTTTAAACTCGTAGGATTAGTCGTCACCGAACTTGCATAAAGAAAGGATGTGGGGCAAAAATCTAAAAATTGCCGTTTTGTATATGAGACTTTCTTATCATATGACTTGATTAATCGAGCAGTTTTAGCGCATAGTTCAAGCTCGTTAAAAAATAAACATAAGATCTGAGCAAATGTTTCCACCCGCATTTAAGCTCGTTAAAAAATGAACTATTCCCCGGTAAATAACCACCGTGAATGAAGCATTTCAGCCATTAAAGCCTTGGTCGTGTTTGCATCGTCACCTCCACTTTTCCATTGGCCGATCATTCACCTCCATTTGATTGTTTACCCATTTTGAGGAACAGCTACGAAGAGTGATTTCACTAGCCATCCTTGTGACACTGTCGTGATTGGAAAATTCCAAGCCTTACCTGGAATCAGATGCTACCCATTTTATCACTCGTTCCTCAAAAGACGAGTCTTCTTTAAGCTCTTTTCAACTAACTCGTAAATATGAAAAGATTGCAGAGTTTTGGCCTTCCAGCTCGTTAAAGCGACCGGACGTGCTATCCCTCCTCTAGATTTTAATCTTTTTGGACCTAAGGGATTATTGCACAAAAAGATCGAGCGCTTGTTTTGTTCGGCTCGTTAAAACTATCGAAAATTCATCCCTTCTGTATTGTTTTATAATTTTTCGGACTTAAGGGATTAGATGACGAAAAAGGAATTTTGGAGTTACCTTTACGTACCTTTTCAGACTCTCTAAAAATGAAAAGGACCGAGTTATCTTTGTCATTAAACTCATTAAAAAGATTAATAGCGACAAACTTGTCTTTAGACGAGAACGAGTTTCACTATCGCTAGGCTCGTTAAAACATAGCGATGGGTTTACCCGAAGGGAAAATTATAGAACAAGCATATGTTATCCTCCTCAAGCTTGAAAAAAATAAAGAGGTACTGGTCAGCAATGACTGGGGAAAAATTGGGAAGAAAACTCAAAGAATCTTTATTGGTAGCAAGTCACTCTTGAACATGACACTTCCACTCTGTGCCTAAGTCGGGTTGGGTTGTTTCATTCACCGGTCACATCACCATGGTCACGCCATACAATCCACATTTGGGGTAAATGCTACCAATCCATCACATAAGTGTCGCCGACATGTTCAAGAGAAGTCATCCAGAGAAGTCACCCGTGTCCCATCCACTACCATACATTATACTTCATTCTTTCATGACCGCCATCCTGAACCATATATCATCAGATTGTTTTCACCTCCATCAAAATCATTTGCTCCGTTCCGTGTCATTGATGTGGGATTCATTAAGGCCCTCCTTTGACGGATCGCTTCTTGTCGACACCAGCTCATTATCCAAGAAGTTGATCTAGGAACACCCCATTCAGTACTTTGAAGCTTGCATGCCTCAATGGCAAGTTTCTCACTTCCGGCGACAGGTATACATCAATGACCTTCGACCGAAAGATTTTGCGTGGTGTTCGATGCCAAGTCCTTTATTCACACCACGTGAATTGTACTGCAGTACCTTGATGGTCATCATCATTATTGGTGATTCCTCTCGCGCTTGTTAAAAGTTTACATCATTGACTGGTAATCAAGCGATGTCTTTCCATGTTCGACTTCAAAACATTTCTCACATGGATCGACTTGTACTTCGAGTGAAGATCGGACGAGATTGAAGACCCCGGATCTAGTTTCATCCATCCGGGCTGCGATATATATTCAGGAAAATAAAGACATTGAAATGTACAGCATTGCAGCACAGATAATCATCCTACCAAAAGGATGATGGCTCTATCAGAATCATCAGTCTACCATCAGACGATTGTCTGTCCTATGTACGTGAAAATGAATTTATAAAGCTGAGCATGGGAATGCCCGCCTCAGATAGATCATGAAAACATTATGAAGATAATGTATTGTATTGTATCTTATTACAGGTCTCCCCCCAGCATTGAAAGAACTTCGGATCCTCCTAATAAAGCATTTCACCCGATAAACGGCCTCATACTTTAGGGGGCAATTGTTATAGACATTTTTGTGCCTTACAGCTCTAAGCATGAAATGTCCATAAACCAAGGTATCCTAAGTCCCTAAAAGTGTTGTTTCGGTCCCTAAAGGAACAAGGTCAACAAATTACAGCTTCTCCCAGAAGTTCTCCACCAGAAACTGCTCAGAATCAGTCAAATCAGGATCATTTCAGCTGCTCCACTAGCTAGCTGCGTTGCATAGCACCCAAGTACCCTAGCTAGGTGCATTGCAACGCACCTAAATGCACTACCAAGGTGCGTTGAGCTGGAAATGACAAATGGAAGCTTCCAGAATCTTCCCCAATGACACTTGCCTCACTGAGTTCGACCAAGGATGAGTAAGAGGCTCTCAGTCTCAAAGTGGAAGCAAGAACTGACAGAGAGAAGCCACTAGTCAAATCATAAGCTGACTCATCCTCTTTGCATACATCTATATATGGATCCCTCATCCCAGAGATCCAGAGGCTAGAATTTTGTACATTGCAGAGAATTGTTGTTGGTTTTGAGATAGATATCGGAGTATTGGGTGATTTATGCTTTGTTGGAGGTGAAGAGGGGATTCCTTTGCCGGGAGGTTGATGCTGGATCAGGAATCATCGGTTGTAACTCCTCCTGGATCTTCTTGTTATATCAATAAACTATTTGAGTTTCTCCTACATGCTTGTGTATCATTGATGTTTGTTACATTTGTATGTTTAGCTTAAATTTGATCCTAAGCTATTTATGAATATAAATCCATGTCTTTGTGTAGTTTTCTTCTTCTGTGATCTTACAGGAACTTGGTGAAGCTGGGCAAGTAAGGAAGCAGGTAGCTGGAAGCTGTCAAAGAGGAGAGAGATTGGATCAAAGGACTAGCGCAAGACACAGGTTGGTTCATCCTATTCCTCTTCATTTATAGTTCATAAAGAAGAATACAAAAGTAGTTTTCCCTGTTTGTTTCTAAGGTCACTGTCACACCTTAGTGGGATAGGGTCGTTCTGAGTAGACACTTTTCCCATTAACAACTACGGCAGTGGTCCATTAATGACTACCTGACTAGTGTATATATAACCATGACTGCCTGGTGTATATACATGTCCAGCGTATATATATAACCTATGTATTGTAGTGTATATTGTCCAGTGTTTTCATTACTGCCCAGCGTATATACTGTCCAGTGTATATATGTAACCTATGTACTGCAGCGTATATACTTCAGTGTTTTCATTACTACCCAGTGTATATACTGTCCAGTGTATATATATAACCTATGTACTGTAGCATATATACTCGAGCGTTTGCATTACTGCCCAGTGTATATACTATCCAGTGTATATATGTAACCTATGTACTGCAACGTATATACTCCAGCGTTTTCATTACTGCCCAGCGTATATTATATGACTGTGTGGCATTCATTCCCATATGTGTATTATAACTGCGTGGTATGATAATGTGGCATTCATTCCCATATGCGTATTATAACTCCTTATGTATTGCGTTCTCCTCATGATCAGCATATAATAGTTGCGGCTCTTCCATATGACAATGGAGCATATTCATCACAAGACTGTCTTGCGTGTAAGGAACAACGTGTTCCCTGATCTGCGTATCGATGTACAACATTAGCGTATTTGTTGATCTCCATATTAATGGTCTCCATTAACAGCGTATAATGTCCAACGTATCAGGTCTCTGTGTGCATCCTCATAAGCCTGCAACTTACTATGGCTAGGTCATTACAGCAGTTAGGGCATCATCTTTAGTCTAGCGTATCTTCATTGTGTCTCTCCTTCACCAAAAACCCAAGACGTGGAGAGGAGGAGACTACACATGAAGAGGTGTATCCTCAAATGACCTCAAGTCCTCTTCAATTTATACTAAAACATAGGTGATGAATAGGCATGTCTTTTAGGCTTTTGAGCCTACTCAAGTTGCTGATCAACTAGATGATAAATCCATAATCAAAATAAATTCATATATCCATAAATACTTATCGGAATTAGTTGATTTTTAGATCAATCCTACACCTCTCGACGAGAGGGACCCAATAAAAATATCAGTTGCCATGAATAAGCTAACCCACATGGAGTTTGGCCCTAGTTGCCAATTTAACAGTTTTTAACCACAAAACTGACCTGGGGGACCCCATCCCAATATGCCCACAACACAAAGGTCATGACTCGCCCTCAAGTCATTCGATTCGTGCAATGATCTTGCTGCGAAGATCCCCCAGCTCTACCTGCACAACTACGACCTTGGCAGCACTATGTGTAGCTGCATGCTTGACTTTCTTGATGAGATGCTCCGTAGCTGGTCCTTCCACGACTAGCTTCATCGTTTGTTGAGTCGTCTGCAAGCCTGTCATATTCTCCTGAATGCTAGTGGTAACCTAGTAGTCCTCATCTAACCAAGGTATCAATGTTTCCTTCAGCACGCCCTCCTTCCTCCGAGCTGCTTCAACCTGTGCGCGGAGCTATTTCCCCTCCTGCAACTTGGAGAGGCGCTGCACTGGAGCAATTGAGCACGTTGTCACCCTGACTCATCATACTGTCGTTGGATCTCCTGAACCTTTGTATTGAGCATCTGCAGGTTTGGGTCCTCCTGCGAACTTTATAAGACAATCTTTTTTATTTCATTTTCAAATTTATCCTCTCTTTTGTTTAATAAAGTAACCCTCTTTTAACTTTCCTTTAGTACTTTTAAGAAAAAACTAATTTTCGTTAACTACTTTTTCTTATATTTTCTTTCAAATAAAAGGACATTTTTCATGCAAACCAAGAGATCCAAGATTTGATCCCCTAGTTGTGACCTAGTCTACAAAGAGGAGGAAAGGTCATAGACCACCAAAGGTATGGTGGAAGCAACCATAATTGACCTCATGTCATGTGAATACAAAACTAACTCAATTTCTTATTCCTCTGGGTTACAACAAAAAAGGCCTTTTCCCAAAAAAATAAATACACCTTGTTTACAAACCTCATTCACTTTATAAATAGTCACTTTAATATTAAAATATTTTTCTTGTTCACTTTATCTTATATGAGATACCTTCCTCCTTATATAAAGATACCTTCATAAATTTTCCTTTTAAATCACTCCCCATTTTTTTCTTTATTTAAATAACCACTTAGCTTTAAATGAAATATATTATACTTTAGTTACTTATTCATTTATTACATAATTGTAATAAAATATAGTTATATAAGATTCTTATTTTTAAATAATATTTTCCGTTAAAAAAAAAAACATTTTCTAATGTCAAGCATCACGATCCTATTCAAAAGACAACAATAGTCATAGGACTTTAACTTGGAAATTGTACAACATATTTTTTTTTCTTATGTGACAACTAAAATTTAGCCCATAGCAACATGGACGAATGACAGTTGTATACTACAAAAATATGCATAACTACGATACTTGCATCAATGATCGAACCTGTCGAGTATGAATTACATACACAATTAGCATGCACATGTGTGTGCCTAAAACATTAAGCCAAGTGGAAGAATTGTTGTCATTATATGTCTTGTTCAACCAATCACATTTGTAGAGGGTTTAAGTGTAATCATCAATATATTAGTTGTATGTGTGAAATGTTCGATCTTGCAATGGAAATTTAAATTTTAAACTTCAAATGACCCAGAGCTAATTTATGGTCAAAAGTCCCAAATGAATCCAGCAAACTTTGGAATTTTATGTGGCTAGAAAACACCATAGTTATATTACAAAGGGTAAACAAAAAAAATTGTGACCAACGGTTTGGTGGATGTTGGCTTGAAGGGGCCTGACCTAGGTTCAAAATTGTTTTAGCCAAACAAATCCCGCACTACCAGCCCTTTCGGCAACAGTCCGTGGAGCGCAAACTGAAGTCTCACCCAAGGTAGTAGGGGAGGGTGCTGGAACCAGTTTCCACACCCTTGGGATGTCTAGATGTGTTCTGGAGGGATCGCGAACTGATATGCGCCTTCACACCACTCTGCACTATAGTCATGTTTCTACATAGGTCCGCACCATGGCGCTTCTTAATTATTATTATTAATGAGTGTATTATAGATCAGATCTAATTCTTAAGGTATTTAAGCAAACATTTAATAGTAATAGCCAGTGCGCGAAATCATACATAAGCATAAATTCCGAACAGAAACATATAGATCATAACAGATGAATAAACCAGAATATAGCAAGATCTGCAATATTTCAGAACCAACTTATCTTTATTATTGTCTTTGCTTTAGCACAATCCACTTCTTACCCTACACACTCAGCTACAGGGGTCCGCGCACATAGCTGTGGACTCTACTAGGCCTCTGCGCACACAGCTGCAGAGCCTCTATCTATCTACTAACACCCTCGACTCGGACTTACAGACGCAGAGAGAATATTTCCTTCATAAACCCATAACATTCAAGATCAAAACCAAAAAATTGACTTCTACCCTTAGAGCCTTGCTCTATTTATACATTCCCATGGTCCGTTGACCACAGGCAGGCCGAATTACTATCTATTTTCTTACATTATTTTCAGTCAGACAACCCTTTGACTTGACTCGTTACAACTCGTGCTTCGCACACTTCACGATACCTTTACCATACTTTTTCCCAAAATTGTGGACTTTAAGCCTGAAAACCCTTACGCAGGGGATCCGCTGCCCAACAGGCCCCCAACACAATCATCGTGACTCATCTCGAGTCACTCGACTAGTGCGGCAATCTTCACGCGGAGGTCATCCAACAACTTTTGTGCTTCACTTACGCCCGCAACAAATTCTTCCGCCATCTGTTGTATCTGTTGTACGTGAGCCACCAATGCATCCCTATCAGTTTCAGTTGCCTGTCGGGTTCATATATGGCCTGCATGTGTGCTAACTCTCCCTCGATGTTGGTGGAGACCACGAATGCCTCATCAAGTCAAGGCTGGATGTGTTCTTTGAGTAATGCTTCCTTCTGTCGAGCGGCATCAACTTGTGCCTTGAGAACCTCGGCCTCCCTCATTTTGGCTAATTGTTGCGTGATGGAGACAGTTTGCACAATCCCCCAGACTTTGTCATAAGCCTGTTGTAACTCCCGTGCTTTTATCTCTACCTGTTGTAGCGTTGGGTCTTCCTAAAGGGATGTGAGCGTAAGGAGGGACTGATCCAACAATCCTGAGAAATATTGGAGAGTACACCCTATTACTTCCAATCCAGCTTGAATTTCACCACAACACTGCTCTCAAACTTCTGGGCGTGTAGGCGGTTGCACCTTCATCCTTAGTTCCGTAGTTTGTAATTTTAATTCCCACTGAGCTTCTGCGGCCTCCTCTTGGGCCGTATGGATTCCTACGGCCATTTGATGAATCTTGTCAACTATTGGAAGTTCCACTGGCATAACCAACTCTGGTACCTTGCTACAGACCTCCGTCACGACTTGTTCCAATTCCTTGTTGTGTGTGACCAAGTCATTGCGTTGTAGACTGACCTGCTCCAAATTTGTCCTATGCTCCATTAAGATTTGGAGGGCGTGACCTTCCCTGGCACGGAGCTCAGCGGTTACCCCATCCTGCAATTGGTATAGGGTTTCTCTAGGAAGGGCGGCCAAATTCAGCCCCCAACCCCTCATGTCACCTTCAACTTCTGCTACGACAGCTCCTACTGGTAATACTAAAGTGTTCATGGTGGAGGCATGCACCATCTGCTCCGTTGCGGTTATACCTTCCGCGAGGGTCGGAATCATCCCTCCTGGGGGTCGCACCTGTAACACCTGCAACTATGCCCTAAGCTCCCCCAACATAGTTTTCTGCTCTGTCATCAGCTCCTACAGAGCACCTTGAGTGACATCACATGCTAGTTTGCTACTGTCCAGAAAATCTTTCTCCAAGGTATTTGCTGTCTTTGTCTTTTTGTGTGTATGTGGCGGCTCCTGGGTGCACAGCCTCTTGACTTGGGTCAATTTTGCAGTGCATTCCTGTGTCTCCACTTCCCCTTGTATGTCCTTCTCTGTGGACATTTACTGATCATTCCTGATCTCTTCAACGATTTTTGTGGTGGTTGCTGCTATTTCCTCGGTCGCCTCCTGCTATGAGGCTACTTTCTATTCTTGGCACGTTTTTTCCACCATCATATTGATTCGCAACTTGAGTTCCTTCTTTCACTGTTGTGCTACCATCTTTTCCAATTCATCCACATCCGCGATGTGCCACTCCGAGCCCATGCTACCATTACCTCATAAATTGCATCATCCGTTGCGATGAACAGAAGCTTTACCCATGTGTGATTTGGATCCTTCCATGCTCGGATATACAGATTATGCATGTCCGCTTTGAACTCAGCCATGCTTTGCAAATTGTTGTATACTGTCGGGGATAACCATGGTCTATGAGCAATCCATGTCCAAATACTCACCTTCATGAATATCCAAAACACCTTGATCTCACGAATCCTCGTGGCATCTTTCATAGCCCGAAGTGAGTTATACAGCATGGCTTCAGGGAGGTTCTTTTCAATGTCGGGAAATTGGTTGCCCTTCAGCAGTTCTCCTGCCACTAGTAGGATTGTTAGGAGAAACCAGCGTAATGGAATGTCTTACCTTGCTCCTACGCTTCTTGACAATTCATCAAAAATTCATTATAGAGGAGTCGCGCTGAGTTGAACTAAACCCCTTCTGCACACTCCTCTGCGAGCACAAATATAGAGGCTGGTACCTCATCTGTATGACATTTCCTCATGAGCTTACCGGCTAATAACAGGGTGGCAATGTGCACCCTTTGGTCTTTGATGTTTGCTATTACATACCCCTGCTTCCGCTTTTCTAGCTTATATTTAGCCTTCATTGCTTCTGCGAGACCCACACGCTACTTGTTTCAGCTATGTCTGTTGGATTGTTCCCTTTAGTAGGTAGATGGGTAATTCGGTATACTAAATCATCTGTGATGGGAATCGGTTCCTCCAGCCAGAGATACCCATCATGTACTAGACATAGTAACTATCGAATAAAAAAAATGGTGATGGCCGCGTGGTGATAGTGGGGTATCCACCTTAGATTGAGTAATCCCGCCTATTCCACACCCTGTAACCACTTCCGCTGCAGCAATTTCTCCTTGACCAATTGGGGAAACTTCTCGCTATCCACAAGATCCCAATCTTCAAACTTGATATTCGGTATTCGGCCTAGCGGCAGACCATCAAATCTTATTTCATCTGGAAGAAGCAGAGTCTGGAGCATACTCTTCGTGGCCTCTAGGTCCTTAGGTACCTTAGCCATCCTGTTCCATGGAGAGATATATGGTGGTAGTGAAGGTATTTGGAAAGCATCCTCCTCTTCCTCATCCTGTGCTTCAATCTGAGCGATCAGGGCTTGCAAATCTTCCTCGTCCTCCTCTATTTCAGTGGTGATTGCTTTGCCCTTTTTGGCCACTGATAATTTATTGAATCTTGGTGATACCCGGACTGGCCCCATAGTCTGCTTGTCTTTTCGGGGTCGCGGTGTGTGTGGGGACTTTGGAACCTTAGGGGCAGCAGTCGCTTCTTATGGCTCGTCTTAGGTCGGATACAACTCTTCCACGAACCATGCTCGGGTTCTAGCCATGGTACTCATGGGATGCCTGGTAGTTGGATGTTTGTTGTTCTATACTAGCTCAAATCTCAAATATCCCAGTGTTGTCCAAGGGTTTTTATAGGAACATGTAAATTTGAATGTAACCCTTCCCTCCACTTCCAATTCATTAATATCTTCTTGGTGGCAGATCTTTTCATATCTAGCTCGGGACTCCTGTCTTAATGGCCCACCGCCCACTCCTCTCTGCCGTAACTCAAACTTCTTGTCATGAATAGTGACGTCAACGGTCACCTCCCAACCTTCCCACATAGTAGCGTAGCCCCTTCGGTGCGACCGCCATCTTGCCGACCAACTGGCCCTGCATGGAACCTTCTTTCCACGCAGGCTTCCTGCAGACTTGTTTATAGTCCCACACCTCCTTTCAACTGCTCAGAGCACTGAGACTGTGCTCTCCACAACTAGTCAAGTGTGAGATTTTAGCTTCCCTGTTAGCCCGGGCTATGGGCACCTTTCTGGTACCTTCGTATCCATTATCCCATCGTGCGTTGTTGTATATGGTACACTCCTCCATTGGTGCAGTCGCAGCCATGATAGCAGGGTCGTAGCTCATTCTAGTACTGAGGTAGACCCGACTAGGTCTAGTTCCCTTATTTGCAGATTCGCGCGGCCCGCTTTTGTGACGCTGATTTTTATTTTGCTGATTTCTTCATCCAACATCGCACTTTTCCTCCTTAGCCATGCTCATTCTTCATCTATTTCATGAAGACTACTGATGTTGCACCAAATGGCTTCTTGCAACCGCCGAATTCCTTTTCCTAGGACCTCACCTGTAGTCTGAACTGCAGAGTTTGCGATATAGGAGTTTTTTTCATTACCTTCACCCCCCTCCTTTTGATGATGATCTTATAGGCCCATCAAACCCCTGGTTTCCGTAGATTCCCATTGGATCATCTTATCAGGCAGATGTTGTTCATGCTGCCCCCTGTTTTCCTACTGGCTTTGTCGCGAACAGCCGGTGGAATGCATCGTTGTTGCAAATTCTGATTTTTTATTCTTAGTCGGTTAGGCGTTTGCACAACATACACCTACATCCTATGCCGATGATGGATGCTCACCCCGCTTTGTATTCCAAACCATACGTGTACCTACCTTATACATTTGTGCCACTTTCTCCTAGTCTTTTGGCATGTGCTTCACCCTTGTACAGTTGTTGCGTACAATGCCCCCATTTGCACAT
Source organism: Pinus tabuliformis (assembly GCA_031772625.1). Lineage (NCBI taxonomy): Eukaryota > Viridiplantae > Streptophyta > Pinopsida > Pinales > Pinaceae > Pinus > Pinus tabuliformis. Next base: position 51,479,606 of record CM062813.1, read on the forward strand.
CCTGCCACTTTTGTTCCAAAATTACCTTTTCACAGTGGTCTACAGGTTCCTCCACATTTGTTGCACCTGCATCTATTGGCAGCTCCCTTTCTTCTATTGTTACACGGCGTAGTGATCTAACCATCATATTACAATTGAGCGTTGTTACTTCATGCAATCGGTTATGCCATTGCTCAATCTCTTCATCTGAATCCGACGTGCAGGAACTGTCACGTTCCCATGAGATTCTCCCGTCCACTGTCAGATTCACCTGATCCTTATCTTACGCTGTGATCTGGTAGATGCATACCAATTCATCATCACTGTCCTCATCATGCACAAGCTCAGTGTAGTGCACCCCTTTGGGTGGGTCCAGCGAAAACACTATGCGGAGAGACTTTTTCTCGAATATCATTTTTCGTCCCTTTAGGTTGATGACTTCATTCATATTTGTGGCCCAGTCTATCCCTAACAATGCAGGATATGGGTTACTGTCATCCACAATTTCTGTTACCTCAAAATCTGTTTGTGTGCTCACACCTTCAATGTCTACTGTAACTCCTTGCAATCTCCCCATGGGCAAGATCTTCTATTGGTTCGCCATCTGTAATTGAATAGGAGACCATTGTAGTGTGGGCCTGCCCATGCATTCCTAGGTCTGTTTAGGTAGCACATTCACATCTGATCCCAAGTCCAAAATGACCTGATCCATCTCATAGTCACCAATCTATGCAATCAACTGCATTTCTTGCCTGGTGCGCAAAGCATGTTTGCCTAGCTTCAGGACCATGCGTGGTTCACCCGACCCTATGCACCTAGTTATTAGTTCTTGCAATCCCTTAACTACTTTATTGTCCCGTAGCAGCTTCATGCACATCTCTAAAAAGGTAGTTAGCATAGAAGGATCCATTTCTGGTTCAACTTGATCTTGGCTACCTGAAGTAGAGGTCTCCGCAAAGCTCTTCTTAGCTTCCATAAATGTCTCCTTCGCATGTTCCAAATCAAACTCAGGTTTCTTTGTAGGGGCCTTGCGAACCCATGTATCCTCCTCAAGTTGTTTCCCCTTATCTTCTCTTGTAGTCGCACCATTTCTGAGCACTATGTTCATGTTAGGGTCCGCTTCATGATCAAAATGGTAACAGTATGGGCAACATGTTTTGGTCGGGTTCATGCAGTCACGCGCATAGTGCCCAAGTCCCTCCACAATTGTAGCAAATTAACTGTCCACGCCCTTGTCCGGGTCCCATTCCTCCTCGTCCCCGTCCATGTCCCTAGAATCCACCACACACTATTGTTGTAGTTGGATCCTCACCTCACGCCTCAGTCTGCATCCTATAAGCAGGTGTTCGATCCATCAGCAACTCATAACTTCGACAATTTCATTCGTCATGGCCCATCGATTTAAGAAAAAAGAAAAATAGTTGTTGGGAAGGTTGTATAAATTTCTACAATAGATGACAGTTATCCGTTGTGTGCTTTCCTCCCACCTGATAGATCGCACACCAGAGCGCGGGCGTCGCACTTGGCCCCGCCTATGCCTCTGGTCACAATGGCATTGGTCCCCCCTGCCAAATAGTTCGCGAATATCTGGCAATTATCATTATCGTTGTTTTAGGGAAAACTAGTGTCGATTCGAACTGCTAGTCCCACTAAGATGGTTAGCTATCTTAGAAACAAACAATGAAAGCTTTTCAAGAGTTCCTTTAAGTGTGATAGATGGAAGAGAAGAAAAGAGGACCAACCTGGATCTTCCATTTTGATCCTAGCTTGATTTCGCCTTTCCTTGATAGAATTTCCCACTCCTCTCCTACTTGTCCCGCTTCAAAGAGTACCTATAGAGTAAAAGTAACAGCAAACTATCAAATCATATCTATCTAAAACATCATAAACAATGCGGAATCAGAAACACATTGACCATAGAATTGCATTCATAAACAATAAGATTCATAAACATGATTATATGGAGGAAAACTCAAAGAAATTTATTAATAGTAATGTAAGAGAGGATTACAACCCAGTTTTCTGCTCCAGCATCATCCTCGCAGTTGTAGAAGCCCTCTTCACCTCATGAACAAGCAAATCACCCAACAATGCAATGTCTCTTCTCACCAACAAACGAACAACACTTCCTTACAAATTACAAAATTCCAGCCTCTAGATCTTTCAGATGAGGGATCCATTTATAGATGTCTTGCAAGGGAGTGAGTCAGCTCTGGGTTTTTGATTAGTTTCATTCCACTGATAGTTCTTGGTTCCACTTGGAGATTTCAATGATCTCTTACTCATCCCTGGCCGAATTCAGAGAGGCAAGTGTCACAAGAGAAGTTTCTGGAAGATTCCATGATCATCCACCTTGCAAACTGTCTCTACCATTTGTCTATTCTTGCTCACCACACCCCACAGAAGGCCATTTCAGTATGCATCGCACCTAGCCAGTTTGGCAGTCAGTATGCATCACACCTTGCCCATGGAGCAATCTGTATGGTCCATTTTTGGCCAGTTCTAAGTATTTTTTCAGGTGGAACTTCTGGGAAATGATGTAATCAGTTGAACATGATCCTTTAGGGTATGAAACAACACTTTTAGGGACTTAAGGAGCCCTTAGATTATGGACATATGAGTTTGGGGTTGCAGTGCCCAAATATGTCTATAACAGCTGCCCCCTAAAGCATGAGGACGTAAATCTTCTGATGTCGGGCGAAATGCTTTATCATGAGGATCCGAGGTATTCATACTGGAAGATGACCTGTATAAGATAAAATACAATACATCATCATCATATTATTTTCATGATCTAGTTGAGGCAGGCATTCCCATGCTCAGCTTTATAAATTCATTTTCATGTACATAGGACAGATAATCGCCTGCTATTGCAGACTGGTGATTCTTCGCATGAAGAGTCATCTTCCCTGGCTTAGATGACTATCTGTGCAGTTTCTATGTACAATTGATGTCTTTATTTTCATGAATGTATCGCAGCCCAGATGGATGAAACTAGATCTGGGGCCTCCAAAACTCATCCAATCTTCGCCCGATGTACAAGTCAATCCATGTGAAGAGATGTTCTGAAGTCGAACATGGAAAGACATCACCTTATTACCAACCAATAATGTAAGTTGTTAACAGACGTGAGAGGAGTCACTGATAATGATGATGACCCTCAAGGTACTACAGTAAAATTCACGTGGTGTGAATATATGATCCGATTTCAAACACCACGCAAAGTCTTTCGATCGAAGGTCATTGATGTAAACCTGTCGCCGGAAGTGAGAAACTTGCCATTGAGGCATGCAAGCTTCAAAGTACTGAAAGGGTTGTTTCTAAGTCAACTTCTTGGATAATGAGCTGATGTCGACAAGAAGTGACCTATCGTAGAAGGGCCTTGATGTATCCCACATCTACGACATGAAACGGAGCAAATGATTTTTGTGGAGGTGAAAACAATCTGATGATATAAGGTTCAGGAATGGCGGTCATGAAAAATGAAGGGTGGAAGTATTGTAGTGGATGAGGCATTTTCTAGATGGCGAATTCTCTGAATGACTTCTCTTGAAAATATTGGCGACGCTGATATGGGCTGGTAGCGTTAACCCCATGGATGGCACGACGGACCAATGGTGACGGTGAACGGAAAAAACCCAACCAAACGCAATCACGGTGATGGAGTGAAAGTGTCATGTTCAAGAGCGACCTGCTACCAATAAAGTTCTTCAAGTTTTCTTCCCATTTTTCCCCAGTCATCGCTTACCAGTACCTATTTATTTTTGACAAGCTTGAGGAGGATAACATATGCTTGGTCTATAATTTTCCCTTCGGGAAAACCTATCGCTTTGTATTTAGCGAGCTTAGTGTCAGTGAGACTCGTTCTTGTCTGGGTGGACAAGTTTGTCGCTATTGTTTTAATGAGTTTAACGACAAAGATAACTCGGTCCCTTTCATGTTTAGAGAGTTTGAACAGGGACGAAAAGGAAATTCCCATAGTCCTTTTTCATGGCATAATCCATTAAGTCCAAAAAAGTGTAAAATAATATGAAAGGGATGACTTTTCGATAGTTTTAACAAGCTAACAAAGAAAATCACTCAATATTTTTGTTTAATAATCCCTCAGGTCCAAAAAGATTAAAATATATGAGAGGGATGGAATTCCCTTTACTTTAACGAACTGGAAAGGCCAATAGCTCGAAAATCTTTTTATTTTTAACGAGTCTAAAAAGAGTTTAAAAGAGACTTGTTTTTTAGGAACGAGTGGTATTTCTGGGTAGCAGTTGGTTCCATGTAAGTTTGGAACTTCTCAAAACATGGCAATTTCAAGAGGGTGGCAATCAGAATCACTCATTGAAAATGTTCCTCAAAAGGGTAAACAATCAAGTGGAAGCGTATGGTCGGCTAAATGAATGGAGGTGACAGAAGGAACACAACCAAAGTTCAAAAGGGCTGATAGCAAAGCGATCACAAAGGTTATTTACCAAAGGTGGGTTTATTTTTTAATGAGCTTGAACCTTGTGCCAACATGTGCTCAGTGCAGGTTGATTTTTTAACGAGCTTGAACCTTGCGGGAACATTGCTCTTACCAGCTTTTTGATAATGTCTCTTGGTAGATTTATTTTTTAATGAGCTTGAACACTACTATAACATGTGCTCATTACCTTTTTATGCAAGCTAGAAACGACCGAGCTATGAGGTTAAAGGTTTGAGAACCTACAAACTAAGAAAATCAAAGGTCGATTTTCACTTGTATGCAAAGGTTTGCATGCCCCCAGGTCTTTCAGTAAAAAGAGAGTTTCTAGGTTACCAAATGGAAGTTCCTACAGTTAGGCAGGATTGTTTCTGTCATGAGACAAAAAATCTTCCTTCGCGTTGTCCATCGAAATAGACGAAGGTGATTGTTGTGAGCTTCCAATCACATAACGTACGAAGGTGAATGCTGTGAGCTTCCATTCACAATCGTACAAAGGAAATAATTATGTCAGAGTGATTACATAACCTATACGGGAATGTTATTCAGTCCAAGTATTATGACCTTTCAAGAAAATCTCTCTTTTCCTCTGGGTTCGCCTACCGAAGCAGGCTAGGGTGCATGCCCCCTAATCTTCATCACACTGACCGAACTACATGTGGTAATTAGGTGGATGGAATGAAGGTTTAAGAGACATTGATGATGCGAAGACCATTTAGGGATGATGGTTGATTCATAGCTGTGTTTGAACCAGAAAATGAAAGTTGGTCGACAAGTTGCACCAGTCTACCTTCATGTGGAAAACGCATCACTCGAAAGAATGTGGAAACAATAGCTTCCATGCTATATATATAGTCACGTCCAAGGAGTAGATTGTAATCTAGTGGACCTTGGACTACCATCACATTCAAATGAATGGTTTTCTTTCTCAAAGTTATTGGTAACTTTGGAAGGATCCCTAACGATCGATTGGTTCCTTTGTTGAAGCCTGACAAATTTTGCTTTTCAGGCAGAAGCGATGGCGAACCAAGCGCTTTCCAAGTAGTTGAGGAAAGGATACTCACCGAAGCTCCTTCATCTATGATATTAATAGACATGATCATTTTGTAAACTTGTACTATGATTTGGAATGGCACATTAGATGGAAGGCGGGGTTTTGCTAGTTGATTCCAATCAAAGAAAACAACTAGACTGCTTGGAGGAGGTACCGGATAAATGTACGGATAAGTTTCATGAACTGGAGGGGTCTCTTCCTGTTGTAAAGGAATGGGTGGATTGCCCCCAAGTTCATTAGACTCTGTATTGACAAAAAGAATTTGAACTATGTCATTCTCATTCTCTTTGGAAACTATATCATCTGAAGGTGGATTTTCTGAAGGCAAGACTAGATCGACTGCCATCTCAACCAGTTGACTTTGGTCTGGAACGTAATTAGAAGGTTCACTTTCAATGATAGGTGATTTGATCGAAAATTGAGTTATGTCAATCGGGTTTTCAACTAGCGAAGGATTTGGCAAGAGTTTCTTGTATCCAGGTGGAAGTTGCTGCGGTGAAGCAGGACAGTTATCCAAAATGCTTTTGGCTTCATCCAGAAAAGGACAACGGTGAAGAGTATGATCACCTTCACATAACCTACATGGAACTCTAACTTTTCCTTTTTGTCTATTGACTTCGTTTTCACTAGTTGATGGTGTGTTGTCAACCTGACTGTCAGAGGTTGATGACACCGAATGGTGCAACCGGGGAGACCATTCCCTCAAGATCTGCGGGATGCAAGGGAAATCTCGATGGTAATGTCTCTCCTTGCAAATTACGCATGGATTTTTTGGTTTGGAAACTTTAGTGTGTGGATTTTCACCAGATGATGCATTTTTGTTCCCTTGTTTAGTTGGCTTCTTCTTCTTCTCCTTCCCTTTCTTTTTCTTCTCAGCTACTTGGTTTTTAGTGTCACCAGTTTCACCAAGTGAAGAGGAAGAAGGGGAAGGAGAAACAAATAAAGTATAAGGAAAATGGGTAACTTTAGTATTGTCTGGTTGTTGATTAGATTGTTGAGGAATTATGTTGTTTTGAATGACAGAGGTCAAGAAAATCCATACCGGCAGTCCGATTGTGATTCTTGGAAGGGAAAAAGTAACCATGTATGGAGAACCAATATCTCCCCAAGAGGAGAAAGGACTAGGATTCCCTCCAAGAGGGATTCCTTGATTGGTAGACTCCATTATCTCAACCTCAGATCAACGAAGGAATATGGATGTTATTCCGATTAAAATAAATTTTAAGACACTTTGACGCAACTTGCTTTTTCAATTTTTATGAGTTAAGAAAAAACTAAAGGTGACTCTAGTCACCTTCGATTTTTAATGAGCCTGAAGTGACAAGTGCTCAGATGGACCTTTTCTTTTAAGGAGTCGAAAAGGAACGAAAGTGACTACTCTAGAAATCTAGACAGAGGGTTTACCAAACCAAATGTAAAACTGCAAAATACATCTTGGTGATAAATGATAGAGAAATTACCAAGGACTTATGTACGGCAGTCAATTTTTCCGAATGTTGTGTTCATTGCATTACGATCGATAGGGTGGCAAACACGGCTTCCTAAGGATAAAGGACATCAGCCTATTGTGGTCTCCCAATATATACTCGACGGTACAGGGAGCACAAGTCCGTATTGGCACTTGTCGTATCAAAGAGGAGGAATCACCCAACCTTCGATGAAAATGATAGTTACCAGGTTTTATGACGCTGGAACACGTCTCTAGCCTAGACTTCTAAATGTGTTGCGTTAGGTTCCAAAGAATTTTTATGTTCATTGAGGTTTATTTTAGAGTTTATCTTATTTAGAAGTTTTGTCTTTCAAGGTTCACTGTGTGATGTAGATGTGAAATTCCTAAATATGCAATCTAAAATGATAAATATTCGTTTATGTTCTTTTAGCAATGAAAATCCTAGCTACAAAGAAAAGAAGATTATGATTTTCTTTTAGCGGAGAGCATAGAGCACACACTAAATGCACTTTCCTAAATCAAATTTCGCATGCAGTCAAAATTCAAATGCACATGCATGTATTTGTTTTCCGCTTTCTTAATGTGTGAATGGAAAACAAGAAAACTAAGTACAGATCTGAACTATTTTCTTTCAAAGAGACATTCCTAACAATTTCTTTTCAAAACGAAAGGAAGACTAAGACGACACTTTTCGATTTCGAAATGAAAACTATAAAATGACACTTCAAATGCTAATAACTCAAATCAAGTACAATGACAAAAGTACAATCAACTATCTAGAAGAAGAAGACTTTATGAGACTCTTCTTCTAATCCAAAATGACAATTCTAACACTTGCATCAAAAACGACAGTTCGATAAGGCTACTTTCGACAAAGAAACACTATAAATGATTGACAAACACACAAAAACATTTACAATTCCTATCTAATGGAGGTTGAAATATGTGAAGGAAGAAGGTCTCAGCAAGAAGGTACTATTCATGAACAGCAAAACTACTGAATAAAGCTGAAAACAAGGAGGAAAAACCCAACTTTCAGAGAAGAAAGTAGTATCACTCAATCGTCGCACCTGTAACACAAGGAAACAGGGATGCATCTCACCTGAAACACATGGGAGGTGTGATGCATCCAATTTGCACAATTACAGACAGTGCGATGGGCCAAGGAGCGAAACTGAGCTTGGTTTTTGCTCAAAATTTGCAGCTAAGTTCACTGATTTAGGCTGAGTAATGATGGACAGTAAAGACAAAGCATAAGGGTAAGATCTGATGAGGTTCTGAGCTACAACAAGGGCACTTAGAATGCTTTGTAAGTTAGATGTTCAGTTCATAAACCAACCCGGAGATTGACTGAAGCAGCATTCATCTACTTCGCAATTGCATAGCAAAGGTGTTTCAAAGGCTAGCTGGCTAACTTCAGGCTCCATCTATAGTTTATAAAGAAAACAATAAACAAACAAAACAAACTATTCGATCCCTAGCGGAGTTGCCATTTTGTTCAGGGAAAACTAGTGTTGATTCGAACTACTAGTCCCACTAAGACGGATAGCTATCTTAGAAACAAACAGTAAATGTTTTTCAAGAGTTCCTTTAAGTGTGATAGATGGAAGAGAAGAAAAGAGGACCCACCTGGATCTTCTACTTTGATCCTAACTTGATTTCTCCTTTCCTTGATAGAATTTTCCACTCCTCTCCTACTTGTCCCGCTTCAAAGAGTACCTGTAGAGTCAAAGTAACAGCAAACTATCAAAGAATCTCTATCTAAAACATCATAAACAACGCAGAATTAGAAACACATTGACCATAGAATTGCATTCATAAACAATAAGATTCATAAACACAATTATATGGAGGAAAACTCAAAGACCATTATTAATAGTAAAGTAAGAGAGGATTACAACCCAGTTGTCTGATCCAGAATCATCCTCCCAGTTGTAGAATCCCTCTTCACCTCATGAACAAGAAAATCACCCAACAATGCAATGTCTCTTCTCACCAACAAACCAACGGCACTTCCTTACAAATTACAAAATTCCAGCCTCTAGATCTTTCAGATGATGGATCCATTTATAGATGTCTTGCAAGGGTGTGAGTCAGCTCTATGTTTTTTATTAGTTTCATTCCACTGATAGTTCTTGGTTCCACTTGGAGATTTCAATGATCTCTTACTCATCCTTGGGCAAAGTCAGAGAGGCAAGTGTCACAGGAGAAGTTTCTGGAAGATTCCACGATCATCCACCTTGCAAATTGTCTCTGCCATTTGTCTATTCTCGCTCATCGCACCCCATAGAAGGCCATTTCGGTATGCATCACACCTGGCTAGTTTGGTAGTTAGTATGCATCGCACCTTACCCATGGAGCAGTCTATATGGTCCAGTTTTGGCCAGTTCTGAGTAGTTTTTCAGGTGGAACTTCTAGGAAATGAAGTAATCAGTTGACCATGATCCTTTAGGTTATGAAACAACACTTTTAGGGACTTAAGGAGCCCTTAGTTTATGGACATATGAGTTTGGGGTTGCAATGCTCAAGTATGTCTATAACAATCGTGGCCATGGCCTTTACATTTTATGCACCACACCTCTTCGCGCACCTCTAACTGGGGCACCTTATCTTGTTTCAAACTTTTCATCTCCAAGCATAGGTTTTGTAGTTGCATGTGGATTTTCTAAACTCCCAACCCAAGATCTTGTATTGGGGTTTCATGCAAACTCATCGCTATCTCTAATGCTTCAGCCTAGGTCGAGATCTTTTGTTGTGATAGCGCCATTCTTAGATGTGGTGTCAAAGATGCCACAAACTACGCACGGTGTTGTGCCTCCATCAGTGTCATGTTAGCCTCACAGATCATACTCTTCAGTCTCTGATATAGATCCCAAGGAGTTTCACCTGGAAACATTACATTCTCCTTAAACCTGATAATCGACTGCATCTCTGATTTTGGCAAGCTAAATTCTTTGTTCAATGCATCCTGTATCCCTATTATTCACGCATTCAGGTGATCACTAGAGTGCTTTATATACCACATCAACGTGCGATCCTGCAATGCGCTTACTAGAGTATCCTTTTTGATGTTATCGTTCGTTACACCTTGGGCTTCCCATATAGCCTTTACGATGAACCAGAACTGATCTAGTTCCACATTTCCCATGCCTCTAAATACAGGCAATTTGACCGCACTCGCCATTCCAACCTTCAGTGGTGGTGGAGGTGGGGTAGGTGAAGATGGGGTTAATGTAGGTGAAGTTGGTGGGGGCGTGGGTGGAGGTGGTAATAGTGGAATGCACTGCTTGATCAACAAGACTGCGCTTCTCAGAGAGAACCCAGTGAGTTCCTTTTCGCTTTCTCGTGAAAGTGAAATCAGGGGACTATTCTCCAATCCTTCGGTCCCTCGGTAGCCTCTTTCACTCTGCATTACCCCATACATCAATGGATTCTCATAACCCATTTTTCACATAACAGCATTTTAATCCAAGTATTCAACGATTTGATGTACTTACCCCTTGGTCCCTGGAGAAAACACCTTTCTGCTTCACTATAGTTCACGGTTGTGTCTATCGCAAACTCAGTGATAAACCCTCCTATTATTCGATCTAGCCAATTATCTACTGCCCACGTGATTTTATCTTCAGATGCCTCTAGCTTACGCACCAAATCTGGAGTCCACACTATTGGTTGATCAATTCTGCACTTTCCCACACTGTCATCTAGCCTTGTGATCCACTCATACAGTACTAACAAGAAGGTCGCGAAGAAGATCTTGTGGATCTCCATATATATGTAGCGATCCAACCACCTTTCTTCAGATATTTGCGGGTTTTTATTTTCCTGTACCCTGAACTTGTGCAGTTTCTGATCCAACCAATCTTCAATCTCTTTCTTCGTAGGGTTCCAGTGTTCTGACATCAGATATCCCTTAGGTAGATCCTAGTCTCAGCAATGGAACCATTTGTTGGCTTGATGGGGCTTGACCTAGGTTCGGAAGTGTTTTAGCCAAAAAAATCCCACACTACTGGCACTTATGGCAACAGTCCACGGAGCGTGGACTGAAGTCTCACCCGAGGTAGTAGGGGAGGGTGTTGGAACCAAGTTTTCACACCCTTGGGATGTCTATATGTGTTTCGGAGGGATCGCAAACCAATCTACGCCTTCGCGCCACTCTGCACTACTGTCAGGATTCCGCGTAGGTCCGCACTGTGGCGCTTCTTAATTCTTATTATTACTGAGTGTATTATAGATCAAATTTGATTCTTAAGGTCTTTAAGCAAACATTTAACAGTAATAACCAGTGCACGCAATCATACATAAGCATAAATTATGAATAGAAACATATAGATCATAATAGATGCATAAACTAGAATATAGCCAGATCCGCAATATTTCAGAACCAACTTATCTTTATTATTGTCTTTGCTTCAGTACAATCCACTTCTTACCCTGCACACTCAGCTGCAGGGGTCCACGCACACAGCTGCGGACTCTACTAGGCCTCTACGCACACAGCTGCAGAGCCTCTATCTATCTACTAACACCCTCAACTCGGACTTACAAATGCAGAGAGAATATCACCTTCATAAACCCATAACATTCAAGATCAAAACCAAAAAACTGACTTCTACCCTTAGAGCCTTGCTCTATTTATACATTCACATGGTCTGCGGACCATGGGCAGGCCAACTTACTATCTATTTTCTTACATTATTTTCAGTCGAACAACCCTTTGACTTGAATTGTTACAACTCACACTTCGCGAAACCTTTACCATACTTTTTCCCAAAATTGTGCACTTTAAGCCCCAAAACCCTTATGCAGGGGATCCGCTACCTTACAGTGGCCAAAGCCAAAGATCAAACATGGCTCTAATACCAAATGTGATAATCAAACCTAACTCCCAACATGGAGTATCCAAAATATTTGGAAAGTAATAAAGAAATCCTTTACGAGTAGTAATATATTAAATAATGTATGAAAACATGATATGGTTTGGTTACTAATGAGGGCCTTGTATAAATACTAGGCATGATGCCCTTTCATGAATAATCATGTCCTAACTAACAAACATATTCTTTCATATTTATTAGTTGTACTTATTATCATTATTATTATTATTTATTGATATATTTATGTTCATAACACACAATAATTTACCAAGTCAGAGGAATCAGTGGCCATCCAAGCTCACTTACTCTCAAGTATATAGCATGTACTAGCAAGAAATCATGGATGATGGAACATAATACTTTAGTATGCATGTAGTATTATGCTTAGTGTCACACAAAGAAGTTACCCCCACCACTTGGGAACTTGAATAGATTATTTTTCCATTTTTGAACATAAGATAAAATGCCAAGACATGAATTAAGCTCATATGTGCCTTTTTTGAGGGGTAAATTCCATAAAGTCATTTTTGAGATATTATATTATTTATTTCACTTAATAACCATGTCTTGGTTCTAACATTTCCTCTCATGTAATCTTATTCCCCCATCTCTCATGTTTGACTTGGTCTACAATAGTAGTGTAGATTATAAAAATGTGTGTGGTTACATATTACAACATTGGGTTCATTGGCCTTTTAGCACATAAAATATTTGGCCTAAAACACATAAGAACTATAGCCTCAAAACATATAGATAGTAACTTAGGCTCCAAAGAAAATATATACACATGGGCACATAGTCCTAACACAACCTAGCTCACCATTGTAATATGATATATACAAATACCTACAAAGGATCATCATAAGGGTGTTATATTCCCTCTTGCACTCCCCAAAATTTATGCCTCAATGCACCATATACATATGTACCATCAAAATTGCTCAAAAAATTAGGGATACTCCTCCCTCATGGCATATTTATGTTCCCATGTAACATACTCTAAAATAAAATGTATCCACTACAACTTTACCAATGAAATGGCTCAATTCTATAGCACTTTCATCTTCCTATCTAATATGCATATTGACTAGACCTAAAAGTTTTCCTTTGGCTCCACTTGAATTGCATGCCAATAAATTCCTTGATTAGCATCAACCTCATTATTTTTATGTAATGATACATGAAATAGATTATGGATATTCATAAAAGTAGAAAATTCAAGCTTATATGAAATTAGCTCAATCCTTTCCAAGATCTCAAAAGGCCCACAATATATGGCTACTAGATTTGATCAACTTTCCAATCTCTGTGAACTCTTTCTTTCCTTCATTTTCAAGAATAAATGATATTCCACTATAGATTATGTATTTATCTTGGCCTTATCTACATATATTTCCTACTTGTCATGAGAATCTTTCAAAATATATTTTATCTTCATCAATTATTATTTCATTTCCCTGATCAAGTCTAGCCCAAAAATTATCATATTAGTTGTGTTATCCTAACTCACAAGTGTATTGCATTTTCCTCCATACATACCTCAAATAGTATCATCCTCAAGGATGCTTGATACATGTTTTTGGATACAAACATTACTAGATGAAATAGTATTCCCACTTTAAATGTTTTTCCACCATATACATCTTGAGCATATCCTTAATCACCTAATTGGTCCTCTCAACCTATCCATCTAAATCTATGTGACATTTTGTTCTAAAGTTTAAACTGATCCTAGATCCATTAAAGGAGCCCTATTAAAATATGGAAGTAAACCTAGGATCATATCTAAAAATTTTAGAAATCCTTAAGGAAGCATAGTTAGGGTTTTATTTAATTTGATTTCTCTTTCTTTACACTTTCTTGTGATGTTACTTATTAATTCTTCTTTGCAACTATTATATCTTTATCATCAAGACAAATGCCAAACAATGAAAATGACACATAAAATAAGAGAACCTCAGAGATAGGCTCCAAGCTAATGAAAAAACCCTCAAAGGGGAAAACCCATAGAACTCTCTTCTTATAGAATTAGTTTCACAGAATACTTCCAAGACCCAAGACTCAAACAAGACTCACCAAGACCAGACCAACCACCAACTTTTTTTCTTCAACATGGCAAGATCTTTACAAATAAGAAGTTTGATATTCTGCAATCCTTCTTGCAACTTTCGAATCCTAAGGCAACCCTATCAACCTTAGGGTATTTGCAGATGAAGAATAATTTTAGATTTTATACCTTTAGATCATCTTCCTTCCTTCGCTAACCTTCTATGTTTGTCTTCCAAAGCCCTTCGTACTTCCTTCTAACCACATATCAGAACAAGAGATGATATGTCAAGTGTGTGTGTCCAAGTGGTCGAAGTCCTCCATTTATATAGTCTTTTTTAGATTAGTCCTCCCTAAGCTGACTTCAACAAGGATGTATGACCTAGTTTTGGGGTCTTTCTAGACCATTCTAAACTACAAAATAATAGTTTATTTCTTGATACAAGTGCGCAATAGGATATTTTACATCATGATAATGACCTTGACTCTAGACAAAACCCTATATACAAAATGGGTGCTTTGACCTAGAAACCAAAAATTTTGAGCACGAAACTCATGCTTTAATAGAATATTTTTTAGTTTTACAATAATTTTTCTTTTTATTTCTTTTGAATAATACAAAAAAACTACATCATGTCATGAGCCAAATGAAAAATATGAAGACTAATACTAGTTACATTTTCAACACTCCCTCTTATCTAGGGAGGTATTCATAATTGATCAATCGGTACAAGGACAATACTCACTCTAAAAAGTCCTCATAAAAAGAATATCATCGTATGTAATTATAGGGATCTTGATGCCATAACTACTAAGGTATCAACCCAACATGGACTAAGGTGTCATCAAGGAAACTTTCAACTATAGGTACCATTAGGCTACAGCCTTGGTACCAATCCACCTAGATATAATTACCATCTATGCCTCCATGCCAAGACACCAACCCTCACAGGGATCTAGGTATCATCAAGGTAAAGATATCATCACAAAAATGGATCTCCATTTCATCAAGACCAAGATACCCTCCCTCCTTGAGATCTAGACATCATCAAGTCTAAAATATAACCAAAATATCATTACCAACAAGGCCAATATGTCCTCCCAGATACCATCATACGAGCATGCAGTCTAAGGTACTCATCTCTCCCTCTTAACCAAATCAAAGATATCCACCAATCCAAGCATGCTTATCAAATATTCAAAATTCTCAGAGAGAGATCAACACATCAGCTACTTGTTCATATATTAGAACATATTGTAGCCTCATCAACCCAACCATTACTAGTACTTATTATCAATATGCTAGCATAAAATATAGGTTCCTAAACCATTATGATGTTGCTTAGGTTATCAAAATATCCAAACAAATCTTGATGGAAGCCTCCTTTTTCCAATCCTCTCAAGCAGCACCAAACTTAGCCTCAGCACTCCTCAAAACATCTGAGTCGTATTCACGTAAAATCCAAACTAAAAATCAGTAGTTCTTTATCCATTATCTAACCTCATACTTTCTTCTTGGTCTTCATTAAACATATGGTTGTTAATCCTGGCCTCATGCATGACACATGAATCAGAAAATCATGTCCTCCCTCTCAACTTTGGAGGATATAAAATTATTTATTCAAGCTCCTTCTTAACTAGGGGGATAAGTCTATCATTAACAACTTTTTAGCTACAAAATATTTTTCTTTTGCATCATCACATCATCAGAGAACTTCAAACTTTAGGAGCATCATCCTTTATCTTCATATGGAAACAAGGTCATCTTTCAATCAACAATGTAAACTTTAATGCCATCAAAGCTCTTGCATATTCCTCTTTCAATCATTCTCAACATTATTATGAGCCAACTATCAAATATGAGGTTGACGGGAACCTTTTACAACCTCTTTCAAAATTTATGCCTGCAAATCTCAACAGCAAGTACAACCAATCACAAATATACATGTATAAGAGCATGAAATTAAATTTATCAATCTAGGGTTAACATGTTACCACAAAGAGAGCATCTAAGGTATAAAAAATTTAAATAAGAATTTAAACTTTAGATATACAAAACCTTAGCCTAATTAGGGTCACATTGGGAGAAATCAACTAGGATTACACTTTCATGCCCCAGATCTTGCAACAACTTCTATAAGTGGATTGTCATAAAACCTAAATATTATCATCAAATCCTAACAAGATATGGTTTTGTTGTATGCCCTAGATACCAGCAACAAACCCTAAAAATCAAAATTCTAGGGTTTCACCAAAGTGAAAAATAGAAAAATATTACAAGGGTTGATTTAATCTAGAGATTAAACACCCTATCAATATAAGTGTTGGGCACGGGATCCCCCAAGGGAAGTTTTGGGGCTTAGAGCCAAGATTTTGGTCAAAAGTTGTAACCCTGATGTAAAGACTCCACATTTTGTGGGCGCGGAGCGCGTAGTTTGTAAAAGAGTCATAGGGTTTTCCACCCTCAATTTTGTAATGTAATGTCGGCTGTAGAGATCTACCCATGGTCCGCGAACCATGGGATTGTATAAATAAAGCGAGGCTCTAAGTAATCAATAGATCATGGAATAATAATGATAAGGATGAAGATTTGAGTCATATCTGAATTGTAAAGTCTAGTTTTGGGTCATAGAGTAGGAGAAGGCTCTGCAGTTGAGTTGTCGTAGAGTAGGAGAAGGCTCTGAAATTGAGTGCACAGAGGCCTAGTAGTCTACATCTGAGTGCGCGGACCCCTGCAGCTGAGTGAGCTAGGCGAGTCGAGTCTGTAACAGTTGGACCATTAATAAAGAGAAGTTCCATATCCATTATGCATATTGATTTCCTATTTTATGCATCTATTACATTGAACATACATTTCCCTTTTAATGCTTATATGATGTGCGAGAACTATGAATGTGTTGAATAAGAGAATGCAAGATAGAATATTTGCTTACGCGAAGTTAACTAAGATATTTAAGAAGATAAGTAAGATACACAGTGTAATTTGGTGAAATAGTGTAGGACACTACCATAGTAGCGCGAAAGCATATCAACCCCTGGTTAGGGTTGTGCAAAAGGCGATTATAACATATCGCAAAAGTAATGAAGGTCAGGACAGTGTGCAAAGTGACCTACATGAAGGTAGGCACAGTTAGACTAAATCAGCACCTCATACATCTCAAGGGTGCAGAAACTTGGTTCCAGCATCCCCCCATATTGCTTCGGGTGAGACTTCAGTCCGCGCTCCACGAGTTGATGCCGAAAGGGCCAGTAGTGTAGGGATTTGTTTGGCTAATTAACTCCAAACCTGGGTTAGGCTCCCTCAAGCCAACAAATGGTTATGTTCCCAAGGAGACGGTGAGGGACATCACTGTGGAGGCCCTCCAATAGTTTGCGGAGGAAAAATAGATAGTGTTGGGGACCCTCCAGGCACAGATATAGGAGTTGCAAGTGCACACTCCATAGGCTAGCACTCTGTTAACCAGCCTTGCAGTAGGCACATTCGCAGCTGAGGAAATGCTACGCGCCAGAATGACCAAGACTATCGTGCTACCAGAGGGAGCACTCGTTACAAAAAATGAGACCGACAGTCCTATGGTCAGTGGGCTGAAGGGGATCAAGATAAATATGGTTGCGCTCCCTCAAGAGACATTCTACATTTTGCAGGACGGAGTTACTGCAGAATTGTGATCCAGGGAGGGTCACAGGCTCCAGGTCATGAGTGTGCAATGCATCAACATTGAATAGTTGAGCCTACAGTGCAACCAGGTAGTGGCACAGAACCGACAGCGAGTGCAAGTGGTCAAGGAAACCTACCAGATGGTCCCGGAGCTAGCCATCCAAGTAGAGGAACCAGTGGAGGTGCACATCTGGAAACTAGCAGCAAGGGTGCGCAAGGAAAAGGAAGAGATGGCCAAGGTTAAACTCGAACTGAACCTCCAGATAGCTAAACTGAAATTAAAGGCATGACCTTCAACTCCACAAGAGGTTAAGGAACAATGTGCCAACGTGATTACAGTAGCAATAGTGGAGGTCAACAATGCACTGAAATATTGCACACAACTGTTCGAGGAGTCATTTGAGGTTCTCACTATTCTGCCAGAGGACTCGAACATACAGTGCCTAGAAACAGAGGCGGGTGAGCTACAACAGAATTATGATGAAGTAAAAGGGACAGCATAGATGGTTTCCCTTACAGAGAGGCTCTCGCGGATGCAGTAGGTGAAAGCTCTCAAGGAGAAAGTGGATGTTGCTTGACATAAGGAAGCAGTTTTGAAGGCACGCTTATAGTCGTGGATTGATGAGGCATATATCATTACAGCCTCTATTGAAGAAAAGTGTGTGCAGATGCAAGGAACACAGGAACAAGTTTAGGGAGGTAGTTCAGCTACAATGGTCTCTAAATAGCGCGTCCAGTAAGTGTAGCAGGCAGTCGCTCAGTGCGTTTCTGATCTTGTATTGATCCAGGTAGAGTTGGGAGGTCTCGGTCAAAAGATCTTTGCACTGAAAGAGTGACTTAAGGGTGAGTCATGATGTTTGTGTTGGGGGCCTATTGAGCGTAGGATCCCCCAAGGGAAGTTTTGGGATTTTGGTCAAAATTTGTAACCCCGTTGTAAAGACTCTACCTTTTTTAGGCATAGAGCGCGTAGTTTGTAAAAGAGTCATAAGGTTGTCTGCTGTCAATTTTGTAATGTAATATCGGCTGTAGAGATCTACCCATGGTCTGCAGACCATGGGATTGTATAAATAGAGCGAGGTTCTAAGTAATCAATAGATCATGGAATAATAATGATAAGGATGAAGATTTGAGTCATATCTAAAATGTAAAGTCTAGTTTTGGGTCGTAGAGTAGGAGAAGGCTCTGCAGCTAAGTGCGAAGAGGCCTAGTAGTCCGCAGCGGAGTGCGTGGACCCCTGTAACTGAGTACGCAGGGCGAGTCAAGTTTGTAATAGCTGGAAAATTAATAAAGAGAAGTTTCATATCCATTCTGCGTATTTATTTCCTATTTTATGCATCTGTTACAATGAATATACATTTCCCTTTGAATATTTGTTTACACGAAGTTAACAAAGATCTTTAAGAAGATAAGTAAGATACACAATGTAATTTGGGAAAATAGCACAGGACGCTGCCATAGCAGCGCGAAAGCATCTCAACCCCTGGTTAGGGTTGTGCAAAAGGCTATTATAACAGATCGCGAAGGTATTGAAGGTCAAGACAGTGCGAGAAGTGATCTGTGTGAAGGTAGGCACAGTTGGACTAAATCGGCACCTCATACATCTCAAGGGTGTGGAAACTAGGTTCCATCATCCCCCCATATTGCTTCGGGTGAGACTTCAGTCTGTGCTCCGCGGGCTAATCCCGAAAGGGCCAGTAGTGTAGGGATTTGTTTGGCTAATTAACTCTGAACCTAGGTTAGGCCCCCTCAAGCCAAAAATAAGAATATTTATGATTCTATGGAAAAACCTTAGAGATTAGAGAGTCATTATAATAAATAGATTTCAAAGACAAAATAATCATACCTGCTCATATGATGGGTACCTACTACAAATCTTACAATTTTGAACATACCTTGAGTTTATTATTCTACAAACTTTGTAAGGGCTCCCTCTTGAAGGGTTTCTTCTTATCATGAAAGAATATTCATGGTCCATATCCATATGAGTCTAATTTTATCAGAGTTCCCAAATATCCAACTTCAATACCAAGTATTTATTCATCATACTCTTCATAATATTGGCATATATTACTTATCGATTACTTGCAACATTTACTGACAAGTATCACCAAGAAAAATATACAAATATGGGAGCATAATTATTATTTTGACAATCTAGGTATTTCATGGAATATTTAGGATTTCCATATCAAACCCTAAGTTACCTTTCAAACATCAACCCTAGGGTTTAAATTTCAAATCCTATTCTACCTTACTATGGTTTCTCATTTCTTCCTAGACTACCTACAAAACCTAGAGACTAAAAGTTAGGGTTTTTATGAGGGAACAAAATAGAATAGGGTTAGGGTTTCTCTTTTGACTATGGCTACCAAGAACCATTTAGGGATTACAGGAACTTAGATGCTAACAGTATCCAACAATATGAAATCTACAAACCCTAGATCCAAAAATGATATTTCAAAACCATAGTCCAATTTTAGTTATACCTTATATAAATAAAAACAAGTATATGTATCTCGAGGACTACATATCTTAGTTCTCCAAGATCACAAGAAGTTTTTTGCAATGATTTCTTCAATATTCCATGATCTTCTCATTGCTACAAATATGTTGAGGTCAAATATTTTCCTTCAAAGGTATTGAAACTTTCATTTATGTCAAGGTATTCTTAACTCTCTATGCAATGTGATCATCATACTACTCCAAATAATTCAGACTTGATTATTCTTCAATAGTCATAATTTGTTGGAGGGAGAGGACATTACAAGCCTTGAAAAATATTGATATATAATTATGAGTATGAATATTTGATTATGGCTTCATCAACCAGTGAATTAGACCTTTGAGATAGAACCAATATGCTTGTCAAAAATAGAGATTCTTCTTTCAAGGTCAGCTTCTATACCATTGTTAGGTCTCATCCTTATATGTGTGTGTGCGTGTCTATGTGTGTGTGTGAGTGTGTGTGTGTGTGTGCATATCTCTTGTTTCATAATGGCACAGCTCATGGGAGAAATAGGATACCATAAGATTTGGTAATGGCTTATAAGATACCCGTAATTTTCTAAAGATGATCTTGGCCTTTTTGGGTAACTTTAGATTCTGATCAATCCTTCCAAATGAGCTTGATAATTAATTTATATGGTTACCTTTACAAATAAACTATTCATTGGCTATAAGGACTACCTCTAGTCCTTAAGAGACATCTCAAAAATCTAGTTTGGTTACTTCAATAACATTGCACATAACTTCATGAATTTCATATTCCTGGGAAAAAATAAAACCTTATTTTTTTATACACGGGACTTAGATCTCTTCACTAGATAATCGGTCATGTCTAGGATTATTTTCTAGCCTTTCGAATCCCTTAAAATATTCTTCTGGAATCCTTTAAATCCTTCACTCCTCTAGCCCATCTATATTCTCTTTTCTAGCTCAGATTCTCTTCTTAGGTAACTCGGCCTAAATAGTCCTTATTAAAACCTTCTTTCTTTCACTCAATTGTGATCTTCTAGTTTACTTATACTTCTGACCCAAGCTCTGATACCATGTTGAGAAATCCTGAGGGCAGCATAGTTAGAGTTTTATTTAATTTGATTTATCTTTCCTGAAACTTTCTTTTGATGTTCCTTATTAATTCTTCTTTGCAATTATTATATGTTTATCATCAAGACAAATGAAAAATTGAAAATAATTAATATCAAAAACAAAACAAGAAAACACCAGAGATAGGCTACAAGCCAGGGAAAAACCCCTCAAAGTTGAAAACCCAGAGAACTCTCTTGTTGTCTTGAGGGGGCCTTACCCAGGTTTGGAGTTAATTAACCAAATAAATCCCTACACTACTAGCCCTTTCAGCATCATCCTGCAGAGCTCGGACTGAAGTCTCACCCAAAGCAGTATGGGGGGATGTTGGAACCAAGTTTCCGCACCCTTGAGATGTCTGAGGTGCCGATTTAGTCCAACTGTGCCTACCTTCACACAGGTCACTTTGCGCACTATCCTGACCTTCAATACCTTCGCGATCTGTTATAATTGCCTTTCACGTAGCCCTAACCAGGGGCTGAGATGCTTTCACACTGCTATGGTAGCGTCCTGTGCTATTTCCCCAAATTACACCCTGTATCTTAATTATCTTCTTAAAGATATTAGTTAACTTCATGTAAACAGATATTCTATCTTACATTCACTTATTCAAGACATTCATACATACTCGTGCATAATATAAGCATTAAAAGGGCAATGTATATTCAATGTAACATATGCATAAAGCAAGAAATAAATATGTAGAATGGATATGAAACTTCTCTTTATTAATGATCCAACTGTTACAAACTCGACTCGCCCTGCACATTCAGCTACAAGGGTCCGCACACTCAGATATGGACTACTAGACCTTTGTGCACTCAGTTGTAGATCCTTCTCCTACTCTACGACCCAAAACTAGACTTTACACATCAGATATGACTCAACTCTTCATCCTTAGATCCATTTTTATTCCATGATCTATTGATTACTTAGAGCCTCACTCTATTTATAAAATCTCATGGTCCTTGGACCATGGGTAGATCTCTACAGCCGACATTACATTACATAATTGAGGGCAGATAACCCTATGACTCTTTTATAAACTACGCGCTTTGCACCCACAAAATGTGGAGTCTTTACATTGGGGTTACAACTTTTGACCAAAATCTGGGCTCTAAGCCCCAAAACCTCCCTTGGGGGATCCCACGCACAATAGGCCCCCAACACAAACATCGTGACTCGCCCTCAAGTCACTTTGTTTGTGCTGAGATCTTTGCACAAATACCTCCTAATTCTTCCTGAATTGCTGCAACATCGGCAGTGCACTGAGCAGCTGCCTACTGCACTTCCTAGATGTGTTGTTCAAAGACCATTGTAGCTTAACTGCCTCCTTGAACCTGTTCCTATGTTCCTTGCATCTACGTGAGATTTTCTTCAATAGAGGTTGTAATGATATATGCCTCATTAATCCACAGTTGTAAGCACGCCTTCAAAACAGTTTCCTTATGTCGAGCAGCATCCACCTGCTCCTAGAGCACTTTCGCCTGCTGCATCTGCGCGAGCCTCTCTGTAAGGGAAACCATCTGCACGGTCCCTTTTACTTAATCATATTTCTGCTATAGCTCATGTGCCTTTGTTTCTAGGTGTTATATGTTTGGGTCCTCCTGTAGAGTGGTGAGAACCTTGAACGACTCCTCGAACAGCTTTTTGCAGTCTTTCACTGCACTGTTGACCTCCGCTATTACTGTTGTAATCACAATGGTGCATTTTTCCCTAACCTCTGGCGGAGTTTAAGGTCGCACCTTCAATTGCAGTTCGGCTACTTGGAGGTTCAGTTCGATTTGAACCCTGGCCATCTCTTCCTTTGCCTCACGCACCCTTGCTGCTAGTTTCTAGACGCGCGCCTCCACTGGTTCTTCTACTTGGATGGCCAACTCTGGGACCATCTAGTAGGCTTCCTCGACCACCTGTACAAGTTTTCTATTCTGCACCACTACCTTGTCACATTGCAGGCTCAATTGTTCAATTTTGATGCGCTGCTCTCTCATGACCTGGAGCACATAGCCCTCCCTGGCTCGCAATTCTGCAATAACTCCATCCTACAAAACATAGAGCATCTCCTGAGGGAGCACAGCCATATTTGTCCTGATTCCTTTCAACCCACTGACAATAGGCCTATCGGCCTCATTTTTTATCACGAGTGCTCCCTCTAGCAGCACTGTAGCATTGGTCATTCGGGCGCGCAGCATTTCCTTAGCGGCGGGCGTGCCTATTGCGAGGCTAGTTAACACAGTGTCATCCAGTGCAGTGTGCACCCGCAACTCTTGTATCTACACTCGTAGAGACCCCAACACCATTTGGTGTTCCTCCATGAACTGCTGGAGGGTCTCCACAGTGACATTCCTCACCGTCTCCCCAATGTCATACAGATCCCCCTTAGTGAGGGTGATCGGGTCGAAAGAAGTCTTGGAAGCCTTCGACCTCTTCTGTGGCCCTACCTGCTCTCTTGGGTGCTTTCGTTTCAGCTATGTGGATGTTGTATGCAGGTCTACGCAACCTTGATGTATATCTATTTCCTATTTGGGAAAAGGCGACTTCTGGCCTTCGTGCTCCCCCTCTGATGCCTTCTGCTTCTCTTTCGCCGCCTTCACAACATCATGTGCCTCCTGGGCCTTGGCTGCTACTACTTCCTTCCTTCACTTCTCTACCAACTGTGCCATCTGCAGTTTTTCCTCATTCGTTTTCCTCCGCATAGTGGACTTCTTTGCTTCCACCGTGGAGAGCATGCCACTCCAGCAGCCATGACTTAAGGGCAGTGAATATGAGATCATCTGTCACCAGATAAGGTAGCTTGCGCCATGTCTTTGCGGGGTTCTTCCATGCCCTGATGTATACGTGGCAGAAAAATGCCTTGAACTCTATGAAGCTTTGCAGACTGTTGTAGACCGTGGGTGATAACCATGGCTTGTGATTAATCCCCATTCTAATGTTCATCTCCATGAACACCCAGAATATCTTACTATCCCTCATCCTCTACACATCTCTAGTTTCCCACAACGAAGCGTACTTCACTGCCTCCAGAAGGTCCTCCACTATCGTTGGGAACTGGTTGTCTTCAAGCAATTCCCATGCCACCATTACTATAGACAACAATATCCACGCATAATGAAAATTATTCTCCTACTCTTGTGCCTCGCGGTAGTTCTCAAGGAACTCACTGCACAAGTAGTTTTCCTAGTTAAACTAGACCCCTTCTGTGCATTGCACGGCAATTGCAACCACCAGCATGGGCACCTCATCCAAACGACACTTCTGCATAACCTTTCTAGCCAATATCTGCTTCACAATTTTAATCGCAACGTTGTTGATCATGGAAATCGTGTATCCTCTCTTCTTCTTCTCTAGCTTGAACTTCTTCATCATGGCCTCCGCGATGGCCAAATCATCACTTTTACCCTCCGAGATGTTCGTTGGGTCCTTCCCTTTGCAAGCGAGCCGGGTAATTCTGTGAATTAAGTGGTCCGTAATGGGGATGGGCTCCTCCATCCACAAGCACCCATCATGCACCAGGCAGAGCAGCTACCTAATGACGAAAATAATCACTGGGGTGCAATGGTAATGCGGCACCTAGAGTAGGTTTAATAGTCCTTCCTTTTCTACACCTCTTAGCCACTTACACGACTCCAACTCTATAACTCCCATCGGCACATCTTTCTCCTGGCACATCAGTTGCATGGTTGCCAAATGTAGGAACTTCTCGTGGTCCACGAGATCCCAGTCTTTAAATTTTAGCGCACTCGCCCCAAGTATGCTACGTTGAAAATGATGTCGTCGGGGAGCATCGGAGTCTGCAGAGAGATTTTTCTCTCATCAAGATCTTTGGGCACCCTTGCTTTTCCCTTCCGCGGAGGAACATATGCAGGCAGCCTAGTCAGAGGGTCTGTACCCTAGGTTTCTACCTCCATCTCTACATCCTCCTCCTCCTCTACCAGGATTTCTTCAAAGTCTTCCTCCTCATCAGCTTCCAAATTGATCG
The DNA here is from genome assembly GCA_031772625.1 of Pinus tabuliformis. Taxonomy (NCBI): domain Eukaryota; kingdom Viridiplantae; phylum Streptophyta; class Pinopsida; order Pinales; family Pinaceae; genus Pinus; species Pinus tabuliformis. The sequence goes on from CM062813.1 coordinate 51,504,690, forward strand.
CCTTCCCCTTTTCTTCCATGGTAAGCCTAGTCCTTAACAGATTCCTAGGGGACACACGCACCAGTACCATAGGCTACTTGTCTTTCTTGGGTCTCGGCATGTGCGGCGATTTAGGGATTTTTGCGACTATCCCGGCACTTTCTGGGGCTTCTCCTACTGTCATGGCCTGCACGGCCTCCTCAGTGGTCATTTCTACGATATCGATGGCTTCCTCAGGCGCGGCCATAGTTCTATTCCACAATTCTCTCAATGGTTCGAGTAAGTTATCAAACAACGAATTCGCCTTCAACATATCGAACAAGTCTAGGTTAATGAATGTTTGAGCACACAACAGCTCAGTTCTGAAATTTCCAAGTTTTGTTTGCTGGATAGCCCTTTGCAATTTATAGTGCCTTTTAAATTTGAATTCAAACGTTCCCCCCACATTCGGTCCATTAATGCTCACTTAGTGGCATAGTTTCAAGAATCTGGCCCACAAAGTTCACCTTAAATGCCTGTCGTCCACTCAATTTTGTAGGTTTTAACCCTGTACAGAAATTACCTGCATACGAATTCTTAAACAAAGAAAATAAACAATGCGAGAGCATAACCCATAAAACACATATGCACAGAGTTTTTTTTTTCCTGGATCCCAAAACCGGGACTACCAGCTTGATTTTTCATTATGTTCCTTTCAATGTTACAATACATATTTATACATGCCGAAGCATCCAATACCATGGACCGAAAAACCATCGCGTCCAATACCATGTGTGAAAATCATGCACAAAACCATAGGTAGGTTCGCCCAACCTAATATAGGGTCCAAAAAAAAATTTCTCGGGGCACTGCCCCGGACCCCGTAGAGGGGGGCTACCCGCCCCCCTCAAACCCCCCCGGACAGGGGGGGCTGCCCCCCCCCCCCCCCCCCTGTGACCCCCCCGCTGCGCAATCGGCGCAACGAAGGGAGGCTACCGCCCCCCTCTAACCCCCCGTTTCACTACGTAGGTTAGTCGTGGAAAGAATATAACACAACCCAACAATCTCCCACTTGTTGTTTTCTTTCCATAGGGGGCCACAGGAGAGCTTAGTCATTTTTCCAGCCCTGAAACACCCATTGTTTCTCTACACCAAGAGAACTTCTCAGAGCTCACAGATTTTGTCAATGCATCTGCAGTATTCTTCAAAGTGTCCACCTTTACCAGCAACACCTTTTTGTCTTCTATCATATCCCTCACAAAGTGATACTGAACATCAATGTGCTTTGTCTTTGAATGATAAGCAGGTTTCTTTGCCAAGAAAATTGCACTTTGGCTGTCACAGTCTATTCTTATAGCTCCCTGTACTAACCCCATACTTGAACACAATCTCTGCAACCAAACTGCTTCCTTGCTTGCATGAGTGGCTGCCATGTATTCTGCCTCTATAGTTGATAGTTCCACTACAGATTGTTTCTTACTCATCCAACTGACTGCACCTCCAAATAGGTTAAACACTTACCCACATGTAGATCTTCTCTGATCCAGATCTCCAGCCCAGTCTGCATCAAAAAAACCATGAATATCCAACACTCTGTCCAATCCTGGTCTTCCTTGGTAGCACAAACCATAATCACTAGTGCCACGCAAATACCTGAAAACCCGCTTCACTGTTGTCCAGTGCTCCTTCCCAGGTTTTGACATAAACCTGCTCAATACTCCCACTTCTTGTGCAATGTCTGGTCTAGTACAGACCATTGCATACATCAGGCTACCGACTGCACTTGCATATGGAACACGGGACATGTCCTCTTCCTCTTCTTGTGTCTTGGGACACTGTTCAGCAGATAACCTCACACCTACAGGAATAGGAACCTTCACCGGTTTACTATCCTGCATATTAAACCTCTGCAATATTGTTTCGACATACTTCCTCTGGTTTAACCAGAGCTTCCTCTTTGCCCAATCTCTTTTAATTTCCATGCCCAAAATATAGTTTGCAGCACCAAGATCTTTCATGTCAAATTTGGAGGACAATTGGGTCTTCAAATCCTGGATAATTTCTTTGTCATTTCCAACCAGCAACATATCATCCACATACAAGACCAGATAAATAACACGGTCACCAATTAATTTAAAATACACACAATGATCTACTTTGCTTCTGGTGAAGCCAAGTCCCCGTATAAATGTATCAAATTTCTGATACCACATCCTTGGTGACTGTTTTAACCCATACAGAGACTTCTTTAACTTGCATACCAGTTCTTTCTTACACTTCACCGCAAAGCCTTCAGGTTGCCTCATGTAGATTTCCTCTTCCAAATCTCCGTGAAGAAATGTTGTCTTCACATCCATCTGTTCTACCTCAAAATCAAAAGCAGCAGCAACAGATAAAAGTAATCTAATAGAAGCTACCTTGGCAACAGGAGAAAAAATATCACCAAAATCAATTCCCGGCACCTGGGAATAACCTTTTGCTACCAACCGAGCTTTGTATTTCTCCACCTTTCCTTATGCATTAGTCTTCTTCTTGAACACCCATTTGCTGCCAATGGGTTTCCTTCCAGCCGGCAACTCTACCAGATCCCAACCCTCATTTTTGTGCAAAGATGCCATTTCATCAACCATGGCCTCTTTCCAGAGTTTTCCATCCTCTGAATCCACTGCTTCCTTCACAGTTCTGGGATCATCATCAGTAACAGACAAAGCAAAATTTGAACTGAAAGCAGATGGACTATACCTTTCTGGCTGCCTTCTTTCTCGACCTGATCTTCTCACAGCGGGAGTTTGTGGCTCTTCACCTTCTGATTCCTCCTCTGCTGCAGAGTCTGATTCTTCCTCCTTTGGCTCAAACTCTATCTTCTCAGGTTCCTTTGGTTGGACTTCAAATTGAATAACATCTTTTACCTCTCTGAACACCACATCTCGGCTGTACACAACCTTCTGTGTGACTGGGTTCCAAAGCTTATAACCCTTTAAACCATCCTTATACCCAATAAAGATGCACTTTTCAGATTTACTATCCAACTTGGTTCGTTTCTCCTTTGGAACATGTACATATGCATCACATCCAAATACCCTCAGATGTGAAAGAGAGGGTTTCTTACCAGTCCATACTTCTTGTGGAGTCTTATCCTCCAACGCTGATGAGGGTGATCTGTTGATCAGGTAACGTGCAGTATCCACCGCCTCTGCCCAGAATTCCTATCCTAACCCGGCACCACTGAGCATGCTTCTTGCCCTTTCCATCAACGTCTTGTTCATTCTTTCTACGACTCCATTTTGCTGAGGTGTATATGGAGTAGTCTTCTGCCGTGCTATACCACACTTCTTACAAAATTCTTCAAATTCCTTGCTGCAAAATTCTCCACCATTATCTGTCCTCAGCACCTTTATCTTCTTCTCTGTCTGATTTTCCACCAGAGCCTTAAATTCTTTAAACCTGTCAAAGACTTCAGATTTCTTCTTAAGGAAATATATCCATGTATTCCTTGAGAAGTCATCTATGAATGATACATAGTACACAGACTTACCCAGTGATGGAACCTTCACAGGTCCAAACACATCACTGTGCACAAGCTCTAATATATGTTTCGTCCTCTTACCACCAGAGGGGAAACACACTCGATTCTGCTTCCAATACACGCAATTTTCACAGAAATCAAAATCCAGAGAGCTATCATTCATACCTTCTACCATACCTTTACCATGAAGTATTCGAAGGCCCTTCTCTCCAATATGTCCAAGCCTTTGATGCCACAACATGGTCTTCTCTCCAGAGACCACTAGATTTTCTACTCCATTTTCAGGAACCATAGAACTATTGCACCCATCAACAACAGTGCTACCTTGCAGCTTGTACAGAGTTCCAATCCGAACTCCCCGCATCAATATCAGTGCTCCTCGAACCATCTTGCAGGTATCTTTCTCGAACACCGTCTTTACACCTGCATCATCCAACTGCTTACAGAAATCAGATTTCTGGCCAATGCAGGAATATGTAGAACACCCGGAAGTGTTCTAACCCTTCCACCTTGCAACTTCAACTTTACTTTTCCCCGGCCAATGATTCTAGCCTTCCTATCATCTCCTAAGAAGACATCACCACCATCGTATTTCTCATACTCGCAGAACCACTCTCTATGGGGAGTGAAGTGAAAGGATGCACCTGAGTCAATCAACCATGCCTCATGATCTACATGTGTACTTGAAGAAGCCAAGTACACATCCCCACCTTCATCTGAGGTGGTTTTCGCCTCTGCAGAAGGAGCATCATCAGATCCCTTTCCTTTATCAGGAGCTTTAGATTTACAATCCCTTCTGAAGTGCCCTTCCTTTCCGCATTTCTAGCACACCACCTTTGTAGGTTTTCCTGGAGATTTAGATCTCACTCTAGATTTAGATCTCCCACTCGATGACTTATTTTTGTTTCTGTTCTGGGACCGTCCTCGTACAGACAAGGCATCACCATTCTGGTTGTCCATATTCTTCCGTCTCATCTCCGTCAGCAAGGCTGAGACTATTTCATCAAACTGCAAAGCAGTTGCATTGCTACCTATTGCAATAACCAGACTATCCCACGAATCTGGTAGAGAACACAATAGATTGATGCACTTATCTTCATCTGAAATTTTAATATCAACAGATAATAATTGACTTACCACAGTATTAAACGCATTCAGATGCTCTGTCACCGAGTCTCCATCTTTCATCCTCAGGTTATACAGCTTTTTCCGCAGGAACAGTTTATTCACCAGAGACTTAGATTGGTACAAAGTGCCTAACTTGACCCACAAAGCCTTTGCCGTAGCTTCCCCTGATACATTTAGCAATACTGAATCTGAGACACACAATCGTATTGTGCTCTTTGCCTTCCGATCCAATTTCTTCCATTCTTCATCGGTCACTCCCGATGGTTTAGTACCCGGATCTACCGCGATCCACTGATCTTTATCAACCAACAAATCCTCCATCTTGAGTTTCCACAACTCAAAACTCTGACCATTGAACTTCTCAATCTCGATCTTTCCACTGCTCGCCATCTTCTTTCACCACCAAAATCGATCTCGCAGATCTCCCACTGAACAGGGTCTACCACAGGCCCGAGCGAAACCCCTCAGCAACAAAGGCGTCCCCTTGAAGCCAAAACAGCTCTGATACCAAATGTAGGTTTTAACCCTGTACAGAAATTACCTGCATACGAATTCTTAAACAAAGAAAATAAACAATGCGAGAGCATAACCCATAAAACACATATGCACAGAGTTTTTTTTTTCCTGGATCCCAAAACCGAGACTACCAGCTTGATTTTTCATTATGTTCCTTTCAATGTTACAATACATATTTATACATGCCGAAGCATCCAATACCATGGACCGAAAAACCATCGCGTCCAATACCATGTGCGAAAATCATGCACAAAACCATAGGTAGGTTCGCCCAACCTAATATAGGGTCCAAAAAAAATTTTCTCGGGGCGCTGCCCCAAACCCCGTAGAGGGGGGCTACCCGCCCCCCTCAAACCCCCCGGACAGGGGGGGCTGCCGCCCCCCCTGTGACCCCCCCGCTGCGCAATCGGCGCAACGAAGGGGGGCTACCGCCCCCCTCTAACCCCCCATTTAACTACGTAGGTTAGTCGTGGAAAGGATATAACACAACCCAACAAATTTGGTCTCAAACCAAGTGTCACATCGTGAATAGTGACTATAACGGTCACTTTCCAGCTGACCCGCATGGTAGCGCAACTACCCTCACGCTGTCACAGACCCTACGACACTTTGCTACTACACGCAGACCTCACATCATGCAGCTCATTAGAAGAGTAGTTTATAGTGCTGTGCCTCCTTTCAGCTACCTGGAGTGCTAAGACTGTGCTTCTTTTGGCTAGTCAGATGGTCAGGCCACCTGTGTACACCTTCAAATTACTTCCATTGACTTTTCTTGGGAAGAGTTCTCCATTTAACTTTACTAACTTCACCGCGCCACCATCTGTGATCTCCTTAATAACATACGGTCCCAGTCAATACATTCTAATCTTCCCTGGGAATTTATCGAACTTACTATCATACAACAACACCAAATCATTCACCTTTAAGGTGTGCAACTTAATGTCAATCTTGCCAAGCCTTTTCGCACTGCTTTTGGACCTTCTGGTGAAATCCAGCCAAAATTGTTTTTTATCCTCCAACTGTGCAAGCCTTTCCTCCAAGGCTCCATGATCCATCATAACTGTGAGCGTTGCTATGCGCAGACTAGGCATGATGTATTTCATAGGCATTATAGCTTCCACTCCATAGACAAGACTAAAAGGTGTCTGTCCCGTCATTTTCTTGCATGTTGTCCTATAAGCCCATAATACTGTAGGTACGCACAGGTCCCAATCACTTTGTTGTGCGTTACATACGTTTTTCAGTGCGTGGCATACCTTGTTGAATTCTTCCCCATGGATAACCTTCTATGTGATTGTTCCTCCTACATAATGTTTCCCCAACATTAAGATCCATTTGCACATTTTCCGCCCCAACACATGCTTATTGACCATACACTTCAGCATGGAGTTCATGTGCACCAGCGTAGTTTGTTTTCCATATGCCTGCACCCACCTAGCCAGATGCGTGCGCAGATCACCCCGTCCATTGTACTTGTCTGCCAATCGCACCCTAGGCTTCCCAAATCACATGCACATAACTCTCCTACACTCGTGCCAGTCGTCAAAGCTCCCTTTGTGCGTACCCCACCACATCGCGAGCATAGCGCACAGTACCTAGTCCAAGGCCTAGAAGCGTTTCTTTTCCGACATCTCCCTTTCAAATTTATTCAAGAAGGTATCTACCTCACTTAGGCCATCATAAGTAGGTAGGTCTCTTACTTCTGTCAATATGCAGCGCAGCGACCTTGTCATCATATTACAATTTAGTGTAGTTACCTCATGTAATCGATTCTTCCATCACTCCATCTCCTCATCTGAATCTGAAGTACAGGAGCTTTGGCGCTCCCATGCAATCCTCCCATCCATGGTGGGATTCACCCAGTCCTGGTTTCGTGTTGTTATCTTATAGATGCATTCCAAATCATCATCATTTTCATATGCACGCACCGCCTCCGTATAGCACGATCCTTCAGCAGGGTCCAGGGGTATAATCACGCATAGTGACTTCTTTTCAAAAATCATTTTCCGCTTTTTCAAATTAATCACCCTATTCATGTCAGTGGCCCAAGAAATTCCCAAGAGCATTGGTTAGGGATTTTTGTCATCAACAATCTCTATCACTTCAAAGTCTGCTAGCATGCTCTCTCCCTCAATGTCCACAGTTATTCCCTGTAATTTCCCCAGGTATTATTTTCTGTTGGTTTGTCATTCACAGTTGAATAGGAGACTTCTACAGCGTAGGTCTCCCCATTCACTCCCATGTCTGCTTCGTCAGAACATTCGCATCCGATCCTAAATCCAGGATGACTTGATCCATCTCATATTCTCTGATCTACATGGTTAGTCTCATTTCTCTTCCCATTCTTGTCTTTTGTTTTCCGGTCATCCTGACTACGTGTGGTTCCCCTGGCGTGGCCCCATTGCATCTATTAATGAGTTCCTATAACCGTTTTGCAGCTTTACTGTCGCGCAGTAACTTCATACATGTGTCCAAGAACGTTGTGATCATGGATGGGTCCATCTCCAGCTCCAATCTATCTTTTCTTACTGAAGTGGAGGCATCAGTGAAGCTCGTCTTAGCTTCCATGAAGGTTTCCCGAGTGCACTCCAAATCAAACTGCTTCTTTTGCCGGAGCTTTGCGAACCCAAGTACTATCTTTTGGTTGTTTTCCTCTATCATCTCCCATCGTGATTCCACTTCGGTGCACAATTTTTACATTTGGATCTTCCTCGTGCGGCTCAAACCTCATCCTCTGCAGTTTCTGAGTTGGGGGAGGCGGTAACGCTCCTTTATCGTGTATCCTAGCTATTAGTGTAGGACAATCTTTTGTCTCATGATCAAAAAAGTTGTAATACAAATAAGTTGCAATACAAACATGACGGGCACGTTGGATTTGTACAATCGTAGGAATAATGTCCTGGCCCTCAGCAATTGTAGCATATCAACTATCTGTGACCTCTTCTAGGTCACCCTCTACCTCAGCCTCATCCACGCCCGTGAAATCCTGATCGCGCCATTCCTGCATTCTAGTCGAGGGGCCGCGTTTCGACTTGAACTCTGCAGGTGGGAGTTCTATCCATCATTAACTCTTAGTTTCTATAAGTGTGCTCATCATGTCCCACTGACTTACAAAAGTTTCATAACCGAATTTTGTGTATACTTCTGTAACAAGTGATAATTGTCTTTGGCATGTTTTCCAGCTATTTGAAAAATCGTGCACCACAAAGCAGGTGTCGTGCTAGGTCCTACTTGTGCTTCCAGCCTTAACGTCATTGGTCCTCCTCCTGTGAGGTAATTTGTGAAAACTAGGTAGTGGTCCTTATCATGACCCTGACCCTTGCATTTTACACACCACACCTCTTTGCGCACTTCTGGTCGAGTTGTCCTATCCTATTTCAGACTCTGCATCTCAAGGCATAAATTCTTCAACTACATGTGGATGTGTTGAAATCCAAAGTTGGGATCCTACATTGGGGTCTCATGCAGCCTCATTGCGATCTCTAAGGCCTCTTCCTGAGTGGTTATCTTCTTCTGCGATAGCGCACTTCTTAAATGTGGCATTAGCAAAGCTACAAACCATTCGCGATGTTGTCCATCCGTCAGATTCATATTAGCCTCGTGAATCGTACATTTCAGCCTATGATCTAGCTCCCAAGGAGTCTCGCCTGGTAGCATCGTGATCTCTTTGAATCCAATGATTAACTGTGCTTCAGACTTTGGCATGCTAAATTCTCTGTTTAGCGCGGCTTGCATATTCGCAATTCCTGCATTTGGATTATCATTGGAATGCTTAATATACCAAGTTAGTGCGCAGTCTTGAAGGGTGCTAATCAGTGTCACTTTATTTATATTGTCATTTGTAACTCCTTGTGCTTCCCACACAGCCCTTACCATGAACCAGAATTGGTCCAGATCCTCTTTTCCCAAACCTTTGAACATAGGAAACTTCATTGTGCTTGCCATATTGAATCATGGTGGTGGTGGATGTTATATACCTAGGGGGGATAACATGGGGTACAAAGGGAGGTATCCAAGGGAATAATGTAATAATGGGATGGGCCATAGTAATAAATAAGGTGGTTAACCGATATCATGTAAGGGACCACAAGTAGTTAGTAATAATGTAATGGGCCCATGGTATTAGATAGATGGTATTGAAGGAACCATGGTAATGACCCATGGTATTGTATGTATGAGGCCTATAAAGAGGCTAGAGACTCCACACTGAGGGATGTGAAGGATTATTGTATGAACAGGCATATGGCTTGTGGAGTGTTCTCCTTCCTTAAGGAGTGAATATATGGTGTTGCCCTACCTTAAGGGTTTGATCAATAAAGTGAATCATTTATATCTATATTCAGATCTTGTTATTTCTTGGGTTTATTTCTATTTCTCATATATTTTCATATCAGATCTATAACAAGTGGTATCGGAGCAGATCTTGCACCAAGACATCCATATCTGTGTCGCAAACTCGCTACCCCGAAAAATTGTCTACAACACTACTGATTTTTAGATCAGCGATATCTCCTTCATCCGGATTCCGATTCGGCCGTTTTTTTTTCGAAATCGGGTATTTTTTCACAAAGAATATAGATATGCAATTAGATTTTGTAGATCTTGCACCAAGGCATCCAGATCTGCGCCGCAAACTCGCTGCCCCGAAAAATTGTCTACAACACCACTGATTTTTAGATCAGCGATATCTCCTTCATCCGGACTCCGATTCGGCTGTTTTTTTTTTTGAAATCGAGTATTTTTTCACAAAGAATCCATATCTGCTATTACATTTTGCAAAATTTGCATCAGAACATCCAGATCTGCGCCGCAAACTCGCTGCCCAAAAAATTGTCTACAACACCACTGATTTTTAGATCAGCGATATCTCCCTCATCCGGACTCCGATTCGGCCGATTTTTTTTTTGAAATCGGGTATTTTTTCACAAAGAATCTAGATCTGCAATTAGATTTTGTAAATTTTCCACCAAAATTTCCAAATATGTTCTGCAAACTCGCTTCCCTAAGAAATTGTCTGCAACACCACTGATTTTTAGATCAGCGATATCTCCCTCATCCGGACTCCGATTCTGCCGATTTTTTTTTGAAATCGGGTATTTATTCACAAAGAATCTAGATCTGCAATTAGATTTTGTATATTTTTCCCCAAAATGTATAGATCGGATCTACAAACTTGCCACCCTAGAAAATTCCTGCAAAAAATTAAAAAAAATCTCCACTTTTGCCCAAGAAAGTGCTATGATACCACTTGTTATAGATCTGATATGAAAATATAAGACAAATAAAATAAACCCAAGAAATAACAAGATCTAAATATAGATAGAAATGATTCACTTTATTAATCAAACCCTTAAGGTAGAGCAACACCATATATTCACTCCTTAACGAAGAAGAACACTCCACAAGCCATATGCCTGTTCATACAATAATCTTTCACATCCCTCAATGTGGATTCTCTAGCCTCTTTATAGGCCTCATACATATAATACCATGGGTCATTACCATGGTTCCCTCAATACCATCTATCTAATACCATGGGCCCATTACATTATTACTAACTACTTGTGGTCCCTTACATGATATGGGTTAACCACCTTATTTATTACTATGGCCCATCCCATTATTATATTATTCCCTTGGGTACCTCCCTTTGTACCCCATGTTATCCCCCCTAGGTATATAACAGTGGAGGTGGTACGGGAGAAGATGGAGGTGATGGTGGTGAAGCTGGTGGCGGTGTGGGTGGAGGTGGTATTCGCGGAATTCTTTGCCTTATCAGATGGATCACACTTCAATACGAGACCTTCGCGAGCTCTTCGTCGTCCCCTCATGGAGGTGAAATCAAGGGGCTAGTTTCAGGTCCCTTACTTCCTTCATTCCTGTAAGCTTTTCCACTTCGTGTAGCCCCGAACATCAAGGTAACTACATAACCCTCTTTTCGCACAATAGCATTTTAATCCAAGTATTCAAATACTTTACATACTTACCTCACGGTCCTTTGAGAAAGCGTCGCTTTGCCTCGCTGTAGCTAACTGAGGTGTCAACCACGAACTCAGTAATGAATCCTCCTATAATACGATCGAGCCAATGATCAACAGTGCACACAATCTTATCCTCCGATGCTTTCACTTTCACACTAGCTCTAGGGTCCACACAATAGGACCGTCAAGTTTCCACCTTCCTTGGCTATTTGCTAGCTTTGTGATCCACTCGTATAGCTCAGTAGGGAAGGACACGAAGAAGATTTCGTGGATCTCCATGTACAGGTAGCAGTCTAACCACTCTTCTTTTGTCAGTCGCAGATTCCTTTTCTCCTGTGTTGTGAACTCGTGAATTCTTCTATCCAACCAGCCTTCAATTTCCTTCTTATTTGGATTCCAATGATACAACATCAAACATCTCTATGCAGATTCTGGTCTCGGCAACGGAACCATTTGTTGGCTTGAGGGGGCCTGACCTAGGTTCAGAGTTAATTAGCCAAACAAATCCCTACACTACTAGCCCTTTAAGCATTAGCCCGCGGACTGTGGACTTAAGTCTCACCCGAAGCAGTATGGGGAACACTGGAACCAAGTTTCCACACCCTTGAGATGCCTGAGGTGTTGATTTATTCCAACTATGCCTACCTTCACGCAGGCCACTTCGCACACTATCCTGAGCTTCAATACCTTCCCGATCTGTTATAATCGCCTTTCGCGCAGCCCTAACCAAGGGCTGAGATGCTTTCGCACTGCTATGGCAGTGTCCTATGCTATTTCCCTAAATTACACCTCGTATCTTACTTATATTCTTAAAGATATTAGTTAACTTCACATAAACATATATTCTATTTTGCATTCACTTATTCAACACATTCATACATACTCGCGCATCATATAAGCATTAAAAGGGCAATGTATATTCAATGTAACATATGCATAAAACGGGAAATAAATACGCAGAATGGATATGAAACTTATCTTTATTAATTCTCCAACTATTACAGACTCGACTCGCCTGTGCACTCAGCTGCAAGGGTCCCTGCACTCAGTTGCGGACTACTAGTCCTCTACGCACTCAGCTGCAGAGCCTTCTCCTACTCTACAACCCAAAACTAGACTTTACACTTTAAATATGACTCAACTCTTCATCCTTAGATCCATTTTTATTCCATGATCTATTGATTACTTAGAGCCTTGCTCTATTTATATAATCCCATGGTCCGCAAACCATGGGTAGATCTCTACGGCCAACATTACATTACAAAATCGAGGGTGGACAACCCTATGACTCTTTTGCAAACTACACACTCCGCGCCCACAAAATGCGGAGTCTTTACATCGGGGTTACAAATTTTGACCAAAATCTAGGCTCTAAGCCCTAAGACCCAAGGCTCAAGACCCAAGGCTCACCAAGACCAGACCAACCACCAAGTATTTTTCTTCAATGCGACAATATATTCACAAATAAGAAGTTCGATATTCTGCAATATTTCCTGCAAATTTTGGATCCTGAGGTAACATTATCGGCCTTAGGGTATTCGTAGATGAAGAATAATTCCAGAGTTTATACCTTTACATGACCTTTCTTCCTTCATTAACCTTATATCCTTGTCTTCGAAATCCCTTCATACTTATTTCTAGCCATAGATTAGAACAAGAGTTGATATTTCAAGTGTGTGTGTCCAAGTGGTTGAATTCCTCCCTTTATATAGTCTTTTTTTGTGCTAGATTAGGCTCTAGGTTGACTTCAACAAGGTTGGTTGACCTAGTATTGGGGTCTTTATAGACCATTCTAAACTACAAAATAATATTTTATTTCTTGATACAAGTGCCCAATAGGGTCGTTCACATCATGATGATGACCTTGACTCAGGACAAAACCCTAGAAGCACACAATGAGTGATTTGACCTAAAAACCAAAAATTTTGAGCATGAAACCCATGCTTTAATAAGATACTTTTTTCTTTTACAACAATTTTTTTTCTTTCTTTTGACAAGTACATAAAACTTACATCATGTCATGAGCCAAATTGAAATTATGAAGACCAATACTATTTACTATTTTCAACATAAAATAATTGGCATAGGCACTTCATGTAGCATGGCAATTTCTCCCATGTATATCTCTACAATGTTGGCTACTTTATATGTTTAATTCATTTGAATAAAATGAGAAATGTTAGTGATATTATCCACCAATATCATGATGGAATCATGATTTCTCATAGTCCTTAGAAATTCAGTAAAGAATTTGATATAAATAACCTCCAACATCCACTCAAGAAAGGGTATTGGTTGTACATATATAGTTAGATATATATGTTAATCCTTAATTTTTTGACATTCTAAACACATGGCTATATAAATAGCCACTTCCCTTTTCACTCTCAGCCAAAATTATTTATTATGACAATTTAATAGTCCTTTGGTACCCTAGATGTTGATCATAGGATTTGTTGAAAAGTGTGCAACAAGAAATGCTAAATTTAGGAAGCGCTAAAAATAGAACTGCTAAAAAGTAACACTTCTAAAAATAGCAGTTTGGCCAATGAGCATTTTGGCCACCTTGGGTGAGAGGTGAAACTGCTAAAAATAGAATCTTCTAAAAATAGCATTTCTGGGTCCCTTCCTATTTATAGCAGTGCCTAGTCTATCTATAGGAAGTAAATTCGTATTTGGTCTTACCAGCAATTTTGAATATTAATTAATTAATTCTCCATGAGTTAATTAGTTAAGGAAAAGCAAACTTGAAGTCTTTGTGAGGGCATGCAACATATTATCCTTTAATAGATAGATTTAACCATCAGTTAAAGGATGAGGATGAGTTGTAATTAGTTGGCTCAGTTAACTGAGTCAAGTCCAGTTAGATTAATTAAATAAGTTCTTAAATTAATGAGATTCAGTTTGTTAATGCTTACATGCATGTAACAACTGGTATTTTCAGATAATTGAATATTATAGCTTAAATAACTCATGCATGTCAGTTCAAACAAAGACCCAGTTGAGATCAGAGAAGGGACAGTGTACTATCAGTTGGATGAATGTTTTTCCTATAAAGGAAGCTCATCCATGATGAGGATTTATCTCCTTCAGGTTTGTGCAGTTAGATCAAAGGTCAGTGAGTGTGTGAAGAGGCCAATTCACACAGGTGGTAGCACTAGACCCCAAGGAAAACAGCAGAAGGAAATAGGAGGCTTGGAGGACAGAGCAGAAGGTTTGTGAGAAGCCTTTGACTGTCTATGAGCAGCAGAGGGATTGTACCGAGAGATGGATAGCTTCCGAGCTAAGGCTTTGTGCAATTCAGACTATATTTCCACTTGTATGATAATACAGAGATGGGGTTTTAGGCAAGTGCTTTCCCCGGGTAAATTCTTCTGTGTTATGTGTGATTGGTTCCTTCTTATTAGTTATATGTGTTCTTATTGATGTTGTTCATGGTTGATTAAGCTTCCACTAAATTGTTTGTAGAAGTAGATCAAGTGTTTTTCTTTAGTATATTGCATTACCAGGTGATCTACAGGTGGGAAATTTCTACATGGTATTATAGCTAGTTGATTTGTAGAAAAGGTTCTACATGGTATCAGAGCTAGCTAATTTGTAGAAAAATTCTACAAAATTCTACATGGTATCAGAGCAAATGTGATCAAGGAGAGAACAATATACTGAGAGGAGATTTCAAAGTTTTGAGTTTTGGGCAGAGATTTTGCAGAGCAAATTTGAAAATTTCTGTAAAAAAAAAAATCAGAAATAAATAGCAGATTTGGATTCCTTGCAGAAAAATACCAAAAATCAAAAAAACAATCGGTTGAATTGGAGTTCGGATGAGGAGGATATCGTTGATTTAAAATCATCTTTTTTTCTAGAAAATTTCGTGACGGCGGGAAAGTGGAAATAGATTGGTGTGCTAGCCAAGAACCTGTATGCACTTGAGGTACAAGATGCATGCAAAGCCTTGAGGAGCAAGGCAAAGGTTAGATACTTGGTGGTTGAGGGGGAGAGTATATTACCTCTCAACATGCAATGCCAGAAGAAGTCTCAGACGATTGTGGTGAAGCCACGATTGGTGCAGCCGCTTCATGAGGTTGTTGAGAAGCCACAACAGGGGAAGCTGAGTGAAGATCGAGTAGAGACATCTACTCATGTAGAGACCTCCAGTAGGGGGAAACTTCAAGCCAGGTGGGCTGAGGGATCACATGCAACCATATCTCCCGGTAGGAGGTGGGGCGATGTAGGGTGATCGTCCCAAGGAGGAGGGGCAAGATCCTTGAGGTACCCAACCTCTTGGATGAGACCTTGCTACAGGAGCCCCGATGTGGAGTAGCAGGTACTGACTGGTTGGGTAGAGACAGACACAGATGGAGCCGAAAAGAGATCTATAGTACAGGGAATCCCAGGACAGCACAAAGCATGCTGGCTGCAGCAATGCGAGAGGCACAAGTGTGTTGCACAGTGCAGGGTAGCACAGAGAAGGGTGCAACAGTGCGAGATGCATGGAGATGTTGCAGTAGCGTAGAGGTCAGAAAGGGAGCACTTGTCAGCAGTAGGTAGAGCTTCAGCATCATAGTATGTTTCTAGACCAACAGAGAGGTCAGTTAGGATTTTTTTTGTTCCGAGTGTTGATGGAGCAACCGCACTTGGCAGATGTGTTGCATGCAGAACATTCCAGAGTTACAGGATCAGGTTCGAGAGGAAGCCTTTCTTGTTGAGAGGGAGTGTTGAAAAGTGTACAACAAGAAATGCTAAATTTAGGAAGTGGTAAAAATAGAAATACTAAAAATAGCATTTTGGCCAATAAGCACTTTGGCCACCTTGGGTGAGAGGTGAAACTACTAAAAATAGCATCTTCTAAAAATAGCATTTTTGGGTCCCTTCCTATTTATAGCAGTCCCTGGTCTATCTACAGGAAGTAAATTTGAATTTGGTCTTACCAGAAGTTTCGAATATTAATTAATTAATTCTCCATGAGTTAATTAGTTAAGGAAAAGCAAACTTGAAGTCTTTGTGAGGACATGCAACATATTATCCTTTAATAGATAGATTTAACCATCAGTTAAAGGATGAGGATGAGTTGTAATTATGAGTTGTAATTAGTTGGCTCAGTTAATTGAGTCAAGTCCAGTTAGATTAATTTAACAAGTTCTTAAATTAATGAGATTCAGTTTGTTAATGCTTGCATGCATGTAACAACTGGTATTTTCAGATAACTGCATATTATAGCTTAAATAACTCATGCATGCCAATTCAGACAGAGACCCAGTTGAGATTAGAGAAGGGACAGTGAACTATCAGTTGGATGAATATTTTTCCTATAAAGGAAGCTCATCCATGATGAGGATTTATCTCCTTCAGGTTTGTGCAGTTAGATCAGAGGTCAATGAGTGTGTGAAGAGGCCAATTCACACAGGTGGTAGCACTGGACCCCAAGGAAAACTGCACAAGGAAATAGGAGGCTTGGAGGACAGAGGAGAAGGTTTGTGAGAATCCTTTGACTGTCTATGAACAGCAAAGGGATTGTACTGAGAGATGGATTGCTTATGAGCTAAGGCTTTGTGTAATCCGGACTATATTTCCACTTGTATGATAATACAGAGATGGGGTTTTAGGCAGGTGTTTTCCCCGGGTAAATTCTTCTGTGTTATGTGTGATTTATTCCTTCTTATCAGTTATATGTGTTCTTATTGATGTTTCTCATGGTTGATTAAGCTTCCCCTAAATTGTTTGTAGAAGTAGATCAAGTTCTTTGCTTTAGTACATTGCATTACCAAGTGATCTACAGGTGGGAAATTTCTACATGGTATTATAGCTAGCTAATTTGTAGAAAAATTTCTACATGGTATCAGAGCTAGATGATTTGTAGAAAAATTCTACAAAATTCTACAGGATTTGTACTTAAGGAATCCATCCTCACTCAACTCACAGTCTTTGTACTTGGGCTGCAAATTATTCTATTGTAATATTTCTCTAATTTTCACATAACTCTAATGTTTATCTCCATTCTCTATAATTTTTATTTTTATATAATATTTTCATACACTGATGGTGTAGAATGCACCTTATGAATCATTTTGTTCAGTGCATCAGCCACTTTGTTCTCATTCCCTTCTATGTGCTTGATTTCAAAATCATATTCATTAGAAATTCCAATCACCTTATTTTCCTTTCATTTAAAGTTGATTGTCCAAATAAATGCTTCAAACTATTTTGGTCTATTTAGAGTTCAAATATCTTACTTGTGATGCTACCTACTCCAAATAATGAGTAGTATAGTCCATTTCTCGATTTTTCAATTTCCTAGAATCAAAGCATATCAAATATATTTTGCATGAGAACTCCTCCAAACCCTTCATTCCATGCATATATGCACACAATTAATTCCTCAAATGGATTGGTTATCTTTTGACTTGTTTCATCCTCTTCATACTCTTCATACTCTTGATTCCATTCAAATTTTACACCATTGTTTTGTAAAGAGGTGATTGGGTGTGTTTCCTTCAAGAACCCCTTAATGAACCTTTTGTAGTAACCTACTAGTCCCATAAAGGACATAATCTCTATCATAGTTTTAGGAGTTGGCCACACACTAATAGATATCTAAGTGTTGGCCACACCTAATTAATGAAACTTCTTTTGGTAGAAGGGACACTTACTCATGTTGGCATAAATCTAATGCTTTCTAAGTTCTTGTAACACCATCCTCAAATTTTGATCATGTTCGCTTCTAATTTTGAATACACAAGGACATCATATCAAAATACTGTGAAAATTTAGTAGAAGAATTCTCTAGAAACCCATTCATTATGTAAATGAAGATAGTTTCCATATTGGATAAACCAAAGGGCACCACAACAAACTCAAACTAACCAGATCTAGTAATTATAAATGTTTTCATGCTAATTTACGCCTCTATAATTCTAACTTGATGGTATCCAGACATAAAATAAATCTTGGACATTGTCTTATCTCCTCTTGTTTGATTGAAAAAAAAAAAAAAAAAACATTTATCTTTCCAAAAGATACATACTCTATATTGCCATCTTGTTTAGTTGCCTAAAGTATATACACAAATTTACTTGAGCACACCAAATTGGCAAACTTGGAAGCACATGCCCCTCCTTTAGAATCTCTTCAAGTTGCATTCATATAACTCCTTAAGTTCTGGTGTGTCCATTATGTAAGGTGCCATGGAAATTGGGGCAATAATAGGAATCAAATCAATTAAACAATTAATGTCCCTTTTGGGTGGAAACCCTAGAATATCATAAAAAAGCATCTTCATACTCATTTAGCATTGGGTAATCCTCAATTTTGGGTACCTTATCCTTGACATCCTCCTTCATGTGTGTTACATAAGTCTAGGATTTCTTTCTAAAAATTTTCTTCATTTGCATTTCTAATATCTCCCTTACATGAATAGGTCTTGAAATTCCTTGTACCTTTTTTTGTTTCCCTTCTTCACTAAAGAAATTGAATGCCTTGTTACAATATTCTAAGATAGCATGATTCTTCTCCAACCAATACATACCTATGATGCAATAATATGAATCCCAAATGAATTATATTCATATATGCTTTAGTACTTAAACCACATACCTATTGAGCATTCCTTTACCAACTCATTAATCCTCCACTTTACCCCTTATAGCTAGTTGAACCAACTCGTTCCATGCATGGTAGTTTTCAAAGTAAATATTTAAAGATGTGGGTCAATATAACTATGCCTAGCTCCATAATAAATTAAAAATGATTTTGTTTTCTTGATAGTATTAGCTTCAACTTTTGGCACGTGTGTTTGATGATCACTCTACATACTATCTAAAGATACATATATACTGAGAATGTTCCTACCCATGTCCTTTAAGGTATTAACTCCCTCAACATTCTACATAGTTTTGATTTTGGGATCATTATAGTTTTGATTTTGGCATCATTATGACGGAAATATTGAAACATATGATCTCCCTCACAACCCCAACACTTAGTAGGTGAATATCTTGGCCTCCTTTCTAATGAGTCTAATTTCTTTGGCTCACTAAATGTGGGTTTTCCTTGTTCTTTTTTATTAGAGTTGTTCTTGAAAAATGAGGACTTGTATTATTTCTTTGTTATGATCCTTGCACCTTAAAAATTATAAGAAACCAATCATTATAGTCCAATTCAAGGGGAAAACCTCCTTATACAATAAATAAAATCAAAAATCCAATATTTGATGATCCTATACTATACTATAGTATTAGGCTCTTATACTATAGTCAAATATACTACACTATACTATACTATAGTACTAAGAAAAAGTATACCTCCTTATTGTTATATTGTTATGTTACAATAGTAGAAATGTAATCACTTAATATCTAGGGCTTAATAAGTGGTTCTTGGGTTAAAATGGGGGTTATATAGGTCTTAACATGCCCCTCCCCTTCAAAGTGGTATTGTTCTCAACACTTGACTACATGTGGGTGTTTTTTCATGAAACACTCATATTCCCATGTCGCTTCTTCCACTAGTACGTTCCTCCATTTGATGAGGTACTCTATAATTGCTTGATTTCTTAGTTGGTTAGTCCTTTTTTCCAAAATTGTTTCTTGTTCTAGTATTGCTTTTCCTTCTTCATTTATCTTTGGTAGAAGAGTTTAGACTAGGATCTTATCACTGATGATGCTATTTAAGTAACAAACATGGAAGACTGGATGTACACATGAAGATGTATGCAGCTCCAATTTTTGGGCCATCTTTCCTGTTGACCAATCTGTGTCAACTAAACTATATAAATATAATTTTTCGCAAAGGAATTCCATCATGTTCAAGCATTCAAATTATCCTAGATTCATCATCATCAGTCATCAATGTTAATGTAAATGATCCTAGTAAGACCATATATATATGTAACAACCAAGGTAAGACTTTTATTTTGGCGAGGAATTTCATCCTAGGAGGTTTTTCCTCTCACTAGTTCAGTTGTGTTTCTATACAAGGATGATTGGCAGAGTCTTTCCCTCTAGCCTCACCCGAAATCTAGGGTGGAATTTATCGTCAAGGTCTTAGGTGAGTCCTAATGTTTTAGTCGAGTCTTTTGTAAAAGTGATTTTGAAATAATTTAAGTTATTTGGCTAACTTATTTTTATTACAAATCACTTGGTCTACTAGAGCATGTTGAGTCACATAATTGTGTAATAAATTGAGGGTCTATAATGAATAGGTGTTCCCCCTTTGAGGGTTTAAATTGTAATATCTTGATGTAAAAAATATGTTGTTGCATGTTCCCTCATATTTAGACATCATGGCTAAAATATTAGAGGGTGGAAAAAATTATTAATCCCCTCATGTGTCAATTAATTAAATTTTCTAGCAAAAATAGGTTAAAATCCTAAGCCAGAAATTTAATTAAATTGAGTCAAAATTAAAAACCTAGAGAAATTAAATTCTCCAAGTGGAAAAATTTGTAGGTCTTAAATAAATTAATTTTTGGAGGTCTCCCACCAAGGGCATATTGGAAATTTCAAGAAAAATTGGACCCTTGGGCTTTGGTGGTTAAGTCAAAGTCAATTTTTTGAGGAAATTAGCTCAAAATAATTATTTTTGAGCTAATTAAAAATGTTTTTTATGAGATATTTGAAAATTCCTCAAAAAATAAATATTATCAACGGTGGAGATTAAAATATGATTAAATATTTATCAACAATCAAGATTACTTTGACCTGGATCAAGCTAACTAGCCTTTATTTTCCACTTGGAGGATTTATCTATAAATTAGAAGTCATTCACTTCTAAAATTACAGAAACATTTTGAGAAATATTTGAGTCAATCTCTGCTACTATAATATTTTTGTGGAATTAATAGAAAATACTTTGGTTTTTATTCATGGTGGTATTCCTCTTCTAACTAACTATAATATTTTTCTGAATCATGTGCCTAAATCCTCTATTGAATTAAATTTTATAAGTTTTTTGGTTCATTAGCAAGCAGTTGGATTATCTATTTGCATAGGTATCTTGCATTAGGTATTGGATTTAGAAAAATGTTATAACTTGATTGATCTAGCAGGTATATTTAGATATTGAGGGTTTTAATGTGTATCTCGCCCCTTTTGAAGCTAAAAAAATAATCTTAAGTGTGTAGATATCTAATCGAGATTCACATCTTGGGCATGAGGGGAAGTTTTCGATTGGATAAACCAACTCCCAAATCTAGAGACCCAAGAAACCATTGTGTCAAATTTACAATATCTAAGTAACGATTGTTTTTTTTACAGAGACCTTGATCATGGCTCAAAATTAAAAATTATTATTTACTCATTTATCTCCAATTAAATTATGCAAATAAAGATACATCTGTTAATTAGAGCTTGAGATTTATCGTGAATGCTGTAAAATAAATTCTATAAATAATTTTAGCTCCTAACCCTCTTTTGTAGCTAGGGTTTTTGGGGATTTGGGGTTTATTTTTATTCTTTGTATATATTGGGGTTTTGGGTTTTAAAATTTTATTTGTGCAAGTGGATTACAAATCTAGATATGAAGAATTGTTAATGGTTTCAAGGGTTTCAGTCCTTGGAAAAAATTTAGAGGGTTTCTAGAGATCGATCTAAGCCTAAGAAGGCAAGATTCGCCCTCTATTTTCACCCCCAAGATTTAAGCTCAAGATCTGGAAAAGGATGTCAAGATTCAAGAATATTTTTTGACCATTTGAAAATAAAATTTAATCTAAAGCAAATTTTAAGTTTTTGGCAAGGGGTTTTTGTGGAAATCTTTTATTTTTTGGTCTAAAGTAGCCCTTAAACCTAGTTGTTTCCCTTTTCTTATTCCCCAACCCCTTTCCTTCCCTTTCTCCTTGGTTTTCCCTCCTTTTCCCTATGGACCTCACTTTTAGTGCCTCCACATCCCTTCAAGCCTTTCAGCCTCCCTACAAAACTTTAATAATCCCTCCTCCCCTCCCTTTTATCCTTTCTATGGCCCTAAATCTCCCCTTATTTCCTACAGCACCATGTTCTTGATTTTATCTACCCCTGTTATGGATCACATAGGGACTCTTGGTCCCCTCCCTATCCTCCTGGCAGCCTAAACCCTAAACGTTGTCCCTCTATAACCCCTGTGGCACCCTTCTCCCTCTCCGTCAAGCTCAATGTAGCCTCTTCCAAGCTCCCTTAATCCTATTGTAGACCTTAGACCCATGTAGAAGCCTCTTTCTAGCCTGTTGCAACCTCCTTTCAACTTTCCTATGCCCTCATAGTCCTCCATCAGTGTGTCGTCAACCCTTAAGGGATTTTCCAGCCTTAACGCGGACCTAAAAATGTACTTTTTCCTCCTAGCATTACCTCTTCCATCCATTTCTAGTCACTGTGGTGTGATTCTAATTTTTCTCAGTGGAATCATTGACTTTTGCAACAAGTATGGGGTCAAACTTACTATTGTAGGTAGACTATCTCTTAGAAGGATTCTTCTGGTAAGTGTCCCCAAGCCTTTCAGGGTCTCTGGTATGAATTTTCTAAACCTTTCCTTCTAATTTCAGTCACTTAATATTGCACTACATTTACAAATAACTCATTTAAAAAATTATCTTGTGCATTGACAGTCGTTTAATCACACTTGGACGTTATTTTATTAACTTTATCACAAATTTTGATGGTTTTCATAAGGGTTTCATAAGTTTGAACTATATCTCAGAGATCAACATTACATTAGTAACATAATTTCATCCAAGCAAAGAAGAAGTTTAAACAATCTGGAATAGTTTTGACATGGGATAAAAATTTCTCCTTATAAACTACAGCTTTCATAAATTTATTTGCTACTTGTATTTTTCACTAGAGCATATTGTTGTCCTAAAGTCATTTATTGTTCTTTTGTCAGTGACGGGTAAGTAATTTGTTGTTGTCTTAAAGGTACTCATTTGTGTCATTCAATTCTGAATACATTTCTTTAACACTCTCATTCACTCATAAGGCTATTGGCATTAGATATCAAGTCTCTTGTGGAAAAATTGATACAACATTTCTCTTATTGTTCATACATAATCTCTCATTGTCACTGGAAATCCTAAAGGTGTTGTTGATCTAACCATATGATTTATCACTTTGACATAATCTTGGCAAGTTTGTTAACAACATTGTTTCTTCTCTTTTAAAATATACAAGTGGGTATTGGCATAAATCATATATGAATTATTGTTTTTAGTATATTGTAACCAAGGAATCATGAAATTTATTTATTTTGTAGTTCAGCTTAAAAGATGTCTTAAGGAATTGGTCATCTAGGTGTTCCTAACTTTGCACTAACGTTGAAATCCTTCTTGTTTTATTAGCATTGAAAGTATTAAGTAAGGTACTTATTGATTTAAACGAGTTTATATTTTTTGACATCTTTTCATACTATATCTGGAGGGTTCCTAGATGCATAAGGGAATTTATAAGCTTGTTGAGTAATCATTGTTAGCATATGCTCTAGTTTTCTTAAATTATTAATCCGTGGACAACATTTTTGTTTTGAGCTCTTGAGAAATCATATTATGTTTGAAGTAAACTAAGAGCATTTGCATAACTTATTGCTTCTTTTGGATAATTATCACTAGCCATTATTTGAACAAATTAGATTATTATTGAAAGCAGATAAGTGCTCTAGTTCCCTTTCTTATCATTTGGTTAAAGAACATTGTGGATCTTAGCTAACTAGCAATCTACACTCAGCATCAAAAATTCATCTCAAAGATTGGTATTGGTTAAGGACATTTGTGTTTATCTCATTGGCTAGATATCTAAGTAAGAAAATTCTTTGATTGTTCATGATTTTATGATTATTTTTTAAGGTTCTATAAGTAAATTATTGGAAGAGCATTAGATCTAAGTACTCTTGGTTCATTGATTAATATCTCTCATATTGGTATTTTTCTAAGAAGATTAATTGAGTAAGTTCCATATTCATTGCATTTTGTAGAAATTTGGCATTTATTCTTATGGTTGAGATTGTCTCTTGAATATCATTAAGTACTTGTCGATATAAATCAAAATTAACCATAATTAAAGTACTTGAAACATTAACAATTTCATCTTAAGAATCTACACTAATTTCACCTTGCATACCATTTTAAGCTATTATTTCATCTTAATAATCATGCACTAATTTAACCTTGCATATAATTTTAAGCTAGTATTTCATCTTAAAACTTACCTCCAAGCATAAGCTTGGTTGATAGATTTCTAGGACAACCTTTCTCATTTAGTTGGAGGGGCCTCAGTAACTCTTCGGTGGTTAACATGGTGACCTTGCGATTGTCAGAGCGATAGTCTTTGCAACACTGGAGGCACCAGATGATATGAGCCTAACAAAAGGTATCGTTAATCAATCCTTTGCTTGCTTCTTGTTGGTATTCTTCCCAAAACCTACCTTGGAGCCCACCTTCAAAATAGTTAAGGGAAGGTCACACATATATTAGGCATTTAATTAAGATTAGCCAAGATCTTTTCATTTCACATAGGTCTTATAAATTTCATTTCATATAGGATAGTAATGCATTAGGGCAGCATTTTTCCATCTGGTACTTGGTCTCAAATTCTATAAAGAAAGAGTGTTGAATCCATAAGGCAGTGGTCTCAAATATATAAATTCAATCTAATCCTTAAAATATTACTAGATTTAACCAATTTCTGGGCCACTCAACTGTGTCTCCCAAACTCGTTGGTTCCCAACTTGTCCTTCATCGTCTCATTTCCATAGGGTCTAACCCCCATAGCCTGTTGTTGGGAGACAACCAGAATGGAGAGGTTGGGGATCAGGTGACAACCCCCGACTTGATTCGTTGTCGTCGTGCATATGCAATTTGAGCGACGACATTTTTTGGCGCAGTTACCGAAGACCAATTTATTGAACCTTGGCTTTATGACATTCATATTAATCTTATACATATTCTCATCTCTCATCTTTCAATTTCTGACATCTTTCACCTAGATAAGTTATTTGTCCTTGGTGCCTTTTACTGACTTCTACAATCTTGGGTATCTGAGTTTAAATTCTTGTTCGAGTGGTAACTCCACTTCCTTCATCTTCTACAGGGGCTTGTACTAGGAGGAACCCAAGTAGCTTGGTTAATCCAACTCTAGATCCTGAAAAGGTTCTCGAAGTCTGATTACACAAGATCTCTTCCCGTACACTTCTTTTTAATCTCAAGTAGGAATCTCTCTTTGATATCCATTCTCTTTTTCTTGATCCCGTTTAGCAAGACATCATGGATGACTTGTATCTTCCTTGTAATTTCACTAACATTCAAGGTTATCTGCATGACCTTCCTGATAAAGGTTTGGATAAATTATCTTCTTTCCAAGGCAATAATGCAATAACTGTTAAATCTCATCTTAATAATTTTAGGCATTTCATGAATAAATGGGGTGGTGCTAGCGTTAATCATGAGGATGTAAAGATGAAGCTTTTTGTGCTCTCTTTGGAAGAATATGCTTTGGAATGGTTCACTGAGAAACCTAATCATTCTTTTGATTCATTGCAATCAATTATTAATGCCTTTAAGGGAAAGTTTGGAGATAAAAAAGAATAAATGCATCTGGTTAAAGCTATCAGCATCATAAAGAAGGAACAAAATGAAATAGTAGAAGAGTTTAATAAGAGGTCTAATGGTATCGTCAAATAATTGCCTCAAGATTATAAACCTCCTTGTTGGCTTGAGGGGGCCTGACCTAGGTTCAGAGTTATTTATCCAAAAAAATCCTTGTACTACTGGCCATTTCGGTAACAGCACGTGGAGTGTAGACTGAGGTCTCACCCGAAGCAGTGTCGGGGGGATTTAGAACCAAGTTTCTAAACCCTTGAGATGTCTGAGGGGTTGATTTAGTCCAACTGTGAATACCTTTGTGCAGGTCACTTCGTGCACTATCCTAACCTACAAGGCCTTTTCGCTTTTTTATACTCGCCTTCGCACAACCCTATCCAAGGGCTGAGGTTCTTTCGTGTTGCTAAAGCAGCGATCTGTGCTATTTCCCCAAGTTACACTATGTGTCTTACTTATCTTCTTATAACAGTTAGTTATCTTCGCGTAAACAGATACTTTATCTTATCTTCCCTTTATTGACACATTCATATAAGTTCGTGCATCATATAGACAATAGAAATTCAATTTATATTCGACACATTCAATGCACAAAATAGGAAAAAGATACACATAAATGATGTAAAACTTCTCTTTATTAGTGCTTCAATCAGTTACAGACTCAACCTGCCCTGGGCCCTCAACTGCAGGGGTCCATGCACTCAATTGCGAACTACTAGGCCTCTGTGAACTCAGCTGCAGAGCCTTCTCCTACTCTACGACCCAAAGACATGACTCGATGCTTCGACTAAAACTCAATTCATCATCATTAAATCTTACAGACTTTCGTGGTGATTCCCTTTTACAACTTAGAGCCTCTCTCTATTTATACAATCCCATGGTCCATGGACCATGGGTAGATTTCTAAAGCCTACATTAATTACAAAAATGAGGGCGGACAACCCTATGACTCATTTACAATCATCGTGCACCGTGCCCATAAAAAGCAAAGTATTTACATCAGATATGGTCAAAATCTGGGCTTTAAGCCCCAAAACTTGCCTTGGGGGATCCCATGCCCAATAGGCCCCCAACGTAAACATCGTGACTCGCCCTCAAGTCACTCTGTCAGTGCAGAGATCTTCGTGCGGAGACCTCCCAACTCTAGCTAAATTGCTACAAGATTGGCAGCGCACTGAGCAGCTGCCTGTTGTACCTCCTGCACACGTTGTTCAGAGACCGATGTATCTTCTCCTACGTTCCCTGCAACTGCGCGAGATTGGCCTCGATCGAGGTTACAATGACAAATGCCTCATCGATCCAAGGATGGACATGCGCCTTAAAAATCGCTTCTCTATGTCGTGTTGCACCCACCTTCTCCTTAAGCACTTTTTCTTGTTGCATCTACGCGAGCCTCTGTGTAAGGGCCACCGTCTACACAGTCCCTTTTATATCATAATATCTTTCTTGCAGCTCACGCGCCTCTGTTTCTAAGCATTGTATGTTCGGGTCCTCCTGCAGAGTGGTGAGGACATCGAATGACTATTCCAACATTTTGGTGCAGTCCTTCACTGCACTGTTGATCTCCTCCATCCTCGATGTAATGGCACTAGTGCATTATTCCCTTACCTCTGGAGGAGTTGAAGGTTGCACCTTCAACTGCAGCTCTGCTATCTAAAGGTTTAGCTCTAGCTAAACATTAGCCATCTCTTCTCATGCCTCGTGCACCCCTGATGCTAACCTCTGGATGCACGCCTCTACTAGTGCCTCTGCTAGGATGGCCAACTCAGGGACCATCTGGCAGGCCTCTTCAACCACCGGCACTATGTTAGAAAATTATATATTACGAAGCAATGGAACACACAAAATATTGCAGAAATATAAATACAGAAAACACATAAAACAAGAGAGACATAGATATATGTGGTTCACCCAGTTTGGGCTACATCCACGGAGAAATAGCCAGTCCTTCTTTTATTATATTATCCAGCAAACTAAAGAGATACAACCTACAGCAGATCCGCTATAACACCCTCTTCGCTCTCAATCTCCTCTCTCTTCCTCACTCAGAATACAGATACACAGATGCAATACAATTCCCTCATATATAGTGAGGGGTTGCCTTCTAGGGAAAAAAACCCTAAATTAAACATAACTTCTACTGTCAGATCATCCACCTAGTGAACGACCCAGATTGACTAGAAATTACTAGACTTTTACAAGACAATTTTACATCTATTTTTAGCTCCAGGGAACCGCTGGCCCCCGAACCCCCCATTCAAGGGGGATTTACTGCCCCGCACCCCCCCACATGGAGGGGTGTACAGTCTTCCTGGGGTATACATCCGGCTGAAACCTTTGAATACAGAAGATAATCAGGCTCCACACCCAACAATCTCCCACTTGGAGACTGATTATAGCAACTCCACCGCTACTTCATTTGCTAGACAATGACTGCACTTTGGACCTGGTTGTTTCTCATCTTCTTCATCATACTTGAAGACCAATTGAAACTGATCATATTCTCATTTTCTCCATGGTTACAAATTTTGTTAGCATATCTGTAGGATTCTAGCTAGTGTGTATCTTTTCCAGCTTCAACTATCCATCTTCCAATGCTGACTGTATGAAATGGTACTTGAGCTGTATATGTTTAGTCTTGGAATGAAATGTAGAGTTCTTTGCAAGATGTATGACACACTGGTTGTCACTGTATAACCTACCCAACTCCTGCTTCTTAACCAATTCATCCAGAAACCTTTGTAACCAAATCATTTCTTTACTAGCCTCTATAGTAGCAACATACTCTGCTTCTATCGTTGAAAGTGCAACAACACTTTGGATATTTGAAACCCAACTGACATTTGTTCCACCTATAGTAAACACATACCCTGTTGTGCTCCTCCTGTTATCTCTATCACCTGCCATATCTGCATCAACATATCCCTGTAGAGCAATGTTTGAACCACCAAAGCATAATGCTTGATTTTTCGTACCTCTCAAATACCTGAGAATCCACTTCATCGCCATCCAATGTTCTTTTCCTGGATTGTTCATGTACCTACTTACAACTCCCACTGCATGTGCAATATTAGGCCTTGTGCAGACCATTGCATACATTAAGCTTCCTACTGCTGATGCATATGGAACTTTAGACATATAAGTCATTTCTTCCTGAGTCTTGGGACACACCTCCTTACTTAATTTGAAATGGCTAGCCAAAGGTATACTAACTAGTTTTGCATTCTACATATTAAACCTTTTCAACACCTATTCTATTTACTCACTTTGAGACAATGTTAATTTGCAATTCTTCCTATCTCTAGTTATTCTCATACCAAGGATTTGTTTTGCAGCACCCAAATCCTTCATTGCAAATGAGTTTACCAATTTTCTTTTGAGCACATTTATTTCCTGCATGTTAGAACCTGCAACAAGCATGTCATCTACATACAATAACAATATAACATAGCTGCCATCATTTTGCCTTTTGATATAAACACAATGATCAAAGTGACATTTAGTATAACCTTGTTCAGACATAAACCTGTCAAATTTTAGATACCATTGCCTTAGATCCTATTTTAAGCCATACAAGCTCTTCTTCAACCTGCACACTAGTTTCTCCTTCCCTTTTACCTCATATCCTTATGGCTGCTGCATATATATCTCTTCCTCCAAATCCCCATGGAGAAAGGTTGTCTTTACATCTAACTGCTCAAGATGCAAATCTTCAACTTCTACTAGACTTAAAATAGTTCTGATTGAAGTCATTTTAACAACAGGAGAAAATATTTCATCAAAATCAATACCTTTCTTCTGTGCAAACCCCTTCACTACAAGTCTAGCTTTGTACCTTTGTTTTCCTCCATATTCTTCCTTCAGCCTGTAAACCCATTTATTCTGCAACGTTGTTTTACCTGCAGGCAACCTGACTAAGTCCCAAGTCTGGTTATGTGCTAAGGAGTCCATCTCTTCTTTCATGGCTTTCTCCCACTTCTTCCTGGTTTCTACTTGCACTGCTTCTTCATAACATTCTGGTTCACCAGAATAAGTCAACAATACATAATATAATGAAGGAGAGTATCGTTTAGGGGTTCTACTTATCCTGGTAGATCTTCTAACACCACTTTCAGGTGTTTGAAGTGCTTGTTGTTGTTGTGGTTGTTTTTCTAGCTATTGATCATTATGATTTTCAAGCACCATCACTTTTCCTGTGATATCGTCAAGCACTGTGTATTCTCTATTTTCTTTGTCTTGTTTCTTTTCCTGCAACTGATTCTTATACAAGACCTTTTCATTGAATATTACATATTTGCTCCTACTGATTTTTTGATTTTCATAATCATATAAGCGATAACCAAAATCATTAACACCATATCCAATAAAGGTACATTTCTTTGATTTTGCCTCAAGCTTTGTTCTATTTTCTTTGTTAATGTGGACAAAGGCTTCACAACCAAAAGTCTTTAAAAATGAGTAGTTTACCTTTTTACCTGTCCATGCCTCCTCTGGAATACCACCATCCAAGGAACTTGAAGGCCCTCTGTTTATTAGCTAAACAACAGTATCTACAGCATCTACCCAAAATTGTAAAGGCAATCCTGCATGCAATCTCATGCACCTTGCACGCTCCATGACTATCCTGTTCATCCTTTTTGACACACCATTTTCTTGTGGTGTTCCTGGAACTGTCTTCTCTCTGTGAATTCCACTCTCTGAACAGTACCTATCAAACTCTTTACTGCAATATTCACCTCCATTATCTGATATGAGACACTTCAACCTTTTCCCTGTCTCATTTTAAACCAAAGATTTCCATTTCTTGAATTTATTTCGAAAACAATAAATCCAAGTTTTTCTAGTTGCATCATCAATAAAAGTAACATAATAACGAGAGCCACCAAGAGATGATACCTAAGCAGGTCCCCATACATCTGTATGCACAAAATCTAATTTTTCGCTCTTCTTTTCTTTTCCAACTCTAACGAATCTGACTCTCTTCTGTTTTCCATAAACACAATTCTCACAGAATTTTAAATCAACATGCTTCAAACCTGGCAACAAATTTCTTGAGTGAAGAATCTGCATCCCCTTCTCACTCATGTGCCCGAGCCTATGATGCCACAATGTCGTATCTTCTCCTATAGAGGTTAAAGCATTAACATAATTAGAAATACCATTGCATAAATACAATGTACCAACCTTTTCTCCTTTTTCTATTACCAAGGATCCTTTAGTGACCTTCCAGGTTTTATCTGTGAAAGTAGTTACACAACCTTCACCTCCCAACTGCCCTGTTGAAATCAGATTTTTCTTTAGATCTGGAACATGCCTTAAATTCCTCAACAGCCACCGATTTCCATTTTGTTGTTTTATGAATATTGTACCCATTCCAACGATTTTACAGGGTTTATCATCACCCAATCGAACTTGTCCAAAATCTCCTTGAACATAATCATGAAAATGTTTCTTATCAGGTGTGGCATGGAATGAGGCCCCTGAATCTACCACCCAGGAATCAATAATATTTTCTAATGAAAGAATCAAAGCATCTTGCAACACATCACCTATTACATTCGCTTCATGATTAGCTTCTTGTTGTGTGTCTCTTTCTTTTCCCTTCCAAGACTTGCAGCCTTTCTTCAGGTGTCCTTTCTTCCCACATTTCCAGCACACTATCCCCGATCTGGACTTGGATCTGCCTTTTTGTGACTTACTGCGATATCCAGGACTCTTTCCTCTTTCCATTTTTCTTCCCCTAGTCTCTGCAGTCAAAGCATTACCTGATGTCTCATCGGAGATTTTCCGTTGCATTTTCTCGCTAAGGATTACACTGACAACATCATCAAACTTTAAAGTACTAGATCCAGAGATAGAGTTACTAATGGCCATAACTAAACCATTCCAACTTTCTGGCAATGAGCACAGAAATAACAGAGCCCTAACTTCATCATCAAAATTTACCCCTAGAGAACTTAACTGACTTGTAACTGTATTAAAATCATTTAAATGATCTGCAACAGATCCACCTTCTGACATCTTCATATTAAATAAACGCTTCATAATAAATACCTTCTTTGAGGTCGAGGGTTTTTCATATAGTTTGGCCAATGCCGACATTAAACCCTATGTTGTCATTTCCTTTGAAATATTAAACATTATCGACGCCGCTAGGCATAGCCGTATTGTTCCAAGTGCCTTTCTATCCAGAATATCCCATTCTGTGTTTGTCATACTCGTCGGCTTCTTTTTCTTTCTGCTCAATGGTAGGTACAGATCTTTCTGATACAGATAATCTTCCATCTGCATCTTCCACAGCTGGTAGTTTTGGCCATTGAATTTTTCGACCCTAAACCTACCATCTTCCACCATTGCTCCCACTCGAGCCAAGAACCCTTCTCTCCTGCAAGTTTATTAGCCAAATAGACCTTTGGCTCTAATACCAGTTGTTAGAAAATTATATATTACGGAGCGATGGAACACATAAAATATTATAGAAATATAAACACAGAAAACACATAAAACAAGAGAGACATAGATATACGTTGTTCACCTAGTTTGGGCTACATCCACGGAGAAACAGCCAGTCCTTCTTTTATTATATTATCCAGCAAACTAAAGAGATACAACCTACAGTAGATCCGCTATAACACCCTCTTCGCTCTCAATCTCCTCTCTCTTCCTCACTCAGAATACAGATACACATAGACATAATACAATTCCCTCATATATAGTGAGGGGTTGCCTTCTAGGGAAAAAAACCCTAAATTAAACATAATTTCTACCGTCAGATCATCTGCCTAAGGAATGGCCCAAATTGACTAGAAATTACTAGACTTTTACAAGGCAATTTTACATCTATTTTTAGCTTTGGGGGCGCTGCCCCAGGACCCCCCAGCCGGGGGGGATTACGCCCCGCACCCCCCGTTTGGAGGGGTGTACAGTCTTCCTGGGGTATACATCCGGCTAAAACCTTTGAATATAGAAGATAATTAGGCTCCACACCCAACACACTATATGCTGGTTTTGTGCCACTACCTCATCACATTGCAGGCTTAGTTGTTCCATATTAATTTTTTGCTCACTCAACACCTGTAGTGCGGAACCCTCCCTAGCCCGCAGTTCTACAGTCACTCCATCTTGTAAGACATAGAGTGTTGTTTTTTGGGTAGCCCTTTGTAATTTATGGCGCCTTTTGAATTCAAATTCGACTATTCCCCCCAAATCTAGTTCATTAATGCTCCCTTGGTAGCAGATTTTCCCAAATCTAGCCCATATAGCCTACCTTAAATTCCTATTGCCCGCTCCATTTGATCACAAACCAAGCATCACATCGTGAATAGTGACTATAATGACCACTTTCCAACCAAACCATGCGGTAGCATAGCCACCCTTGCGTTGTCGCAAACCTTGTGACATTTCGCTCCTGCATGCATTCCTGTCATCGCGTAGCTCTCGGGCAGGGTATTTTATAGTCCCGCGCCTCCTTTCAACTACCTAGAGCACTAAGACTATGCTTCCCACAGCTAGTCAAGTGGTCAGCCCACCTGGATATGGCTTCAACCGACCATCAATCACTTTTCGTGGGAAAAGTCCGCCTTTTAACTTTACTATTTACATCGCGCACTTCACCATCTACACCGCTCCACCATCGGTGATCCCTCTAGTAATATATGGTCCAATCCAAGGCATCAAGTTGATCAAATATTGGTGGTAGTCCCTAAAGTTTTCAACGTAATCGTGTGCATCATGTTTTATCACCATAGTTTTCTTATCAAGAAAGTCCTTCTTTATTCCTTCGTCAAGCTTCTTGACTTCTTCTTCCGACATGGCGCTTTTATCCCTTAACTGAACTTTTCCTTCATGAATTCTTGGAGCCTAAGATCACACTATTAGATCTCTTCATCAGGTCCCAAGCATTCTTCTTCATCTAGTTTCGCGATCCCTTCTGTTAGAGCCTAGATTGACCTCAAGATGAAGAGAGGCAATCCTAGGATAACCACAAACCAAGCTTAACCTGGTAGCTAGCCCTACCAGGCCGAGAGAGGGATATCTCCTTGTCAATCTCAGTCAAGATGACTGGATCAAATATGGATTTTAGGCTAGGTATAGTATCTCTAGGTTTTATTGATTGATTTTGTTGGTTTCGTTGCTGGATCAAATGGAGCAGGCAGCTTTTGGTTCGGGAAATCAAGTCAGGATGCAGGGTGTTCTATGGGGCGAGGTAGGTAGGTGTTTTGGCACTTGAAATTGAGTGATATGAAAGGTCTAAGACTGGTGAGGAGCTGAGGAGGGCATGCAAAGATCATGTACCCTACTCAAACGGTAGAAAACATCAAAAACTGAATGGTTTCCCTAGGAAGAGCACTGTAAACAATGTATTCTACCTATCTATCTTGATATCATTCAGCTAGAATCAATAAATTAGATTGTGACACACATAACACATGAGAAAAACCAATAACAGAAGAAGAAACTATGCAACAACACTTTACCACAAGTATCCCATAAAAATAGCTACAAATCATGGTTTATTTCCTTGCCAAACTGCTGATAAAGGTGTACAATGTAGCTCGGAGCATCCAAGAGAGTCCAACCTTTACTAATGACAGAAAAAAATACATAATATAGACATCAAACCACCTATGCTAGCCATGAAGGATTGAATCCAAGAGATAAGGAACTATTACAACCATTTCCAAACAAGGAACAAGAATATAGGCATTGGAACAGCTTGCCTCTATAAGCATGGAAATTGATTCATTTACCCCAAAACCACCTCAAACTGATGAATCTACCATCTAATATCATTTCACAGTTACATTTACATATAATATCATTAATTACAATCATAAATTCATCCATGAAGAGAGAAAAAGTCAACTTGCAGAGAAACTAGGCGAAAACTGGATTTTTTGGGCAAACTGGCTCTATGCGCAGCGCCACTGGCCAGGTGCGTAGCACCACTTCAGACCTAGTTTTGGAGGCCTTACTCTTGACCACATTGAGCCCAAGATATCTCATTTGAAAGGTCTTCCTTTCTAGTTTCTAGAACATCTTGAATATTTGGATTTGGATGTCATTTTCCCCCTCAAAAGTGAAATCTCCCAAGCTTGCTTCTGTGTGTCCAAAAAGAGGCAAAGAGGTCATTTTTTGGTAGTTTTTTTTACCTTTTAGTGACCTATTTTTGCTCCAAAATTGCTGATGTTTTCTGCATTTGATGCTCTCATCATGTTGAATCTAGATATATAAGCCATTTCTTCAAAAATTCCTCCAGGGAAAAGCGCAGCGCCACCGGGTAATTTTCTGTGTTCAAAATTTGAAAATTTGAAAATGACAAAAATTTATCAAAACTTGCCGAGATTTAGCACAAGGCACCACCATTAGTTGCTTTGATGGGCTAGTGAGGATTCAGCCAATATTTTCAACTTGTCTTGTTCCTTTTTTCTCCTTAAGGCCTTCCTCAACCTAGCCTTAAGCTTCCTCATTCTTATGTTGCAGATCTTGTTGCGGGTAATGTAGTGGCAGGCCATGTGGCGAAGCATCTTCTTGTCTCTTTTGGCCTTCTCAATCAAACTCTCAAGGTGTATATTAACCCTCTCAAGCCAATTTTCCCTGTCATTCTCAATCTCTTATTCAATTGAAGTCAACTTGACCTTGTCCTTCTTGGACTTTTGCATGTTTTGTTTAATCATTTGCAGCTCCATGAGGACTTGTTTGTCGCTCAATTGTTTGTTTTCTTGCTCTAGATATTTGACGACCCACTTAGCCCTCTCTAAGTTGTCTGACAAGGCTTGTATCTCAGCCTCTTGTTCTTTTATGATCATGTCTTTGGCAGTCTTTGGATCTTGAGTTTCCAGGTCAATGACATCAACTCCTTGTGTCTCCTCGTGATCAACAAGGTCAAAATCTCTTTCTTGCCCATCACTAAGATCCTTCTTATGCATCTTTTTCTTGCCTTTACCTTTTCCCTTGTTGTGTTGCTCAACCTGTACCTATTTAGCTGAAGAAGAAGGCAAAGCCCCTTCCACTCCTTGTGGAGATAGCATTTTCTTGTAGCCTGATAATGAAGGTGAGACCCCTTCCACACCTTGTGGAGATAATACTTGCCTAGCAGCTACAAAACGTTTCCTAGTGCCCCTCTCATATGTCACAAACACTGGCACTCCAACATTTTCAGTCTCTTTGACCTTTTCATGTCCTAAAGGTCCACCTTCTTCATGATGCACTGATGAAAATATTTGAGGGCCTTTGAACATCTCATGAGAAATGAAAGTCTCCCATGGCATGTTAAGAAGGTTCAGCTGATGTAAAACAACGGTTTTAATCAAAGAGTAGTGGAAAATAGTATTTAACTGTTGGGGGTATGGTTTCTTCTTTATAATAAGTTCCATCTTCTCAATGTTCCTGAACATGAAGTAATGGATATTCATCATCCTTACTCTAGTGAAATGCATCAGCATTCTAATGTGGTAGGCATACAATCAGGAGAACCTACCTTCACCAGTGAAGTAGTTGATAATGATCTTCATCAATGGAGCAAACATGTCTTCCAAAAACTTGAAGGGTAATACTCTCTTCATTTTGTCTTTATATCTATCCTTGATGTAAGAATCATAGTACTCCCTATCAATATCCTGACCTTTGCTCCATTTTTCACCCACATCTGGAATACCTGTAGCCTTTGAGATGATAGCTAGTGATATGGTGAATGTTATTCCAGCAAGGGTTACTTGATTATTGTGCAAATGTGTCACAAACAACCTTGCCAACTCATGATGAAATTTGACTCTTTCTATCATCCCACAAAAATCAAAACATGCCTGGTGTTTAAAGCAAGAAATGGTAAGTGGACAAGCTTGCAACTCCCTCAAACTAGTGGGCTCCTCTCTGATAATCCTTCCACCTTTATGATGCTTCCTTTGTTGTATATTTCTCTCCCTGGAACTATCACTAAGGGTGTCTTCCTCAAACTCATACTCACTGTCTCTTTCCATTTTTTGTAGCTGTGAACACTTGTGGTCAATGATGGGAAGGGTGAATGGAATAAAGATGAGTATGAAGAGATTTTATGGATGAGTAGGGTTTTAGGGAGTGTGAATGGGATTTGTAGGGTTTGGGAAAAGTGTAAGTGGGAATGTGGGAATGGGGAAAATGTATGAGGGGAATGGGATTTAGGAAATAGGTAAATAGGAATGGGGTTTTGATCTAGGGAAAAATGGCAAGGATAGGGTAAGTAAAAAAATGGAGAGATGATGAGAACTAGGGTTTCACCCTAGAGGCTAGGGTTTTAATTTTAAAAATTCTAACTACAAAGCTTATCAATAAAAACCCTTGATCACCAAATAGGATTCATGCACTTACTTGTTTAGAGGGAGAAATTGAAGTTTTGAGCTGAAATGGCAACTTGGTGAATTTTTTGGGCTTGGCTGGGCAGATGCGTAGCACCTCACCCAGGTGCACAGTGCCCGTGTATTTTTACACTGAGTGTTATCACTGAAAATGCAGTTGTCAAAAATTTTTAGCTTGGCTTAAAGATTGGGTGTTTTCGCAGCGCCTGAATTATTTTAGCAGTTTCGCAGCGCTGCCTGTTTGCGTGGTTTCGCAGCGTGCTACGAAATTGGGAATTGGTTCGAGTTCTAAGTGAAGGTCCGAATCCTAGCATGCCTATTGTATAGAGTTTTGTTTCCCTCCAGGAATGTTGATGAGAGCAGTGGCAGTATGTTCAAAGAGACACCTCATGATGATGTAGCTATTGTAGGATTGTCATCAAGTACATTAAGGGAGTTATCTTTGAAGTCTGGTTCATAGGTGATGGTGAAAGATGTACATACTAATGTGGGAGACTTGCAGGAGATTTTGTGTTGAATCCTCCAGACAAAGTATCTATTAAATTCCATAAAACATAGAGTGTTTGATATTTGGGATTGTCTTTTCACAATCTGTAACTTCTTTCACAAAACAGGGCGCCGCAATGGATTGAAAGATTTGAGAAATATTTATGATAAAGTTCATATCCACACCTTGTTCAAGGATAAAGATAAGGATACTTCGGTTTTTCAATCTGAGGATGATTGATTTTTCGATCATAAGTGACCTCTAAGGAAGATTGTCTAAAGCAGAGGTTTGACCGTTTTGTCGTTGCATTGGAAGATGTTTCCAAAGATGCGCTACTTTCCTTAAAAGACAAAGCTTGG
The DNA here is from genome assembly GCA_031772625.1 of Pinus tabuliformis. Classification (NCBI taxonomy): domain Eukaryota; kingdom Viridiplantae; phylum Streptophyta; class Pinopsida; order Pinales; family Pinaceae; genus Pinus; species Pinus tabuliformis. Next base: position 51,542,526 of record CM062813.1, read on the forward strand.
AAACTCTTGAATTCCTTGTTTCTGTTTCACTGCAAAATATGGTACCCAAGGTTAAATGTTTTTCCTATATATTGTGCTCGGTCTTTTTCCAATGGATACCTTACACTTTGTAAAGTCACTGTTACACAGAAAAAGATATATGGGAACTGAAAGATCTAGGACATCAAACAGCTCAGAGGATGGTTCTGGTTTCTGGTTCATTGCATTCTGTGCGAGAAATAAACCAAAATCTTCCAAATTTGGTTTCGTTTTGTCTCAAATGAAGCTTAATCAGTTAATCAAAGTTGAAATTATTACTAGTTAGCGCATGGTGCCTTCAGGAAAATCCCTGATAGAAATAAATGGAGATTTAGCAAACGTCGGAAGCATTGATCTTTTCTCGTTGAGAGGATTGGTTCGTGGTGAATTGTCATTGGCAGACCAAGTAGCAAGGTTGAAAGTTCTGCGAAAGGTAATGAAGATATTTCTATATACATCTGCGCCATCAGAACAGGGTTCTTTCGTTCAAGACTTTCGTTCTATCCTCGTAAACTATCTGAGCAATCTTAGGATAAAAGTTAAATGTAATTTAATGTGGACATCATGCACTTTTAAACAAGAACGAAATTTTAGGTCATCGGTTTGGCACCGACGTGAATCATCATACAGATGGCGCGGAAGGAGTTAGGTTTAGCCTTTTTGGCTGATCTATATACGTCCACATCCTCGGTATCATGCTAAATCGAATCCTCATGACCGTGAATGATGTTAAGGGGCGCATAAGAAAGGGCCTACAGAATCGAGACAATTGGATGACGGAGAATTCAAGTAGCAGACAACAAAACCAGTGAATCTCCATCTGGCGGTTCGTTTGCAACTCGTGCCTAACCTCATGATATCTTCTAAGCAAGTCTCAAGAAGCGGAATATAAGTTTGCCCATGAAGAACTATATTTCCTCTGTTGCTTACAATACCTTGTTGCTGGGAGAATTCAGACATCCAGCAGTTGAATGCCATGGTGTTGCACGAATGGTCAGAGGCTGTGCAATTTATATCAGAGAAGCTGGAGCACTTTGCTAAATAATGGTGACCGGAATATACTCTTTAAATGTTTTCCTTTCTGCGCCAGTTATGAGTCTTTTTATTTAAATTCATATTACAGTTTCAGGTGAAGATGATTTTTAGAGTTGGAAAGGGCTATTTTGTATACAGTAAGTCGAAGGCCTTAGCTGCGCTAAATGGTATGAGGATGGAAAACTCAAACAAACTGGAAACGATCTATGGGCACTGGGTTGCACTTTATATCAGAGGCTGTATGACATATCACCTTTTAAAGATGGCAGTGAGTGGCTCACATTCCAAAGGATCACCTCATTTGAAGATTTGAAGACAGCAAGGAATACTACACCGACTTTATGTTCCAGTTGGGATTTATGAAGCTTTTATTGGTTTGATGCTAGTCAAGTTGGCTGTGATATGTAATGGCAGAAGCAAGCTTCATCTTCTTCAAACTATTTAGGTTCCTAATAGCTGTACAAATGTCTGAAGAGATCATGGATCTAAGTAGAAAACGCTTCAAAGATACATAGGTTCTGTTTTGACATCTACAGCAGTTTCGTAGCGCGCTACGAAACTGCTGTAGAATGTTGTTTTGTGGAAAAACAATGAATTTTGATGATGAGGTCAGTTAATGGTGAAAGAAGGTCTCAAACTCAGGCAGTGAGATCATACATGTGTTTCATAACCACTCGAACAGTGACAGGTGTAGCTCTTGAAGAGAAGATAAAATATTTTGTTTATTTTCATAAAGTTTTCTCAAAGGCAATTTATGACCGAGCTACTAACGTATTGGTGGGGTTACCAGAATCTTCGGTTGATACACCTGTTGGTCCTTGAAGTATCCAGATCATATAACATATGGTGATTATGCGTTGATTAATTGAAGGTTCAAAGAACTCGGAGTGTGGTCTTTAAATGATGAAGAGGAATGGAAGACAGGGGACCGTGGATGTAGGGTGATTAATTTTATCAATTAATAAGCTGTCTTACAGCTAGCATCCGAGACCAGCTTGCTCGGTGATTGTTCCCTTAACATATCTTAGCCATAATGAAAATCATACAGCTGTCCAGCATCCAAGAAAGCATCAAGTCTGCGAGGAGAATGAAATTAGTATTTTAGTTGGATTAGGATTGTGTGTAATTTTAGTTCAGGATGTTTGTAATTAATGCAGTAGTTAAGAGCATGTAGGAAGAGTTAATTGCCACCTTCGAGGCTCCCCTCATGCTGGAGGAGGAAGCTCGAGGTGTTGGAGTTTGCTTGCCTATATATGGGCCAAGTTAGGATGTAAAAAGGGTTGGACTGTATATACAAAAACAGAGTTTTATAGAGCTTATGAAAAGACTGTTACAGTAATAGCAAACAGAGTTTTTTCTTCCCAAGATTCTCAATGCATCTCTTTGTTCAAATGTGATGGTGGTTTTAGTTTCTTAATGTTCTTTTTACAGCCTTGTTATGGTACAATCCCTCAGAATTCATATTATATGCTCTGACTTCCTGTGTGCTTGACAGGCTGTGGGTTTTGGTGAAGCATGTTTGAACATCACTCAGAATTCATTTTTTAATGCTCTGACTTCCTGTATGTTCAGCAGGCTTTGATTTAGGTAAATTATGTTTGAACCTTTGATGATGCAAAGAGCCTTGGCTTCTATGAGATGACTGTGATTTGGTTTATTAACTGTGAGAGACTCCATAGCCCAATGAAGACTAATTTGATGTATGTCCAGCCAGCTATATTTTTATAAATGTGTGAAGAGTTAGCCCTCTAGTGTTTGAAGGATTTTGTCAAGAGTCATGAGAGAGCCCTCTCTGATTAGGAAGGCTAATTCCTAATCTAAAGTATGGTCTGAAACAGTTACATGAGACCTTGCTTGGTTGCAGTCCCTAGTACTGGTTTTGTGATAACACTGAGGAAGTCTTCCAAGTGCGCAGCACCTGCCAGGTGCGCAGCGCTAGTCAGAACTTCTCCACAAATGCAGTGACTACACACCTTTGCTCAATAACACTTTAAAATCGTGTTTTAGCTCTTAGACTTCAACTCAAACAATGAAATGATTAAGAGAGCGATGATCTTTATATAGCTTTTCAACTTTTTGATTTTTTGATGTTCAAAACCCACTTTGTAATGTCTATTTTCTTTTTTCAAATACTCTGTTTTTTGGATGGTTGATCTTTTGCTTGGATAGGTGAACTAATGCTCAAATTCTTTAACTTTTACAATAGCAAGTACTTGGCGATATCACCAGGTGACCAAGAGCTGCATGGAACCATTTATTACATATAAGATCAATAAAATTACATGAAATTTAACATTAAAATACAAATGCTCTGTTTTCACCTCAAAACTAGTTTTGAGGTGAGAACTTTATTAGGCTTACAAATTAAGAGATTAGAACTTTTCTGATGATTATTTTCATCCTCATGTGTCTGTTGACCATTGTTAATCAATAGTCACTTGAAATTTGATCATGGTAAAACCCTAATACCTAATGAGACTGAAACCCTAAGACCTAAGACCTAATTGATGAAATGAACTGAAAATAAGCATGAATCATTGACTGAAAAGTATGAAAGGAGGTAAGTAGATATGTGTCATGAGGGAAAAAACTGAACTGAACCCTACCATCAGTAGATCCATGACCTAATGGAATGCAACTCATCAGAATGGGACTCCTAGTATGAAATGAAAAAGAGTAAATTTTGATCACTGATAGCAGTGTGAAGACACTGACACTAACACCTTCTTCCAAGGCTCCACAAACTGTCATATCCACGGGCACTACTATGCGTAGACTAGGCATAATATATTCCATTGGCATTACAGTGTTTGCTCCATAGGCCAGCCTAGAAGGCGTCTGTCCTGTCAGTTTCTTGCACATTTTCCTATAAGCCCATAAAATTGTTGGTACACACAGGTCCCAATCACTTTGTTTCACATTACATACCTTGTTCAATGCTTCACACACTTTGTTAAATGATTTTGCATGGGTAAACTTCTGCCCACTCATTCTTTCCATACTTTGTCACTCCAACTTGAGGGACCATTCATGCAATTGCCCCCCCAAAACATGCTTATTAACTGTATTCCCCAACACGAAGTTCATGTGCATCCACGAAGGTTGTTTACCATATGCATGTACCCACCTAGAAAGATGCGCGCGGATCATCCCGTTCATCATACTTGTATTTTAGTCACATCTTAGGCTTCCCAAAACACATGTGCATCATTCTCCTGCATTCGTTCCAGCCCTCAAAGCTTCCTTGGTGTGTACCCCACCACCTCGTGGGCGTAGTGCACAATACCCACTTCAAAGCCTGGAAACGTTGCTTTTCTGGCACCTCCCTTTCAAACTTGTCTAGGAAAGTATCTACCTCACTTAACCCATCATAAGTAGGGAGATCTCCCACTTCTGTTGATACACAACATAGTGATCTTGTCTTCATATTACAGTTCAGCGTGGTTACCTCGTGTAACCGATTCTTCCATCGCTCTATCTCCTCATCAGAATCCGTTGTACAGGAGCATTCACACTCCCATGAGATCCATCCATCCACGGTGGGATTTACCCAATCTTTCTCTCACATGGTTATCTTGTAGATGCAGTTCAAATCGTCGTCACTTTCATATTCACGCACTCGCTCGGTGTAGCGTGATCCTTTCCCAAGATCCAAGGGTATAACTACGTGCAGAGACTTCTTCTCAAAAAACATCTTGTGCTTCTTCAGATTAATCACCCTGTTCATGTCAGTGGCCCAATCAATTTCTAAGAGCGCAGGGTAGGTATTGATGTCATCAACAATCTCTATCACTTCAAAGTCTGCTAGCGTGCTTTCTCCTTCAATATCCATGGTGATTCCCTGCAATCTCCCCATAGGTATTATCTTTTTCTTGTTCACCATTCGCAGCTAGATAGGAGACCATTGCAATGTAGGCCTTCCCATGGGCTCCCATGTCTGCTTAGGTAGAACGTTTGCATCTGATCCTAGGTCCAAAATTACTTGTCCATCTCATATTCTCCAATCTGCACAGTTAACCTCATTTCTCTTCCCGTCCTCATCTCATTCTTTCCAATATTTTGGACTACGCGTGGTTCTCCTGGCGCGGTCCCAATGCATCTTTTAATGAGTTCTTGCAATCCTTTTACAGCCTTACTGTCGAGCAGTAGCATCATGCATGTTTCCAGGAATGTCGTAAGCATAGATGGGTCCATTTCCAGCTCCGGTCTATCCTTGCTTCCTGTAGTGGAGGCATCAGCGAAGCTCTTCATAGCTTCCATGAAGGTTTCCTTAGCGCGCTCCAAATCAAACTATGCTTCTTTCATCAGAGCCTTGCAAACCCAAGTACAATCTTTAGGTTGTTTGCCTTTATCATCTCCTGTCGCAATTCCACTTCGGAGCACAATTTTCACATTTATATCTTCCTCACGCGGCTCAGACCTCATCATTTGTAGGTTCTGAGTTGGGAGAGGTGGTAACACTCCCTTGTCGCATATCCTAGCTATCAATGTAGGACAATCCTCCGTCTCATGATCAAACAAGGTACAATACAGACATGATCGACGTGTTGGATTTGTACAATCATGGGCATAATGTCCTGGCCCTCCACAATTGTAACATATCATTTGTCTGCGACCTCTTTCAGGTCCTCCTCCACCTCGGCCTCGCCTGCACCCCTGAAATCTGGTTCGCACCACTCCTTTGTTCTGGTCAAGGGACCGCGATTTGGCCTAAACTCTGTAGGTGGGAGTTCCATCGATCATCAGCTCATAGCTTCTACAAATGCACTCATCGTGTCCCACCAATCTACAAAAATTACAAAACAATTGTACTCCTGTAACAAATGGCAGTTGTCCGTAGCATGCTTTCCTCTTATTTGACAAATCGCGCACCACAAAGAAGGTGTCGTGCTAGGTCCTACTTGTGCCTCTGATCTTAACGGCATTGGTCCTCCTCCCACGAGGTAATTCGTGAACACAGGGAAGTGGTCCTTATCATGACCCTGACCCTTGCATTTTACATACTATACTTCTTCGCACACTTCTGGGCGAGCTGTCCTGTCCTGTTTCAAACCATGCATCTCAAGGCATAAGTTTTTCAACTACACATGGATATGTTGAACTCCCAAGTTAGGATCCTATATCGAGGTTTCATGCAGCCTCATCATGATCTCCAAGGCTTGTGCCTGAGTTGTTAACCTCTGTTGTGATAGTGCGTTCCTCAAATGCGGCGGTAGCGATGCTACAAACCATTCACGGTGTTGTCCATCCATCAAAGTCATATTAGCTTCGTGAATCGTGCACTTCAACCTCTGATCCAACTCCCAAGGAGTCTCGCCTGGTAGCATTGTGATATCTTTGAATCCAATTATTGACTACACCTCTGACTTCAGCCTGCTAAATTCTCTGTTCAGCGCAATTTGGATATTCGTGATCCCTGCATTCGGATTGTCATTAGAATGCTTAATATACCAGGTCAGCGTGTGATCCTGCAGAGCGCTGACCAACGTTGCTTTCTTTATATTATCATCTATAACTCCCTGCGCTTCCCATACGGCTCTTATCATGAACCAAAATTGGTTCGGATATTCATTTCCTACTCCCTTGAACACAGGCAACTTTATCGCATTTTCCATATTGACTCACGGTGATGGCGGAGGTGGTACGGGTGAAGATGGAGGTGAAGGCGGTGAAGCTAGTGGTGGTGTGGGTGGGGGTGGTATGCGTGGAATCCTCTACCTTATCAAATTTACCGCACTTTGTGGCAAGACCTTCGCGAGCTCTTCCTATCCCTTCATGGAGGTGAAATCAAAGGACTATTCTCTGGTCCCTTACTTCCTTCATTTCTGTAGGTTTTTCCACTTTGCGTAGCTCCAGACATCAAGGTAATTGCATAACCCTCTTTTCACACAATAGCATTTTAATCCAAGTATTCAAATACTTTACGTACTTACCTCGTGGTCCTTTGAGAAAGCATCTCTCTGCCTCGCTATAGCTAACTGAAGTATCTACCGCGAACTAAGTAATGAATCCTCCTATAATCCGATCGAGCCAGTGATCAACATCGCACGCAATCTTATCCTCCGATTCTTCCAATCTACGCACCAACTCTAGGGTCCAAACAATAGGATTGTCGAGTTTCCACCTTCCTTGGTTATCTGCTAGTTTTGTTATCCACTCATACAGCTCAGTAGGGAAAGATGTGAAGAAAATTTCGTGGATCTCTATGTACAGGTAGCATTCTAACCGCTCTTCTTTTGTCAATCGCAGATTCCTGTTCTCCTACGCCGTGAACTCATGAATTCTCCTGTCCAACCAACCTTCAATTTCCTTCATAGTTGGATTACAATGATACGACATCATACATCTCTACGTAGATTCCGGTCCCGGAAACAGAACTATCTGTTGGCTTGAGGGGGCCTGACCTAGGTTCAAAGTTATTAGCCAAACAAATCCCTGTACTACTGGCCCTTTCGGCAATAGCCTGCAGAGTGCGGACTGAGGTCTCACCCGAAGTTGTATGGGGGGATGCTGGAACCAAGTTTCCGCACCCTTCGGATGTCTGAGGGGTCGATTTAGTCCAACTGTGAATACCTTTGTGCAGGTCACTTCGCGCACTATCCTGACCTGTGAGGCCTTCACACTCTGTTATACTCACCTTCACGCAGCCCTATCGAGGGGCAGAGTTACTTTCACACTACTAAAGCAGCGATCTGTGCTATTTCCCCAAGTTACACCGCATATCTTACTTATCTTCTTATAACAATTAGTTATCTTTGCATAAATAGATACTTTATAATATCTTCCCTTATCAACACATTCATATAAGTTCGCGCATCATATAGACAATAGAAATTCAATTTATATCCGACACATTCAATGCACAGAACAGGAAAAAGATACACATAAATGATCTAAAACTTCTCTTTATTAATGCTTCAATCGGTTATAGACTCAACTTGCCCTGCGCACTCAGTTGCAGGGGTCTGTGCACTCAGCTTCGGACTACTTGGCCTTTGCGCACTTAGTTGCAGAGCCTTCTCCTACTCTACGACCCAAAGACACGACTTGACGCTTTGACTAAGACTCAATTCATCATCATTAGATCTTACAGACTTCCGTGGTGATTCCCCTTTACAACTTAGAGCCTCGCTCTATTTATACAATCCCATGGTCCACAGACCATGGGTAGATTTCTAAAGCCAACATTACATTATAAAAATGAGGGTGGACAACCCTATGACTCATTTACAATCATTGCACTCTGCGCCCATAAAACGCAGAGTCTTTACATCACATATGGTCAAAATCTAGGCTTTAAGCCCAAAAACTTGCCTTGGGGGATCCCACACCCAACACTCCTGACAAGTCTCTTTTGGATTTCTATATTGATGCCTTTAATGTTGATACTTCTTATGAGTTGTGACATTCTAAAACCAATGATTATAAGGTTTCCTGGGCTCTAACTAAGGAGCTTGAAAAGGATAAGAAAGCATCTGGGAAGTCTGAAATTCCAGGTTTTGATAGGGGTTCAACCAAATTGAAAGAATCTAAGGGAAAAGAGATTAAAGAAACTGATAATGACCCTATGTAGAAATTACTATAGAAACTTGAAAGCATGGATCTTAATAAAGAAAATTTAATATCTAATCATGCTAAGGAAACAAGTATCTTGCAAGTTAGGTTGGTCCAAATGGAAAGATATCAAGCATAGAATTTCCAACCTAGAAATAATAATAATCAAAATAATAATTCTTGGCAAAAGAAAGGCCCATCTAATGAGCAAAGACCACCAAATCCACTTGAACCTTCCAATCTTGTGGATGAATCCCTTCCTTATTATTAGGCTTGTGATGCTCTTCATTAAGAGGCTACTTGCCCCACTGTAAAGAGGATCATGGACAGTGGGATTCTTGGGGCAAGTAATCAAATATATGTTGTTGGCAAGGAGTATCATTTATCTAAGCAAAGATTAGATGGAATTTAAAGAAAATAGTCATGATTTCATGCCTTGTACATCCTCCTATAGCATTAATAACTTTGGTCACAAAAAGGATTTGACGGTCGAATTATTTATTGAAAATCCTTCTCCAGAGCAAGTCTTGGAGATGGTGAAAGATAAAGGTTTAACTTATCAAATAAGGAATAAGTATCAAAGAAATAATCAAATTACCCTACAATTTTTTAACCCTGGTTCAAGATATGGATTGGATATTGATTTGGGAAGTTGGTTAAATAATGAAAAAATATGGGTTCTTGTCACTGAGATATTGAAAATTCCCTCTCAAAAGGATAATTTATTAAATGTCATTGGAGCTCCTCATGTTCATGTTTCTCAAGAAAAGACTCCTAAAACTATCTATCTAGATGCCCCCATATATTTTCAAAGTATGGATTCATATAACAAAGAGCATCGGCCATTTTTTATTACTTTGTTGGTTAATTGTTATAGATTGTATAACTGCATGTTGGATTTTGGTGCCTCAGCCTATGTTATGACCAAGAGGGTCATGGAGCAGCTATATTTGATAATTTCTAGGCCTTACTACAACATATGTGCCATGGATTCTAATAAGAATGAATTTCATGGGTTAATGAACGATTTACGAGTTCATTTGTCAATTTACCCTGATATATTGGTTGTAATGGACATAGGTGTAGTTGATGTATCTTATGCCTGGGGAATTTTATTTTCTAGGAAGTGCACCTCTGATATGGGAGGAAGTATTCAAATAAATTGGTCATATGCTATGATTCCTTCTCCTACAAGTTTTATATTTCTTAGACTTAATAGATAGCCTGAAAGAATATTCCATGTTGAAGATCCCAAGGGTCCCCATAATGAGATAATAAAGGAACAACCTAACCTTGGGAATTATGCCATTCTAACTAATTCCATAATTCCTTTAGATTTAAAGGTTGATGAAAAGTTGTGTGATTTAAAGGATAAAATATGGTCTATGAATTTCGATGGTGCATCTTCTATGCATGGTAAAGGTGCTGGAATAGTGTTAAAGTCTCCCCTTGGTCACATTTTCATTGGAATTTGAAGAAACCAACAATGTTGTCGAGTATGAAGCTTTATTTTTGGTTCTTGAATTTGCAAAGGATTTAAATATTAAGTTGCTTAGTATCAAGGGAGACTCTGACTTGATTATCATGCAGATTAAAAATCAAAGATTAAAGAACTATCAAAATTTTGCATGGGATACTATGGAATATTTTAATGCTCTTGACCTCGAAGTTATCCCAAGAGAAAAGAATAACTTGGCATATGGACTTGTTATAGCGAAATCTACCTTGCAGTTGTCTAATGAATTGCTGATGGATAAACTTAAAATGGAAAAAAAAAAATAGACCTTCTATGCCTGATAATATGGAGCATTGGCAGGTCTTCCGTGATGAGAAACAGGTGATTCACTTTCTTAATAATTTGGATGAATTTGAGAATTTTCATATTAGTTGTAAGGAGGATGAATTTGATAACCATGAAGATATAACAAATCCTACTCCCGGGAATCCAAGGGAGTTTATTGAAGTAAACATTGGTACCTCTAGTGATCCTAAAATTGTGAAAATTGGTAAAGGTACTAGTGATGAAGAAAGAAAGAAATTGATTAATTCATTTCATGAATATAGGGATGTTTTAGCGTTTTCTTATGATGATTTAAAATGTTATAGGGAAGATGTCATGGAACACGCTATCCCTTTAAAAGATGAAGATGCTAAACCCTTTTGTTAAAAATTAGGCAGATAAATCCTAAGTTGGCTCCTTTAGTCCAAAATGAACTTTCAAAGATGCTTACAGATGGTATTATTGCTCAAAATAGGCATTCAACATGGTGTTCTAACTTGGTGATTGTTAGAAAAAATAATGGGATGATTAGACTTTATGTCAATTTTAGAAACCTTAATCTACCATGTAAAATGGATAATTACCCTTTACCAAACATGGAGACTATGTTTCAAAGAGTAACGGGTTCAGGAATGATGTCATTTCTGATGATTTTTTTGGATATAATCAAGTATGGGTTAAGAAATAGGATCGGCACAAAACTACTTTCACCACATAATGGGGTACATTCAAATACATTAGAATTCCTTTTCAATTAACTAACATTGGAGCTACCTTTAAAAGGGCTATGGATTATGCCTTTAAGGGTTTAATTGGTAAAATCATTGAAATATATCAAGATGATCTTATGGTTTTTTTTAAAGATGGTATCAGTCATACATATCATCTCAGAAAAAAGTTTTTGACATATGTAGAGATTTTGGAATCTCGTTGAATCCTGCTAAATTGGTTTTTGGAGTAACTGAAGGGAAGTTTCTTGGTCACATCATCTCCTAAGATGGGATCAAGAACCTAAAAGGGTTGAGGAAATCCAAAATATTCCTCTTCCTCATAATATCAAATCCCTTTAGTATGTTATGGAAAAGACAAACTTTCTTAGGAGATTTATTCCAAACTATGCAGAAATAGCTAAGCCTATTCAAAGTCTTCTGAAGAAAGATTCTAAATTTTTATGGAAAGAAGATGGTAAAAAGGTTTTTTAAGGGATCAAGGGTGCTATTGCAAAAGATATTTTTCTAGCTAGCCCTGATTATTCAGTATATTTCATGGTTTTTTCTTTTGCTCCAGAGGATACAATTGTTGGTGTCATTTTGCAAAAGAATAAAGAGGGTCACAAGAAAGCTATTGCTTTCATGAGTAGAGCGCTTCAAAATTCTTAGTTAAATTATACTACCATGGAAAATCAAGCATATGCCTTGGTCAAGACTCTTAAGTATTTTAGCACATATGTGGGTTATTCCAAAATCATTTTTTTTGTCCCACATTTTGCTATTAAAGATATATTAACTCAAACTAATTTCTTAGGAACTCGTGCTAGGTAGGTTACTAAGATCCAGGAAAATGAATTGGAAATTAGACCCACTAAGTTGGTCAAAGGTGAAGAATTGGATGAGATGTTGATTGAGGGTAATGAAAAATATCTTGGTTTAATTTTTCTAAATGATTCATATTCACCTGAGCTGCAAATATTAGGAGAGCGTGATTGGTATAAGGACATCATTTATTATTTGTTAGATCTTACATGTCCTCACCATTTAGTCGCTCATAAAAGAAGGGATCTTAGATTGAAAGCAACTAAGTATTGCCTCATGAAGGATGGCCTCAGATGGAGAAATCATGAAGGTATAGTACTGAGGTGCGTTGATGAAATTGAGTCTAAGAAGCTAATTTTTGAGTTTCATTCAATATTTTTTGGTGGTCATTATGCTACAAAACCTACTGCCCACAAATTCTTAGAGTTGGTTATTACTAGAATTCCATATTTTATGATGTGCATAATTTTTTTAAGAGTTTCCAAGCCTCTCAACTATTCACTAGGAAACAGAATCTAGTTTCCATGTCCTTACAAGTTGTGGTTGTTGAAGCACCTTTTCAACATTGGGGTCTGGATTTCATTGGGAAATTTCATGAAAATTCTAGCAATGGCTAGTCATGGACTCTAAATGCAATTGATTATTTCAAAAAATGGGTAGAATTCATTCCTGATAAGAATGCCATTGAAAAGGTTATTACGGATTTTATTGAAAAACACATCATTACTAGATTTGGTGTCCCAGTGAAGATTACCACTGATAATGCCAAATATTTTAGTTCTGCGTAGTTTTCATCTTTTTGCTTTAAGTATGGCATTGTTTTATCTCACTCATCTAATAATTATCCTCAAGGTAATGGCCTTGCTGAATCAAGTAATAAAAATATTATAACCATTATTAAGAATATAGTAGGAGATAATAAACAATCCTAGGATAGCAAAATCAAGTATGCATTATGGGCAGATAGGATTACAAAGGAAAAAGCTACTAGTAAAAGTCCCTTTGAATTGGCTTATGGTTTGGATGTAACTCTACCTATGTGCCTTAATTTACTACTTTATCAACTCCTTCAACATTTTTCCACTCGGAAATATGTTTTCCAAAATAGAATTGATCAAATTATGGAGTTAGGTGAAACTCGAACAAGCGATTTTGATAATATGTGCAAAAAATTTCTAATATTAAGAAAAGTTTTGATAAATATTCTCGAGCTAGATCTTTGTAGGTTGGAGATATGGTATTACTTTGTGATCATGAGAATGAGAAACCAGGAAATCATAAGAAATTTGACAATTTGTGGTTGGGTCCTTACATTATTAGAGGCATTGCTGGACCAAATTCATTACTTGACTTACCTACAAATAACCTGTTGGCATTATGAGATAAGTGTTGTCCTTGATGGCAAATCACACAGATGACAGATCATAGTGCAGCAGGTCAGCAGCAAGGATTTGATGATCAGACTACAAGTATGAAGAGAAAATATATATACGCAGGTTCATCGTGACCAAGCTGCGTATATACATGGGTAAGACGTTTCAAAGGCGCGTATGCGTATACACGCACTTTCATGCAAGGAAAAGCACGTATATGTTGGAGAACTTACTTTTGGTCCGTGGTAGTTAGTCCTCGGTATTTGAATCTATGGTTTTGGACCATGGCATCTCATCAGTAGTGTTGGGTCCTTGGTATTGTTTATTATGGTTTTGGACCGTGGTATTGTGGAAGGCCTAAGACTATAAAAGGAGAAGAGGATCATTAGGCAAGGGCGTCCAAAAAGACTTGAATATCTGACGAAGTATGAGATCCAATATGCAGGTTATGGGTTGATGATGCATTGATCTGAGCTAAGGATGGATCTCACCGGTGGATGGAGAACAAGATCTAAGGATAGATCGGGATCAAATGGTTTGAAATGAACTATCTCTATATGATTGATTATTTTTATTCTAGATCTGTATATTGACGCATGTAATGATCTGAACTGGGTATAACTTAAGTTTGAAATCACTGCAAGTCATGATTGAATATTTCTATATCTGTACGTGGGTTGGCTTTGGTGTAAACGTGTATGTACGCAGGTTGAGTTCATTGTAGTAGCGTATACCTTTTGAGCTATGATATTTGAAGTTACAGGTGGTTCTGGTTGTTGAAGGGTTCTGATGACAGTTTAAAGGTATCAGTATTCTGAATATCTTGTTTGGCTGATTGTGTTTAGCTTTAGTATTGATGGATGAGAACTAATAGTGGATCAGGATCATAATGACTCATATTTATGAGATCTGATGGACTAGATCTGGGTGCTAACATATATATTATCCTTGTATATGTAATGATCTGGTTATATCTGAAGTCAGGAAGTGCAGCGAAGTTATGAAGAAGTAATTAATGGCATATACGTTGGTTCACCTTGATGAAGTCGCGTATACATGTAGGTTCGACACTTCCAAGTAGCGTATGCACTCTGATGCATAATTTTGATGGTACAGTTGGTTCTGATTGTTGTTGCAGAGTTCTGTTGTCTGCTCTGTGTTCTAGTGACTGTGTTGTTGACAGGGTTTCAGTGTTTCAGAGATTCAGAGATTGATGATGCTAGTATTGATTGTTTTGTGCTTCAATGATATTTATGGGTCCAGTATGAAAATTTGATGAAACGTGGCCTTTAGATTATAGTGTTGTGCTCCAGGAGTATCCAGGCTGAAAATGTATGAGGATGAAAGGAGATTGTAGGTCGGTGCCTACGTACTAGTACATCAGCTAGTACAAAATCTAAGGGGGTTGTAGCTCCCATACAAGAGAGTCTGGAAAACGAGAGAGGGTTGTATCCCTCTGCAGGTTGTAGCCTGCGTACTGGTATAAGACTGCACCAGTACAAAAGATTGTAAAATGAAGTTTCTTATTAAAGGAAGATAGAGACGACTTGCAGCAGGTGGTTTTCACCCACATTGGGTTTCCATCTTATATCATGGTGTTCATGTGTGCTTCTTGTGTGTGATGATCTGTTCTATTTTACTGCACTTGCTTACTGTTCATATGGTTAATGAAGTTCTGATGCACTAAATATAGATCAATATTTAATGGATTAAACTGAATCATAAGTATTTTGGATATACGCTAGTTGCTTTAGACATAGTTGCGTATACACGCAGGTTCCCTTAAATGAAGTAGCGTATATGAAATGAAAAGTTTTATTGATCTGATAATACTGATTCACCCCCCCCCCTCTCAGTATTATTTCCAACAATTAGTATCAGAGCAGGTCCTTTGGTAGAAGCTTGATCGCTTGAAGGAGATCCGTGGAACTATGGGAAAGAAGCTTAAGAAGAAAGTACCTAAGAAGAAGAAGACATCTCAGAAGAACTATGACAGTGGGAGAATCGATTGGGGATTAGGTGTAAGAAGCTCTTCAGATTCAAAATCAGATTTAGAATCATTTCAGAATGAAGATGAACTATCAGGTATGAATTTTCTATCCTCTGATGTTCCATCTATCTATCCATTTGGAAAAGATGAAAGCGATAACGAAACAACTGAATTTGCTCTGATGGGTGAACAAGAAAGATATCAAATAGAGGCAGAATTTAAAAGGCTTTCAGATAAAATCAGAGATCAACAAGATCTTTTGAACAAAAGGGAATGTGACTTCAAAGAAGAAGCTACCAAACTAAAGGCCCAACTAGAGGAAGGAAACAAGGTAAGGAATTTATTCAAGGACAAATATGAAAAGTTGCAGGATGAAGAAACATCACTAAGAGATGAAGTCAATGAAAGAAGCACAACCATCAAGAAACTCAGAGATAGATCCAGTTACTATGAAAGTCTTGAAGCGACGATCTGCTCGCTAAAGGAAGATCTTGAAGAATCAAAGAAGCAGAATAAAGATATACTCCAAGCTATTGAAAAATAGGTAAATTAAGTTATCAGCTTAAAATCTCAGCTGGAATGTGCCTTTAGAATTTGTCAAATGCAACAGGATATGAATGAAGAACAAGAAAAGGATATTCTCAAACTAAGGCATCAGTTGGAAGAAGGAAGGAAAGCTGAAGAAGACATGAAGAAGAAATGTCTAGAAAAGGAAGAACAACTTCAAGTTGAGGTAAATATCTTGAAAGGTAAATTAGAAGAAAAAGATAAATTGTTGCGATTTCAAGATAGTACTAAAGCCTTGGATGATATTCTTAGTAGTCAAAGGTCTCCTGCTATCAAGACTGGTCTTGGTTTTCATGAATCTGTTGAAGGTGAATCTAGTTCACAAGGTGAGGCAAGGAACTCTAAAGAGAAATCTAAAATGATCAACAAGGAGATAAGAGAGATGAGAGGTCAACCCCATCAACAATCAAGGAAAGAGATTCTTCAAAGAAAATCTTTTACTCCTAACTATGGAAGTAATAGTCAACCATTTACTCAGATGAGTAATATTGAATGTTATGAATGTCATAATCTTGGACATGTTGCAGCTAGATGTAGAAGAAGAATGGTTCAAGATCATCACACAGAAAGATCATCACATTCCAGGTACTTTAATGGATATTGTTTTTCTTGCAATATGTTTGGTCACAAAGCTGCTGATTGCTACAGGAGGAATATGAAACATGTAAGCTGTTATGCATGAAACAAGCTTGGACATACAACAAAGGAATGTAGAAACAAAGTACAATCACCATACCAAAAGAAGAAAACATCATCACGCTTGAAGATATGGAAGAAGAAGGAAGTACAGTCAGAAAGATGTGGCACAGCACAATATAATCAGACACAGCACAGCACAGACATAACAAAATCAGGGGGAGCTGAAAGTGTAAAAATTCAGTGTCTGAATCTCATATGCAAGTTTCTTAAAGGGAATTCGTGTATATACGTGAGTTAGATGCTGAAAAGTCATGTATATGTCAGTCTGATGAAAAGCAGTGGGGACAGGCTCAGAAAAAGTATCTGATATGATTCAGCCCATTATTTGCTCTATTGGTTAATAGTTACAGTCTGTTGAGGATGTGTGGAAATGTCTTATTACTTATGGCACAGGTTGAGGGGGAGCATATGCCTTTTAATAATGCATTGTTGGCATTATGGTTCCTGGCGATGATGCTTATATGGCTAAATGATATATCTTGCTATGATGTGGTTATGAGTTGTCCATGATAAAATCTCATATGATTCTTGGGGTTACATAGTTGATGTTTAGATCAGATTTGTGGTTGATTCTATGATGATGCATATATGGTGGTTACATGGTGTTCTTCTTTACTTGGTGATGAGCCACTCATATGCTACTGTCGTCATATGCATAAAGATCATACAATTATGATGCAGGATTCCTATTGTTCTTGGCACATATATGGATGAGGATTGTTGGCTGGATACATGGATGATTATTCAAATTTGCATTGTTGGAGACATGATGATGATGAGTTCTTACCTATATGATGATAGGTTGTTTCGTACATATGTTGATTGATGCAGATATTCCCAATTGATGATATTTGGTTCATTAAGATCTGGATGGCTATGGTGTTTCTTACATATGATAGAATGTGAATGATTCTATATATGTAGAATTCTATTCAAAGGGATGAATTGATGCAGACATACTATGTTATAGGTTGATGAATTATACTCTACAGGACATTTACAGGTTGCTGATCTGGAAGTGGTTGTACGCGAGTTCTATGAGTAGTATCCGCGTATATACGCTTGTTTCTGTGGATACAATCGCGTATATGTTAATTTGGAGATTTGATGGATATCAGTAGGGACAAGCTCTGGTTGAAGTTTGTCTGATTTGGGTCTGACAGAGACCATCTGGCACAGGTTCAAGGAGAGCAGATAAACTTCTAATGATGCATTGTTGGCATTATCTTAGAAGCTTTTGGTTCTAGTTCTCAAGCTGTTTTGGTTCAGGTGGATTAGTTGCAGAAAGGAGAACAGAAGGAGAACATGGTTGTTGATCTGTACAGTGATTGACTGATGCTGCTGATAGTAGTTATTGGTGACTTACATAGTCTTGATATTTCGTCTCTATGTCATGTATATCTTCTTTCTATCAAGGTCATGTAATGGCCTATTTTGGTTTCCCCACTATGCCTGGGATGAATGATGTTATTCTCTTATGTTATCATATGTAAACTTTTGGTATATCCCCACTTGGTTGGGAGATGGTTGTATGTATGAGTCATTGGTGCTAGGAAGGTCACTTATGATGTATAGAGTCATGTTCTTTCTTTTAGAACATATTTTTGCAGACCTTGCTTACAGTTAGGGGGGGCATGAACAACCCACTTCAGCAAGAGCAAAGCTTTCAGCATGTACTCAGAGGGTGCATGGACAGATTGGTACACCTTGGCATATACAAAGGGGGAGCACATTCAGAGATTTCAGCAGGTACTCAGGGGGAGTATGAACAGCAGAATATTTATCAAGGAAAGAGAATATCTTGGTCCGCCCTTTGCCCTTGATGTCAAAGGGGGAGAGTGATTTGGTGTTGTTGCCATCAAGTCCAAAGGGGGAGATTGTTGGAATTATGATGCATGTGTTGTACTTGATGGCAACCAACTCATAGAAGAACATCTCACTTAGTTATAACTAGATGAATCTTCAGAAGAGATATCAGATGTGATTGAATGCATGAGATGCAGGACAAGCTCAAAGGAATCAGATGATAGTTCTCTTCATATATATGCAGGTTCATCGTGACCAAGCCGCATATCTACGCGGGTAAGACATTTCAAAGGTGCGTATGCGTATACACGCACTTTCATGCAAGGAAAAGCACATATATGTTGGAGAACTTACTTTTGGTCTGTGGTAGTTAGTCCTCGGTATTTGAACCTATGGTTTTGGACCATGGCATCTCATCAGAAGTGTTGGGTCCTTGGTATTTTTTATTATGGTTTTGGACCATGGTATTGTGGAAGGCCTAAGACTATAAAAGGAGAAGAGGATCATTAGGCAAGGGCATCCGAAAAGACTTGAATATCTGAGGAAGTATGAGATCCAGTATGCAGGTTATGGGTTGATGATGCATTGATCTGAGCTAAGGAGGGATCTCACCGATGGATGGAGAACAAGACCTAAGGATAGATCGGGATCATATGGTTTGAAATGAACTATCTCTATATGATTGATTATGTTTATTCTAGATCTGTATACTGACGCATGTAATGATCTGAACTGGGTATAACTTAAGTTTGAAATCGCTGCAAGTCATGATTGAATATTTATAGATCTGTACGTGGGTTGGCTTTGGTGTTGTTGTGGTCACCAACAACCCCCCTTTTTTCACTTGACATTAGCAATAACGTCAAGCGAAGAGGGGACCCTGAACGAAAATCTCAAAAAAAATACTTTTTCTAAAGTTTTTGTATTTCTCTCCCTAAGGCTCAAATCGCATCGCAAAGAAAGGCCGCAGCATAACTTGAGCGCAAAAAACAAATACTGCGAAATTGCGATGCGAAGTTCATCGCATCGCATACCTCACACACGCCCCTTAAAAGAAAAACCTTCGAGCAATGCGATCGCCGATTTGCGATATCACAAATCGCAAGCATTACGTTATACGACGTAACCATTAAACGAGAACTTGCGATATTTACGATTTGCGATTTGCGATCTGCGATGGCAGCAATCTGCGATCTGCGACCTGCGATCTGAAAAGACTTACCACACGATAGACCCATGCATTAAGCGCGCGCCTTGAAAGAATTTAATGACCGCATGCTTAAGTATCTAGGAATGATTGTGTTACATTTATCGAAGAGTCAAGTGATGATGGATGTCAGAATTATGTATTCATTAGAGATTAATGCTTTCATGTCAAGTCTTTTCATTTCACTTCTCCTTTGCGTAGACTGCAAGACACGCAACTGATATAAGTTTATATGCAGGAAACATCTGAAGGAAAGAGGAAAGCGCCAATCAGCAAAGAGAGAATGCTTTCGCAAAGTGCATGCCACATGTAGCAGAACCGCGGATTCCAGGCTATCAGCCAACCGGCACTGATGAAATTAGACTATCTAGGACTCAGAGTCAAAAGCGCACAAAAGTAGCATATTCAGAAAAGATCCTGAAGCTAAGACTTAGTGAAGCAGAGAAAGAAGCGCATGAGAAGGAGAACGCTTCAGGGAAACCTGGAACAAAGAACGGAAGAAATTCTCGACACAGGGAGTTGCCCATGCAGCACGACTCTTAACCCACTCAGTCATTCGCACGACCAGAAACCGAAAACGGCAACAACAAAATCAGTTCGAGAAGAAACTGGGACACGCTAAGTATACACGCGGCGAATACACCCAGCTAGAGAAAGGTTTTCGAAAATATCTTCTGGTCTGCCGGAAGGAAGTGCCAGCTCCTGCTATTTCCACTTTTATCTCCCGAGC
The DNA here is from genome assembly GCA_031772625.1 of Pinus tabuliformis. Lineage (NCBI taxonomy): Eukaryota > Viridiplantae > Streptophyta > Pinopsida > Pinales > Pinaceae > Pinus > Pinus tabuliformis. Next base: position 51,562,817 of record CM062813.1, read on the forward strand.
GAAACAAGAAGGCGGCTAGCTGACTCTTCCCAGGAAAGCATTACACTGTTGACAGCACTAAAGAGAATATACAGAAACGGTCAGAAATTAGATTTTAAGTTTAGAAATAAAGTTGCTTTTAGTAAAAGGGCGGTCATTTGAGGCCGATTCCCTAATTTCATGTAATTAATATTGATTAGTTAGTAGTATTTAACCCTTCTCATGGTTTTTGGAGAAGGGTCCGGAAATCTGTCAAAAAACTTATCCTCAGAACATGCACTTCTGCACCCTCAGAGGAGGTTTTTGATGAATGGATGGATCGAGATTTATTTATGTTTGCATTTTAATATCTGTTATTGATGTTGCACTTCTGTACTCTTAGCAGATGTTAGAACAAGTAGAAATAAATCATTGTTACTTGAAGTTTATTAGTGAACTTAGTCATAAATGGTACTTTTATCTCTTGGCTAGATTCTGCTAGTATTCCTAAAGTGATATGTGGCTGAGTTCTTTGTATGTTATTGCATGAATGTCTGTATTACCATTTGGCACTTCTGTACGGTGGGGTCATTTATTTATGTTTAACATATAGAAAACTGATTATGCGATATGCTGTTCACAACTACTCTGCCTAACTTCTTATGCAGAATGGTTTATCTTTATTGGTTTATATTCTGATATCAGTTGAATGATCTTTATTACCAGCTGCTGTTAGAAATCTTTCTAGATCTCATAACAAAAGAGAAACACCCCGGGTTAGTGTAGATTAGATGTATTTTTCTTCATTAGATTACATTAGCATAGAGTTAATTTAGCAGTTAGAATTAAGACTAGATTAGAAGAATCCTTCCCCCCCCTTCCTTAGATTAATACCATCAGACTCTACGCACACACACACACCCATCACATTGGGAAACTGGTCCCATTACCCCCAGTCGGACCCGCTACTCCAAACGGGCAAGGAGCCGCCAACCAGGTTCCGGACCGGGTGGGTATCCCCCTTGTTGTTGACCCGACCTCGGGGCCCTCAACATTTCTGGCGCTAGAAGGAGGGCATAGCTATGAATGGCACATAATTCAAAACCCAAATACCATTCTAAGAGCAAATCACCCTCACCAACTTCCCCGACTTCCCCAATACGACTAAACTCGGAACTGGAAGTCGCTCGGACATCCACCGCTGCTATACATCCCGATACATCAGAACAACTTATTGTCGATCCCCCTGAAGTTCAAACCTTGATCCGTAAACTCCAGGGATTCTCTATTTTTAATTAGAAATCTTATAAATCTAAAAGTAGTTTGACTTCGCAATACAACCCTGCTCATCCCCTGACCCGATTGAAGAGTGAAAAGTTTGGCATTCAGCCAACTGAAATCCCTCTCCCCACTAGGAAACGAGCAAGGAAAACATTTCAAGAGTCTGACAGAGAGACTCTTTCATCCACCTCATCCATTTCAACTCCCTCTCCGCGAAGTCGACCACCCACATCTCCACCTCAAATCACTCATCCATCTTCCGCAACTCTTCCTCCACAATCGTCAAAGATCATAACATCTCTATCTTCTCAACCTCAAAGATCATCTTCTACACTTTTACTAACCAGCAACTCAGCGATGGTACAATCTCCATGGAACAACCCTGGGGCGGTTCTAATGCCTCCACCCCTGAGTCCAATACCTGCCCATCCCGAGAAGTGGTTACCAATGTTCAATCCAGAAACTGGAATGCTAGCTGAAGAACATATCAATAATTTCATGCTTTCTGTTAATCTCAACGGAGTTACCAACGAAGACGCCGTGGTCCGACTCTTCCCCTATACGATGCAAGGGACGGCCGGGTCATGGTACTTCTCGTTACCCTCCGGATCTGTCACCAGCTGGGATATTTTTCAAAATCAATTTCTCACTAAATTCAGCGATGATAGATCGACAGCGACACTGATCAATGATCTGTCCAATCTTAAAGCTGAGGCTCGGGAACCCATTAAAGATTTTAACTTACGGTTCAACAAGATCCTCAATAAAATCCCCGCTGCTTCCCAACCCAGCGAGGAAGTAAGATGCGAATGGTACATCACCGCCTTACCTTCAAACTTGGCCATCTTCGTAGATAGGGCAAGCAAGACAACCTTAGTCGAAAATTTGGCTGAGGCATTAGCAGTCGAAAGACGCGTAGTAGCCCTAGAAAAGAGATCTACAATCGAAGAGCGTAAATCTAAGAAAATCTCTTTCAAAGAAGAAACCAAGAAGAAGCAAACGAAAGATCCTTTCGACATGGAAGGATTACAAAAGGTATTAAAGGCCATGTCAAATGAGATGATTGATATCAGGAAACAAGTAGCAGAATCGTCCCCAAGAAAGCCTTTTAGGAGTTTTAAGAGAAATCCTCCTATGGAGACGAAGCCACCTAGCGTGGTCTCTAATGTGGAATCTGAAGAAGAAGAAGAAGAGAACACCGCTGAAACGCATACCGACGATGAAGAAGTGGTGGAACTGCAAGGAATGTGGGATTTCATCCTCCCACAAGAGGAAGATCAAGAAGCACTTCCGGTTAGTACAAGAAGCAGAAATCAACTTGATCCTCCCCAGACTACCCCAAAACAGAAGGGCGCAAGCCCTCCAGCAAGAGAAAAGGTCGCAACGAAGAAGACAACCCCTAAAGCGACCTCATTTAGCCCAGTCCAATCAGAGCAATCGCCTCCATCAAAGACACTAATAGTGTCGGATGAAATGGAGTATAACATCATCGACGACATGAAGAAAACTAGGGCTAATATCACCCTGTACGAGCTGAGCAAATTGAAACACCAACAGAAGATCATGATGAAAGAGTTACACGCCGTACCTATTGCGCCTCTACCTACAGCTATAGCTTCTCATAATGTAGGAAGACCCCCAATCAATGCGATCAATAAAATCGATCCAAATGACATCGCCTTGATTGGAGGGAGGTCTAGATCTCACACTCCCCCTTTCCTCCTCACTTACGAGATCTTTAACAGAAACGTGCATAACTGCTTGGTTGATTCTGGTGCTTCAACCAATATTCTACCCAAGTCAATATGTGCCAAACTTAATGTTCAACCGCAAAAATCCGCAGTACGCATAGTTCAACTTGATCGATCACAAGTCGAAGTGATAGGCGAACTAAATCAAGTGAATATAAGACTATCGTCCAACCCCAAGGTGTTCCAGGTCATCGATATTCTAGTTGCTGACATCCCTGAATTTTATGGTCTAATTCTTAGCAGGGATTGGTCCGAGAAGCTCCACGGATATTTTTCGACTGACTGGTCGCACATGTGGTTACCCTTCAACGGGAAGCCAAATCAAATAAAGGTTGAATGAGAACTGCACCAAAAGTACATAGTGACGGACCTGGAGGGAGAGAACGAAGCCATAGCATACAACAACAGCACCATAGGCAACTATTCGGTAGACTCTTTCCTTGGAAATTTCAATGCTCACATATCACCATATTTAGAAAATTCAGTCGTATCCCAAGTAGAAAACGTTTCCCAGACTGATGATTCAAAATGTGTTAGTTTCTTAGATAACCCTGTAAATACTTCTTTATTTTGGAAATTATATTTTGATGGCTCTAAGTCCAACGAGGGAGCGGGAGCAGGATGCGTCTTGATTAGCCCAGACGGAAATAAGACCATGCTCACATGCAGACTGGAGTTCGATTGCACGAACAACACAGCGGAATACGAAGCCTTGGTGCAAGGCCTATACAAAGCAATCGGCTCCAACGTCAAATATCTTCAAGTCTTTGGAGATTCCGAGATCGTCGTCAAACAGGTACGTAACACCATACATTGCCTGTCTAGTCATTTAAAGCACTACCAATCTTTAGTGCAAGATCTCACTGCGCATTTTACAGCATTTAATATTTCATCAATCCCAAGACTTCACAATGCAAGCGCAGACCTGCTAGCAAACGTAGCCTCCAGACTCATTCCCTCCGAAGACTTTAGTCCAGATAGGTTTTCGATAGAATTAATTTTTAAACCGTCTATTCCTGACAACATCACCAACTGGAGAGTATTCAACAACGACCCAGACATCGTAAGTTTCCTTACCTCTGAAGGATCCTACTTAAACCAGATAATCGACGAGGACTGTCATGACCACCAAATACAACAAAGTAGCACTGATAACGCTATACCCAAATCAGTGGTCAAATTAGAAGATTTGTATGACTTAAAAAGTCGGTTCAAAAGGTCAGCTAATGCCAAACTTTACAGTTCAACTCTGAACTACGAATCAGTGAACTTAGGAACCAACGAGAAACCCCAAAACGTCAATCTAGGCCAAGGCCTAGCTCCTGAAGAAAAATCAGCATACATCTGTCTTCTACGACAGTACAAAAACGTCTTTGCCTGGAACTACGATGAGCTGAAAACTTATAACACTTCTATCATTCAGCACACTATCCCGATGATCGATAACGAGAAACCCGTCCAACAAAAGCTCAGAAAAATCCACCCCAACCTGGAAAATCAGATAAAAACTGAGCTGAATAAGTTGTTGAGAGCCAGAATAATTTTCCCGGTCAGACATTCCAAATGGGTATCCAATATGGTACCTGTTAGGAAGAAAAACGGAGATATTAGAATCTGCATCGATTTCTGGAATCTCAACAAAGCCTGTCAGAAGGACAATTTTCCCCTCCCACCTATGGAGCAAATATTACAGGCTGTAGCAGGCTCAGAATTGATGTCTTTCCTGGATGGATTTTCAGGATATAATCAAGTGCAGGTACACCCAGACGATCAGCTAAAAACCACCTTCCGAACTAAATGGGGTACCTATGCGTATCGAAAGATGCCGTTCGGTCTGATCAACGCCGGCGCTACTTTTCAAAGAGCTATGGATATTGCGTTCAAAGGGTTAATCAATAAATCAGTAGTGATTTACCTGGATGATATAACTGTGTACTCCAAAAAACGAAGCGACCATCTCAGAGATTTGAAGCAAATCTTTCAAAGATGTTTAAGGTATGGAATCTCGCTTAACCCGAAGAAGTCTTTTTTCGCGTTGAGTGAAGGAAAATTGCTAGGATTCATAGTGTCCAAATCGGGCATTCACATCGAATCTGCCAAAATCAAAGAAATTTCCGAGATATCCATGCCCCATAACAAAAAGACCATGCAATCTTTCCTAGGACAGATCAATTTTGTGAAAAGATTTGTCCCAGATTTTTCACGTATTATTTCTCCTTTACAAAAAATGATAAAAAAGAATTCAAACTTTAAATGGGGTCTAGACGAGCACGAAGCGTTTAACTTAATCAAACAAGCCATCATCGACGCTCCATCCCTAGCAACCCCAAATTTTTCAGAACCATTTGTCTTATACACGTTTGCCTCAGAGCATTCTTATGCTGCGATCTTGACCCAGGCAAACAAAGAAAAGGCAGAAGCCCCAATCGCGTTCTTTAGCTCAAACTTACAAGGTGCTGAGCTGAAATATTCGGACGTAGAAAAACAGGCATATGCCGTCTTTAAAGCAGTCAAATATTTCAGACCCTTCTTGCTAAAGGCCCATACCAAGGTCATAGTACCATTCCCGGCGGTAAGAAACCTCCTGATTCAGAAAGACGTGGGCGAAAAGAGAGCGAATTGGATCACCGCCTTGCAAGAATACGACCTGGAAATCAAGCCGGCACACATCGTAAGAGGCCAAGGCTTCTGCAAGATGTTAGCTGGAGCATCGCAAATCCCCAAAGAGTCACCTCAAAAGGTACACGCGTATGAGGTAAGCCTAAACGACGCAAAATCATTTTATGCCGACATCATTTATTTCCTAAAGAACGGATATGCTCCATTTCACCTGGATCACATAAAAAAGAGAGCCCTGAGGTTAAAATCTAAACAATACCAGCTCGTAAATGATGTCTTATTTAAAAGTAACTATGATTCTGTGCTTCTTAGATGTCTTGAGAAAACTGAAGCCGAAAAGGTTTTGCAGGAACTCCACGATGGACCAGCAGGTGGACACTATGCTGGAGAAGCCACCGCACACAAGATCTTACGTGCAGGATACTACTGGCCCACGCTGTTCAAAGACTCGTACAATCACGTGAGAAAATGCCAAGTCTGCCAAACTGCTGCAGGAAAACAAAAGAAGTCATCCATGCCACTGCAGCCGGTTAACATCGAACAGCCGTTCAGCCAATGGGGCCTGGACATAATAGGTGAGATCGTTCCTCACTCCTCTAAACATCATAGGTATATCCTCATTGCAACCGACTATTTTACTAAATGGTTAGAGGCAGTTCCGCTCAAGATAGCTAATTCTGAAAACATTGTTGAATTCATAGATCAGTTTATCATTACTAGGTTTGGATTGCCAACGGCCTTAATATTTGATAATGCTTCATATTTTTCTGGAAATACCATGACTGAGTTCGCGCTCAAAAGAGGGTTCAAACTGAAGTATTCTGCCAACTACTATCCGCAAGGTAATGGGTTGGCTGAATCAACAAACAAGAACCTAATCAGGATTATCAAAAAGACAGTTGACCAAAACCAAAAGAATTGGCACAAAGCGCTGGTAAACGCCTTATGGGTAGACAGAATTACCAAGAAAGCCTCTATCGGGACTTCTCCCTTTAATTTGGTTTACGGGAGAGAAGCAGTTCTTCCTACTTACTTACTCATTCCCTCTTTGTCCTTAGTACAACACATTGATGAAGTACCTACTTCTCCCTTACAACTAAGGCAAATGGAGATAATCAAGTTAGAAGAACGACGAGAACAGGCCAAGAAAACCCATGCTCACCACCAAGCGTTGATAAAATCCTCTTTTGACTCGAACATAAAGACCAGAAAAAACTTCCAGATGGGTGATCTAGTTTTGAAGTGGGATAAGGCTCACGAAGAAAAGGGCAAACATACGAAATTCCAGAAGCTATGGCTTGGTCCTTTTCAAATCGTAGAAGTCATAGGCCCGTCGACTTTTGTGTTGCAGGACTTGACAGGCAGAAGAGATTCTCTGCCTGTAAACGGACAAATCCTCAAAATGTATTTCCCATAGAAGGTCATCCTTCTGTTTTTGTAGGATAGTTTTAAATTTTCATGTTAGTTTTCATTTTTCATAGATAGGGCTGGTTGTAAATGATCATAAATAGTAGTCATGAAGAAACATACCATTTCTGTATCAGATTTTGATTTCACTTGTATAAATAGCAAAACTTTTCGAAAAATCTGACTTTTATTATTGACAAATAGAGTTAGCTTTAACCTGAATATAATGTTAGTTTCAAACTTCACAAAGAAACCTGGGATGAGAGTAACTTTTGGCAAAAATTGTTTTATGCCAATGCTATGAAAGGTATCATCGATAGCAAAATAGGTATTCTCTGCAAAACTGTTGTTCTTAAAACTCTATTATTGTCGTCCAGAGCTTTCTTAAGGAAAAACAATGACTTCCTCCCTGCTAAGGAAAATCGCAGCATCCAGAGAGACAATCCAAGAAAACACTATATCTCAAAGAATAAGAGGTCTCATCACGAGCCGGCTTATCATGATCACAGATATTATAACTTGCTGACTTTGCCACTACTGTCTACCAAAACAGGGCAACGACTCAAGATTGTGCAATCAAAAGACAAGGGGTCTCATCACGAGCCAGCTTGTTCAGCAAAAGGTATAAATCAAGTGAATGACTGTGTCATAATTTGGCCACCAAACCATGACATTGTTCTTTAGAGAATAAAAAATCAAAAAAGAAAGAAAAAGTGTCAAAAGGATTTTTCTCTGGAATGTTGTAAATGACCTCAAGCAGGAAAAAGGATCATTGCTGGATAACATGGTAACCCTGTCGAGGCTATGGACGCCTGCGGGCAGCAGAGGCTCTACCTGCGACAAATGAGCATACTTTACAAAGCCAGTACGCAGAGAAGACCTTATTTTGTCTTTGAGGAGACTGAGTAATGACTAGGTATGAATACAAAAAAATAACCCAGGGGAAACAAACAATCAGAATCAAATAAGAAGTTGTGACGAAGCATTATTGACAGGATAAAAGGTAATACTCTATCTGTCCATAAAAAAATTCAGGCATAAGAAAACTTTTCTGTTTTGGAAGTGAAAATGCAATAGAACAAGCAGAGATAACTGGTTCTTCACAGTGAATCTCCATTGTTGTGGTCACCAACAACCCCCCTTTTTTCACTTGACATTAGCAATAACGTCAAGCGAAGAGGGGACCCTGAACGAAAATCTCAAAAAAATACTTTTTCTAAAGTTTTTGTATTTCTCTCCCTAAGGCTCAAATCGCATCGCAAAGAAAGGCCGAAGCATAACTCGAGCGCAAAAAACAAATACTGCGAAATTGCGATGCGAATTTCATCGCATCGCATACCTCACACGTGCCCCTTAAAAGAAAAACCTTCGAGCAATGCGATCGCCGATTTGCGATATCGCAAATCGCAAGAATTACGTTATACGACGTAACCATTAAACGAGAACTTGCGATATTTACGATTTGCGATTTGCGATCTGCGATGGCAGCAATCTGCGACCTGCGATCTGAAAAGACTTACCACACGATAGACCCATGCATTAAGCGCGCGCCTTGAAAGAATTTAATGACCGCATGCTTAAGTATCTAGGAATGATTGCGTTACATTTATCGAAGAGTCAAGTGATGATGGATGTCAGAATTATGTATTCATTAGAGATTAATGCTTTCACGTCAAGTCTTTTCATTTCACTTCTCCTTTGCATAGACTGCAAGACACGCAACTGATATAAGTTTATATGCAGGAAACATCTGAAGGAAAGAGGAAAGCGCCAATCAGCAAAGAGAGAATGCTTTCGCAAAGTGCATGCCACATGCAGCAGAACCGCGGATTCCAGGCTATCAGCCAACCGGCACTGATGAAATTAGACTATCCAGGACTCAGAGTCAAAAGCGCACAAAAGCAGCATATTCAGAAAAGATCCTGAAGCTAAGACTTAGTGAAGCAGAGAAAGAAGCGCATGAGAAGGAGAACGCTTCAGGGAAACCTGGAACAAAGAACGGAAGAAATTCTCGACACAGGGAGTTGCCCATGCAGCACGACTCTTAACCCACTCAGTCATTCGCACGACCAGAAACCGAAAACGGCAACAGAAAAATCAGTTCGAGAAGAAACTAGGACACGCTAAGTATACACGCGGCGAATACACCCAGCTAGAGAAAGGTTTTCGAAAATATCTTCTGGTCTGCCAGAAGGAAGTGCCAGCTCCTGCTATTTCCACTTTTATCTCCCGAGCGAAATAAGAAGGCGGCTAGCCGACTCTTCCCAGGAAAGCATTACACTGTTGACAGCACTAAAGAGAATATACAGAAACGGTCAGAAATTAGATTTTAAGTTTAGAAATAAAGTTGCTTTTAGTAAAAGGGCGGTCATTTGAGTCCGATTCCCTAATTTCATGTAATTAATATTGATTAGTTAGTAGTATTTAACCCTTCTCATGGTTTTTGGAGAAGGGTCCGGAAATCTGTCAAAAAACTTATCCTCAGAACATGCACTTCTGCACCCTCAGAGGAGGTTTTTGATGAATGGATGGATCGAGATTTATTTATGTTTGCATTTTAATATCTGTTACTGATGTTGCACTTCTGTACTCTTAGCAGATGTTAGAACAAGTAGAAATAAATCATTGTTACTTGAAGTTTATTAGTGAACTTAGTCATAAATGGTACTTTTATCTCTTGGCTAGATTTTGCTAGTATTCCTAAAGTGATATGTGGCTGAGTTCTTTGTATGTTATTGCATGAATGTCTGTATTACCATTTGGCACTTCTGTACGGTGGGGTCATTTATTTATGTTTAACATATAGAAAACTGATTATGTGATATGCTGTTCACAACTACTCTGCCTAACTTCTTATGCAGAATGGTTTATCTTTATTGATTTATATTCTGATATCAGTTGAATGATCTTTATTACCGGCTGCTGTTAGAAATCTTTCTAGATCGCATAACAAAAGAGAAACACCCCGGGTTAGCGTAGATTAGATGTATTTTTCTTCATTAGATTACATTAGCATAGAGTTAATTTAGCAGTTAGAATTAAGACTGGATTAGAAGAATCCTTCCCCCCCCTTCCTTAGATTAATACCATCAGACTCTACGCACACACACACACCCATCACATTGGGAAACTGGTCCCATTACCCCCAGTCGGACCCGCTACTCCAAACGGGCAAGGAGCCGCCAACCAGGTTCCGGATCGGGTGGGTATCCCCCTTGTTGTTGACCCGACCTCGGGGCCCTCAACAGGTGTAAACACGTATGTACGCAGGTTGAGTTCATTGTAGTAGCGTATACCTTTTGAGCTATGATATTTGAAGTTACAGGTGGTTCTGGTTGTTGAAGGGTTCTGATGACAGTTTAAAGGTGTTAGTTTTCTGCATATCTTCTTTGGCTGATTGTGTTTAGCTTTAGTATTGATGGATGAGAACTAATATTGGATCAAGATCATAATGACTCATATTTATGAGATCTGATGGACTAGATCTGGGTCTAACATATATATTATCCTTGTATATGTAATGATCTGGTTATATCTGAAGTCAGGAAGTGTAGCGAAGTTATGAAGAAGTAATTAATGACATATACGCTGGTTCACCTTGATGAAGTCGCGTATACACACAGGTTCGGCACTTCCAAGTAGCATATGCACTCTGATGCATAAGTTTGATGGTACAGTTGGTTTTGATTGTTGTTGCAGAGTTTTGTTGTCTGCTCTGTGTTCTGGTGACTATGTTGTTGACAGGGTTTCAGTGTTTCAGAGATTTAGAGATTGATGATGCTAGTATTGATTGTTTTGTGATTCAATGATATTTATGGGTCCAGTATGAAAATTTGATGAAACGTGGCCTTCAGATTATAGTGTTGTGCTTTAGGAGTATCCAGTCTAAAAATGTATGAGGATGAAAGGAGATTGTAGGTCAGCGCCTACGTACTAGTACATCGGCTATACAAAAGCTAAGGGGGTTGTAGCTCCCATCCAGGAGAGTCTGGAAAACGAGAGAAAGTTGTAGCCCTCTGCAGGTTGTAGCCTACGTACTGGTATAAGACTGCACCAGTACAAAAGATTGTAAAATGAAGTTTCTTATTAAAGGAAGATAGAGACGACTTGCAGCAGGTGGTTTTCACCCACATTGGGTTTCCACCTTATTTCATGGTGTTCATGTGTGCTTCTTGTGTGTGATGATCTGTTCTGTTTTATTGCACTTGTTTACTATTCATATGGTTAATGAAGTTCTGATGCACTAACTAAAGATCAATATTTAATGGATTAAACTAAATCATAAGTATTTTGGATATACGCTAGTTGCTTTAGACATAGTTGCATATACACGTGGGTTCCCTTAAATGAAGTAGCGTATATGAAATGAAAAGTTTTATTGATCTGATAATACTGATTCACCCCCCCCCCCCCCCCCCCCTCTCAGTATTATTTCCAACATAACCAAATGCTCAAGTTGTTCTTCAAAGATGAAATATGATGCCATTGGGAATCCTCTATATTGTATTTCTAACCCTACTCCTTATCATTCATTTCTATAGCTAAAGTAGTTTTTATTTCAGCATTCTATTTCATAGACTAAATTTTATTTTTGTTTCATGTTAGTAGAGCTTCTATTTCATGCACTTAATGTTATATGATGATTTTTGGATTATATTTGGATGGACACAACTTATATGAACTTGTTTTTCTTGGGTGAAGATTTTTGATTCTCACATTCCTTCAATGAGGCAATGTGTCCCCATGTAGAGCGAGATGTTGATCACTCTATGTCACCTACCCTATAGCTGTACAATTTTCACAAAGGAATTCCATCATGTTCAAGCATTTAGATCATCCTAGATTCATCATCATTATTCATCAGTTCGTCAGAGTTGTAAACTCATTCTGCAAAATGTTAATGTAAATGATTCTAGTAAGACCATATATGTATGTAACAACCTAGGTGAGCCATTTATTTCAGCGAAAAATTTCGTCCTAGGAGGTTTTTCGTCTCACTAATTCAATTGTGTTTCTAAACACAGATGATCGGAAATTTTTTTCCCTCCAACCTCACCCCAAAGCTAGGGTGGAACTTATCATCAAGGTATTCGGTGAGTCCTAGTGTTTTGGTCAAGTATTTTGTAAAAGTGATTTGGTAATAATTTTTTGAAAAGTGTAACTAGGTTTGGTCTTCATAATGACATATATAATTGTGATTTTCATGTAATTGATGAAAAGAAGAAAATAAAATTATTTTTGTAGCACTTGATTCATGGGATTCAGGATCAAGGGATTTTATTTTAGTTAAGGTTCCCATTGTGAACCTTTAGGTTTTATCATCTAGTCATAAAATTCAATGTCATGTATGAATGACCCTTCTTGGGCATATTATATTTGTATATGAGTCAATAGAAATGTCAAGTAGTCCTCCAATACCAAACAGAATAATTTTCCTCAAGTCGGCTCAAGTTTAAAATAATATAACCTCCAAAAGGCATGTCATCCTAAGTCATGTCGGCTAATTTACATGGAAAAACTATTATTTATAGGTAGCTCGGCTTTCATCCTAGACACAAAATTCGGTTTTGCATCTGAAGTACATCAGGAAGTTCGATAAAGAGAGATAGGAGTCTCTTGTCCGGTGTCGGAAGAAGGAGGATAATCCGATATTATTTTGGCACTAATTTTGGTTATTTGTATTCACACGTGTGACCTGTATTAAGGGCTATGTAGTAGGGTTTCCACAATCAGTAAAGAAGACAAGAAGATCTCTATATCAGCATAAATACTATTCAAGGTCACAAGATTGAGTATCATATTCAAGTGAAGAAGTAAGATATCTCCAAATGGCCCACACATGTAAATTACAAGGGTACAGATAGGGTGAGAGTTGCAGATATGTGGAAGAGACCGAAATTTGAGAAGTGTTGACAAGTTTGACTTGCGTTGACCAAAGTAGGAGGAAATTGCATCAAGGTTGATTCAAGAAGGAATCTCATCAAAGCTTTGTGTCTTGGTCTTGGAGAGGAAAAATAGGTCAAGGGTCTTGGTATTCATCAATTGAAATCTCTATAAGAAGAAGAATTTGTTTGGGTTTTCCTCTCAAGTGGGAGGGTATTTGGCCCTGGATGATAACCTATATTTTATGTCTCTTGTCTCTTATGGTTTACAAATTGGTAGTTTTTTAATGAAGAATAACACTATATGTTGGGTCCCTATAATACTAGTGATTACCCCATTACTATTGTAGTTATACCCCTTATTTATATTGTTGTGCCCCTATTACCCCCATATTGTTATTTCTATGCCCCATAGAATCCCTCTATTGTTATTTTTGTGGCTTTATATTATTATTGTTAGGTCGGCTGGATTATATTGTGACTCCTTAGACTCCTATATATAGAAAGGAGTTTGTGTCATTTGTGTCATCCAAGAATTGTTCATTTATGTAATGTAAAGGAGGTTGCCCCCTCGAATAGGCTGAATTCTAAGGCGTTGATCTATCTTTTCTATCTTTTCTTGAGCTGGTTTCATAACATTTGGTATCAGAGCTTTGGATTCTAGGGTTTCGCTGCTCCAAACAGGTCATCGTGGCATTTTCGCTATAACTTTTTTCTGTGACATTTCAGAAGTCGCAAAAAAAATCCATTTGAGAAGAAATCGCGTTGAACCTTGGGTCCGAATTTCAGATCTTTTCGCGTGATATTTGCGGAGATATGATCTGAGGAAATTGGTCTTTTTGCAGACTCCTGAATTACATTCAAAACAGGTGACCTGGGGAAAATTGTCATAACCTTCTCTCTGGGGATCGGATCGAAATTTCGTAAGAAGTTACAAAAAGAGGACGGATTGTAGTTTCTTGTGTGTGTGTTTTAGATTCAAAGGTTGAAACAGTGACGCGTGGTACGTCGCACAAGTTCGCTCTACTGAACTAGTCTAAAAGCAAGTCACTATGGAAGATTTCACATAACTCTTGGAGAATCCAATTTGGCTCAGACTTGTGGCATTGGAAAGAGGACGCAGAAGGCTACTACAGGTAGCAATTTCAGAACTGGATGATCCGAAATTACAGAGATACATCAGATTCAATATCAGGTTTCTATAAAGTGAAAAAAGGTGTGTAGTTTTTTTTTTCAAATTTTTGTGTAAGCTTGGTTTAACGGAATTCAAAGGGCATAGTAAAGCATTATTATCAGTAACTGATGCCCCGAGGAAAGAAAATGCAAACACCTAGTAATGAACCTGAAAGCTCTAGCATGACTCATGAAGAAGAGGAAGAAATGCTACATGATATATCAAAATTACAAGAACGATTGCAACAAATGTCACGCTCACAAAAGCTAACAGAAGCTAAGATAAGTGGCGTGGAATCTAAGATAAATGGCGTGGAATCTAAGATAAATGGTGTGGAAGCTAAGATGGATGATTTGAAGATCGATTTGAAGACAGACATGGAAGAATTGAAGAAGTTGCTACAAGAAAGGGTCACTAATGGTGAAAAGGTAGTAAAGGAAACTCATGATGAGAACAAAAGAAATATTAATCATGATTCCATATACGCTAATTTTGGATCGAAGAATCACCATATTCCAAAAATCGATATGAGGAAGTTTGATGGCAAGGATCCCACCACATGGATATTACAGATGGAGCAATTCTTCGATCTCAATAATGTGCAAAACGCACAAAAGGTACGTATGGCAACTGTATATTTGGAACCAAATCAGTTTGTATGGTATCAATGGCTTTGCTCTCGTAAACAATTTATCAGTTGGGCAATTTTTACGTAAGAATTGATAGCACATTATGAAGATACAAAAAGCAACACTTTTTTTAGCCAATTGATAAGTCTCAAACAAAAGGGTTCAGTAATGGAGCACATTGAGGAGTTCCAAAAATTGAACATAAGGGTAAAAGATATTCCAGAGGAGCATAGGATTGATGTGTTCATAGGATATTTAAAGGATAATATCCAACATGACGTTCGCCTTTGGGAACCTGATTCATTAGAGAAGGCATTCAGGTTAGCAAGAAAAATGGAAAGCAAAATTATGGCAACCAGGAAGCATACCATTCACAACTATAAAGACGGAAGTGTTGTTGCCCCTAGTCTTCCACAACCTATAAGGTTGACACCACAAAAATTGGAAGAAAAAAGAGCAAAAGGGCTTTGTTACAGTTGTGATAGCAAATACACTAAAGGTCATAAGTGTGCTGAGAAGAAATTATTCTACATAGATTGTGAAGAGGAAGAAGAAAAGGAGCAAGAAAGGTCAATAGAAGAAGATATACTCCAGGAACAAAGCCTAGATGAAGAACAAATAAATCCGACCATATCATGTAATGCATTGGCGGGAATTACCACTCCTCAAACCATCAAGATAGAAGGACAAATCAAGAAGAAAAAGGTAATAGTGTTGATTGATTCAGGAAGCACCCACAATTTTATTCATTGTAGGGTAGCAAAAGAATTGAATTGCTTCCTATATCCAGCACCAGAGTGTCAAGTGATGATTGCAAATGGTGGAACAATAAATTGCTCTGGAAAGTGCCATAATATCAAGCTATCCATGGGAGAATATGTATTGACTAGCCCAATGCTTTCCATTCCAATGGGAGGTGCTGATGTTGTACTAGGAGTCCAATGGCTACAATCCTTGGGTACAATAGCTTTTAATTTTCAAGAACTTTTCATCAAATTTTCTACGGAAGGAAAGGAAGTTGAATTAAGGGGTATTGCAGGGAAACCAGGAAAGATAATCAGCTCTAATGGCATGACAAAGATTCTAAAAAAGGAGCAAAGAGGTGTAATTGCACAATTATGCTCGCTAGATGTTTCCACATTGGAATCATCTATTTGTCCAGATCTCCAAAAAGTACTGGACAATCATTCCAAGGTATTTGAGACTCCAAAAGGTCTCCCACCTATGCGTGATCATGATCATGCTATTCATCTGATTCCAGGAAGCGTTCCTCCAAACATCAAGCTGTACAGATATCCCTATGCCCAAAAGAGTGAAATTGAAAGTATGGTTGCAGAAATGCTAGAGGCGGGTATAATTCAACCAAGTCAAAGTTCTTTCTCAGCTCCAGTAGTATTGGTGCACAAGAAGGATGGATCATGGCGCATGTGTCCGGATTATAGGGAGCTCAACAAGCTCACTATTAAAGATAAGTTCCCCATTCCTATTATTGATGAATTACTGGATGAATTGCATGGATCAATTTACTTCACCAAGTTGGATCTTCGTTCGGGATATCATCAAGAATGAAGATTGAAGACATTCCGAAAACGGCATTTAGAACTCATGAGGGTCATTATGAATTTTTTGTCATGCCTTTTGGCCTTAACAATGCACCTTCAACAATACAAGGTTTGATGAATTCAATTTTCAAACCATTCCTTAGAAAATTTGTGTTAGTATTTTTTGATGATATACTAATCTACAGCAAGTCTTGGAAGGATCATGTTGAACATGTTGATAGGGTGCTACAACTATTGGAGGAGAAACAATTATATGCAAAAAGATCCAAATGTTTCTTTGGAGTCCAGGAGGTGGAATATTTGGGTCATATTGTATCTCATGAAGGAGTTAAGGTAGACCCTAGCAAAATTAAAGCCATTAAGGAATGGAAAATTCCCACATCCATAAAGCATCTGCGAGGATTTCTTGGGTTGACAGGGTATTATCGCAAATTTGTTAAGAATTATGGGAGAATAGCAGCACCTCTAACAACATTATTGAAGAAAGATTCATTTTCATGGACTCCGAAAGCAACAAAGGCCTTTGAACATCTTAAAGTGCCAAGCACCGGTCTTAGCTACACCAGACTTCACAAAAACCTTTATTGTGGAATGTGATGCTTCAGGAAATGGAATTGGTGCTGTTCTAATGCAAGATGAAAGACCCATTGCTTTTGAAAGTCGTCCAATCAAGGGAAAGTTTTTAAGCAAAGCTATTTATGAGAAGGAAATGTTGGAAATACTCCATGCACTTAAGAAATGGCGACCCTACCTAATGGGAAGACACTTCAAGGTAAAAACGGATCATGATAGCCTTAAATACTTTTTAGAACAAATATTATCCTCTGAAGAGCAACAAAAGTGGGTCACAAAGATGTTGGGTTATGAAATCATCTACAAAAAAGGGAAGCAAAATGTGGTGGCAGATGCACTCTCAAGAAAGGATGAGGATGTCGAAGGATTGTTGTGTGCCATTTCTATTATCCAACCAGATTGGATAAACGAAGCAAGGGAGGAATGGAAGAATGACGAAGAAGTGTGGGCACTTATTCGAAAGCTACAACAAGATTCCAGTACTTCTGATACATTTAGCTGGCAAAATGATTCGTTATGGTACAAAGATTGCTTATACCTCTGTAAGAATTCCCAGCTAAAACAAAAGATTCTTATGGAATTGCACACTTCTCCCTCAGGAGGGAACTCAGGATTTTTAAAAACTTATTACAGGGTTAAGAAGGAATTTTTTTGGGATGGCCTTAAATCAGATATTCAAAAGTTTGTGGCGGAATGTTTGGTTTGCGAGCAAAATAAAGTTGAAACAATTAAGACACCTGGTCTATTACAACCTTTATCCATTCCAAGCCAACGTTGGGAGGAGGTTTCAATGGATTTTATCACAGGTTTACCCAAGTCTGAGGAAAAGAGTGTCATCATGGTGGTAGTTGACAGACTTACCAAGTATGCACACTTTTGTGCATTATCACATCCATTTAAAGCCAGTACAGTTTCTACTGCATTTATGGAAACATTTCAAAAGCTACATGGAAACCCAAAGATTATTGTAAGTGACAGAGATCCCATTTTCACTGGAAATTTTTGGATAGAATTATTTTCTTGTCTTGGTACTCAGTTAGCTCATAGATCATCTTATCATCCTCAATCTGATGGGCAAACTGAGATAGTAAACAAATGTTTGGAAGGATATCTTCGTTGCTTTGTATCTGATAAACAGACACAATGGGTCAAATGGTTGCCTCTGGCTGAATGGTGGTATAACACTTCCTTCCATACAGCAACAAAAATGACCCCATTTATGGCACTTTATGGGTATCAACCACCATCCATCACATCATATTTAAGAGAAAATTCTAAGGTTCAGGCAGTGGAACATCACATCGAACATCAAAAACAAGTCCTCCAACTCTTAAAGGATAACCTCGTGTTGGCACAAAATAGAATGAAACAACAGGAAAATCAACATCGCAATGAAAGAAGTTTTGATGTAGGTGATTGGGTATTCCTACGGCTACAACCATATAAGCAAATGTCCCTAAAGCAAGCTAAGAAGGATAATAAATTATCACCAAAGTATTATGGTCCGTACAAGGTGTTGCAAAATATTGGTACTATGGCATACAAATTGGAGCTTCCTACAACTTCTCGATTGCACCCAGTTTTCCATGTTTCATGTTTAAAGAAGGTTATAGGTGACAAGCTCCCAATTCAAACAATATTGCCAGAACTTGACGAGGAAGGAAAAATTATATTGGAACCGGAAGCAGTCACAGAAACAAGAACTCGACAGCTACGAAATCGATCAATTTCAGAGTATCTTATCAAGTGGAAGAACTTATCCGCTGAAGATTCCACATGGGAGGATGAGAATTTTATGCAGAAGTATCCAGAACTACTCAAGCGTTAAGGACAACACTTTTTTCAAGGAGAGGGGCATATTGGGTCCCTATAATACTAGTGATTACCCCATTGCTATTGTAGTTATACCCCTTATTTATATTGTTGTGCCCCTATTACTCCCATATTGTTATTTCTGTGCCCCATAGAATCCCTCTATTTTTATTTTTGTGGCTTTATATTATTATTGTTAGGTCGGCTGGATTATATTGTGACTCCTTAGACTCCTATATATAGAAAGGAGGTTTTGTCATTTGTATCATCCAAGAATTGTTCATTTATGTAATGTAAAGGAGGTTGCCCCCTCGAAGAGGCTGAATTCTAAGGCGTTGATCTATCTTTTCTATCTTTTCTTGATCTAGTTTCATAACACTATAATAATGTAAGAAAAAGAAGATTCCAATCTAAGAAGTAAAAAGCATTCACAAACAATTATCATAAGTAGAGAAATCAACTAATACTTGATGCCCTAGATTTCTCAACACGGTATCAGAGTTAAGGTAATAATGTTAGGGAAGGGTATCTTATCAAAGGAAACTCAAGTATCAAATCTCAATAAATGCATCAAAGCATAGATCCTCTTAAAATTCAAGATCTACAAAGGAAGCATTATAACCCTAGATCGAAGGAGTCTGCAAAGAAGTCTTGGGATCATCATCAAGAAAAGAAGGTCAAGTTGAAGAAATATATTAATCAAGGTCCTTGTTATTGAAGACATCATCAATAATTCATCATTGATATTCATCAAAAAAGAATTCACCATCAAAATATCCAAAGGGATCTCCCTCTTTGTGGGATCAAGGATCATTATTGAAGAAAACTATCTTCATCAAGGAGAAGTTTTCTATTCTCTATATCGTCATCAACATAAAGAAATCAAAAAGGAGAAGTATCATCCTATAAAATAAGTATATTTATGTCCACATATGAATCTATCAAAATTTCATTTTGAAAGGAAATCAACAAATTGGTAGGGGCTTCAAACTATCTTGCATGGAAGAAAAGGATAGATCTGAATGTCATTGAAAATGAGGTTATGGAACATGTAAAAGGATCTATCACTAAACCAATAAAGGAATATGCTCAAGCTCTTGCAAATTATATGAAAGGGGAATTTAGGGCTCAAAGGATTCTCATAGAATCTATCAAGGATCCCCTCATCCCATATGTATCCAAACTTGAAACTTCAAAAGAAATCTATGACAAACTGGTGGAGTTGTATTTCGTAAGCACTGTTGGAGAAGTCATCTCATTAAGGAAATAACTCTGCAAGATGAATATTGTAAGGGAATATGGAATATACTCATACTTTATTAGGATATCTGAGATATGGGATCAAATACAATATCTGGCAGAAGTCATATCTAATAGAGAAATGACTACAGTTGTATTAAATGCACTACCGGAGGAGTTGGGTAACTTTACTTCAAGTATTTATGGGAAGAAAGAAGCTACTCCATTCTAGGATCTATGGTCACTGTGAAATATCAAATAATCTAGACTAAAGTCCAAATCTGATGTGGGAGCGGGTGAGCCAAATCAAGCTTATGCTACAATGACAAGAAGAAAAGGAAAATTTGGGAAGTTTGATTCTCAGAAAAAGAAAAAGGACATGGCTAATATCCAATGCTATGGGTGTCAAGAATATGGACACTACAAAATATATTGTTCTAATACCAAGAAGGAAAATAAAAAAATAGGAAGAGAAGAAGCCCATATCACCTAAGAAGTAGAGGAAGTAGAAAAGAATAAGTCTAAGAAAGAGGAAGTAAGAGATATTTATTACTGAGATAGTCTTCCTCACATAAATTATTTTCAAGTTCCTAAGTCTTCTGTTGTAAGATATGATAATGGTATGCCTCAAGGCATCATATAAGCATTAGCTCGAGACATCATCATAGAGAAGCAATAAAAATGGTTAGAATCTATGGAAGTCGAGGATATAGCTCTTAGGAATCTCATTGGAAAAATAAATGGCAAGGTCATCTAGTACAAGGTTCATCATACATCTATCAAAAGGAAACATCTATTGATGGGGATACTTTAGATTCTCAATATTCTCTGATGGAATCTTCATTGAAAGGTTCACCGATCATGAGGGGAGGAAAATGTTTCATCAAGAATTCCAAACTTGTGGAATTCATGGGATGATGGTATGATGACATAAAAGAGGCAGAGGAATCGATTGAGGCTTTTTCAATCAATGGAGCTACTACAGGAAGTATGGATAACCCAAAGTAAAATGAGGTATGTATGCTTGTATTCAATATTGAAAAGTCATGTTATATGTTTGCAGGTAACATGGATCAATTCTCTATCTTGAGAGCATGATCAGAATAAAAATGATATCCTCCTCTGAAAGGATATAAGAAGGCATTGTCTAGATGAAATCCGTGTAATATGTCCTCATATATGAGGTGGTTGAAAACATCTGAAGGAATTCTTATTGGAAATTCCTAGGAATGAAATGTGTAAATAAAGAAAGGAAGAGATTGTGGAATATGCAACCATGGTAAAGGAAATCAACATCTAAAATACCAAGAAGATTTGACTAGGATATATCCATGAAATATATGAAGAATATGATGGAGTCTAAAAAATAAAGAGACTTTCGTCAATATATATCTTTTGGATATTTGTCGATATGCATGTAGGATGATGATGAAAACTAGAAGATGTCTTGATGATAGACCATCACATAGGTAATCTTGATTTATATGTTCATTTCTTATTTTTGAACAATATATGGATCGGCTTATGCAGGGTTGTGGAGGGAAGATCTATGGATATATTCCACCATCGATGCCCATGTAGTAGGATGAAAGATCCTTATGGAAAAATGGCACGAAGAAGGCAGCATGGCATGAATGAAGGCCATATATGAACAAATGGATCACTTTCTAATGATGACATGACTAACTCATGGACGAAAGTGATGGATGGTCTATGCCCTATGAAGAAGTCTCAAAGATGAAGACTCCTATATAACGAAAATAAGTTCATGACATCATGAGGAGGAGGTCTTCAAGCAGTTGGTTGTCCCATCATCTCCACTTGAGTAACTATTGTAGGTCCCTAATTAAGAGGGAGCCTAGAAAAATGTTTTTTACTTGATATAAACTTGGAAAAAAAAAATTCCTAAGTCAAGAGGGAGCTTAGGTACATTCCTTCCATAGGATTGAATATATTCCTTTATTCGAATAGATATGTCCTTCCTAAGCAAGAGGGAGAGATAGACACATCATTCTTGTCTTCAGTTGGGAAGATAGAATGGAGGATTGGGTAAACATCTGGCATCTAATACTCTTTGACGATGTTGTAGGAAATCCAAGTTAAGAGTAGTCGTAGAGGAATGACATTCTTTGAGGAATGGGAATCCAAGATAGGAATAGTCTTGTTGGAACACACCCTAAGAACCCAGGTGTCTATACATCGTTGGTCTCACCAGAAATGTGCTCAGATCTCATGGAGAGACAGATTTGTTAGTTAACGGATTTCTGTGTGACAATGTTGGTTAATATGATGCTAAACAAATGGGTTACCAATCATACTCTTCCTATGAGAAATTCTTCAAATTGAGAATGGTCAAGTACCATTATGAATACCTCCCTATTTAAGAGGGAGTGTTGAAAAGTGTAACTAGGTTCGATCTTTATAATGACATATATAATTGTGATTTTTATATAATTGATGAAAAGAAGAAAATAAATTACATGGGTTTCATGAGCAAGGGATTTTATTTTAGTTAAGGTTCCCATTGTGAACCTTTAGGTTTTAACATCTAGTCATAAAAGTTAATGTCATGTATGAATGACCCTTCTTGGGCATATTATACTTGTATATGAGTCAATAGAAATGTCAAGTAGCCCCCCAACACTAAGCACAAGCATTTGCCTCAAGTCAGATCAAGTTGAAAATAAGATGATTTCTAAAAGGAATGTTGGCCTAAGTCATGTCAGCTAATTTATATGGAAACACTATTATTTGTAGGTGGTTAATATTTCATCCTAGACACAAAATTTGGTTTTGCATCTGAAGTACATCAGGAAGTGCGAGAAAGAGAGATAGAGGTCTCTTATCCAACGTGGGAAGGAGGAGAATCTGATATTATTTTGGCATTATTTTTTGTTACTTTTATTCACATGTGTGACCTATATTAAGGGATCTGCAATAGGGTTTCCACAGTCAGCAAATAAGACAAGAATAATATCTCTATATCAGCATAAATACTAGTCGAGGTCACAAGATTGAGTATCCTAGTCTAGCGAAGAAGGAAGATATCTCCAAACAACCCACATGTGTAAATTAGAAGGGTATATATAGGCCGAGAGCTACATATCTATGGAAGAGACTGAAAATTTCAGAAGTTCTAACAAATTTGACTTGAGTTGACCAAAGTAGGAGGAAATTTCATCAAGGTTGATTCAAGAAGGAATCTCATCAAAGATTTTGCCTTGATCTGTAAAGGAAAAATAGGTCAAGGGTCTTGGTCTTGGTATTTGTCAATTGAAGTCTCTTGAAGAAGAAGAATTTGTTTGGGTTTTCCTCTCAAGTGGGAGGGGTTTTGGCCCTATATGATAGCCTATATATGGTTTTTCCATTGGTAGTTGTTTGATGAAGAAGAACACTATAATAACATAAGAAAACAAACATTCTAATTTGAGAAGTAAAAAGAAATCAAAAACAGTTATCATAAGTAGAGAAATCAACTAATACTTAATTCCCTATATTTCTCGACATAATTTAAGTTATTTGGCTAAATTATTTTATTACAAATCCCTTGGTTGACTAGAACATATTGAGTCGCAAAATTGGGTTACAAATTGAGGGCCTATAATGAATGGGCGTTCCCCCTTTCAAGGTTGAAATTATAATGTCTTGATGTAAAAAATATTTGGTGCATGGTCCCTCGTATTTAGACACCATGGATAAAATATTAGAGGGTGGAAAAAATTATTAATTCCCTCATGTGTCAATTAATTAAATTTTCTAGCAAAACTAAATTACAATCCTAAGCCAGAAATTTAATTAATTTGAGTCACAATTAAAATCCTAGAGAAATAAATTCTCCAAGTGGAAAAGTTCATGGGTCTTAAATAAATTAATTTTTGGAGGTCCCCCACCAATGGAATATTGGAAATTCCAAGAAAAAATGGACCCTTGGGCCGTGGTGGTTAAGTCAAAGTCAATGTTTTTAGGAAATTAGCTCAAAATAGTTATTTTTGAGCTAATTAAAAATGGTTTTTATGAGAAATTCAAAAATTCCTCAAAAATAAATAATTTCAATGATGGATATTAGAATATGATCAAATATTTATTGATGGTCGAGATTACTTTTATGGGGATCAAGCCAACTAGCCATTTATTTCCACTTGGAGGATTTATGTATAAATTAGAAGTCATTTGCTTCTCAAATTATAGAAAAATTTTGAGAAAGCTCGCAGCCAATCTCTGATACTGTAATGCTTTATTCTAGAATTAATAGAAAAGACTTTGGGATTTATTCATGGTGGTGTTCTTGTTCTATCTACTGGTAATATTTTTTTAATCATGTGCCTAAACGCTCTGTAGAATTAAATTTTATAAATTTTTTATGTCATTAGCCAATAGTTGGATTATTTATGTGCAGAGTATCTTGCATTAGGTATTGGATTTATAAAAATGTTTTAACTTAATTCATCTAGAAAGCATCTCTAGATCTTTAGGGTTTTAACGTGTATCTAGCCCCTTTTGAATATAAAAATTTAATCTTAAGTGTGCAGCGATCTAATCGATATTCATATCTTGAGTGTCAGGGGAAGTCTTTGGTTGGACCAGCCAACTCCCAAATCGAAAAACCCAAGAGCCCATTCTGTCGACTTTCCAAGATCTATCTGACGATTGTTTGTTTTGTAGAGATCTTAATCATGGCTCAAAATCAAAATTTCTTATTTACTCATTTATCTCCAATTAAATTGTGCAAATAAAGATAGATCTGCTAATTAGAGTTTGAGATTTATTGTGAATATTGTAAAATAAATTCTATAAATAATTTTAGCCCCTAACCCTTATTTACAGTTGGGGTTTTTTGGGATTTGAGGTTTATTTTTATTCATTGTATATATTAAGGTATTGGGTCTTAAAATTTTATTTGTGCAGTTGGATTACAAAGCTACATCTCATGAATTGTTAAGGGTTTCAGTCCTTGGAATAAAATCTAGAGATTTTCTAAAGTTTGATCTAGGCCTAGGAAGGAAAGATTCACCCTCTATTTGTATCCCCAAGATTAAATCTCAATATTTGGAAAAGGACATCAAGATTCAAGAAGTTTTTTTTACCATTTGAAAATAAAATTTAATCTAAACAAAATTTTAAATTTTTGGCAAGGGTTTTTGTGGAATTTTTTTATTTTTCAAGCCTAGAGTAACCCTTAAACCTAGTCATTTCCATTTTCTTCTTCCTCAACCCCTTTCCTTCCCTTTCTCCTTGTACATAAGGCTTTCCCTACAACCCTCACTTTTAGGGCCTCCACATCCCTTCAATTCTCTCTGCCTCCATAAAAAACCTCAAGAATACCTCCTTCCCTCCCTTTTTTCCTTGTCGTGGCCCTAGATATACCCTTCCTGCTTGTGACACTATGTTCTTGATTTGATCTACCCCTGTCGTGGATCAAAAAAGGCCTCTTGACCCCCTCCTTGTCCTCCTGGAAGCCTAAACCCTAACCATTTTCCCTCTATAAGCCCTATGGCACCCTTCTCCCTCTCTGTAATGCTCAACACAACCTCTTCTGAGCTCCCTTAGGCCAGTTGTAGCCCTTAGACCCTTGTGGCATCCAATGTCTAGCTTGTCGCAACCTACTTTTATCTCTCTTACGCACTCATAATCCTCCATTAGTGTTTCATTATCCCTTAAGGGATTTTCTAGCCTTAATGTAGACCTAAAAAAGGTCATTTTTCCTCCTAGCATTTCCTCTTCCAACCCTTTCTAGTCATTATGGTGTGATTCTAATTTTTTTGAGCAGAATCATTAACTTTTGCAAAAAATTTGGGGTCAAATTTACTCTTGTAGGTGGACTAGCTATGTGAAGGATTCTTCTGAGAAATTTTCCCAATCCTTTAAGGTTATCTGGTATGCATTTTCTAAACCTTGCCTTATGATTTCAATCACTTAATATTGCACAATGGTGACAAATAACTCATTTAAAAAATTACCTTGTGCATTGGCAGTCATCTAAACACACTGGGACATTATTTTCTTAACTTTATCACAAATTTTGATGGTTGTCATAAGGGTTTCAGAAGTTTGAACTACATCTCAGAGATCTGAAATACATTAGTAACATAATTTCATCCAAGCAAAGAAGTTTAAACAAACTGGAATAGTTTTTACACTTGGCATAAAAATTTCTCCCTATAAGCTACAACTTTCCTAAATTTATTTGTTACTTGTATTTTTTCCAGAGAATATTGTTGTCCTAAGGTCATTTGTTGTTCTTCTGTCACTAAATCATAAGTACTTTGTTGTTATGTTGAAGGTACTCATTTGTGTCATTCAATTCTGAATACATTCCTTTACTAATCTCATTCTCTCATAAGGTTATTTCCATTATATAGCAAGTCTCTTGTCACAAAATTGGTAGAATAGCTCCCTTATTTCTCATAAATAATCTCTCATTGGCACTGGAAATCCTAAAGTTGTTGTTGATCAAGCCATATGATTATCAATTTGACATAATCTTGGCAAGTTCATTAAGAGAATTGTTTCTTCTCTTTTAAAATATGCAAGTGGGTATTGGCATAAAGTATATATGAATTATTGTTTTTAGTAGCTTGTCACCAAGGAATCATCAAATTGCTTCAGTTTATAGTTCAACTTGAAAGATCTCATAAGAAATTGGCCATCTAGGTTTTCCTAATTTTTCACTAACGTTGAAATCCTTCTTGTTTTTATTGGCATTGAAAGTATTAAGTAACTCAAGGACTTTTTTATTTAAACGAATATCTCTTTTTTGAGATATTGTTGTTAATATATCTTGATGGTTCCTAGTTGTATAAGAGAATTTATAAGCTTGACGAGAAATCACTGTTGGCATATTTGATCATTATTTAATCATCTAAGTGGATAATTGATCTAATTTTCTTAAATTATTAATCCATGGACAATAATTTTGTTTTGATCCCTTGAGCAATCATATTATGTTTGAAGTATACTAAGATAATTTGCATAACTTATTGCCTCTTTGGATAATTATCACTAGCCATTCTTTTAACAAATTGGATGATTATTGAAAGTAGATAAGTGTTCTATTTCTCTTTCTTTCCATTTGGTTAAAGAACATTATGGATCTTAGATATCTAGCAATCTACACTCAGGATCAAAAATACAACTCAGAGATTGGTATTGGTTAAGGACATTTGCGTTTATCTCATTGGATAGATATCTAAGTAAGAAAATAATTTTATTGTTCATGATTTTATGATTCTTGTTTAAGGTTGGATAAGTAAACTATTGGGAGATCATTAGATCTATCTAAGTACTCTTGGTTCCTTGATTAATATCTCTCATATTGGTGATTTTCCTAAGAATATTAATTGAGTAAGTTCCATCTTCATTTCATTTTGTAGCACTTTGGATTATATTCTTATGTTTGAGATTGTCTCTTGAATTATCATTATGTGCTTATTTTCATACTTTTTCAAACTACGATCCACCTAAATTAACTCAAACACTTGTATGCCACATTTCATCCCATTTTCATATTGGACGCACACAAACTCTATGCTTAAAAAAAATCAATCAATATAGACTCAAACTCTTTCTCAATAGCCACTCTCCTCAATACACACACTATGCCCATCTAATCAATAGAAACCTCAATCAACTCACTAACCCAAAATATATGCAACTCATCAATTCACTCAAGAATACATCATGACAATCTCAACCAGCAGCATATGTAGACTCAACTATGATAGTCATAGACATTACACGGCATCAACAAAAGGTATAAGGAAAGCATATAAAAATCAACAAGATAATCTACCATATTTTCACTGCAATACAAGCATGTTAGCATCCTTTGTCTTTGAGCTTAGCCTCTACAAAAATGCTTGTTAGCTACAACATCCATACATTGTTAACAGCATACAAACACTTTGTCATCTACACACTCAAAACTCTGCCTCCAAAATGCACTCTACAACAAATCATTGACAATGGAAATAAAATTCCCACTCTTTAAAGGCACTAGGTAGCATGCACCATTTCTTACTATACTTGTTACTCCATCACTCACTGAATTTCTTGTGCCCGGCCAATATTAACACTGATACACTGCATGACATGCACACTATCTAAACTATTTGCACCAATGCGCTTCTCAAATCGTCTTCCACATGATATATATGCTATCTAAATAGGGGAATACATATCTATCTTCAACACTCCATTGCACTCAACAATTGCATAATGTGCATTATCTAAATGGATTTTTTAACCATGTGCATTATCTAAGGGCATACGCATTCTTCAACAACATATCACACTACTTTTTGGTTTCTCTCCATACAAAATACATGCACATTCTAACATTTCATTGATCCACCATAGACAATCACACAATCTATCACTCCATTGCTCCCTTTTTCATCATATATAGCCTCTGAGCAGAACCACAATAGAAGGTCTTTAATATATGATACAATGTTGTAGATCTAACCATATCAATCACAATGAGTACATTCCATAACCTTTGAAATATTGAATCAAGTGATCACTTAGACTAGATCACCGCCACTAATACAACACTCAATGATTAACTACATTCACATCAAACAATTCTTCTCTAGACGACCAAATCAGCCATATGTTAAAGGATCAAGTCAAATGAACCGTTGGCATATTTTACCTGGGGAAATTAATTGAGTTTGTGTCTGTGGCAATCTTTTATTACCTACAGGAAAGTGTTTTTGGCACTGAACTAACAACATGTAGCAATTTTTGAGTGTAGATAATCTGCAGACTACATCACTACTATAGTTCTGCTCTTTGACTAGAGGGACATCATGTCACTATGGTAAACTTGAATATTTCAAAGGATCCTCTGACCCATGTGTCCGCCAAATTTATAATTTGTTAGAAATTAATTAACAGGGCAATGGAACACATAAAATATTGTGAAATCAAAAACACATAAAAGCATTAAACAAGAGAGACACAGATATACGTGATTCACCCAATTTGGATTATGTCCATAGTGAAACAACTAGGCCTTTCGTTTATACTATCCAGCAAAATGAAGAGATAAAACCTACAACAAATCCATTGTAATTTCATCTTTGCTCTCACATATTCTCCTCTCTATTTCTCAAACAGAATAATAATACACGACCACAATAAAATTCCCTCATATAAACCATGGGTTTCTTTCTAGGGAAAAAACCCTAAATTAACATAACTTCTATTGTTAGATATTTCACCTAATGAACTGCCCAGATTAACTATGAAATTACAATTTTTTACAAGGCAATTTCTAACTAAATTTTGCTACGGGGGGTGCTACCCCCCCTTCCCCTGACCCCCCACTAGGGGGGGGCTCATAAAATAATAATTTCCTCCCTTGGACCCCCCTAATAGTGATCCTATGGGTGGCGTTGTCGCCCCCTTAGCAACTGGTGTCCAACGCGAATAAGACCTCTGAATCAAGAAGATAATTAGGTTCCACACCAAATATTTATCAACATCTTTCCATGCACCTATTGGACCTATACACAAATACACATGATCATCAGCACATGCCCATCAATCCTATTAACTTCAATGCCCAACTCAAATAGCTCACTCCACATGGTTGACATCAATGCCAACACCATGCTACCAACAATTTCCCCCTTTGGCATTGATGGCAACTTTCAGCCATGTCACCAACCTGACCTTCTACACAGATCTACAATATTCTTTGATTGGTTAGCCTCCAATCTCTCCTAGTGGTTGTCTCACTCTTCCCCTTTGACATCAATGGAAAACGGTGATCAAGTCTTGTTGGAACACCATGTTGACACCACTAACAAGGTTGATAACAATAGTTCTATTGATGAAACAAGATCATTTATAACACTCCTATAAGATAAACACTAGGACCAAGAGATGTGTTGCCTCCTACATCCAATATGCCTCTATGCCAACACCATGCCATGCAATTTATTGAACATGATCCCCCTAAACATGTAATGGGGTTGCAAATCATGTCTTTCAAGTTTTTGTAATTGAGTTTTGATGTTGCCTTTTCCTCCTTGCCACATTCAAGAGGCTACTCCTCATGGGCCAAGAACTCCATAACACATCATGGTTAAAAAATGTACAATGAGTTACAACGAAATTACAATGAGAATAAAAGGCTATAATAGTGATACCCAACAACCCATACATCGTTGCAGTATGAATCTTCTATGCATGCCTAAGGCAATTATTACTCAACCAATTTGACCGAGTGATAAATGAAACAAAGTATTGGGTTATTTCTAGCATAGAAAAGTGCATACATGGCATAAAAAAGATTATTTTCAATGCATGCATGAAATGACTCACTCTCCTACACATGGTTGAAATAAGGGTTATTCAACTAACAATTAAAAATGATGAATAGTTAGCTACATGTAGTTGATATAACAGAATTCCACTCATGATAACAATATATAGGTCTCCTAAAAACAAAAATGACTGAAAGAAAAATAGAAATGACAAGCACCCCTTGAAACCCTAATGTCATGCAAATCTCCCCCTAATCTATATGCCTCGTTGATCCAAGATTCTCATTGATCCTATCGACATGATCATGCTAGTAGGATCTCGATCACATTATGTTGTTTTTTCTACTCAGATACATCAAATATTCATGCTCTTAAGTTGTTTCCATATGCTCCCCCTGAAACCATGCATGTCTCACATGCACTTTTGCAGTCTTCTTACGAATAGATCTAAGAATACTAGACTACATTGGGGACTAAATGCTCCTACTTTAAATATAAAGATAAAGATATTGTCCTCAATCTCTTGCTTCTACTCATCCTTCCCTTCAACACGTACATATTTTTTGGTTTCCTAATTCCTTTGGCAATCACACTCTGGGACCCTTCTTTCTAGATGTAGCAACCTTTGGAGTTAACGATCACTTCCTTGCCTCCATCAAGCATTAGATCACACTCAATATATTATGTTTCAGCCCCTCTAATAACAACAGATTAGTTTCATTTTCCTTCTCATCACCAAGAATGTCCTTTCCTTTTCCCAACACCTTAGCAGGTGTATTATCTCCAAAGAATGTCATGTCCATATTTGGTCTTTCTTAAAGAGAGGAAATTGCTCATGTCCCCTGAAATATGATGGGAAAAATCACTATACGTATACCACCATTCATCATGATAAAACATGCATAAGGAAATCCCACATTTTACTTGTTGCTCTTCCTTCACCCATATTATGGTAGGTTTCGTTTTTTCATGCACATTCTCCTCTTGTTTTTTGCTAGGCCCACTCTGGTTTTGATGCTCCTTTTTTCTAATCTTCTTTGATAAACTGAGCAATTAGTAGCCTCTAGACATGTTACCAAGATTGTGGCATGAATAGCATCTCACATGACCAAGATACGAAGCAATGGGATCAAATATTCTTCTCATAATTTCAGAGCTTTGTCTTCCATAAAAATGTGCCTCTACTTTGTGGACTAGATCTGCAATCAATTTCCTTATGCCCAAACAGGTTACATGAGAAACAAAAGCCTTGATATGAACTTATATACCTAATGTTTAATAATCTATTTGGTTTCTTATATCTTTGCATGCTTTTCTAGTTAGATCTAAGGATTATACTTATACGGCTAACTGCAACATATCCAAAATTGTAGCAGATGCATCACTCTACCTCATCCATCAAATGAGAAAAGGCGTTTTGACTCATTTGAAATATGCAAACATCAGCTATAGGAGAAAATCATATTCTTTACAAGGGTTCTCCATGAGATACATTCCTACATTATTAGTGGATCTCTTACTTTCTACCTTTCTTGCTACTCTTGTTGGTGTCATTTTCTACTACGGGATCTTTAGGCACTGCATCACTATTTACATGTGCCTATCTACTAGAATCTCCCTTATGAAATCCAAGACTAGATTTTTTCAAGGGATATATTTGGTTGTTGAGTAGGTTGTCCAATTCCTTGGTCCTCTTCACTTCCTTTAGTTGATTCTCCTTCTCTTCCAACTACTTCCACAATGTGACAAATTTAGCCTCAAGTTTTTCAAAACAACCCTCCTTTTCTTTTTTTTTTGGTTGATCATCACATCTTCAATCCTTCCAGCCTCCTACAATTGGATTTTCAAACTGAGGATCCCTTCTCTAATCTCATTCTCCTTCTCATCCAAAATCTACAAAATCCTTTCTTGATATTTACAAGCAACTATCAACCTTCTCACTTCAATAGTTAGTTTATCAATAACCACCATAGTTGGCTCACATTCATACTCAACAAGCATAATATCATCCTCATATTGACTATTCAAATCAAAATGGATAGCATCAAATCCATCTAAAACCCAATTAAAAATTGAGTCACAATCATCATTACCTTCTATTGGAATAAGGAATTATTGGGAGGGGGGGTCAATCAATAATAGTGGGGTTCTTCAAACTTTAACTACAAACCTTCAATTATTTTCACTACTGTGAGTATTTGAGAGAGAATTCATACTACAATAGACATGAACAACAAGATAATATATTCACATACATCAACAAAATAGCACACACATATATTGACATGGGTATTTTTACGTGGAAACCCAAAGGGAGAAAACCACCAATCTGTTTGTTATTATGATGTAATTTAAGCACCCACTTAATTACATCAAGTTGTTTGTGAGCACCCACTCGCAGGAAGCTCTAAATCCCTTTAGATAACAAGCTACAACTTTCCCAAAGGCACCAACCTCTTATGAATGCAGGCCACTACCTTCCCCAACCACTTTTCTATTTTTCATACAATTTTCAAATTGAAAACAGAAGCAAATACATATACACAAAAATATAAATCTGATTTACTGCAATACTAGCCTCTTCCCTTTAGCTCTATAGATCTCCTCTTGTTTTCACTCCTTACTGCTCGTCGAACTCTAATCACACTCCTCTACAACATTGTATCTCAGTTAGTCACTTGGCCCACTAATACTCACATTTCTCTCTTTTTTCACACAACAATTCTGCATCCCCCATTTTTCTCAACCGCAATCCTATGTTTTGTTCCACTACTACACATTTAATGATTCAATCCCTATCAACCATCAACCTACCATTCACGCTGCCTGAATATGTACTCTGTGAATGGTTCTTCATACTGCTGCAACCTTTGGTTACTTGCCAATGTGACCATATTAAATGTTGATCATGGCCTCCTAAGAATTTTTAGCCACTCATCTACTCAACAACTGTAGTTGTAATATAATCAATTCGGAGAATGGACACATGTGTGATTCTCCATATTGAGAATTAAATCTCGGTCAACCTACACACTCAAGGAGGTTCTTCCATGCTTATTAACTGCTCACAGAGCTCCAAGTAGTCCAGTATGGATTATTTCTACATTTAATTCAATGAAGAGTGTTAGTAAGATCATAGATGACTTTCTTCAACTAATTACAGGTCCATTAATCTTCTATGCAGATCATGGTCCCCATTGCCTTGTCTCAACAGTCTATGCAAGCGTCATTACTCCATTGACACCAACTTTTATACGTGCATTTACCATCAGCTATCGAAGTCTCAACTTTGTGTTGAAGTCCCAGATCCTTGCACTCATGTAACCTTTACTAATAAATATTCTCAAGTTCTTACGAGCTCGTAGGATTCCAGGCTTGGCCCTAGCCCTTTTTTCTTTGCCTCCTATTAATTTTCTACCAGAGGACCGAGTCTTGTGACTGGCAGAAGAGAACTTAAGTGCTAATCCCTTAGAATTATTTTCAGGGGCATATCTCCATATGTAAACACTCTATGCCCTTGGTTCTCAAGATTTAATGACCAAATGCCAACACAATGCCCAAATCTCCCAGTCCTGACACTTTCTCAAAATGCAATTAAAAGAATTTAAGGGATTTCTGACCTTCAGGTTTTCTCTGTTAATGTGATGATGTCATGCTGAGGTCATCCATTACATGTGTTGACCTATGATAGATCCATGTGTCCACCATAAATTGGCTTTTTGGGTATCTGAAAAAACCAAAAATATTTATCATGTGTCCAATGTTATGTCATGTTGATGTCATCTCCTACCAATATTATGTTGCCACATGTCTTATTGGAGGAGAGAGAAATGGTTGCTCGATCCTTGGTTTTGCAAGCAATTTACTTTGTAAATCCCTGCTCCCTACTACCCTAACACTTATAAGGAATTCATTTCACAATAAGTTGTGGGGTTCTAACCTTCTAGGATTCTAACCTTCTGGGCTTTTGGGTTTCTAGGCCTTCTGGGCCTTCTGGGGTTTCGAGCTTTCCACTTCCCTAGCTCATTGTACCCCTTTAAATATGCTCTCAGGATATGACCTTCTAGGATTCTGGGTTTCCAAACCTTCTAGGCTTCTAGGCTTCCCACTTCTCTGGCTCACTGTAATCTCGTAGCCTTTTTAATTAAACCTTCAAGCTTTGACCTTCTGGGATCTTGACCTTCCGGGTTTTCGACTGTTGTAGGCCTAATTTTGACTACCTTAGATTTTTGATCCAATACGCCATTTGTAGACTTCTTTATATCATTGGAAAACTATTTCAAAGAACTTTCTAGTTGAGTAGGTATGATGTAGTCTTTGAGCCCATTTTCTACCTAAAAATTTCCTTCAAACTCTCTATTATTCTTTTCATGTTGACCCTTCTTCTTGTGCCTAGAGACTGCTCTTTTGAGGCATTTTTCAGGGTTCCATATACAATTGGAGAGATATTTCCGTGCACACTCACCAACTATGCCACTTTAAAGAGTAACAGAGCTAATCTCTTAAGACATAATCATCTCCAAAGTATGGGACTCCCCAGCGAGCATAGTCATATGTTTATGGCTTCTCCACTAAGCCTACTACTATGATGATTCTCTACAGAATAATTCAACAAATATGGGACTCCCCCTACACTGCATTCTCCTTCGTGCCAACAACTTCTACTACTATCCTTATTGCTAGGCCAGTTGCCATAAATGCCAACATACTTGCTATCATTGGCCAACCAGGAAATGTCAATTTTTCAACACCTTCATATCTACCTTGCTAGATCACACCAATTTATGTCGTGCCTTCATTATTGACTTTTATTCTTGATGATCAATTGCACCATTTGCACAAGGGGGGTGCATCTCATTATGCTAAGATTCTATCTTATGAGAGACCTTTTTATTTTTCTTTTTGTTGTTCTTCTCTCCATTTCCACTACTATTATTTTATCCTCCATACAACACCTACAATGTGTCCCATATCTCTTTAGCAGATGTCAGATCTACTATTTTTCCATATTTACATTATGGAGATTTTCATAGATAACACACTTTGCTTGGGCATTTTGCTTCATTACTTTAGTTGTGGGAGGATATTTATCATAACCTTCACACACTAACCTCCAAATGTCATATCCACAAGATAATAACTCAGAATTAACTTGTTCAACCCATACCTAGTACATTGCAGCAGTGAGCAAGGACACTCCTTGATGATCCATTACAAAATAAATAAATAAATAATAATTTACTCAGATCTACTTTCCAATGATCAAGTTGCACCTAAAGGAACTTGCTCTGATACCAATTTTTGGAAGCTCTGATACCAAGTGTTGGGAGCTTGAAAATACTGAGATGGTGGGTGAATCAGGATTGTGTTATATGGATCAACTTATACCAATTTTTTTCCTTCTTTTACAATTAACTAATATATTAAATATTAGCATCACATCACAATGTATAGTAGAAAGTCTAATCACAATATAATAATAAGATAACACACGCATCAACTATGAGAAACATCTAATCAACAAGGCACATAAAACCACCACACATGAGAACACGAGCTATACACGAGGGCTTCACTATGGGAGAAATATGATACAACGTGTGTTCATATTAGGGGATATATATTGAGGAAAAAATGACATAATATATTGAGCATATAATACATAGCAAAGGGTTTTTATATTGGCATGTATAAAACATGGAGCTCAAAGTTAATGAAAAAGTATAAAGTGATATAAAAAATGATAATGAAAAAATGGATACTGATAATATCTAGTGAAAGTATGAGTTTTTTTAATTGGGAAGGTGTATTGGGCTTGCATTGGTAAGGGGTTAAATAATGTGATTTTTATAGGTGTTTTCTAATATGTAGTCAAATTAGGGTTATTGTTTAGTATTCCATGAATGCATGTGATATGTCAGAGGTTCATTGAGTGAATCCCCTGGGGGGCTATAAGGTGGAAAATCTTTCGAGAGAAAAACAACCATCTACTTTGTCTACTTCGTTCTTCTTCTTATTAGTAAAATTTTCTTTTACATGATCACTTTCCACCATGTAATTGAAAGCCACAACTTGTAATCATGAGAACAACCACTTGCTCCAAATCACTACCTGAAAAAAGCCACCACTTCATAAAATTTGCAGGCCACCACCTACTATAAGCCACCACTCCCTCAACTATGAAGTGCACTACCTGTTGTATGGCACTACCCACTAGATGCCCCAACACCCAATAGTTTTTTCAGCCACCACTCCCAAGTTCTCAAGCCACAACCTAAAGAAGCCAACACTCCCTGAATTAGAAAGCCACCACTCACCCACTAAAGGCCCCAACCTTCAAGCTCTCGCGGACCTCTTTTCATATATTTTTGAAACAAGGATCCACTTCTATCAACTATAACACTTGTAGGCCATGTTTCATCCCATTTTCATACTAGACCCACACAAAATCTATGCTCAACAACAACTCAATCAATATAAAATCGAACTCTAGCTCAATGACCACTCTCCTCAATACACACACTCTACCCATATGATAAATAGCAACCTCAATCAACTCATTGATCTAAAGTATTTTTCAACTCAACGAGTCACTCAACAATACATCATGGCAATCTCAACTAGTATCATATACATACCTAACTATGAAAGTCATAAACATTACAAGGCACCAACGCAAGGTATAGGGAAAGCATATAAAACTCAGCAAGATACTCTACCATTAGAGGAAATTTCAACCTAAAAGTGGCCTCCTAAGGAAAAATAATAAAATAGTAGGAAAATAATGAAATAAGAGATATGAAGTTTTGAGGGACAATAAGAAAACTACTTTTTTTAATGTATTTTTGGCTTATCTCCTTATAAATTTACTCAAATTTCTAGTGTAGACACTTGTTGGATGCTGAATTAAATTTTTTGGTCACTCTCCATACACAATATATGTGCATTTTAACCTATCATCAATCCAACATACACAATCACACAATCTATAACTCCATCGCTCTGTTTCTCATCATATCTAACCTTTGAGAAGAACCACAATAGGAGGTCTTTAACATATGATAAAACACTCTAGATATGGCCACATCAATCACAATGATTACATTCCATAACCTCTGAAATACTGAATCAAGCATCTTGGACCAGATCAATGCCACTAACACAATGCTTAATGATTAATTGCATTCACATTGACCAATTCTTTTCTATAGGACCAAATCAGTCATACATTGAAGAACCAAGTCAAATGAACCATTGGTATCTTTTACCTTGGGCAATTACCTAATTTTGTACCCATAGTATTATTTTAGAACCTACAGGAAAGTGCCATTGGCACTGAACTAATAGCATGAAACAATTGCTACATGCAGACAATGTAAAGACCGCGTCACTACTCTAATGTTCTTATGTGACTAGAGTGAAACCATGTCACTCTAGTAAACTTGGAAATTTCATAGGCTCCTTTGACCCAAATATCTTTCAAATTCATTAACATCTTGACAGACACATTTAGGACATGTAAATACCTCATCAAACCTCTACAACATACCTAATCATCAGTGCAAGCCCATCAAGTTTGTTAACATCAATTCCAAACTCAACTTGTTGACTCCCAATAGTTGATATCAATGCCAACACCATGTTACCAACAATAGAACATAATAAACCATTTGTGTCTTCCTCATTCCTTGAGAGTGCATCTACCACAAAAAAATATTCCCTTTTTGTAGATAACTTCAAAGTCATAATCCAACATCTTTGTGACCCATTTTTGTTTCTCGTTTAAAGGAAAAATTTGCTCCAACAAGTACTTTAGACTATCATGATTTTCTTTTACTTTAAAGTGTCTTCCAAATAGTCATAGACGTCATCTCTTAATTTCATATAGTATGGCAAACATTTGTCTTTCATGGGTATGAGTTATTGAAGGAAGTGTAATTAGGTTCGGTCTTCATAAATGTACTTTTGTTCAAATTGGAAACCAGGGAAAAATTTCATGTGGGTCATCTTATTCATGGCTGATAATATTTTTATTAGATTCCTCTCATCGAGAGGTGTAAGATTGATATAAAGATCATCCGTTTCCGATAAGTATTCATGGAGATATGAATTTATTTTGATTATGGAATTATTATCAAGCCAACCTACAACTCATGTAGGCTCAAAAGCCCAACAGTCGCATCTATTCACCCACCAACGTTGTGTATAAATATAAGAGGACTTTTCCTCATTTAGACTCACTCATCTCATCACATCTCTCTCTCTCTACTGCGCAGATATGAGTCTCTTCTCTACTGCGCTAAAATGGGTCTCTCTCTCTCACACATGTGAAGCCAGAAACTGCTGAAACTGACGCTGCAACTGCAGAAGTAAAGATTGACTTGCGTGGCCTAGAAGATCTCCTCATCTGAACTGTGATGTAGGTTCATCTGAACCTCCTTTGGAAGCCGAAACTTTTGGTGGTTGAATGAAGTCAATCCGACGAACGGTTTGCAAGATATCGACTGCCCTAGTTTGAAGCCGGAAACTGCTGAAATTGAAGCTACAACTGCAGAAGTAAAGATTGACTTGCGTGGCCTAGAAGATATCCTCGTCTGAACTGCACTGTAGGTTCATCTGAACCTCCTCTGGAATCCGAAACTTTTTGTGGTGGAATGAAGTCAATTCGACTGTCGGTTTGTGAGATATGGTCTGCCCTAGTTTGATAATGAAGCCATTAATGTTGATGCTACTAATCTAGGGTTTGCTACTGCTGATATGAATCAGATTTATTGTACTATTTCTCTCTGATGAATTATTGAAGATAAAAGAAGATTTGATCAAAGGGTTTCCCCACACATTGTGGGGTTTGTCCTTGGCTAGCCGCCACATCTTGTGTCTCTTGTCTTGGCTTGTTTTCTGTCGATCGTTTAATGTTCTATCTGCACTTTACTTTATGTACATGTGATTGCTAGTCGATGGAATATTATAAGAAAAAGAAGTAAACTGTTATAAGCATAGAACATACCATAACTTAACATGGTATCGGAGCTGAGGTGAAGACAAAGCCCGAGCAAGAGCAAGAGCAATCATTGAAGAGAAGATTGGCAAGGCTATCCTAAAAGAACTATGGGGTCCTCAACACTCTTTCCTGCTGAAGACAAGCTCCGTGAGAAAGCTGACTATCATGGATGGAAGATGTCTATCGATCTAACCCTTGAGAATCAAGGAGTGTTGGATCATGTGAGAGGCAATATTGTTGAGCCTCCATCAAATGCATCCGCTGCTGCCTTGAACAAATGAAAAAAAATGGAGAAGTCAAAACAATAGAAGATCATTCGGGACTCTATCGACAAGCACTTGGTGGCCTACATCTCTGAACTGGACACCTCCAAGGAAATCTATGATAGACTGGTGAGTTTATTTAAAGTTAATGATGCAGATCAAGTTTTGTTTCTTAGAAATGAGATGAGGGAAATCAAGAAGGGTAAAGATGAAAGTATGCAAGCATACTTCTCAAGAATCACCAAGATCAAGAATGATCTCCTATCTATTGGGGAAACTATTACTGACAGAGAAATGGCACTCATAACTCTTGAAGGATTACCATCTGAATGGTATGTGTTCAGGACTACTCTTCTGAACCATAATGTAATTCCTGGTTTCGAGGAATTAATGGCTAGATACATTCAAGAAGAAACAAGGGAAGAAGTGTAAGAAATGCCCATGCCTAAAGGTCCTCCTGCTGCCTTTTCTTTTCATGCAAAGAAAAGAAATAATTCCGGAACTAAATCAAAAGGAAAGGTTGGACCTAAGGCTAGAAGAAAATGACGATGTTACATTTGTGATAAAGCAAGTCACTATGCAAGGGAGTGCCCTGATAGAAAGGACTCACTCTAGGACGATGATCAAAATCCCTCTGATGGCAATCAAAGGAATGACAAATTCAACAGAAAAGGTAGGAGGAGAGCTGGGAATCAAGGAAGAGGACAAGCATTCAAGAAGGCCAGAAATTCCAGGATGTATTAAATGCACTTGACCTCAAAAAGAACCTAGTGTCCATCTCGGGAACGGAAGACAAAAGCTACAAGGTAACCTTCAGCGATGGCAAGGTATGTATATGGAAAAATAATGTTAAAGATGCCTTTACTCTTGGGTTTAGTGTTGATTCATTATATCAGGTCGATGGAAGTCTGCTAGGTGTCATGTCTTATGACACATCTCTTCAGTCCGAACTTTGGCATTAGAGGTTTTTCCTCCCTTCATTATAAAGCTATACTCGGTGTAAGACAAATGGTGATAGGGATGCCCGAATTCTGAATAGAGAATGAAGGTGTATGTCCAGGATGTGCTGAAGGAAAGCTCAAAAGGGGACCATTCCCCTCAAGCCAAAGCAAGACCTCTGATATATTACAATTGGTTCACTCAGGCATACCTGAGGTTGGCATTAAGAGGGAGACTACTACACCACATACTCCTGAGCAGAATGGTGTGGTGGGAAGGAAGAACCGCACGATGATGGAAGTTGTCTGGGCCATGATACATGATCAAAGACTTCTGATGTTTCTATGGGCTGAAACTACAATCACCGTCGTATATGTACAAAATTGATGCCCTCATCAAGCATTGGGTTCCAAGACTCCTTAAGAAAAGTTCACCGCAAGGTGAACAATCTTTCGACTTTGAGGAGTTCTCAAGAAGCCAACACCAGGGAACCGAAAGAAAAGGATGATGAATCAATGCCGGATGTAGAAGAACCCATGGATATGATAGATTCTCATCCACATGAGCCTTCCTCTTCTAGGAAGAGGCCTTCATGGCTTAGGGGGATACTTGATGATGCTAAAGGACATGCTGCACCCTGAGGAACCTTCCGTCAAAGTAAGAAACTTAATAGGTATCAAGGATACCTGACCATCATGAGAAAGATCATAAAAAATGAGCCTTCGTCATTCTCAAATGCCGTCAAGCATCGAGTATGGAAGGATGCTATGACCGTAGAATATGATTCTATTATGGAGAATGATGTTTGGGAAGTAGTTCCCAGACCCTGGACAAGACAATTGTTACTTCAAAATGGCTTTAAAAGATAAAGCATGCAGCAGATGGAAGCACGGAGAAGTATACGGCTCGTTTTGTTGCTCAAGGTTTCTCCCAAAAGGAAGGTATAGACTATGATGAGATATTTGCACCTGTTGCCAGATATACGACCATCCGCTCGATCATAGCCCTTGCCACTTCACAAGGATGGAACCTACATCAGATGGATGTCAAGACTGCGTTCTTGCATGGCTCGATCAAAGAAGAGGATTTACGTGGAGCAACCCGAAGGATTTGAGATTTATGATCAAAAATCTCATGTATACAGGTTGAAGAAAGCTCTCTATGGGCTGAAGCAAGCACCCCGAGCATGGTATGAGAGGATTGATAGCTACTTGATGAAGCTGGGATTCACTAGGAGTGAAGCCGATCCTAACCTTTACTTTAAGGTTGAAGATGACAAGCCTCTCATACTGGTATTGTATGTGGATGACCTCTTTCTAACAGGTGCAGACCCTCTCATTCACAAATGTAAGAGGGAGCTGGCCTCTGAATTTGAAATGAAAGACCTAGGACTAATGCACTACTTCCTAGGACTTGAAGTATGGCAGAAGCCAAGGGAAATTTTCCTATCTCAAGGGAAATATGTGATAAAAATATTGGAAAGATTTGGTATGATGGACTGCAAGCCTGTGACTACCTCGAGGATCTTAACTTTTAGAAGTTATATGGTAGTGATGTCGGACCAGATTTGGGAAATGCCTCTGAGTTTCATAAACTCATTCGCATTGATGTTCTTGGTGAACCTCCGTCCGAACATATTTTTTGCAGTTAGCTTTCTGAGCTCATATTTGGTTGAGCCTCACTGGATTGATGCCAGGAATCTTCTGAGATGTCTTCAGGACACAATCTCTCATGGATTAAGATACACTGCCGGAGATGTGAGACTACTTAGATATACTGATGTTGATTGGGCAGGCAATGTGGTGGACCGTAAGAGCACTTACGGGTGTTGTTTCACCTTGGGATCTGCTTCGATATCCTGGATGAGCAGGAAGCAGAAGTCGGTGGCTTTGAGCACCGCCGAAGCAGGATATATTGTTGCTAGCATAACCTCGTGTGAGGTAGTCTGGTTGCGAAAGCTCTTCAGTGAGCTGTTTGGATTTACATTGGATACCACTGTGATTCTCTATAACAACCAGAGGTGGGATTCGATTATTGAGGAATCTCGTATTCGTCGATTGCTCCAGCAGATAGACATCATCTTGGATATGGTAAGTTGATGAGCAAGGAGGCTCCATCGCATTAAGATGATGTACAGGTTGATACACCTTGTCAAAGCCCCAAGGAAAGATCTAATCTGTGATTTTCCCAAACGACTTGGAGTCGGTAAGAAACCCTTGTACAAGGGTCCTGCATGTTGCATACATTGAGCTCTGGGAGCTCTGAGGGCTTGCAGTTATTACTGGAGCAACATACGACCACAGGGTGACTCACCCTCCCCTGGTGGTGCACACTGGAACAAGATGATTCGCTCTCCTGTGGGACAAGATGATTCGCTCTCTTGCGGAACAGGATGATTCGCTCTCCTATGTAGCAGGATGATTAGTTCTCCTGTGAGGCCTGGATTGATGTGTTCTCCATGGCGATTTTAGTAGGATTGATGTGTTCTCCTGTGAGGCCTGGATTGATGTGTTCTCCATGGCGATTGTAGCAGGATTGATGTGTTCTCCTGTGAGTCCTGGATTGGTGTGTTCTCCATGGCGGCCTGGATTGATGTGTTCTCCATGGCAATTGTATCAGGATTGATGTGTTCTCCTGTGAGGCCTGGATTGATGTGTTCTCCATGGCAATTGTAGCAAGATTGATGTGTTCTCCTGTGAGGACAGGATTGATTAGTTCTCCTGTCGAGGCATCCTACCCATGCAGTCTGGGACTCATGGGAAGTACCTCTCATCTGATCAATGAGCAGGGAAATGAAGTTAGGGACCATAGTAGTACCGATGGACGCATCATTGTAACTACCGTACTCCCTACGCTAGGATGACCTCCATTGATCTGGGATCAATGATATTGGTCTGGGACCAGTGGCAGGAGTTGTACCATACTATGACGCTGACTTCGGGTCGGTTGAGACTGGTCTGGGACCAGTGGTACATACTCTGAGACTGACTTTGAGTCAGTGGAGGATGATATTGGTCTGGGACCATTGGAGTTGTACTCACTATGACGCTGACTTTGGGTTGGTTGAGACTGGTCTGGGACCAGTGGTACATACTCTGAGACTGACTTTGAGTCAGTATGATACATCCTTGATCATTTCTTCTTCTTCATAATTCAGACAAAAGCAGAGTAGAACAGAACAATGCAAGAGCAGAGCAGAACAGAA
Organism: Pinus tabuliformis; assembly: GCA_031772625.1. NCBI lineage: Eukaryota > Viridiplantae > Streptophyta > Pinopsida > Pinales > Pinaceae > Pinus > Pinus tabuliformis. Next base: position 51,606,386 of record CM062813.1, read on the forward strand.
CAAAACAGTACAGATCAGTGCAGGGCAGAACAAGACAAAGCAGAACAGGAAAAATAGAGCAGAGCAGGGCAAGGGTCAGGCTGTACAGGGCAGTGCATTTGATGGATGAATAGTAACGACCGATAGACAGATTGCAAATGAAGTTCTCCATGGTTGAGAGGGAGTGTTAAAATTGGCAACCAGGGCAAAACTTCATGTGGGTCATCTTATTCATGGCTAATAATATTTTTATTAGATTCCTCTCATCGAGAGGTGTAATATTGATATAAAGATCATCCGATTCCGATAAGTATTCATGGAGATATGAATTTATTTTGATTATGGAATTATTATCAAGCCGACCTACAACTCATGTAGGCTCAGAAGCCCAACAGTCGCATCTATTCACCCACCAACGTTGTGTATAAATATAAGAGGACTTTTCCTCATTTAGACTCACTCATCTCATCACATCTCTCTCTCTCTATTGCACAGATATGAGTCTCTTCTCTACTGCGCTGAAATGGGTCTCTCTCTCACACACATGTGAAGCCGGAAACTGCTGAAACTGAAGCTGCAACTGCAGAAGTAAAGATTGACTTGCGTGGCCTAGAAGATCTCCTCATCTGAACTGTGTTGTAGGTTCATCTGAACCTCCTTTGGAAGTCGAAACTTTTGGTGGTGGAACGAAGTCAATCCGACGAACGGTTTGCAAGATATCGACTGCCCTAGTTTGAAGCCAGAAACTGCTGAAACTGAAGCTGCAACTGCAGAAGTAAAGATTGACTTGCGTGGCCTAGAAGATCTCCTCATCTGAACTGCGCTGTAGGTTCATCTGAAGCTCCTCTGGAAGCCGAAACTTTTGGTGGTGGAATGAAGTCAATCCGATTGTCGGTTTGTGAGATATGGTCTGCCCTAGTTTGATAATGAAGCCATTAATGTTGATGCTACTGATCTAGGGTTTGCTACTGCTGATATGAATCAGATTTATTGTACTATTTCTCTCTGATGAATTATTGAAGATAAAAGAAGATTTGATCAAAGGGTTTCCCCACACATTGTGGGGTTTGTCCCTGGCTAGCCGCCACATCTTGTGTCTCTTGTCTTGGCTTGTTTTCTGTCGATCGTTTAATGTTCTATCTGCACTTTACTTTATGTACATGTGATTGCTAATCGGTGGAATATTATAAGAAAAAGAAGTAAACTGTTATAAGCATAGAACATACCATAACTTAACAACTTTTGACATTTGTATTTGTTCAAGAAAAGAAATATTATTTTTATAATATATTTCAATGAGTTTCTTTCTCATTGAAACAGGTCTAGCACTATTTAAAGTGTTATAAGTGAGTCAAATAGTCAAAATAATAAGTTGAAGACCTTAAGGGCATGTTATACCTTGTATGTATATATATTATGGTTAAGAGAATACCTCTAAATAAAGTCACAAGCATCCTCCAAGCAACGACATCCCTTAAAGAAGAAATTTGAAGCATAAAAGCAGTCCTCGGGTCGACCTAAATGCAGTTGACAAGTCGGCCTAAATGGAGGGACAGGCCTCTATATATGGAGGTTGTCCACTCCTCTGTAGCATACTCACTCAAGCTCTGAAATTAGCGAAGATACAACCAAAGATAAGGAATTCTATAGGGTCATTAAGGGCACCGTGGAAGAAGCATATAGAACCAAAGTTAGGAGGAGCATTTATGGGACAACGCAGCCACACATGCGAAGGAAGAAGACCCCTTTGCAGCCCTAATAGTAGCAACACTTTAGTTCAAGTATTATCATTGTTTGGGTTAGAATTTAAGGTCTACAAGGCCTCCATATAAATCGAAGGAGAGACCCTCACAAACGAAGGAAGAAAAGATAAATTAAAGGAAGAAGAGGATTGTTTGTAGGGCTATAAATAGTCACACATGCGAAAAGAAGAGGACAAATCTGCAGTTTGTAAACAGTCCATAACTCATCATTGTTTGGGTAAGAAATTCAAGCCTACAAGGACTCCCAAGCCTAGTAAAGGATCTTATCTCTCTAACAAAGGTGGAAGGACCCTAATTCACTAAGGATACCTTCCACACATAAGAAAACTAGGGCAGAAAAATAGCAATACAAAGAAGGAGGATGAAGTGCCGACAAACAATGTGTCGGAAGAAGTGTCGGGGTATATGGTGCATAGAGTGAAGACTTGACTTGTTCTTGGAGGATATCTTATTCAGGGGTCTAGGGTTTGGCATTGATCAATAGAAGCTTCAATAATAGTTATTCACTAAAGGTTTTCCTCTCAAGAGAAGAGAGGTTTTGGCCCTGGCAGAGAGCCAACATCTTGTTTTCTTGTTTTTATGTTTTGGTAGCAATTTGATGAAGTACACACATGTGCACTAATAATAAGAATAAGAAGAATAAGCTAACAATAAAAGTAAAAAGACTCCACAAATTGTTATCAAGTAACGAAGAATCACTTTACACTACTTTGCCCTAGATTCTTCAACATGGTATCATAGCTAAGTTGAGACATCAAGGATAGGGAAACTCAAGAACACTCATTGTTGGTTAGGTAAATCCCATCTGTGGACAGAGGCGATCCCACTAGTCTAAAACAGAACTAGCCACAATCAAACCACGCTGCCACGCAAGTTCCTAGTTATGCATCAAAGGTGAATTAAGAAGACCAACCTGGAATCCAACGCTGTAGTCGAAGCAAAGTTGATATTCCCGCTCCCTCGCTCCAGCAGATCATAAACGGACACCTGAACATGCAAGAGAAGGAACAGATACCAGCATAAAATCCACCAAGGCACAACTATATTTCAGTCAGAAAGGAAATAAATCACACATCACTATAATAGACAATGAGATTAGAACTATAATAGCAGTCGCTCATTAATTAATAATAGACAGGAAAAGTTACAACCAAGGTTCTGACGTTGAACCTCTCCTCTGGCTGGGCGAGCAACTATATGTGTCTTGCAATGTATCTCCTCTCCGGCAGCATAACCTCTCTATGCTTCATTATCACTCATGACAATCATAACTAGCATTCCTCCAAAAACTCAAGAACTCAACAACTAGCACTCCATGACTAGCTTGTCAAATGCATAAGGACAAGCTTATATAGATGAAGAAGGGAGGAGGATACGATGAACCGGGACACCTATTGTGGATTAACATTATCCCCAAAAGCCATTAAGGATGGAGATAGGATAGAACTCGACATAAGACTGATTTTTTATCCTCAAAAAGCTTCATGTAATGAAGGAAACAACAGTCGGGCGTGCGTTAAGGAAAAAAGCATGACCAAACTTGGTTGGCGCGACTGTTGCTCTAAGACAGAGCACCAATGGTCGCGCCCTCTTTTGAGGATCTCCATGATTGGCGCGGGTAAGATACTGTGGACATGCGCCAATGGAAAAAGAGCACTTTTCAGGGATAATCTGTAGAAGGTGTCTTCAGGGAACATGAAGTACATACTCAGGGGAACATAATGCAAGTGTTTTTAGACTTTGTCACTTCTTATAACTCCCGGATGAGTCCTCCAAAGTACGACAAGAGGAGTAACAGGGATGGTGACAAATTACTGTGTAACAGATGCCCCCTAAAGCATGAGGTCCGAGAGGTGGAGAGGGGTGAAATGCTTTACAAGAACACACAAGAACACATATATAGAGCTGCCGCCGAGGATCTGTGTTAAGAGACATGACTGATAGTTCAATTACATGATGTACTTGGTATGGTCGCAGCCATCCATAAGAGAGTACATAAATAATCTAGATCCATAGTATGGACGCAGCCATCTGATTAGGATCAATGAATTGACTCAGGTATGGTCGCAGCCATCAAGTGAATGAGTCAAGTATCAAGAATCACGCCTGGATTACAACAGACACAATCCAGGGTCTCGCGCTCCATCTCGACCCGAACAAGAGTACAAGTTCAAGCATGTGAATATATGAGTTGAAGTCGAACATGCATGAACATCGTCTGATTACCAGTCAATAGTGGAAACTGTTAACAGACGCGAGAGGTACCACCAATAATGACAATGGCCCTCAAGGTACTATAGGTACAATCTACGGCGTGTGAATCAATGATCTGAAGTCGAACACCCGTAGAATCATTCGATCGGAGGCCAATGATGAAAACCTCACGTCGAACACGAAGAACCTGCCATTGAGGCATGCAGGCTCCAAGGCACCGGAAAGGAGTCTCTAGATCAACTTCCTGGATAATGAGTTGAAGTCGACAGGAAGTGACCTTGATCGAAGGTGGGCCATAATGTTTCCCACATCATCGACACGAGACAGAGAGATAATGTTGTGAATCAAGATTGTGCGAACTATCAGAGGGAGGTTGTCTCTTTGCAGAGGTCAACTTCTCTTGAACATATCGGCGGCACATTAATGGAATCGGCAGTATTTGACATCAATGTATCAAAGGTCATGATGACGAGGCAATGAGTGGATTAGAGGTCAAATAAGGTACCCAAGTCCATGGAAGCAAGTGAAAGATATGAGATGAGATATCCCCACCCTGGACACGAAAGCAGAAAAGTGCCATGTTCAAGAGCGACATACTGCCGTCACGGTAATAATTATGGTTCAAAAAATTTTCTTTTCCCCCCGCCATTTCTGGCGAGTACCCCAGTTATTTTTAACAAGCTTGATGGGGATAGCATATGCTTGTGGTGTGACAAAATCCGATGTCATCAAGTTTTAACGAGTCTGACAAAGGAAGAACTCAGCGTCTTTTCATGTTTAGAGAGTTTGAAAAGACAGCAGAAAAGGAAACTCCAGGGATGTCCTTTTTCGTAAAGTTGTGTCTCTCGGGCCCGAAAAAGTATAAAATAATACCCGAAAGAACCGCCCAATCATGACGATCGACGAGTACTTTTCATAATTAGTGATTTCGACCTGAAAAAGTAAAAAAGCGGTCAAAACCACGTCGTTTCGTAACCATTAACGAGTTTGAAACGACAAAAACCCGGTAATCTTTTTATGTTTTAACGGTCGACAAAAAGAACTTAAAATGACTGCCCCTTATTAACATTTAACGAGTCAAGAGGAGCGACTCGGCCATCTTTTCCTCTTTAAATGGTCAGAAAAGAGCTGAAAGCAGACCTCCATTTTTATTTTCTTTAACGAGTCAAAAAGGAAAAATACTCGACAATCTTTTCATATTTTACGAGTCAGAAAAGAGCGTAAAGGCGACTCGTCCTGAAGGAACGAGTGGTATAAAGGGTAGCAACTGGTTCCGGTAATGGTGGAACTTACTCGAAACATGTAAAGGTTAAGAGGCTGGCTAATAAAACCACTCATCGCTGTGGTTCCTCAGGAAAGGAGAAACAACCAAGTGAAAGCATATGATCGGCCAAAGAGATGGTGGCGATGGAATGAAACAACCAAGGCTCATCTAGCAGAATTTAGCAGATAAAAGGCAATCACGGGATGTAAATCAGGTATGGGTTCATTTTTTTTTCACAAGCTTGAACCATGGAGAACTCTGCTTGGATTCGGTTTCATGTTTACACAAGCTTGAAACGAAAAACTATGCTTGCTATAAATTTGCATGCCCCCAGCATGATAATGCAAATCGAGGTACATGCCCCCCAAGCTTCATGGCATTCACGGAGTGGATGGAATGAAGGTTTACTTGGAAAGACTCGATTTTGAAGGAGGATGCATGCCCCCCCCGGGCCTCAGTCACGCGCCCGGGTCAACTGCCGTCATCAGAATGACGGAGTGGATGTTGAGGCGTTTCCTGTGGAAATAAGACCATTTAGGAACGGTAGATGACTATATGTGAAGTGTGAACCGGGGAATGAAAGTTGGTCTACGACCTTGATCATCCTTCCTTCGTGCGGAAAACACATCACTCTGAAGAGTGAGGACACAATTGCACGTATGCGATAAATATAGTCTCGTCCAAGGAGTAAATTGTAATCTAACGGACCTTGGACTACCATGACGCCCATTTGAATAGTCTTCCCTTCTAATGTGATAGGTACATTGGGAAGAATTCCTAAAGGTCGAGTGGTTTCTCGATGGAAACCTGTAAGGTTTCTCATCTCAGGCAGAAGCAGTGGGGAACCAAGTGCTTCCCAAGTTGTTGAAGAAAGGATACTCACAGGAGATCCCTCATCAATAATTGTACCGGCCATAACCATGCGGTAGACTTGGACTATAATTCGAAATGGTATGGAGGCTGGTAATCGAGGATTGCCTAGTTGATCCCAATTGAAGGAAACAACTAGGTTGCTTGGAGGTGGGACTGGATAGACAGCCGGATATGATTCTGATGGACTTTCTTCCTGGTGCGAAGGAATGAGAGGGATGCTCACTTGATCATTAGAGTCTATGTTGATGAATAGAATTTGGACGGTGGGGTCTTCATTCTTTGCAGTGATAACATCATCTGAGAAGGGAACTTCTGAAGGCAAAACCGGGTCACTTGTAAGCTGGACCTTTTGACTTTTGTCTGGTTTGGATTCAGATGTAAGATCATCTAAGGATGGAACTTCTGAAGGCAAAACCGGGTCACTTGTAAGCTGGACCTTTTGACTTTTGTCTGGTTTGGATTCAGATGTAAGATCATCTAAGGATGGAACTTCTGTAAGCAAAACCGGGTCACTTGTAAGCTGGACCTTTTGAAAGACCGGGTCAACTGTAATCTGGAACTTTGGACTTTCGTCTGGTTTGGACTCAGGTGGTTCATCTTTGATGATAAAGTGGTGCATAGATGAGGAATGTAAATCAACACTCGTTCTGACCAGGGACTGGTCTGGAAGAGGCGGAGCATAGCTAGGTTTGGGAAGAGAGGGCTGGACCAAAGAAGAATCATGCTTGATCACTTGGTTGGCGGAGAGATGATCTGCAGTTGCAAAAAGACGTTGATATCCAGCGGGTAGTTGGGGTAAGGGAACTGACAGACTTTCCAAAAGACGGGAGGCTTCGTCCATAAGTGGACAAAGGCGAAGGAGATGATTACCTTTACAAAGTCGACAAGGGAAACGAACCTTCCCTTTTCTCTTACCAACTGATAAGATATCGTCGATCTGTGACGACAAGGGGCGAGTCGGGTCACGGGACCATATATCTAAGATCCTGGGAATACCGAGACAATCAGAAAGAAAATGGTTCTCCTTGCATAATCGACAAGGAGACTTAGCCTTCCGCGGAGGAGCAGAAGGTGGTTCCACTTCAGATATTTTCGTGGTAGATGCGACCTTTCCCTTAGGAGACTTCTTCTTTTTGGTCTTCTTCTTCTTCTTCTTAGCCACCTGGTTACTGAAATCCAAGGTTTCACCAGGCGAAGTAGAAGATGAGGACGCAGCAATGGGCGAAGAAGGGGAAGGGTCCACCTTAGAATCAACATGGTGTTGTTCGGGTGGAGGAGGTGGTGGCGGAACAGGAGTTATCACACTCGAGACCACCGAGTTTGAAAACAACCATACGGGTAAACCAATGGTCAACCCAGGCAAAGACAATGTTGCGATATACTGAACACCGACATTTCCAACAGAAGGAAATGGACGAGGGTTCCCATCAGGAGGAACACCTTGGCCGGTGGGCGCCGGGAAGGCTGCCATTGAACGAGAAATAATCCTACTCAAGCTAACGCAAACAAAATCTAATTGGGTAGATGTTATCGTGGCCAATAAATTTTAAGACACTGAACTTGACCTTTTCATATTTTAAGAGTCGAGAAAAGGATAAAAGATGACTCTAGTCTCCTTCGAATATTTAATGAGCACGAAGTGACAAGATGCTCACAGGCACCTTTTCTTTTAGGGAGTCCGAAAAGGATCAAAAGTGACTACTCTGGAGACTCTAGGTATAAGGTTTACCAAACAATCCGTAAAACTGCTTATACACCTTGGCAATCAGATGAAAACCAAGGACTTCCCGTACTGCAGTCAATCTTCCCGAATGCTGTGTTCAGTGCATTACGGCTTGTAAGGCGGCAGACTCGGCTTCCTATGGATAAAGGATAATAGCCTAGTGGGGTCTCCCGTACATACGCGACGGTACGTGGGAGCTCAGTCCGTATTGGCACCTATCGTTTCACCGTGGAGGAATCACCCAACCACTCGACGATAAACTACCAGGTTTAAAGACGCCGAAACACGTCTCTAACCTAGACCTCTAAAGTATTTGCGTTATGTTCCAATGCGTTGTTATGTTCATTGAGTTTATTTTAAAGTTTATCTTCGATTATGTTTCAGTTTTTTGGTCCTACCGTATGTGATATCTCAAAAACTTCTTAAATGCAAACTATATGCTGAAACTATATCATTTGATTCGATGAATTCTACCTACAGGAGGGTTGAGATCTTTACACAAATGAAATGATCACTCAACAAACAACAAAGATCCTAATGCAACTAATAATAAGAAATGAAATTTTTTCTTTTTCTTTTTAATAGCAACAAATAACAATAAATGCTAACTAATATGATGCAAAAGATGTTTTGTTTTTCTTTCCTTTAAGATGGCATGATGCATTTAAACAAATCTTAAGAGATATACACAATCCAAGTTCACTCAATGAAATAGAACCAACTCTAAAACACCAAAATGAACTATGCAAGCAAGGGAAAAACACAAAGACTTTCAATGAACCATGTAATCTAAGTTCGAATGAAGTCAAGTAAAATCCAAAGAGGCTAGAAGTGAATCACTCAGAGTATAGAAGATCAAGCTTTAACAAATCACTGGATAGGTGTGGAACACAACCAACAAGTTGACTGGATAATCAAGAGACCGAAACTTCCCACAGAAGGCTAGACATGCAAAGTCACTAGATGTTCTAGGGCCGAGACGAAAATCAATAGAAATAAGCAAACAACTGAAGGATAAAGGCTAAAACCAGTCAAACAGAGGTTCAACACACTTCCAGAGGCTGTAAGAGATATAAAAAGAGGCTGAAAGAGCTTTCCACCCATACACAAGCAAAATTTACAGGGCTGGCGCGACTGTCAGCCTGCAACTTGCGCTACCAAAGGATTGGCGCGAGTTGCTTTTGAGAAACATGCGCCAACTGGCGCGACTGTCAGAGTAATAACCGCGCCAATAAAGCTTGCCGGCTAGAAAAATAAAAACACGACCTCAGGTCGGGTTGACAGTGCTCAAATGGATCAAACAGTAAAGAATAAACTCAAAACTGACCCAGGAAGCTCATCCACTCAAGCAAGCAAGAGAAAATTAACATGCAAGACAAATGCCAAATAGCTGATCCCCAGCGGAGTCGCCAAATTGTTGGTTAGGTAAATCCCCTCTGCGGACAGAGGCGATCCCACTAGTCTAAAACAGAACTAGCCACAATCAAACCATGCTGCCACGCAAGTTCCTAGTTATGCATCAAAGGTGAATTAAGAAGACCAACCTGGAATCCAACGTTGTAGTCGAAGCAAAGTTGATATTCCCGCTCCCTCGCTCCAGCAGATCATAAACGGACACCTGCACATGCAAGAGAAGGAACAGATACCAGCATAAAATCCACCAAGGCACAACTATATTTCAGTCAGAAAGGAAATAAATCACACATCACTATAATAGACAATGAGATTGGAACTATAATAGCAGTCGCTCATTAATTAATAATAGACAGGAAAAGTTACAAACAAGGTTCTGACGTTGAACCTCTCCTCTGGCTGGGCAAGCAACTATATGTGTCTTGCAATGTATCTCCTCTCCGGTAGAATAACCTCTCTATGCTTCATTATCACTCATGACAATCATAACTAGCATTCCTCCAAAAACTCAAGAACTCAACAACTAGCACTCCATGACTAGCTTGTCAAATGCATAAGGACAAGCTTATATAGATGAAGAAGGGAGGAGGATACGATGAACCGGGACACCTATTGTGGATTAACATTATCCCCAAAAGCCATTAAGGATGGAGATAGGATAGAACTCGACATAAGACTGATTTTTTATCCTCAAAAAGCTTCATGTAATGAAGGAAACAACAGTCGGGCGTGCGTTAAGGCAAAAAGCATGACCAAACTTGGTTGGCGCGACTGTTGCTCTAAGACAGAGCGCCAATGGTCGCGCCCTCTTTTGAGGATCTCCATGATTGGTGCGGGTAAGATACTGTGGACCTGCGCCAATGGAAAAAGAGCACTTTTCAGGGATAATCTGTAGAAGGTGTCTTCAGGGAACATGAAGTACATACTCAGGGGAACATAATGCAAGTGTTTTTAGACTTTGTCACTTCTTATAACTCCCGGGATGAGTCCTCCAAAGTACGACAAGAGGAGTAACAGGGATGGTGACAAATTACTGTGTAACACTCATCAAGGGGAAGCATATACAAAGTTGAAGCATCAAGCCTAGAAGCCTCAATAACTTCAAGTACAAAAAGGATCTACAATCCAGTATTCATCAAGGAGGTCTACAAATCTAGAAGAAGATCCTTGCATAAAGGCATTGTTGTGGCCAGCAACAACCCCCCTCTTATTTAGTATTATTATTAATACTAAATAAGTGGGGACCCTTATCCATAAAATTCAAAAAAATAAATTAGGACTTGTATTTCCATTTTGAATAAATCTTACTATCATAAAACCTAGGAGAATACCTGAAATTCCTAAAAAGACTTACGTTTTATGATAAGCTTCGCATCGCAAAAAGGTAATGGATGCCTTCCTACAAGCGGAATCCTAAGATTGCGAAATCGCGATAGGAAATCACACATCAAAAGACCCTCATTGCATCGCATGCCTCAAATATCACTTAAGCTGAAATGCCTCAAACTGCCGATATGCGATGGCGCATCTCGCAAATCGCACTTCGCAGAAAACACATTGTAATGGATGATCGCCACACGTAATGAATATGTGATATTCCGAAGCAAATCACAAAATCACCTTGTCATGGATCTATGGAGCTCATTATTCGAAAAATCTTTTCCACAAACCAATGCCCAGCTATGCACATTAATGTTAATTTAATGAGTTAGTTGGCAATCATTAATGAAATATGGTTTTGATCTTATCAAAGAGCCATTTCACGTAAGGTGATATATTTTATATGACTTTGGCATTTAAAGCTTTCCCATCACCTTTTTCTTATCATTACTCTTGCCTCATTTGTAAATTGCAGGAGTGAAGAGTAGAGAAGTGTACATAGCAGTGTTCAGAATATTATGGGAAAGAAGGGTAAAGCTCCGAGTTCTGAAGATAAAGAGATGACGCCCTTATACACAGACACCACCTGTAACAAATATGCTGGTATTACTACTTGGGAAGGCATGTACGGTCTACTCGAGGAAGAAAATCCCAGGGTAATGGAGGTTATAGCTACTGCTGGCTCACACGAGTCATCTGAGCCATCTATTACAGAACTAGCATGTTCGTTCTTACACTGGATAGCGACCAAGCCCAAAATTCTTTTATACATGGACATGGTCAAGTGGGTACTGGATAGTGCTGATATCACGAATAGACAATTTAAGACTCAGAGCCAAGAACTTACAAAGTCGTTCTTTCCACAAAATTTAAGGTTTATATCCTCTAAAAAAAAATGCGCAAGAGGCGAAAAATAGCACTAGGGAAGCCCAGATCAAGGAATGGAGGCAGTTTCCAATTAATCGCGCATCACTAGGAAAAACCCCTCGAGAAGGAAAGCCTCTAATCACTTAGTCGCCTATAAGCCCGAAAATTTGTAGGAAAAAGTGCTAAAGGCGAAAGGCAAAACTTGAACTCAAAAACTAGTGGTATTTATCAAGGATATCCTCAAGTGGTATGTAAATATCTACCAAATGTACAGCATCTACAGACAAGCTGGAGACAAAAAGCTCAAGAAAAAGAAGAGTCCATCAAAAGGTTAACCAAGTTGAATTGGGATTCTTACTGGACATACTTGGTAAAACCACACAGCCAGTGCATGACTCTCAAATGTATCATTAATTCTGTCGAGAAGATGGCACCAGCTCTTACCGATTCTGTTTTCGCAGGACAGCTAAAGACAGAATTCGGCCAGCCAATTCTCCTTAAGCGAATGTTGAACGCTTGTGACTATAAGGAACAGATACATAGATAGTTAGTTCTCAGTTTTAGTTTTAGATTCAGTTTTAGTTTTAGTTTTTCTTTATTTTTTCCTAAAATGAGGACGGTCATTTAAACCGTATCCTACATTTTTGTAATAAATTATTTTTAGGTTTAGCTAGTAGTATTCAAACCCTTCTCATGCATTTAGAGAAGGGTCCTGAAATTTATCAAAAACTTGTCCTCAGAACATGCACTTTTGCACCCTCCGAGTAGGTTTTGATGAATGAATGGAACAAGATTTATTGATATTTGTGTTTAATATCTGCTACTAAAATTTCACTTTTGTACTCTTAGTAGATGTTGAACTAAGAAGAGATAGACCATTATTGTTGGAGCTCATGAGTAGAACTCGTTATAAATGGTACTTTTATATATTCATGTTCAGTTATTTATGTACGAATCCCTGAATGCTTCAGTTATCATTTGGCACTTTTGTACGGTGATAGTCATTTATTTATGCTTAATATATGAGTGACTTATTATGCGATATGTTTTTCACAACTGTTCGGCTAACTTTTTATACGAAACGATTCATCTTTATTGAATTCTTTTCTTATAGTTATTGAATGATCTCTATTACCAATTGCTGTAGAAACCATTTTAGATTGCATAATTGAAAGATCAAATCCCAGGGTAGTTTTAGAATTAGATATTTTTGTTTATTAGAATACAATTACATGTCGTTAAATTAGACTTAGAATAAAAGCATTTTACTTAGAAGTTATTAGAAAGGAAATATCAATTCTCAACACACACATACATAAATTGGAAATTGGTCCCATATCCCCAGTCGGACCCACTACACCAAACAGAAAAGGACCTGTTAACCAAGGTCCAGACCGGGTGGGTATCCCCCTTGTTGTAGACCCGATTTTCGGGGCTTCAACATATTTGGCACTAGAAGGAGGGTCCCCGAACTATGAATGGAAAGTAAATCTAAATCTAAATACCATTCTGAGAGTAAATCGCCCTCACCATCTCCCTTGACTTCTCCATCGCATTTAGAATCTTTAAATATTGAGCGACAAGTCGATAAAACAACAACCACTGCCACAAACCTGAATATTTCAGAGAAATCTACTATTGAACCTCCTGAAGTTGAATCTTTGATCCATAAACTTCAACGATTTTCAATATCTCCTCAAAAATCTAAAAAATCTCAAGGTAGTGTGACTTTGCAATATAACCCTTCTCATCCCCTTACCAGATTGCAAAGTGAAAACTTTGGTATCAAACCAACTGAATTACCTCTACCTACAAGGAAGAGAGCAAGGAAATCACTTAAAGGGTCTGATAGTGAGACTCTTTTGTCATCATCATCCATCTCAACCTCTCCACCGCGAAGTCAACCATCCAATCCACTTCAAATTATCGTCCACCATACCACTGGAACTTCGACATCTCCTTCTTAATCATTTGGAACTGTAATATCCTCATCTTCCCAACCGCAGGGATCATCTTCTACTCTTTCCTCTGTTAGTAGTTCAACGATGGCCCAAACTCCATGGAATAACCCAGGGGCAGTCTTAATGCCTCTGCCCTTGAGTCAATTACTGGCCCATCCTTAAAAATGGCTACCTAAGTTTAATCCTGAAGTAGGCATGCTAGCAGAAGAACACATAAACAACTTTATGTTATCCATAAATCTCAATGGGGTTACTAATGAAGACGCTGTCGTTTGGCTCTTTCCTTACACTTTGCAAGGAGTAGCCAAATCATGGTATTTCTCATTACCATCCGGATCTATCACTAGTTGGGATATTTTCCAAAAACAATTCTTGACTAAGTTTGGTGATGACAGGTCCACTGCGACACTGATCAATGACCTGTCTAACCTTAGGGCTGAATCAAGGGAACCTGTCAAAGATTTTAACTCACGTTTTAATAAACTTTTGAACAAAATTCCTACCACCTCCAAGCCTAGCGAAGAAGTTTGAAGTGAATGGTACATATCTGCTCTACCATCAAACTTAGCAATCTTCTTTGATAGAGCTAACAAAACAACTTTAGCTGACAATATGAAGGAAGCAATAGCGGTAGAGAAACACATCATAGCCTTAGAAAAGAAAAACGTCGTTGATGAACGTAAATCTAAGAAGGTTACTTTTAAAGAAGATCCAAAGAAAAAACAGTCCAAAGACCCATTTGATTTAGAGGGATTGCAGAAAGTTTTGAAAACCATGTCTAACGAAATGGTTGACATAAAGAAACAAGTAGCAGAGACTTCTTCTAAAAAGACTTATAAGCCTTATAGAATAAATCCTTCAAATGATTCAAAGCCTCCCAATGTTATTACTAATGCTGAATCAGAAGAAGAAGAAGAGGAAATTTCCAACGAAGAGCCTACTGATGAAGAAGAAGTTGTAGAAGTACAGGGAATGTGGGATTTTATCCTCCTAGACGCAGAGGATCAAGAGGTATCACCAGTCAATACTAGAAGTAGAAATCAGCTCAATCCCGAGTAGTACGGACCCATCATGGAAGTTGAGGATCCTGAGAAGGTGGGGGAGGATCATCATCCTCGCTTTCATCATCTGAAGAAGAAATGTTTTCAAAAGTAGAAGAGATAGGAAGAGGTGGCACATCCGCCGGACTAGGCTCGCAGGCCGATTTATTTTCATCAAACTTTACATCTCTTCTAATGATAACATTTTTGGACTTAAATGGAATAAGTCTATAACCTTTTACATCTTCAGAATATCCAACAAAAGTACATTTCTCACTCTTAGGTTCTAAAGCTTTATGCTTTTCATCTGGAATATGGGCCCATGCTTCACTTCCAAACACACGAAAGTGACTTACATCTGGTTTAATGGAACTCCAAGCTTCTTCTGGAGTGATATTCTCTAGAACCTTAGTAGGAGTGCGATTGATTATATAATTTGCACAATTAATTGCTTCGGCCCAAAAACTAACACTGAGTCCTTTAGATTGCAGCATACAATTAGCCATTACCTTTAAGGTGCGATTTTTCCTTTCAGCTACACCATTTTGTTGTGGAGTGTATGGAACAGTATGTTGCATTTGAATTCCATTTTCGGTGCAAAAGTTGATGAATTTGTTTTTAACATATTCTCCACCATTATCAGTTCTTAGCTTAAGAATTTGATGTCCAGATTGTTTTTCAACAAAGGCTTTGAAGGCCAAAAAAGTGTTAAATACTTCGCTCTTGAGTTTTAAGAAGTATACCCAAGTGCGTCTGGAGAAATCATCAATGAAAGTTAAGAAGTACTTGCAGCCAGAGAATGAAGCAACAGGAAGAGGACCACATAAATCACTGTGCACAAGCTGTAAAGGGGCTGAGGCGTGCCAAGAGGCACGTTTGTCAAAACTGTCCCGATGATGTTTTCCGAGTACACATCCGGAACAAACACCATCTCTGCAAGATACCATAGGAAGACCTGTCACCATATTTTCTTTACATAGATGCTGAAGGGAGCGATAGTTTAAGTGACCAAATCGCTCATGCCAAAGTTTGCTCACTTCATCATTATGAGCAATAAATACTGAGGGAAGATTTGATGACCCAAAGTTGTGAAACTTATACAACCTTTTGGAATCATCAACAAGACCAGTAGCTAGAATCTGTTTAGGATCTTTTAGATCCTTGATTACAACATCATGAGGTGAAAATTCAACAATTTTACCTTCACCTGAATGAGTTATCTGATAGACAGATAGAAGGTTGCAGGATAAGGTTGGAACACATAATACATCATTAAACTGACCATTGTCTAGATGAACAGTTCCAGTCCCTACAACATTAAGAGATCTATCATCACCAACATATATATTTTTGGTGTTACAATCATTTAAAGAAGAAAACATGGCTTGGTTTTTGGCCATGTGACAAGAGGCTCCAGAATCAATGAGCCACTCATGAGAATGAGAAGAAGAAGAAGATACATTTAATGCATAACCAGACTGAGATGATTGACAATGACATGCAGAAAGTGCCATTCTGGAAGTTGAAGTTGAAGTAGGCTCCACATGGATGTTATGTTTCTTCATTGCGGCTTCCAAGGCTTCCATCTTCTTAAAGCATTTAGATTCTAAGTGGCCATCTCGATTACAAAAGTTACAATGTCTATCAGTCTTCTTCCATTTGTTTTTATTGGTCTTATCATTTTGCTGAAATGATCTTTCATTTTGAGGCTGAGATGGTTTAGGACCATTCTTTTGAGGATATGACTTCTTAGGATTCTTTGAATTTGGTTGCTGCTGGGCGGCTAACGCTTTCGTGGAAGAGTTTCCAAGATTAAGAAGACCAAGGTGTAAGAGTTTTTCTTGTTCTCTTATTAAGGAATCACAAAAGGAGTCAAAGGAAGGGGCCTTGTATTCTTGTCCTTGACAAATGAAAGCTTCCCTTGTAGAATGGAAAGTGGAAACAAATACAGAGTAGGCTGGTCCCAACTTAGTAAGGATGGAATAAATAAGGTTACCATCTTCTTTCTTAACTTTAACACCTTCCAAGAGATATCTAAGGGTCTTGAATTTGGACAAGAAATCTTCAATGCAAGAAAAATTATTAGGATCCAAAGTAAGCAGCTCATTTTCAAGTTGATGGGCTCTAATTTCATTTTTAATCCCAAAAACTTTAGCGAGTTTTTCTAATGCTTCATGAGGAGTCTCAAGTTCTGCAATGTGGAATCTAAGATCAGGAGAAATAGACATCCCTATCAAACCACGTGCTTGATCTTGTCTATTTTCCCATTTTGCAGCCTTGTCTTCATCTTTTGGTTTCTTCTCTTGGTCTGTGGCTATTCTGTAGAGACCTTTACTTCTAAGTAAATCTTCCATGTAGGCTACCCATTGGAAGTAGTTAGTGCTGTCAAGAATGACTTGGCATGGACTTTCCATTTTAAAAAAAATTGAAGCTGAAGATGCTGAAAGTAAGTGTTCCAATGGATAGATCTCGAAAAAATAGGCGGTTTTAAAAAAAAACGGCTCTGAAAAAGGCTTCCGGATGAAGAAGTTATGGCTTTTTGAAAAAAAATTGTTGACGTTGCCGGCAAAGTGCGCGAATGTGCGGGAATGAAAAAATCCGCCCCCACAAAATGGAGACTTGAACCCAAGACCTCTACTCTCTTAAAATAGCTTTGAACCAATTGATCTATACAAAAAATTTGAGAGAGAGAGAGAGAGAGGGGGGGGGGGGCCTTGGTTTGCGTGCTTGCCTTGAGAAAGCTCTTTTTCCCTACAAAACACAAAACACAAAACCCAACACGAATATGCAAAGAAAAACGAACCTTGCGGCTCGAAGTTAGCTTTAGCCAAAAAACTAGAAATTTTTTTAAAAAAATCTCAAAGTTAGCTTTAGCCGAAAAACTAAATATTTTTCTCAATGTTTCTGATTTTCCGAGATCACACTAAGGTGCAGGGAAAAGAGCATACGCATGAGAAAAATCCTTCCTTTCTGTTTCTGATTTGCCCAGATCGCACAGAGTCACAGGGCAAAGAGCATACGCAGAAATGAAAGGTATAGATCCGGTTTAAAAAAAAGGCTAAATAAACTGAGACCGAAATAAGCAGAGAGAAAATAACAATAAACTGCAAAAAAACACTGTATACCTCCCGATCTGAAAAATGACGCAGCTAGGGCTACCGAAAACCTTTTCGCATGAAACGAAAGGGGTTCCTCACTGGAACAGATGCTCCGAACGCAACAGAGCAGTCCTCTCGGCCCGAAAGTAGTCAGAAACAGCAGATCTAGGAAACGACAGCCGCATGCAGTTCTACCGGCTTCAGATTTGGATCACCAACGGACGCGGCCCTCAAATTGCTCTGATACCATGTAGGAATTTACAGGGTAAGTTCCTCAGAAAGAACACCAAAAGGACACCGCTCACAACCAGATCTCAAATCAATACACTAGTATTTTTGACGTGGTTAAAACCCTCAAAGTGCAAGGAGGGAAACAGTCCACGGCTTGTCCCAACGTGGGTACTACAGGCAATTTATTAATCAAAGAATGAAAATTTACATAAGCTTCTCTCATGCACGGATTACCCGAACAATGACCCTCCATGCACTTTAAATAGAACTCATGGACCAATCGGGTGTCAAGCCACGGATCAAGTGTCGGTAATACCGAGGTGAGAGTGAACCGTCGGATCACTACATATCGTGACCGTCGGATTGTAAGTTACAAAATGTACAACGGTAAAGAAACACACTTTACCTAACTCTAACCTAACTCTATACTAGACCAAGTTGAACTTAACTATATCCTATGTGTCGGAATATCCTAACACAACCTACTCCTAAGCCGAAGAGTGCAAGCTCAATGACTAAGGATAAAGTCACAGCTAAGAAAACGTCACCCAAAGCGACACAAATGAGCCCAGTCCAAATAGATTCACCAACTCCATCTAAAACATTGATTGTTTCTGATGAGATGGAGTATAATATCATAGAAGACATGAAGAAGACTAGGGCTAACATTACTTTTTATGAATTGAGCAATTTAAAACATCAACAAAAGCTCCTTTTGAAAGAATTACACGCAATACCAGTTTCACCTCTGCCTGCCGCTATAATCTCGCAAGCTTCCCATGAGATGGGAAGACCTCCAAATACTGTGACTAGTAAAGTTGATCCTAACGACGTCGCTCTAATTGGAGGAAGGTCAAGATCTCATACTCCGCCATTTCTTCTTACTTATGAATTTTTCAATAAAAATTTGCATAATTGTTTAGTTGATTTAGGAGCTTCATCCAATATCTTACCTAAAGCAATATGTGCAAAGTTGAACGTTCAACTCCAAAAATCTGCAATGTGCATAGTTCAGCTGGACCTGTCGCAGGTTGAAGTAATCGGAGAACTAAATTAGGTTATCATAAGGCTGTCATCTAATCCAAAGGTATGTCAAGTTATCGATATTTTAGTTGCAGACATTCTAGAATTCTATGACTTAATTCTTAGCAGGGATTGGTCTAAAAAGCTTCATGGATATTTTGCAACCGATTGGTCGCATATGTGGCTCCCTTACAATGGCAAACCAAATCAAATAAAGGTTGAGCGAGAAAGGCATCAAAAGTACATAGTAACAGAATTGGAAGGATAAAATGAACCTATATTATACAACAACAATATAATTGGCAACTATTATGTTGATTCTTTCGTTGGAATGCTGATACCTCGCCTTATTTAGAACATTTTGTGTTATCTCAAGTAGAAAAATTTTCTCAAACAAATAGTTCTAAATGTGTTAATTTCATAGATAGTCCTGTAAATAAATATTTATTTTGGAAGTTATTTTTTGACGGTTCTAAGTCTAACGATGGAGCAGGAGTAGGATGTGTATTAGTTAGTCCAGAGGGAAACAAAATTATGTTAACTTGTAGACTCCAGTTCGATTGTACCAATAATACTGCAAAATATGAGGCTTTAATCCAAGGATTATACAAAGCAATCGGACTAGATATCAAATATCTACAAGTTTTTGGAGATTCTGAGATTATAATTAGACAGGTACGAAATATTATACATTTTCTATCAGGTCATTTAAAGCATTATCAATCTTTAGTACAAGATCTGATTGAAAATTTTATAGCATTCAGTATTTCATCAATTCCCAGACTCCAAAATGCTAGTTCTAATCTCTTGTCAAACGTAGCTTCCAAGCTCATTCCCTCAGAAGACTTTAGCCCAGATAGATTCTCAATTGAATTAATTTTTAGACCCTCAATTCCTGATAACATTACCAATTGGAGAATTTTTAATGATGATCCTGTGTTATAGATCTAACCCAGAAATACTATAGATCTGATATGAAAATATAAGATAATGCAAATGAACCCAGAAAGTATATGAAATGATTCTTTATTGATCAAACCCTTAAGGTAGGGCAACACCATACATTCACTCCTTAGGGAAGGAGAACACTCCACAAGCCATATGCCTGTTCATACAATAATCCTTGACTATATTCCTTATGGAGTCTCTAGCCTCTATATAGGCCTCATACATACAATACCATGGATCATTACCATGGTTCCCTCATACCATCAAACTAATACCATGGGCCCATTACATTATTATTAACTACTTGTAGCCCCTTACATGACATGGGTTAACCACCTTATTTATTACTATGGCCCATCCCATTATTACATTATTACCTTGGGTACCTCCCTTGGTACCCCATATTATCCCCCCTAGGTATATAACATTCCACCCCCCTTTGCATGTTTCATCCCCGAAACATGGGAAGAACACAAATAATAAGATCTACTCAAAAGAGTAGTCCACTGGTACCATGCACGCGCATCTAGCCATCCAAGAGAAAGGTGAACCCTCGGTCTCGCTAGTGCCTCGTTTGCTTGAGATGGAAGTTGACTGTGGTAGCTCTGCAGTGTTGATGTGTAGTAGGTGGATCTTCGCTCCTCTCTATCTGTCCTACGGGGGTTGTTTTCCATGTGGCTAATTGGTTTCCATTTTTATGTTTGCCTTGAGGGGTGATGTGGGTGATGATATGTTGAAATTTTAACCCACGATGGCTTTTTCTTTAATTCACCCTGTTGTGGTGCCCGTTGTGGTGTCTTCTTTTCCAATATGACTTCAACCACTGAGCTCTCATCTAATGTACATGTAACCTTTTCTGCTTTAGCCTCTGTTTGTGTTTGATTGTCGATCATCAAAGGCTCATCATCTGATATGTCAGTCCCTGGAACATCTTCTGCTTTCGCCTCCATGTACTCTACCTGTTTATTGATGGAAATATCCTGTAATGTAATTTTCTTCTTTTTATACCAGAGCTTCAGGAATTTCTTCTGCACATTAATATTGATAGTACCCGCAGATTCCATCCAAGGATATCCCAAAACAACATCCATATTATCCATCTCTAAAGTATAAAAATCACCATGCAACACACTTATCCATAGAAATCTTCAAATCCTTATACACTTGAACATCCTCATCATCCACCTGTGTGTTTTCAATGTGTTTTGCAGGAACTTGCAATGTTTTTGCCAAATTAGAATTGATGAAATTATGCTTGCAACTAGGATTTATAGAAACAATGATCTTCTCTTTCTGAATCAATCCATGAACCTGCAATAAGAAAACATCAGTAGAAAAAAACCCTTTAGGTTCCATGGTTTCCTTCTTTTCTGTAAAAATAAAATATTTGCTAGGAAATGTGTCTGTCTGTGTGAGCTTATCAACAAGATTAGTTTTTCGGCCAAAGTGGTCCATAATAGTTTTTGTGAATATGTCCCAAGTCCAAAACCTTCTATTGGAACATTGATGCTCTTCCCACCATTGTCGTCTTTCATTGTCCAAGTATGTGCTTGCCACCATAAGCTGAGTCTCATTATCTAAGATGTTATTCAGATTGAAATACTGCTCCATTTGTGCTAGCCATCTAGCTGGATGAGAGCCATCAAATTTATACAAGTTCCTCAAATACCGATTTGGGCCCGCCATCCCAAAAAATTTGGCGAAAATTTAAAATGGTCACAATTCCGTCAATATTGCTCAGAATCCATATTATAACCTGTTTTTGGAAATGGAACAACCATTCTGCATCTGCCCATGTGATAGAAATCCTGATTCAAACATTAGAATTTCAGATCTGCGCTGCTACTCTCCCGCCGTCACCCAAAATTTCTGAAAAAAAGAGCCGATTTTAAATCAGCGATATCTCCCTCATCCGGACTCCAATTCGACTGATTTGTTTTTTGAAATTGGGTATTTTTTCACAAAGAATCCAGATCTACAATTATATTTTGCATATCTTGTGCTAGGACGTTCAGATCTGCGCCGCAAATTCGCTACCCCGAAAAATTGTCTGCAACCCCACTGATTTTTAAATCAGTGATATCTCCTTCATCCGGACTCTGATTCGACCGATTTTTTTTTTGAAATCGGGTATTTTTCACATAGAATCCAGATCTATAATTATATTTTGCAAATATTGCACCAAAATATACAAATCTGATTTGCAAACTCGCCGCACAAAAATCCCTGCAAAAAATAAAAAATAAATAAAAAATAATCTCCACTTTTGTGCCCAAGAAAGTGCTCTGATACCACTTATTGTAGATCTAACCCAAAAATAATATAGATCTGATATGAAAAAATAAGACAATGCAAATGAACCCAAAAAGTATATGAAATGATTCTTTATTGATCAAACCCTTAAGGTAGGGCAACACCATACATTCACTCCTTAAGGAAGGAGAACACTACACAAGCCATATGCCTGTTCATACAATAATCCTTGACTATATTCCTTGTGGAGTCTCTAGCCTATATATAGGCCTCATATATACAATACCATGGATCATTACCATGGTTCCTTCATACCATCAAACTAATACCATGGGCCCATTACATTATTATTAACTACTTGTGGTCCCTTACATGACATGGGTTAACCACCTTATTTATTACTATGGCCCATCTCATTATTACATTATTACCTTGGGTACCTCCCTTGGTACCCCATATTATCCCCCCTAGGTATATAACATCCTGATATTGTAAGCTTCCTCACATCAGAAGGATCTTACAATAATCAGATTATAGATGAAGACCAACGTGACAAATAATTGCAACAAGATAGCACTAATAATGTTATGCCAAAATCAATAGTCAAATTGGAAGACTTATACGATTTGAAAGACCGATTCAAAAGATCTTCCAATTCAAAACTTCAAAGTTCAACTCTAAACTATGAATTAGTAAATCTAGGAACTGATACCAAGCCACAAAATATCAATCTAGGTCTTGGCCTGGCCCCTGAAGAAAGATTAGCATACGTTCATCTCTTGAAACAATACAAAAGTGTCTTTGCTTGGAACTATGATGAACTTAAGACCTACGACACTTTTATCATTCAACATACGATCCCAATGATAGACAATGAAAAACCTATCCAACAAAGCTAAGAAAGATCCATCCTAACCTATAAAACTAGATCAAATCTGAGCTCAATAAATTATTGAAAGCCAAAATCATTTTTCCCGTTCGACATTCTAAATGGGTTTCCAATATGGTTCCGTTAGAAAGAAAAACGGAGATATTAGAATTTGCATTGACTTTCGAAATCTTAACAAAGCCTACCAAAAGGATAATTTTCCTTTGCCTCCCATGGAGAAAATATTACAAGCAGTTGCAGGATCAGAATTAATGTCCTTTTTGGATGGTTTCTCCGGCTACAACCAAGTTTTGGTCCACCCTGATTATCAATTAAAGACTACATTCAGAACCAAATGGGGAACTTATGCATATCAAAAGATGCCCTTTGGTCTTATTAATGTTGGCGCCACATTTCAAAGGGCCATGGACATCGCATTTAAGGGATTAGTAAACAAATCAGTAGTAATTTACTTAGATGATATAACTGTATATTCCAAGAAACAAGGTAATCATCTCAGAGATTTGAAACAAATCTTCCAACGTTGCCAAAGGTACAAAATTTCACTTAATCCAAAAAAGTCCTTTTTCACATTAAGTGAAGAAAAACTTCTTGGATTTATAGTGTCAAAATCTGGAATCCATATTGACCCCGACAGAATCAAGGAGATTTACGAAATACCCTTGCCTCACAATAAGAAAGTTATGCAATCCTTCCTTGGCCAAATTAATTTTGTAAAGAGATTTGTTCACGACTTTTCAAGGATCGTATCTCCCTTACAAGCAATGATTAAAAAGAATTCAATCTTTAAATGGGGCCAAGAAGAATATGAAGCATTCAATCTGATTAAACAAGCAATTATAAACACCCCATCTTTAGCCACTCCAAATTTCTCTGATCCTTTCATTTTATATACATTTTCCTCTGATAGATCATATGTTGCGATACTCACTCAAGTAAATCAAGATAAGATGGAATCCCCAATTCACTTTTTCAGTTCAATCTACAAGGGGCTGAATTAAATTATTCTTACATCGAGAAGCAAGCTTACGCTGTTTTCAAAGAGATCAAACATTTCAGACCCTTGTTACTTAAAACCCATACAAAAATCATTGTGTCGTTTCCAGCGGTAAGAAATATTTTAGTACAGAAAGATGTGGGTGAAAAGAGAGAAAATTGGATTACTGCTTTACAAGAATACGGCGTCAAAATTAAACCAGAAAATATTATAACAGGTCAAGGCTTTTGTAAAATGTTGGCTGAAGCATTGCTTATTTCCGAAATACCATCTTCAGAAATACAAATGTATGAGGTAAGCCTAAACGATATTGAATCATTGTACGCTGATATCATATTTTATCTAAAAAATAGATATGCTCCTTCAAACTTAGATTATACAAAGAAAAGAGCCCTAAGGTTGAAGGCTAAGAAATATCAGCTCGTAAATGATGTACTTTTTAGGATGAATTATGATTTTTTTCTCCTTCAATGTCTTGAGAAAGCTGAAGCTGAAAAAGTGTTGCAGGAACTCCATGATGGACCAGCAGGTGGACATTATGCTGGAAATACTACAGCACATAAAATCTTGCGCGCAGGATACTATTGGCCTACACTATTTAAAGATGTGCATAGCTACGTAAGGAAATGTCAAGTTTGTCAAACTGTTGTTGGAAGACAAAAGAAACCATCATTGCCTTTTCAACCAGTCAATATTGATCAACCTTGTGATCAATGGGGATTGGATATATAAGATGAGATCGTTCCTCACTCTTCTAAACAGCATAGATATATCCTTACAGCTACAGATTATTTTACTAAATGGGTAGAAGCAGTTCCTCTCAAGACAGCTAATGCCGAACACATCATTGATTTCATAGATCAGTTCATAATTACTAGGTTTGGTTTACCCTCCGCATTAATGTTTGATAATGCATTGTATTTTTCTGGCAATGCTATGACTGAATTTGCACTCAAAGGAGATTTTAAGCTTAAATACTCTACCAATTATTATCCGCAAGGGAACGGGTTAGCTGAATCAACAAATAAAACTTAATCAGAATCATTAAGTGAACCATTGATCAAACTCATAAGAATTGGCACAAATCTTTAACATACGCTCTATGGGCAGACCGAATAATGCAGAAAGCCTCCATTGGCACTTCTCCCTTTAATTTGGTTTATGGGAAATAAGTGGTCCTTCCAACTCATCTAGTGATACCCTCTTTGGCCTTAGTTCAATATATTGACGAAACACCAACTTCTTCCTTACAACTAAGGCAGCTGCAAATCCTGAAGCTAGAAGAGCAAAGAGAACAGGCTAAAATAACTCATGTGCATCACCAAGCATTAGTAAAAGCTTCTTTTGACTCAAACATGATATCCAGAAAAGACTTTCAGATAGGGGATCTAGTTTTAAAATGGGATAAGGCTTATGAGGAAAAGGGCAAACATACGAAGTTTCAACGAATGTGGCTTGGCCCTTTCCAAATCGCAGAAATCATAGGTCCATCTACCTTTATGTTATAGGATTTAACAGGAAGAAGGGAATCTTTCCCTGTTAATGGACAAATCCTCAAAAAATACTTTCCATAGGAGATCATTCTTCTATTTTTGTAAATTAGTTTTTCTTTATTTTGATAATAAAACCAGTTGTAAATGGTTACATTTGGAATTCACGAAAAAGATTAGAATTTCTTTTAAATTTTGTTTTTTCACTTGTATAAATAGGACTGATTTAGAAATTTGAACATTATTATTGAAAGATACAGTCAAAGGGCTATAAGCTTGAAAATGATACTAGTTTCAACCTTGTAAATTTTGATAAAAAGCGACCTTTAGTTGGAATTTGTTTTATATCAGTCAAATGAAAAGTATCAATAACAAAACAAAGATTCTCTGTAGAAAGGCTCTTTCTAAAAACTCTACCATTGTCGTCTAGAGCTATTCTTAAGGAAACAATGACTTCCTCCCCACCTAGGGAATTACGAGCTTCAAGGAATAATCCAGCGATACACTTTAACTTAAAGAATAAGAGGTCTCATCACAAGCCGACTTATCATGATCATAGATATTATAGCTTGCTGACTTTGCCAAAACTGCATACCACAACAAGGCAATGACTCGAGATTGTTGCAATCAAAAGACAAGGGGTCTCATCACGAGCTAGCCTGTTCAGCAAAGTTATAAATCAAGTGAGTGGCACTGTCATAATTTGGCTACCAAACCAAGGCATTTTTCTTTAAGGATTAAAAGAAAATAAAAGCAATAAGTGTGGATATGGATTTCCCTTAGAAAATCGTACATTTCTCCAAGTAGGATGCAGGATCATTGCTGGGTAACAGGTAACCCTGTCGAGGCTATAAACTCCTGCTGGCAGCAAAGGCTCTACCTACGACAAATGAGTATATTTAAAACTGATTTACAGAGAAGCCTTTGTTTTTATCTTTATAAACTAAGTAATGACTAATGTAGATACAATGACTAGCTCTAGGAAGTAAATAACCAAAGCTAACATAAAAGAAACGAACTATCATTGACAGCTAAAAGCATGGTGTACTTTATCTTTCTATAATAAAGTTTGATTTTCTGGAAAATTTTCTGTTTTGGAAGTTTAGAAAATTCAAAAGAAAAGCAAAGATAACTGGTTCTTCCAAGTGAATCGCCAATTGTTGTGGCCAGCAACAACCCCCCTCTTATTTAGTATTATTATTAATACTAAATAAGTGGGGACCCTTATCCATAAAATTCATAAAAATAAATTAGGACTTGTATTTCCTTTTTGAATAAATCTTACTGTCATAAAACCTAGGAGAATACCCGAAAATCCTAAAAAGACTTAAGTTTTATCATAAAAGTCGAATCGTAAAAAGGTAATGGATGCCTTCCTACAAGCGGAATCCTAAGATTGCGAAATCGCGATGCGAAATCACGCATCAAAAGACCCTCATCACATCGCATGCCTCAAATATCACTTCAGCTAAAATGCCTCAAACCGCTAATATGCAATGGCGCATCTCACAAATCGCACTTTGCAGAAAACACATTGTAATGGATTATCACCACATGCAATGAATCTGCGATATTGCTATCTGCAATATTGTGAAGGAAATCGCAAAATTTCCATGTCGCAGATCTGCGGGGCTCATCGTTTGAAAAGGAATTTCCACAAACTAGCGCCCAGTTATGCGCGTTAATGTTAATTTAATGAGTTAGTTGGCAATCATTAATGAAATATGGTTTTGATCTTATCAAAGAGCCATTCATTTAAGGTGATATATTTTATATGACTTCGGCATATAAAGCTTTCCCGTCACCTTTTTCTTATCATTACTCTTGCCTCATTTGTAAACTGCAAGAGCGAAGAGCAGAGAAGTGTACATAGCAGCGTTCAGAATATTATAGGGAACAAGGGTAAAGCTCTGAGTTCTGAAGATAAAGAGATGACGCCCTTATACACAGACACCACCTGTAACAAAGATGTCGGTATTACTACTTGGGAAGGCATGTACAGTCTAGTCGAGGAAGAAAATCCCAGGGCAATGGAGGTTATAGCTACTGCTGGCTCACACGGGTCATCTGAGACATCTATTACAGAACTAGCATGTTCGTTCTTGCACCGCATAGCGACGAGGCCCAAAATTCTTCCATACACGGACATGGTCAAGTGGGCACTGGATAGTGTTGATATCACGAATAGACAATTTAAGACTCAAAGCCAAGAACTTACGAAGTTGTTCTTTCCACAAAATTTAAGGTTTATATCCTCTAACAAAAAAATGTGCAAGAGGCGAAAAATAGCACCAGGGAAGCCCGAATCAAAGAACGGAGGCAGTTTTCAATGCGCGATTAGCACCTAGCACTAATCACACATTGCCAGGAAAAACCCCTTGAGAAGGAAAGCCTCTAATTGCTCAATCGCCTGTAAGCTCAGAAATTTGTAGGAAAAAGTGCTAAAGGCGAAAGGCAAAACTTGAACTCAAAAACCAGTGGTATTTATCAGGGATATCCTCAAGTGGTATGTAAATATCTATCAAATGTACAACATCTATAGACAAGCTGGAGACAAAAGGCTCAAGAAAAAGCAGAGTCCATCAAAGGTTAACCAAGTTGAATTGGGATTCTTACTGGACGTACTTGGTAAACCACACAGCCAGTGCATGACTCTCAAATGTATCATTAATTCTACCGAGAAGATGGCGCCAGCTCTTACCGATTCCATTTTCGAAGGACAGTTAAAGACAGAAGTCGGCCAACCAACTCTCCTCAAGCAAATGTTGAACGCTTGTGACTACAAGGAACAGATACATAGATAGTTAGTTCTCAGTTTTAGTTTTAGATTCAGTTTTAGTTTTAGTTTTGCTTTATTTTTGCCTAAAATGAGGACGGTCATTTAAATTGTATCCTACATTTTTGTAATAAATTATTTTTAGGTTTAGCTAGTAGTATTTAAACCCTTCTCATGCATTTAGAGAAGGGTCCTGAAATTTATCAAAAACGTGTCCTCAGAACATGCATTTTTTCACCCTCCGAGGAGGTTTTGATGAATGAATGGAACAGGATTTATTGATATCTATGTTTAATATCTGCTACTGAAATTGCACTTTTGTACTCTTAGTAGATGTTGAACTAAGAAGAGATAGATCATTATTGTTGGAGCTCATGAGTAGAACTCGTTATAAATGGTACTTTTATCTCTTAACAAATTCTGCTTATGTGTTATGGTGATATTCATGTTCAGTTATTTATGTATGAATGCTTGAATGCTTCAGTTATTATTTGGCACTTCTGTACGGTGATAGCCATTTATTTATGCTTAATATATGAGTGACTTATTATGCGATATGCTTTTCACAACTGTTCAGCTAACTTTTTATACGAAACAGTTCATCTTTATTGAATTATTTTCTTATGGTGATTGAATGATTTCTATTACCAATTGATGTAGAAACTATTTTAGATCGCATAATTGAAAGATCAAATCCCGGGGTAGTTTTAGAATTAGATATTTTTTGTTTATTAGAATAAAATTGCATGTCATTAAATTAGACTTAGAATAAAAGCATTTTACTTAGAAGTTATTAGAAAGGAAATATCAATTCTCAACACACACACACATAAATTGGGAAACTGGTCCCATATCCCCAGTCGGACCCACTACACCAAACGGAAAAGGAGCTGCTAACCAAGGTCCGGACCGGGCGGGTATCCCCCTTGTTGTAGACCCGATTTTCGGGGCTTCAACAGACACCTACAAAGAAGAGTAGATTGAAGCATGGCCCACATCAAGCTACAAGTCTTCAAGCGAACCTCATCACCAAGCAAGTCCACTTGGAGAAGGCAACTTGAAGAACATCAAGATCTGGGGAAGACAAGCCATCAAGCCTTCAAGGATGAAGCAAATCCATTACATCTCAAAATCTATCAAGATAGAGGAAACCAGACTTAAGTCAAAAGAAGATGTGGGATCAAAGGAGAAAGCATTTGCTACCATAGCCAAAAGAAAGGGTAAACTTGGCAAGTTTGGTCCACGAAGAACAAACATCAAAGACATGTCCAAGATCCAATGTTATGGATGCCAAGAATATGGACATTACAAAAGGAATTTCCCGAAGCTTAAGAAGGACAACAAAAACAAAAGAAAGAGGGAAGAAGCTCACATAAATCAATAGATGAAAGAAGAAGGAAAGAAGAAAAATAAGGAAAATCCTCTGGAGCTCTACTATGACTAGCGCAATCTCTTTACTTCTAGACTTCTTTCAAAGTTTTGAGTAATATAGGAGCATGTAGGAATAAGATTAATATTGCATGGCTAGAAACATCCTCTAGAATCTAGCAGCATGATCTACATATATTTCTAGATATTCATGTAGATGTAGCATTTATGATAAGAACAAAAATGCACAAGTAGAAATATCTTCTGGAATATAGGAAAATGGCAGATATAACTCAATATATTCATGTAGAAGAAGCATACCTAGTATAGGACCTCATACATGATGAAAGAAAAATTGACCATGATTAAGAATCTTAGAAGACCTTCATCATCAAAAGAAAGGAAACATTTGCAAGGCAAGGATCTTTAAGATCCTATGATGGAATCTTCAAAAGAAGGTTCATGAACCAAAGCAGATGTCTCATTGGGAACCCCATTCATGGATTTCAAGAAAAGAATGATATGCATGCAAGCTAAGATGAAGCAAGAAGGGCTACACCAGAGGATGATCAAAGGAGAATCAATATGAGGTATGTATGCATCAGAGTTTAAGTCATGTTATCATTTGTATATTATTAATTCATGGGTATAATTCTATAACATGATCTAGCATGAAAGAATATCTTTCACAAGAACATGCTTGAAGGCATGTACCACAATGCAATGAAAGGTCAACAAAATAATATGCCCACATAATGATCATAAGATTGCTGAAGAAATGTTGAAAAATATAGAAATCAAGAAATGAAGGAATGCTCTCATGAGTAGCATTAGATGGTTGACCTATCCATCTTAGAAGAAGCAAATGAAGAAAGAGATCAAGCATGTGAGGAACACCATGATTGCCGAGAATCATTATCTGACAAAATTCTTTGATGATATCTCCCGAAAGAAGGCAAGACAACTCTGATAAAGGAAGAAAGTACCCTTAACACCTATGAAATCCTTGGAGATATAAAATATGCATATAACTGATTCTACTCTATAAATACGTCGTGATGAAGAATCCATCGAACAAAAGTGAAAGCAATGTTGAAGTAATGTCAAGATGAAGTCATGATGGGCTACTAGGTCAGAACATGTAAACAAGAAAGTACAACGAAGCATCCATGAGAAGAATATTTCTAAGCATGGAAAATATGACAAAGGAGTAGCCAAGATAACAAGGAAACCTTATATATGGCATGATAGCCACTTTCCTCGAAGAAATAAATGACATGACAAACCAAGGAGGAAAGTGATCAATGGATGGTGCCCTACCTAGAAGAAGTTCGAACAAAGACTTCATGACATCAAGAAAGGAAGGAGATCAACTAGTTGAAGAACCTACGAAGAAGAATTTGTTGATGAAGAGTCCCTAGTTAAGAGGGAGCTCTGACAGGTCCCTGATTAAGAGGGATTTTTGGATCACCCCTTATTACAAAGGAGTGACAATTGTGTTTTTCCATTTCATGGGTCATGCACTAGACCAGGACTAACAGCTGTAAGTCTAGATGAAGGCCATGAATGGAAATGTAGAGACAAGATAGACACAACATTATTGTATTCACTTGGGAAGAAATAATGGGAGGATTTGGTAATCATATGGCATCTGATACTCCTTGAGGATGTGTAGGGCATCCAATACAAGAGTAGGCAAGAGGACTGATAATATTTGAGGGTTGGGAACCCAAGACAAGAATAGTCCTAGAAGTTCATACTCGGAGAACACCTAGGTGGGTATGTACCTTGAGAGACAATGATGAAGGTGTCTATAAATCATTGGCCTCCCCATCATTGCAGTTGATGGTCTCGTAAAGAGATGGATTTGTTAGTCAAGGCCTTGCACTATGACAATTCTTATGAATATCATGCTATAACAGATGGATTGCTAATCCGGTTTCTCTTATGTGAATTCTTGAAGATTGATAATAGCCAAACACCTTGGGAAGCTATATGAATACCTTCCTAGTTAAGAGGGAGTGTTGAAGGAATTGTAACTAGGTTTGGTCTTCATAAATGTACTTTTGATATTTGTACTTGTTCAAGAACATAAATGTTGTTTTTATAATATATTTCAATGAGTTTCTTGCTCATTGAGATAGGTCTAGCACTATTTAAAGTGATATGGGTGAGTCAAATAGTTAAAAGAATAAGTTGAAGAACTTAAGGGCATGTTATACCTTGTATATATATGTATTATGGTCAAGAGAATACCTACAAGCATCCTCCAAGCAATGACATCCCTGAAAGAATAAATTTGAAGCATAAAAGTAGTCCTCAAGTCAACATAAATGTAGTTCACAAGTCGACCTAAATGGAGGGACAGACCTCTATATATGGAGGTTGTCCACTCCTCTATAGCGTACTCACTCAAGCTCTGAAATTAGTGATGATACAAGTGAAGATAAGGAATTATATAGGTTCTTTAAGGGCAACGTAGAAGAACCATATAAAACTGAAGTTAGGAGGATCATTTCTAGGACAACACAACAACATGTGCGAAGGAAGAAGACCCCTTTGTGGCCCTAATAGCAGCAACACTTTAGTTCAAGTATTATCACTGTTTGGGTTAGAATTTAAGGTCTACAAGGCCTACCTCTAAAGCGAAGGAGATATCCTCACAAACGAAGGAAGAAAAGATAAATTCGAGGAAGAAGAGGATTGTTTCTAAGGCTAGAAATAGTCACACATGCAAAAAGAAGAGGACAATCTACAGCTGGTAAACAGTCCATAACTCATCATTGTTTGGGTAAGAAATTCAAGCCTACAAGGACTCCCAAGCCTCGTAAAGGATCCTATCTCTCTAAAAATGGTGGAAGGACCCTAATTCACTAAGGGTACCTTCCACACATAAGAAAACTAGGGTAGCACAACAGCAGTACAAAGAAGGAGGATGAAGTGTCGGGAAACAAAGTGCAAAAGAAGTGTCGGAAGAAGTGCTGGGGTATATGGTGCAGAAAGGAGTGAAGACTTGACTTGTGCTTAGAGGATCTCTTAGTCATGGGTCTAGGATTTTGCACTGATCAATAGAAGATTCAATAAGAGAAATTCACTAAAGGGTTTTCCTCTCAAGAGAAGAGAGGTTTTGGCCATGGCAGAGAGCCAACATCTTGTGTTCTTGTTTTATGCTTTGGTAGCAGTTTGATGAAGTATACACATATGAACTAATAAGAAGAAGAATAATAAGCTAACAATAAAAGTAAAAAGACTTGACAAATTGTTATCAAGTAATGAAGAATCACTTTACACTACTTTGCCCTAGATTCTTCAACATGAGTAAGTCATTTCCTTAGTTCGCCACTTTCAAAGGAAAGTGATCTTCCTTCTTGCATCAAAATTGTACCAATACCATGACCTGAGACATCACACTCGATAATAAATATTTTTGTTAAGCCAAGTGCCGCTAAGATGGGAGTTGTACATAGCCTCTTTAAGTTATTCGAACACTTTGGTTGCATGTTTAGTCCAATAAAATTCTTCTCTCTTTAATAATTGTGTTAGAGGTGTTGATATTTGACCATAATTCTTGACGAACTCATGCTAATATCTTGTCAATCATAAGAATCCTCTAATTTTATTCAAGGTATTTGCGATTGGCCATTCCCTCATATCCTTGATTTTGTTAGGATCCACCTTCACATCATCATGTGATATAATATGACCCAAATATCTCACTTATTAAACCCCAAAAGCACACTTGGAATGATTTTCATGTATTTGTTTCTCTTCTAATAGTGCCAATACATTATCAACATGTTTTACATGCTCTTCCCAATATTTGTTGTAAATTAGTATGTCATCAAAAAAAAACTAGCACACATTTTCTAAGGAAGGGTTTGAAAATAAAATTCATCAAGCTTTGAAATGTTGAAGTTGCATTAATAAGTCCAAATGGCATAATCAAAAACTCATATTGGCCTTCATGTGTTCTAAAGGTTGTTTTGGGAATGTATTCTTGCCTCATTTGGATTTGATGATATACAAAACAAAGATCCAACTTACTAAAGAAACTTTCTCCATGCAATTCATCAATGGCAAGAATAGGAAACTTATTTTTTATTGTCATTTTGTTGAGTTGTCTGTAGTTTAGAAACATATACCATGAACCATCCTTTTGATAACCATCACCACTATTGAAGAGAAAGCACTCTAGCTAGGATGAATGATGCCTGCCTCTAATACTTCTTGAACCATATGCTCAATCTCACTTATTTTTTCATGTGGATATCTATACGGCCTAATGTTAGGTGGTACACTTCCAGGTTGCAAATGAATAGCATGGTCATGTTCATGTTCATGGATAGATGGAATACCCTTAGTCCTTTCTCCTAATACCTTAGCATGATTGTTGATAAAATTTTGAAGATATATTGGAGTAGAGGATAGAGATGTTTGAACATATAATGAACATAATTGTGAAACTACACCTTGGTGTCCCTTTTTAGAAATTATGTCATGTTATTAGAGCTTATCACTTTACTGGGTTTCCCTTGGATACTTCTAAGAATTTCCTTTCCTTCTAAAAAAAATATTATGAAAATATCTTGGAAATTAGGGACCATTGTTCCCAATGATTATAACCATTGGACCCCAAATACAACATCAGCACCACCCATTTAGATTGAAACCATGGGAATAACTAATAAATACTCCCCCGTATTTAGCTTAATATAATTGTACTTCCCTAAAAAAATTATGGTACCACTATCTGAAATCATCACTTGAAATTATGGTGTTGCATATATAGAGAAATTAAGAAGTTTTTTCAATTTTTACTTGATGAAGTTATGGGTACAACTTGAATAAATCAATATTGTTACCATTTTCCTTTTTATATATCCTTCTATCTTGAGGGTTTGTGGAGTACTGATGTCAGTCAATGACTAGCCAGAGATTGGTGGAGTAGTTTCTTCTAGATCTATATCTTATGAATTTTCCACTTCTTTGTCTTCTTCATCTTCACAATCTATGTAGAAAAAGTTATTCTCACTACATTTTTGAAATCTTCTTATACTTGTTGTCGCAATTGGAACATAATCTGTTTTCTCTTCTTTAATCCATTTGTTGAGGAGTCAACCTTGTTGGTTTAGGAAAGGGACCATGATATTCTCTATAGTTATTAGCGACCAAGTTTCTAGTGGTCATTTTTTTACTTTCAACTTTCCTTGCCAAATTGAAAGCAAAATCTAGAGATTTAGGTTCAAAGATACACACCTCATGTTGGATGTTTTCCTTAAAAGTACACATAAATAGGTCTATCTAGTTGCCCTATAAAATATTATTTAATTTGAGAATCAACTTATGTAATTGTTTAATGTGTTGTGTAATAGGACCAATTTGTCGAATATTTACCAATTGACTAAAGAATGTGTTGCTCTTAATATCCCCATAATGTGATATCAATTTCTTGGTAAAAATAGACCTAGAGATAACATAAATTTTTTTCTTTCGCAAATCCATTGATACCACACATGTTGGTCTTGTTCTAAAAACATGGACGTAATACTTACCTTTTGTAAGGATGCCAGTTGGTGTAGATCAAAGTATTACTCCATCTGAAATATCCATGTTATAAGATCATTACCATCAAATTTCCTTATATCAATATTCAGAATGTAGTAATTCCTTGGTGTTGACTTCAAGCACTGATGATGTAGATCTTGGATTAAAAATTCATTATTATGGTTCTGTGATTCAAATTTTGTGCTCTCCAATTGTGATAGCATACTCCCCATATGAGATTGATTCTCAACAACATGCTTCTCCTTATGTTCACGATTTCCATGGATTGATTCTCAACAACATGCTTCTCCTTATGTTCACGATTTCCATGGATCTCCACATCCTTTTTAGGAAGCCTCTCCAAGAGAATATTTTCCATGGAAATCATAGATCTTTTATTTCTTCCTTGTTTTCATTCATTTTCTTTTCTATTCCTTATTTTCATTCATTTTCATTTATATTCCTTCTTTATTTTCATATTCCTTCCTTGCTTTCATTCATCTTATTTTCCATTAATCTTTTAATATTTTCTTGAGAACCTAATAAATCCATGCTTTTCAAAGTATTGCCATCCATTTCATTAACTTTACTTTTGTTGAAAATATTGAGAGTTTGAATTAGTATTTCTTACCAATTAATTAATTTAATTGTAAAAGCATTAAGTTCACATTAATCAGTATCATATAACAAAAACAATAAACAACACCATTCAATAATGCACAGTAATAAAGATAATACACACAAGATTTACGTGGAAACCTAATGTGCAATAAAACCACATAATGCTTTTTATATTTAATTTAGTACATCACTTTAGTGCAATCGCATAAGGAAGCCCCAAACTCACTGAATACCAAATGGAGATTTGTTTTATCAGCACCAACTAGATGGAGGCTCTGACCCGTAATAGGCTACGACCTACTATGTTTATCAGCTAAAACTAAATCGAGATACAATTCACCAGCTACAATTGGTTGGAGGCTCCAACCCCCATGATAGGTTGCAATTTGCATCATAACACCACCCTACCACCCTGGATTTTTCATGATTGATCTTCAGGAAAGCATTCGAACCTAGATGCATTTTATCAGCTCCAACTGAAGGGATGCACCGACACCTTGTGCACGCATCATCCTACCCTAGCACTACCCTACCACCTTGAAGTCTTCTCGGGATTTGACCTAAAGGGGACTTTACTCTCTTGTTGTGCACCACACAACCACCCTGATCAGTCGACAAACCATGTTTCACAATTTTCATACTGGATCCACCTATTCTCTTGAATCAATATAAAATAAACTGAAATATAATCATTGTTACTTCTTATTAGTGTGTATATCAATATTAAACCCTAATATCCTCACGGATCAACATTTCTTAATCTTCTCATCAAGCCCTAGCTATCAATGTTGTACTTCTGGTAATACTCTTAACATTGTATCGGCTCTGACATCACAAGTTGGTAATACTACCACTATTAACATTTTATTTTCTCACGAATGAATATGCATTAAGAAGCTCATAAACAAGTTTTCCAAACCCACTATGCCAAGTTGTGTATGAGCTTACGATGTTGCGCCAATGTCGAAAGGATGTATCGACCAATATGTCATTCGCATTGATGTCCAATGATGGCTCAATCCTAGATGCCCTAGGTCAGCTCTATGACCTTCTCCAAACTGTCTCAAGCTCAGCCCAAAGGAGCCTATTGGAATATGTAATATACCTGCTTAGATGTATTATGAAATACCTACATATGTTAGCTTACTAACGCAAATATATCAAATTAATCATGTGTCCATGCATGCAAGAATTATGCGAGATAATATTAAGTCAATCTCTATCAAATATGGATGGTATCCCAAAAGCACTAACAGATATTAATGTCAAGTACAACTACCACAAAACATGTATATGTAATTGTAGCCTATATAGGTCTAGTAAAGTGATAGAACAATGAAACCCAACACACTCAGTTCAATAAGATCTGTATGTGATCACAATGCTTCTTCCTATTGTCAATTTAGGTCGATATTAGCCAAAACTAAATCATATTATAAGATGGCCATTCTACAAAATAGCTCTTTCCAAACTTATTCTACAAAATGCCACTTTTGCAATTGCTTTTTACAAAACTGCGTAATTCCACCACCACTATTAATTATGCAACAAAATCAACCTTTTAGAAACAAGATATAAAGTGAGTTCCAAAGAAAGGACATCACAACAACATGAAACCCTACATTATAATCAAGATAACCATACCTTAATAAAGCTACCATATCATCTTTTAATAGTTAAAATACATTGCACTTAATATATTTCCACCTTATATAGACATATAATACAACATATATTTATAAACACCTTAATACCTTTTATAAATAATAACTTTATTTCATAATTGCATAGAGAAATGAGTCTTGGTTCTATGCGTTTATGGTAAGGTTTAATATTGAATCTGGGTCTCTCCGTGCTTCCAACTGCAGAGGATATAATACTTCAGGCTTCCTACCACAAAGAAAAGTCAACAATAAAATGAAGTCGCACAAAATATATGCCTGTCAAGACCAAGACCACAATTGAACTAGACTTCTTTGGATATGCATGTAGCTCTCTTCCACCACAGAGTTAAGTCCATCTCTAGATCACAGAGATAGGAGGGCATAAATTTTCATATAGGTATTTTGAACCAAGGATGCTAGAAAATAAATAAACTGAAAATTTGTGTTGAATGATCATAAAAATATTAATATATATATATATATATATATATATATATATATATATATATATATCACCACACAATCCTCAGTCTTCTCCAGATGGAGGCAATATGATCCAATATGTCATAGATGAATTGAAGGTGGATGCCCTTACACAATGTTTCTAAGAAGTCGCATCGTTCTTATCAAGGCCATAGAATCCTTCAATAAGTGTATACCCCAAACAAATTCCCAAACAAAATTAACCCTCGTTGCCAAAGACCTTTTGTTTGATCTTCAAAGTGCCAGAGGGTCAAAAACAAATTTCAAAGGATAATATTATTTAGATAAACACTAGATACATATTTTTGGAAAATCGTAGTATCATATATTTATAGATTTTGAAAGCCTAACGGACACCATAGTTTAGGGAAAAAGAGTTTGAAGCCGACCTAGGTTATGAGAATAAATTCAAAAGTTTAATATAATTTAAACAAATTTAAAATTTTAGACTTTGATATATATATATAACCAAATTTGGTCAAATATAAGCTAATTTTGCCACTTTGTCATATTTTAATTAAGTCTTCAAAAAGAAATTTTGATCATTGATATTTAATGCTTTAGGGTTTGTTAGTGTCTATTAGTCCTATCAATCACTAGTGATCAAATATGCTCTTACAAAAAAAAATTGTTAGGGTCCTAGGTCAAATTTTTATGTTTTAGTAGGTCTTCAAATAAAATTTTGGTCACTCGTTAGGTCAATTAGGTTATTATTACTCCTTTCACCTCCATGCTCAATGGACATCATCATGGTCAGGTCATTCATTGTTGAAATATTCCCATATTCATCATGGTCATCATTCAGCTCATATTTCCATGTTGTGTCATCATTAGGTCATAGGGTTAAAATCATGGAAATTGGTAATTTCACCATCACAATCGTGATTCATTTAAAAGAGTAGTAATAGTGAAAGGTCTTCAATAAAGGTTTCTAAAGTATGTTTTTATCTTCATCAAGATGTAATATATGTGAAAAATTTCTAAGGTTGCAATTCTTTAACAAAACAAATCATATTATGAAAGTACATAGTGGGTCCACTACACCAGCATAGGAGAAATCGATTTTTCAAAGCTACAAAAGACCAAAACACAAGTTCATTTGCTCATTCCACATCGAAAAGAAAGAGCTACGCTTTTACAAGGAAATCCAAATCATCATTTCAGGTTCCAGCTTATCATTGGCAAGTAAGTGGTTCATCTTATACCTTATTTAACTTCAGTTCATGCTTCGAAGGATCAATTCCCTCTTCTAGGGTTTTGGTTGCATTTGCTTCGTTTCATAATCTCATTGATAAATTTATGAGAAAATCCTTAATTTTATATCTCCTCACCCTCCCCACCTGTTATACACCTTCCTAAAATCTTTCCCTCATTCCTATCCCTCAATTTCATCATTTCCCCGCAAACCCTAGCCTAGACTACAGTTTCCTAAGCTAGGCATGTGTTGTGCCCTTTTGGACCCCTTCCCCTCACTCATTCCCTAAAAGTCCACCACCCTACACTCCCTAACATATATCTCTACCCCCCTTAATTTTCCCAAGAATTGAGACACCCTCAAAACCCTTCATCTCCCTCCATTCCTAAAACTGCCCCAAAACCCATATTTTTCTAAACTAAACCCTAATTTCCATTCCTAGTGAGCTAGGGTTTCACAATGGATCCAGAGACCAAAACCACTAATCAGAGGAAGCATAAAGGATTCCAACGACAATATATTTCAATAGGCATAAAGAGCAAGAGAGTGAGCCATCTCCTCCACTAGGTCAAAGGGACACTAAAAAATCATTTGTTGCACATAGGGACAGGTTTTCTTCAAAGTATGTTTCTGACAAACTGGAGATGAACTTGACAAAAGTGAAAGAGGTTTTTGTTAATAATAGACCAAGGAACAAAAACCTCCTTCCTTTTTGTATCATCTATTGGGAGATATAAAACCTTCTTGGAGGCCTATGTCAGAAAATCAAAAATTTTCAAGTTAATTTCCATATATTGCTCCTCCATATATTTGTCGATGTAACCCTTTGATACTTTAACCTAGCTCCCTATTTTTCATCCCTAATAGAGCATCAAAACCCTAAAAACTCAAAACCTACCTGAGCCTAGCATACCTAGCCTACATTATTTTACATTCCAGTCAACCTTTGGCTGTGATTTCATAGAGAGAGCCCTCTCTGTTTCGGTAGGGCTAGCTACCAAACTAAAAGCTTGGTTTTAGGTTACCTTCGTCGATCTCCTCCTCGGCCTGGGACATTGTGGAGGATAGAATTTTGGCGTCGTTGCAGGGGAACGAAAGATCATATCCTCCCTGGGAAAGAATGACAAGGATCAGATCTGATTTGTTGATGGTGAACAGTGATCAAACACAAGAAAGGTTGTGCATCATTCACTTGGCGACTCTAAATCAATTTCAAATTTAATTCAAAGACTCCACTGGAGGATCAACCTTACCAATAGAAAAATGAAAGGACAATATGGTAAGATTAGGTATTCAAGTTGGAATTTCATCCAAGACTTCATGTTCTTTATTGTAAATTTTTTCTTCTCTTTTCCTGAGAATGTCAAGAAGGTTTTCCAGAGTATATTGTATTTGAGAAAAGATCCTAGACCCACATTTGATTCCTTTCCTTTGAATATTGTGAATACAAATTTTGATTTTGATCAAGACCCTTCTTCTGAATCTTATGTTGACCATATTCAACTTGATGAGCCTCAAGACATCAAGACTAATCCTACAGCTTTTGTACATACTCCTATACCTTGTAAAATTCTAGATAGATACAAGCCACTCATCTTACCTCCTATACTCCATGATTTCCCTAAAAATTATTACAAATATCTTCCAAGGTTGAAGGAAAATCACACAGCCATAAAACCATATGCACAATATGCACTAAAAATTAACTCACAGAACAATACATTGGCGGAAAAGGTAGAGAACCATCATGTGGTCTCTCATGCTCATGTAATTCTCTCTTATTCAAATAATTTAATAATACATTTAAATACATGAGCGTCTATCTTAGACTCACTTGGTTGAGACAATTTCTCAACTTACACACTAATTTAAGAGAGCTAGTTGGAGAGAATCTCTCATCCAAACTAGAATCCTTGGTTTGAGGAATTCTCATGATTTTATTTATTTAATTTAATAATTGGATTTATTATTGATTTTTAAGAGAGTGAGGCTAACATTTCCCCCCTCAATGATAAATCCAAAACGAACAAGGAACCATCTTCCAAGTTCTCAAGTTGATCCTCAAAAAAAACATTTGCCTGAAAAACTGCCAAAGCTGGATGCTAGAAAAAACTCAAATCTGAAGAGAACATGAATCAGCTGCATGTTTGATTCATCTCTAAATGTCGCTTGACAACTCCATCATGTGCTAAGCCACAAAATGATCCAACTGTCCTTTGCTTGAAAACAACATCTGGTGTCCACTGACACAATTTGGTGAACACCCACTGGTGTATTTGCTAATAATGATCGCCCACTGGCTGATGAAGATGCCCACTGGTTGCTTCGCTGATGTTCTCGAGAATTTTAGTATGAAAACCACTTGTCAATTTCATTGACATTTTCCCCCCTTTTTCAGCTAAAAGTAGACACAATCATCTACATTTGATATCGGAATTTTCCCCTACCCACCCCCCCCCCCAAGTGTTGGAGAGTTTCACTGTTGTACTCCCCCGTTCAACTACACAAGAGTACCATCGTCATTTGACTGTTGGCTGCAATATGTGTGAGTGAATCCGATTGTAAAACTTGCACAATCTTCTCTCTATCTATGACCATTCCCAGGGATCAATCCATGAATAATTTATCTTCAATCTGGCTAACTGTCGTTGTTTGCAGCATTTCTCAGATGTATGATTGGACTTGCCATAATGGCTACAAGGATGGAGATCAAAACACTGATCTTCCGGGTGACCGGTTCTTTGACAATGAGAAAATTTCAGTTTTTCTGCAACTTGAGGTTGCATGCATTTTTGTTTGTCTGCACTTTCAGTTTGTGTGCATTGATGTCTATTTGCAACTTGCGGGGAACTTGTTGAGGTGATATGTTCAAGTAATCTGGCACTGATGAACTGAATGGGCTTTGAATAATTTGGGATATGTAAGTTGTCGTCATCTTTGACATATCCTAAGCCGCATCGATTTTGATTACTTTGAATTTCTTCCCATGGCTTGATGATGGGTTTGGAAGAAAGTTGAACTGGAACAACTTCAATACTTGAAGCTGGTTGGATGAATGAGTTTGAATGATCTGTTGTATCTGGAAAAGACTTGGAAGCAACACGCTTCTCTTGCAACTCATTTCTCTGCAGTTGCGACTCCAGTTGAAGGAACTCAATAGTTTCATGTGCATGTTGAAGATGCACTTGAATATCAGCAATAGTTGATTTGTTGATTTGCAGTATGTCTTCAGCAGTTGAGAGGATTAAATTGTTAAGAATCTGTAATAACTTAATGCTTTTCGCCATGTGAACTGGTTGGAACTCATGCTCACTTGCTTTTAATACTTGCTGGATTTGTAGAACTCTCTCGCTTGATGTATGATTGATTGTTGCACACTCGCTTGAACTTGTTTTAACAATTGATTGTTTGAACTCTTGATGTCACTCTCGCTTGATGACGATCACTTTGCTTCAATGCTTCACTGACACTTTGTGAATGCTTCAATCAACTTCACACTGGCTTGTTTGTTGTAGATGTCGTGCTTTGAACTTTCACACTTGATTTGGTTACTTGACACGCTCACTTGATCTTAGTGCGCTTTTTGTACACACATGCTTGTTTTGACGCTTACTTGAAGATTAGAAGTCACGCTTGCTTCCTTTGCTTGCACTTACTTGATTGATTACTGACACTTTGTGCTTTCTTGAATGTACTCACTGAATGTGTTGATTTTTTAAAAAAGAAAGGGTGTTGAACATTGTCAAAAATGCACCCAAGAGACAAATGACAAGTTCAATCTTGATGACTCAGTGGAAGACTTACTTGACTTAATGTATTCACCTTAACAATTCAAATTAGGGTGTCGGTTACAACCGAGAATGCACTCGTACAATTCAACTCAATTTGTCTTTGATTACAATCCAACTTACAAATGATGATTTTCAAGTTACAGTTTTGTATTGAGCTTATTAAAAATGGTGCAAGTGCAATTTCCAAAAAATTGTTGTTGAATGGCTGCAAAAATTGTTGATGGAGATGACAGCTTGATTGGATGTTGATCTAGAAATGTCGTCTTGGCTTGAAATACTTGATTTTTGTAGCGTCCTTAACTTGATTGCTTTGATTACATGATCTAAAATGTGTTTACTGGGAAGATTATCTTATCAAGTTGTTGATGTGACGCTTTGTGCTTGTGTACTTATGTGCATGTAGTTGTTTTAAGCATAATGCAAAGAGATAATTTGAACACAAATCAGGAACATGCATTCATTACACACGGTGTACCTAAGATCCCCTTATTCAATTTCGGACGGATCTAGGACACAAGCACCACAGATATTATGATTTTATTAATTACTGAAGTACATCATTCTTCACCTTCACAACATTACCATTGAAACTTCTCAAACAATGATAATTCCAAGCTCACACACCCTTGAAGCAACTTCGCAATTACAACTTTAACTTTGACTTGACTTTGAAATGGAATTGATTGAGTCACTCCAAAAATTACAAAATAAATCACTTCAAAACTAGAAATAAAAACCATACCTTATTTCTTCACATCTTATCTCTCCATTAAAAAACTTCAAATAAAATCTCCTTATTACTCCAAAAATTTACAAACAATAAATATAACTTATCTCTCCAGCAAAGGCTTCTTCACTTCTTAGATTCAACTTTAAATTTCCTAAAAAAAACTTTAAGAAGCTAGAATTTTTTTTTTATGTCCTCTACGTTGGCTATTGGTTGGCTTAAGCTGGCTCACACTGGCTGGATTCTTGCTAGCTTACACTGGCTGGCTTCTTGCTGGCTCGTGCAAATAAAACAGCATCCATACCATCCACTTTCATATAAACCTCGAGATCACATCATGCAGTGACATGCAATGCTCCTCCCTCTCATTTCTCCAGAACAAAAAACGCAGCCACCAATAATTAAAAAACAAAAATTAAATCTCTTTTGTCCATCAAATTGAACTTGGTTTTTTGAACATGTCTCCTCTCAACAAAAATTTGTGATTATCATTTTTCCACCCGTAGACATTGTTATCTCTCTTTGGGATTCACCTACATGATCTTCATCGATCCCTTTTATTTGAAAATATTTTCACAATTGCTCTGCCACACTACAAGTAAGTCTTATAATTAATATAGAGTTTTCAGTAGCAATAGAATTTCCAAAAATTACCTTGGAAAACCAATATCAGCCTGCACGTAGCTGCAATTGCATAGAAATGGAACGATTATCTTTTCCTTATCTCTTCTTCATCAAGAAGTAGCCTGGGATTCCTGAACTTCCGAATTTAGAGTTTCTTTTAGTTGCTCAGAACAAATTAAAATCTCTTGCAATGGCAACTCAACATTGGCTTCAGGTCTTGGCACGAATCCCTGTGGGCAGAAGTGGCAATATATCTATTGCTTAGGGCCCAGAGTGGCCAGATTCAGGTCCGAAAAGTTGGGTTGGCATGTACCCTGCCTTCCAATTTCAACCAACTCACAAAACTATATAACATTGGGCTACAGAGGAACAAGCTCTCAGGAGCCTTACCCACTTTCAATGGGCTAGCAAAATTGTGATATGCCTATCTGGGCACGAACAATTGCAATGTTATTCCAACAGATTTCTTTGTGGTCTTGACGAGTCTGGAATTCCTGTCCTTGGAATACAATAATTTGAATGCGACACAAGGATGGAGTCTTCCCTCGGAATCGATCTTGCTGGTACATATAATTCAGAGTAATATGTAAGGGACTGATATACAGCATCTCTCGCTTTGATGAAAGATTCTGCTAATTCATATTCATTACCAAAAAGCCTGAATTCAATTTCTTTATCTATATCCTCAATTTTTGAAAAATTATGAAGTTCTTCCATCAAGCCCTGATCGATAAAACGACAAAATCCTTCAAATTGTATCTTAC
Source organism: Pinus tabuliformis (assembly GCA_031772625.1). Classification (NCBI taxonomy): domain Eukaryota; kingdom Viridiplantae; phylum Streptophyta; class Pinopsida; order Pinales; family Pinaceae; genus Pinus; species Pinus tabuliformis. Next base: position 51,651,349 of record CM062813.1, read on the forward strand.
CAAATTCAGGGATTGTAAACGCTCCCTCATTTTCATCTAATCGCATTGGAAGTTTCCCATCTGTAGAAAAAATTATTAAATTATTCCCAATTGATCTATATGGATCAATCCGACAAAAAAGATTCGGATTTATATTCAGTCTTCACTATATCCCATGAAATTCTACCCGTATCCAGATATACTTCCAATTAAAAAAAAAGGATAAGGAAGAGGTACTTTGATACTTTCTTCCAACCACGTGAAATGGAGCTAAGAATGAATGAATCAAACCATTCTTAAATGTTAATCTCACTTAGAAAATTTCCTAATGAAAATAGTCAGATCAAAAGAAAGACGGAGAACAAATTAGATCCATTTCCTTTATGGTTGACTTTAGCATACATCTCATACTATACTTAAAGGACGGACGAATGACTTGAAAGGACAAAAGATTCGATCTGTCCATGGGATTCCCATATCTCGGCGACATAGCCAAGCGGTAAGGCAGAGGACTGCAAATCCTCCATCCCCAGTTCGAATCCGGGTGTCGCCTTGTTGAGGTAAGTAAATGGAAGGAAAAGTTTGTATTTCCATTACGGAACCTCTGGAGACATATTGGTACATATTACCAATATAGATAGTGAGTTACGTACATTTGATCCTGATTCCGTCGTGAATGTACGACCCTCGAGTTAGTTATAGTAACTTGTTGGTCAATGAACAAATGGATTTATTGATCTCTCATATCAGCTCGAACGTCAATAACGTTCAGAATCCAAAGGTGGACCATTCATTTCAACTTCAACTTTGCACTATGGTTAATATTTCCCTTATCATCTCGATGATGAAATCATTATTTTTTAGAGAACATGATCCGTATTGATATAGTCGATATAACTTGGGCTGCTTTAATGGTAGTTTTTACATTTTCCCTTTCACTCGTAGTATGGGGGAGAAGTGGGCTATAATGGTAATGCTTAAGAATCAATTATTGCGTTCCTTCCATATCATGCATGGTAATATATTCTGTTCCATAAGGATCCAGTAATATTGAATCTTCGTTTCAAGGATCAGCTAACCTGAATAGCTTGTATTTGTCTCATGTAACCATGTTGGGCCTATACCGGATTTTCTAGGGAAAATGGCTTCTTTATCGATCGTGGAATTGGCCTATAATAGTCTCACATGACCCATTCCCTCGTCTTTCAATGGGTCTGGGCTGCAGACTTTTCATTTTAGAAAATGACTTTAACAATCCCGGGAAAGAATCTTGCACCAAATAATCCCGCTAGTTTTATAGAGATAGCTTCCTTCCAGTCTTCGAGAATAATCTTTTAGTCTTTCAAAACCATTCTCTGTAAATGAGGATAAACAACAAAATTATTATATCTCATCGATTTCTCCTGTAGCTTCCAAAGCTAAGAAAAACAGTGGGAATGACCTTCCTTGTGAAGCTTGGTGGAAACGCTATGCAGCTTCTTTGCTATCCCAGACTCGAGAAGCAAATGTGTTGTGGCCGATTGCTATTTCCGCTGCATTGACGGGGCTTGTGGTTTTGTGGCAATAGTGGCAGCGGGAGAGATGGCAGAATCAGCAGCTCAGATCACAGCTCAGTGCAAAGGACGAGAAAATAAGTCAGTAGACGAGAATACCAGAGGAATGGAAATTTCTTACAATGTGAATATTGAGGACTTTCCAGAAAGTGTAAAGACTGATGAATTTGTCAGAAAAGATGACCTTAAAAATGACAGTCATGGCAAGGAATTGAAGGACGGGAGGAGATCAATGCAAATGTTGACAATTTAGAGATTTCTTATAATGATAAGATGGAGAGCTCATTTCAGAATCTACATCACTGCACCGAAAGTCTCCGGAGCACTGAATTATTTTGTGAAAACCTAATGCAGATTTATGTGGTTATAAGGAAGACATTGATGACGAGACTGATGTTAAAAGTGAGTCTAGTGAGAAAGATCAGGGTTTTACAACATCCTATGATTCCTATAGATTTAAAGGAAAGAAAAAGTCTGTTGATGGAAAGGAGCAACAAGATCATTATTCTTTATTGGGATTAGGCCATCTACGTTACCTTGCAACTGAAGATTCGATTCGTAAAAGCTATCACGAAAGATCAGAGCCGTGATTGTTAGGAATTGGAGGTTTCCATTGGGGAGCAGCTTGTTTCACTTGTTTATCTTGAACCAGATAGTGAACTCATGGTTGTAGCATGTGCTGTTGAATCAAAACGCAAGGATGAAAAAGCACATGGTGCAGTTTCAGCCCATGAGAGCGAAGGTCCTAATATTGTTCCCTTTGAATACAAAACTTAAGCTCTGATACCACATGAAGGAAAATCACACAGCGATAAAACCATATGCACAATATGCACAGCAAATTAACTCACAGAACAATACACTGATAGAAAAGGCAGAGAGCCATCACATGGTCTCTCATGCTCATGTAATTCTCTCTTATTCAAATAATTTAATAATACATTTAAATACATGACAAAGTGGTCTTAAGATAGTGCGTCTATCTTAGACTCACTTGGTTGAGACAATTTCTCAACTTACATACTAATTTAGGAGAGCTAGTTGGAGAGAATCTCTCATCCAAACTAGAACCCTTGGTTTGAGGAATTCTCATGATTTTATTTATTTAATTTAATAATTGGATTTATTATTGATTTTTAAAAGAGTGAGGCTAACACGGGTTTGATGGAGAATATGGTAACATCACTACTGAAAAACACATTCAGAATTTTGAAAATTTTCTCGACCTTTCTGAGGTTGAAGAAGATGATGTCAGTATCAGGATTTTTTCTTTATCTTTGCAAGGTGAAGCTAAGCGATGGTTCAAAAACTTACCACCTGCAAGCATTTTCGATTTCCATCAGTTTTTGAAAGTATTCCTTGATAAATGGGTGATCAAGAGGAATCCTTTTCTGATTTTAGAAGAATATAATCATTTGGAAAGACAACTAGGAGAAACAGTGCAACACTTTTCAGCTAAATTCAATCAAGTATACCATTCAATGCCTGCTGATATAAAACCGCCTCCCGGTTTAGCTCTCTTACACTACCCGGATGCCTTTGATTCGGAAATGGCATTTCAATTCAGAGAAAGGAACACTACAACACTCAAAGAAATGCAAAACAGTGAAATAGCCATGGAAGCTAATGTGTTGGTCAAAAGCTCCAAGTTGAAGGAGGTAGAGAGGGAGAACATAGAGAAGGAACACCTGACATCTTCAGAAGTGAAGCTCGGAATTTTGGTAAGAAAAAGGGAATAGATGATGCAAAAGATCACCATGAGAGATGAATTTGTTGTTCAGAAACACCATGTCCCACTTATTGATGAAGAAGAAGAGGTTGTGAACCTAATCATTTCCTACTCGTTCTAATTACCATAGACCAGAAAATGATTGTTTTATGTATTCATTTATGGATAACCATGAAAGTGGATTTGTAGATCAACCCGTGGAGAATCAATCTGCTGATCTAATATGTATGCTTGATGTCATTCCTTATATTGATGATTTACCCAAGTATGATCAGTATGATGGTGATTATGTTGTTGAGATAGAGGTTGACTCTTCAAGGCAATCAACAACATGTTTTTGGGAGGAAGAAGTTCAATTACAATAGCAAAAATATAGCACTCAGCCTCTGCATATCAATCATGACAGCAATGAAGAAAATGCAGAAAATTTCAAAGTAAGTGAAAGGTCTTTTCCCTTGTATTTCGCTTCATGTCAAATTCTGAGAGAAAACTTTACCAAGATTAGAAATCAGCAGTCCTTCAGTTTTGATATTGAGCATGTAGAAGACAATGAACTTCCTGATCTCGACTTCTTACCCTTGTGTTTCTCCTCATTTGCAAAAATAAGAGAAAACTATAAGGTAGCCAAGGAAGCAAATAAGCAAGTTGACAACAATTGGCAACCTTCTCCTAAAATTGTTGAGAATGTTGTTTGTAATATAGAGCCATTTTTCAGTCCACAATCATGGTTACCAAGCAACATTAAGTTTGAAAATGTAGCTAAAAGTGTCGAACATGAAGATCTTATACAAGATTATGTAGTTTCATCATAACCGATCCACAATAGGTTACAACAACTTCCTCATATTTGCAGTGATCCAGTAGGAAATTATTTGGATGAGTTTTGCAGTTAGAGTGGTCCTCCTTTGGTTGTTTATAAGCCTGAAAAAGGGGTAAGGGAGATTTAGCTCAGCAAACATCATTGTTTTCTTGTTCATCATAAATCACATCACATTCATCACAAAGGTCACTGCAAGTCTTGTTGCCTTGTTATGACAATTTTAAGTTGAAGTTCCAAGAAAGCAAGGATGTAGATGAAAATTCGAAACCATGGTAAGAAGACTGCCTAGAAAGGAAGTGTAACCTATCAGATCATCCATTTGAAGATCCTTTTGCTGATTTATTGAAGTCATCAAAAGAGGCAATGTTTCGTGATTTTCAAGACACCTTGGGCAATCTTTTACAAGCATGGGAGAAGGTGAATGTTCTTTTGTTTGTGAACATAAATCTTGGTTTTATTTTTCATTGTGAGTTGCTTACATGTACATCATTATGTCTGCTTATAGAGGATGTAAGCAGAATTTCAATGAGTGGCCATCTCCTTTCGTGGCTTTATTAGAAATTTTATATCATTTGAGTGAGAATCTTATGGATCAGCTAATGTAGGTAAGGTGTGATGAATAATCTCAACATTCTGAGTAGCTTTTTCAGTTCCAGTTTGCAGTTGACGATGTACAGTTCAGTTTTCAGTTTGATTTGAGTGTCGGGTTTTTATATACGACTCCATGCCGAATGGATGAGGCTACCTAGTCAACAGTGTTCTTGACACCTAAAGGATCTCACATCCCCAATTGGAGCCAATGTTAGTGTCTGTCAGTCTTGTCAGTCACCAGTGATCAAATATGCTCTCACAAATCTTTTGTTAGGGTCCTAGGAGAAATTTTTATGTTTTAGTAGGTCTTCAAATAAAAATTTGGTCACTGGTTAGGTCAGTTAGGTTATTACTACTCCTTTCACCTCCATGCTCAATGGACATGGTCATCATTCAGCTCATATTTCCATGTTGCGTCATCTTAGGTCATAGGGTTAAAATCATGGAAATTGGTCATTTCACCATCACAATCATCATGTAAAGGAGTAGTAATAGTGAGAAGTCTTCAATAAAGGTTTCTAAAGTATGTTTTTATCTTCGTCAAGATGTAATATATGCAAAAAAAATCTATTTCTGTAGTTTTTTAACAAAACAAATCAGATGATGAAAGTACATGGTGGGTCCACTACACCACCATAAGAGAAAGCAATTTTTCAAAGCTACAAAACACCAAAACACAAGTTCATTTCCTCATTCCACAATCAAAAGAAAGAGTTGCATTTTTCCAAGGAAATCCAAATCATCATTTCAGGTTCTAGACTATCATTGGCAAGTAAGTGGGTCATATTATACCCTATTTCACTTTAGTTCATGCTCTGAAGTATCAATTCCCTCTTCTAGGGTTTTGGTTGCATTTTCTTCGTTTCATAATCTCGTTGATAAATTGCTGAGAAAATCCTTAATTTTATGGCTCACTCACCTTCCCCCACCTACTATACACCTTCCTAAACACTTCCCCTCATTCATATCCCTCAATCTCATCATTTTCCCACAAACCCTAGCATGGGCTACACTTCCCTAGGCTAGGCCTGTGTTGTGCCCTTTTGAACCCCTTCCCCTCACTCATTCCCTAAAATTGCACCTCCCTACACTCCCTAACATTTATCTATACCCCCATAAATTTTCCCAAGAATTTATACACCCTCAAAACCCTTCATCTCCCTCCATTCCTAAAACTTCCCCAAAACCCCTATTTTCCCTTCCTATTGAGCTAAGGTTTCACAATGGATCCAGAGACCACAACCACTGATTAGAGGAAGCATAAAGGAGTCCAAGGACAAGATATCTCAAGAGACATAAAGAGCAGGAGAGTGATTCATCTCCTCCACTAGGTCAAAGGGACATTAAAAAATCATTTGTTGCACATAGGAACAATTTTTCTTCACAGTATGTTTCTGACCAAATGGAGATGAACTTGAAAAACATGAAACAGGATTTTGTCAATAATAGACCAGCGAACAAAAACATCCTTCATCTTTTACACAAGTATCATAGATTTGGGGATATGCAACCTTCTTGGAGGCCTATGTCATAAAATCAAACATTTTCAAGTTAATTTCCTATTTTAGCCATCGTTTTGTAGCATGTACTACCAGAAAATTAAAATTAATTTCCAAACAATGAGAAAGCTTTTGATTCAAAACATCCTTATATACAAAAACCTCTCTCATATTTCCAAAAATCCTTAGGGTTAAATATATATCGCTCCATCTTTAAGACCTATTTTTGTAGAAAACCCATAAATTTTACACAGTTTTTTGTCCAAAAGGGTAGCGTGCCCCACGCTACGCTTTTGATGGGGAGCTCCAAATGACAATTTATTTGCATATTTGGATTTTTTATCACTTGTACATCACTTCTAACCCTTGGGAGAAAACTTTCAGCAAGTTCTGGTAGGTGAAAAAAGCCAAAAACCACTCAAACATCCTCTCTGCCCTCTTTTTGAAGAGTTCGTTGCGCTTTTGTAGTACCTCTGGGAGAATGAATTTTCAAAGAGCTAGGAGCAGCCTTTTTCAATTCTTAAGGATTCTATCATGTATCATAGATCCAGATCTATCTCCATCATTTTTTAGATCAGGATTTAGACCTCAGGAAGGCCTCCAAAAGTCACTTCTACCAATTTCGTTGTGTTTTCTCCTGGCATGCTCTGCTTTTTCCTAAATTCATTGCTTTTTCACCTAAAAGCCACTTTCCTCAGTTGACTTAGTCCATATTTGACCTCCACTGATGTAATTTGTCATTTTTTATGTTGTGATGATGTAAAGAGGTGTAAATAGGTTTAGTTAGAGTGAAAGTGAAGTAGATACATGCTTGTAAATGTCTTTATTGGTCAAATGTATCAGTTTTTCTATTAAGAGGAGAGTTTGTTAACCTCCCTAGTCATTAGGTTATGGTTAGAGATATTTTGGGAACTACTCCACCACTCATGGATTCGACCCCTGAGAGAAGGGAGATGTTGTTTTGGTCTATATGTATCATTTTCTTAGTCATTTGGAGGGTTGGACATCAGAGGTTGGAACACTTGTAGCTTGTACTTCAACTCTTTATTCAGGAAATCAAAGGAGTAGTTGCAACTATTATCTAGGAATTCATGTGCAGTGAGTTTGTGATGATGTATTTTCTCTGTTATAGTTTTATATGAATGATATACATCTATCTTTTCCATGCCTTATTTCTTCGGTGATTTTCCTTAAAGGTTATAAGAATAATTCTTTTCATGTAGTTGTTTTGATGGGAAAGTCATTTTGTGTCCTTTTCCTTCCTAACTAAGGAATTCATGGTGCATGTGCTCATTAAGACCTTCTTACTCTTTCAAACCCTACACTACACCAACAAAACCCTAAAGCCATCACAAAAGTATTGTTGCCTTGCTCCTCCATATATTTGTTGATGTAACCCTTTGATACTTTGACCTAGCTACATAGTTTTCATCCCTAATCCAACATCAAAACCCTACAAACTAAAAACCTACATGATCCTAGCATACCTAGCCTAATATGCTTTTACATTCCAATCAAACAATGGTTGTGATTTCATAGAGAGCCCTCTCTGGTTTGGTAGCTCTAGCTACCAAATTGAAAGCTTGGTTTGAGTTTACCTCTATTGATCGCCTCCTCGGCCTGGGATATTGTGGAGGATAACAAGGTCATTACATACTTTCCTTTCACTTTAATATTTATCTCATTCCTTAACCGGGGTTGAATTTTGGGGGCTTTGATCAAAGAAATGTTGCCACCTCAAGGCCCTTTGGTGTTTTACCCATGGGCTGGGATCTTCAACTTCAAACGAGGATATCTCACAATCTGTGAAGAACCATGTGGGGTGCCACATACCACTAGAAACATATCGACGAGGAGAATATAATGACAAGGATTTCCAAGGTAGATTCGTTGATTTGTTGCTTCAAAAATTCCAAAAATTGTGGGTTATACTCACTACCTAGGGAATCCAAACCCTAGATTTAGTGTTTCACGCCATATTGAGAGAATTCATTAATTAATGTTGGCATCAATGACAACACCATTCAATAATATCTCCCTTTGTCATTGATGGAAGCACACATACTCCCCCTACGATCATTGCTCCCCCTAACTTCAATACTCTATCTTATTCTCATAATTTATCTCCCCCTTGACATCAATGGAAAAGGGTGACTCCCCCTAATAGTCTTCCTACTCCCTATGGACCTATAACTTACCTATGCTCCCCCTGAAGAAATGCCTTGCTATGTCTTCCTGTAGATGCATGTCTGCTTCGAAAATTCCTTTCTCAATCTTGTCTTCAACAACTTGTCTCCCCCTGACATGGATTTCCATGGCTAACTCTACCTGTCAATGTGTATTAATGACGTGATTTTGTCCGTAACTATGTCTATCAAAACTGCTTCAATGAAACTGTTCATAATGTTGAATGCCATTCTAAATACTTTCTCCATCTGTCAATCTGTCAATGATAGATCCTCAAACAGCAATTGTCGTTGCATAGACTCCCCCTCTTCAATATTGAAGGATTCAAGAAGTTGGATTCTTCATAGTAATGTATCACTCATCTCTTCAGTTTGATCATCCTGAACTTCAACATCCTCTATCAAAGATTCATCATGCACATTTTCCTTTACAAAACCTGAAAGCATGACTTTTAAGACTTTCTCATTTTCTTGGTCTTCTTGCATCTATTTTCTTCTTCGGGCCTTCTTGTACCTAATTTTAGGGTTTTCATTCACGGAAGGTTCAATCTCGTACCTACAATATCAAGTTTTATGTCCGTTGTTATGTAATTTGTAGCATTCAACATTTGGCTTAAACGATGGAGCAAAAAACATATTGTCAGGCCAGGAGTAACTCCAGATTTGGCAGAAAAACTGATGTGTTTATTTCATTAGGTAGCTATTGTTATATACATGAATGTGACTGATCAGTTCATCTTCTTGATGACTGTTCACCTTCCACATTCACCCAATCGCAGAGGATTAGGTGTCAACATTCCCCCCGTTAATCTGAAGGGGATGTTGGTGAGTCCAAGCATCGTTCTGAATCTTTCAAGCTTTTCTCTTCCAAGCGCTTTGGTGAAGATGTCTGCAATTTGCTCATTTGTGGAACAATGACGAAGATGGATTGTTTTAGCCTCAACATGATGTCAGATCAGATGATATTTAGTATTGATGTGCTTTGTACGATCATGGAACTTTGGGTTCTTGGCCAACTTTATTGCAGAGGTGTTGTCAATCATGAGTGGAGTTGATTATACTTGTTTTACCTGCAAATCTTCAAGAATTTTCTTGAGCCACACAATTTATTTCGTTGCTTCAGCTGCTGCCACGTATTCTGCTTCTGTTGTGGAATCTGCTGGAACTGATTGTTTGCGTGATCTCCAAGAGACAGCTCCTGATCCAAGACTCATAGCATATCCTGAAGTAGATACTCCAGTTTCTTTGTCTGCATCGAAGTCTGAATCAAAGTATCCAATCAAGCTGAAGTCGTCCACCTGTATATACTTGATTCCAAGGTCTTGAGTTCCCTTCAAGTACCTTAGAACTCTTTTTGCAGCAGACCAATGTCCCTCACAAGGCTTTTGCATAAACCTGGAGAGGATTCCAACAGCAAATGAAATGTCTGGTCTGGTAGTAGTGAGGTAGATGAGACTTCCTATAAGCTATCTATACTTTGTTGCATCCTCAAATTCCTTTCCTTCAATAGATGTGAGCTTTAAGTTTTTTTCCATTGGAGTAGAAAGAGGATTGCACTTTGTCATGCCAAATCTGTTTAACAAATCTCCAATGTATTTCTTTTGAGAAAGAAATATGGATTTTGGATGTTGGGTTACTTCAATGCCAAGATAGTAATGAACATAGCCCAAATCAGTCATTTCAAAACTTTTTCCTAATTCTTTCTTTATGGATGCAATATAGCTTTCATTGTTCCCTGTCATTAAAAGATCATCTACATATACCACAAGATATACAACTGTTTTGCCAACTTTCTTGACAAATAAAGTTGCATCATCAAGATCAAAATGATTGAAGTTGAATTTCAGAAGATGCTCAGTTAGTTTTTCATACCAGGATCGCGGTGCTTGTTTGAGGCCATACAAGGACTTCACAAGTTTGCATACTTTTTGTTCATGTCCTTTCACAACAAATCCTTCAGGCTGGGACATAAAAACATTCTCTTTTAGATCTCCATTCAAGAATGCAGTCTTTACATCCATTTGATGGACTTTCCAACCATTCTGAGCTGCTAGTGCAAAGAGTGTCCGGATGGTGGCCCATTTTGCTGTGGGGGCAAAAGTTTCCTCATAATCGACCTCTTCCTTCTGTGCAAAACCTTTTGCCACAAGCCTAGATTTGTGCTTGTCAAGTGAGCCATCAGCTTTGTACTTGTTCTTGTAGACCCACTTGCAGCCAATTGGTTTGGTTCCAAATGGAGGGTCAACCAGCTTCCAAGTGCCATTCTTTATGAGAGCATCATACTCCTTTTGCATCGCTTCTTTCCATTCATCATGAGAAGTAGCTTCTTTGAAGAAAGTTGGTCCAAAATCTGTAGACAAGTTCAATTCACAATCATAAGTAACATCCATATCAACAGGTGAATTAGAGTCATCTACATCACCTCCATTTTTTCGGTTTGAATTTCTAGTTCCTGTTTTTCCAATTTCATCAGGATTAACACTTTCAAGTGTCTTTGTCAGCCACTTTGGGGGACCTTTCTGAGATGGTCCAGGCTGCTCTGTTGATTGAGTTGGGACTGAATCAAGATTGAGTCTCCCAATTCTATCAATTACATCACTTAAAGCATCATCCGTTGTTGGAGTTTCATGCAGGGGAGATTGTGTTTCAGAAGAAGATTCCACATGTTGATCTAGTATAGGAATCCCCCCTTCAAGATGTGGAATCTGATTATCAAATTCTTGAAATGATTTCGTTTTTGCGAATCTATCTAGGCGATTAAGTTGCCGCTCAACAACATTGTCAGATTTAGATGATTCAAGAAAAATGACATCTCTAGATACAACGAACTTTTTATTTACTTCATCATAGAGGCGGTATGCTTTAGAGGTGTTTGAATACCCCAGGAAGATACACTTACGACTTCTAGCACCAAGTTTGTTTCTATGTACCTTTGGTATCAAAGCATAACAGGTGGAACCAAAGATCTTGAGATGTTTTACCGAAGGAACATGTCCATACCACAATTCATAAGGAGTCTTCTTTCTTATAGCATTAGATGGACATCTATTCTTTATATATGTAGCACATAGAACAGCATCAACCCAAAACATTATCTTTACATTTTTGAAGAAAAGCATGGATCGTACCATATTCAAGATTGTTCTATTCATTCTTTCAGCTACACCATTCTGTTGGGGATTATAAGGCACAGTTGTTTGATGTTTGATCCCATGTTGGCGGAGATAGTTTTCAAATTCATTTGATGTATATTCTTTTCCATTATCAGTGCGAATAGACCCAATATAAGATTGTGCATCATTTTCAATCCATTTATGAAAATTCTTGAATGTTTGAAAAGCATCAGATTTGTTCTTCAATAAATAAACCCAACACATTCTGGTGTAATCATCAATAAATGTCATGATATATTTATTTCCATTTGCAGAAGGAACAGGCATTAGACCACATAAATCTGAATGAATGAGTTCAAGCTTCCTATGTGCTCTTGAATGTGAATCATGAAAAGACTGTTTGCTATGCTTTCCTAGAATGCAAGCATCACATTGCTTATGTTTTTTAGGAATTGTAGGCAAACCAGCAACACCATTTTTCTTCAATAAGCGGAGACTATCATAGTTTAAATGTCCAAATCTAGCATGCCATAATAAACTTGATGGAAGTGTACCTTCTTCATGATGAGAAATATATGAGAAATGTTGTGCATGAGTAGAGGTTCCTTGCAGTTTGAGAAGCCTTTCTTCTTCTATTCCCCTCATAACAAGTGAGTGGTCAGATGCTTTTCTTACCTCAAGCTTACCATCAAACATATGAATGCAGTGACCTTGCTGGTGGATGTGGACCAAGGACAACAAGTTTCTCTTGAGTTGTGGGAGATATAGAACATGATCCAGAAGAAAGTCTGGAAGACCAGGCAGTTTAAGCCTGATTGTGCCAAGCCCTGATGGCTTGATTTTTGACTGATCTGCAAAGTATACTGCTCCATCAACATTGTCAGTGAAATCTTCAAAAAGGTCTTTCCTATGAGTCATATGACAGGTTGCTCCTGAATCAAGCAACCAATCATTTTTCAAAGAAGCAAGTGAAGCATTAAACAAATCTTCATTTACTCCAATGTTACATTGTGCCTCAATATAGTGAGCGGATTCAGGTGATTTACCTTTGTCTGTATCATCAGTTTTACCTTTCTGCTGGTTTCTTTTCTGCTCAATTTTGTCCCATGGTAGCTTGCATGTAGAAGCATCATGTGATCCATTTCATTTGCAGCGAATGCAATGCAGATCTGCCTTTTCTCCTTGAGAATGTCTGCCCCCCCTGCCTCTCAAATATCTTCCTCTTCCTCTTCGTCCACCTCTTCCTCTTGTAGAATCTTGAGTAGGATGCTTTTCTTTATGAGCAAGGAAAACAGTCTCTTCAGAAGATTCAGGGACTGTCTTCTTTCCAAAGGTTCTCTCTTTCAGCAAACTTTTTCACAAGAGAATCAAAGGTTATATCTTTAAGATTTCCATTTGCTTGTAAAGACTCAAGATAATTGGAGTAAGTAGGATAGAGTGCCTTGAGAAAAGCAATAAGAGGGATATCTAGCTCAACCTTAGTGGATTTGATATCATGCATTATGGATTTTACTTCAGATGCAAGAGCAAGAGGATCATTATTTTTCAGTTCAAGAGTGAAGAGTTTAATCATGAGCTGAACAACTTCAAGTGCAGAATGTGAGTCATAAAGTTCTTTCAGCTTTTGTAAAGCTTCAAAGGCAGTTGAATATGATGAAATATGGTGACTTACTTCTTCATTTACAGATGCTGCAATTAATGCATAAGCTTTGTTGTTCTTGTTTTCCCAAATGACGAGCTATTTGTCTGATGTAGGCTGCACTGGTTCATTGTCTCCTTCTCCGACACACACTCCTTTCCACAACTCATTGAAGATGAGAGTGTGTTTTATCATCCTGGACCATTCAGGATAGTTCTCCTTGCCAGTGAGAACTATCCCTACCATAGAGATGATTGAATGCATTCTGTAAAAAATACTTCTGCTGATAAAAAAAAACTTCCTCACTTCAATATTACATATTACTTTAATGCTTTAACTTTTCAAAGCAGCATTACCATTCAAATGATAAAAAAAAAAAAAAACTGTGCAATATTACTATGTCACCTCCACAACTGCTTTGAATGAACAAAACTGTGCAATACTATAGGCATTCAAATCAAACGCTGATGATTTTAAATTCTTTCATCAGCATCTCCAAGCCTTAAAAACTATAATCCTCTGAAACAAACGATGTAGCAGTAGCAATACACATTGATTTCAAAATCCACACATATTGCCGGTCCTAAAGGAGTCCATGTATACAATCCAAATGTATGCACTTCTCAGAAACTTGTGCAGACTCAACCAGAATGAGAACTAACATTCGATGGCAAAAAAAAAACAGGCCCATAATCATAAATCCATGGCGGAAGAGATCCTGGGACCTGTGGCGAATCACACAGTTAATTCACTCCGGGATCAATGCTTCACACAGTCATATGCGGAGTCGCCAGCGTTCAATGGTATTTCAAGCAGCGTTCAATGGTATTTCAGGCCAGGAGATGAGCAATGGCTCTCGGGCTCAGAAGATGAGCAATGGCTCTCGCTCCTACTTGTAACTCGATGAACGTCTCGTCCTTGACATTTCCAGCTCCAAACAGTGATGTTCTGGCATCCCAATCTTTCACACAGGTTAGGCTTAATGCATATACAGTAAACGGAAAAACAAAGAGATCAATGCTAAAGCATTGGGTATTCGATGGGTATGCAAAGCGTTATCACGCAGAGGGCATTAAAGCCGTTGAGGCAGAAGAAATCGGCCTGCGCAGGAGCCAGACGTCCTGCAGCCACACGGTGCCGCTGCGTAGATAATTCAAGATGTGAACGAACCTCTCACCGTCTCTGTCGATTCTGACGACGGAATTCTGGCTATCCTTATCATCTTTGGGCAAATGGCGGAGCACCAGGGCAGCGAGCATGGAATCTTTATGCGCGCAAAGAGTCTGCCGCGAGGTTTCGAACATTCACGTAGCCTCCTTCCATCATTCACGCAGCCTTATCAAACGTTCAGGCGTTAACCAACCAGGCAAACGTTCAGGCCATGTCAGGCGTTAACCAACCAGGCAAACGTTCAGGCCAGGCAGATGCGTTATGGCAGAGTATGGAATAGAGGAGTTACAAGGCACGCCAAATAAAAAAAGGAATCTGGAACTTGGCTCTGATACCATGTCAGGCCAGGAGTAACTCCAGATTTGGCAGAAAAACTGATGTGTTTATTTCATTAGGTAGCTATTGTTATATACATGAATGTAACTGATCAGTTCATCTTCTTGATGACTGTTCACCTTCCACATTCACCCAATCGCAGAGGATTAGGTGTCAACACATATACTTTTTGTTGTCAAATTCATCATGAATCTTGCCTTGCATTCTTGCAACCTTACTTCTAGGGTTTTGATAATGCCCTTGATAATTGTACTTGCCATAAGCTTTATAATCCCTAGCCATATGTCCAAAATTAGTACATGAAAAACAAGAACCATTAAACAAATTAGCGTACTTGGATGATTTATCTTATCTGGATGATCTTCTGTATTCATTCTTCCTTGGAGTTGGTACAGTCCTTTGTTGATCCTTGCTCTTGATTGCTTAAACATTATTCCTTGGAGCCACACTACTTTTAATCTTATTTTGTCCTTCATTTTGATTTTTCCTCTAAGGGCTCTTGTTGTCAATCTTGATTTGAGGGGACTTGGAGCTTGTACCTTCGTCACATGTTGTTTTACCTGCTTCTTTTGCCTTCATCTTGAACTAAGCCAATTCTTGATCTTTCTTTTCAATAGCCTACAACTGTTCCTCTTGTTATTTTGTGAACCTGTTGATTTCAATAAGGGTTGCGTCAAGTTCTTCTTCATTTTGAGCAAGGTCTTCTTGAAACCAACTTTTCAAGAATTGTCCTCTTCTTTTTGCTTCTATTTGAAGCTTTAGAAGAGTTACCTTTTATACTTCTCTGTTAAAAAATTGTGTTAGTTCCTTCTGCCTTTCAATTTCCTTTTTAAGCCTACTAATTTTTGTTGAAGATACATCTAATTCGTTTTGTTTTTTATCAACTTCATATACGTACCTTTGACCAAATTCCTTTAGTTGTCTTGCCATGTTTTTCTCTTTCCTTCATGCTTCCTGCACTTGCAGTTTCAAAAGATATACTTCTTCCTTGAGTGTGTGATTTTCCCTTTCTATGTTCTTCCTATCTTTGTTATATTCTTCAACTTTTTTGGCTTCTTCCAGCTGCACTTTATGGTCGATGATGATCTCCTCTAATTACTCATTCTTCTTATTGAGGCTTTTGGCATGTTCTTTTTTAATCTTAAGTTTAACTTCCAAAAGTTTGATGTTTTCTTCTTCAGCCTTAAGCTCCTTTATAACTCTGACAATTTCGTTTTGAAATTCTATCTTGTTCATCTCTTCATCTTCTTTTTCAAGAGCTTCCTTCTTATTGTCTCTAGCCATGAATAGCACTCTTCTTGTGTCATTTTCTTTGTCAGCAATAATAGGATCTGAAATTATTTCAATACTTTGAACTTCCTTTAAATGCTTGGCAGTGTGCTTCTTTGATTTTCCCATATTTGTACTCTGAGATCTACCTTCCAGTTGTTAAGTTGCTACTGAAGGAACTTTCTCTGATACCAATTGTTGGAAATACTAAGAGGGGGGTGAAATTTTAGTATTTCTTACCAATTAGTTAATTTAATCTTCAAAGCATTAAGTTCACATTAATGAATATCAGATAACAAAAATAATAAACAATTCCCTTCAACAATGCACAATAAAAAACATAATACACGCGATATTTACGTGGAAACCCAATGCAGGAGAAAACCACAGAATTTTTTTTATATTTAATTCAATACATCTCTTTAGTGCAATCACACAAGCCCCAAACTCCCTAAATACAAATATGGATATATGGATATATGTTTTACCAACACCAATTAGATGGAGGCTCTAACCCCCAATAGGATACGACCTACTATGGTTTGTCAGCTACAACCCAATGGAGATACAATTCACTAGCTACAACTGGTTGGAGGATCCAACCCCCACAATAGGTTGCAACCTACCTCGTAACACCGCCCTACCACCTTGGATTTGTGATGACTAATCTTAAAGAAAGCATTTGAATTAGGATGTGTTTTATCAACTCCAACTAAAGGGATGCACCGACACCCTCTGCAGGCACTATCCTACCCTAGCACCACCCTACCATTCTGAAGTGTTCTCAGCATCCGACCTAAAGTAGACTCCACTCTCCTACTGTGCACCACCCAACCACCCTAATCAGTCGGCAGACCACATTTCACAATTTTTAGACTAGATCCACATGTGCTCTTGAATCAAATTAAAATAAACTGAATTATAATCACTGTTACTTATGCTTAGTATGTATATCAATGTTAAACCCTAGCAACCTCATTGCTCAACACTGCTTAATCTTCTCATCAAACCCTAGTTGTCAATGTTGTACTTTTAGTAATACTGCTAACATTGTATCTTCTCTGACGTCACAATCAGGTAATATTGCCACTCCTAACATTGTATCTACTCACGAATGAATATGCATTAAGAAACTCATAAAGCATTTGTCCAAACCCATTGTACCAATCTTCTTAAGACCTTACATTGTTGCACCGATGCCAAAAGGATGTATCAACCAATATGTTGTTGGAATTGTTGTCCAATGATAGCTTAGTCGTAGACACCCTAAGTTAGCTCTATGACCTTCTTGCAACTGTCTCAAGCTCAGCCCAAAGAGGCCTACTGACATACATCTTATAGTTGCTCGGATGTGGCTATAAAGTACCTGCATACATTAGCTTACTAATGCAAAGATATCAAGATAATCATGTGGTCATGCATGCAAGCATTATGCAAAATAATATTAAGTAAATCATTATCAAATATGAATGATATCCCAAAATAACTAACATATATTAATACTAGGTACAACTATCACAAAACATGTATATAATAATGAAACCCAACACATTGTAATAAGATTCGCTTGTGATCACAATGCTTCTTCCAATTGTCAATTTAGGCGATATTAACCAAAACTAAATCATATTATAAGCTAGTCATTTTGCAAAAGGTCTCTTTCCAACTTATTCTACAAAACGCCACTTTTGCAATTGATACTTACAAAACTGCATAACTCCACTGCCACTATTAATTATGCAACAAAATAAACCTTTAAAAAAAATATAAAGTGAGTGTCAAAAAAGGACATCACATCAATAGAAAACCCTACATGATAAATAAGAGAACCATACCATAATAAAACTACCATATCATTTCTTTTAACCATACCATAATAAAACTACCTTATCATTTCTTAGTAGTTAAAAGAAAGTACACTGAATTGATTTCTGCCTTATATAGACATATATCATAAAATAAATTTATAAACACCTTAATACATTTATAAATACAATACCTATAATTCAAGATTGCATAGAGAAACGAGTCTTGGTTTTGTGCGTTTATGGCCAGGTTTAATATTGAATTCGAGTCTTTCCTTCCTTATAGCCAAGGAGGCTATAATACTTCAAGCTTCCTACCATAGAGAATAATCTAGATCGCCTCACATGTTGCTTGACGTGCAGTCATGTATTCTGCTACTGCCGAACTGAGTGCCATAGATCTTTGCTTCATGTTGTACCAAGAAATCGTTGCGGACACAACACTAAAAATTCCACCTGATGTACTCTTCTGGTCTGATGGACTCCCGCCTAATCTGCATCTATGAAGCCACACAGCTTCACTCCCTATCCATCTTTACCAAAGTTTGAATTGGGTAGTGTCTCTGAGGTACCATAAACTATGCTTAGTTTCCCTCCAAAATAGTTTGGTTGGCCTAACCATAGCTTGGCTCAACTAATTGACTGCGAAGCACATATCTAGTCTTATTTTCACAAGATACATGAGTGAACCCACTAACTATCAGTAAACAGTAGCGTCTACTTCCTCATCTGAAGTGGCATCCGCTTTCCTCCAGTTTGTCACTAGAGGAGTCTCCATGGGTTTCCACTTGTCCATGCAGAACCTCTGAAGTACCTCGTCGACATGCTTTCCTTGAGAGACAAATAATTCCCCATCACCTTGCCATACTTCCAATCCAAGGAAGTAGTGCATGAGGCCCATGTACTTCATCTCAAACTATCTTGCAAGGTCCTCCTTGCAAGATCTAGTCAGTTGCTCATTACCAGTTAAAATCAAGTCATCAACATATAAAAAAATAATCAACAACTTACCTTCTACCAAGATATTATAGAGGTTTTACCTTCTACCAAGATATTATAGAGGTTTTCATCTGCTTCACTTTTGGTGAAGCCCAAACTAGTGAGATATTTATCGATCTTGGTGTGCCAAGCACGGGGCACTTGGTTGATACCCTACAACGCTCACTTCAGTTTGCATACATGAGACTCAATCAAAAGTCTTGAAGCCTTTTGGTTGCTCGATATACACCTCCTCCTCAATAACTCTATTGAGGAATGTTGTTTTCACATCCATCTGGTGGATCTTCCACCCCATTTGCGTAGTCAAAGCAAGGATTGATTTGATGGATGAGTACCTTGATATAGGAGCAAAGGACTCCTCATAGTCAATCTCCTCAAATTGAGAGTACCCCTTGGCCACAAATTTGGCCTTGTACTTTTCTATGCTTTTGTTTGCCACATGCTTCACCTTGAAGATCCATCTCAAACCCACAACTGATTTCTCTGTTGGTCTTGGGACCACTTCCCAAACAATTTTCTTTACCATGGATTCACACTCCTCCATAATTGCATCAACCCATATTGGTTTCTCTACTGCTTCCTCAAAAGAGGATGGTTCATTCTCTACTAGCTCAGTGATTAGAGCCATGTAGCCAGTCTCCCTCGCATCCTGCACAAGTATCTCAGCTTCTCTGGTCCTTTTCTTGCCTTCTCTGGATGGTTCTGCTTCAGTGGTTGTCTCCACTCTCTGCTCCTCAACTTGTGGTTTCTCCACAACATCCTGAGGCTCCTCCTTTGGAGCTAAAAGCTCCTCTGACGAGATCTGAAGCTCCCTCTTAAGAGAGCACCGCATGCCTTTGTCTTCATCAAATTTTGCATCCCTTCGCGCAACGTCATTATGAGGGATGGAAAGTACACACGGTAGTTGTGGGGAGTTTTTTTGTAACCCACAAATACCCCAATTCATTGTCAACTCTAGCTTCTTCCCTGATTCTTTGGAGACATGGCGGTAAACAGAGGCTCCAAAAATCTTGAAGTGTGAGACATCTGACTTCCTCCTTGAGAAATTCTCCTCTGATGTAATCATGCCAAGAATTCAATGAGGACTCCTATTCTACAAATAGACCGTTGTGTTGCAAGCTTCAACCCACAAGCGCAGAGGTAGGCTTTGGTCATGCAACATCGCTCGTGTGTCTCCCACAATGCTACGGTTCTTCCTCTCAGCCACCCCATTTTATTGTGGGTTGTGGAGTGTTGCCAACTCTTGTCAAATGCCTTCTTTTGCACATAAATTTTTAAACTCATTCGACACGTACTCACCTCCATTATCGCTCATGAGAGCCTTCACCTTCTTGCTCATTTCTTTCCCCACCAGTGCTTTGAACTCTAAGAACTTGGAGAAGGTCTCATCCTTTTTCCACATGAAGAAAATCCAACACTTCCACGAGAAGTCATCAATAAAGATGACAAAATATGTGTGCCTGACAGTGGAGGCTATCGAGAAAGGTCCACAAACATCAGAGTGGATCCTTTCCAGTATTGCATGTTCTCTATTGTCCCGATCATGGAAAGTGGCTTTTGTGTACTTCCCTAAGGTACACCCTTTGCATGTATTTTGCTGTTCTAGGACTCCTTTGGTGAGGCATGTGGTAAACTATTGCATGATCTTTAAGGTGCCATGATGAAAATGGCAAAGTCTTCTATGTCAAATTTCACCAACATCGCAGTTTTACACCTTCTCTGCCTTTATGCTCAATGCAACACAATCCTCCACATCTAGCTTGTAGAGTTTCTTCACACGAAATCTTTGCATTGCAGTGTACTCTAATCTCAATTAAACTAGTTCTATATGTCAGAAGAACTAGTGGAGGTCAAGTTGTGGAAGTGGAATCATTGGGTGTGGTTGAAGTTCCACTTCCACAACTTGACCTCCACTAGTTCTTCTGACAGATAGAACTAGTTTAATTGACAATAACTCAAATTAACTTAAATAGATTGATACAAATCAGCAATCAAACATACTGAACTGAACTCAAGCTTCTCCAACTCGAATTAACTTAGTTAACTGAGTGACAAGTCCCATGTCACCTCAGTTAACTACCTCCAAGATTTCTCTTGAAATAGAGATTCAAATTTTCTCTAGTTTGACCAAGGCAAAGTCAAACTGAGATTTTCTTGTTGCATTTTCAACAATTGTTGAGACATATGATGTATTAATCCAACTTTTGAATCTTTCAGAATGTTTAGTTGGTCGATTACAAAGACATGTCAACTAAACTATGATTTTGGCCAACCTATTGGTTGGATTAACCAAGGTGTATGATGCTCGACTGCAAATATTAGTCAAGAAAAAGATCGGGTTAGTTGATCGTAGTGTCAATGTAATCGAAGTAATATACCAGTAAACTACAAGGATGGTTCAAATGAGTTTCAATTTATTCAACCATCTAACCAAAACCGGCTAAGAAAAAAATTAGTCAACCGCAACGGGAAATCAACTAAATGGTCGATGTAATCAGCCATTAAGTCACATTGACCAATGGAATGTGCTAGTTAACTACGTATTCAAGTTCAGTTGACCATCTGGTTGCGTCAATTGAATGTATCAATCAACTATGTAGTTGTACCAATCAAAAGAATATCGAAGGAATGTATCAATCAAATATGTAGTAGAACCAATCAATTGTCCAATAGAAATCGACTAATAGAATATACTAGTCAATGGTAGAGAAAATTCAATTGGGAGGTAAAATTAGTCAATCATCGATCAAATCAACAATTATAATATCAATTGATTATTGTAAATGTGCAAATCAACTAAGTAGTTGATTTAATCGACCATATTTTTCCTCACACTCTCCATTGTCAACTCTGCAATTTTGAAACTTGAAAATTTCCAGACTTACATTTTAGATCAACTATAGTTTAACTCTTAAAGCCCCATGCAAGACTAGTGTTGCAACCAACATGCTAATACTACTTTCTAGTGTACCCATCACATTTTGTCCACTATCAACAATAGGAGGACCTAGAAAAACAAAAGTTCCACATCTATATCTAATGCCAAATTTTCTTTGATTTGTCCCCGAAGGTTAACATAACCACTTGGTTGATGAATACCACTAGCGTGTTGGATATTCATCGACCATTTGCATGGGACCACTATCCATTGACAATATGCACAAATCAATTTTTCATCAACTACATGTTGATCTCTCGTGTAGCTCTCTTGTTTGTCGATTGTCTGTCTACCATCCATGTAGATTTACTACTTATCAACTACCCATCAACTATACGAATGAAGTATTATCCATCGATGATATATAATGAAACTATTGGGTAAAATCATGCCCCTGCATATGCTACAAATATGCAAGTCTAAATGTATACAATCCATGATGACCTAAACATATAGAAATTAAGTGCAATACACCCATTACATTAACAAAAACAATTAACACAAATAATCACACGAACTAAGTAGTATGTGAAGTAGAAGAACATGCATCTTTGGTAATTTTCCTACTCAAAATTCCGGAAATTAGCTTTAATCGTAATCTTCTTTCATTCTCCTCCAACAAAAATGAAGAAAAAAATAGCTCTTGCAAAGGACAACGCAATGCCTACATAATCATCACTCCTGATATTGGAATTTCGTTTGCCTGTTAGGAATATTATACACCATACTAATAATTCTAGATCAATATAATTTGTTTAGCCTCCAAGTGTCAGCCCTCCTAAGAAACAAATTAGGATGCCACTGAATTTCTGAAGACAAGATGGAATTGATTGATCAGTTGTGCTTCTATACAGCCCCATATGACAAACCTCTGATATTTGGTAGTCAAAGGAATATTTAAGCATAAATAAAGCCTGGCTAATGGAAGCTCAAATGCAAATCACATAAATGAAACCTCCTAATGCAGTCTGCCACCTTGACAGATCTCCAATAACAGCTTGCATAAGCACACATACACACTTCAATAATATGTTAAACAGCTTAATACAATTTGACCAAAACAAAATATCCCAGTTGCAAGTTAGCATTTCCAGGTAAACGGAAACAGCACATAGCTGACGATGAAGGGTCTCAAGTGATTACCTTTTTTAAACAATTAACATTAACTCTTCTTCAACATATGCCTTTATAAACACAAAAGAACCAGTGAGATAAGTTTAAGTTGAATGTTAATTTGACCAGGAACCGCTAAATTTATTTACAATAAAATGGAAAGCCTCGAATTGAGAATAAGAACAATACACTTGTAATGGATGGAAGACATAGGAACTACAATTCGCACTACCATTCTGTTGGCAGAACCTCACAACCTATTTATATAAAAGAATTACTATCTAGAGCCGCTCTTCACCCTTTAGTTAAAACAAGGCATAATCTTGCAGTTCCGTAATTTTAAGAGATGTATAACAAAAGGAAATAAATGGAGAACCATTGACTGTAATCAAAACTTTTGAAAGGATAAGTGCTATCTTGACGTGCATATCGCTGGTTCAAGATGATGCTATCTAGACATGTAAACTGGCTGCATCCTCATCTAAGAAATGAAACCAAGTGGTCATTATCTTAGAGAGCCAACAATGATCTTGGCAATATGGAAAACACCTTTTGAGTGACTGCAGATCTTCTTAGGCCAAAGAATGACCAAATAATGAAATAATAATGGGCATTGAAACCAGGATACAAGATTATTCAAATTTGTTGAAATCAAGGCAACAGGCCTATTAGCTGTTTCTTAAAGAGGTCACCCAACACCCGCCGCACATCCATCTGAGACAATAGTACAGTAATAAATGACCACAAAAACAAAATGAGAGAAAAATCCACCATCTAAAAGAAATCAACAAACATTATTAAAAGCAAAATTGAAGAAAATACCTGCTCACTGCACACAAGTTTTGTAACAGAAGGGAAAAACTCCCCAAGGTGTCTCTTGAAAATATTTTTATTCATAATGCACATACCACTCAACACCTGCAAGTTCACATGTCAGAAGTCCATCTCAAGTGAACTCATGTAGACTTATTTTTCCACTTAAAACAATCTAATTTAAACTACTGAATCTTCAAAAACACAGCTATTCATCCAAATAAGTAACTCACTAGGTACAAAACTGATATTTAAAGCATAAATGCACACTGTACTCTCATAAGTAAACTTAATCCAGACTTCAATTCACTTAGTGGATGTGTGCTTTCAGCACTGTTTTCAAACAACTTCTGATACACAAAGTTTTGCACATTGACAAAACATTCACAGTTGAGGTTTTGCTATCACGTAAATCTGCACTAACAGAGTTGCCTAATAATTATAGGCCATCAAGCCCTGTCACTGCTATATGCCTCTCCATTCAGACTGGTGATTCTACAGTCTCGGTGAGACATCCCTAAAAGATGTATGTTTCCATCTAAGCAGAAACATGAACATATTCCAAGAGAATCAGCACACAAAATACTCAACTTGTCCACAAACAGTCACTAATGAGGGTGAGTTCAATAAATAACTTCAAGTGACCAAGATCAAATTTTAAAAACTTGTGTAATAATGAAATTAAATGAAAATTCATGGAAGGTTGTGCACCTCAAGTGAGAGGAATACTCAATGCACAATAGAACTACCTATCAGTGCAACAATTTCATCATCAACAACCAAGATTCAAAGAGCTAGCAGTAAACATAATTGTAACAATCAAATATCACTCAAAAGACTGGATGCATCATAGTGAGTTACAGTGACAGGCTGTCAATGACCCCTTCATTGCAGTGAAGGCAGTGGTCTGCAGTTCGAAGAGTGAACAATGAAGAGCTCGTCACTGCTACTATGCTGTCCCAGAAAGATGATATCCCCTCCCAAATGCCTCTCATGTGTTTATAAAGGAATTCAAACAATCATGCAAAATTTGACTAAGCCACTAGAAGGCAGGAAAGAAAAGCCACCAGCTGTGCTTGAGTTCGCATGAATGCCAAGTGAATTGGCTTGCTCTTCTGAGGTTAGGTTGACTGGCTGCTTTCCCCTGCTATTGACTGTCACATTGGCATTTAGCTGGATTTTTCTGGTTGGAGTTCAGCTGTTGCCAAGAAATATCTGCTGTTACAGCCATCATCCTAGGAAAGTATGGTGTTTTTTCACATATTATTGAGGTTTCCAAGGGTCTTCAAAAGTCAATAAAGACTGCCACTAAAGGATTCGACTTCACTGCCTATTTTTAACAGCTTTGATTAGCTTCATAGCTTTGGCATTTTTCCATGCATACAAAAAGCTAAAACAAGCTCAAAAGCAAAGACTAGGCTTTTGCCCTTTTAACTTGTGCATTTTCCAACCATGCCTTAAGTGGTTGACTACATTTTTCACTCTACAAAATGTGAGCTTTCACTTAACTCAACACTCTTTCACCCATAAATACCTTGGACCATCCCATCATTGCCTGCTCAGAACAACGACGTTCAACTTGTACCTGCTAAACGTAGAAACTCCTAATTCTAAACACACCCGAAAAACTGTAAACAGTTTCCTAAAAAGAAAAAAGCTAAAAGCAAGAAAGACTAATCCTCGAGATGGAGCATCAGTCTCACTCACAAAAAAGTGAAAAAAAACATGGGCAGGACTCATCATCTCTCATGCAGTTAAAAGAAGTCATGTTAGACTCGCCTTTTACAACAATTAAGAATATGTAATTGTCCCTGACATGCCAGCCCTTGATATTTAGATATTAAAAAAGCAAAGTACTAAGATCGCAGTTTTCCAGAATCTGAAGAAATTGACTCTAGAAGAAAACCTGATCAAATGTCAATCCCTGGATGTATCTAAAATAAAACTAACGTGATGGAGTCTCACTTAACCCTCCAGTTGCACAAGTGCTACTACAAGTTAACAGGTTTGTACCTCATTGCTTAATTTGTGCAGATTTTCATTAAGCTTCAAGTCTTGCTCAGAATAAGGAAAAAAGACTCATAAAAGATTGTCTTCTCAATATTGATCTGAAGATCTAATCTAACCAAAAAATGGTTTATCATCTGCAAGGTTCTTTTTTATCATGTCAAATTAATAATCACGAAGTAACAAAACTATGTTAGGATATTCCGACACATAAAAAATAGTTAAGTATAACTTAGTCTAGTGTACAATTAGGTAAAGCGTGTTTCTTTACTATGTACTTCTGTAACTTACAATCCGACGGTCATGATAAGTAGTGATCCAACGGTTCATTCTCTCCTCGATATTACCGACACTTGATCTATGGCTTAACCCCCGATTGGTCCATGATCTCTATTTAAAGAACATGGAGGGTCATTTGAAAGGTGGTCGTTCATGAGAGAAGCTTATGTAAATTTTATTTCTTTTATTAATAAATTGCCTGAAGTGGCCGCATTGGCTCAGGCTGTGGATTGTTTCCCACTTTGAGGGTTTTAACCACGTCAAGAATACTGATGTATTGACCTGTGATCTGTTTGTGAGCGGTGTCCTTTGGTGTTCTGTCTGAGCAACTTACCCTGTAAATTCCTACATGGTATCTGAGTTATTTGAAGGTCGCATCCATTGGTGATCCAAATCCGACGCTGGTACAAATGCATCCGACTGTCGTTTCCTAGATCTATTGTTTCTGACTACTTTCGGGCCGAGAAGACTTCTCTATGGTGTTAGGAGCATCTGTTCCAGTGAGGAAGCCCTTTCGTTTCATGCGAAAGGGTTTCCAATAGCCCTAGCTACGTCATTTTTAAGATCTGGAGGTATACAATCTTTATTTGCAGTTTTAGTTATTCATCTCTCTGTTTATTTTGGTTTACTTAGCTCTCTGTTTTTTGTTACCGAATCTATACCTTTCATTTTTGCATATGCTCTTTGCCCCACGACTCTGTGCGATCTGGGCAAATCAAAAACAGAAATGAAGAATTTTTCTCATGTGTATGCCCTTTTCCGCAACGCCTTAGTGTGATCTCGAAAAATCAAAAACATTGAAAAAAATATATAGTTTCCGGCGAAAGCTAACTTCAAGCCATAAAGTTTAGTTTTTTTTTTCCATGTCCGTGTTGAGTTGTGTGGTTTTTTGTTTTGTAGGCAAAAAGAGCTTTTTCAAGTAAGCATGCACCCCAAAGCTTCAATGACTAAAAAAAAAACCTCCTCTTTTCAAAAAATTACTTTTTCAAAAAGCACATGTAACTTATGTTTTAAAGTTACTTTATGTAAAAGTGTTCTCACCCATTATAAAAAGTGAGTCACTTATAATTCTAAAGTCTCTTTATCTTTTATTTAAGTTACAATTTAGTGAGTAGTTCATATAGCACCATTGTAAAAATGAGTTTCACTTATTTATAAAAGTGGGTCACATAAAATATTTTTTTAAAGTGAGCTAATTAGATTAAGTTTGGAAAGGGGCGAGGGTTTTTTTAAATATAACATTATCATTCACTTCCACACATTCACGCACTTCGTCAGCATCTTCAACAACTTTTCTTCAAAAAGCCATAACTTCTTCATTCGGAAGCCGTTTTTTTAATCAACCTAATTATTCAAGATCTTTCCTTTGGAACACTTAGTTTCAACATCTACAACTTCAGTTTCTGCTAAAGTGGAAAGTCCATGCCAAGTTATTTTTAACAGCACCAACTACTTCCAATGGTAGTCCTACATTGTAGATTAACTTAGAAGTAAAGGTCTTTACAGAATAACCTCAGGCCAAGCAACTAAACCTAAAGATGAAGATAAGGCAGCCAAATGGGAAAATAGGCAAGATCAAGCCCATGGGTTGATAGGGATGTCTATTTCTCCAGACCTTAGATTCCATATCGCGGAACTTGATACCCCTAATGAAACAATGAAACAACTCATTAAATTTTTTGGAATTAAAAATGAAATTAGAGCCCATCAATTTGAAAATGAGTTGCTTATATTGGACCCAAATAATTTTTCTTCCATTGAAGATTTTTTGTCCAAGTTCAAGACCCTTAGACTTCTCTTGGAAGGTGTTAAGGTTAAGAAAGAAGATGGTAGCCTTATCTATTCCATTCTTACTAAGTTGGGACCAGCCTACTCTGTGTTTGTTTCCACCTTCCATTCTACTAGAGAAGCACTTATTTCTCAAGGACAAGACTAAAAGTCCCCCTCTTTTGATGCCTTTTGTGATTCTTTAATAAGAGAACAAGAAAAACTCTTACATCTTGGTCTTCTTAATCTTGGAAACTCTTCTAAGAAAGCCTTAGCTGCCCAACAGCAACCAAATTCAAAGAATCCTAAGAAGCAGTATCCTAAAAAGAATGGTCCTAAACCAAACAAGGATCCTAAGCAATTTCAGTCTCAAAATGAAAAATCATTTCAACAAAATGATAAGGCAAATAAAAACAAAGGGAAGAACACTGATAGACATTGCCACTTTTGTAATCGAGATGGCCATTTAGAATCCAAATTCTTTAAGAAGATGGAAGCCTTGGAAGCAGCAATGAAGAAGCATAACATCCATTTGGAGCACTCTTCAACTTCAACTTCATCTTCAGGAATAGCACTTTTTGCATGTGGTTGTCAAGCATCTCGGTCTGGTTATGCACTAAATGTGTCTTCTTCTTCTCATTCTCATGAGTGGCTCATTGATTTTGGAGCTTCTTATCACATGGCCAAAAACAAAGCCATGTTTTCTTCTTTAAATGATTGTAACACCAAAAATATATATGTTGGTGATGATAGATCTCTTAGTGTTGTAGGCACTGGAACTGTTCATCTAGACAATGCTCAATTTAATGATGTATTATGTGTTCCAACCTTATCCTGCAACCTTTTATCTGTATATCAGATTACTCATTTAGGTGAAGCTAAAACCGTTGAATTTTCACCTCACGATGTTGTAATTAAGGACCTAAGAGATCCTAAATAGATTTTAGCTACTGGCATTGCTAATGATTCTACAAGGTTTTATAAGTTTAACAACTTTGGGTCATTAACTCTTTCCTCGATATTTGTTGCTCATAATGATGAAGTGAGCAAACTTTGGCATGATTTGGTCACTTAAACTATCGCTTCCTTCAAAATCTATGTAAAGAAAATATGGTGACAGGTCTTCCTATGGTATATTGCAGAGATGGTGTTTGTTCCGCATGTGTACTCGAAAAACATCATCGGGATAGTTTTGAAAAACGTGCCTCTTGGCACACCTCAACTCCTTTACAGCTTGTGCATAGTGATTTATGTGGTCCACTTCCAGCTGTTTCATTCTCTGGCTACAAGTATTTCTTAACTTTCACTGATAATTTCTCCAGACGCACTTGGGTATACTTCTTAAAACTCAAGAGTCAAGTCTTTAACATGTTCTTGGCCTTTAAGGCCTTTGTTGAGAAACAATTTGGACATCCAATTCTTAAGCTAAGATCAGATAATGGCGGAGAATATGTTAACAACAAATTCATCAACTTTTGCACTGAGCATGGAATTCAAATGCAACATATTGTTCCATATACTCCACAACAAAAAGGTGTAGCTGAAAGGAAGAATCGCACCTTAAAGGAAATGGCTAATTGTATGGTTCAATCTAAAGGACTTAGTCTTAATTTTTGGGCAGAAGCAATTAATTGTGCAAATTACATAGTAAATCGCACCCCTACTAAGGTTTTAAAGAATATCACTCTAGAAGAAGCATGGAGCTCAATTAAACCAGATGTAAGTCACTTTCGTGTTTTTGAAAGTGAAGCATGGGCCCATATTCCAGATGAGAAACATAAAGCTTTAGAACCTAAGAGTGAAAAATGTATTTTTGTTGGATATTCTGAAGATGTCAAAGGATATAGACTTATTCCACTTAAATCCAAAATTGTTATCATTAGAAGAGATGTAAAGTTTGTTGAAAATATATCAGCCTACGAGCCTAGTTCAGCAGATGTGCCACCTCTCTCTATCCCTTCTACATCTGAAAATATTTCTTCTTCAGATGATGACAGCGAGGATGACAATCCTCCCCCACCTTCTCAGGATCCTCCTTCAGCTCCTCAGCTTCCAAAATGGGTCTGTGCTACTTGGCATGCAGCAAGTGTTCTTGCAGGCGATCCGACAGATCAGCGACGTACACGTTCTCAGTTCGATAGAGCTTCTTCTTTACTGGCTCAAGCTTCAGCGAATTATGATCCTGACACCTTTGCAGAAGCTTCAGGCCATCCAGATTGGGATGCAACTATGACTGAAGAATATCATTCATTATTGGCAAATGATACATGGGATCTTGTTCCTCTTGCATAGGGGCGAAAACTTGTTAGATGCATATGGTTTTACAGAACCAAGTATGGACCCGATGGAAAAGTTGATAAACATAAAACTCGTCTTGTTGCTAAGGGTTTTTCACAAGTTGAAGGCATTGACTATACTGAAACCTTCTCCCCTGTTGCCAAAATGAACTCTATCTGTCTTATTCTTTCCCTTGTTGCCTCTTTAAAATGGGAAGTCCATCAGATGGATGTTAAATATGCCTTCTTGCATGGGGACTTGCATGAATAAATCTATATGGAACAACCTACTGGCTTTATACAAATAGACTCCAACCTTGTATGCCGGCTTGAGAAATCCCTTTATGGTCTCAAGCAAGCCCTCAAGCTTGGTATGCCAAAATGGATAGCTTTCTTTTAGATACTGGCTTTTCTAGGTGTCATTCTGACAATACTGTCTACACCAAGAAAGTGCGTAAGTCTCTTATCATTATTGTTCTTTATGTTGATGATCTTATTCTTACTGGTAGTGATCCCAACCTTATAAACCATGTGAAGTCTAGGCTTAAAAAGCAGGTTGAAATGACAGACTTAAGACACTTGCATTATTTTCTTGGTCTTCAAGTCTTATAATCCAAGGAACGTATTTCCCTCTCCCAGTCCAAGTATGTCTGTGATCTTCTACGCCACTTTCACATGGAAGACTATAAGCCAGTCCCTTCTCCCTTTCTCAATCTGGAGCCAAACTTTTAGTCACTTGTACTTCCCCTAAAGTTGATGCTACCTTATACCGTTAGCATGTAGAAAAACATTTGTATCTAACCCATACTCATCTTGACCTTTCCTTTGTTGTTGACCTTATTGCTTGAGTTATGCAAAACCCACATGAAAGTCATTGGAAAGCAGCTAAAAGAATATTTTGTTATGTTCGAGGTACAGTTCAGTTTGGGATTCATTATAGTGCAGAAGCATCTCCTCTATTGGTTGGTTTCACTGATTCCGTTTGGGCTGGTGACCCTGATGATCGGAAGTCTACTGCAAGTTATGTATTCACTCTTGGTTCTGGACCTATTACACAGGCTTGCAAGAAACAAAGTGCCATTTCTCTTTCTTCAGCAAAAGCAAGGTATCGTGGCGTTGTAGAAGCTAGTAAGGAAGCCATGTGGCTTCGTCAGATCTTGTCAGTGTTTGGCTTTCAGCAACAGCATCCGACTACACTTTGGTGTGATAATCAAAGTGCCATTCAACTATGCAAAGATCCAATCCAACATAAACACAGCAAACACATTGAACTGCACATGCACTTCATCAAAAAGCTCATTCATGACCATGTTCTTGAAGTGCAATATTGTTCAACCGATGATCAAGTTGCAGACATCTTTACAACGGCTCTCACAGAGGCGAAGTTTACTAAACTTCGATTTATGGTTGGAGTTCAGGAAGTTGTTACTAAGGGGGGAATAGGCTCTAATGTCTCCTTTCCTCTCCTATTGTGTCATATTTGTACATCCTTCAATCCTATCCCAAGTTGTTCTTAACGGGGGATGTTAGGATATTCCGGCACATAGGAAATAGTTATGTATAACTTGGTCTAGTGTAGAGTTAGGTAAAGTGTGTTTCTTTACTCTGTACTTTTGTAGAGTTAGGTAAAGTGTGTTTCTTTACTCTGTACTTTTGTAACTTACAATCTGACGGTCACGATATCTAGTGATCTGATAGTTCATTCTCTCCTCGGTATTACCGACACTTGATCCATGGCTTAACACCCGATTGGTCCATCATCTCTATTTAAAGAGCATGGAGGATCATTTGTAAGGTGACCGTTCATGAGAGAAGCTTATGTAAACTTTATTTCTGTTATTAATAAATTGCCTGAAGTGGCCACGTTGGTTCAGGCCGTGCACTGTTTCCCTCTTTGAGGGTTTTAACCAAGTCAAGGATATTGGTGTATTGATCTATGATCTTGTTGTGAGCGGTGTCCTTTGGTGTTCTGTCTAAGGAACTTACCCTGTAAATTCCTACAAACTAGGACTAGTCCTAAGGCAGAATTATATAAAAATAAAGAATGGGACAGATCAGTGCCCATGGAGATATACCTGTCAAGAAAATTTACTCATTAAAGTGACAAAAGCTTTGAATCCCACCATCCTCCTAAACCATGTTATCCACACTAGTTCCAACTTCCTACAAGGACATTGATTCTAGGATTACTAGTGTACATTTTCACAACTTTAAGCAACTGATCAAAAGTACTAGAAATTCTCAATGTAGCAGGATATGGATACTCTAAACTTAATACACATTATGGCCAACAACATAAAATAAAAGCCAATGTTGCACTAATCGTTATCAGGATAATATCGGCGCGAGGAAAAAATCAGAAAAAATCGTAATAATCGGGAAAAAATTGGTAATAATCGGGAAAAAATCATTTGGTACAAAAATATTCATTTTTTTTCAATTTTTTTAATAACTAAACCATCTACAACATAAAATAAATACATTGACACATAAATATGATAAAAGAACTAATATATAAGATGTTTAATATCATTTCTAGTGCTAAAATCACACATAACAGTGAATCATGTCCTTAATAGTAAGTCCTGACTCCTGAGTCCCAACTCAACCTCAAAATATCAACAAAAAATATAATAATGTATCTCATATCATGAGTCATAATGTCATATACAATGAAATGAACCAAATAACTAAAGTCTAATACTACTGATTTCCTTTGCCCCTCTAGATGTAGATGTCAGTGGAGTTGGCAGGCCGCAATAGACTATGGAGTCTGTTGTGCTCTAGAAGCTGAAGAACTAGGAGCTATAGGAGGTAGACCACGTCGTCTACTTGTGATAGGGGTAGCTTGGGTCACCTCCTTCTCCTCACAAAACCAAAAAAAAAAAAATTCTCCCACGATTTTTTCGAAAAAATCGGGCAAAAAAAAAATTCCCGAGTACTAAGCGCGATTTTATCTTTTTGTTGAAAATATCGCAATTTTAACAACACTGGTACAAGCCAGGTATGGCCAATACATAGCCAGCACGGCTACTTCAAGGTACACTAGTGAGTATGCCAAAGTACCTAAAATTTTGTCTCCTACAATTGGGTATGTTCAAAGGAACCATGTGCTCTCCGGGAATGATTAGAATTAAACACATTTGGCACCATTTTTTATGATAAATTTTATTTTTAAAAACCTAATTACTAATTTTATGTTGTTTTTTCCTTGGTCCAACCCAACCTCCTACATTCTATAAACGATAAACAAACATAAAAAGAAATCACAATGATAATTTTCTTGTCTTGGGCCCATCATTTTGTTGTTGTTGGGTGTTAATTTTAGGTTGCTCCAACCTGTTCTTCTAGGAAGATAGTGCACAAGCATTGTAGGAGATTCCTCGCAAGGTGAGTGTGCCGCATGGGAGAGATTTCTAACACCCCAATTACAAATTCCTTACACTTGTGATGCTTAACATATTCTATTTTTTATCATTGGAAGGTTATGATAGTTTTTGTGAAAATCATGAAAATTTCCTTTTAAACATTAATATGACGCATTGATTATCAAAGTTTGTAACGGTCCTACCATAACCTCCCTACATTAGTGGTACTTAGGAAATTAATGTACAAGGCCATCTTCCTTGAATAAGACCCCCATTAGACAGTTAGTGAATAGTTACTTGATGTAAACGAATCTTTTTTTATGAAACCAAGCCCACTAGGTAATCCACACCAATCAATGATGGCATTGTTACTACAAAATCTAGCAACTTAGTGCAAAGCCTTACAAAGAACTCTAGAGTCTAGATTAAGAGCAACAATAGGATCAGTCACCACTATCACCTTAGCAAGTGTTCCATTGTTATTCTTTGGCCAAATACTATCCCCATAAGGGAGGCTTCCCTAGCAGATTTTAGGGATTAAATTAACCCAAGTGCTCCTAGGCAAATTACCCCTTGAGGGTTCTACTATAGACCATACCCAAGGATAAATGTTCAATAATTAGGGTTTTGGCTTAAATAATATGTAATTTCATGAAAACAAGTTCAAAGGACCCTGTGGTTAAATCTAGGGGGTTTAAGTCCAGAGGAGGTTCAAATAGGTTCTCAAACACATGATGTCTTTAAATTACAAATTGTTGTTACTTGTTATAAACTAGGGTTTTTTATTGTCGCGATTATAATACCCAAATATTATAACAAGAATAACAAATAGCCCAAAATTTATAATAAAGTGAAAAACAATGTAAAATTGCATGGAAATCTTTGCCTAGTTTTCTTTTTCTTTTAACTCACTAGGGTTTCAATACAATTCCATATGTTGTGTACAATGATAAAATCGCAATATAAAATTGTAATAATAGGAATGCAATATCTTTAATAATGTAGTTCAACAGTTTATTAATAAATACATATCCAATGCCACCCAACATGCTACAACAAATTAGGAAATACAATAGTGCTTCAACAGAGAGTAAAACGGCCTATAATTTAAATTCCAAACTGAGTTTTGTCTACAATAAACCCTAGGACCTATTGTTACGACTAAGATCTTCAAGAGGACATAGATCTGCTTGTTGGGAAATGACTACAAGAGACTTCGCTCTGCCTTCAAAAGTTTGGATTTTGTTCATGAAGACCTTTAACAACCTTCGATCTGCCTCAAGAGCATTCTTCATGTTGATCTGCTACAGAAGAGCCTCAAGGGCTATGACCTGATCAAGGAAGGTTCCAATTTGATGCTAGGACTGGATTCAACCATTAGAGAATGTGGATCACCAACAGAAAAAATTTTGTCTGCCCAAAATCTGCCCTATGCACTTCGAAAGCCACAGGAAAGTAACAGGAGACCGCACTCCAATCCTTCGTTGGCCTTAGGGCATGACGTTTGCATCAAAAATTGGTACAAATGAATGTGCATGATTCTGGTTGGGTTAATTCACAGGAAATTGCTTCGATATGCCTCTCAATCACTTCGCTAGCCTTAGAAATCAATGTGGACTACTAGTTATGGATCCTAGCAATAGAACATGTCATAGAGAGCCCTATTCCAGAATTCGATCTACTCAAAAAATAGTGCTCCTTGTTTTTCCCGAACAAAGTCGAGATAGGAAAGAATTGAACAACTAGGGTGGAATCTTTCACCACTGAAATTGATAGGGTAGAAGGAGTCTTAAAACCCCCCTAAGCTAATGCTCAAGAAACAAAATGAATTAATCCAAAATTGATGATGCCTCATTTGATCTCAACCCTCTTCTATTTATAGATTTTCTATGGCCTCCAACAATGTGAGGAGTTGTTTGTGCAATCCCTAATTTGGCCCCAACCAACCTAATTTTTGCCCAATGTTTCCCCAACATAGGAAAAATTGGGATTTTACCACTTTAACAAGACTATAGCCTACAGGTTCGGATAGGTTATTACATCCTCCATAAGCCCTCAATTTGGACAGGACATTACAGTACCCTCTTCCCAAAATTGTTTGCCCTCAAACAAATGCAGACTTGGGTGATGTAAATTTTTTTCTCCTTCCCAAGTGGCATCCTCCTCTAGTAAATTCTTCCATTTAATAAGGTATTCTGGAATTACTTGTCTTCCTAACTTCTTTTCTCATATGGCCATGATTGTTTTTGCAATCAATTCTAGTTGTCCCTCTTCTTCTAATGGTGGCAATTCGATAGAGGTGGTGACCTGTTGTCCCACAGCATTTTTGAGACACGACACGTGGAAGACATTATGGACACTGCTAAGCAATTATAACTCATACGCCACTTCGCCAATCCTTCGGAGGACTTTGTTGTGACAACCCCAATTATTTATGCCTAAGAATGCAATGTAAAACACTTCATGTATTTTGATTTTTAAATTAAAATGGCTTGAGTAAAGGGGCACAGATTCCAGAGACTAGGAGGTTACTTGCTTGGGATGGGGTAAGTTTCCTTAATGCAAGAAAACATGAATTGTTTGGAAAATCCATTGAAGGTTGGTTGGTGAGTTTTAATGTGCTAGTATGCTTGAAGTAAAGGAGTTGAAGAAAGGACATAGGTCATGCTTGCTGAGAAGAATTAACAAAGCAAGAAAAAAGGACAAAAATTAATGGAGGTAGGTGTTGCATATGCAACTGGAAAAACAAGGAAGCAACAGATGTAATAGAATGTTGCCTCGAGGAGGCGAAAAAGAAAAAAAAGAAAAAAAAAAAGAGACAATTGCACTCAAACAGAGAATAGCAAGCATGCAACCGCAAACTCGATCACTGGGAACAACAGCACCGTGATCAAGCTTGGTAGGAACAACACATTCCTTCAACAAAGAAAAAATAACAAATAGATATTTGATCTGGTGGCATGTGAAGAAATTTGCAGTAGCGTGAAGAGGTGTTGGGCATTTTGACAGCTCTAAAAGAAGGTACCCATATTTCAGTTGGGAAATTGTTATGAACATAATTCATAACAAGTAAATAAATAAAATAAATGTAAATGTTAAATAATCAAATATTGATTAGGTTAAATAGTCATTAAGTTAAGTGAAAATGCATGTCTAAAAGACATGCCCAGTCACGAAAGGACACCTGCTTAAGTATATATATGCAGGTCCTCATTGTAACATTCATCACTTGTACACTTTTATATATAATAGATTATTATTATTAAATACCTCTCGTGTATTTTTACATTCAAGCCTACAAGCTATCAGTTTTTATGCTTCAGTGGTATCAAAGCCATGGCACACAATATAATCATGCAGGTCTTTGAACGTTGTTCACCGCACAATGTGCCATTACATTCACATCCTGAATGCATTGAACGGTTTAATAAAATTCAAGAAGCATTTCAGCGTTTAGAAAAATCATTTGTAGAAGTTAAAACATGCCGAAAGGAAATCGATAATAAAGATAATAGCAACAATGAAGAAACAAAACAAGGTGAAGCAGGAGAAGCAGATTGTGATCAGAATGATGATAAATGAAAACGATGTAGATGAAGATGATATAGATCAAGATGATGATCCGGATGAAGATGATGTGGATGAGGACTATCTTGGGAAACAGGAAGATGAACATATATCAGAATTAGAAGAAGCGAATGTTTTGAAGAATAAACATCTATGTTATGACCGCAATGAAAAATCACAGACAACTATTATTGACAATCAAAGTGATTACTTAGATATCGATGGGAACTCTTGGTTATCACCTGAGGAGAAGAAGGAGGTACAAAGAAAGGAACTTGAGGACGCTGAAAATGTAAGCCAGGGAAGAACAATCATGTTGCAGGATCCCGCTGGTGGAGAGGTTTCAAAGTTTCGTGTACACCCAAGTCCAAACATCAAAACACACCCAGTCTATATTGATGTTGGCAAATCTCCACAACTCATTAACTCTAGAAGTAATGGAATTTCGGACAGCATGAAAGATTTCTTCAATGAAAAGGAACCCTGCAAGAGTATCAATCCTGTCGAAGTTGTTTCGTATGGTGTTGTGGTTCAAGCTGCAATTCTAAGTGAAGGGAATGAGAAGGTGCAAGACCTTTTGCTCCTTGATGTCACTCCCTTGTCACTTGAATTGGGAACTGCCGAAGAAATCATGACTATTTTGTATCCCATGGGCACAGTATTCGATGCAAGGCATCTTATTGGAAGGGGAGTCTCCGATCCAACAGTCCAGAATTTCATGATGTTGTGGACCTTCAAAGTCATTTCTGAGCCACTAAAGAAGCCTGTGATTGCTATTTCCTACAAAGGAGAAGAAAAGCAATTCACTGCAGAAGAAATTTCTTCGATGGTTCTGACTAAAATGAAGGATAAAATAGAACTATATCTTCAAACAACACCTCAAAAAGAAATCTCTTCGAGCATCACAAAGTCGACATCATTTGTTGTGCCGTCAATAAACTTCACAACTTTGAAAAATGCTACGTCATTCCCTGTTATTTTCCTTTCAACACTCAAATATCATGTGGTGCCGGAAATGTAGACTAATGTTTATCGACCTTTATGGCATTTTTCGAGCATTGTTAATTCTTGCTATTCATTTTATTGGGATGTCACCTGTGACTGGGACTTGAGTGTTTTTTTCAAGATATTTAAATCAAAAAATCCTCATTTGCGTCCAAATATGTTATATGGTATCAGAACAGTAGTGAATCTAAGCAGCAAAAGTGAATATGATATGGCAAGGCCGAACATTACAAGATCGTTGAATTGCTGCGGCCTGAGTACGACAGCATCCACACTGTAGTCCAACACCAGCACCAGCACTCCCGTTGACATTTTTTCTGCAGTAAACTCACTCCATGCAGGGTGTGTCGTGTCGTGTGTGATACGTCACGTTTTTTGGGGAAAAAATGGATCCCCATATTATACACTGATACCAGTTAAGGGTGTGCCATTTTGTGGCTCAAAATCTATATATTAATTTTGTCATACAATGGAGCATTCATGGTATATATTATGTTAATACACAGGTGTTGTTGGGAGTGGTTTCAGACTCCAACCGTATTTGTGTTTTGGGCTGAATGGGGCTTGGTGCTGTCGAATTTTGTTCATTTGAGGTCATATCAGGGTTTCATTACCACCCGACTTGTGATCAAGCCGACCCTGTTGTCGCTGAAGCTACACTCTATAATCAAGAGGTGCTGCCAGGTATCCCTTGTACCGTGACCCTATTCAACCGCATGAGCCCGTCAAGAGGTGTAATGTTCGGCCAACAGTGTGAACTCTGTCTAAAGCCATGACGTTCGGTCAATAACAACGTGGCTCAGTTTTACATAGACGTTGACATATTATTATAACATAATAAATCAAACTAATGCAAATGCGTGGTCGGTTAATTTGTTGGGCTCGACATCGGGTTTGAAATGAGACCTAGTTCTATATAATAAATCGAACTAAATTCATTTAATTTAATTAATTAAAATTATATAATTTAATTAATTAAATTATTAATTAAAAAAACCAAAAAAATATTAAAAATAGATATATATATATATATATATATATATATATATATATATATTATTAAAAATAATAATAATAATAATTGATAACCTGATATTCAGGCAGTGTCCAACAAATTACATATGTCAATATGAAGAACAATAAATTACATATGCCAAGATGAAGAACAGCGAATTACATAACCCGAGATTCAGATAGTGTCTAGCAAATTACATATGCCAAGACGAAGAATAGCAAATTACATATGCCAAGATGAAGAATAGCGAATTACATATGCCGAGATGACAAACACAAAGATGAAGAAATTGTTAGCAATACAGCTTTGAGGACAAAGCTTCTGAAGGATAGGGCTATGTTATGAATATAATTCATAACAAGTAAATAAATAAAATAAATGTAAATGTTAAATAATCAAATATTGATTAGGTTAAATAGTCATTAAGTTAAGTGAAAAGGCATGTCTAAAAGACATGCCTAGTCACGAAAGGACACCTGCTTAAGTATATATATGTAGGTCCTCATTGTAACATTCATCACTTGTATAATTTTATATATAATAAATTATTATTATTAAATACCTCTTGTGTATAGTTACATTCAAGCCAACAAGCTATCAGTTTTTATGCTTCAGAAATAGGAGTTCGAGAGGAATTTTCTCCAAGTGAGAGTAAATCTCAGGATGCCCTCGGGGCTGGATGGTGGAGATGGCATTCTTTGGAGTCCCTTGACAGCCTAGGGTATGGATTTAGCCCTTGGATTCCCGGTCAAGAAGTTCTAGAGTCACCTTTAATTGTGTTAATTTTAGATAACAATGGTATGTTCTATGCTTTAGCACAACTTACTTCAATATTTCTTATCAGCGCAATGACAATTTCCAATTATCTTCAGTAGCAATCACATTAACTTATACACATTGACAGTAAATGCATATAAAACATAAAAGCATATGCAGAAGACAAACCAAGACAAGAGGACACAAGATGTGGCGGATACCAGGGACAAACCCCAATGTGGAGAAACCCTTTGATCATATCTTCTTATTATTCTTCAATAGTACAGCACAAAGAGAGAGAGTACAAATATCATAAATAGATGCCAAAAACAAATCTGCCAAATTAGTAGTCAATGCAGGCCTAACTAGAAAGTCAACAGTGGTCAAAGCTGCCCCAAAACGTCCTCTCCAATCAGCTCGGTCAACGACAGAAGAATGCGGCCTCAAAAGAGGGTCAAAGTCAACCCAAAACAAGCTCAATCAACCCATTCAAAGTCTGATGTAATTCTGCAGTCAAACCAGAAAGTCAACGCAGCAGTCAACTTAGTCAAACAGTGCCCAATCACCTCAAAATCCATGCCAAAGAAAGTGGCTTGCAAAAATCAAAATTTTGCCCCCAAAGCAGAAGTCAACGCTGGTCAAATACTGTTGATCAACACATGCACTAGTCCTAAAATTTTTGGCCTTCAAAACTAGTCCAAAAATCTGCCTTCCTTCCACAAGTGCGAAGAAGAGAGCCTCCAGGTTGTATGAACCAATCATGAGAGGAGAGAGAAGACGATGTGATGAGATTAGTGATGTCCAAATCAGAGAAGGGTCACTCCTATTTATACAATTCGTTGAGAGTGAGGAGACACATCCATTGGGCTTCATGAGCCTACATTTCACTGAAGCTGACCTTGACAATTTGTCCATGTGAAAGAATAAATTCAAAATTCCATTTTTGCTTGTCAGAATGAGATGATATTTATATCAAAAGTGTACCTCTCTAAAAGAGGAATCCAATGCAATAATCATCTCCATCATATGAGTAATCCTAAGGTGGAATTTGGCCCTAGTTGACAATTTTAACACTCCCTCTCAACTAGGGAGAATTCCACTTGCCAACCCATCATCATGCCAACCTATCATCCTGTACCATCCTTGCCATCACTGTCTTGTACTGCTCTACTGAACCATGAAGAAATAATGAAGAAAAAGTGATCGAGAGTGAGACATAAGATCATATCACTCTCCACTGACAAAATTCAGTCCTTGATCCTAGATCAAGTTGTTGAACACCATGCATCCTAGTCAGAGGCAGTACGGCAGTACATGATGTGTCCATCAGTAGTGCAATGGTCCCTAACCATATTTTACCAACTCATTGGCCAGATGAGAGGTACTTCCCATGAGTCCCGGACTCTATGTGTAGGATGTGTGTTGGGTCATCAGCAGGAGAAGGTGAACCACTCATCATGCTCATATGACATCGAAGAAGGTGAACCACTCATCCTATGCATATGTCAATCGTAGGGGAAGGAAGGTGAAACACTCACCCTACACACGTGTTCGGGTAGAGGAAGGTGAACCACTTACCCTACATACATGTGTTCGGGTAGAGGAAGGTGAACCACTCACCCTACATACATGTGTCTGAATAGTGGAAGGTGAACCACTCACCCTACACACATGTCAACCATCATGGGGTATCACAGGGGAAGGTGAACCACTCACCCTGTATTTAGCGTACCACTAGGGGAAGGTGAACCACTCACCCTATGGTCGCTCATAGCTCCAAGAAGTACCCCAAGCCCCTAGGAGCTCCCAGAGCTCAGTGTTCAACTCATAAGGGGCCCTCATAGGAGGTTTGTTCCATGACTCCTAGTCTCTCTCAGAAGGTTACGAATTTGACGTTCCCCAAAGGTTTCGTGAGAATGTCTGCAACATGCTCATTTGTCCTGATGTGTTGGAGCCTAACGGCTCCCTGTTGTACCATATCCCGGATAAAGTGGTACCTGATATCAATGTGCTTAGAGCGGTCATGCAACACGAGATTCTTTGATAGGCGAATCTCACTCTGGTTGTCGCAGACGGTGATATCCAGCACATGCTCAAACAACTCACTGGAGAGCTTCCTCAACCAAACAGCTTCACAACAGGCCATACATGCAGCAATGTATTCGGCCTCAGTGGTGCTTAGAGCAACTGATTTCTACTTCCTGCTCATCCATGCTATTGAAGCAAACCCCAAAGAGAAGCAACACCCATATGTGCTCTTACAATCCACCACACAGCCAAACCAAACAACATCTGAATATCCATGCAGCCTCAAATTCCCAATAGTGTATCTCAGACCATAGTGGATTGTGCCCCGGCGATATCTCAAGAGATTCATAGTAGCAATCCAATGAATGTGATGAGGCTCGACAATAAATTGACTCAACATGTTCAGAGCGAAGCATATGTCAGGACGGGAGTTGACCAAGAAAATCAGGGCCCCCACATGTTGGCGATACTCGGAAGGGCTTACTAATTCAGGCCCAGCAGCACCTTCACATAGCTTTTTGAAGTTGAGTTCCATCAGAGTAACCACGAACTTGCAATCCACCATGCCACATCTCTCAAGTAGCTTCACAATGTACTTTCCTTAAGAAAGGAAAATCTCACCTGGCTTTTGCTAGACCCCCAGCTCTAGGAAGTAATGCATCAATCCTAGGTCCTTCATCTCAAATTTGGAAGCCAACTCCCTCTTGCATTGATGAATGAGAGGGTCATCACCTGTCAGAAAGAGATCATCCACATAAAGGACCAGAATGAGAGGTTTGTCCTTTTCAACCTTGAAGTATAGGTTCAGGTCAGCATCGCTTCTTGTAAATCCCAGCTTCATAAGATAGCTATCGATCCTCTCATACCAAGCCCTAGGGGCTTGCTTCAACCCATAGAGGGCTTTCTTCAACTTGCATACATGTGTCTCACGATCTTGAACCTCGAACCCCTCGGGTTGTTCCACATATACTTCCTCCTTAAGTGAACCATGCAAGAAGGCAGTTTTGACATCCATCTGATGTAGGTTCCATCCTTGCGAGGCAACAAGGGCTATGATCGAACAGATGGTGGTATATCGGGCAACTGGTGCAAATATCTCATCATACTCTACTCCTTCCTTTTGAGAGAAGCCTCGAGCTACAAATCTGGCCTCAAATTCCTCAGCACTCCCATCAGCTCCATGTTTGATCTTATAGAGCCATTTCGAAGTGACCACTGACTTGTCCTTAGGTCTAGGAACCACATCCCAGACATCATTCTTCATGATCGACTCATATTCCTCGTTCATCGCATCCTTCCAAACCTGTTGCTTCACGGCTTCTTCGAATGTACAAGGCTCAAATTGTACAATGGTACTCATGGCAGCTAAGTGCCCTTGGTACCTATTTGGCTTCTTGCCTTCACGAAATGTCCCCCTTGGTGCAATATGTTTCTCAGCATCTTCAAGAGTATCTTTGAAGCACAAAGGTCTTTTTCTTGAAGTAGCGGGCTCACTAGGAGGTTGATCAATGCGATCCATCGCACCTTCAACATTGGGCATCGGTTCATCGGACAAAGGTTCAACCTGCTTTTCTACATCAGCATCATCATTGTTCTTCCTAGGAATAGGAAGATCTCAGATATTTCTAGGAGTAGAATCTTCATCGAAAGTGACATCGTCACTTAATTCCACTTCCCTTTGATCAGGCATATAGATTATATATGCCTTTGAAGTTTCATTGTAGCCCCCAAACGTTCTTTTCTTCCCAGATGCATCTAGTTTGTTTCTTTTCTCTCTCAACACATGAAAATATATGGGACAACCAAAAATTCTAAAATGAGAAACATCATGTTTCTTACCGATGAAAACTTCTTTGGGTGTCTTGAAGTCCAAAGCTTGATGTGGGCATCGGTTTTGGAGATACACGGCAGTGTTGGTAGCTTCTCCCCATAAGAACTTCGAAAGACCTTGATCATGTAGCATGGCACGGGTGGCTTCTATGATAGTACGATTCTTCCTTTCGGCAACACCATTTTGTTCAGGAGTATATGCGGTAGTGGTCTCCCTCTTAATTCCAGCTTCTCTACAATAGTCTTTGAATTCATTTGACTCATATTTGGTACCATTATCGGTCCTCAATATTTTGATCTTCTTCCTTGCTTGAATCTCAATCAAGGCTTTGACAGAGCGAAACCACTCGAATACTTTATCCTTCTTCTTTAAGAAATAGATCCATGTTTTGCGAGAGAAGTCATCCACAAAAATAGCATAATATAAATATCCACCCAAAGATGTCACGAGCAACATACCTGATAGATCAGAATGGACCAATTGAAGAATATCAGTGGTTTGAGTCTCACTTGAAGGG
Source organism: Pinus tabuliformis (assembly GCA_031772625.1). Lineage (NCBI taxonomy): Eukaryota > Viridiplantae > Streptophyta > Pinopsida > Pinales > Pinaceae > Pinus > Pinus tabuliformis. The sequence goes on from CM062813.1 coordinate 51,695,317, forward strand.
AATGGTCCCCTTATATGTTTTCCAGTTTCACAACCTTGACAAACACCTTCATGATCTAAGTTAAATTCGGACATACCTATGACCATCTTTCTTACATCAGGTAAGGCTTTGAAATGAAGGTGAGAAAATCTTTGGTGCCATAATTCAGATTGAAGAGAAGTATCACAAGTCATTGCTCCCAACAGACTTCCTCCAACCTGATAGAGACCTTCAACCTTGAATCCAAGAGTGAATGCATCTCTTGGGTTCCTTTGCCAAACACAAACCTTCCCATCAATGAATGTCACCTTGAAACCTTTATCTTCCATCGCAAAAATAGAGACCAAGTTCTTTTTCAGATCAGGTACATATAGCACTTCTTGTAAATGAAGAGTTTGACCTTGATTTAAGTGGAGAGTAGCAGTCGCAATTCCTTTCACGGGATTAGTGGCATTATCCCCAAGAATAATCTCCATATTTGTCTTCTTTTCAACCAAGTTTGAGAGAGCTTCTTTGTACCCAGTGAAGTCCCTTGAGGCACCACTATCAATCAACCAATTGTCCAATGTATCCGGAGGAGAGGGCAGAAATAAGATAAAATTATTTTTTCTTTACAACATTAACTTCTTCATACCTGGAGTTTCTTGACTTCTTGGGAGGACGACCTTGTCCATTTCGAGCAGCGAGAGCATTCCTCTTTCCTTTGTTGTTGAACCTGTTGTTCCTTTGATTGCCATTGCCCTTGAAGTTGTTGTTATTGTTGTCATCATCTCTTGGAGTATACTTCTTATGAGGACACTCTCTAGGAAAGTGGCCAAACCTGTTGCAATTGACGCACCTTCCTTTCCTTCCTTCTTTGAATATCGGCTTGAACCTTGGTCCTTGATTCCTTGGACCAACATTGTTCCTTCTCTTAGAATGAGCGGAGAAGGCGGTAGGATTGTTTCCATTTGAGGGCTTGTCCCTTTCCATCATCCTTATTTCTTCTTGAGTGCATTTGGCCAATAGTTCATCAAATCCCAGAATCCTGTCATTGTTGAGGATGGTAGCGTTGAACACATCCCAATCTCTTGTAAGGCCCCCAAGTGCAATAAGGGAGAGCTCTCTGTCACTAGTGACTTCACCAATAGATAGGAGATAATTCTTGATCTCGATAATCCTCATGAAGTAAGATTGGATGGATTCTCCTCTATCCATCTTGATGTCTTTCAATTTGTTCTTGAGAAAGAGAACTTGATTTGCATTGTTTACATTGAACATCCCAACCAGCTTTTCATACATCTCCTTGGATGTTTCCAAATCAGAAATATAGGAAACCAAAGGCTTATGAATGGAGTCAACAATAATATTCTTAGCTTTAACCTCACCTTTCTTGTACTTAGTTTGTGTAGCAACGGATGCATTTGAAGGAGGATCTGCGATTCTTCGTTTGACATAATCCATGGCATCATTTTCTTCTAATGTCAAATCCAAAGTCATCTTCCATGCATGATAGTCGGATTTGTCCTTAAGCTTGTCCTCAGATTTGAAGAAAGATGTAGTCGTCATTGGGACTAGTTCTAAGTCCTTGTTTAACAGCTTCCCTTAGTGATTGCTTTGCTTCACTCTTGCTTTGGCTTTGTCTTCACCTGAGCTTTGATACCGTGATAATTTTAGATAACAATGGTATGTTCTATGCTTTAACACAATTTACTTCAATGTTTCTTATCAGTCCAATGACAATTTCCAATTATTTTCAGTAGAAATCACATTAACTTATACACATGGACAGTGAATGCAGATAGAACATAAAAACATATGCAAAAGACAAGCCAAGACAAAAGGACACAAGATGTGGCGGATGTCAGGGACAAACCCCAATGTGGAGAAACCCTTTGATAAAATCTTCTTATTATTCTTCAATAGTTCAGCATAGAGAGAGAGAGAGTACAAATATCATAAACACATGCCCAAAATAAATCTGCCAAATCAAGCCTAACCAGAAATTCAACAGTGGTTAAAGTTGCCCCAAAACGTCCTCCAATCATCTCAGTCAACAACAGAAGAATGTTGCCTCCAAAGAGGGTCAAAGTCAATCCAAAACAAGCTCAATCAACCCAATCAAAGTCTGTTGTAATTCTGTGGTCAAACCAGAAAGTCAACACAACAATCAACTCAGTCAAATAGTCCCCAGTCACCTCGAAATTCATACCAAAGAATGCAGCCTGTAGAAATCGAAATTATGCCCCCAAAACAGAAGTCAACGCTAGTTAAATATTGTTGGTCAACGCATGCCCTAGTCCTGATATTTTCAGCCTTCAAAACCAGTCCAAAAATTTGCCTTCCTTCCACACGTGCGAAGAAGAGAGCCTCTAAGTTGTATGAACCAATCAAGAGAGGAGAGAGAAGATGATGTGATGAGATGAGTTTTGTCCAAATGAGAGAAGGGTCACTCCTACTTATACAATTCGTTGAGGGTGAGGAGACACATCCATTGGGCTTCATGACCCTACATTTGACTGAGGCCAACCTTGACAATTTGTCCATGAGAAAGAATAAATTCAAAATTCCATTTCTGCTTGTCAGAATGAGATGATCTTTATATCAAAATTGTACCTCTCGAAAAGAGGAATCCAATGCAATAATCATCTCCATCATATGAGTTGTCCTAAGGTGGAATTTGGCCCTAGTTGCCAATTTTAACAGATTGTTGGTCTGGTTTTGGCAGTGGGTTGTGGATTCCCTTTAATGGGTGGAACCACTATGTTACATATTTTAGGGTGGAGGTGAAACCTCTGGATTCCTTAGAGTTTACTAGATGTTGAAAAGTTGAAGGGTGGAGGAAAGTTATTCGTTGGTGGGTGGGGGTGGGAGGAAAGCTTATGCAGTCCCCATTTCAACCAGCAGTTGTTGTTCAATCCCTTGAGCAAACCACCTCAGTCTTTGGAATCTAGCTCGAGGGTGACAGCTGCAAGTAAGGATTGGTTGCAATTCATCTATGGTTGGGTGGAGAGTTGTTGTCCCTAACTTAGTTACCCAATTCCATTTCAAGATAAGTGCTTCCATGTGTAATCCCTGCCACTAGGTTCATGTTGGGATATTGACCTAATGTTGTAATCATTGTAGGAATGGTTCGTGGTTTGCTTATAATTGAAAAGAATGAATCTATGTTAATTGGTTCCCTATTACTGTGATTTTACAATGATGATTTTCATACAAGAATTTAAGTACAAATGTCTAATTTAATCTTCTTTGCATGAAGAACAGTTGATCTCCTTGAGCTTGGAAGTATTGAAGCCCTGATGGATGGTTTTGGTTACTATGGTTTTGCACTTACGTCATGTTGGACATTGGATAAACCAATGCTCCCTGTGTGTTTCGCAACATGGACTAACTGCCTCTCATGGATCCTTATCTATGGCAATGTGATCATTGACTAACACCTACGGTTTTTGGTCTAACGGCAATCGTGATTCCCAACAAGTGGTATCAGAGCGTAGGTCATGAGTTCGAAGCACATCTGGGTCACGTTGGGGGGGAGATTGTTGGACATTGGATAAACCAACAATCCTTGTGCGTTTTGCAACATGAGCTAACCGCCTCTCATGGATCCTTATCTCTGGAGATGCGATCGTTGACTAACACTTGCAGGTTTTGATCTAACAACAATCGTGATTCCCAACACGTCTTTCATGTAGGAATTACATATATGAATACATCCTTGTGAGCACTAGGGGCACTTGTTAAGCAAACTGTGTGTTATGGGATACTCAGTTTCTTATATAATTTCTTGAAGGAAATGTTGAAATTCTATTTGTGTTGTGTGAACATGAGTCACAATGATTTTCTAGTTAAGCGACCAAATGAATCTTTGTGTGTGTTTGAGAGATTTAATGATTTTGGTGATTGGCATGTAGTAATGTCATCATTGTGCATATGTTGTGTGTATGATTGGTAACAACATGAATGAGTATTTGTGTTTCCATTGAGGAAAATGGCTTAAGGTCTAGTCTCCCTGCTAAGCACCTTTTCATCCTCATCCTTGTGTCTAGGCTGGAAAAACTTTGCCCTACAGGTTGATGTAGCTAAAAGAAAGGTAAAAGCATAAGAAATCCACAATGAAAGAAAAAAGATAAAATGCAAAAGACAACTAGGACATTTGAACACTTATTGTAAACTTATCATTAGGGCTCCTTTAGTTATATTATTATGGAAATGAGTGGGATACGTCTCACATAAGTGGAGACTTCCCTCATTTCATTTATTCATCATCATACATTGAATTCTTTTCCTCTCTAATTAAGTGTCCACTAGTCCTTTTCACTACTATGGGCAACATGTGACTTTTATCAGCGCAACTTTCTTGTGGATGTGATTTTTGCATGGAGACATTGTTCTAGTATTGAAAGAAGTGCCTTTTGTGGATAATTTTGTAAGTTTGTTGTCTTATCATTGATATTTTGCATGTTGAATGTTTAAAGTAGGGTTTTTATTATTCCATGACTAAATGCTTAATGATTGTTGAAATCATGTTTCATTATTGCATATAAAATGTTCTCTCTAAGGCCTATAGGGTAAACTCTTAATGTACAGACCCTATATTTAATTTCTCCCCTCACAAGAACAATAGTTAGGTTTTTTAAAATGGATGCTACTCCATCAAGGTCCTCCCTTGAATTTTTACCTTAAGGACTAAATTGAACCCTAGTAGGATAAGGCATTAATCCTCAGTGTTTTCATCATCCATAAATTCAATTAAAATGTCTTTCCATTTTCTCTCTCCTAGATAGCTAGGGAAGCCTCATTTTTAAGGCATATTTATACACAAAAGTGAAGTTTTAGTGAATGTTTGTGGCTCGTAATTTAGGAAATGCAGCTATTAAGTGTTTAAAGGAAAAATTTAGCATTGTGTATCGTTTATACCTCTTAGAAAAGGCTAATCTCACTCTCCCTTTGTTGTTTAGGCAAACCTAACAGCCCTAGAAATAATTTTCCTAGTCTAGTCTCGATTGGAATATTTTGATCCTTTATTGTTCAAAATCATTTGAAAATCATTTTTGAGCTGCTATATGACATTGAATTGCATCATCATTGTATATCTTCCAAGCACTAACTTATAGCAGCCTATTTCTTGATCTAGGCATAGAGTATTTGAGCACTAGTATAGCACATTTAGGCCATCTTTAGCCTTGTCGGTACTCTATCCAACAATAGACCTCTTATTCATCACCTTGACCCATATCACTATAATATCTTTCTAGGTGATTTAGCGAACAGTGGCAGCACTTTCTCATGTTGTCATAGGTTCTAGCCCTTCCCAGTGAGGCTTTGCACTGAGCCTGCAAGATTTTGCAGCAAAAAGACCTATAGTAGCATGTTCGCTAAGGTTCCTTGCTTCCTTTTCTTGCAACAGATTATTCCAAACAAGTTGTGAGATGTACCTTTTTTTTCAATATTTGAAAATGAAGTACAACAAATTAGTGGACAAAATTGGATCCTACACAAATCATGTTAGTAAGATATGATGGTTTCCACATATGATGATTAGACTTTGAGCTTTAAGGATGGCTTGTTGCAATCCATAGGCTAGTTGGTCAACCAGTCAAATGTGCAGTTCCAAAATAAATTGGGATTAGTCTTCTCCAACTATACTGTAATTATGGACGCGTTGGGTTCACCCTTATAAATATGAAGGATGTTTTGATATAACTCTTGGAATCCATGAAGCACGACATGTTAAATTTTCTTAGGGCAACATTGTTCTTTGCTTTGATAATTGCATTTAATCATTAATCCATTGAGTTCACCCCAAATCATCATTGCATTATTCAGATCTACACCATTATACATCATCATATGTAATTACATAGAAAGAAACAACATCAATGCAGCGGAACATAAAAGGAACAATAGAAGAAAAGCATGCACACACATAGAGACACCAAGATTGGCCCAAGACAAGGGAAAACCCTTGCAAATCTTCTTCTTCTTAGATCATCATCAAATAATGCAGCAAAAGAGAGTTCATTCATCCATAACTTTATCTATGCAACAAAACAATAATGACATCTATGAAACAGAACTAATCATGCTAGGAATCAGAACGATCATACTGATCAATGTAATGTGATGTCACAAACTGATGTCAACTGTTGTATATTGCTATCATTGTGTTGAACACTACTGAGCACTTATGTCACTGACAATGAGCCCAATACATATGTTTGCAGCGGAAACTAGCAAATCAAATCTACAGATCTATATAACAGTGGAGAGAAACCCAGATCTACCATATCACTGAAGTCAACTGAAGTCAAGATGTCAAACCCTAGATCTGAACTCTGGTCATTCTCATCAAAATTGTTTGTGTGGGACCGAAACTTCCTAGTCGCTCTCACCAATACCGTGTGAGGGGCGACTGTGACTACTCGATTGCTCTTTGGAATACTCTGTACGTGCGACCAGGGTGCAATACACCTAAAACCCTTGGTCGCTCCCTTGAAGTTATTGTGCACGCGACCGTGACAGCCTGGTCGCTCTCAAGACTACTCTGTGTGAGCGATCGAGGACTAATACCTCCAGATCTGCCTCTGGAACCATAGTCACTCCCATAAGCCTATGTGCCAGTGCCCAAGGGTCCATAGTCACTCTCATAGGCTTATGTGCCAGGGTCTATATCAAAACCAAAACCATAATCAATATCAAAGCCATACCTTGGAATTCATCATCCTGACTTCATCAGATAATAGTCAAATCTAGATATATCTAGATTGTAATGCTCTAAGCATAATGCCTTGCTAAGCCAACATAATCATCCTTACATAACTCAATGTTGTACCATCCCCCAACAAAGTCAACTCATCAAAGTTTAAAAGCCAAATCATGACCATTATCAAAGTCAACATTATCATAGAATTAATACTTTCAACCAAGGGACAGGTGGAGCTCATATCAACTCATGACTTTATCATGCCAACAAGTTGTAATCAGTCATGCAATATCAATCTAAACTTTATCAAGTCATTCTCATAAGCATTACATAAGTCATTTATGTTGCTAGGTGCAAATGCATACACCAAGGACTAGTCATGCAAGTTCCACTTTCATGTTGAATCACAACTATCATTATTTCAACCATTGTGCTAAGAATAAGGAGGCCAATCTCCAAATACCCACATAAGTAATCATGCCCTCATAGCATTGATATCAGGGCAAATCAACAATCATCAAATCAAATCACTAGACATCAGGTCAAGTCCAAATTGCTTATTGTAGAGAGATCTATAGTCAAAGCACATTTCAATCATCAATTCAAAGTTATTGTGAAGCATCATGACAAAACACTAGTAATGCCAACTCATGCCAACATAGTGACATATCTATATGTATGTCTCGATCACCTACAAACATAAGTTCAGTCTACATGTTCATGTTATGGAAAGCATTCAACCTTCTAGCAGATCTTGTTGTTATCTGCAATACATTTGTGGTATTGATATCTTCTAGGTGACCATCTGATTTCATGCACAATACTTCATTATATGATCAACAATTTAACTCAACAACTTCAGAAATCAGTTAACAGTGGTAGAATATGTCAGGGACATCATGATTCAGAGTTTAGACAACTTCAGAAAGCTTCAGATGATGGTCAACAACAATCAAACCCCTGGTCGCTCTCTTCAGGTTAGCATGGGAGTGACTTTAGCTGCTTGGACGTTATCTAGGCCTTAAGCATGAATGCGTCTAGGGACAAAATATCCTAGATCTGTGATTGCGTCCGGAGCAGAAACCCTAATTTCTGTAAGGGCTTCAAATCTAAGACTCTAATGCAGATCAATATTGTCAGATGCACATAAATCATACTTCAACAACACATAAATAATAGTATGAGTAAGAGTCTTGGAAAAAAGATTCTCCCTCTGACTGGCGATCTACTTCATATATCTTCATTCATGTCATCAGCCTATCTCTACTAGAGTCATACAACAACAGATCTATTAGATCATAAACATATGGCTATCAGCATCATGACATCAATCTTTCATCAAAGGTTTAGACTCAAAGTAGCAGATAGATCTCAAACACAATAACATTTTTTTTCAAGTCACTCTATCAAGTTAGCACATTCAGTTTAAACATATGCAGTCAAGACAAGACCATAGGTAGTAAGAGATCTGGAATAACAATCTTACACTTATACCTCTCACATCAAGGTTACCATGCAATTCATGACCAATGAGATCAGATTAGGTCATTCAATAAAGCTTTATCAAAATAACAAGAGTGTCAATCACTCTTTCCATATGCTTTCATCATGCTTATCGTAAGCATTACTAGTAGACTCATGTATAGGAGTTAATGAACTATCCTTCTATATAAAATCCATCATCACAAGTATCAACAGTATCATTTTCTAGAGCCAAGGTGCTAGCCTTCTTTATAGGATCAAGATATCCAACAGATAGATCATAGTTGTTAGCCAAACATCAAGTGTATCAATGTATCAACATTAGATAGCCTCATAGAATTCAGATCAAAATGTTCAACACCAAGTGCATTATTTCATCACAGGAAACATAGATCCAAGTCACTTTCATGTGTATGTATGAGCCATTAAAGAAAGAGACATTCTCATCATACCTTAGGGCTTACCGAACCAATAGCTGAAACATACCATGCATACCTTGTGGTATTACCTGTGCACCTTTTCATTAGACATAGGCCGCTTGAAGCACTTTGTCATCTTTTCATCAAGTACCTCTTTATCTCTTTCCAGATCTGTATCTCAAAATGATCCTCAAGAAGGATCACATCTCATCAAGGAGGTTAGAAACATCCATATACTCAAATACACATGCAGGAAGTACAAGTAATAAACATAATCATCAGATCTATAAGTTTAACAAGTAAGAAGCATCATAATTCAAGAAATACTTATCTTCAATGAGAGGTGATCCTCTCCCTCTTAAACCAATCTTCAAAAGCCATCAATATCCATGGTCCATATACCAATGTTGCTTTCAAGTATCCAACCAGGTCTGCTAGGGATTATCCCATCTAGGGCTTCATCGAATCTCCCACAAGTGCTTGACATAAACTAGGGTTTTCTCTCCACCATAAACTAGGGTTTTCTCTCCACCCTAAACTCATAGAATCCATCAAACCCATTGAAACAGGAATCACCGATTTTGGCGATTAATCGCGAGTCATAATCTAGTCGGCGGTGAAAAGATCCGATTTGAAACTCTGTGAGTCAACTCGCATTGACCGAGTTTGACTCGTGCTCAACGCGAGTTTGACTCGCGAGTCTGGCGATTTACCCGATTATTGCCGGTTTCCCGAGTCCTGCCAGATTTCAGTTCCGCGTCCCGCCATTCTGTTGAGGTTTATGGGGTTCAGAACTTTAAGTTGTTGTTATTATTAATACATCTTACCTGACGCGCAGACTCGCAAAGCCATTCCAGTTCCACACAGCCGCAGACAACCAGTTCGGCAAGCAGCCATTCCAGTTCGACACGCAGCCGTCGACGCCACAGACTCCAGCGCTTCCATTGTCCACGACTCAGCAAACAAGTTTTGTTATTATCCAAGGTTCGTGTCACGTGAAAGGATAAATGATCTGGGATCGAATGTGTTGTTATTATCTTCGATGTGTTGTTATTAACTTCGAATGTGTTCACTGTTGTTATTATCTTCGTGTGGTTGGACCCTTAGATCCGAGGTTGACACAGTCAACAATGCTATCACTGTTCCATATCTGAGCTTCTACACTTCAATCTAAGCTTCACTACTTGAGGCTTGTCAGAGGGGTATAAGATCAATTTTCCCACAAAACTTATAACAGTCTGAGCTCACTGTCCACTAGTTTTTCCACTGTCCGAGCTGTAATGGAGGCTATCAAAGGTTCTGAGCTCCTATTGTTCACACACTTTGCCAAATGGTAATTGTTCTGAGGTATCTAAAGTTCATATCAATGGGATAATGACTAGACAGCGAATGTCTTCTCCTTGATTTTGACCGAACTTTTTTTCCTGTTCTTGATGAATATCGATGTTCTGATCTGCGTTCCTTTCTGGAACTGACCTCAACTTGAGTACCATCTCTAAAATGGTATTCTTTACCTCTAGCATTCCACCCCTCAACATTTTCATTGATCATTCCTCTCTCGTAAAGTTCATTGAAGTTTTCACAGTTAGCTTCTACGGAAGTAGGTTTTTGACTGCACCATCTATGTCTGCCATCTTCTACACCAATCCCTCCATGCCTCTTTGACTCAATTTTAATCTTGGATGATCTTCTTCCCGTGTTACCACAATTCGCTTGTGCCTTAGAAAAATCCTGAAGATCATGCATTTGTCCATTCAACTTTAAACCACAGTTTGAGCTCCAATATGAGATTGGTCCAAGATGTTATTAGCAGTGATAACACAACTAATAGCATTCATAATTATCACATGTAGGGCCTGAGCAACAGGGCACTCTTTTCTAATGAAGATAGCAAGATATATTTTTTTGGATACGTGTACTTAAGGTCATACAATTTAACAGAGTTAAAATTATTTGCATAAAATAGAATCAAACTATCAAAGAAGGCATCAGAATCTTGACCAAATATCCCTCCGTTTTGTCATGCCTTCACAAATTCAAACGTTTGCATCAAATCTTTTTTATTAAACCTTGCTCGCTTTTCTTTCCAGAAACATATCAGATCTGCCAAGTCATATCTCCCTTTTACAAGATCATTTTGCTTCTTATTTACTGGAGTATCCAATGAAATAAATTGTCAGCTACAAACATAGGTAATATTTTGTGCGAGACAGTGAAAATTCATCAGCATTCAATTAGTGAATAATCCTTCATTTCCCACTTTGAAATTATTTGTATTCCTAAGTTAGCACTGTCTACAAATGCAAATCCGAGCTTTATATGCCTCCAAAGTGACTGTTCTGTAGTCTGAAGTTAGAAGCATGTCATAAGAGGTAACAAATGACAAATAGTAAAGGACAGGCACTAAAGTTAATTTTAAATTTTAGCCTTTCAACAAGCATCTTCAAGAATGCAACTTCAAAGACAGAATGCAGGGTATGGGCAATGAAGAAAAATGCAATTTTGGTCACAATGGGGCAAGAGAAATTCATTAGCTGGAGAAAATTAGAAACTGAAATACTAAAACAAGGAAAGTGTTGCAGGTTGCAGCTATAGCAATGCAGTTTCTAGAGCTAATTATCTTCCTAACAGCAAAGAGAAAGAAAATTCTTCTATCTTGCATCTGGCATCAGAGGTGGCTTGAAAGTTTGCATTTGAAAATTGGTCTCTACCCATAGCCTGTCTTTAGAATTGTCCCTGTTTTCATAACAGTGATCCTCACAGAGTCACAACTATGATCCTATGATCTATCTATCTCCTAGACTCCTAGTACCTTAGAATACTGCTCCACAACAGTGATCCTCACTCTCCTTTCACATAATACCTATAATATATATGACATATGTTTAGTTGACTGTTGTTTACTGACATCTGTCTTCATTTAATTTTTTAAATTTCTAGCATATTTTAAATTTTTGGATCATTTTTAAATTTGATTTTTTGTTGTCTTTCACAGGAGCCACAAATTAAATAGAAGCCACGACTCCAAATCTTAACAGAAGCCACAAATTAAACACAAGTTCAAAGCAACAACAATGCCGAGAGAGATGGACTTTGCTTGGGCTTATTGTGACAAGATTCCCGGAAAATCCAAGCTCCTTTGTAAATTTTGCAAAAAGGAATGTAGTGGAGGCATTTATAGATTCAAGTTCCACCTTGCACAAATACCTGGCCATGATATAGGTCTTTGCGGCAAGGTTGACGATAATGTCAAATACCAAGCAGCCTTGGCCCTTGAGATGTTAGATCAGCATAATGCCAAGAAAGCAAAGCAAAATACTAAAATAGGAACTCTTGGAGTTGATAGTTTTTCTACCACTAGCCCCATGTCACCTCACTCTGTTGAATCCTCAATGTCGTTCCCAAGTTTTCCACACATGCCTCCAAGGCCAAGTCAAACTCAAAGCCATACGAGTCCTTCGACTCCTTCCTTCAACACTGGAGGTGGAAACATAAACACCTTTTTTGCTCCCCGCACAAAACCCGGTTCCCAACCTACCTTGGATGCCACTGGTTGGAAAAAAAATATCCATAGTCAGGCAAGGAAGGCCATTGCTAACTTTTGGTACTATTCTGACATACCTTTCCACTATGCCAGAAGTCCTTATTGGCAAACTATGATTGATGCAATTGCTATTGCAGGTCGAGGGTTCAAAGCCCCTACATCAGAGAGCCTTAGGACAGATATGTTGTTAGAGAGTGTTGAAGATGTCATGCTTGTGCTAGCTGAGTTTCATTCATCATGGGTAGAAACAGGGTGCACCATCATGAGTGATGGATGGACAGAACAGAGGAATAGAACTTTAATAAATTTCCTTCTATCTTGTCCCGCAGGCACAATGTTTCTCAAATCAGTGGATGCTTTAGACAAGGTTAAGACTGCCCAACTTATCTGTGAAATGATGGAGGAAGTCGTTCAAGAAGTGGGAGAAGAACATGTTGTACAAATTGTCACCGATAATGCAGCTAATTATATGGCTGCTGGTAGACTTTTTGAGATTAGGCACCCCACTATTTTTTGGACCTCTTGTGCTGCCCATTGCATAGATTTAATGCTTGAGGACATTGGTAAGCTTCATTGGATACATGAGGTTGTGGAGAAGGCAAAATCCATAACCAAATACCTATACAACCACACTATTGTCCTAAATGCTATGAGAATATACACTGAAGGTAAAGAAATTGTTCGACCTGCAGTGACTAGATTTGCAACAAATTTCATATCTTTGCAATCTGTGGTTGAGCAAAAGATAAATCTGAAGAGGATGTTCTTGGGCCCTGAGTGGATGGGATCTAAACATTCCAAGACCCTTGAAGGCATCGAAATTGCTGCACTTGTGTTTAATGATGGTTTCTGGAAAGATGCCGAAGAGATTATTGCTGTGACGAAGTCCCTTGTTAGAGTACTCAGGTACTTCAAGTCTTTTAACTTTTTCATTTTTTAAATTTCATTTCAAGCTTCTTTTTATTTACAATGTTTCATATTTCTTTAAATTTGAATGCTTGAACTTTCAGGATGGTTGATGGTGACAAACCCACTATGGGTTACATTTATGAGGCGATGGATCTCGCAAAGGAGGCCATCAAAAGAAGATATGGGGATGATGAGACAAATTATATGCCTCTTTGGGACATTATAGATGCACGTTGGGATAGGCAATTGCATTCCCCCTTACATGCTGCTAGGTACTTCTTAAACCCACAATATTTTTATGATAAGAGCAAATTTAATGAGGATGGGGAGGTTGGCAGAGGACTTATGAAATGCGTGGAAAGGCGCTCCCTGATCCAGAACAACAAAGTCGTGTCTTTCCCAACTACAAGATTATAGGGCACCATCTAAATTGTTTGCCTATACCAGTGCTATAAGACAAAGGTCTAAGATGTTGCCAGGTACCCAGCTTGAAGGCTTCATCAATTCATTAAATTTGTTCAAACTTTATTTTGTATGTTAAATGTTTTATTAAATTTTCTTTTCTTTTTAAGTTTTTACTATTTACTAATTTAGTACTTCTACTCACAAACCCTTACCACTTGCTAGGTCTTTGGTGGCCAAACTTTGGTAGTGATACGCCAGATTTGAAGAGATTTGCCATTCGAATCTTAAACCAGGCATGCAGTGCTTCAGGTTGTGAACGCAACTGGAGCATGTTTGAGAAAATACATTCTAAGTGCAACCAATTGACACAAAAACGCTTGAATGACCTTGTATTTGTCCATTACAATCTACGACTTCGCAACAAACAAATACTAGGTGAGACTCGAGAGCTTAAATTTGAAGGTTTCATAATCTAGTTTGTACTTTAAAGTTCAAACTTCAAACTTCAAAGTGAAACTTTAATTCACATTTCAATGTCTCATGATAATGACAGGTATGGATCATTCACCAATCGACCTTGAAGAGATAGATTTGCAAGCTACAAATGCGGCAGACTGGGTTCAATTAGATGAGCCTCCTCTTTTAAGCCTTCATGACTTGGAGAACTTTGAGAGTCAAGCAAGCGAAGGAGTGGAAGGAATCGCTTCTAGTTCTCACTCTTAAGAGTCTTAGACTCTTAGTTGCTGATTTTTTTTCTGATTAGTATGCAGTTTTTTGTAAACTTTTAGAAGCATATGCTTCTAAAGTTCTAAGGACTCAAGACTCAGTGCTTTGGATCATGTTTGGACTCATAACATATATGAGATACTTATTTATTCATGATATTTTGGACATCTATTGATATTATGCATTGTTTGGACATGCCTTTACCCAATATTAATGAAAATTGTTTTTTTAATTCAATATATGTGTATATTTTTATTTAATGAATTCAACGATTTTTTGCTGATTTTTTCCCGATCCGATTAAAACTCTTCGCTCTTTAGCCTCGCCGATTTATTGCCGATTCTGAGTCTGGTGACATTGATCAAACCCTAATCATCAAGATGCCTACGATTTTCTTCAAACCCTAGAATTCTCTTAGGTCTCCACCATCCTCTTCTTACTTGCATCAAAGGTGTCATTATTGGGGTGATCTCCATGACTTTTCTTCAGCCCAGCTCTGATAGCATGTTAAATTTTCTTAGGGCGACATTGTTCTTTGCTTTGATAATTGCATTTAATCATTAATCCATTAAGTTCACCCCATATCATCATTGCATTATTCAGATCTACACCATTATACATCAGCATATGCAATTACATAGAAAGAAACAACATCACCAACATCATCAATGCAGTGAAACATAAAAGGAACAGTAGAAGAAAAGCATGCACACACATAGAGACACTAGGATTGGTCCAAGACCAGGGCAAAACCCACTATGGGGAAAACCCTTGCAAATCTTCTTCTTCTTAGATCGTCATCAAATGATGCAGCAAAAGAGAGTACAATGATCCATAACTTTATCTATGTAGCAAAACAATAATGATATCTATGAAACAGATCTAATCATGCTAGGAATCAAAACCCTCATACTGATGGTTGTAATGTGTTGTCACAAACTGATGTCAACTGTTGTATATTGTTGTCACTATGCCGAACACTGTTGAGCACTGTTGTCACTATCAATGAGCCCAATACATATGTTTGCAACGGAAACTAACATATCCGATCTACCATATCACTGAAGTCAACTGAAGTCAAGATGTCAAACCCTAGATCTAAACTTCGGTCGCTCTCATCAAAGTTGTTTGTGTGCGACCAAAACTTCCTGGTCGCTCTCTCGGATACTATGTGAGGGCGACTATGACCGCTCGATCGCTCTCTAGAAGACTCTATGTGTACGACCGGGGCGCAACACACCTAAACCCCTTGGTCACTCCCTTTAAGTTACTATGCATGCGACCGGGACAGCTTGGTCGCTCTCAGGACCACTTTGTGCGAGCAACCGGGGACCGATACCTCTAGATCTGCCTCTGAAGCCATAGTCATTCCCATAAGCCTCTATGCCAGCATCCAAGGGTCTATAGTCACTCTCATAAGCTTATGTGTTAGCATTCAAGGACCAGAATGCCCTGTTCTATGCCAGCGATAGAGATCCAGAAGACCCTAACCTAGAGTGAAGCTTTCGCTTGTGATTTCTGACCCTTGAGTGAACTCCTTCCATCGAACCTGCGCCAACCAAGACAAAACAGAAGAGAAGATGTGTGTCCAAATGATCTTGAGGTCTCTTCTATTTATAGGCTTTCCTGATGGTTCACTTGGGTTAAGGCTGACCCAAGCAGTTACTCATGTGGTTAGGGCCAACCCATTCCATAATACATGTATGAACAAAATAATTCATAACTTAACTTTCGCTTAACCAAATTGGGTGATCTTTAGGTCGATTTTGGTCCTCTCGAAAAGAGGAATCTAATGCAATCATTATCTCAATCATTTGAGTTGTCCAAGGTGGAATTTTAACGTAGTTGCAAAAACTAACATTGTCGATACTCTATCCAACAATAGACTTCTTATTCATCACCTTGACCCATACCATTATAATATCGTGTTGGCCTCTACTCCTAAGGGCTTATAGAGATAGATCAACACACTAGCCAATTTTTGTGACTTCCGACAATTGACGTTCAAACTAGGTAAAGCTAAGCTTTTGATCTTCAATTCATCAAAGCGATGTCTTATAGATTTCCATTCTTACTAATGAGGAACAAAGATTGAGACCACAATAGCTTACACTTACCTGGGAATACAATTCATAGGGTCTTGTTTTGATTTGCGACAAGCCCTGTAGCCTTAGCTTAGTAAAGGGTATGGTTCACTGACCTTCATCGAGACATAATGCTTCCAAGGGCAATTTCAAAACATCTCAAGCAACTCTACCTCATGGGGGCCATTATCAAAACCACACTTCTCTATGGCACCGAGATCTGGGGATCAAGCTTGTTATAGACATACTGGACTAGATTAGAGAGAGCATAGACCTTGCATCTCAAACGCATCATCTAATGCTAGCGAACAATTCCACAACCCATCATTCAAGCAGAGTTTAGCATCCACTCTTACTATCTTGAGGTTATTTTACACTTGGTTTCTTTCCTTCATAATGTATGATCTCTCAGAAACTACCAATAGGTGAAAGAGGTATCCCTACATTGTACTTTTCTCCTTGAAGGCTCTTGACCTGGATCCTTCCTTGAGCTAAGTATGAGGTTGTTTTCAGAGTTACTATTCCCAAAGAGCATCTTCCCACATTCACCAAGCTATCATAGAGGATAGCTACAAAATGTATATGCAGCTCATATGGATCTCACCCGTAACAAGCCTGGGATCCAAGATGTCATTCTACCTAGAGCACATTTTGGAGGTGTGTAATGGCATGATCATCCAACCCCTAAGGCTAGCCACTGGATAGTTTTATGATCAAGGTTGCGGGAAAGCACCCCCCCCCCCCCCCACCCCCACCCAAACTCGCTCCCAAAGCACGCTCTGGGCGGGAGCGCATCGGGAGCAACCCTGGTAGCGAACTCCTACTTACTAATTACTAATTAGCTAAACCCCTAATTTTTATTATTATTGTTGCAACCCTGGTTTAGTGGCTAGTATTAGGGGATTAATTAATTAGTAATTAGGTTGAAGAGGCATGTCTTGACTCTTAATGAGACATGACTCTCCATGAAGAGGCACCTGCCTAGTAAATAAGCAGGCCTCTCACTCTCAATTGTATCATCATCTTATTCATACTTTCTAATATATATTCTTATATCTCACTGGAGATCTTTATATTCCAAGTTTTCCGGAGTAGTTAATAGGAAGTACGAACTTTATTCACTTCATTTGGTATCAGACCAGTTTGATCCTCTGGCAGCTCCACTGCTGCATAGAGCCAGGCTTGTCGATCCAGGTCTTTGGCCATCAACTTTGCGTCAACGTTGTTGTCGTCACAATTGAAGTGAAGTTCACTACACAAGATGGGAGTTTCTCCATCACTATTTTCGTTAGCGGCCCTTGGCCATAAAAAATGAAAAATAAAAATATTAAACAAAGTCTTTCTGTAGAAATAACATGAAAGAATTTTTTGGCCGACGCGTTTCGAACAAACAAGTGTGGTTCACAATCAGGACCAGATGATGAACCACATTTGTTGGTTCGAAACGCATCGGCTAAAAAATTCTCTCATGTGATTTCTACCAAAAGACTATGTTTAATTCATTATGGATCACAGACACTTGAATACAGAAATAAAAATATTATTTAGTTAAAAGAAATCATTCAACAAAAAAGGAAAAGACAAAGAAAAATGGATAGAAAAAAAATATGAACTTATACATTTAAAAAAAAAGAGAAAAAATAATTAAAAAAAAAAGTAAAAACAAAACAAACAAAAAAATATTAAGAAAGAAAAGGAATTTAAAAAAAAAATTAAAACTAAGGAAAAAAATCATATATAAAAAAAACAAAACAGTACTTTCACTCCACGCCAACGTCTCAACAAACAGCCTCCTTCTCCCCTGACAATGCTTAGCTACCAATTTTTACCACTGTCGCCTTTCAACAAATTGTCCTATGCTTTACCACCGATACCGGACCACCGATTGACTTCCAACGGAATAGCAACAGTAACACTGCATTCACTCTACCTATCGCCACACCCTGCAGTGTCGTCACCATCCGCTAACCATAGTAACTACTGCCATGATCACTTGCAACGTTTGTTGACAACCAAGAGCAGTAGCCCCAAACACGACCGACCGCAGCCACCAATATCCAAAACGAGTCAAACCCAACCACATATCTGCAATACGACAACGTTACCATTCGCACGACCATTCTCCCTTCGTTGCCTCTGCTTGCATCCAATCCCAGTCTTCTCCACAGCCATTTCCCTATGAATCTTGTCGTCCATCATCACTTACCCCGACAACCGTGTTTCATTCTATAGACCGTCACGTCGTGGGCTACGTCCTACTCCCTTGTCATTTCATTACATATCAAATTAAATCCAAAGTTCCTCATTAAAAATATATTAATATTTTATTTGTTGATAAGTTAAAGTGCCATTGACGCTTCGAAGCTTATTATTGCTTGGTGAATAGAGACATCAAATGTATACTAATTGGTGCTTCTTTTAAAAGAAGAAGAAAAAGAAAAGAGGTATTGAAAAGGTCAAAATACAAGGGTGTGTCAAAATTTTAAAGTTACTGAATATATATATATAGCCCCAAGGGTTAGCTCAACCGGTCAAATCAATGCCTCGCCGATTGGGAGGTCACAGGGTCCATTCTCCCCAAAGCCCTTGGGGTTAGGCCTAGTTATTGGCCATAGGGCTTGATTCCCTTCGGGGTCAATCAGCCGGGATATTTCCGTGGACGTAGCGGCCACCCAATGACTAGGGTGTCCGTGAACCACACCAAAAAAAAAAATATATATATATATATATATAGGAATCCATAAAGGTGTTCAAGTTAATTAAAGTTAATTAAAGTTAATTAAATCCTAAAGTTCATCCAAAAAAAATAGAGACCAATAATGAAAAATTTCCTAAAACTTTTAGCATATGTGTCGGTGCGCTATTTAAAATCAAAGTATCGCTTGCGGGAAAGGATGTTATCATCTCTATTGATCCTACTCAAAATAATAATTATGTTAGCACTAAATGTGCTAACCAATAAGTGATTCCTAAATCAAATATAATTGAAACGAATTTTTTTGACACAAGTGACAAACAATACAACATAAGCAATCTACAACAAAGTATTGGAGACTATACTTTTGTCAAGCAATTCACCATTAAAACCTTATTTTGCGACAATAGTGATATAATTTTGGGTTCGCCTTGGATCAAATCACTAGGATCTTTTTTCCTAAATATGAAGAAGAAGTTTTTGACATTTTCCCACAAGAAGAAAAAAATAATGCTACAAGATGTTACCTTGAAGCCAGATTCAATGATGCTCGAAGACATACAAGAAATTTCAAAAGTCATTCTTCAAGAAAGTAAAAACGCGATACAAAATATGCAAAAGGAAATTGACAAAATCACTAATGACAAGAATGAAGAAGTTACTCGTCTCAAGGACCACAACGAGAAATTATTAACGCAAATTAAGAAACTTAAAAATGACAAGAAATCCTTGAAAAACGAACTAGATGAATTCAACCTGAAAGGCATACCGAAGTCTTCAGACATAATCGTCCAAGTTGAAGAAAAAGAAACGAATACCGAGCGAGACAATATTAGAACTCAAGAAGATGGCAACCCAGTTGAAAGGAAAACATATTCTAAAATTGCAGCTGAAACTATGAAAAACCCAAGTGAATATTTTATAACTAACTCGATGACATCAGAACCTGAAGTGAATCAGCATCTTAACACACACATGATAAACGAAGGACAAACCAAAATAACTCCTTATCTACATTCGAATCACAAGAATAGACATCTCAATAAAGCTACATATCTATACCATGCTAAATATAAACGACAAACTGATGTTCCGAAGAATATTAATGGCAGTGCAATCCATTCATGTGATAACAATTCATCACAATTTTTTAATCACCACAAGATTCCACAAAAGATTAATTTAGGATGGTCAGATCCATTCTCAGTGCGACAGTTTTGTTTATCACTTAGAGGATCATATCATCTTGCTTTGACAAAGATGACAATTCCAAGACAAGAAGACATCTGAAACAGGAAAAAGAGATCAGGCATTTCATCAGCAAGCATTGAGGACAAATCTTTTAGAAGAAGCAATGTTATGAATAAAATATATAGGAAATAATGTAAATGATAATACTTATGAATAATGATTAGTTAATTAGTAATTAGGTTGAAGAGGCATATCTAAATGAGACATGACTCTCCATGAAGAGGCACCTACCTAGTATATAAGCAGGCCTCTCACTCTCATTTGTATCATCATCTTATTCATACTTTCTAATACACGTCTTTCAAAAGTCACTTTATGTGAAAATGTACTAAGTACACTTTATATTATCAAATTGACTTTTATATTCTTAAAGTGACTTTATGAGGAAAAAGTAACCATGGTACTAAAACATTAAAAGCGAGTTGTCTTCAATGCGACTTTTTGGAAGCTTTTCCAGTGGACTTTTCCGGTCTAATTTCTCTTAAATTGGCAACAATTCATTGAAATCACAAGTTTGATGGGTAACCGCCCGACAATAGAAGTGCCCTTGGGGTTTTCAGTGTGTTGTATCCATATATACAGTGAAAAAACTAGTTTAAATAACACAAATCAAGATTTCACCACAAATTTTTTCGCCGGATTCCAGCACCAAAAACTCCAAAATAGTCGCACTAAAGACAACTCCCATTAAAAGTACTAGGAGTCTAATTAATAGAAAGGGGGACCACATGAGGGGTCAAGTAGGGGTCTAATCTCCATCCTTGATCTAAATGGTTTGAGATTAAATCTCAACCATTGGATCTTAGGGATAGGGTTCCCATCTAATGAAGAAGACAAAAGGGAGGAAAAAAGAGAAAGAGGCTTATTATTCTCATGAGAAGATTGAGAGGAGAAGAGGGTTGAATGAAGGGAGGAGAAATTGCTAAGGAAGAAGGGTTTGAATTCTTTGAAGACTACCAGATCGAACTTCAAGCAGAGAAATTGGCACGAGTTTCTAGGTTAATACTCCAGCTATTTGAGTCGAATTGATGTACGATTCAGTCCAAGTTTGCAGCCAAATTTTTTCTGAGTTCCAGCCTCTTCTAGGCCGAGTCTTGTCGCTGAGTTCGGTCACTATTCCCACCAAATCAGAGACCGAGAATTCCAGGTCAGTAGACCAGCTCTGAAGCCGAGAATTTCAGTTGAGTAGACCAGTTCTGAAACCAAGAATTTCAGGCGAGTAGACCAGATCTGATGCCAATAATTTCGGGAGCAAACCCAGTTCTGAGGCTGGGAATTTGGCGTGTAGATAGACCAGAATAGAGGCCGATAATTTTGCATGAGAGAAAACCTAGAACTATCCACTGTCAGCAAATTTTTGGAGGCTACTTCAATGCAAAATTCAGAGGATTCTAGTCAGATTTTAAGGCTTGAATATCAAGGAAAATTACAGCTATCTTCAGGCGCTAAATTCGTGGTACTGGTATAGAGAATAAGCATAAAGTCTGAGCAAGTAATAAACCTCTGTAAAGGACTGTGTGGTGGCTTCATTCTGCTTGTATTCTCATAGTGCCTACAGCAAACAAATCAAGGGAGATAAGTAACCTTTTTTCTGTTATAAAAATTCCTTAAGAAGCAAAAATAAAGCCTCCCTTCAGAACTGGTTTTCCCCAACAGTGGGGTTTTTCCAGGGTCTTATTGACCAAAATAATTGTCACAAACGTACGTGTTTGCTTATTGTTCATTGTATTAGCTGAAAGTAGAAACACTCTTTATGTTTCAAATGAATGCTTGATAATTGTTTTATCAGAAAGTCAAAACATGTGGATTGGGCTTAAAAAACCTTTGCAAAATTTGTAAACTGGGACAGGGCGCAAAGCATTAAAATTGCTACGTGGTATCAGAGCCAAAGAGAGCTCAGATCTGAAAATTTTCTTCAGCTGATACAAAGACCAGCAAGCAATTCTTCTGCATATTCAGTGAACAGCAGTCACTAAACCTCAGTCAGAAACCCAAAGCAATGTTGGTTAAGAGGGAAGAGACTGCCTAGTATCCGACTTGCTCCATTTTGTTGGTGCGAGGGTCATGGCAACAGGGTTGAGGGTAGAGGACAGATTGGTAGGGGCTGATAATTTTGGCCCTTGGAATGTGAGAATGATGCTTTTACTAGAGGAATTTAAAGTATGGGACATTGTAGAGGCTCATGTACAACCTCCTACTGATGCTACTCAGTCAGCGGAATTCAGCGTGAAGAATGTGAAGGATAAACAGATCCTTCTAGATGCCATCAAGGACCACTTACTCCCTCATGTGACTGGGATGAGATTTGCTTACCAGATGTGGGAGTCCTTGGTCACTTTAAACCAGAGTTCCAATGAGAACAGGAAGATGGTGTTTTGGCAAAAGCTAGGAAACACCAAGATAACTAAGACTGACAGTGTGACCTCATACCTCTCCAGGATCTCACAGGTGAAGGATGAGTTGGCTGTTGTGGGAGAGGCTATCTTAGAGAACTAGTTGGTCAAGATTGCATTGGATGGATTCACTAAGAAATGGTATGGATTCACACATGGCATTGTGGCCGGAGAGCACTTTCCAAGTTGGAGGAGTATGTGGGGTGATTTCATCCATGAGGAAATCAGGAAAGTGCTAAGGTGGGCAGCAAGAGTGGTGGGGGAGGTGACGAGGAGTATGTCGCCCTTACAATGAAGGGCAAGAAGAAGGCCAAGAAGGGGTCTTCTAGTGGAGCAAAGAAGCAAAAGGCGCAGGAGAAGGACATGAGCAAAGTGAAATGCTTTGCTCGTGGGAAGATGGGTCACTATGTTATTCAGTGTCCGACCAAGAAGGGTAGGAAGAAGCAAGGAGTTGCAACTTCCGCAGAGGTGCACGATTTCAATTCCAGATTTGACACTGGGTTTGCCTTATCAGCAGAGGTGGATGAGTTTGCCTTGGTGGTGAGTTTAGCCACTCATGTTACATCTTCATGTGCATGGTTTGTTGACATTGGAGCATCCTGCCATATGATTGGAGTGAGAGAGCACTTCACGAATCTCTCAAAGGATGACATTGACTTGGAGGTTGTACTTGGAGAAAACTCCAAGGTCAGAGCAACAGGAGTGAGGATAGTACCACTTCAAAGGGAGCCACTGCCTCCTCTAAAGGTGAAAAATGTTCTTTATGTTCTAGGGCTGAAGAAGAGCTTGATATCACTCTCTAGCTTGGAGGACAAGGGTTATGAAGTGTTGTTCCAAAAGGGACAAGTATTAATATATCCCAGAGGATCTAGTATCGAGTTTGCTCGTGTGATGGGAGTCCATAGTGGGAGACTTTACCGGCTTATGTTTCAACCTATTAGAGCTTTGCTGAGGCAGACTACTAGTAATGAGTTATGTGAGCTTTGGCATAAGAAGATGGCCCACTTGCATCATGGAGCTTTCGAGATGCTAAGGGAGATGGTTATAGGCGGAGTTCAACACTGATCATCATGATGCATGTAAGGGGTGTACTTTGGGAAACTACATCAAGACACCTTTCTTGAGCATTTACAACGAAGCCGCAGGTATCCTCGACTTGGTACACTCTGATGTATGTGGTCATATCTCTCATGTATTGTTATGCTCTTAATCTGCAAGATGATACAAGAATACCAAATATGCGCAGAGATATACCCAGAACATAGAACAGTGAGAAATAACAGCAGATATTTTATTATTCAGAAAGTAATGTTCACTTGCCTCTTCGAGGGGGCAACCTCCAATAGAGCAGAGCTCGATTAAAAAATAAGACACGATGCTCCTCGCAGGGAGTCTCTATCCTTTATATATGACTCATACATGTAATACCATGGAGCAATACCATAGTTCTTATTAATACCATCTATCTAATACCATGGCCCATTTGCAACTAACTGTGGTCCCGTCATTAAATGCGGGTTAACCACTTACAATTATTAATATGGGCTTTATTGACTCTTTACTTAACTATAACTATGACTCGATCCTATTACATAAATAAGGGGGTTAGGGTGGGATCCTAACATGTATCATTGACTGGATGTGAGTACTATGTGACCTTCATTGATGACCACTCCAAGAAGACCTGGATTTTCATTTTGAAGACCAAGGATGTGGTCTTCAAGAGGTTCCAAGAGTTTAAGGTTCTTGTAGAGAACCAGATAGGGAGGAAGATCAAGGTGTTGAGATCATATAATGGGGGTGAGTATACCTCCAGGGAAACAGAGTTTTATAGGAGTGTGGGCATCAAGAGGGAGTTTATAGTGCCTTATAACCCCAAATAGAATGGGGTCGTAGAAAGGAAGAACAGCGCCATAGTGAGTGCATCTAGAGCGATGTTGCATGATCAAAGTTTAACTTTCTTCTTGTGGGTCGAAGTGTGTAACACTGTAGTATATTTGCAGTACAAGAGCCCACATAGAGTCTTGGTGAGCAAGACTCCTGAGGAGGTGTTTACCAGCAAGAAGTCGGAGATTGGGCACATCAAGATCTTTAGGCGCCTTACATACTCACAACCCTAAGGAGAAGAGGACAAAGTTGGAACCCACTGCAGAGAAGGGTATCTTACTGGGTTATAGTGAGACCAACATCACCTATCGTATATATATTCTTGTACAAAGGAAAGTTTTCCAGAGGCGGGATGTGAGATTTGAGGAGGAGAGGGTCTTGAGGAGGTCTCAAGAGGTTGATCAGGTAGAGCAGCAGGCTCCTCAACCGGGGGCCACACCACAGGTTTCAAGAGCATCAGGTGGTACATCAAGATGAGGAGGATCATCTGCTTCAATGGTGACAAGGTCTCGGACTCCAGTATCGTTGAGTGTAAGATCACCTGGTGCAGGATCGTCTAGTGCAGGATCTCATAGTCCAAGATCTCTATTGGTTACAGCAAAGCCTTCCTCATCAGGAGGAGAGGCACCAGTGGAGGATTTTCCCATACCACCATAGGAGGCTACTACAGGGAAGAGGAAGCCAAGATGGCTTTAGGAGACCCTAAAGGAGGCTTAGGAGGCTATTGGGAAACCCTAGTGGTCAGTGAGAGAGAGCATACCACCAGAGGTTGGGTGGCTTTGTGGCAGATGTTGTCGAGACAGAGGAAACTAGTTTTTAGGAGGCTACCAGTAAGCAGATCTGGAGGGATGTCATGGTGGAGGAATATGCGACCTGAGGGGAAGTTAGTGGGGACTTCCAGGTGTCTCTATAAGATCAAACATGCTGCAAATGGCAGTGTGGAGAAGTCCAAAGATTGTTTTGTAGTGTGGAGGTTCTCACAGCTAAAAGGAGTAGACTATGAGGAGACGTTCGCACCAGTTGCTCATTACACTTCCATTAGAGCAGTCATATCTATAACAGCAGCGATGGGTTGGAGGAATCATCAGATGTATGTGAAGACTACCTTTCTCAATGGTGTTATATAGGAGGAGTACATTGAGTAGCCACGGGGCTTTGACGTGCATGGGAGGGAGTCTCATGTGAGTAGGGTTAAAAAAGCCTTGTATGGACCATAGTTTTCAAAACCGTTTTAAAAAACCGGTTACCGGTCTAACCGGCCGGTTAGCAAGGCCGCCGGTCTAGACCGGCCAAAAAACCCGGTTGGAAGGCCCCCTTCGCCCAGTTTTTGCCCTAACCGGTGGAAAACCGGCCGGTTTAGGACAAAACCGGCCGGTTGGTATCAAACCGGCCGGTTCCGTCCTAAACCGGCCGGTTTTAGGCATGCTCTTCAAATGAAACAGTTTACTGATCATATAAAATACCACTGGTGACTGGTTAGAAGGCTGTCAAGGTTTACAAGATGTACATGCAGTTCTACAGTTCTATGATGAATATGAGGCCTGATCTACATCAACAGTATGTGTCTGCAAAGTAAAACATATGAAGCAATCACTGAATTTGCTATCAGTGATTTTTCATTCTTGTAGACTGTCCGTGGACCGGTATAGGTCTGCAGAAAATCAGAACTATTGGTCTCAGTATATCTTGAAGTTTGAACTTGAAGACTCATTATAGATTAATCAGGGACTGTAAGGTATCCTTAAATCCTTAAGGACAACGATGAACAGTCTTCAATCATGCCAAATGAAATAGTGCTAAAGCAAGAAGAAATGACAAGAAGTACAATATGGATTGTGGCTCAAAGCAAGTCATAGCCACATATAAGAAATGTGAGATCTTTACTCATATACTGAAAGACTGAAGTGTGGAAATATTATACTGTGAATCTTGCATTGCATATGATTACTGATGGGTATTTGAAGAACTGTATCTGTGATGCTCACCCTTGAAATAGAAAATGGACCACTTTCACTAGCATGCCTTTGGAGAAAGCACATTGTGGTAAAGGGAGTTCTATCACAGTGGAAATGAGACCAAGTACTTCTTCAGTTGAAACTTGAGAAATCAAAGGTCCTCCCTTGAAAAGGTCAAATCTTTTGCAGCAGGCCAAAGACATAAAGGACATGTTGGATTGAAGATTGATGCCATATGCATTTACTACTATGAACACTTAGCTTCTGAAATCTAATGCTAAGGCCTGAATAATGAAGATCATTATTTGCACAAAATGTTGCTACAGTGATTTGGAAGCAGTGATGGACTTCATCACATGAGCAAAGGCTCTAGGGTTTTGACATTTGGGTGTGAAAAAGGAACTTGTGAAATTGGAAGGACTGTAGGCCAATGGCCTCATAGCTTGCACCATTGTTTTTGGACTTTATAGGCCATTTAGAGCCTCATTTCTTATGTATTTTGCTATTTTGTCGATGATATGTATTGCACTCGGTGCCATTTTGATATATTCACCTTTACATGGTATATAAATGAGCAAACTTTGCATATTTTGTCTCTATTGGCTTGGAATCATGGTTTTACATCTTAAAAATAGTTTTGTTTCATTAAAAATTAATTATTTAATGTTTTTTTAAAACCGGTTCGTTTAGACCAAACCAGTCCCGGTTAGACCGCTTCCGGTCGGTAAACCGGTTCATTAGGTGGACCGGTCCGGTCACCAGTTCCGGTTTTAAAAACTATGGTATGGACTAAAGCAGGTGTGGAGGGCATGGTACGAGAGGATAGATACCTACTTGCAGCCATAGTTACCGAGTTCGAGTTCGAGTTCGAGTTCGAATTCGAATTCGGTACGATATGATAAAAATTTGAATTAAAAATATCCAATCGATAATAAACATCTTAAAGAGTAGTATGTTTATTAATTCCGTTTTTTATTTAATTTAAATTTTAAATAAATTTTATTAACTAATATTTTTAATAATATAACAATGTTACAAGTAAAAATCATCTAAACAAAATTCCTCCAAAACTTCTCTTTTTCAGATCTCAAATATAATATCTTTTTTAATTTAGAAATTTATTTATGTAATAAACGCACATTTATAAAACAAATTTATCTATAATTTCTCAGTAAAATATATAATCTTTCTATAAATTAAAAAACTAACACCAATAAAAGAATCAAACACTTTCAAAGATTCTTTCCTTTCCTTGTAACTAAGTTGGGAAGACTAAAAAAACATAACTTTTCTAATTTTACTTTTATTTTCTATATTTTTGGCATCTCGTTATCTTTCTTTTTATATATCATTCTTTCTTTTCCTGGTTGCTAAGTTCCCTTTTCCTCGTTGCTAAGTTCCCGTGACTAAAAAACCATAATTTTTCTAATTTCACTTTTACTTTCTATAGTTTTGATATCTAGTTATAGTGCTTTATATATATATATATATATATATATATATATATATATATATATATACCCTCCTTTATCTATTTCAGTTCATCAAAAACGTTTCTTATTTTTTATTTTCAAGAACGTTTCTTATCGAGGGAAGGCACAGAACTTAATATAGGTCAGCACTAGTTCGGCTTACCTCCTGGCAAGAAGAAGGGAAGGAGAGGCGCTCCCATCTAGCTATTCCAGTAAATTAACACGTACAAATCCGATCGAATTTAGGCGAATTTGGTAACTATGCTTGCAGCAAATGGGTTTCCAGAAGAGTGATGCAGATCCGAACCTCCATTTCATCATGGTTGGTGACGATCCACTCGTTTTGGTTCTCTATGAATGATTTGTTTATTACAGGTGAAGACATACTCATCCAGCACTTCAAGAGAGATCTGGGTTCAGAGTTTGATATGACTGATATGGGGTTGATGCATTATGGGTTGGAGGTTTGGCGGAAGAGTCACTTTAGAACCAGAAGGTATCATATCCACCAGGTAAAAGAAGCTTCAGTCTCGTGTAATCAAGGAATACTTGATCAAGTGGAAGGACTTACCAGAAGAAGAAGCTTCTTGGGAGACTGAAGCATTTTGTTAACAACATCCATCGTTACGTATGCTTTGAGGACAAAGCATTTTTTGAGAGGAAGGCAATGTTATATAAAAAAAATTAATTAATTAGTAGTTATTAGGCAAAGGGAATGATCAAATATCATGTCCATTCACCAAGATACACCCAAGGCAATATAAATATAGAGGCCTCCCACCAATTCTAATCATCTTCTATCTTTTAATAATAATAAATATGAATTCGCTGAATAAGCTGAGTTAATTGCACCACAGAGACTGGGTTCGGAGAGGAGCTATGAAACTTGAGCATATATCCACTAATGAACAGGTAGCAGACATTCTCATCAACTCATTGCCAAGGGGCAAGCATGTATTCTTCAGAGATAGGATGAGAGTGGTGAGAAACACCTTCCTCAATAAGAGGCTGTGTTGAAAATGGTATCAAGGAGGTGTTTCCTAGGCATTTCGCCTTTTGGCCTAGGGAAACACATAAATCACCTTTTGTCTAAGTGATGTTATGAGTTTATTAATATCAAGGGGCTAAAGTACTTTTTGTGTGGAGATGTATTCAGTACTTAAGTTATTAAAGTCACATGTGTTTTAAAAGTCACTTTATGTGAAAAAGTACTAAGTACACTTTTATATTATGATTTATCAAAGTGACTTTTATATTCTTAAAATGACTTTATGAAGAAAAAGTGACCATGGTACTAAAAAATTAAAATACTAAGAGTCTAACTAATAGAAAGGACACTAGCCACATTCAATGCATCCTTTTCTCATTGCCGTCTGGCCCCCAAAACACTACAACTTGAAAAAACTAAAATGGAAAACAGAAAATGTGGAATTTGATCCATAAATACATTGCAGGCACTGGAGGTGAAAAACTCCTAACTACTCACCATTGGATCCAACCCCTTTGGGGCCTATGAAGATAACTCGAACCAAGTTTGTGCTACAGAATTGGAATAAGGCCCCATAACATGATCCATGAACTCCAATAAATGAAGGTGTCAGATTGCAAGTATAAATGGATATAACATCAGGTTTTAAATCATTCCATATACTTTCAACAGAAACATGTAAGTTCTTGAGAACTCTGTGTAGTGTTTGTCACGTTATGCATCTGTGGATAAAAGCACACTTATTTTGTGTGACTCTTTTTTAGTTTCATTGTTAAATGGGATTTCAGACCGTGCTTAAATTTTATATTCTAAAAGTGCCTACTTAAAGTTAGAAACTTACATATTCAACCAAAGGTTTTACTAGAAACTGAAGGAGAATTAAAACCAATACATATGAATGTAAGCACAGAAAAGTGAAAACACTAACTGGAGTTCATGGACATAATAAATAATTATTAAGGTAATTCTTCAAATCAAGTCAATGGCAAAATAATCAGGTGCTTTCACCATGACATAAAGAACGCAAAAATAAAAATATTTCTAATATGAACAGCTATTTTATCTCAATATTCAGAGATAGCTGTGAAGGGCCGATTTACCTTAACATTGACTGGGGAGCGTAAAACAAATACACGATGAACATCAGCATCAACAGCTTCACCAGGACCAGGCTGAAGATCAGATGTGTCCTTCAAAACCTGTGCACAAAATGACACTAGCTTTTGCTCTGCTAGTTCTCTGAGCTTCCCCTCTTCCTTTTTAATGTCCTCGTGATTGGATACATTAGATGCAGATGAATCATCTAAATTTGAAATATTATTTCCAAAATCTTCACCATTCAAGTTATCCTGCCCAGCGCTTTTATGTAATACTTCCAAATAAATGCATGTTGCTTCAATTTCCTGACGTAGAATATTGACAGGCAACCTGTTCAAAATATACAATCACCTAGTAAGCCCTGTATAGTGCATTGAAAGCAACTGTAAAGGGTAAAATGAGTAGGAAAAGTTTCTTGCCTGTCCGCTGGAATCTGATGCATTCGCATCCTAAGCTTTGCAGATGAATTGTAAGAAGCCGCAAAGTCCAAAATAGATAGCAATATATCCATTATAACTATCTTGTGAGAGGGCTGTAATCTATTCCAATGGTTTTTCTGCGAAGCATTATCGTCACCACTAATATATCATAAAATAGCTTAAAGAAAAATGACTGAACCATATCAGGATCAAATTAGATATATTTACAGGCTGATGAAGTGCAATGCTTTCACTGAGCTCATAATTGCACTGCCATTACCCTCTCTACAAAGTGGGAAACATTACTTTGCAATGGAAATACTACAAGAATAATAGCACAGTGAATGGACAATTTCTAACATTGCCAATGCATATATCAATATTTTTATCAAAATGAGAGGCATCAACCAACTATTAATTTTCAAAACAGCAAGTTTGTATTAAGAGAAAATATATCTCGGGAATAAAACAAAGGGTCCAGATACGATTGGTTATTTAATATAAAGAAGAAAAGTACTTTATTTTTACACTAAAATAACTAGGCCATAACATCGCACAGAAAATCCATTCACAAAGAAGATGTTATTAACATGACAATACATCAGATATTGATGAATAATCATTTTAGATCAACAAGTACTAGGGAATCCCACATTCTGATTAATAAATAAGATATTGTCCTGACTGTCTACTATCACAACTAACCATCATAACTGATTACAATCATACAAAATAACATTACAAAACAAGTTATTACACTTTTTCACTCTATGAAACCTGCATAACAACATCAACTTGTAAAATATTAAATAACTCAACTAATCTAATTGCGGGGTCTCTCATTCTGGTCACTCCAAGTAGTAAGTCGGGCAGTCAAATACAGTCTTCTTTCCACCATTACTTGACTTCAAAAATATGCAGGTTTGCAATATCAGAACAAACACTTCAAGCATCATCACTCAAATCCACCTTCATAAAAAATTCAAATCTGTGTACCTACAAAAATTCTGTTAGAATTTTCGGTAGCTCCTAAGGTATTTCCGAGAAGGATAACCACCAAAAGTGGCTGGTTGAGAAATTTACCTAAAAGTGGGTTTTGGACCCAAGATGTGGGTTTAGGACCTAAAAGAAAGAATTATTTATTCTAAGGGTTGAGAAGCGAAAACCCTAAGTCTAGAGGTTTCCTAAGTGACCCAAGGGAAAAGGATAAATAGAGGAGATCTAAGGTGAGGTCTCACACATTGTGTGCAAGAGAGATGTGACCTCTCTTGTGCTAAGAGTGCCCTAGGAGGGTCGAGTTCTGCTCATGAGGTCCATTTTATCCTTGGAGAAGGCCACAGCTCCTGTTCTATGAGGCAAGTCTAAGATCAGCAAGGGGGCCGGGTTTGAAGAGCTAAGATCTGGCCGAGTTTGTTTAGGGCCTGATCTAGGCCAAGAAACAGATAAATCCAAGCTGCTAAAGGAGGCCGATTGCCTCAGTCATTGTGAACACAAGTCTAAAATAGGGCCAAAAGCAGACCTAACATCCATAGCAATCATCTCAAGGGGAATGACAAGCCTAGAGGAGGAACAACAGCCTGAAGAGGACACATTCAAGAGGTTTCTTTCTGTGTTCGACAGAGGGTTTCTGTCTAAGAGGAAGGACGCCTAATTTTGTCCCTAGCCGAGGCTTCCATGCATCTCTATCTGCTGGAATAGAATGCTGCAAACTCTCTGTGTTGTCTGGCCAGAGAAAAGGGTGTACTGGCACTTGATTAGACTCTATTATGCACTGGTAAAGAAGGGTTGTAACCCTAAGGAATGTGACGTTAACCCTCAGATTGTACACAGGCAGGACCGAGGTGGATTAAGCAGCAGTTGAGCCCTTGTGCAGTTCAGCTGAGATATTTTGGTGGTAAACACAGGTAAGAGGAAGTTGATGTTGCTTGTCCGCAAAAGAAAAGGGTTTCTGAGGTGGTCGCGGACATAGTTTCAGAGGGCAGTTAAGCCCCGGGGTCTGTAGGAGCCAGTAAAGGTACCTCAGAACCAAGCAAGGTCAACAATGGTTAAATTAGGTGGCTGTTACAAGGAGAAAGGTTTGTTGAGCATTGTTCATGAAGGCTGTTCACAAATGCAATTGTGAACGGCGAGTTTTGGATGGCTAATGTACAGTCATCTAGAAGGATCTAGTGACTGTGGGTGCTAAAGTGATTTGGGGCTAATCATACAGTGATCTTAATGGATCAAGATCTCCGTGAGTAGCTGATGTTTAAGGGCTGTTGTACAGTGCACTTGAAGGAGAAAAAATACACTGTGAGCAACTGGTGGGCAAAGGGGTATTTCTCTGTGGTTAAAGCTAAGTTACCAGAAACGCCAGGCTAACCTCGCAGAAACGCAGTTTGGCGTTTTGGATCCGTAAACTGGTACAAAACGGCTAAAAAACGGCATAAAAACGTATTTGTAGCATTTCAGAATTTCGGAAGTTGCGGGTTGGAATCCAAAAACGTTTTTAGGGTGTTTTTGTAAAACGCATCCATTTCCGCTAATTTTTAATACCTATTATTATGTAATATGATCCCTGGGAGGCC
Source organism: Pinus tabuliformis (assembly GCA_031772625.1). Taxonomy (NCBI): domain Eukaryota; kingdom Viridiplantae; phylum Streptophyta; class Pinopsida; order Pinales; family Pinaceae; genus Pinus; species Pinus tabuliformis. Next base: position 51,728,278 of record CM062813.1, read on the forward strand.
ATGCACGTATTAATACCATTTTATGGCAAGTTAGAGGCCGTGTGTGCACTGTGGGTAATACAAAGGGTACACCACCTGGTAGACTATGCCCATCTTCAAGAGATTGTGCCACTGATGTTGGGCATTTGCATAACAGTTTGGACACCTGCTGAGTGGTGAACTATGATAGAGATTGTCAAGTGTGATCCACGACACATGAATCTTTCCTTCCTTCCTCCCATTTGTTGGCAACGTATGATGAAATCCTTTGGTCATATTTATTTTAAGTTTTGGCACGTGGAGGATTATTTTACTCATATGCTTTACATGTTTACCATTTCTTATATGCTTTAGAGAATTGTCCTCTCATTTATGTTCAATTAATGAATGGTACATAAGCTAAATTGGAGCATGACTGTATGCAAATGAGACTCCAAAAGTTGGACATTTAAGGAAACATACCATTCATGTGAATGCACTGAGAACTATATGACATTTACTGTCAAGTAAATTGTAGAGTAAGGGTTGAGCTGAAGGAGAGAGATCTCTACAATCTTGTTGGCTAATTGCATAGAATACATAATTATTCCCTCATTGGAGTCACCAAAATGGAAGCGCTGAGAATCCATTACACACGGAACATTCCTATTGAGTGATACATCAATGTCCTTTAGTAATGTTGAAGCTATCAATTCATCAATTTCTGCAACTGCCAAGTTGTTTGATCATACTAGAAAGCAATTGAATCCATGAATCCAGGTCTTTAAAATAGTTGTTTTATATATGTGTGTGTGTGTGTGTGTGCGCCATTTCCTGCCATATCGTATCCAGATTTTTTGAAAATTTGTCGTATCTGTTTCATACCCCGTATCCATATCCATTTCAGTGCAACTTAGGGTTAAAGGAGGCAAATAACCTGCCAGGTGTCAAGACAAATGAGGACTGAAATGGCTGGTAGTAAGAGGACATATTCAGCAAGTGACTTATGTTTTGTTATTGTCTCTTATTGGGCAGATTGCAGATCTTAAGTAGCAGAGCGCAAACCCTAGTTTTCTATACCATGTATACTAGTAGTACTAGTAATCAAGGGCCATGATTCCTGGTGCGGGAGCTCCATGATTCTTTTATTGATGGATTAATAAAATAATCGAGCTTTGGGCTCAAATCCTTGTGTACTTAATTGATTTCACTGCTAAAGATTTATGTTGTGAGAAGTGCTTGTGAGTTGAGGGTTCCTAGTGTGTTTGTGTGTGTGATTAGCCTCCGACCAGATTTAGGACCTAAGGAAAATTCAACAAATTCAACTGATGTAATGGTATCTCACTAAATCACATTGGCTTTCATGGTTTTGTTTCCCCTGCTTGGATAAATTCTATTTTCGTAATTGACATAATTCATGCTATAACTGATGAGACTTAGTCTATTGAAAATGTGTGAAGAATGAACATGCTTTATAATTGTACTTGACTACACTTTTCTATTTTATGTATTTTGTTCGTTAGTGCTTTAACTTTTGTGCATTTGCATGACTTGGTCCAAATTGATCTCCCACTCACTATACTTGTATTTTATTGGACACCTTGTCAAAACTTTATCACCCTCCCATGGCTTTGTACTCGTGTATATAGATAATACAACTGATAAACAGTATATGTCCTCATCAAAGCAGTGTCCTTTAGGCTATTTCTCAAGTTGTTATATCATTGTGCCCTAAATCTGCACATCATAAGAATCCAAACTTATATTAGCTTTCTTCTAAATAATAAAGGTCTTACGGAAGTGTACTTGAACTTTAGTAACTCATATCTCAGCCCTCCCCTTCAATCATTAGACCTTATATCACCCTTGAGCCCTTATTTGTTGAATATCTTGTTGGTAATTTCATTACGGAAGCCTCTCTTGTGGGGATAAAATCCACCACTAAACAACTAGAGATAGACCATTAAGGTCAGGGTGGTGGCTGATCTCTTGTTGTCATAAGACATAGGTTTTCCACTAGGGCTTTGCACTAGGCTTGCTAGTTTTTGTGGTAACAAGATCAATGATGACATCCTAGATCAGTGAGAACAAAGTTCCGTGGAACTTAGCTCAGCAAAGGTGGAATGCATGACAAGCCAGTACTACTAGTTGTGAGGCTGGAGAGAATAAACTCAGTATTAGACGGAAACATGTGTATTTTTTATTAATGAATGAATGATGGTTGTTTACAATGAGGTCCCTGGCTTATATATTGCCATGGGTACCTTTACGGGAAAGGGCATGATCTTACGATCGTGCCCTTTCGTCTAATTACATTAAATAATTTTTACATAACATTGCCTCCCTCTTGAAAAGATGCTTTGTCCTCAAAGGATATGTAGCAACGAGTGTTTTTGGCGAAATGCTTTTGTCTCCCAAAAGGCTTTTTCTTCTGGTAAATTCTTCCATTTGATAAGGTATTCTTTAATTACTCGCAATGTTCCAACAAGTTTCCAAGACGAGGAGGCGAGGGAGCAGGGATACACAAGAGCGACCTATGCAAAAGCCCCCCACCAATTTTTAGGAAACATGGGGGGACGTCGTGGTCCTAAAAACTTATAAATATAAAATATATATCATTGAAATTTTAACATTTATAATGTATTATTTTATAATGTAATTTTCTTTATCATTATATAATATATATAATATAACACTTACATCATGAAGGATAAATGATAAATCAATGAATCATATAACTGAAACAAATTTAAAACGAAAAGCATGATATCATATAATCATACATCATACATGTCAGTTTGTAACTGTACAGTGTAACTACTAAGTTACTAATAATGTACAATGAAAATAAAATTATAAATGTTTAAAGTTTTAAAATTTAAACCATATTGATGTTCAAATTATGAACATTGAATACTGAATATTGAAATAAAATTATAAAAGTCAAATCTGATACATCAAGAGTCAATTTTATAGAGTCAAGACTCAAGTCTAACTAAAGTCTTAAACAAGTAAGAAAATAAGTTAATAACATAAGAACATATGAAAAGATAAATGAGCATAATTGCTCAAGGTAATGCCACGCTAGTCTCTGAATCCAGTTGTTGCATGAATAAATCAGGATCAACCATGTCACCATCTGAATCAAAATCACTTGCATTCTCAAACATGCTAAGTGGCACACCAACCAACCCTATTTGTGTCTCATCAAGGCTCTCCTCCATATCTACCTATGCATCATCCTCTGGATCAACATCCCATCATGCCGCTAGACCCTTCAAATACTCAGGTTTCTTTAAAAAAAAATGTTTCGTTAAAAAAAATTCAAATTTTGTCCAAGGAAACGACCCTTTACCACCCCAGACAACCCCCTTTTGAGGATTCGACCCTGAAATTAGAGGAAACGACCCCTTCCGAGTTTCCTCGCGTACCCTGCTTTTTGGGAGTGTGGGGAAACGACCCCCGGTGGTCCCCAAGTCCCCGGAGCACGAGGGAGCTAGGAAACTCGGCCCCTATGTGGGTGGACGCGACCCTGTGAAACAATGATTACTCGTGAACGTAACTTCTCCCTGGTGGTGATGATCCCATCTAGTTCTAGAATGAGCTTGCCTTCATCATCTAACATTGGCAGGGTATTTTGTGTTGATTGTTGCTTGCCTAATGCCTTTTCAAGACAAGATACATGAATGTGAACTCGACTATTATCAAGAAGGCTTAAGCTATATGCCACTTGGTTGATCTTTTTGTTGATTTGGTATGGTCCATAGAATTTCGACGCCAACTTGTTTTTACCCTTCTACTTTAGGGATACTTGTTTGTAAGGTTGAAGCTTAACAAATACCCACTCTCCAACTTCAAATTCTCTTTCCAATCTATGTTGGTTGGCCTGTTGTTTCATGTGATTCCTTGCAATACTTAGATTTTCTTTCAATGCTTGAAGGATTTTCTAGGTCTCTTCCAACTGGTCTTTAACTGTCGGAACTCTAGTTTCGGTGAAGGCCAAGTCCTTCCATTTAGGAGGTTCATAGCCATACAAAGCTTGAAATGGGGTCATTTTTGCGGAAGTGTGATATGTTGAATTGTACCACCACTCAGCGAGGTGTAACCACTGAGCCCACTTATTTTGTTTATCTATTGCATAACAATGAAGGTAAGCTTCTAAGCATTTATTGACAGTCTCAGTTTGTCCGTCTGTTTGAGGATGATATGTTGAACTCATGTTGAGGTATGTCCCAACATGTTTGAAGAGTTCCTTCCAAAAATTCCCTTTAAATTTGGCATCTCTATCACTAACAATGACTTTGGGAAAACCATGTAATTTGTAGACATTTTTACAAAATATCTCAGTGATCTCTTTTGCTGAATCTGATTTCTTCATCCCTATAAAGTGTGCATATTTTGTGAGTCTATCGACTACTACGAGAATTTTGTCCTTCTCGTCTGACATGGGTAATCCCTCAATAAAATCCATTGATACTTCTTCCCACTTTTGATTAGGAATATTCAAGGGATGGAGTAGGCCAAGGGTCTTAACACTTTCGCTTTTATTCCTTTAGCACTGATCACATTCTGCAATATATTTTTGAATGTCATTACTCATTCCTTTCTAGAAAAAAAATTGACGTGCATTATAGTAGGTTTTAAAGAACCCTACATGTCCTACTGAAAAGTCATGGGATTCCTTGAGGACCTTGAACTTAAATTTAGACTTAGTGCTGAGGTAAATTCTCCCTTTATATCACAAAATATCATTTTTCCATTCGAATTTTGGATTTTTAGTAGGATTATTAATTATAGCACATGTTTCTAGGTCCTTTGCATATTCACTTTGGATTTCATTAAGATATTATGGGATTATAGTTGAGGCTGCAATCAAGAATGTTCCTTCATCTTTTTTGGACAGAGCATCTGCCACCACATTGTCCCTTCCCCTTTTATGTAATATCTCCAAGTCAAAATCAGCATTTTTTTTCAATCCACTTTTGTTGTTCTTCAGAGAGTGTTTTCTGTTGGAGGAGGTACTAGAGACTGTTATGGTTTGTTCGTATGGAGAACTTATTTCCCAGAAGATATTGCCTTCACTTGGCTAGTGTGTGCATAATAGCGAGCATTTATTTGTAGACTTAAGACATTCTCGCTTATTGAGCTTCCTGCTTTCGAATATTATTGGATGACCATCTTGCATCAATAAATAGTTTTGAAATACCTGGAATTGCTAATACAGGTGCATTAGACATAAATTCTTTTAAGTCTTTGAAACACTTTTCTTCTTCATCATCCCAACGAAATGATTTTTTCTTTAGAAGGTTTGTTAGAGATGCAGTTACATGGGCATAGTTTTTAATAAACCTTCGATAGTATCTAGTTAACCCTAAGAAAATCCTTAACTTGGATATGTTAATTAGTTTGGGCCACCCTCTTATAGCCTTGATTTTATTAAGATCTAGTTTTACTCCTTCCTTGGATATTATATGTGCGAGGTACTCTACTTCCTCTTTCCCAAAAGTGCACTTGGATTTCTTAGCATAAAAATGATGCTCTTCTAATACAGTGAGAACTTGTTCTAAATGTTGTAGATGTTCCTTCCAAGTTTTATTATAAATTAGAATATCATAGAAGAACACTAACACAAACTTCCTTAGATATGGACATAATATCTCATTCATGGTAGCTTGGAATGTTGCTAGAGCATTAGTTAGACCAAAAGGCATTACTTTAAATTCATAGTGACCTTCAAGTGAACAGAACGTAGTTTTTGCTATGTCTTCCAACCTTATACTTATTTGGTAGTACCATGATCTCAAATCTAATTTTGAAAAGTATTTAGCTCCATCTAGTTCATCCAACATTGCATCGATAAAAAGAATTGGAAATTTGTTCTTAATCGTTATCTTGTTTAGCCCTCAGTAGTCTACACATCATCTAAATGATCCATCTTTTTTTGAACTAATACAACTGGAGCATATGGTCATAGCAAGTTAAACACTCCAAAAGACATGGAATATGAAGATCTCCATTGAAGATATATATATATTGAAATGTATGAATGAGAATGATGGCACGGGAGACAGAAGGAAGGGTGGTGAATCAATCTGCTGATGGTGCACAACAAGAGCAGTAAAACTGTGAGTTGTACCACTATCGACAAAGGACAATCTGCTCTGATACGATATGGAGTGAATAAACTCAGTATTAGACAGAAACATATGTAATTTTTTATTAATGAATGAATGATGGTTGTTTACAATGAGGTCTTTGGCTTATATATTGCCATGGGTACCTTTTCGGAAAAGGGCATGATCTTATGATCGTGCCCTTTCATCTAATTGCATTAAATAATTTTTACATAACAGAGGCCATCGAGGTTTTCAAGTTACTAGTAGGTTTGTTCGATCAAAATTTGGAACCTACAGTCATTTATTATTATAGTCAAAGTTGTATCAAACACTGAGAATCCAATGTTTCATGACAGGTCCAAGCACATAGAGATCATATATCACTTCATATGAGACAAGGTTCGGAAGGGAGTAGTGAAGCTCTAGTATATTCCCACAGATCAACAGGTAGTTGATCCTCTAACCAATATGTTGGCAAATGGGAAATTTGAGGCATTTAGAGATAGATTTGGATTCATGAAAAATTTCTTCCTTGGTAAGAGAGGCGTTGAGAAATATAACTCGAACAAGAACTTCCACACATGTTCAATACAATGTTGCAAACGTTGGCATCCAAATAAAATCAGCATGGGTCCGGAAAACCAACAAATCGTAATAACTGAGAAAATATTGGTAAAAGTGAGCAAACATCAGCTTGGCCAAAAAATCGTGATTTTGTGATTTTTTTCGCAATACAATCAGGATATTCGCAACACTGGTTCTAAGTATTTAGCTGTTGAGTCTAATACGTTGTACTTCATCCCACAAATGACTTAGACAATGAACAATCTCAAAAATAGATTAGGATTTCAGTAGACTAGAATTTCAGCTAAAAGTATAAAGACAGTTCAAGATAAAGGGTTTAGCAACATTTGAGATAGAGGATTTAGACACAGTTGAGCGAGTTTTCAAAGAAAGAGCGAGCAGATTGGTTTAGGAAGGAGGATAAGCCATGCATTAGTAGGCTTCAAGGGTAGACCCATACAGCCATATGGATCTGTATGAACGGTTCTGTACAATTGTATGGACAGTTCACAGTCATACATACCGGCTGTACAATCATACGAGAGACCGTACAGTATGACCAGATCAGCAGGTTTTACTGTTTTTCTGTTTCTCAACCAAGCCACACTTTCTCAGCAGGCCATACAGTTCAGTTCAGGGTGATTTGTTGACTGTGCAGCTGCTGGCTTCAGCTAACCAGAGGTTTCCTCATAGGTTTTTTAAAAGAATGAAGAGCTTATTTTGAAGGAGAAATTACCAATGTGTGTCAAACTATTTTATGTTTCTGCTATTGAATTTTCTAGCAATTGTGATTCATGCTATGGTCTGAAATAGTCTTCCATTAATCAAAATTCAGCCATTTACTTGTTTAATTGAGATCATAAGAACCGAAGTCATCTAAGGCTTGGAAATTTTACAAGAATGTTTAAACCACTTGTTTGGTAATGGCTTGCCATCACGGTACTATAGAGGGAAATGAGTATGGCTTCACGCCAATAGAGCAAAATTAGGCCAATACAGGGAGAAAATGGACATTCAAGAAGGGTTCCAAACAACATATGCTAGATCTACTGCGTTGTGAAACATAAGGTTGTCAAGAATTTAGCAGAAGTTGGAGGAAGTTGGGTCATCACACTTAAAATAATCACGGTTAAGAGGCATGGAAGCAGCCTGTCGAGATATGCCAATCTAAGAGGACAACAATAGTATGCCAAGAAGGGCTGAGAAAAATGGAGTTGAGGATCCTTAGTACCTACAATTGCTTGCATACTAGAACACAAGATGAACTATAGAGTGATATTTCAGCACACAAAGATTTTGTTCTAAAAATTGTTAGCCATTTTTTTTGGGATTGTATACCACTAGCTAAAACTGTAAAAGCTGACAACTTTGGAAATAGATGGCCACCAACTATTATTTGAAGATCAGACCACCTACTAGAATACAAGTCAACCAACCAAAGGAAGAAAGGAATTCATTATGAAAATCAACCAAGAAACTGGAGATGTAGACCAAGAACAGAGGAACACCAGTTTCGTAGACAAAACATGCAATCAAACAAGACTTCATTATCTAATTTATTAGGCATTAAGAAGATTAACTATGTTGAAAAAGATAGAATATGTTTGCAGTAGAATGAACAATTGTCATGGAAGGTTAATTCCTTTATAAAAAGGTCTCTAATAAAGCTGTGTTCCAATTATACTAATGGAAGCTTTAAGTATAAGAAAATACGTATAATGTCATTTATCATAGTGTCTTATTTAGATCCAACAGTTCTTAGATTAATTCAACACTCAAAAATCTGGGAGGAAATCCACAGGGCAAAAAAAAAACTACTGTCGATCAGCTTTTCAATACTAACAAGATATATGAAAGCCAAAGCTAGGACGACCAATGAGACAGAAAAAACTACACACGTAAATAAAATAAATATTCAAACAACATTTACCTGGATACAGTCAATTGCACCCAGCAATAGAAGTTGAGTAACACATTTCCCTCTTATACATGTCAATATGGGGTTCTCTTCACTCTCCATGGGCACTGGCTCTACAATATCAGGTACCTGCTGAGCAATGTAAAAAAAATGAATAAGTTTCTCAATCCACAAAAGGAAGCTATTTTGTGATGCAAAACAAACTTTGTAGTGCATGCCAACAAACGCTTATTCCCTTTCAAATCTCTACAAGTGTGCATGCCCCAAAATATAACATAGTTGATGGTTCACAAGAGAAAAGAATTGCCATTTAAGTTCATAGATAGTCAAAGCATTCAACATGGAGGACAAAAACCTGTCAATGGAAATGACAACCCCTAGAATGTAAAGGTGTAAATAAATGTGCAATAAAAAATAGCAATTTAGAAAAATGCAAGAATGCAAAAAACAATTACCAAGTATCCTCAGCTGCTCCACGGGTAGAAATCATGCAAGGCCTATTGGAATATTCCATCCATGAAGGATAGTTTTTCTAACATAATGACAAATCCTCACAACAGAATGATGAGAAAATACCATTCATCTCCTCTAGCAACAATGTTTTCCTCATCACATAAAGTAAAACTTTACTAACCAAGCCTAAAAAAATTTGTAATAAAATCACATCCTATAGCTCTAGGGCATGCCATTGTAGAAATGGCCTTACAAGTTGCCTTCAAGAAAATGATGTGAAGAAGTTCCAACAACAACTCAAGTCCCTCAAAAGCATTGTATCTATGATCTTGAGTTGCAGTCAAATACACCAAAAGCAGCACTACATGCTTCATCTTGTTCATGCTATGTAAGCAACACACAAAAGTTGCATTTGAAGGCCAACCTCTATAACAATGAGTTACTCATCTCTACCACTAATAGGAAATGACAGTTAAGATGGACCCTTCAAGTATATAAATAAGCTACATTAGATACTTTTAATTTCGCACAATATTGAAGATCAAAATATACTGTGTACCTAAAGATTCTATAGCCTTACAATTTTCTTTGTGTCCATTCCCACTAATCTTGTAACAACCAATGAAGGATATTAATCAGGAAAAACATACCTTTTTATTCAAGTACAATGGAAACATCTGGATTACTCCTGGCTATTTCATATTCCTCTCTAGAATAGTTCAAAACTTCATTAATCTTCCTTGGGGTTGATTATCATACCACAAAGGACCAGTCGATTTGTACACTTATTGCTTTCAGATGTGCACAGTTCTTTTTGGACATCAAACAAAAATTATAGTGAAATAAACCACAAACACCCATATCTTATAATATTACTTTGTATACCTAATATTTGCTCATAAGACACTATCAACCTACTAAGATTACTCCAAATAAGCCCAACTCCCAAATAGACTTTATTAATAAACAAAAAAGACCACACTCTAGAGCTCCTTGCCATGGACATATCTGTAATCCCATCTGTCGATGATTGATGCACCTCATATACCACTTCTAGAAATGCCAATTACCACCAAAAACATTACACAAAGCCCTAGTGTAGTTGATTTCTCACCAAGTTAAAAGTTGTCTAGGATTCCTTAGTAGTTGCAGGATGTTCTCACTCTTAACACTCTTTACTATATGGCTTTTTTGTTGTTTTCAAATGTAGGTCAGAGCTAACGTATGCCTGGACTAATGCATTGTATTTTTTTAACATTCCTGATTCATTTTACTACTTGTGGCCATCAATCACCACTAACATATATTCTTTCTTCTCAAACTCCAAAGAGTATATCTTATGAACGGCCTACTGTTTAACAATTGAATGTAAACTACGCGATCCTAGGAAGAGTGTTCTACAAGCTTTCTAACCAAAATGCAAGGCATGCAACAAATAAATCCCATATACATAGCAAGCACTGGTTGAGCTACAAGTAACCTCAAGAGAATTTTCTGTACTATGATTACTCCAAATACGCCCAACTCCCAAACAGACTTTATTAATAAACCAAAAAAACCACACTCTAGAGCTCCTTGCCATGGACACATCCGTAATTCCATCTGTCGATGATTGATGCACCTCATATACCACTCCTAGAAGTGCCAACTACCACCAAAAACATTACACAAAGCCCTAGTGTAGTTGATTCCCCACCAAGTTAAAAGTTGTCTAGGATTCCTTAGTGGTTGCAGGATGTTCTCACTGTTAACTACTCTTTACTATATGGATTTTTGTTGTTTTCAGATGTATGTCAGAGCTAACATATGCCTGGGGCCCTGGACTAATGATTTGTAAGTTTTTAAAGTTCCTGATTCATTTTACTACTTCTGGCCATCAATCACCACTGACATATATTCTTTCTTCTCAAGCTCCAAAGAGTATATCTTATGAACGGCCTACTGTTTAACAATTGAATGTAAACTATGCAATCCTAGGAAGAGTGTTCTACAAGCTTTCTAACCAAAAATGCAAGGCATGCAACATATAAATCCCATATACATAGCAAGGATTGGTTAAGATACAAGTAACCTCGAGAGAATTTTCTGAAATAATGCACCATTTTAGAAGGGTAGATATACAACTTACTGACACATTGGAAAATTATATTTCTTCAGTGAACAACTATGAAAATGGAGACTAGACTGGTTGTTCAGATCTCCTTCATGAAGAAGAGGCAACGTGCTAGCATCAAACTTTCAAACTGTTGCATTAGTGACAAGTCACAAAACAGGTTTGCATCAAGCTTTCAAATCGTAGTGTTTGTGACATGACAGGTTTGGAATCACTTTATAGGAGTCAAAGAACATATGGAGATTCAGGCTATCAAAGCTAACATTTTGAGGGATGCTTCTTTACTCTCAAGACAGTCGAGGTTTAGCCATTAGAAATAGAGGTAACACCCAAAACACATATCACTTAGCCATGGAAAAAGCACAAATGCCCAAAAGATTGAGCATGAAGTAAATATTTCAAACAAAATCGGAACAAATGTAACAGATGAGGGACAAAGAAGGCTGAGAGTTAAATAGTGATCCTTTGCAGAATATATGAAAGCATCCATATTTATACATAAATCAAGATAGAAATGGCATCCATACTACATTAATGATTAAATATTCAAGCATAAACAATCTAGAATCTAGATTCTATAAATTACAAACATACATACAAATTTTTAAGTCATATAATAGAAAGTAAAGTATCTCCATATGGAATGAAATGGGTTATCTAGCAATTGTCAACATTAACAAGACCAAATAGTTATGTTTACAAAATTGACCATCTACACACCAAAATATCCAGACCAAAAGGTCCAAAACAATAAATTGAGTTAATTGCTTAAATGGCTCTCTACAGAAGAAGTGTTCAACAATTGTGAAAGCACCCATGCTGCCAAATGTTGTAGCTGTGGAGTAGCACCACCATGCATGTTCCACCACTCTTCGACAAGCAATGTTCAACCATCACTTATATTGGGATCCTCATCCCTAGTATCTCCCTTCATTCTTCTCCACTTGTTTAGCCTTTCTCTACCTCGATCCTCTAGGGACATCAATCAACACCACCAAATTTTGATCAAACTGCCTAATCCAAGCATTAAAATGTGGTAGAAAATGCTTAACATGCTTGATCACTGATTTTGGTTTGAGTGAAAGGTACATTTTTGCTAAGGCCATGACAAAGGAGTTCAACAATCAACACCACCAACAATTGAGTGCGTGGATGGCTTGCTTCTCTTGATTAAATGCCAATTGCACACCCTCATAAGTGATAGAATCTAATGAAATGTCACAATTCCATTGATCTTGAAATCCTGAAAACTGTTAAGTCTGCTGGGTTTTGAGTGGGATCTAAAATTCTACTTTCTCCATATCAAGGTTGCACGAAACAGGGAAACGGGTACGAGTTTCCGAAACGGGAAGCGATACGAAACGCGACCTCCCCAAATTTTGGAAACGGGGAAACGCGAATATATATATATATCTATATATATATATATATATATATATATATATATTAGGAATTTAAGAAATATGTGCAATCATAAAGCATATATGATACATTCTAATTTATTACATTATGATAAAATTGTCAAATTGTCAATGCATAGACTATAAGTATCTAAATTTACATCACATTTACTCATGAATAATCACATAATGAAAATAGAAATATCCAAAATCAGCCACGAGAAATTTCTAATTTTTTGTCTCGTGGTTGATTGGGAGTCTCCTCCTACATAGTCGAATGACCTTAGTGCTCTTGATTAAATACAAGTTTCATACCCTAGTACCCTACATTCTCTTGATTATTGGGAGTCTCCCCTGCATAGAGGGCTTTATTCTCTCGATTAAATACAAGTTCCATACCCTAGTACATGATAAAATCCAATGGAAACATTGAAATCCCCCCAATCCTGAAATCCTGAAAAACAGATAAGTCTGCTGGATTTTGAGTAAGATCTAAAATTCTACTTTCTCCATATGAAATCCAATGACGGCGAAACCACTCTCAAACATCCTGAGTCATTTCATGGTAATGTTAAAAATTTAAGTAAAAGGATGAAAATGAAAAATAAAGGAGAATATCACTTTTACTTTAAGAATTTAACATTACCATGAACTGCATATCAACACTAGGGCAAACAAATGTAAGAGATCTACATTAGAAAAAAAAAAATTAAAAAACAAATGTTTTTTTGGGGGAAACGTGGCCCGTACGGCCTGGAAACGCGTTTCCGGCCGTACGGCCACGTTTCCGTTTCGGGAAACGTGGCCGTACGGCCGGAAACGCGTTTCCAGGCCGTACGGTACGGGGAAACGCGTTTCGTTTCGTTTCCCCTGGCGAAACGCCCCCTAGGGCCACGTTTCCTGCAACTTAGCTCCATATGTAGAATTCTCCATATGGAATATAATGACGTTGAAACAACTCTCAAACATCCTAAGCCAATTAATAATAATGTTTGAGAGTCGCAGCATCTAGGAAGCATCTGGGGAGCACCTAGGGAGCATCTAGGAAGCATGGCAGGAGCACAGTCAGCACATAGAGATCAGTTCGACATGTGGTAGTTCGGAAAAAGAAGGATTCGTGCAAATTGAGCCCGATGCACAGTTTTGGGGACGCTTCAGCCACAGTTCTGCACAATGCACGATTTCGGGGACGCTTCAGCCACAGTTTCGCACAATGTACAGTTTCGGGGTTTGGTGTATGTGGGAGGTGTATGTGGGGAGGGATGGTTCCTACAACACTATGCTATACCCTGTTGAGATCATCCACTTGAGGAATATTTTTCTCCAAGGGAAATTCAAGTGGTATTTCATTTGACCTATTTCTCATCAAGGCACTGAAATTGGCAATAAAGCTTTGTTTTCTGATGAATTTCCTCCAATGTTATCAAAACTGGAATGAAACTAATTGAACCAGCCAGTCCAACTGATTTCAGGACCTGACTACTCCAACGAGTGGCATAGAAGTCGAAAAGGTCAATTCAATATTGAACCAGACAGTTTTTGTACGAAATCGGCCAATTCGGTACTAAACCAACCCTTCTTCACCAAACCAGCCGGTTCCATACTGAACCATCCCCTTTTCACCAAATCGGTCAATTCAATATCAAATTGGTTGATTCAATACAATATGACTAAGAACACTAGAAACTCAATTTAAAAGGAAAAAACAATAAGTCATGAGTGGGGCAGCCCAATATTCCACCAGCGGACCCTACTAATGCTATAAAATTAATGGTAATGTTAAATTCTTAAAGTAGAAAGATTAACTTTTTAACATTACCATTTATTGTTTCAGGATGTTTGAGAGTGGTTCCAACCTTGAAGGATTTCATAAGGAAAAAAATAGAATTTTAGACCCGACTCATGATCCAGCAGACGTTACAATTTTCAAGATTTTAGGATTAGGGAGGTTGCAACTTTTCCATTCGATTTTGTCATGTATGAGCATTTGGAATTAGCATTGAATCAAGAGCACCAAGCCCTCTATGTACCTCAATGTTGGTGGCATTGACTGTTTAACTCTTATGTCATGACCCTAGTAAACATGTACACATCACCGAAACAAGAACCTAATGTAGGAATCTACATGCTAAGTTCCTCAAACAGAACACCAAAGGACACCGCTCACAAACAAATCACAGATCAATACACCAGTATTGTTGATGTGGTTAAAACCCTCAAAGAGGGAAACAGTCCACGGCCTAAGCCAACGCGGTCACTTCAGGCAATTTATTAATAAAAGAATGAAAATTTACATAAGTTTCTCTCATGAACGGTTATCCTACAAATGACCCTCCATGCTCCTTAAATAGAGATCATGGACCAATCGGGTGTTAAGCCACGGATCAAGTGTCGATAATACCGAGGAGAGAATGAACCGTCGGATCACTACATATCGTGACAGTCAAATTGTAAGTTACAAAAGTACATAGTAAAGAAACACACTTTACCTAACTCTACACTAGACCAAGTTAAGTATTATACTTAACTATTTCCTATGTGTCGGAATATCCTAACATCCCCCCTTTAAGAACAACTTGGGATAGGATTGAAGGATTTACAAGTATGACACAATAGGAAAACGAAGGAGGCACTAGAGCCTATCCCCCCTTAGTGAGAACTTCCTGAACTCCAACCATAAATCGAAGTTTAGTAAACTTCGCCTCTATGACAGCCTTTGTAAAGATGTCTACAACTTGATCATCTGTTGAACAATATTGCACTTCAAGAACATGGTCGTGAATGAGCTTTCTGATGAAGTGCATGTGCAGTTCAATGTGTTTGCTACACTGATGTTGGATTGGATCTTTGCATAGTTGAATGGCACTTTGATTATCACACCAAAGTGCAGTCGGATGTTGTTGCTGAAAGCCAAACTCTGATAGGATCTGACGAAGCCACGGGGCTTCCTTCCTAGCTTCTACGGCACAACGATACTATACTTCTGCTGAAGAAATGGAAATGGCACTTTGTTTCTTGCAAGCCCATGTAATAGGTCTTGAACCAAGAGTGAACACATAACCTACAGTAGACTTCCAATCATCAAGGTCACCAGCTCAATCAGAATCAGTGAAACCAACCAATAGAGGAGATGCTTCTGCACTGTAATGAATCCCAAACTGAACTATACCTCGAACATAACGAAGTATTCTTTTAGCTGCTTTCCAATGACTTTCATGTGGGTTTTGCATAAACCGAGAAATAACGCCAACAGCAAAGGAAAGGTCAAGACAAGTATGGGTCAGATACAAAATTTTTCCTACAAGTTGACGGTATAAGGTAGCATCAACTTCAAGGGAAGTATAAGTGACCGAAAGTTTGGCTCTAGACTAAAAGGGAGTAGGGGCTGGCTTACAGTCTTCCATGTGAAAATGGCGTAGAAGATCACAGGGATACTTGGACTGGGAAAGGGAAATACCTTCCTTGGATTGCAAGACTTGAAGACCAAGAAAATAATGCAAGTGTCCTAAGTCTGTCATTTCAAACTTCTTTTTAAGGCTAGACTTCACATGGTTTATAAGGTTGGGATCACTACCAGTGAGGATAAGATCATCAACATAAAGAACAAGAATGATAAGAGACTTGCCCACTTTCTTGGTGTAGAAAATATTGTCAGAATGACACCTAGAAAAGCCAGTTTCTAAAAGAAAGCTATCCATTTTGGCATACCAAGCCCGAGGAGCTTGCTTGAGACCATAAAGGGATTTCTTAAGCCGACATACAAGGCTAGAGTTTGTTTGTATAAAGCCAGTAGGTTGTTCCATATAGATTTCTTCATGCAAGTCCCCATGCAAGAAGGCAAATTTAACATCCATCTGATGGACTTCCCATTTGAAAGAGGCAGCAAGGGAAAGAACAAGGTGGATAGAGTTCATTTTGGCAACAGGGGAGAAGGTTTCAGTATAGTCAATGCCTTCAACTTGTGAAAAACACTTAGCAACAAGACAACCTTTATGTTTATCAACTTTCCCATCTGGTCCATACTTGGTTCTATAAACCCATTTGCATCTAACAAGCTTTCGTCCCTTTGGTAGAGGAACAAGATCCCATGTATCATTTGCCAATAATGAACGATATTCTTCATTCATAGTTGCATCCCAATCTGAATGACCTGAAGCTTCTGCAAAGGTGTCAGGATCATAATTCGCTAAAGCTTGAGCCAGTAAAGAAGAGGCTCTATCGAATTGAGAATGTGTACGTCGCTGATCTGTAGGATCACCGGCAAGAGCGCCTGCTGCATCCCGAGTAGCACAGACTCATTTTGGAAGCTGAGGAGCTGAAGAAGGATCCTGAGAAGGTGGGGGGGATTGTCATCCTCACTTTCATCATCTAAAGAAGAAATATTTTCAAAAGTAGAAGAGATAGAGAGAGGTGGCACATCCGTCGAACTAGGCTCGTAGGCCGATATATTTTCAGCAAACTTTGCATCTCTTCTAATGATAACATTTTTGGACTTAAGTGGAATAAGTCTATATCCTTTGACATCTTCAGAATATCCAACAAAAATACATTTTTCACTCTTAGGTTCTAAAGCTTTATGTTTCTCATCTAGAATATGGGCCCATGCTTCACTTCCAAAAACACGAAAGTGACTTACATCTGGTTTAATTGAGCTCCATGCTTCTCTTGGAGCGATATTCTTTAAAACCTTAGTAGGAGTGTGATTTATTGTGTAATTTGCACAGTTAATTGCTTCTGCACAAAAATTAAGACTAAGTCCTTTAGATTGAAGCACACAATTAGCCATTCTTCCTTTCAGCTACTTCATTTTGTTGTGGAGTATATGGAACAGTATGTTGCATTTGAATTCCATTCTCAGTGCAAAAGTTGATGAATTTGTTGTTAACATATTCTCCGCCATTATCAGATCTTAGCTTAAGAATTTGATGTCCAGATTGTTTTTCAACAAAGGCCTTAAAGGCCAAAAACATGTTAAATACTTCATTCTTGAGTTTTAAGAAGTATACCCAAGTGCGTCTGGAGAAATCATCAATGAAAGTTAAGAAGTACTTGTAGCCAAAGAATGAAACAACTGGAAGTGGACCACATAAATCACTATGCACAAGCTGTAAAGGCATTGAGGTGTGCCAAAAGGCATGTTTTTCAAAACTATCTCGATGATGTTTTCCGAGAACACATCTGGAACAAACACCATCTCTACAAGATACCATTGGAACACATGTCACCATATTTTCTTTACATAGATTCTGAAGGCAGCGATAGTTTAAGTGACCAAATCGCTCATGCCAAAGTTTGCTCACTTCATCATTATGAGCAACAAAGACCGAGGGAAGATTTGATGACCCAAAGTTGTTAAACATATACAACCTTGTAGAATCATCAGCAATGCCAGTAGCTAAAATCTGTCTGGGATCTCTTAGGTCCTTAATTACAACATCGTGAGGTGAAAATCCAATGATTTTACCTTCACCTGAATGAGTTATCCGATATACAGATAGAACGTTGCAAGATAAGGTTGGAACACATAATACATCATTAAATTGACCATCGTCTATATGAACAGTTCCAGTTCCTACAACACTAAGAGAGCTATCATCACCATCATATATATTTTTTGTGTTACAATCATTTAAAGAAGAAAACATGGCTTTGTTTTTGGCCATGTGATAAGAAGCTCCAGAATCAATGAGCCACTCATGAGAATTAGAAGAAGAAGATACATTTAGTGCATATCCAGACCGAGATGTTTACCAACCACATGCAGAAAGTGCTATTCCTGAAGATGAAGTTGAAGTTGAAGAGTGCTCCAAATGGATGTTATGCTTCTTCATTGTTGCTTCCAAGGCTTCCATCTTCTTAAAGCATTTGGATTCTAAGTGGTCATCTCGATTACAAAAGTAGCAATGTCTATTAGTCTTCTTCCCTTTGTTTTTATTTGCCTTATCATTTTGTTGAAATGATTTTTCATTTTGAGGTTGAAATTGCTTAGGACCCTTGTTTGGTTTACAACCATTCTTTTTAGGATACGGCTTCTTAGGATTCTTTGAATTTGGTTGTTGCTGGGCGGCTAAAGCTTTCTTAGAGGAGTTTCCAAGATTAAGAAGACCAAGGTGTAAGATTTTTTTTATTCTCTTATTAAAGAATCACAAAAGGGATCAAAGGAAGGGGACTTGTAGGCTTGTCCTTGAGAAATGAAGGCTTCTCTTGTAAAATGGAAGGTTGAAATAAACACAGAGTGGGTTGGTCCCAACTTAGTAAGAATAGAATAGATAAGGTTACCATCTTTCATAACCTTAACACCTTCCAAGAAAAGTCTAAGGGTCTTGAATTTTGACAGAAAATCTTCAATGGAAGAAAAATTATTGGGGTCCAATCTTCAATGGTTCTAGAAGTGCCAACTACCACCAAAAACATTACACAAAGCCCTAGTGTAGTTGATTCCCCACCAAGTTAAAAGTTGTCTAGGATTCCTTAGTGGTTGCAGGATGTTCTCACTGTTAACTACTCTTTACTATATGGATTTTTGTTGTTTTCAGATGTATGTCAGAGCTAACATATGCCTGGGGCCCTGGACTAATGATTTGTAAGTTTTTAAAGTTCCTGATTCATTTTACTACTTCTGGCCATCAATCACCACTAACATATATTCTTTCTTCTCAAGCTCCAAAGAGTATATCTTATGAACGGCCTACTGTTTAACAATTGAATGTAAACTATGCAATCCTAGGAAGAGTGTTCTACAAGCTTTCTAACCAAAAATGCAAGGCATGCAACATATAAATCCCATATACATAGCAAGGATTGGTTAAGATACAAGTAACCTCGAGAGAATTTTCTGAAATAATGCACCATTTTAGAAGGGTAGATATACAACTTACTGACACATTGGAAAATTATATTTCTTCAGTGAACAACTATGAAAATGGAGACTAGACTGGTTGTTCAGATCTCCTTCATGAAGAAGAGGCAACGTGCTAGCATCAAACTTTCAAACTGTTGCATTAGTGACAAGTCACAAAACAGGTTTGCATCAAGCTTTCAAATCGTAGTGTTTGTGACATAACAGGTTTGGAATCACTTTATAGGAGTCAAAGAACATATGGAGATTCAGGCTATCAAAGCTAACATTTTGAGGGATGCTTCTTTACTCTCAAGACAGCCGAGGTTTAGCCATTAGAAATAGAGGTAACACCCAAAACACATATCACTTAGCCATGGAAAAAGCACAAATGCCCAAAAGATTGAGCATGAAGTAAATATTTCAAACAAAATCGGAACAAATGTAACAGACGAGGGACAAAGAAGGCTGAGAGTTAAATAGTGATCCTTTGCAGAATATATGAAAGCATCCATATTTATACATAAATCAAGATAGAAATGGCATCCATACTACATTAATGATTAAATATTCAAGCATAAACAATCTAGAATCTAGATTCTATAAATTACAAACATACATACAAATTTTTAAGTCATATAATAGAAAGTAAAGTATCACCATATGGAATGAAATGGGTTATCTAGCAATTGTCAACATTAACAAGACCAAATAGTTATGTTTACAAAATTGACCATCTACACACCAAAATATCCAGACCAAAAGGTCCAAAACAATAAATTGAGTTAATTGCTTAAATGACTCTCTACAGAAGAAGTGTTCAACAATTGTGAAAGCACCCATGTTGCCAAATGTTGTAGCTGTGGAGTAGCACCACCATGCATGTTCCACCACTCTTCGACAAGCAATGTTCAACCATCACTTATATTGGGATCCTCATCCCTCGTATCTCCCTTCATTCTTCTCCACTTGTTTAGCCTCTCTCTACCTCGATCCTCTAGGGACATCAATCAACACCACCAAATTTTGATCAAACTGCCTAATCCAAGCATTAAAATGTGGTAGAAAATTCTTAACATGCTTGATCACTGATTTTGGTTTGAGTGAAAGGTACATTTTTGCTAAGGCCATGACAAAGGAGTTCAACAATCAACACCACCAACAATTGAGTGCGTGGATGGCTTGCTTCTCTTGATTAAATGCCAATTGCACACCCTCATAAGTGATAGAATCTAATGAAATGTCGCAATTCCATTGATCTTGAAATCCTGAAAACTGTTAGGTCTGCTGGGTTTTGAGTGGGATCTAAAATTCTACTTTCTCCATATGTAGAATTCTCCATATGGAATATAATGACGTTGAAACAACTCTCAAACATCCTGAGCCAATTAATAATAATGTTTGAGAGTCGCAGCATCTAGGAAGCATCTGGGGAGCACCTAGGGAGCATCTAGGAAGCATGGCAGGAGCACAGTCAGCACATAGAGATCAGTTCGACATGTGGCAGTTCGGAAAAAGAAGGATTCGTGCAAATTGAGCCCGATGCACAGTTTTGGGGACGCTTCAGCCACAATTCTGCACAATGCACGATTTCGGGGACGCTTCAGCCACAGTTTCGCACAATGTACAGTTTCGGGGTTTGGTGTATGTGGGGAGGGATGGTTCCTACAACACTATGCTATACCCTGTTGAGATCATCCACTTGAGGAATATTTTTCTCCAAGGGAAATTCAAGTGTTATTTCATTTGACCTATTTCTCATCAAGGCACTGAAATTGGCAATAAAGCTTTGTTTTCTGATGAATTTCCTCCAATGTTATCAAAATTGGAATGAAACTAATTGAACCAGCCAGTCCAACTAATTTCAGGACCTGACTACTCCAACATTGGTTGTCGAACTCCTCTGGGATTCACTCCCAAACCAGGAGCTTCTGGAAATGTCGCTCCCGCTCCCATTTTCGCTCCTGCTCTCAAGTAACACAAAGAAGAGAAACCGTTTGGATCAAAAACGGTTAAATGATCTAGTTTATGTCCAATACAACCTCCGGCTCAGACGAAACCATTTGCTGAACAAAAGACCTGATTCAGATCCCATTGTGTTGGAAGACATTGATCCAACATCAGATTGGGTAGTGGAGAGTCGTCCAGCAGAGTTTGATCTTGATGAGGATCTTGATTTAGATTTAGATATCGAGACATCAATTGAACTTGAACATGCTGTTCAGTTGAATGCAGATCCCAATCCACCATCCTCAGTCTCACAGCCAGCAAGGACTCTAGTTGTAGGTGCTTCCTCTGCTCAGCCACGACAGAAGCGCAGCCGCATATCTACTCTATCTCAGCTTGCATCTGCTGCAGTTGCACAGCCTGCTAGTGGTACCACTTCTACAGCTGCAGTTGGAGATGATGATGATGATGAGGAGCCATGGACCCCCTGTCTGACTCTGATGATGATCCAGAGATTGATCGACATGATCTTGGCTCCTCTGGCAGTAGCTACTAGCCAGTAGCTATAGTACTAGTACTGGAGTATGGTCACAGTTTACTTTTGTTGTAGAGGCCATTTCTAGCCTCCTTGGTTATGTGTTTTTTGTTTGAGTCTTTGATCATGTATGACAATTGACTATGTATTGCCATTGGGTACCATTTTGATATAATGGATTGGTTCATGAGCCTACTTTGATCATATATTGTCTTCCATCTATATTATAATGCTGTGTGTTTGGAAACATGAATGAAAATCTCTAAAATTATGTTTAAAATCTTTAAAATTATGTTTTTTTATAAAAAAATAAATATTTAATGTATTTTTTACAACAACCGAGTCATTGAAATCGAGCCGGCCGAGTCATTACCATTTCGGAGTCGGAGTCAGAATCGATCCTCGGCCGAGTCGAAGTCAGAGTCGGAGTTTTAAAACCATGCTATCAACCCACGTGCTTGATCTTGCCTATTTTCCTATTTGGCTACCTTATATTCATCTTTCGGTTTGGTTTCTTGGCCTGAGGCTATTCTGTAAAGACCTTTACTTCTAAGTAAATCCACAATGTAGGACCACCATTGGAAGTAGTTGGTGTTGTCAAGAATAACTTAGCATGGACTTTCCATTTTAACAGAAACTGAAGCTATAAATGTTGAAACTAAGTGTTCCAAGGGAAAGATCTCAAAAAATTAGGCTGATTAAAAAAAAACGGCTCTGAAAACGACTTCCGGATGAAGAAGTTATGGCTTTTTGAAGAAAAGTTGTTGAAGATGTCGACAAAGTGCGGGAATGTGCGGAAATGAATGATAATGTTATATTAAAAAAAAATCCGCCCCCTTTCCAAACTTAATCTAATAAAGTAGTTTTCGACCAAGAAGGACTTGAACTCAAGACCTCTATTCTCATAAACTAGCTTTGGACCAAGTAAGCTAGATTAAAAGGTTAGTGATTTCTGGAAAAGAGGAAGGGGTTTTTTTTTTAATCACTGAAGCTTTGGGTTGTGTGCTTACTTGAGAAAGCTCTTTTTCCCTACAAAACACAAAACCCAACACGGACATACAAAACAAAACAAACCTTACGGCTTGAAGTTAGCTTTAGTTGGAAACTAAATATTTTCCTCAATGTTTCTGATTTTCCAAGATCACACTAAGGCGCGGCGGAAAAGAGCATACACATGAGAAAAACCCTTCCTCTCTGTTTCTGATTTGCCCAAACCGCACAGAGTCGCGGGCCAAAGAGCATACACAGAAATGAAAGGTATAGATCCAGTAATAAAAAAACAAAGAGCTAAATAAACCAAAATAAACAGAGAGAAAATAACTAGAAATTGCAAATAAACATTGTATACCTCCAGATCTTCAAAATGACGTAGCTAGGGCTACCAGAAACCTTTTTGCGTGAAACGAAAGGGGTTCCTCACTGGAACAGATGCTCTTAACACAATAGAGCAGTCCTCTCAGCCCAAAAGCAGTCAGAAACAATAGATCTAGGAAACGGCAGTTGTATGCAGTTCTACTGGCTTCAGATTTGGATCACCAACGGATGCGGCCCTCAAATAGCTCTGATACCATGTAGGAATTTACAGGGTAAGTTCCTCAGACAGAACACCAAAGGACATCGCGCACAACCAGATCACAGATCAATACACCAGTATTGTTGACGTGGTTAAAACCTTCAAAAAGGGAAAGAGTCCACGGCCTGAGCCAACGCGGCCACTTCAGGCAATTTATTAATAAAAGAATGAAAATTTACATAAGCTTCTCTCATGAATGGTTACCCTACAAGTCACTGTCCATGCTCTTTAAATAGAGATCATGGACCAATCGGGTGTTAAGCCACAGATCAAGTGTCGGTAATACCGAGGAGAGAATGAACCACCGGATCACTACATATCGTGACCGTCGGATTGTAAGTTACAAAAGTACATAGTAAAGAAACACACTTTACCTAACTCTACACTAGAACAAGTTATACTTAACTATTTCCTATGTGTTGGAATATCCTAATCTTGCTACAAAAAATACCTACATATCATCAAAGTCATTCCTTATATTGGGATTCTAAAAGCCATCTATTTTTGGTTCAAAGATGGATTGCACTCAATACTATTTTGGTTATATGCATTGTTGCTATATATACAAGAAACTGAGCATATTTGTGTATAATGGTTTGGATTGATATGGATGCACATGAATTTATATTTTTTTTGTATATTTAATTTTTTTGTTGATTGATATTTTTTTGGTATTTTCCTATTCCGATCCAATTCCCGATTTTGGGGTCAACCAGCCCAGTTCTGATAGCATTGATTTGCCATGGATTCCTTGTGTACCAGCACTCATTCATTTTTTAGTTATCTATTTTTTATAACTTTCTTTGGACTTAGGGTTATTATTTAATCAACTTCACTTTAAAAAAGCATTGTTTTTCTTATAAAAAAAAAACTCTAGATAATAAAAAAAGTAAAAGAGCAATTATAATTACATTGTTCTAATGATAACCCCCTTTTACATATACTTATCTAAGGAACCTTTTAATACCTTTACTCAAGGTTCAATACTTTATATAACACTTTTTTTGGTTAATTAATTACATAGGGTTTAATATCATGAGAATAATTCCAAAAATGGTCAACTATTCTTTGACCAACGAAAATTTAGTGGCAATTCAAACTTTATTTTTACGAAAATTTTAACACTAATAAAAAACAATAGTGTTGACTGGTCGCAACCCCAATGGCTTCATTTTTTCCTTCTCTTCGTAGCACGATATTCTTGAGTGGCAGTTCGATCTCCAGCAAACACAGCAATGTCTAACCCTTGAGAAACTTGCATCGAATCCACTCAGGTGTCAAATCAATTAGAATTGAAGTGAGTTTTCGTGGCAACTATGGAAAAAGGAGTGCAACTGTAGTGGAATTTCCTTTGTAACTAAAAGAAAATTATGCTCTATGTTCATGGACCTTTTTGTTTCTTCGCAAATTTAATGGCTAACCCTAGAGTTATGCAATCTGTGGATCTAATGGAACTTTGATGTTTTAAATACTTTGTGAAAGTTCCCTGACAATTTCCTTCTTTTATGGTGGTTAGAGCATTTTTTTTTTTTGCAATGAAATAACTTGAAGAAATTGCCAGCGAAACACGCTTGATTGTGATCAATGACCAAAATTAGATAAACTCTCAAAAAATAGGATTTGGCCAGAGGCTACATTGTAGTATCCCTTAGGGTAAAACTTCACATAGGGTTAGGAAAGAACACTAGACAAATTTTGTAATACAAAAGTATACTTCAATTTGACAACAAGGGGTATCACATCAACCAAACCCTACTAATTTAATACCCTAACTCTGACCTTGCCTCTATAGTCAGTCCTTTATACCACCGTCTTTATAGTCCCCAAACTTTGCAAATTTCGGCTCCGCCTCTATGCCAATGTTGTGTATAAATATAAGAGGACTTTTCCTCATTTAGACTCACTCATCTCATCACATCTCTCTCTCTCTCTACTACGCGGAAATGAGTCTCTTCTCTACTACGCTGAAATGGGTCTCTCTCACACATGTGAAGCCGAAAGCTGTTGAATTTGAAGCTGCCACTGCAGAAGTAAAGATTGACTTCCGTGGCCTAGAAGATCTCCTCTTTGGAACTGCGTTGTAGGTTCATCTGAACCTCCTCTGAAAGCCGCAACTTTTGGTGGTGGAATGAAGTCAATCCGATGAACGGTTTGCAAGATATCGACTGCCCTAGTTTGAAGCCGGAAACTGCTGAAACTGAAGCTGCAACTGCAGAAGTAAAGATTGACTTCCGTGGCCTAGAAGATCTCCTCTTTGGAACTGCGTTGTAGGTTCATCTGAACCTCCTCTGAAAGCCGCAACTTTTGGTGGTGGAATGAAGTCAATCCGATGAACGGTTTGCAAGATATCGACTGCCCTAGTTTGAAGCCGGAAACTGCTGAAACTAAAGCTGCAACTGCAGAAGTAAAGATTGACTTGCGTGGCCTAGAAGATCTCCTCTTTGGAACTGCGTTGTAGGTCTATCTGAACCTCCTCTGAAAGCCGCAACTTTTGGTGGTGGAATGAAGTCAATCCGACGAACGGTTTGCAAGATATCGTCTGCCCTAGTTTGATAATGAAGCCGCTAATGCTGATGCTATTGATCTAGGGTTTGCTATTGCTGATATGAATCAGATTTATTGTACTATTTCTCTCTGCTGAATTATTGAAGATAAAAGAAGATTTGATCAAAGGGTTTCACCACACATTGTGGGGTTTGTCCTTGGCTAGCCACCACATCTTGTGTCTCTTGTCTTGGCTTGTTTTCTGTCGATCGTTTAATGTTCTGTCTGCACTTTACTTTATGTACGTGTGATTGCTAATCTTTGGAATATAATAAGGAAAAGAAGTAAACTGTTATAAGCATAGAATATACCATAACTTAACAAATATCTTGTGGTCTTATAGAGTGTGGAGAACGTTGTAGGTGTAAATCAATCAATACTTGTCTTATTCCCTGCATGCTGATAGAATTATGTTGCCATATATGATGTTGTAGCAGTCTTGTAATTGTAATTGTTATATCAATGTTGTATCATTATGTTGAGACATAGATAGGATTTGATGAGATGGCTACAGAGATCCATTAATGCCATGTGTATGTATGGCTTTGTATGTTGGAGGTTGTTGTTGATTGTGTTGGGAGGATTGGTATATTGAGCAAAGTATTTGTATGTTGTTGTTAAATCTTGCCTGCAATGCTTTTGCTCAAGAATATGTCGCCAGTACTAGTGTGTCAAAGATGTTGATTATGCAATTGATGTTAGAAACGAACAAAGTTGTTATTAACAGGGTTTATGCTAGTTGTATTTGTTGAGCATTGTTGTTGACTGTTGATATTATTTCCATAGTTGTTAAGGTGTTGTTGACAGTATTGGATGTCACCAACATGTAAAGGGATCTCCTCGATGTGAGATCCCAATTAGACCTCACATTGTTTGGTGTAAAAGTCCCATCTAGATGTATGGTCTAGCCACCATTGGAAAGGTTTAAAAGATGTGCCTTGGTTACAGCACAAACACAACAGATCACAACACCTCTTTTGCGCAGCAAGTATGTAAGCTTTGTGTGACACCAAATGTAACATGCACAGGGGAACTTCCACGGCTAGTAAGGAAAA
This sequence comes from Pinus tabuliformis, assembly GCA_031772625.1. Lineage (NCBI taxonomy): Eukaryota > Viridiplantae > Streptophyta > Pinopsida > Pinales > Pinaceae > Pinus > Pinus tabuliformis. The sequence goes on from CM062813.1 coordinate 51,755,292, forward strand.
ACGAGCCTCCAATTAGGGAAGTAATAATATTATCCTAAGGGAAACCTGGGAGCAAAGAGAAAGGCTTGTTGATTACCTGCAAGTAGTTCACATGATAAACAACAACCATGAATACATAACAACACCTATTCAACAATATCCATATCTAAGAAACGAATTAGTTCATTAGACCTAGTATGTAATTAAACCAACATATATCGTAAACATGACAAGAATAGTCCTACTATATCCATGAAGAAATGTTAGCTCATAAAGCTTCTGATCTTAAATGAAAGATCCCAAGTACATTGTTACGTAGATGAAACACTAGATACAGTAGTGGAACATGAAGCCACAACTTGCTTCTCCAAAGAATGATCTATCTCCTATGCACTACAAGAGAAGCAAAGGCAAGTCTCCAAGAATCCAAGCCCTTCGCTTGAGTTATGAGGAGCTATTTATAACAAATGATAATGACATTTGAGCTTCCTCATGACTCTTCAACTCCTATGACTTATGGGCTTCTATACAACTTTTCATATTCCATATATGACCTTTTACATCCCAAATGTGGCTTTTCACATTCCACATGTGTCTCTTGGACTTCATTACATACAATTTATACAAAAGGCAAATTACATATAAGACAATGGCTACAGGAGACAAAACTACTAATAGGACAAAATATTATCAAATTGACAAGTCATTTGCTTCTTCACGAAACTCATTGGTGATATATATGTGCCATGCTCTAAATTTCGTAGAGATGACTTTGATCTAAACCAAAAAGTCCACTACATATCGCATCTTCACCTCCAGTCCTTATGTCAATATGGACTTGGAGCTTGATTGTACATTATTCCATAGCCATGACAATTTCATATGGGCTTTGACTAGTGCAATGCCATTGTAGAAGAATGTCTTTGGTGATCTTCAAGCCTTCTTGTTCTGATGCTTGCTTGATTTGTTTTATTTACTGCCTTATTTCTTGAAAGATGATTTCCCTACCTCTTATTTCTTCAAGTGATCCATCATCCTACTAACGCATCCCATGTTTCTGTGTTAAACACTCGAAACCATTGTGCAGTCGACTATAAGCGGCAAGAGTGTTAGTCATCGGTTCTCCAAGACATTTATAATTCTGACGGTGAAGTCTCAACTGTTCTTGGCCCATTTCAGCAACAATCCTGTCCTTTCTAACCAATTGTTGCAGAACATTCGGATATTTGGCAGCCCATTCCTGGAGTTGATCAACTGCTCTTAAGGCTTCTTGTTTTTTCTTCTATATACCAACAAGGCGGGCCACCACTTGTTGTAGAAGTAGCATTTCATCATATAATTGTGCCATGGTATCCTCCATTGGCCCCAGTTCCTCCTGCATGGTTGACTGCCATTCTGCTATGTTAAAGTTGTGGGAAGATAACCGTTGATTTTCCACAACAAGGTGTTTCGCCTGTTGCTTTACTACAGCCAACTCCTTTCTAAATCTTGCATTCTCATTCAACAAATATTCTGAGTTGTCTTACATTGTTTTAGCAAAGGAAACATTTGTCACCATGATTTCCCAAGGATTCCTTCTAGAATTGGCAGTTATCACCTTTTTCTATAGATTTTGAGACTGGGTTCTGAGGATCATTTGGGAAGTATCTACGCCTTTGCTGCACAATCCTCTTCTTGAGCCGATCAAACGTGACATTGCACACATCCATGACTTTGTCTTCAAGTGGAGATGTCATTCCCACTTCATCAAATGGGAGACAACCACACGTGAGAGGGGAAGCTCTTCCGGAGAACCTGGTTCATCATCTATGGGTTGGTACCCTTGGCTACATAACTGCAAAACCGCTTAGGTGGCACACTATCCCTGTTCACCCTCTTCGGAGGACCAACGGACTTTGCTTCCTTCAAGGTGCCTTGAAGCCACTTGGGCCTCCTCTTCCCTGAAGAAGCTTCCCCATAGGGAACCTCATCCTCTGCCCCCCAGTCTGGTGAAGCTGAAGGTCTGCCAACTGACCCAGGTGTGCCTGTACCAGCACATGTCCTCGAAGAACCTGTACTGGCACCTGTGCCTGTGTCAACTGAAGTGCCATGTGAACTGTACCAGTGGACTCCCTAAAGAAGTGTTCAGTGAACTCGCCACTAGTGCCCCAGATGTCATTGACACTAAAGTACCTCTTGTACCAGTCGATCCAGAACCCTGAGGTCCTACTCCCTGTCCCTGACCTCCCTACTGAGGAGAAGTATGTGACTCTCTCTCTTGAGTCTCATCATACTCCCGTGAACTCCGTTAGGCCCTCTCCTCCTTGAACTTCACATCCCTCCTAATCAGCACTCTCTGTTTAGAAGGAATGAAGCTCTAATAGGCCTTCGAAGTCTCATTGTAACCCATAAAGATACCCTTCTCTGTCATGGGTTCCAGCTTCATCCTCTGCTTCTTGGGGATATAAGAATATGTGAGACATCTAAAGATATAAAGATGTCCCACATGAGGCTTCTCTCCAAAGCAAGCCTCCTCCCGAGTCATATTCCCCGATACTCTGTGAAGACTCTTGTTCTAAAGATAAACAGCAGTATTGCAAGCCTCAACCCACAAAAACAAAGGCAAACCCTAATCACGAATCATCGCTCTAACAACCCCAACAATAGCTCTGTTCTTCCTTTTAGACACCCCATTCTTCTGAGGGTTGTAAGAAGTCGTGTACTCTCTCCTAATGCCCTCCTGTGCACAGAAGACAGAAAACACACCATTGGTGTACGCACCACCATTGTCTGACCTCAAGACCCAAATGTTCCTACCTGTCTGCTTTTCCACAAGAGCCGTGAAATCTTTAAAGTGACTAAAGACCTCACCCTTGGTCTTCAAGAAATATATCCAAGTCCTCCTAGAGTAGTCATCAATGAATATAACATAATACTCATAACCACCCAAAGACACATGAGACATACGGCCACTAACATCAGTATGAATCAAGTCTAGTATACCTGTAGATCTACTGTCGCTCGCTGGGAATGGGAACTTGGTGTACTTGCCCAAAGCACACCCTCTGCAGAGCTCATAATGCTCGACACTGAAATCAGGAACTCCAATAGTGACCTCCCCCAGTACTCTCAAAGCTCCATGATGCATATGCACCATCCTCCAATGTCATAACTCGCACAAGTCTCCACTGTTGGTGTTACTAGTGTGAGTGCTACTAGATGTGCTACTCATCAATGCTCCTGCCGACTGAAAACTGAACCTATATATTTTATCAGAGCGGACTCCAATCACTTTGGCCGAAGTGATGGAAGCTCCCCTGGGATGCATCAATACCTGCCCTCCTGTGAAAGTGACGTCAAACCCCTTCTCCTCCATAGCACACACTGAAATCAAGTTCTTCTTCATCCCCAGAACATACAAAACATCCATGACCTTCAAAGGAGGCAAAGACTCCCTCTCAAAGGTCACAGTGCAGCCATCTCCTAGTACAATCTCAATATCAAGTGCCCTCTCTACAAGCTATGAAAAGAACTCATGTGCACCTATCATATGGCAGGAAGCCCCACTGTCTATGTACCACACATCGGATGATGTACTACTAAATCTGGAAGTAATAAATGCAAAGTTTTGGTCAAACTGTGAAGCAAACTGCTCCACCTCTGCTGAAGTTGCAGTACCCTTCTTCCCCTTGTTCTTCCTCTCAGGAGACGTAGCAGCATAGTGTCCTATCTTCTGACATGCCCAACATTTGACTTTGGACATATTCGTATCTTTCTTCTTCTTCTCCTTTCCCTTAGCCCCATTTGATGAGGCCACTTTCTTGGCCTTCCCTTTGTTCTTCCCCCTGGCTATCAAGGCTACATCCTCCTCATCTGTTATTTTCACCCGACCACTATCAGTCTTCCGTATCTCATGTTGCACAATCATCCCAGAATCTGTCCCAATTGGGAAGATTCTCCTTAGAGGCAACAACATCTCCTAAGACCTCCCAAGACTTAGGAAGTCCCGCTACAACTATCTTGACTAACTCTATGGGGGCAACTACCTCACCAATAGCAGTCAAATCATCATGTACCTATTTGACCCTACCAAGATAATGAACTACACTTTCAACCTTTGTCATCCTAATGTTCTTCAATTGTTCTTTGAGTACCATCTTCCTGCTCCCATTGGTACTCTGATAGAGAGTGGTTACAGTTGTCCACATCTGATATGCATACGTGTTTCCTCTCATCTGAGGAACCACATGATCCTTCAAACTGTCCATCAAAATCCTTTTTGCCTTTGCTTTATTTTTTGTGAATTCAACAAGTTCATCTGCAGCAGTAAGAGGTACAACCACTTGCTGCACTATGTCCCAAACTATTGCCTTCTCAAACATTGTCTGAATTCTATGCTTCCAAACGACATAGTTGGATATCTCATTCAATCTATCCTCTATCCTTAAGAACATGGTCATGACTGCTGTACAAAATTTACAAAACCAAGAAAATGGAGAAATGAACTTTCCAACACACCTTGATGTCCCAAAAGTTCAGTCTGTGTGAAATTTCACCTTGTTGTCCCAAAATATCAGTTTGTTGTCCAAACAGAGTTTGTTGTCCAAACCACTGTTTGTTGTCCCAAACTACTGTATGTTGCTCAAACTGCAATTTTCAACCTGTACCTCCGATACCATGTTGAAATTTGATGACTAAAAAAAAGTTTCCTGCAATCCCATCCCGGTTTTAATTTCAACTTATCACTCCCATTCAGTTCAATGCCCTTTCCCATAAACATACATTCAACATATACAATTTTGGAAATGAAATTTTCAGATTAAAACACATGGGACTATCAACACATGATGAAAATAAATATGTACATAACCAAACCAGCGACACACATAAAAATACACACAGATTTTTGGTCAACTTGGACCCAGGCAAAACCCCTTCAATCTTCTCCGAGGAAAACCTATTAGAGATCTCTTCAAATTTATTTATCTTTCAAGTTTAGGAAAAATTCATTTGCAAACAAAACAAAACAAAACAACAAAATACAACTTATCACTTCAGCCCAAAACTCCTTGAAAACCATGCCCACTTTGCCTCGATTTCCATGCCCACCTGAAGCTGAAAAATATGTACTGTATAGATAGTGTACGGATTTTTTCTTCAAAAAAAAATATTCAAAAACTTCTCTCGAACGGCGTGGAGCTCACAGCATTCAATGTTGTTTGTATTGTACCTTCTGTTGTCTTCTATGCCTTGATTTCCATGCCCAGCTTTGCCCAGAAATCACTCCTTCAGCTTGCTGCAACAAATTTCTCCTTCAGAACTTTTCTCCAGCTCTCAGCCTCCTTTCTCCAATCTGCTCATGAAAAAAGAATGCAGTCTCTCTTTTATTTTCCCCTTTTTGTTTCCCTAAATGACCTTTGGGAAACCCTAAGATCTAATGGCTCAAATTCATTTTGATCAAGGGATAAAAATAAATGAGCATTTAATTCTCACTTTCTATTTTTTAACTCACCCATTAAGTAAAGTACCCACATTGTACTTTATGTCTAAAGTCACTTTTCACTTTATAATTTAACATTGACTTTACCACTTATAAAGTCACTTTAACTTTATAAAGTTACACTTAGGAAAAGAATTATTTTGGACACTTTTCCCTAGGTAGAGACTAACCCATGGAAAACCACTTGTCCAAGGTACATTAAAAATCAACAAGAAATAAGGACATATAGAATTTTGATGCCTGGTTTGTCCTCAAAGATGCTTTTGTCTGCCCCACATGGTGCTGCAATTCAAATGACAATATATCTACCCAATTGAAAACTTTACCATGGGTAACCACCATATTTAGCATATATATCAATTTCTCCTCAAATATCTCAGCGTTCTTCCGCCCATGCCGCCAACAACACATGCCCAATTGAAGACTTTACCATGGGTAACCACCATATTGAGCATATATATCCAATTCTCCTCAAATATCTCAACGTTCTTCCGCCCATGCCACTGACAACGCATCACAATGAGGTATTCATATACATCCCTGAGAATCATGGTCGGGTAAACTGCAGATAGGCAATGTTGGAACTTAGCAAGCTCTCAACACCAAGATTTAATGATGTCACTTGTGTCAAGATCGGCCCATTTGGTGTAAAAGTTGTTATTGGCATATTTTATGGGCCTTTGCATTTTATAGTAAGTCTACATCTCTTCTCCATAATAGGTGGTGTTATGTAAAAATTAGTTAGTTGTAGTTTATTAGGCAAAAGGGCATGATTAAAGATCATGCACGTTCACCAAGAGGCACCTAAGGCAGTATATAGCCAGGGCCTCTCACAAAAATGTAATCATCATTCAATTATTAATAAAATATTATGTAATTTTGTTAGTACTGAAGTCTTTATACTTCATCTGGTATTAGAGCTTCGTTGTGATCCTTCACCGCACGTGCTAACTGTTATCCAAGTCCTTGAGTCCCTGTCGTGCTTCCCCGCTTTCCAAACACCACGTTCTGCCCACCCGCAGCCCGCGTTGCCAATCGTTCGACCCTTCTTGTTCCGTTGTCTCACCATCGTCCACCATCGTCGTCCCGGTTCCGCTACCTCTACACCGTATCTATTCTTCCACCTCTCGTTGCCTGCTACCGCTGTAAACTGTGCTTCAGCCCCGCACCTTCCGCGTTCCTTCTTATTCCCTGTTGTCCGCACCAATCCTGATTTTTGTTCCGGCTATCCCTGTCGTCGTCCGCACCCCATTCCAAAGCCGATCGTTGCTTCTCTCTACTGTTGTTTTCGATCTACTATTCGTTCTGTCATTGTTCCAAGCCAGCTTTTATCTGCCCACATCTGCCCTCCAACCAACGTGGTCGTTGACTCTCCGGTCACGTGGGTGGTCGTGTCTATCCACCAACTGCCATTTCATTCGATTAATAGCATAAATTTTAAATTCGATATTGATTATAATCGTTATATATAGTTATAATATATATAACTATATTATATTAAATAGTTATATATTATGTCATATAATTAAATTAATTAATTTAATTTAATTATTTAAAATATATATATATATATTACGCTGGCAAACAAATATACACCCCCACAAACTCGATCAATGTCAATGTCAATGGTCGATTTCAATAAAAGATTGATTGAATTGGAGAATAGGATTACTAGCCACTCCGATGATTTCAATAAAAAATTAGTCGATTTTGACAATAAGTTTATCGGACATTCTGACGATATCAAGAGGCTTCAGGATACGACAAATCGAATAGAACTACAGCTAGGGCAGAACCAAATCCAAACCGAAATGAATCATAACCAGACCTTAGCATTGTTGAACCACTTGTGTGGAAAGCAGAATATTACACCTGAACAACTACTCCAAGAATATGGAAGAAATCAAGAGCACAATTCATCGGACTCAACAAAATCAACAGATTCTCAAGAATCTCCAAAAAATTCAGCGACGCCCCACCGAGGAAATAGTAACGAGACTTTTTCAAATAAGCAACTCTGGGATACATTTACCAATCAACACCCTTTTTTTGCTCAACCATTAGCGACATATCAGTGAAGGGAAAAAGTCGAGATGCCTAAATTCGATGGAAACGAAAAATACAGTGTTGCATGGATGAATAAAGCAGAAGAATACTTCGAGATTTATGACATCAACGATGATGACGAAAAGCTTAGGCACGCATCCATGAAAATGGAAGGAGAAGCATATAATTGGTATATGTGGTGGAAGAAGACGACAATCACCATCAGTTGGAGGAAATTTAAAGATGCATTCTTTAAAAGATTCCAAGGTGTAAGGGAAGAAGAGTTTTTTTCAACACTCATCAAATTATGAAAAAAAGGAAGTGTGGATGAGTACACTCAAGAATGGGAGACCTTAGTAACACGAGTACCTGGGTTATCAGAGTCTTGTGTAGTTCAATCATACATCTCTGGACTTAAAACTCATTTACAAGTAGAACTTGACCTTCATGACATTACGTCAATAGAAGTAGCAAGGCGAAAGGCAAAAACTGCTGAAAAGAAATTTGAACAAACACTATAGTCAAAACCGGAAAAAGTATATTCAAGACGAAGAATGCCCCAATCTGTGGATTCAAATAATACAAGATATGTTCCACCACATCGTCGTGAAGGTGAAAAATCTAATGTGGAAATACAAATGATAAAAGAAGGCAAATGCAAACGCTATGGTGAGAAGTGGGACCCCAAACATAGGTGTGCTAAAGGAAAAGATTCAAACAACCTATATAATTGTGAAGCAACAAATGATTCAAACAGTGAGTATTTTGACATAGAAGAAACAGAAGATGCCCCAGAATTCTCACTAGAATTAGATGACAGAAGTATTCTGCAAGTGTCACTATCAGCTATGATAGGTATATCACAACCTCAGACTTTAAAATTGAAAGGACATATAAAGAAGAACAACATAGTGGTTCTCATTGACTCTGGTAGCACACACAATTTTTTAGATGCAACAATGGCAAAGAGACTCAATATTTTTTCATTTCCCTTACCACACATGAAGGTGATGGTAGTTGACGGTAAGAAGATTGAAAAGGTAGGGAAATGCCATAAGGTCAAATTGCAGATTCAAGACTTTAATTTAGAATCTTCGTTCTTCACTGTACCATTAGGTGGAGTAGATGTGGTCTTAGGTATCCAATGGCTACGAACTCTAGGCACTTATGCTACCAACCATCAAGTACAATTCATAAGATTTAAATGGGGAGGTCAGAGGTACAAATTACACGGATTCCAAGCACCAGAGAATCAAATTGTATCATCATCTCAGATGATGAAGTTGATTCGAAATGGAGCACCCACTTATGTAGTACAATGTCACCAATTAGAAATGTTATATGCAAATATGATCAGCGAAGAGTCACCAGAGATACAAGATCTAATTCAGAAGCATGAAAAAGTATTTCAAGACCTGCCTATGAAAATGCCTCCTAACAGGGAAATTGAGCATACAATAGAAGTCAAAGCAGGGTCAGACCCCGTCAACATCAAGCCGTACCGATATCCACATCACCAAAAGACGGAAATTGAGAGATTAATCCAAGACCTTTTAAAGTGTGGGATCATCTCGAAAAGTAAAAGTCTGTATGCTGCTCCAATGGTATTGGTAAGGAGGAAGGATGGTTCATTCAAGCTATGCATTGATTATAGAGGATTAAACAAAATAACAATTAAAAACAAGCTCCCAATTCCCTTTGTTGACGAAATGTTGGATGAGCTACATGGCGCAAAATACTTCTCAAAATTGGACTTAAGGTCAGGCTATTATCAAATCAGAATCAGGTTGGAAGACATACCAAAAATGGCATTCCGAACACACGAAGGTCACTATGAATTTAAAGTAATGCCGTTTGGATTAACCAATGCACTATCAACGTTTCAAGCAACTATGAACGAATTATTTCGTCCACATCTTAGGAAATTTGTATTAGTATTCTTTGACGATATTTTAATTTACAGTAAAACTTGGAAGGAGCACTTACAACATCTGGATAAAGTTCTTACACTACTAAAAGAGCATCAGTTTTACGCAAAAAAATCCAAATGCACCTTCAGAAAGGAAGAAGTAGAATACCGTGGACACATTATATCCCATGAAGGCGTAAAAGTGGACCCTAATAAAATCAAAGCTATAAAGTAATAGACCAAACTAGTTAATGTATCCAAGATAAGAGGGTTCTTAGGTTTGACTGGGCATTACCGAAGGTTTATTAAAAACTATGCGCATATAACTGAGCCTCTGACAAACCTTTTAAAGAAGAATTCATTTCTATGGGGTGAGGAAGCAGGAAGATGTTTTGAAGAATTAAAGGAAATTATGTCGAATGCCCCAGTATTGGCAACTCCAGATTTTTCTAAACCATTTATCATCAAGTGTGATGCTTCCGGATTCGGTATAGGTGCAGTGTTAATGCAAGAAGGGCATCCAATAGCTTTTGAAAGCAGGAAGCTCAATAAAAGAGAACGCCTCAAGTCCACATAGAACAAAGAAATGCTCGCTATTATGCACGCACTAGCTAAGTGGAGGCAATATCTCTTGGGAAGTAAGTTATCCATTCGAACAGACCATAACAGTCTCCAGCACCTCCTTCAACAAAAAACACTTTTTGAAGAACAACAAAAATGGATTGAAAAAATTGTCTCCTTTGACATGGAAATATTACATAAAAGGGGAAAAGACAATGTAGTAGCAGATACCCTATTCAGGAAAGACGAAGAACCAACACTACTTGCAATCTCGGTTGTTGTTCCTGAATGGCTTAACGAGATTCGAAGTGAGTATGCCAAGGATCCAGAAATAACGGAGATAATCAATAACCTTCCCAACAACTCAAAATTTGAATGGAAGAATGATATTCTATGGTACAAGGGAAGAATTTATCTAAATGCAAATTCCAAGTTTAAATTTAAGATACTCAAGGAGTCACATGATTCACCGTCAGCCGGACATGTAGGATTCTTTAAGACTTACTACAATGCACGTCAATCATTCTTTTGGAAAGGGATGAGTCGCGATATTCAGAAATATGTAGCAGAGTGTGACACATGTCAAAGGAATAAAAGTGAAAATATTATGACACCTGGATTACTTCACCCTTTAAACATTCTGAATCAGAAATGGGAAGAAATTTCGATGGACTTTATTGAGGGATTACCCGTATCTGAAGGCACGGACAAGATTTTCGTAGTGGTCGACAGACTCATCAAATATTCTCACTTTATGGCAATAAAGAAATCATACTCAGCTAAACAAATCGCTGAAATATTTTGCAAAACTATATATAAATTACATGGTTTTCCGAAAGGCATTATGAGTGATAGAGATGCCAAATTCAAGGGTAATTTATGGAAGGAGTTGTTCAACCACATAGGAACCTAACTAAATATGAGTTCCACTTATCTCCCTCAAACAGATGGACAAACAGAGGTTGTCAATAAATGTTTGGAGGCCTACCTAGGTTGCTACGCTACAGAAAAACAAAATAAGTGGGCTTAATGGTTGCATGTCACTGAGTGGTGGTATAATTCTACTTATCATACGACAGCAAAAATGACGCCATTTCAAGCTTTGTATAGATATGAGCCCCCAAAATGGAAGGATCTAGCTATTGTCCAGACAAATCTACCTGCTATTAAAAATCAACTAGAAGAAACCCAAAAATCGTCCAAATATTGAAAGAAAACTTGAATAATGCGAGGAATCGTAGGCAGTAACAAGCAAACCGAAACAGAACCGAAAGAGAATTTGAAGTCATAGAATGGGTGTTTGTCAAGCTCCAACCATACAAACAATTGTCCTTAAAACAAAAGGGCAAAAACAAATTGGAACAAAAGTTCTATGGACCTTATCAGATCAATAAAAAGATCACCCAAGTTGCATATGGTTTAAGCCTTCCAGAGAAAAGTCATGTTCACAATGTCTTCCATGTCTCCTGCCTTAAAAGGGCATCAGGCGACCATCAATCAGCACAAACAATGCTTCCCCCTTTGGATGATGAAGGAAGGGTCATTCTAGAACCAGAAGGTATTTTATCTCCTAGAGAAAGAAGCTTCGATGTCATACAATCAAGGAATACTTGATTAAGTGGAAGGACTTACCAGAAGAAGAAGCTTCTTTGGAGACTGAAGCATTTTGTCAACAACATCCATCGTTACGTATGCTTTGAGGACAAAGCATTCTTTCGAGAGGAAGGCAATGTTATGTAAAAATTAGTTGTAGTTTATTAGGCAAAAGGGCATGATTAAAGATCATGCTCGTTCACCAAGACGCACCTAAGACAGTATATAGCCAGGGCCTCTCACAAAAATGTAATCATCATTCAATTATTAATAAAATATTATGTAATTATGTTTATTACTGAAGTCTTTATTCTCAAATCTCTCAGTGTTCTTCCGCCCATGCCACCGACAATGCATGCCCAATTGAAGACTTTACCACAGGTAACCACCATATTGAGCATATATATCCAATTCTCCTCAAATATCTCAGTGTTCTTCCGCCCATGCCACTAACAACACATCACAATGATGTATTCATATACATCCTTGAGAATCATGGTCGGGTAAACTACGGATCGGCGATGTTGGAACTTAGCAAGCTCTCTCGACACCAAGATTTAATGATGTCACTTGTGTCAAGATCGGCCCATCTGGTGTAAAAGTTGTTATTGGCATATTTTGTGGGCCTTTGCATCTTATAGTAAGTCTACATCTCTTCTCCATAATTGGTGGCAAGTTAACCAACACTTTCACTACAAAGCACAAGATGAGAATCATCCATGTGTGTGAGAATCCACTCAATCACTTCTACACAAGGGATGACTGGGAATCTGCATGCGATCCTATGCATCCTAGACTTCTTGATATTGATGTATACTTCAAGATTTTCCAAGTTTTCAGCAAACTGTTTCTGCATGAATGTGTCTTTGATGTCATTCCATGTGACCTCAATAGATTTATATATGAAGCACTGTGTATTTGCATAGATGGGAATGGTAGGCTTTGTAACTTCAATTGATCCTTTAGTGCTTACCTCTAAAGCTTCTTTGGAGGCCACTTGACGTGTAGCGGAAGGCATAATTCCAATAGATGATGAAAGAGAAACAATACTTGCAGCTCGAACACCTATATGTGGAAGCACAATCATGGCAACAAGGATTAGCTTTATAAAATATTCTACCTATTACAAGCAATAGCTTAGCAAATCATATTCAAAGAACCAGCAAACGTAACTGAGAATGTAAGCCTATTAATGACGATAGATTCTACTTGCATGGGCAAAAAATTTGCATGAAACAACGAGGATGCACTTTCAAACCATGAAGGGATTTCAATGGTCATTCGGGACTTTGAAGTGCACTCATGTGCTTAAGCAAGAGGGAGAAAACATCAAGGGCGCAGGGCGCACTGATGAAGCATGAAGGAGGTTCATTCGGGCCTTCAAGGTGCGCTCAAGGGCACATTCCGAAGAGATGAAGGAGTGAAGCTTCGGGCCTTCATTCCTTCAAGGTGCATTCATGCGCTCAAGAGGACAGGTAGGGTGCACTAGCACATGCTGAAGGGGCAAATGGAAAACATTAAAACCTTCAGGGTGTACTCATGCGCTCAAGGAGGGCGCAGTTTTTCATGACAAAGGAGTGCACTCTTGAGGAGAACTTGTTTGTTATGGGTGCAGTTTTCTGAGTTAGTCGGGGCTCCAGCTTCCAAAAGTGCGCTCTATCATAGAATGGTTCAAGGACAAGTACCACAACAAGATCGCATGATAAAAATGTAGAGAGGAAAGATCTACAAGTTTTTATGGGTGTTGTCGCAATCATGATTAGAAAGTGAAGAGTTAAGGAATATTCAGTCACAGCCTGTGATAGCAAATTAACACTAAAAAGAAAAGAAAAGAAACGCTAGCAAGAAAAGCACGATCCACAGCAGAAACATAAAAGGCAACCAATAGAATCGACATGCAAAACTTACTTGGAATGAAGATCGACGAAGAGTTTCATGATCCAAAGATGTGCGCCCAACCCAGATGAGAATGATTATGAGAAAGAATGATTAACTGGGCGATTTAAAAGAGATTACACGCAAATACATCTCATGCATGCTCCGACAAGTGAATGAGTTAGTTACAAGAAATGAAGTGGGCTCCTATTTTCTAGGAGTGCGCCCACATGCAACAAGAAAGCATATGCATGAGTTCTAGAAGGGTGCATGTCTTAGTGCAGAGGGAATGCGCTCAAGGACAGCACACTGGCTGAGCATGAAGGAATGCACTCCACTAGGGCACAGTTGTTCAGCCCGAAGGAGTGCGCTCCACACGAGCAAGTCTTCATCATCTTGAAGTGCACTTTTAACTTAAAAGTGCTTTTTCTTGCTTTTGTTTGCTTTTGTGTGCTTTTGTGCCAAATAAGGCTAGTTTCTAAGTCAAGAAAAGCTATGAGTTCACCTAACCATGGGCAAGATAACATAAACACTAAGAGAAAACATAAGAATAACCTAAGTCACCTGACATGGGGATTCGGGACACGTAGGATTCGAGATTCGTGGTGTCGGATTCGGACACGCTGACCCCCCCGAAACAGGACACGTTATATATTATTTTATTAAATATATATATATATATTTAAAAAATATACATATATAATAAAAATTAGATATTATCATATTTCTTACACAAATTTTAATTAATGATACAAATTTATTGATTTCAAACATAGATCTTCATATATAGCTATTAGCATGCATAGTACATACAAAATTCAAATAAATGTCAGTGGTACTGGTCACATAAATGATAAATCTATTAAAAATTTAAATCATGATTCATAATTCATAACTGAAAGACAACTTACAACTACAAGATAGTAAGATAAACACACCGACAACTGTAGTTTTCTCATTAAGTCATCAAATCAAAATGTGTTACATAGGTAGTGTTGGTGCAATGCCAATGGCAAATAGAAATAGAAAATATAAAACAACTACAGGTATACAAGCCTCAAGGCATCAATCAGCATCAATGTCCCCATCATCATGGTCCCCACTGCTCTCCTCTACATCCTCCTACTCCGCTATATCCATAGTCGCCTCTGCATCTGCTGGTATGGAGGTTGACCCCTCTAAGTCATCAAATCTAACAGGCTCTAGCACTGGATCATTGAGATCCATGTTGGCCAATGCCAACTCAACAGTGGTGTCCAGACCCATATCATCAGGAACAGTGTTACTTGGGAGCGGGAGCGAAAGCGGGGAGCAGGAGCGAAAACGGGAGCGAGAGCGACATATTCAGAAGCTCTTGGTTTGGTGCTCTTGATTAAATACGAGTTCCATAACCTAATACATGACAAAATTCAATGGAAACATTGCAATCCCCCAATCCTAAAATCCTGAAAAATTGATAAGTCTGCTGGATTTTGAATGAAATCTAAAATTCTACTTTCTCCATATGAAATCCAATGAGGCCGGAACCACTCTCAAACATCCTAAGTCATTTCATGGTAATGTTAAAAATTTAAGTAAAAGGATGAAAATGAAGATTAAGGAGAATGTCACTTTTACTTTAAGAATTTAACATTACCATGAATAGCATATCAATACTAGGGCCTAAACTTGATCATGAAGCTGCCAAAATTCTTTACTCCTTGCTCCAACAGCACAAATCACTTGCCAACAACACAAATCACTTGCCAAATGACAATTTTAATGAGAAAACACGCCCTTTTCATTCCCGCGGTGAGCTTAGCGAGTCCTGGAAACCGGACATGTGTCCTAAAATCGCGACACGCTTTTGAAAATCGCGACACGCCCTCGGACACGACGTGTCCTATGATTTGGACACGAATCCGGACCGAATCGTGTCGGATTCGCCGGATTCAGGATTCGCAGGGGGTTTAGGACGAATCCGGTGACTTAGAGAATAACAAATCAAACAACGTGACGACACTAAGGGACTTGAAACGACGGTTCATGTAAGCTCCAAAATTGAGTTAGGAAACAATTTTGGAGGGTCGTTGTCGTAGTGACAACACTTAGCGATACATTGGGAGAACCTCAGCTTCTCTGATATGGTTTCATTTATGCACAATGTCTCAATTCTCTAGGAAGTGTTTATTCAATTACTGAAACAATTTATCTCCCCACTCTACCCGCTTAACGATACGGTTTCCTTAATTTCAGGATTTGGCATAACACATCATGAAGCAAGCCATCTCATGATCCTTTCGACACGAGTAAGGGTAATATAGCACGATGAGTTAAAAATAATCAAAGTATGAGCTTTACATCTCTGGTGTTGCTCCACTGCTAGCAGGCCTAGACAATACCCTGGCGAAGTCACTTCAGTGACACAAGCATTGCTTAGCTGCCGACGAGCCTGGACAGTAGCCCAGCAATGTCGCTTGATTCACCTCCCTGCACAGGAACCCTTTCTCTTCTTTCACCCTTTATTTCTTTCTTTTAAATAAGACCATTCTTAGGCACTTATTATTTTTTTTTGAATGGGGCGGAATAGGGATCCCAACTTATTGAGAGCACAGGAGGTTGCTCCTTCAGAGACAAGTTTAAGACCTTTGATGCTTTGTTCGCTAAGAGTTTTCCCCTTATCTTACTCTACTCAGATAGATAGGCAAGGACACACTATTAATAAACAAGACCGAGTAAGGAACGAGGATGCTAGATAGATACAGGCATCAAGGTTTTTTGATGGTTTCCCTGCTGAAGGATCGTATTTTCCATCGAAAAATCATCGACTTGAAAGGTATCAACCAAACCAAAGAAGAGGATGATAGATAAGCCAAGGGTTGCATGTTGCCACAACTTGCCTTACAAAAGATTAGCCACATCATCTTGAAGCTCAAAACCAGCGTTATGCCAGGGTTAATAAAACGAAAAACAAAACAAGAATGTGATGCATCTAACTAAATGCAACATATCCTATCCTAAACTAAACATTTATAGGGTCGGGTTAGGTAAAATTTAACTTCCAATGCAGCCATAAAAGTTTCATCCGACTTTGAAGTCAAAGGATGTGATCGTGTAAAACTAGATTGAAATACGGTGCGGTAAAAATATTAGACAGTGAAAACATTCACACTCACAAGTAAAAACAAAAGTGCAAGCACAACAGTGTGACACTCTTGACTGCCTATTGAACAAAAAACTCCACAACAACAGCACCTACCAGGCTCATGACCAGACAAGGCTCGATTGAATGCATGTAGGGACAAGCCATGAGACATGGGTCCTAATTGATAGGACTCTTCCAACCAATCTGCAATAGGACCATGGAAACAACCTTTAAGAAAACTTTGACAAGAAACATTGATCAAAGACAAATCTATATCATAGGCAGAAACAATAGGTTTACCACGATACGTGTTCGTGCCAATTGAACTTTGCAACAGATGATGCAAAAGGTATGTCAGATCGAAGGTTTTGACAATCATTAAGACCATTCTTTGTTTCCACATCGTAGATTAAAGATTTGCATGAGGTGGGATGTAGCAATTGAAGTTCAAAGGTTGGATTAAACTTTCTACCTTGAGAGTTTAAAAATTTTATGTGAAGAAACTAAGAATACCTCAAGAGAGAGTAGACATCCCACGAGATGACATTTACGACAAGATTTTGCGAGAAAATCTTAAACTGACCAAAATCACAAATATTGTCTAGGTGACAAGAACTTGACATAACCATCAGTGTAGGTTGAAGTATCCTATTCACCTGAATTAACTCTGAACGCTAAAAAGATTGAATCTCGCATTGAGAAAACACTATCAGTTGCTTGTCTAAACAAGAGTCATCATTTAAATCATGGGATTCACAAGGTAATTGAGGATGATCAGAGAGATTTTTGAGATTATGACAAAAATCCTCGATAACATGTATGTCATCTTCTTGATAAAAAGGGGATATATTTGGAAGGAAATCTTCAATAATTGCATCGAACTCCATTTGAAACTTTAACAAAATCTGAATCTTCTTGCAGGAACAAAGATTCAACCATGAGACTTGAACAATCATCACCATAAAATTCAGAAAAAAGGAAATGATCAGGGTCATGGTTGTCCAAGGATTCAACTTGATTAACGGGTTGAGAGTCAACAAGAGAAATATCAAGATTTGAAGATGATTGATTGATAGGATCAGACAAATCATCATCAAGGGAAAGATGTGGAAGAAAAAATAATTCCTGGTCAACATATTGATCTTCCGATTCACTGATCAGTTCGGGTTCAAAGCACAGAACACCAAAAGGAGGAGGACAAGGAATAAAAGGAATGTCAGATTCATCTTCAGGATGTTGAAGTCCCCTTTGAACAGGAAAACATGATGAATCTTATTCAAAATATTTTCTTGAAATCATGACTAAGAAACGAAACTTTTCATCCAAAAATTGCCAATCCACATGATCATCCAGAAATTCATAACAAAGATGAAGGAACTGGTTAGCAAAATGTTCAAGAGATTCATTTGATTCCATGCTAAGTTAGTCGATTTCATTAAGAACATCTTGATATGTAAGAATTTAGAGGGTAAGTTCCTTAAACAGAACACCAAAGGACACCGCTAACAAACAAATCACAAATCAATACACCAGTATTGTTGACGTGGTTAAAACCCTCAAAGAGGGAAACAGTGCACGACCTCAGCCAACGCAGCCACTTTAGGCAATTTATTAATAAAAGAATGAAAATTTACATAAGCTTCTCTCATGAACGATTACCCTACAAATGACCCTCCATGCTCTTTAAATAGAGATCATGGACCAATCGGGCATTAAGCCACGGATCAAGTGTCGGTAATACCGAAGAGAGAATGAATTGTCGGATCACTACATATCGTGACCATCGGATTGTAAGTTACAAAAGTACATAGTAAAGAAACAAACTTTACCTAACTCTACACTAGACCAAGTTATACTTAGCTATTTCCTATGTGTCGGAATATCCTAACATCCCCCCTTAAGAACAACTTGGGATAGGATTGAAGGATGCACAAATATGACACAATAGGAGAAGGAAGGAGGCATTAGATCCTATCCCCCCTTAGTGACAACCTCCTGAGCTCCAACCATAAATCGAAGTTTAGTAAACTTCGCCTCTGTGAGAGCCTTTGTAAAGATGTTTGCAACTTGATCCTTTGTTGAACAATATTGCACTTCAAAAATCAGGTCGTGAATGAGCTTTCTAAAGAAGTGCATGTGCAGTTCAATGTGTTTGTTGCGCTGATGTTGGACTGGATCTTTGCATAGTTGAATAGCACTTTGATTATCACACCAAAGTGTAGTCGGATGCTGCTGCTGAAAGCCAAACTCTCACAAGATCTGATGAAGCCACAGGGCTTCCTTACTAGCTTCTACGGCACCACGATACTCTGCTTCTGCTGAAGAAAGAGAAATGGCTCTTTGTTTCTTGCAAGCCCATGCAATACGTCCTGAACCAAGAGTGAACACATAACCTGCAGTAGACTTCCGATCATCAGGGTCACCAGCCCAATCAGAATCAGTGAAACCAACCAATAGAGGAGATGCTTCTGCACTGTAATGAATCCCAAACTGAACTATACCTCGAACATAACAAAGTATTCTTTTAGCTGCTTTCCAATGACTTTCATGTGGGTTTTGCATAAACCGAGCAATAAGACCAACAGCAAAGGAAAGGTCAGGATGGGTATGGGTCAGATACAAAAATTTTCCTACAAGTTCACGGTATAAGGTAGCATCAACTTCAAGGGAAGTACAAGTGACTGAAAGTTTGGCTCCAAAGTGAAAGGGAGAAGGGGCAGGCTTACAGTCTTCCATGTGAAAATGTCGTAGAAGATCACAGGCATACTCAAACTAGGAAAGGGAAATACCTTCCTTGGATTGCAAGACTTGAAGACCAAGAAAATAATGCAAGTTTCCTAAGTTTGTCATTTCAAACTTCTTTTGGACTTCACATGGTTTATAAGGTTGGGATCACTACCAGTAAGGATAAGATCATCAACATAAAGAACAAGAATGATAAGAGACTTGCCCACTTTCTTGGTGTAGACAGTATTGTCAGAATGACACCTAGAAAAGCCAGTTTCTAAAAGAAAGCTATCCATTTTGGCATACCAAGCCCGAGGAGCTTGCTTGAGTCCATAAAGGGATTTCTTAAGCCGACATACAAGACTGGAGTTTGTTTGTATAAAGCTAGTAGGTTGTTCCATATAGATTTCTTCATGCAAGTCCCCATGCAAGAAGGCAGATTTAACATCCATCTGATGGACTTCCCATTTGAAAGAGGCAGCAAGGGAAAGAAGAAGGCGGATAGAGTTCATTTTGGCAACAGGGGAGAAGGTTTCAATATAGTCAATGCCTTCAACTTGTGAAAAACCCTTAGCAACAAGACGAGCTTTATGTTTATCAACTTTTCCATTTGGTCCATACTTGGTTCTGTAAACCCATTTGCATCTAACAAGTCTTCGTCCCTTTGGTAGAGGAACAAGATCCCATGTATCGTTTGCCAATAATGAATGATATTCTTCATTCATAGCTGTGTCCCAATCTGGATAGCCTGAAGCTTCTGCAAAGGTGTCAGGATCATAATTCGCTAAAGCTTGAGCCAGTAAAGAAGAGGCTTTATCGAACTGAGAACGTGTACGACGTTGATCTGTAGGATCACCGATAAGAGCGCCTGCTGCATCCCGAGTAGCACGGACCCATTTTGGAAGCTGAGGAGATGAAGAAGGATCCTGAGAAGGTGGGGGAGGATTGTCATCCTCGCTTTCATCATCTGAAGAAGAAATATTTTCAAAAGTAGAAGAGATAGAGAGAGGTGGCACACCCGTCGAACTAGGCTTGTAGGCTAATATATTTTAAGCAAACTTTACATCTCTTCTAATGATAACATTTTTGGACTTAAGTGGAATAAGTCTATATCCTTTGACATCTTCAGAATATCCAACAAAAATACATTTTTCACTCTTAGATTCTAAACTAAGTCACAGGACACGTCCTCCAAGGTCTCGTGTCCCATATTTAACGTGTTAGACACGAAAACGGCCTTAAAACGTGTCGAAAATGTTTTTTTTCGTGTCCTCTAAAACGTAAAACGTATTTGGGCGTTTGAGTCGTCTCCTGCTCCTGGAAAACGAGTATTCAGTTTATAGAAAATGTTGACCTAACGTTTTTTCCTCCAGTTGAATACGTTTGGAAACTTGGCACTTCCTGCAGCTTTTTCATGTTTCATTTGCAGTTCATGACATATATTTTATTCAAATGTTTTGACCTCTTTTAACGTTTCATTTGCAGTTAATGACATATATTTTATTCAAATGATTTAAAATTAAAAATATCTAAATACTCTTTTACGGTTTTGAACGCTGGAAGATGTGTTTGCAACTTAAGCGTTATGGTTTTCAACGCAACTTCTGTTTTCTATTTTAGTTGCTATTAATTACACCCTAAATCACTCACGTTGTGGCTCTTCGCATTAGTTTTTTCGGCGTTAATCTTAATTCGGCGTTAATCTTAATGTTGGATGGAAAATGATGTAGCTTAGCGTTATTTTTAATATCATAAAACTACACTATCAAACTATTATCGCCAAAAAACCAAAATTAGACGAGACTCAATCTTATTTACTTTTTACTTGATGTTATTGACTTTTCATTTTTAATCTAAATATATTTAGTCAAACTGATACTATAGATTTTGTAATTAGCTTATGGCTTATCTCCTATTTCTCGGTCTTCCGATTTTCTAATTGGTTTTATGTTTTATCACACAACTTTCTATCATATTTGGAATCTAGAAACACATGTAAATTGTCAAACTACTTCTCTTTTTATATTTAATAAAAAAAATTAATCGTCAAATCACATCCCGTGCTTCAGTTGGACGTTACTTGTCATTTTGACTATCTAAACCATATTTTACTCTTAACAAAACTTAACTGTGTAATTATTATTACATTTGGCATTTTTCTCTCCATTCGTAAACTACCATGCAATAAAATAAAATAAGGATGCAAAGAATTCGAGCAACAATCATTCAATATCACATTCTAATTTCTAAATAGTAAATTCTGATTCTATTTATTTTTTTCAAATGAACTATGAACTTTGAAGTAATTATATTTTAATTTGACTAGATAAGATGCGGCCTGCAATTTAATATGGATAAAAAACTATATTTCCGTGTGTGTGTGTATATATATATATATATATATATATATATATATAGATTAAACATATATAAAATGTGTCCCTCGTGTCCTGTTTCCAGGTTGCTACATTTTATATTGAATACTCGTATTTACGTGTCCTCCGTGTCTCGTGTCCTCGTGTCATGTGACTTAGGTTCTAAAGCTTTATGTTTCTCATCTGGAATATGGGCCCATGCTTCACTTCCAAAAACACGAAAGTGACTTACATCTGGTTTAATTGAGCTCCATGCTTCTTTTGGAGTGATATTCTTTAAAACCTTAGTAGGAGTGCGATTTATTATGTAATTTGCACAATTAATTGCTTCTGCCCAAAAATTAAGACTAAGTCCTTTAAATTGAAGCAACCAATTAGCCATTTCCTTTAAGGTGTGATTCTTTCTTTCAACTACACCATTTTGTTGTGGAGTATATGGAACAGTATGTTGCATTTGAATTCCATTCTCAGTGCAAAAGTTGATGAATTTGTTGTTAACATATTCTCCGTCATTATCAGATCTTAGCTTAAGAATTTGATGTCCAGATTGTTTTTCAACAAAGGCCTTAAAGGCCAAGACATGTTAAATACTTCACTCTTGAGTTTTAAGAAGTATACCCAAGTGTGTCTGGAGAAATCATCAATGAAAGTTAAGAAATATACTTGTAGCCAGAGAATGAAACAACTGGAAGTGGACCACATAAATCACTATGCACAAGCTGTAAAGGGGCTAAGGCATGCCAAGAGGCACATTTTTCAAAACTATCCCGATGATGTTTTACAAGTACACATTCGGAACAAACACCATCTTTGCAAGATACCATTGGAAGACATGTCACCATATTTTCTTTACATAGATTCTGAAGGGAGCGATAGTTTAAGTGACCAAATCGCTCATGCCAAAGTTTGTTCACTTCATCATTATGAGCAACAAATACCGAGGGAAGATTTGATGACCCAAAGTTGTTAAACTTATACAACCTTGTAGAATCATCAGCAATACCAGTGGCTAAAATCTGTCTAGGATCTCTTAGGTCCTTAATTACAACATCGTGAGGTGAAAATTCAATGATTTTACCTTCACCTGAATGAGTTATCTGATATACAGATTAGAAGGTTGCAGGATAAGATTGGAACACATAATACATCATTAAATTGGCCATTATCTATATGAACAGTTCCAGTCCCTACAACACTAAGAGATCTATCATCACCAACATATATATTTTTGGTGTTACAATCATTTAAAGAAGAAAACATGGCTTTGTTTTTGGCCATGTGATAAGAAGCTCCAGAATCAATGAGCCACTAATGAGAATTAGAAGAAGAAAATACATTTAGTGCATATCCAGACCGAGATGTTTGACAACCACATGCAAAAAGTGTTATTCCTAAAGATGAAGTTGAAGTTGAAGAGTGCTCCAAATGGATGTTATGCTTCTTCATTGTTGCTTCCAAGGCTTCCATCTTCTTAAAGCATTTGGATTCTAAGTGGCCATCTCAATTACAAAAGTGGCAATGTCTATCAGTCTTCTTCCCTTTGTTTTTATTTTCCTTATCATTTCGTTGAAATGAATTTTTATTTTGAGGTTGAAATTGCTTAGGACCCTTGTTTAGGTTAGGACCATTCTTTTTAGGATACGGCTTCTTAGGATTCTTTGAATTTGGTTGTTGTTGGGAGGCTAAGGCTTTCTTAGAAGAGTTTCCAAGATTAAGAAGACCAAGGTGTAAGAGTTTTTCTTGTTCTCTTATTAAAGAATCACAAAAGGAATCAAAGGAAGGGGACTTGTAGTCTTGTCCTTGAGAAATGAAGGCTTCTCTTGTAGAATATAAGGTGGAAACAAACACAGAGTAGGTTGGTCCCAACTTAGTAAGAATGGAATAGATAAGGTTACCATCTTCTTTCTTAACCTTAACACCTTTCAAGAGAAGTCTAAGGGTCTTGAATTTGGATAGAAAATCTTCAATAGAAGAGAAATTATTGGGGTCCAATGTAAGCAACTCATTTTCGAGTTGTTAGGCTCTAAGTTCATTTTTAATTCCAAAAACTTTAGTGATTTGTTTCATTGCTTCATTAGGATTATCAAGTTCTGCGATATGAAATCTAAGGTATGGATAAATAGACATCCTATCAACCCATGTGATTGATCTTGCCTATTTTCCCATTTGGCTTCCTTATCTTCATCTTTTGGTTTCGTTTCTTGGCCTGAGGCTATTCTATAAAGACCTTTACTTCTAAGTAAATCCACAATGTAGGACCACCATTGGAAGTCGTTGCTGCTGTCAAGAATAACTTGGCATGGACTTTCCATTTTAACAGAAACTGAAGTTGTAGATGGTGAAAATAAGTGTTCCAATCGAAAGATCTCGAAAAAATAGGCTGATTCAAAGAAAACGGCTTTCGGATGAAGAAGTTATGGCTTTTTGAAGAAAAGTTGTTGAAGATGCTAATTAAGTGCGGGAATGTGCGGAAATGAATTATAATGTTATATTTAAAAAAAAATCTGCCCCCTTTCCAAACTTAATCTAATTAGCTCAACAAAAAGAAAGACTTGAACTCAAGACCTCTATTCTCATAAAGTAGCTTTGGACCAACTGAACTAGATTAAAAGGTTAGTAATTTTTGTAAAAGAGGAAGCGGGGATTTTTTTTCAGTCACTGAAGCTTTGGGGTGCGTGCTTACTTGAGAAAGCTATTTCTTGCCTACAAAACAAAAAACACAAAACCCAACACAGACATACAAAAAAAAAACAGACCTTACGGCTTGAAGTTACCTTTAGCCGAAAACTAAATATTTTCCTCAACGTTTCTGATTTTCCGAGATCACACTAAGGCGTAGCAGGAAAGAGCATACGCATGAGAAAAATCCTTCCTTTCTATTTCTGATTTCCCCAAATCGCACAAAGTCGTGCGGCAAAGAGCATACACAGAAAGGAAAGGTATAGATCCAGTAATAAGTAAAAAAAACAAAGAGCTAAATAAACAAAATAAACAGAGAGAAATAACCTAAAACTGCAAATAAACATTGTATACCTCCAAATCTTAAAAAAGACGTAGCTAGGGCTACTGGAAACCTTTTCAAGTGAAACGAAAGGGGTTCCTCACTCGAACAGATGCTCCTAACACAATAGAGCAGTCCTCTCAGCCTGAAAGCAGTCAGAAACAGTAGATCTAGGAAATGGCAGTCGGATGCAGTTCTACCGGCTTCAGATTTCGATCACCAATGGATGCGGCCCTCAACTTGGCTCTGATACCATGTAGGAATTTACAAGGTAAGTTCCTCAGACAGAAGACCAAAAGACACCGCTCACAAACAGATCACAGATCAATACACCAATATTGTTGACATGGTTAAAACCTTCAAAGAGGGAAACAGTCCACGACCTGAGCCAACACGACCACTTCAGGCAATTTATTAATAAAAGAATGAAAATTTACATAAGCTTCTCTCATGAACGGTTACCCTACAAATGACCCTCCATGATCTTTAAATAGAGATCATGGACCAATCGAGTTTTAAGCCACAGATCAAGTGTCGGAAATATCGAGGAGAGAATGAACCGTCGGATTGTAAGTTACAAAAGTACATAGTAAAGAAACACACTTTACCTAACTCTACACTGGACCAAGTTGTACCTAACTATTTCCTATGCGTCAGAATATCCTAACATGATATTCATACTTGTCGAAAACACGACAAAGCTCATTAACCAATTGCTTAAAAGAAGAAATAGAAGCAGTGGGTAAAGAATAACACCATTGCTTTGCACGACCATCCAATGTAAGGGTAAACAACCTTGCGAGGATTTCTTCAAAATAAACACCACTTGAAAAACAAAATTGAACAAACTCAATTACGTAATCAAGAATGGTTGTTGTACCCTTGCCATCGAATTTCAAATGTGACAAGTTATGTAAAAATTATGCAGGAATTGAAAGATCTAAAGCTTCGAAAAAACACCTCGGGATTATGATCTGGGATGAAGCCATTAAAGGTAAGAGATTCAAACAGGCTTCACAGGCTTAGCTTGTCATCTGGCCCTCCTAGCGCCCAAATTTTGACGGTGTTGGATGTCGCCAACATCTAAGGGGATCTCCCCAATGTGAGGTCCCAATTAGACCTCACACTGTTTGGTGTAGTAGTCCCATCTGGCTATATGGTAAGGCCACCATTAGAAAAGCTTGGATTCTTGGAGTCTTTCCTTGGCTTCTCTTGCAGTGCATAGGAGATAGATCATTCTTTGGAGAAGCAAGTTGTGGATTCATGTTCCACCACTGGATTATTGTTTCATCTATGCAACAGTGTACTTGGGATCTTTCATTTATGATCAAAAGCTCTATGAACCAACACTTCTCCATGTATGTATCATGGATATATTAGGACTATTCTTGTTATGTTTGCAGTATATGTTGGTTTGGTTGCATACTAAATCTAATGAACCAATTTGTTACTTAGATATGGATATGGTTGAATAGGTGTTGTTATGTTTTCATGATTATTGTTCATCATGTGAACTACTTTGCAGGTAATCAACAAGCCTTTCTCATCCCTCCCGGGTTTCCCTTAGGATAGTACTATTACGTCCTTAACCGGAGGCTCATTTTCACTTACCAGTAGTGGAAGTTCCCCTGTGCATCTTACATTTGGTGTCACACAAAGCTTACATACTTGTTGCCCCAAAAAGTTGTTGTGATCAATGTTGCACGAAGTGGGGATGTTTATTGGATGCGAGGACGCAAAAGCGTCATTTCCCAAAAATCTAGGAAGCAAAGTGTCTCGGAAAAGTCTACTATATATATATATATATACATACATTTGCATTTAAATTTAAAAAGCATCCAAAATACCAAATTAGTTGTAGAAGATATGGAAGCATGCATATTTGTATATAAATTAAGATAGATATGACATCCATTGTAGATTAATGATTAATTATTTTAGCATCAAACCATCTAGAATCTAGACTCTTCTCCTCTTGTCTAGCCTTTGCCTCTACCTCGATTGTCTAGGGATATTAGTCAACATTGCCCAATTTTGCTATAGATCATGATGTCACATCCTTAATGCACTCGGCACATCACAAAGCAACCTTGGTGTAGCTGAATTAGAATCACACATTATAATACCCATGAGCATATCTAAATCATGATACAATAAACAGGTCATCGACTTATCAGTTTTACTCCTATAAATGAGAACTTTGATACTATGGTAGAGTTTCACATGAAAAATCTCTAAATAGTAAACACCCATATATAGCATAACACCACAATTTTTATAGGAAGAGAGAATGCCATAAAGAAAAGCAAGCCATATCACAATGACATCAAGGTATGCTAAGTTGCATGATATAGGGAAACAGGTATTTGTTACTGAAATAGAAACGCACCAAAAACATGCCCCCCAAAAAATTTGGAAATGGGGAAACATGACATATATATACATATCAGTGTTACCCGACTCATCGTGCACTCGCGAGTCCAAATCTACTCGGCATGCAAAAGAGTCGATTCAAATCTGGGCAACTCAAACTCGCGTTGACTGAGTTTGACTAGAAAAATAATATGCCCAACAAATAAGAGGTTTAGCTGATTGATTTCGCTCTCTATGGACACAAATCGCTCACTCTAGACACCGAAAAGATAAATTAAATGATAAGTATGAACCCATTCGAAAGCATAAAGCTGATTGATCCTTTGAATAGAACCAATATTCAAGGAAGGGATGCCCTCAATCATGGTCAACACGTGATTGTGACCATTGTTTTAAGAAACGGCCGTTTCGATACCGAAACGGCCGGGTTGATCCGAGCCATTACCCTCTGCTGTGACCCGGCCCTTGGAACGGTTCGACTGGCCGAGTCATGGCTGACTCGGCCAACTCGGCCGTTTCTGTATTGACTCGGCCGAGTCATAACCAGTGGCCTGTAACCCCATCAAAACAACGATTTGACATTTTTTTAATGAAATTTTGAAGTGTTTGCTGATTGGTTTGAACTCCAATGTGTTTTATGAATTAGTTAAATGTTATTTGGGGTCCATTTCCCCCTCCCAAACCCTATTTAACACACTCAAATGCTCTCTACTATTGATATGCTATTCAAATTTCATGGTAATATTAAATTCTTAAAGTAAAAGTGACATTCTCCTTAATCTTCATTTTCATCCTTTTACTTAAATTTTTAACATTACCATGAAATGACTCAGGATGTTTGAGAGTGGTTTCGGCCTCATTGGATTTCATATGGAGAAAGTAGAATTTTAGATTTCATTCAAAATCCAGCAGACTTATCAGTTTTTCAGGATTTCAGGATTGGAGGATTGCAATGTTTCCATTGAATTTTGTCATGTATTAGGGTATGGAACTCGTATTTAATCAAGAGCACCAATCCCTCTATGTACCTTGATGTTAGTGACATTGGTTGTCGAACTCCTCTGAGATTCGCTCCCAAACCAGGAGCTTCTGAAAATGTCACTCCCGCTCCCGTTTTCGCTCTCGCTCCCCACTTTCGCTCCTGCTCCCAACTTCCAAGTAACACTGAGCCAGATGATGTTGGCAACTCTAGCAGTAGCCAATGGTACTGGTCACAGACTTTTGTTGTAGAGACCATTTATAGCCTCCTTGGTTATGTGTTTTTGTTTTGATCTCTATATCATCATCGTGTATGTATTGGACAATGCATTGGGTGCCATTTTGATATAATGGATATATTCATGAGCCTACTTTGATCATATGTTGTCCTCTATCTATATTCTAATGTTGTGTGTTTGGAAACATGAATGAAAATATTTAAAATTATGTGTTTTTATAAAAAATAAGTATTTAATGTATGTTTTACAATGACCGAGTCATTGAAATCGAGCCGGCCGAGTTGATACCGAGTCGGAGTCGGAGTCGACCCTCGGCCGAGTCGGAGTCGGAGTTTTAAAACATTGATTGTGACTATGATAGAAAATCATTCTTCCTTAATCGTGCAACTGTGACAACAAAACAGTTTTCTTTAATTGTGCAACTGTGCCAATTAATTTTCACCAATGCTTTAAACTTTTGCCACAGTAATGTTAATTTGTGTGTCCTTAAATTTTAGTGACGGATACAAATTTATTTTACATGAGTTATATTAACCATATATGTCAATGTTATTTTTATTTTTTTATATTATATTTGTTATTTTTATTTTTTATTTTATTTTAACTTTGTATTATATAATGTTATAAAATGTTTTATATATTTAATATGTATGTTATAAAATATTATATATAAATATATAAAATGTTATTTATTATATATAAAATATTTATATTTTAGAAATATATATATGGATGAACTTAATGGCAGAATTTATTCGAACCTCATTAAAAAAATTGAATTTGAACTGAGTTTTATTCTTATCGAACCCGAACTCGAACCTCAACCATGTGACTTATGTTCTATGTACAACCAGTCAAGACTCAGTGCTTGGGATCATGTTTGGAGTCTGGACTCATAACATATATGATATACTTATTCATTCATGATATTTTGGACATATATTAATATTATGCATTGTTTAGACATGGCTTTGTTGAATATCAATGAAAAATGTTTCTTTTAATTCAATATATGTGTGTATATTGATTTATTGTATTTACCGATTTTTTCCTGATCCAATTAAAACTTTTCGCTCTTTTGCCTCGCTGATTTATTCAGGATTCCGAGTCTGGTAACATCTAAATGATAAACATAAATGACAGGTAATGTTCCACTATCATTTATATTGGGATTCTCATCATTAGTATCGCCCTTTGCCTCTACCTCAATACTCTAGGGACATTAGTCAGCACCACCCAATTTTGATGAAACTACCTAATCCAAGCATTAAAACATGCTATGAAAAGCCTAGCATGGTTGACCAATGATTTTTGTTTGAGTGAAGGGAAAATTTTTGCTAAGGCCCCGACAGAGGAGTCCAACAAGCAATATCATTAACGTCAAGGTACATAAAGCACTTGGTGCTCTTGATTAACTACCAATACCATACAGTCATAAATAATAGAATCTAATTAAAATAATACTAAAATTCTGAAAACTGGAAGTCCGCTAAATGTTAAATAGGATATGAAATTCTACTTTCTCCATATGAAGACTGATGAGGTTGGAAACCTAAGTTGCAGGAAACGTGGCCCTAGGGGGCGTTTCGCCAGGGGAAACGAAACGAAACGCGTTTCCCCGTACCGTACGGCCTGGAAACGCGTTTCCGGCCGTACGGCCACGTTTCCCGAAACAGAAACGTGGCCGTACGGCCGGAAACGCGTTTCCAGGCCATACGGGCCCCGTTTCCCCAAAAAAAACATTTGTTTTTTAATTTTTTTTTTTCTAATTTTTTTTTAAATTTTTTTAGGGTTTCCAGGATGTTCTAGAAACCATTTCTAAAGTTATAAAAGAGCAGTTTCTCTCATCAAACTATTCAGCAAGTCGTTTCTCTTGGAGATTGGCAGTTGTTTCAGCTAGGGTGTTTTGAGCAGTGAGCAAAGTAGATTTCAGTAGCAGGAGAAAGAGATTTCAGCAGCAAGAGAAAGAGATTTCAGCAGGAGATTTCTGTAGCAGCAGATTTGGCTCAGCTACAACCATATTTCTCTTCTCTTTTCTGGCATTTCGGGGTAGTTTCAACCACAGAAAATTAATTTGGGTAAGCCACATTCATTTTGTTAGTTTTTTCTTACTATTTCTTCAATTTTTCTAGGGTTTATGCAGCCAAAAATATGAAAAACGTTTTTTATTTATAGATTTGTTTTTTAAATTTATTTTTGCAGCAGATTTGGCTCAGCTACTGCCATATTTCTCCTCTTTTCTGGCATTTTAGGGTAGATTCAGCCACAGAAAATTAATTTGGGTAAGCCACATTCATTTCTTAGTTTTTTTCTTACTATTTCTTTAATTTTTCTATGGTTTATACAGCCAAAAATATGAAAAACGTTTTTATTATTTACAGATTTTTTTTTTAATTTTTTTTTGCAGCAATGGCTTCCAGCCAAAGTGCAGCTACAACTTCAAACCCTAGGGCCAACCCAAGGGCTGAATATTATCCTCTTTGGAGGCATGTGACGAAGCTTCAAAGATGTGGAGGTGGTGGCTCATGGGAATGGCGATGCAATCTTTGTAATAATACGTACAAGGGCTCCTACCCAAGAGTGAAGGCGCATCTATTGCATGGAGGAGGACAGGGGATTTCAGGTTGCACAAAAACATCAGATCCGTTGGTAAGGAGGGCATATCAAAGAGAGCAAGATGAGGCGGATGGTACTAAGAGAAGGCATGATGACCTTACTCAAGCTCCATCTAACATTGAGCCAAGGATTGTAGCTGAAGCAAGAAAGAGGAGAGCTGGTCACACTCAAGAACATGAACAACCAGCACCCAAAAATACCAGAGGCTCAGGGGCATCCCATTCAGTTCAGGATAGCAGAATTGCTAGATTGGTGAATGTGCAAGCAAGAGAAGAAGCTGATTCCAGAGTGGCTAGGTGCATTTATGCATGTGGTATCCCATTCAATGTTGTTCGCTCTCCTTACTGGCAAGATATGATAAGGGCAGTTAACAAAGCTCCTCAAGGGTACAAGGGGCCCAACTATGAGAAAGTCAAAACCCAGCTTCTCAAAAATGAGAAGGAACTTGTGGAGGACATTTTAGCTCCAATTCGTTCTTCCTGGAGTAGCTCTGGGGTTACCATAGTCTCAGATGGTTGGATAGATATGAGGCGCAGACCATTGATAAATATCATTGCCACTTCCCCCAAAGGAGCAATGTTTATCAAGGCAAAAGACTGCTCAGGAGAGGTGAAAGATGCACAGTTCATTACTGATGTTATTATAAAAGCTATTGAACAAATAGGGCCTAACAGGGTGGTGCAAGTTATCACGGATAATGCACCAGTTTGCAAAGCTGCAGGTTTAATTATTGAGGGGAGGTATGACCACATCTTTTGGACACCATGCATTGTCCATAATCTGAATCTGATCTTAGAGGAGATCGACAACAAAGTTTCCTGGATAAAGGAAGTCACAGGGGAAGCAAGGGAGATTATCAAATTCATCACCAACCACCACCAGTCTTGGGCCATATTTCGAGAGTACTCCAAATTGGAGTTGTTAAAAGTTGTTGAGACAAGATATGCCTCAAACTTCGTGATGTTGCGCCGCCTTGTTGAGGTTAAGCATGCATTAGTTTCTATGGTGGTGAGTCAACTTTGGATTGAGTGGAGACAAGCAGATTCAGAGCGGGGATATATGGTGCGTAGATTGTGCCTTGATGAGGATTGGTGGAGCTAGGTAGATTTCTTGCTAAAGTTCACAACCCCTGCATTTGAGCTTCTCCGGAGTGCTGACACTGACCAACCTTTCTTGGGAGAGGTATATGATGGCATGGATTCCATGGTTGAGAAAACTATGGAAATCATTTCGCAGGAGTCTCCACAACTTCTGTTTGTTGATGATCATTTTGCTGGTTTGATCAAGAAAATCATTGTTGACAGGTGGAACAATTTCAATACACCATTGCACACTTTAGCACATGCTTTGAACCCCAAATTTTATGATGAGGAGCTTATTGCTAAAAGCAATGGGAAGAGGAAGGCACCCCATAAGGATAGAGAGGTGGCTACTAGGGTGAAAAAAGCACTTATGAGAATGTTTCGTTCTCATCTACATAGGGAGGTAAAGGAGGAATTTGCCAGTTTTGCTGCAGGAATAGATGATTATGCAGATATATCAGCTTTGGAGGAGAGAAGCACCATGAATCCAGTTAGGTGGTGGATTTGTCATGGAGCAAATGGTGTACATTTGCAAAGCCTTGCCATTCGTATTCTTTCACAAGTGGCAAGCTCTTCATCAGCAGAAAATAATTGGAGCACTTATGGTTTTATTCATTCTGTGAAGCGCAATAGGTTGGGCTCACATAAAGCAGAGGATCTTGTTTATGTGCACTCCAACCTTCGCCTTGCATCTCGTAGGGGTCCAGAATACAATAGTAGTCCTTCTAAAGAATGGGATGTGGATGCAGAAAATCCTGATTTGGATCTCTCTCTTGCTGCCCTGAATATTGAGGACGATTCTGGAAGTGGAATTGGTGCATCATCTTCTTCAGCACCACCATCCACTGTTGAGCATTCTGCTGCTTCTATTTTTGATGAGGATTGTTATGATGAGGATTAGTCTTTTGTGACTTGTCTCTATAGTTCTTGCAGCCTTATAGTCTTTATTGTACTTGCAGCCTCATATACTAATATAAATAAAGGCTGATTTTGGATTTTCCAGTTCCTATATTTTTATTTTCATTATGTGATTATTCATGACTCATGAGTAAATGTGATGTAAATTTAATCTTAATGTTTAAGTAAATGTATCATTAATGCTTTATGATTGCACATATATATATTAATAATTTTTAAATATTTTTAATATATATATATTATTATATTATTATATATATTCGCGTTTCCACGTTTCCAAAATTTGGGGAGGTCGCGTTTCGTTTCGCTTCCCGTTTCGGAAACTCGTTTCCGTTTCCCCGTTTCGTGCAACTTACTTGGAAACACTCTCAAACATCCTAAAACAATTAATAGTAATGTTAAAAATTTAAGCAAAAATTCTTTTACTTAAATAATTTAACAATACCTTTAATTAACAACATTTTGGTGCAAACCGAGAGTGAAACCCTTTTTAAAGAAAAAAATTCTGATCTTGAAGGTTTTTAGAAGTCTCATTATTTCATATTTTTATTTCACCTTTGATTAGGCAATAACACCAAAAATGTGGGTCCCAACAATTAAATCAAAGAAAAAGTAGACAAATTTCGTTTGGAGCGCACTGTTTGTATGAAACACATTTCCGACATGTTAAATGTGTTTCAGCGAAGTTTCAGAGTTTCAACATGGAAATGCAGCGGAAACACAAGGAAGCCAAGTTTCCTGCAACATAGAAGGTATGTCATGGGTATCCTTGATAGTATGTCATGGGTGGCCTTGATACTTTAATGACCATTAAGACTAATTCATATCATCATCATGCATCACAATCCTCACTATACAATCTCACACAGGTTGACTGATACACAAATGAGGCTATAGCCTCCTCAACATATTCTTTTGGGGTCACGTCCCAAAACCCCAATTGTTGGACCACACCCCACAATTGTCCACATATATAATGTCAGCCAGTATCCCTGCGTAGTTTGATTACGTACACCTCAAGTGTAACACGACTCACACAGCTCAAATGGTCCTTGGTCAATTTTGTGTGGCTAATTCCAGATCCACGCAGTCTTGATACTGGATCCACGTTTCAGATATGGATACAGATACGGATCCACCAAGATCCACCTAATATCTGCCACGTAAACGGATCCTTCAAACCTGAAAACGTATCCCATGCTACCAAAACAAATATTGTACCAACTAGCCCTCAAACACCGGATCCCAAGCAAATAACATTCGAGTTTTTGGTTTATTTTTTATTTTTTCAGGATATTTGCCACTTGTTTGAAACCATGAAAACAAATACTCTATTTAGATTTTTAGTTATATTACTTATTAGCTATGAAACTGGATTCGTTGATAGAAGGCTACATGTCTGAATCCCACGAATCGGACATGGTTCATTGGAGATTCGAATCCCAGAATGGGACACGTCGTGTCCTAACAGGACACGCTCGAATCATGTACATGTCCCGTTAGGACACAACGTGTCCCGATTTTGGGATTCGAATCCCAAAAAATGAAACTCGCTGGCATAAAAAAGCATTGTTCTGTCATTCATTTACCATTTCTCTCTTTCAGTTTTGCATACATTGAGATGTGGGCAAGAAGCTAAGGGTTTGAAGCAAGGAGCTAAGGGTGTGGAGCGTTCGGCAAGGAGATTCAAGCACCAAGTAAGTGCATTTCATCTCTATTTTTTTGCATTTCTATTACAGCAGTTTGTATATGAATTTTTTTTACAAATTTGTGCATGTTTTGTTTATTTTTTTTACAGTATTCATGGCTCAATCAAGGGCAGTTAGGGGGCAAAGGAAGGGGAAGAATGTCTCCATTGGAGATGCCCCTCCTCCCCCAATATCATCAAAGTCTCCTGCAAGTAATGTTGAGGGAAGAGGAGGACCTAAAGACGACATTGATAAATATCCCTTGTTGAAATATGTCACGAGAGAGGATGGGACAAGTACCAAGGGGAAGGTAGGAGGCAATGTACAATGGAGATGCAACTTTTGTCACATTTCTTTCAAAAGCACATTTTACCATGTGAAAGGCCATTTGTTGGCTTTACCAAGTTGTGGAATTGGAGCTTGTAAAGTTGTTCCTTTACAAAAGAGGAAAGAAATGGAAAAGGAGTTCACTGTTAGTATGGCAAATGTGGCTGCAAAATCAGAAAAAACCAAGAATGAAGACCCCCTTCCATTTTTGAGGAAAGGCACAACCAAAGTTCCATTTGAGAGTTCTATTGGGGGACAAGCATCAAAAAGAAGAGCAATTTCACTTGGTCCAATGGACAAGATTTTTCAAAAAGAGAAACGGGAAGAGCTTGATCTCACCATTGCCTTGTTTTTCTATCAAAACTTCATATCATTTAATGTTGCACGCTCACCTCTATTTATTGAGATGTGCCGAGCTCTAACTCACGGGTCTCCATCATGGTATGTGCCTCCTGGTTCAGAGAAGCTTAGAACCACATTGT
This sequence comes from Pinus tabuliformis, assembly GCA_031772625.1. Classification (NCBI taxonomy): domain Eukaryota; kingdom Viridiplantae; phylum Streptophyta; class Pinopsida; order Pinales; family Pinaceae; genus Pinus; species Pinus tabuliformis. Next base: position 51,790,664 of record CM062813.1, read on the forward strand.
TGTCGAAGGCAAAAAAAGAGGTGCAAAAAATGCTTGAGCCTATTAAAGTATCATGGCCAACATCTGGGGTTAGCATTGTTTCTAATGGATGGACAGATCCAACACGACACCCAATCATCAACTTCATGGTGTCTTCCTTGAATGGTCCAGTTTTCTTGAAAGCAGTGGATACACTTAAAGAATACAAGGATGCACAATTTATGGATGAGTAATTTATTAAATTTATTGAAGATCTGGGTGTTGATTCTTGTGTGCAAATCATTACAGATAATGCACCTGTTTGCAAGGCTGCTGGCGTGATTGTGGAAGCTAAATATCTACAAGTGTTTGAGACACCTTGCATTGTCCATTCATTGAACTTAGCACTGAAATCCATTGCTTCTGATGTGCTTTGGATTGGTAACATTATTGAGGATGCACGACATATTCGTAACTTTGTACAAAATCATACAAATGTCCTCACTATCTACAAGGAGTACAACAATCTATCATTGTTGAAGATTGTTGATACACAGTTTGCCTCTTCATTCATCATGTTGAAGAGGTTGAGGGACGTCAAGACCACTCTTGGGGCCATGGATATTTCTGAGTTTTGGTCTTTTTGGAGAAAGACAGATCAAGTAGCCTCTAAAAGAGTGAAGGACACAGTGCTAGATGATGCTTGGTGGGAGAGGGTAGATCTAATTATTCAAATCATGGACCCTATCATTTCTTTGCTTCGATTTGCAGATACAGACAAACCCATCCTAGGAGAGGTTTATGAGGGATGGGATTCCATGATTCAGTCTGTGAGGAGCATTATTCTACAGAGTGAGTGCCCTGAGTATGAGACATCACCAGAGGCCTTCAGTGGTACTATACAAGATATTCTTGTCAGCAGATGGGACAAGAATTGCACACCTTTACACTGTTTGGCTCACTCATTAAACCCAAAATACTACAGCCATGAGTGGCTGAATGGTGGACCTTCCCACAGATTCCCTCCTCACATGGATGGTGAAATCTCACAGGGGAGGAAAGATGCATTCAGACGGGTTTTTCAGGATAGAGCATTGCTTGATGAGGTGGAGGATGCCTTTGCAAAGTTTTCCACTGGCGCTGGTCGATTTGCAGGATATGATGTGATTAGAGACAGGGGGGCTAAGAAGCCCTATTCTTGATGGGCAAATCATGGGGCAACAAGCCCTCCTCTTCGGCAGCTAGCCATGAGGCTCCTCTCTCAGGTGACTTCATCCTCTTGTTGCGAGACGAATTGGAGCACATATGGGAATTTGTATAGTGTGAGGAAGAGCAGGCTTGAGCAGTCCAGGGCAGAGACAATGGTCTATGTGCACACCAACCTTTGTCTTATTTACAAGCAGAGAGAAGAGTGGTTGAAGGGAAAGACAAAGATGTGGGATGTCTTTCCTGATGATATGGGTCTGGACAATAGTGTTGAGTTGGCATTGGCCAACATGGATCTCAATGATCCAGTGCTAGATCCTGTTAGATTTGATGACAGTGATATTTTAGAAGGGTCATCCTCTACACCAGCAAATGCAGAGGCGACTATGGATATAGGGGAGGAGGAGGATGCAGAGGAGAGCAGTGGTGACCATGATGATGAGGACATTGATGCTGATTCTGATGATGACTATGAGGATTGTTGACTCATGAGTCATGGGCTACCTATTGCCTTGAGGCTTGTATACCTATAGTTGTTTTATATTTTCTATTTCTATTTGCCATTGGCATTGCACTACCTATGTAACACATTTTGATTTGATGACTTAATGAGAAAACTACAGTTGTCAGTGTCTTTATCTTACTATCTTGTAAGTTGTCTTTCATTTATGAATCATGATTTATGTGACATGTATTTGAATTTTGTATGTACTATGCATGCTATAATGTTACTAACTTACTTTGTAAACAGTGAAACTAACATCTAGATGAAGATCTATGTTTGAAATCAATGAATTTGTATCATTAATGAGAATTTGTGTAAGAAATATATAATTTTTAATATATATATATATATATATATATATATATAACGAATCCTACGTGTCTTGTAACGGGGGGTCAACGTGTCTGAATCCGACTCTCGAATCCCCATGTCAGGTTACTTAGCTTATTAGTAATCTGTAGGTTGTATAGTCATATAAGTAAGTTATTAATTACCTATAGGTTGTATAGCACATGATCATTCTAGTAGGAAAGGTCTGACACATCAAAATTTTAACTTTGTTTTTTGATCATGCTAACACTAAAGCCTTGAGAAAATACATAGATAATCATATATAGTGCATGAAGGATGGTCGTGTCAATAACTTAATTAGCTTAATCCCATCCAACTCTAAATGAAGAGTCCTCTTAGAAGAATATAATACATAGACTATAGCAAGTTCTCAAATAGTGTATAATATTCATTTATCATTGTAACTAGATGGGAATTTTTAGATTTTGAGGCTAATTTCAAGGAAGAAGACAGGTTGATAATGATGTAGAATTGAAATATTCAAATGTTCAGCAGGTAGACCCAATTTTTGACATGTAGTTAGGCCTACTCAACATCATCATATCCATAGAGTGATCATTGATGAGATAATTTTGTATTTACAATTATACTTTTTCTATAAAGCATGTCGCATCATGATTTCAATATTTTAGATTTATAAGTTATCTAATGATTTCGGTCCTAATGTTTTATTTTTTGATGATTTTGATTTTGAACTTTGAATATGTTTATCTTAAATCAAAAAAAATATTATGGTATTTTTTGTACATGGTTTCCCCACCATATCCGAATCCTGGCTTTTCAAAAATTTGGTGGATCCGTATCCATTTCCATTTCCTGGTAACTTAGTTTCCAACAGATCAGTGTGCTGGCCACCAACACTAATCAACTGGGAATTCCACTAACCCATACTGGAAGCCTGCATTTGCTACAGGTTGGGTTTATTGACGATTACAAGGTACCAACATGACTTTTGCTGAACCTAATATATGATTCATCTGTTTTACTTTTCCCTTTTGCTTTATGCCACTCATCCATGGCATTTTTGGATTACATACAATGAGAACTGTCATGTCAAATTTTCAATATATATATTCTGGAAATTATTTGTGTCTTGTATTTTATTTTTCTGAAAAAAAGTGTATTTTTGCAATTTTATATTTGTGGAGTCTTAATCTTTTCAACTCCCAACTCTTTCCCAAGCCATGGATCAACATTGACACTTCAACCAAAACAGAATATCTCATGCATCGAATCAGGTCTGGCAACTTTGCTCCAAACAGGAGATGAATCAGGTAGAAAAACGATGGACAAAATACAAAATGAAGCTTAAGCAACAGTGAGAAAATTCCATTAAGAAATTAAAGCATGTTAGCTTAGAACACCAAAGAAACTTGTAATATGGACCAACAGTCTTTTAATTGAACACAGAATTTAAGCCAGTTATGAATTGCACCATGAGTTCTTCACCATTACAATAGAGTCCACACACTCATGTACCCACATTCCCCTACTGCCAAATAAAAAATAGGCATTCAACTGATTCATATTCTAAACGCACACCACATGACCAAGTTAACAGGACCAGGCAGTTGTTTTTTCCAGTGCAAAGGGAGTAGAAATAATAAAGTTTGTTAGTGTTCCATTGTTTGTCCCATCCACAGAAAATTTCTACCTTAAAAGGTGTTAGGCTGCATACCTCAGTAGGAGATGTTGGAACTAGAACATCTGCTGCGTGTCCCTTTTGCTTAAATGTAAGATTCTTAAGCAGAAGTGTATCCATCATGTTTCCCATTAGTTTTTGCCCAAAGGTTTGATTCGTAGGCAGATTTCCTCTTGGTGACCTTACATCCACTGATGATGACATGCCTGCAATAAGTCACCACAAAAAAAGGTACCAAAAAGTAGTTATATATTTTAAAAAGCTTAGCAGGCATTACTAAAATATAATGAAAGTCTGTGTAAAATACTCTTGATGAACTGGTTAAATAAATTGACTGAAATTTCAGAACAACCTCCAGAATTCTCGAGGTTTGACCTCCCTTGGCCATCTTGAACCCACACTTCTACACCAGACAGACTCTGTTGCCTTTGAACATCACCATTACTAATTCGTTGTGGTGTACTGGCAAATGAGTTTCCATTCTCATAGCTATAAGTGTCTCCATCTGACCCTGCACCAACGGTAGCAATTGTAGATGGAGTTCGATCTCCTTTCATGGCTTGGGTACTTGACATACTCATAGTTTTCCTTGTATAATCAAAACCCTGTGTGTTCAATAGTTCTAAGGGTTGGGTCGTGTAGGATGCATCGCTGCCCATTATATGACACACAAGTAGGCCATAGGATTAGAACATAAATTATCCAAGTTCAAAATTATAAATGGCCCAAATAAAAATCATGCATGAACACAAAACATGTACATCATACCGAATGCTTGTCAATAAAGTATCCCAATCCTTATCATTGAATTGGTGACCTCCAACCTTTATAAGATGTACCAAAGCACCACAAGAAATTGAAGCTACAGCTTGGTCTCGCTTTTTAGCACAATCTAACAACAGTCCCAGCAGTGATGGTAGCATAAATGAAACTTCCTGCAGATCGTATGAAATGGATAAGGGATATAGAAAACTAGTATGTTACGAGGATTTGAACTTTCCTGTGATCTGTTCATAAAAAATGAACAAGGGCAAAAGTAAAATTAATTTACTAAAATCCTAGAGAATGAACAGCCCTAAAACTAGAGATCACAATAACAAACAACAGCATAAGGCATCAACAGACCAAAACAGAGTTTCCATAGTTGTGACTATCTATATTCTTCACCAAAAACTAACAAAATGGGAAAAACTAATTGAATTGCATTACACATCCTTTGACTACCTTATAAAAGCTGCTGAAGAGATCACAAAGCAGTTGAAGGGAATGAATACATGTTTCACGAAGCCACTGGTCCCCAGAACCATGCACATTGCCATCCTTTCCTGCATGTCTCACTTGATCAAATATGGGGAACAATACACGATGAAATACATTTTCCCAGAATGTCGATTAGAATTTGTGACCTCTCTCCTTCAACAGATCAAAAAGCACCTCAAGTGCACAATTCCTCACTTCTGTCCGAGGATCAGAGGTTAAATCTGACAATCCCACAAGCATTGGAAACCAATAATGTTCTGTTAAATCAGTGTCTGCATCTATGCCAATAACTTCCACAGGATTCAAGGCCCCACCTGGAATTAGACCCTGCAAGGATGAAATATATTAGTTATATTGATGACTGAAGATCAAATGCTAAGATAAAATTTCAGAACTGTCCAAAGTGAAGATCCTGCAAAAAAAATGTATAGCAGTCAACAGTCAGTAGATTCATAATATTGGACATTCTTATTGAATTATAAGCATACGGAATTATATTATAACCATGCTTCTTGAAGGAGAATTTTCAATTGATTTTGTAGATGCAATGCATCAAGACCAGGAAATACAAGGCAAAAAAACACAGGAAAATAGAAACCTACCACTAATCTATGTCACGAGAGACAAGGAAAGAAAGGCATGGGGATTCAAGTGTCTCATATGGCTATGTAGACCCCGCAAAACAGGATACGTACACACACACACACATATATATAGAAATGAAATACGGAAAAAGATGTAAATGAACATTTACAAATTAGAAGTAAGAACTACATCAAATACACTAGAATAAAATTATAAACTAAAACCATACTCATTCATATAGATAACTGAACCAAAAACTCATCAAAGCATATCCTTTGTACCATTTTAAAAGGCCAAAAATACATTTTAATGCAACCTTTTAGCACCCCACATGGCAGATACACAGGCCCTGCTTGTCTGACACATCTGGGATAACCACCCAGCACAGGACATGTGTCCAATAAATGGACTCACAGCACAAGAGGCATTTAGGATCTATCGACCAATCATATATAGAATTTCAACTTTCAATACAATTTATTACAAAAGTTGTCCACAATCAGGTTCAAATTTAAATTTCAATAAATAACCAGAAAATTCAGTGCTTTTCAGATTTCATTACTTGGCCTAAAGTTTCAATACAAACACACTTGCCTTGGCAACTGCCTGAAATAAAATATGATTGTGTCAAACCTATAGCCAATGCTCTGCCTAAAATGGAATAAGATTTTAAAACCAAGCAACAATGCCTGCTCTATATCAATTGCTATAATTATGAATCCTTATTAACCAAAACTGCTGCCATAACTTTAAAAAGAAGCTCTTTTATATACCTCTGCAAGCCGATCTTCACAGATACGAAGCAGAGCAATGGCCTTCAAGCTAATTCGTGGACTACTTTTATTGTTAGCAAATCCAATAAGACAGTTGACACAATCCATGAAGCAATCCCCGACAACTTGATCAAAGTGTTCTAACACCACTGCAAAACCCACATGTTAGTGTCTTCTAACATAAAAGAGGCAATTAACGATATTCTTTAAGCTAAGGCACAGTGGACATTAAAAAGTTCAAATGAGATCAACATGCATCACATTTCATGGCATGTCCACTGCCGCGAAAAATGGCATTTCAAGCCAGCCAAATCACAGCTCTGAATCCATAAAAGCTATTTTATTCAATGTTGAGATAATCGCCATCGGGATTAAATCAGCGAGGGTCCGAAGAAAAAAAAATATAAAATTGGGATAAACTGACAAAAATTCGGCAAAATTTAAAAAAAAAAAATACAAAAATCAAGATTTTTTGGGAAAAAATCTCCAATTTAAGCGGCCAATTTAATCAGCCGATTTAATCCGCCACTTTAATCGGCCGATTTAATCGTTTCACGCAAAAAATTGTGATTTTCGCAACACTGATTTTATTGCATGAATCAAATACCATTATAAGAAACTATCATACATACCTTGCTCCACGTTCTCAAATGCACTTTCAGCAATGGATTCTGTTTCATCATCAGCAGCAGCTGTAAATATCATAAACACACTTCTCCAGCCAGATTTGATGCTCCCAACCTTCGATTTGATCATCTAATGTACAGTAACTCCCAGATTAATAGCTACTAAATACATACAATGGGAAAAACTAATTGAAGTCATTATGCTTCCTTGTAGAACTACTCTGAATGCATATATGCCTATCCATTGCTGTTGGGTAATAATAAACACAGACACATAAATCTTACCTGTACAATGCAGTCAACAATCAGAGTACGAATAGTTGCACTTCTACTATTTCGCATGAGGATAACAAATGGTTTCAAGATATCATTCTGAAAGGTAAACTTAGCAAGTTCTGCCCTCTCCAAATATTTCATACCAAGCTGTCTTAGCGAGTCAATTCCATACATAGAAATCTTCTCATCATGGTGGCTTCCCGCAGAGATAAAGTGATGTGAGAGAACTGACCATATTCTAGCCCAAACCTGAAACAGGGGGAAAGAGGAAGTTTATAAAAAAGGAATGTAGAAGACACAAACATAATTTAAAAGTTTTATTGAATTTACATAGGTAGAAGAGAAAGAGAACAATGAGAAATTTAAAGTCTTTATAACAAATATCAATGAGTTCGCACTCCTTACCATGCGTATCCGGGCCATGTTGTAGTAACTTATCTCAACAAGTTTTTGCAGACTAAAAATGCGGGCAGGTGTTTGTTTCAGTTCCTCAGCAGAGACACCACATAATGCTGTGAAAAACTCCACAATAGCATCACTTGGTAACTTTACACTATTCACAAATACTTGTTCAGTTGGCTTTCCAGTAAGTTCTTTTAGTGACTGAAGCAAAGAATCCCTCGATATCTGATTCGAACCATGCATAACCATTGCAGCAATAGATGGTGTTGATGTAATATACTCGAGCCTTGAAACACATTCTAAGACAGCATTCCAAGTATCCTGCAATGCATCAGTCTCAGTGTCGTTCAATATCAGCAAGGTCCGTAACGCCTCTACATTTTTGCTCCGCATCTCCTTTGGTGCATGCAGAAATGTAAATCTGCAAGTACCAAAACAAGGGCATTTTTATAGGGATCAGATCTAAAAGTTCTTATTATCTTTAGAAAAGTACAAGGATACAACCTATGGGTCAAATCGTCCTTGTTCAAAGAAGTTTTCACTTTATGTAAAGAAGATTAACAAATATGAACAATGAAGCTCAATGTCACATGAAAAGGATCATTCTAACCTTACTAGTGATGTCAAAAAAGCATATCTCATGGTATACATGCCAAGCACCCTTGTAAGATGGATGCCTAGTCTAAATCCCTCCATACAAAGAGGAACACTAGGTTTATTATCACTGTCCTCCATTGTCACTGAAAATGCCGCAAGTAAAGGCCATCCCACAGCCTCAAGCATAGGTCTCACAAGTTCCATCTGTTCAGCAGTGTAGAATACGCCCCTCTTTGCCCCAGCCTACTTAAAAAACGCTTGTGTGCGCTTGACAATTTCCTCACTTTCCTTCTTCGTGTCATCTGCTGCCTTTAGTCTTGGCATGGCCAAATTCAGTATACTAATGATCCGGCCTCTCTCCTCAGTGTCTGGCTTTTGCCTACTACTCTTGCCTGAGTCAACATTGTCATCCTTCATCTTTATCTCCTCTTTCAATACAGAATCATAAATTTCTTCTAACAGCTCCTTGGGAGCACATTCTTCGGCATCACTTGTTGAGTTCATCCGGACAAAATCAGATTTTGACATTTTAGGCCACACCATAGGATTGTGTGCATCTGTATTTAGCATTATTACTGCATATGCAAGTACGTAAGCTGTATCTGCATTCTTGAAGAGTCCTGGATTATCCCGACAATACCTGTTAACAATAACCCACCTAAGTCATTTAATACTGGGGCAAGGTATATTCTCAGACAATTCCAGTAAGAATATATCATATATATTTAGAAGATAATAAAAATCCCATTAACAATAACTTTCTGTTCACCTATACTCAACTATACCTACCGCTCTGCAAATTTCTCCATAATACAATCAATCTTTTGAGCTTCACCAGGTAGACGAAATCCTTTAAGAAACTCACGAATTGTACTATCAAATTTCATGCCAGCAAAGTTCATTGCATCTACATAAGCATGCATAATAGCAAGCGGGAATTCTTCATGCTGACCCAAAAAATCACCAATCATCGCCTGCAACACAATAAATTAATCAGAGCTTGTCTGGCACTGAGGAAAAGCAAATGCTCCCATTAAAATATAAAATTGATCAGTGCAAACCTTATCCAGGCCAGGTGTTGTTCTTAGAAAATGTGCTACTGCCTGGGGTGTCTTCTCGACCAACATATTAGACAGAAGATAGTCAACCCCTTTATTAGCCTTCCTATTGAACTGCATAGATTATAAAATTTTGAATCAGTATAGAAGAACTTCATGAGAAAAATCAAAAGATACTCTGGCATAAACCATTTCCAAAATTTTCAAGTATAACCTCTAGAAAATTCAATGTCGAACCAAAAAAGAAAATTCATTGCTACACCATACATGTCATTTGTTCTCACTTTGTTGCAATTGTACTTTAGAAAGTAATATATATTAAAACTTCAATAAATTAAGCATTTTACACAGCTGCTTCACTGGTATGTCTCTTGGTTGAAGTTACACTCCGTTACCTCTGCAATTGCAGCTTCCATTGTTGATTTATGAGCCTTGGCCTTTTGAAAATGACTAGGTATGTCCTCTTTGATCCTAAATTCATCTGTTGGTAGAATCCCAGCTGAACTAGACTCCTTTTCAGGAAGTGTACTATCAATTGTATGCTCCTTTGATAGTTGATGAGCATTTGCCCACGTTACTAACGATTTTAGCACATTCACAGGACACTGAACAAACATATGACAGTAAACAATCAGTTAATCTACAAATTTGGACTTGTAGAGAAACTATTGAAAGGCGGTAAGGATGGTTGGACTTAAATATTTCCTATTGGCCACCACTCTTAGAGCTAAATAATAAAAGCTATACCTGTAGCGATGATACTTTTATGGATGTGTTCTGTGCAAGAGTTATGGAGCTGGGATCTGTATTTAATGTACCCTGTGCAATCCTCGACAGAGCATTGACCTTCAACCTCATAAAAAAGGAATTCTCAAAGTCAAATTTCGATAGTTCTTCAAAATTAGGAAAGAAAACAATTGATATAATTGATTACCTCACTGAAACATTAAAAATAGGATATAGTCTTACCATTCGCTCAAACAGATTGGTAGCCTCTAAATCACAGTCATAGTTCACAAATATATCTGCCAGCATCTGAGAATCCTTGCTGACTTTTTCAAGCAACCTACAGAGTAAAGAGTGATAGATGTGAATGTAACTGACTATAGGTAAAATGAATTCACAACATAAACAATTGTAGAAAAAATATAGGTTTAGTTTCATGGTCCACGAGTCCTAACATCTATACAAATTCGTGCAGCTACAAACCACTCATTGTAATCAACAGAAGACAAATAACCTACCTGAATATAGATTTTCATGAAACTGAATAATCATTGCTTAGAGAGGGACTACCAGTAATGGATGGAACTAACTGTTAGTTCTTATTTTGTTGCTCTGAGCCTTTCCTCCATTAACCATCATTTTCTGCCATTTCCTTGTTTTAGGGATTTTCTACTTTTAGCAGTTTTATTTTTACATTAGAGTCGACAGGTTGACTAGTGAGTAGTCATAGCCCTTGGCATTCATTGGCCTGTGTTCACCACGTACAGGAGTTTGTTCGGCATGTGTTGGCATGTGGTCACCTAACGGAGGAATGTGTTTGGCATGTATTTGCGTCATTGCATGTGTCTACATATTCTTGGCATTTGGGGTGCATTAATTGTGGAGTTATAGAGAGCAATGTGCTTGCAACATATTCGCATCTGGCCACTACATAGAGAAATGTGTTAGGCATTACTCCCTATTGCACTCAAATTTTCAAGTTCCAATGAAGCGGAAGTACCAATTTTTTCAACAAGGATCGGATCACATAACAACAGTCTGTGTGTCATAGTCATCCCATTCTACAAGTTATATATTGTAAATGATCTTAGTAAAACCATGAGTCTATGTAACAACCTAGGTAAGCCTATAATTTGATGACAAACTCCATCCTAGGAGGTTTTTTAACCTCGCTAATTACCTGTGTTTTTCGACATGGCTAATCAGAAGAGTTTTTTCCCTCCAGCTTAAACCCCCAAAGCTAAGGTCAAATTTACTGTCGAATTATTAGGTGAGACCTAGTGTTTTAGTCGACTCTGATGTAAAAGTGGTTTGGAAATAATTTAAGCTAATTGGAATCATATTGAGTGGCAGATGGGTTATGTGGCTTGAGGGTCTAAGACGCATGTGCATTCCCTCTTTGAGTTTTTAAATGAAAAAATCATATGTATTGAAGAGTTGGAAAATTAATTAATCCCCTCATGTGTAAATTAATTAATTTTTCTGACAAAATAAAATTAAATCCTAAGCTAGAAAATTAATTAATTAGAGTCAAAATTAAATTGTCTAAGAAAATGAATTCTCCAAATGGAAAAATCATGGGTCTTAAAAGAATCAAATTTTAAAGGTCCTCCACCAAAAGAATATTGTCCTTTTCAAGAAAATTTGGACTTTTGTGGTTAAACCAAAGTCAATTTTTTGAAGAAATTAGCTCTAAATAATTAGTTTTGAGCTAATTAAAATAAAATTAAATGATAAATTCGAAAATCCCTCAAAAATAAGAAATCAAGGGTCAAGAGTTAAGTTGACAGGACAGAGGATGGGCGGGGCAGAATGCCACTTGCCCGACCAGTACAGGAATAGTGGAGTGGTCATTACACCCGGCGCACGGCACATTCGCATGAACGGTTTTCAGGATACGCAAGGCCATCGGATCAGCTGGAACGCCAGGCTCGCAGTGAGGGAGTTAAGACTCGCACGCACCAGCATGCAGCGGAAGGCACAAGCCATCAAGGGAGCAGTAATGGGAGGAGACTCCCAAGACAAGGCTGGTAACTTTAAAGCTGGAGAAAGGCCGAGGAAGATGGACATTTCGGTGGCTCTGCCGCTCCGCCAGCATACCTTAGCACATGCAAAGAAATTCAGGGAGAAGGAGGGGAATTGGACCCCGGCGCTGATGGTCTTGGCCTTCCTTGCGAGGCTGGTTATTCTCCTCCCCGAGTATCGCTCAGGTATCGCAAATTGGCCCTCTCATTCATATTTCTTGGCAACTGATCTCTGTGTTTGGTTTTGGGTCTCGTACACGCGCAGGGATTTGGCACACCTAAAGGAAAAGCCCAAACTTGGCAGAGGAGGCTCAATTAGAAGGCAACGCCGCATCCAAGGTATTGCCCTACAGTTACATTCCTGGACCTGGGCCACCGTCAACTGCAGGATGCCTCGATTGAGACCTAGATTGGGTAGCCGCAGGGGGCAGCCGAGAAGAGCCCCAACGGATTCATCCTCCAGCGACTTGAATCATCCTCCGAGGCGAGGGCTTTCTTCTCGCAGCAGAAGAGGAAGATCTCAAGCCTCTAACTCTCGGCCCGGACCTATCCCTACCTCTGGTTCCGCCATATTCACCTTTGACAGTGCTCTAAACAGGCCCAGGATCACAGCCTATTTTACAGTGGTTTTTCAGGAGGAAAGTTTAGCTGATGATTTAAGGACTCAGGCAGGAAATTCGAGGGCAATCCCGGACCCCTCTTCATCTTTTCAGCTGGCTACGGAAAATACCCCTCAGCGGGAAACAAACGAACAAAGGGGCAGCGCACGGGAGGCGATGATGGTAGATCTGGGTCCTGAAGCTCAGAATGTGACACAGACAGAGGAACCACCTGATATGGGCTGGTGTCGAATTATTGAAGAGCCCATTGATGAATAGAGATGCCACCCACGCTTCTTTTTTTTGGTAGGATGCCCCTCTCCACTGGGCACGGTTGTAAGGCGACTCGGTTATGGGTTTCTGGTATACCTCAGTTCTTTTTTGAGTTTTTGAATTGTCTCATGTTTCAGAGATCATTCCCCTGCGTGGGAAACAAAATTAGGCAATTTTCAAATGTGCTTGTTTTGGACAGAACTGCCTCCTGCAGGAGCAGAGTGCTTGACTACGGTCATGATGTAAATTTACTATCTCCCTGTTAATATAATAGATATAGTTTTACGTAGAAAAAAAAAAAAAGATCTTGAAATATTTATGAATGGCCAAGATTATTTTGACAAGGATCAAAGAAACTAGTTATTATTTTTCCATTTGAAGGATTTATCTATAAATTAGAGAGTCATTTGAGTCTCTAGTCATCTTAGTCTCTGGTTAGAATTTTGTTGAAGCATTGTGTAAACTATTGTCCCGCTGGGAACTATTTTTTCTATCATATTAAAAGACTTTGGGGTGCAATTCAAGGTGTTCTTACTTATTGATTTGTGGTATGTGCTGACTACGGGCATCTCTATGTTGTGTTGAATATTGGTAAGATCTGTTTTTCCATTAGATGGAGATAAAATCATACTGTTGATAGTTTTGGGATAATCTTAGGTGGTTTGATTCTCCATATGATCTAACAGATTATTTTTTGAGATAATTACAGTGTTTGCAGGTACTTCAGTCCTTGGCCTCCAAGTTCACAATCTTGGGCAAGAATCATTGTTGCTTGGATCTCTGGTTTTTATATGGTGGCTTTAATCTTCGCTTGGGCTAAAGTAAATCATTAATTTTTCTTTAGCATTTTAGTCATTCTTTCAACTAAAAAAAATAAAAATAAAAAATATTTTCTCAAAATCCATTTAAAAACCCATGCATATTTTGTAAATAAGATTGTAAATTGTAATTGTAATTTATTTTTCTAACTTGGGTTGGGGTTTTAGAGTTATTTTGTATATATTTGGGGTTTGGGTGTTTCTATTTTCATTTTTGCAGGTTAAATCAAGGAGTTAAGTGGAAGAAGAGCTAAATCTAGACCCTTGAGGGTAAGATCTAGTCCTTTGAAATTTTTTGCATGTTCCCCACAACAAAATTTTCAAAAAATCAAAGAGTTGAAGCATAAAAAAAAATTCAAAGCAAGGGTTTTCAGTTTTTGGCTTTCTCGAGGCCAAATCTACCTCCTCCAAACCTAGCGTCTCTCTCTTTTGAGCTGCGTCAGCCCTCCTTGCCCTTTGTGTCATTTTTCAGCCCTCCTAGGCCGGTAGTAAGCCCCTCCTAGGCCTGCGTAGGCCTCTCCTTCTCCCTTGGCCCTCTCTCCTCCTCTTACTTCGCTGCAGCCCTCTAAGGGTTTGCGACTCCCTTGTGGAGGCTTTAGGCCCTAGGCCCTAGGCCTTGGCGCTTGGCCCCTAGACCCCTATTTTTCAAGCACTAGCCTCTCTGCGCAAAGAGTTGGCCCTTCTTGATCATTTCCAACCTCCTTGTGGCCCGATCTATCATCCTAGCTCATTTCTCCCAATAAATCCGCTTCCTTTGTCCTAGTTCTCCAAATTTTGGCATCTTTTGCTCCAAAATTGACATGAAACCCTAATCTGAAGATTTAAGTCTAAATACTTAGTGGTTTTGCAGGTTTAAGGTCTCAAAATTCATACCTAATAGGCGGCAAGCTAATCCCAAAGTTTCAACAATTTTCAACGATGGGATCTTCAAGGCCTTGGGCCTAGGATTTGATTTCCAAACCCTCGTTTTGCTTTATTTTCATTACAGCATTAAATCATTAATTTCTAGGCCCTAAAATCATATTCTAGTTGGTCAAAACCGATTAAAGTTGCAAAATCTAGGTTTTTACAAGTTTTGGCCACTTGGGCTCTCTATTTTGACCTAAATCTAACATTTTAGCTTGCTGGAATTTACTGCATAACTGTGAAATTCAACTCTGAAATATTTTTGAAACATATACTTAATTAGTACTAAAATTTTGAAATTTCAGTTCTCCGGCAAAAACTCACTATTTTTAGACACTTGGGGCAGCGTTCAGTGTTTTTAGCTTGCTAATCTGTAACTAACTGACTGATGTAATTAGTTTATCGGTTCTGAAATTTCTGAATCATATTCTCTAAAAATTCAAAAAAAAAAAACTATTTTTTTCAATTTTTAGAAGTATTTGGCAGCTATTTTTGGCTAGATTAATCTGTTGGTCTGTGGTTAACTCACCGCTGTAATAATCATATCATATCTAAAAATTACTAAGGCAAACTCATCTAGAGCCCTAAATTTGAAATTCTCATGTTCTAGTGCATTTTGCTATTTCTGGGCATATTGGATATCTAGTTTGGGGAGTTTTTATCTTGCTGATCTATTTTTATTTACTGTTGTAATCTTAAAATCAGATCTGAAATATTGTTGAATACTCCATCATAAAGTGTGCTAAGGAAACTAATTTACATTGTTGTTCAAATTGGAAATTCCATGCTTCAATGTGTTGAGTAATTTTCATTATTTAAAGTGGTTTATGCATTGTTGTTATACATTGGTAAATATAAATTTTCAGAAGTAGTATTGCTGATATAAACTATCATAAATATGTGATCAGCGTCTTGTTTGACTGCTGTTAGCATTTGGCATCTCGGGTATCTTGGTATATTGTTAAAATTTATCGTGTTTAAGATTTACATTTCACTATTGTTAAGTACCCTTAAAAGGTTTCTAATCAAAGTACTTAAACAACTTAATAAAACCTTAACTCAAGATAAATCTCACTCATAGTTTCTTGCATGAGCATCCTAGATCTAGACGTGCATTAATAATTTACCACCTAGCATAAGCTAGGTTGATAGAGATATAGGTCAACCCTTCTTATCTAGCTTGAGGGGCCTCGGCAACTCTTCGATGGTTAACACGATGACCTTGCAGTCATCAGAGCCATAGTGTCTGCAGTGCCGGAGGCATCAAGTGATAGAAGCCTAACAAAAGGTATCGTTAATCAGGTCCTAGCCTGCTTCCTGTTAGCCTCCTTCCCACAACCTACCTTGGAGCCCAGCTTGAAAATAGTTTAACTAAAGTTACAATTAGACTAGGCATTTAACTAAATTTTACCAAGACCACTGCATCTCACACAAGTCCTAGGATTTGCATATCATATAGGTTAGTCAATCATTCAAGCAGCGGGTGTCCATCCGGCCATTTGGTTTCAATTCATAAGAAGCAAGAATTTGTGACTCCATTAAGGCACTAGTCTCATAATATCATAATAGAAAATCTAATTTAATCATAATCTTGCTTAAATTCAACCAAGTGTATAGGCCACTCATCTGTGTCTCCCAATTAAGTTGACTTCTCAACTTGCTTTCCTTCACTTCATTCCATGGGGACTACCCCCCATAGCCTATTGTTGGGAGACAACTAGAACGGAGTGGGCAGGGATCAGAGTGATAGCCCCCATCCTAAACGTTGTCGCAGTGGCTATACAATCCGGGCGACAACACTACCCATTCTTGGAAAATGTGGGATCCATTACTTCCAGAGCTATATTTTTCTATTCTTAGATATTTTCGCATTCAGGCAACCCTCTAGTTGTTGATTTGGGGTGGCATTGGATCTGCTCTAGCCATGAAAATTAGTGGGGAGGCTAAAGCACATGAGATCTCCAAGACCCAGAAATGGTTTGGGCAGATTCTAACTAATTGGATTAGAAGGTTCCAAAAGTCATCGATCAAGCCAAATATAATCTTAGCTGTTGATTAGAGATTTAATCTCGACCATTGATGGACCAATGAGAAAAGTATAAGAGGAGGCTTGAGGGTCAGTTGGAAAATACATAAGAGTGATCAGTGATTCATTTTGCTAAAGCGGGGTTGCTAAGCAAAAGTGAATTAGTGATCAACAGCGAGGGGCAGTGAGTACGAGGCAAGGAGGCAGGGACAATACTAGGAGACCAGCACAGAAGCGGAGAGAGTCAGAGCAACAGTGAATCCAGGCCACGCAGAGCCTAGCAAAGGCAACGCAGAGCCCAGAGAGATTGCTTCATCCATGCAGAGCACATAAGGAGTGGCACAGAGGCTGCGCAGTGCCTCAGAGGGCTGACATAGAGAGTCCTGGGGCTGACGCAGATTAGCAGGAGGTTGACACAGAGGCCAGAAGGGCCAACGTTGAGCTTCAATTGCGCTGGAGAGGATTTCGTGGAACAGGATTTCTGAATACCTGCCATATATTTTTCTCTGTCGGGTGAGCTGGTTTAGGCAGCCAGTTGTACTCCGATAAACTGCACAATAATATAACCCTCTGAATAGCTGCACCGGTTTTCCTGCATTGGGTTTTTCCGAGGACATTGGTCCAAAAATAGCAGTGTCACTTGTGTGCTTGTTTTCTTTCAGTTGATGATCTATAGATGTTGATACTGTACTTGTGTATTTTCAGTATTTACATGGTAAATAACTTGTTAAGTAATTAAACAAGTAGGAGGAAATAAACCATAAATAAAACAAAATAGTAAATAGCTTGTTAAGTAATTAAAAAAAGAGGCATGTTTGTAGTTCGTGAAAAGGTACTTACCTGGCTATATATACAGGACCCTCATTCCCAATTGTATCATCATTATTACTCATACATTTTAATCTAAATTCTTGTATCTCAATGGAGATCTTTATATTCCAAGTCTTTTGGAGTATTTAACGAGAAGAATGAACTTTGTTCACTTCATTTGGTATCAGAGCAGTTTGATCCTCTGACTGCTTCACTATTGCACAAAGCCATGCTCTCCGATCCAAGGCCTTGGCCATTTAAAAAAAAAAAGAGTATTATAAAACAAGTATTATATTAAAAAAAGGGTTAAAAAAATTAAAAATAAAAATAAAAATATTACAATTAGAAAACATCATATAGAAAATAAATAATAATATAAATTATTTAAATATATATATATAGATATATATTCAAATAAAATAAAAATATCTGCTACAGCCACCTTCAATGATAGACAGTTGTCGCCACGTGTACTGACCAGCCAACCATCGGCATCCTGTGACGGTTTTTGCAATTTGACTGATCTGCCCTGCTGCACGATGCCATCGTCCGCCTCAACCCTGCAGCATTCTCGAACAACCCACTGCACGTTGTTACCCTCACAGTCGGAGTCTGTTCCCCTGTCGCCTACAACACTACCTATCCGTGTTCTGCAATCAACGTGCACTGCCTCCCTGTCTGGCTTTTCTCTATCACTTTTATACCACACACCACACAAGGAGTTGTAATCATTTTCGTACTCTCCATTCTAAGTGTATTACATGAACCGCAATTACCACACATTCAGCCATGCCACTGCACACAAATCCCCCTATTCCTGTTGCCTTTTACAGTGATTGTTGACACCCTCGCCTTTCTTTTTGGTCATCTGTCAATCGGCCCGTTGGCCCACGCCCATCCCTACGTCCATTTTACCGACCACTTCTTCTTTCGACAGTCGCACCCTTTGACGGTCAATGTTCACAACATCTGTTAGTTTTTTAATTAAATTATATATATTTATATTTATAATTACTATATATTCTAGTTATTAATACTAATTAATTAATATTTAGTTAATTAAAGTAAAAAATCAAAAGTGTTAAAAAAGGGGGGTATTTTAAATATAAAATACAAAAGAATAAAAAAATAAAGATAAGAAATAAAAGGTATATTACAGAGGGAGAAGAATATTAAGGAGTTTGGAAATCTTTGAAAATAATTATAAAGAAAATTATTTAATTAAAAAATAATAATAATATTTCAAAGTTCAAAAGATGAAGCAAATGGAGTCTAATTCAGAAATGGAGGAAGGCCGATTTTCCTATGAAGGTATTCCAATCGTAAATTTTAGATTATTTACATTAAAGGAGTGTATCCGAGTGAAAGAGATTAATATCGTTATTAATCCAAGAATCGAGAATAATCACATCAATATTAATTTGGCAAATCAACTATTAGTTCTAGAGCCAAATATAGGTGAACGAAAAGGTTTTTTTGGCAGAAAAGAATATGAAATTAATGATTTACAAGTGACGGTTGATCATTATGAGTACATATCTCAATTTCGTGTGGTAACTATGTTTGACAAAGAGGTTGACATAATTCTCGGTCGACCTTGGTTCAAAGAATTAGTCACATTCATTTTAAACACACAAAAAAAAAATCTTGATGATCCCTTACAAGAGGAAGATGATCATGTTCCAAGACATGACATCAGAATTGAATCATTGATAATGCTTTCATCAAAAGAACTCAAGGATATTTCGAAATCAATGTTTCAAGAGAATCCAGAAACAATATCAAGGAAGCAGAAAGAACTTGAAGAATTCATATCCAACAAAAATAAGGAATATTCATGTTTGAAGGAGCATAATCAAAAACTACTTATGCAAGTGAGAAAATGTAAAGCTAAGAAACATCAGTTAGAACAAGAAAAGGAAATTTCTGAAAAGAAACTCAACGAAAGTCTATCAGGAAAATAAGAGGAAGTTTATGCTTAAAAAACCTTAACCAAAGGTTATTAGAACAAATCAATTGTTTAAAGAATGAGGAGCTTGAATACCAAAATAAAGTAGACTTAGGAAGTGAGGAACTTTTATGTCTCAGAAGCCATAAACAAAGACTACTAAGGATGATAAGAAATCATTGAAAAGCAAATTACAAAGAACTTATCACGAAAGAAGTGTCAAGTCTTCAGTCCAAGTTGAAGAAAGAGAAATGAATACCGATTCAATCAATATCACAACTCAAGAAGAGGAGAAACCAATAGAAGTTAAAATATATATTCAGATGTTGCAGTTCAAACGAAGGAAACTCCAAGTGAAGATTTTGTAACCAACTCGACGACATCAGAACCTGAAGTATATTAGAATCTTGCCACGCACATGATAAGAGAAACCAAAAGAACTCTTTATCTACATCTGAATCACAAAAACAGACATTTCAATCAATCTACGAATCTGTATCACTCAGAACATAAAAACAAACTTATGTTCCAAAGCATACTGAAGTGTGCACAACTCAATCTAGTGATAACCGTTCATCACAAGTTTCCAGTTATCATTTCACAAAATATTAATTTAAGATGGTCAGATCCTTCCTCCATGCGAAATTTTATATATCACTCCAAGGATGATTGTCCTGAGACGAGAAGACATTCGTAGCAGAAAAAGAGATCAAACCCCTTCAACAAGCTTTGAGGACAAAGCTTTTTTAAGGGGAAGGCAAAGTTATGAATATAATTTATGTAAAAATAATAAAAATTGATACTAAATAATAATCATAATAATATGTAATTAAATAATAATTAAGTTAAACAAAGAGGCCTGTCTCTACAGACATGCATGTTCGTGACAGGGTACTTACCTGGGTATACATAAAGGACACTCATTCCCAATTTTATCATTATTATTACTCATACATTTTGATATATATTCTTGTATCTCAATGGAGATCTATATATTCCAAGTCTTCTCGAATATTTAAAGAGAAGAACGAACTTTGTTCGCTTCAAACTACATCAAGAAATTAGGGAAATATGTAAGGTATTTAAGGTTACCTTAATCTAACAATCACATACAAGAAAGCAGTATAAATTCTGAAATAAACCATTGCAGAAACGTTAAGTCATCTGCATGTACATATGTCCCTACATGTGAAAAAGAATGAAGTATTAGAGAAATGTTATAAATGGTTATTAACCTTACAATTCTTCTTGGTTGATTCAGTCCCATCATGCTTCTGAGGTTTCTAGTCAACATACTTTTTCAAGTTTGATTTTCCTTCAAAGCTTGCTTGCACTTACCTTTGATCAACAAATCACATCAGGTATCAAACATATAACCCTTACTGTCTTCTTTGTGTGATCTCCAATTGGTGTGAAACATGGAACATAACACATCATAAGGTACCCACAAATTCATCAAGACCAGTTCTATGAGTTGTACGTCTTTCTTTGGATAGTTCTTTCTGCAGTCAACCAATTTCAATTGTAGCTCTTTAATGCAAGCCAAATAGTCCTTAATTCTCTCAAAGGAATGAGGATCAAGAGAGATCAACTCCTTTACTAATTGCATGACTTGACTTTCATCAATTTTGTCAAACAACAACTTTAGCTTCTTCCAGATTTCATAAGGGCAGTCAATTCTGCTCGTATGGAAACAAATATCTCGAGCAATATAGGTTGTGATAACTATGATGGCCTTCTTCCCATTGATGATAAACTTCATCTGATCATCCTTTAGATCTTCATATACTACCAGAGCCATTTGCTCCTCAAAAGGGTTTCCATATCTGTTGCCCAGACCGCATAATTTTGTCCATTTAAGACAATGTCATCAATCTTGGACGCCACCTTCTGAAAAATCTAATAGATCTTATCTTTCTCAAATTGATTCCACACAACAAATCAAACGACCCAGAATCAATCACAAACAGATCCGACTAGGCATGATTTGTGAATAACAAGTCTAGGTCTTAAACCATCAGCTCTTATACTATGCTTGGGTATGCTTTAATGCGAGGAACCGAAGAATAGAGATCAAAAAGAAAAATCTAATCAAAGAATAATCAAAAAAGAAAATAACACTCCAAGATGATGGGCGGTATCTAGAGACAACATTAATGCACAGCACATTATGATAAGAATATCATAATGCATAATGTACAAGATTTCAATACAAATGTATGATTATCATTACAATGCACACCCTGCTACATGATTCTACCCATATGGCTCTTCATTTATAGGTCCCAAATCTAGCTAATCTCATTTGAATTATAGAGGATTTAGTCCAATGAGGAGGCTTCATCATTACAACTATTTCTAGGAAATTTGCACTATCACGTCGCTTATCTTCATATCGATTGATTGACTATTCAAGTCAATCTAACGATCTAGTTGATTCTTTTGACCTTTCAGTGGATGGTCACATTAGTCGACCATTATCTTCTAGTTGGTTACTCGACCAACACAAAGGCCACTCGGTTCACTATCTCGCAAGGTGATCATTCAATTGTTGTCAAGTGCTAGTAGATCCTTTGAATATTGTCTCAAGAAGCTCTAGGGATGTGATGAACCCACATAACCTTAGGTTCCAAAAAGGTCAAGAGATATTCTCAAGTTGATAAATTATGATGTATGCAGGCCTCTATCTTCCTCTTCATTGAAAGGTGCATCGATCCAATAATGGACGAGAAGGCACTTCCAAGGACTTTGATGCTTTTTGTTGTTAAAATTGTGATGTTATATGTTGTAACAATTACTTATTCCAAAACTTCTTTATGTTGCAATATTATTTAAGCAATTGTAGATAGAACATAATCCAAATGCACAATTGAAGTCAGCCAAGAATAAAAATAATACATTGAGAATTTAGGTCCAATGACCAGGGCAAAACCCAAAAGGGGAAAGACCAACCAAATTCTTCTTCTATTAGATATCAATTGTTCAGCAGAGATACCAAGAATGAATAAGTCCACCCAAATTTGAGCAAGTTGTAGCATGAAGATCACAGATTTATGTTTTCTGCTCATCGAAGATATCATGGCAGATCCCAACATAAAGCAACATTCAGATGTGCTCTTTACATTAGCAGAGTTACTGGCCCAATCAGCATCAAAATAACCATGTAGTCTCACATCTCCGGCAGTATATCTCAATCCAAGATTGATGGTCCCGTGCAGGTATCTCAGCGCATTCTTTACAACAATCCAGTGTGAATTTGATGGCTTAATCATATATTGGCTCAAAGTATTGACTACAAAATATATGTTTGGTCTAGTGTTCACTCAGAACATCAGTGCCCCAATCAATTGCCAATACTCGAAAGAATTAGCCAAATCAAGTCCTACAACTTCACCACATAACTTTTTGAAATTCATTTCCATTGGTGTGTTCATGGACTTACATTTTGTCATACCAAATCTTTCCAAAAGCTTGACAACATATTTTCCTTGAGAAAGGAAAATCTCACCAGGTCTCTGCCATACCTCTAGGCCCAAAAAGTAGTGCATCAAATGAAGATCTTTCATTTCAAATTCAGAAGCTAACTCCCTCTTACACTAGAGGATAAGTGGTTCTCCACTAGTCAAGAATAAGCCATCAACATATCATATAATACCAAAACCAAAGGCATGACTTGGACCATCCTGATGTAGAGATTTGGATCAGCATTATTTTTGGTAAAACCAAGCTTCATCAAGAAGTTATCAATGCGGGCATACCAAGCTCTTGGGGCTTGCTTCAATCCATTGAGAGCTTTCTTTAGTCTACACACATGAGTTTTCCTGCCATGCACTTCAAAGCCTTGTCGTTGCTCCACAAATACTTCTTCCTTAAGCAAGCCATGCAGAAAAGCAGTTTTCACATTCATTTGATGAAGAGTCCATCCGTAGCTAGCAACTAGAGCCACAATGGATCGGATGGTAGTATATCGAGCAATAGGTGCAAAAATCTCACCATAGTTTTCTCCCTCTTTCTAAGAGAATCCTTTAGCCACAAATCTAGCTTTATATTTTTCAATACTGCCATCGGCACCATGTTTGATTTTATACAACCAATTGGAAATCACAACAAACTTACCTTTGGGTCATGGAATTACTTCCGATACATCATTATGTACGATGGACTCATATTCTTTAGTCATTGCATCTTTCCATATTTGATCTTTCCTTGCTTCTTCAAAACTAATGGTTCAGCCTGAATAATGATGGTTCGGCCTGAATAATGTTGCTCATGGCTATAGCATATCCCTCGAATCGGCAAGGTTTCTTGCTTTCCCTTAAGGTTGCTCTGGGGGAAGCATTTCTATCAGCATCTTGTAGAGTGTCACAAAGCCATAATGGCTCCTCTCTAGCAGGAGGATCACTTGGAGGAGGATACAAGGGTCCATGGGCTCCATTGGTTCATCAGCAAGATCAGGTTAAGGCTCAGGATCTTCTTGAGCATCCAAGGCATCATCCTGTCTTTCAACATTAGCAGGAGAAGGAGTGTCTCTTGTCTTTCCAAGAGTTGCACCTCCATCAAATGTTATAATCTAAACTCTATAGTTCTTTGACCAGGCATGTATATTCTATAAGCTTTAGAATTTTCACAATAACCAACAAATGACCTTTCTTACCTGAAGCTTCCAACATGGTCCTCTTTTCCTTTGTCACAAGAAAGTAGACAGGGCAGCCAAAGATCCTCAAGTGCCCAACTTCAGCTTTTTCACCAGTGAAGACTTCTTGAGGAGTCTTCTTGTTCAAGGCTTGGTGTGGAGATCTATTTTGGACATAGACAGCAATGTCCGCGGCTTCTCCCCAAAGAAATTTTGGTAACTTTTGATCATGCAACATAGCTTTGGTTGCTTCCATGATGGTTTTGTTCTTCCTTTCGGCCACACCATTTTGTTCTGGGTTATATGATACAGTGATCTCTTTCCTGATTCCATCTTCTTTGCAGAAGTCAATGAAATCATTTGAAGTGAACTCCCCTCTATTGTCAAATCTAAAGATTTTGATCTGCTTTCCAGTTTGGGTTTCTACCAGAGCTTTAAAGTGTTTGAACATGTTAAATGCTTGACTTTTTTTGCAAAAAGAAAATCCAAGTTTTGCAAGAAAAAATTGTTAGGTCCCTATATTACTAGTGTAGCCCCTTATTGTTATTAGTGAAACACCCTTATTGTATTGTTGTGCCCATGTAATCCCCATATTGTTATTATTGTATCTCATAGAAGCCCATTATTGTTATTGTTGTGCCCTTACATTACTATTGTTATGTCGGCTCTGATTATATTGTGACCCCTTAGACTCCTATATATAGAAGGGAGGTCTTGTCATTTGTATCATCCAAGAATTGTTCATTTATGTAACATAAAGGAGGCTTCCCCTCAAAGAAATTGAATTTGAAGTCGTTGATCTATCTTTTCTTCTATTTTGTGAGCTGATTGCCTAACATTTGGTATCAGAGCTTTGGATTCTAGGGTTTCGCTGCTTCAACAGGTCCTCATGTGATTTTCGCTATAACTTTTTTCTACAAAACATCAGAAGCTAAAATTAAAAGTCATTTGAGCCGAAAGCTTTATGAGCCTAGTGTCTGAATTTCAGATCTTGTTTCGCTATATTTTCGGAGATATGAGCTGAGGAAGTTAGGGTTTTTGCAGGCTCCAAAATTCCATCTCAAACAAGTCGTCGTGGTATTTTTGTTATAACTTTCTTCTTAAATTAAAACCCATTTGAGACGTAAGCGTGTTGCACCTTGTGTACGAATTTCAGAATTTGGTTCTCTATATTTTCGGAGATATTATCTAAGGAAGTTAGGGTTTTTGCAAGCTCCTAAATTCCATCGCAAACAGGGGACCTTGGGAAAATCATGATAACTTTCTCTCTAAGCATTGGATTCAAATTTCGTAAAAAGTGGCAAAAAGAGGACAGACTGTAGTTTGTTGGGTATCGTTTTCAGGGCCAAAGGTAGAAACAGTGACACGTGGCACGTCGTAAAATTTCGCTCTGTTGAACTAGTCTATAATCAGGTCATCGTGGGAGATTGGGCATAACTCTTTCTTGGAGAATCCAATCTCGATCAGACCTGTGGGATTGGAAAGAGGACGCAGAGGGCTACGACAAGCCAAAATTTCAAAACTTAGAGATCAAACCTGTTGCACCTTGTGTACGAATTTTAGAATTTGGTTCTCTATATTTTCGGAGATATTATCTAAGGAAGTTAGGGTTTTGCAAGTTCTTGAATTCCATCGCAAACAGGTGACCTTGGGAAAATCATCATAACTTTCTTTCTAAGCATTTGATTCAAATTTCGTAAGAAGTGACAAAAAGAGGACAGATTGTAGTTTGTTGGGTATTGTTTTCAGGGCCAAAGGTAGAAACAGTGACACGTGGGACGTCGTAAAATTTCGCTCTGTTGAACTAGTCTATAATCAGGTCATCGTGGGAGATTGGGCATAACTCTTCCTTGGAGAATCCAATCTGGATCAGACCTATGGGATTGGAAAGAGGACGCAGAGGGCTACGACAGGCCAAAATTTCAAAACTTAGAAATCTGAAATTATAGAGTTACAGTCGTTTAAATATCGAGCTCCTAAACGCAAGAAAAAGAATGACATGAATCAAGAAAATAGAAACACATAGTAAGCAAAATTGGATGGATGATTTGAATAATGCAATCGAAGCTAAGATAAATGGTTTTATCTATGCCATGGAAGCTAATATCGATGGTATGGAAGCAGTTTTGAATAAAGGCATGGAAGATTTGAAGAAAGACATGGAAGGTTTGAATGAAGGTGGGACAAAGCTGCTACAAGGGAGGCCTCCTAATGGCGAAAAGGTAGTAGAAGAAACTCGTGATGAGAACAAAATAAATGTTAATCATGATTTCATAGAATCTAACATTGGATTGAAGACCCACCATATTCCAAAGATTGATATGAAGAAGTTTGATGGCAAGGATTCCGTAACATGGATACTACAGATAGAGAAATATTTTGATCTCCATAATGTGCAAAACACACAAAAGGTATGTATTACAACTTTATATTTAGGACCCAGTCAGATTTCATGGTATCAATCGCTTTGCTCTCATAAACAAATGGTCACTTGGTCCATTTTTATGAAGTAAATGGTAGGACATTATGAGCATACAAAGAGAAACGCCTTCTTTAGCCAATTGATAAATCTCAAACAAAAGGGTTCAATTGTAGAGCACATTGAGGACTTGAAAAAATTGAATGTTAGGGTAATCGATATTCCAGAGGAGCATAGGATTGATGTCTTCATAGGGACTTTAAAAGATAACATCCATCATGAGGTTCGCCTTTGGGAACCTGATTCATTGGAGAAAACATTCTGGGTGACAAGAAAAGTTGAAAGCAAAATTATGGCAGCGAGGAAGTCTACCACTCACCACTATAAAGATGGAAGTGTTGTTGTTCCTAGTCTTCCACAACCTACAAGGTTGACACCACAACAATTGGAAGAAAAAAGAGCAAAAGGGCTTTGTTATAGTTATGATAGCAAATACACTAAAGGTCATAAGTGTGTTGAGAAGAAATTAATTTAGATAAACTGTGAAGAGGAGGAAGAAAATAATCAAGAAACGTCAAAAGAAGAGGATATACACCAGGAACCAACCCCGGAGAAAGAAGAAATGAATCCGACCATATCTTGTAATGCATTGGCACTTTATGAATATCATCCACCATCCATCGCATCATATTTAAGAGAAAATTCCAAGGTTCAAGCACAAGAAGATCACATCGAGCATCAACAACAAGTTCT
The DNA here is from genome assembly GCA_031772625.1 of Pinus tabuliformis. Taxonomy (NCBI): domain Eukaryota; kingdom Viridiplantae; phylum Streptophyta; class Pinopsida; order Pinales; family Pinaceae; genus Pinus; species Pinus tabuliformis. The sequence goes on from CM062813.1 coordinate 51,817,838, forward strand.
CCAACTCTTAAAGGATAACTTCACTTTGGCGCAGAATCGAATGAAATAACATGCAAATCAACATCGCAACGAAAGAAGTATTCTTGTAGGTGACTGGGTATTTTTACAGCTACAACCATACAAACAAATTTCCCTTAAAGAAGCTAAGAAAGATAATAAATTACCACCAAAATACTATGATCCTTACAAGGTGCTGCAAAAGATTGGTACTATGGCATACAAATTGGAGCTTCTTGCATCTTCCTGAGTGCCCCTAGTTTTCCATGTTTCATGCTTAAAGAATGTTATAGGTGACAAGCTCCCAATTCAAACAATATTGTCGGAACTTGATGAGGAACGAAAAATCATATTGGAACCTAAAGCAATCATGGAAATAAGAACCCAACAGTGACGAAATCGATAAATTTTAGAGTATCTCATCAAGTGGAACAACTTACCTGCTGAACGTACCACATGGGAGGACGAGAATTTTATATAGAAGCATCCAGAACGACTCAAGCATTGAGGACAACACTTTTTGAAGGAGAGGGGCATGTTAGGTCCCTATACTACTAGTGTAGCCCCTTCTTGTTATTAGTGAAACCCCCTTATTTTTATTGTTGTGCCCATGTAGTCCCCATATTGTTATTATCGTGTCCCATAGAAGCCCACTATTGTTATTGTTGTGCCCTTACATTATGATTGTTATGTCGGCTCTAATTATATTGTAACCCCTTAGACTCCTATATATAGAAGGGAGGTCTTGTCATTTGTATCATCCAAGAATCGTTCATTTGTGTAATGTAAGGGAGGTTTTCCCCTAGAAGAGGCTGATTTTGAAATCGTTGATCTATCTTTTCTTCTCTTTTGTGAGCTGGTTGCACAAAATAATCATCCACAAATATTATATAATACAAGTAGCCACCAAGAGAAGTTACACACCTAGGTCCACATAAATCAAAATGTACAAGATGAAGTACGTAAATGGTTTTGCTTTTGTTTGAAGGGAATGGTCCCTTTACATCCTTTCCACTTGCACACCCTTGGCAAACTCCATCATGACCCAATCTAATCTTCGTCATTCCAGAAACCATCTTTCTCACATGGGGCAATGCTTTATAGTGCAGATGAGCGAACCTTCGGTGCCAAAATTGATCCAGGTGGATGTTGGTGGCCACCCACCTATCCCATTTGGACCCCCACAACTGTCTCTTTCAGTCTTTTCAGTTTCCTAAATTGCAGCACAGTTTACTATTTTTAGCAGTTTTTCGGGTCCTGACCTTCCGGAGCCGTTTTGAGGCCCAAAACGACATTTTTTTGGGAATCTGGGGCAACATGGGTCCATGGATCGATGTTGCCTCCCAAAGTGGTAGTACTCGGATAGATCTTTCTAACGAGCTAACGTACGCGTCAAACGGAGATCGTATGCCAAAGTTACGACCCCGGGAAATTGATGTACCAATTTACCCAAACGGGGCCCACAATTTGGCGTTTCATCTTCTAGGGTTAGGTTTCGGGATGTGAAGGGTTTTCCATTGTTTCTCAACAATAAATAGGCCTTCGAGCCTCATTGTAACATAGTTCAGAACAGTTCACAGGCATGTAGCCGCCACATCTCTTCTCAGAGATAAGCTACCATCGCCCTAGCTGGTTTCTTTCCATTTCTGTTTGTAAGCATATTTCAATATTTTACAGTAATGAAATGAGGTATTATTTCCGCTGCATCTTTGTGTATATGGTTATCTCTGTAATTTGTTGCGTTCCTGTTTAAATCCGGATCAAAAATTCACTTTGATGATTGTTGTCATGAATCAACACATGCATTGGTCTTCCACTGACTTTATAGAGACCTAAAATCTTGATCCCAAAGTAAAGGCATCTCTCATGCTAGATCCCATTGACCAAGTGAGAACTTTTCCATTTATGAAAGAAACTTTCATTCCTTTATCTTCTAAAGAAAATATAGACACAAGATTCTTTTTTACACCGAGTACATACAAAATTTCTTGAAGAGATATAGTTTTACCTTCATCCAAATGAAAACAAAGAGAACCAGATCCCTTTATAGAGTTATCTCCGAGTATGATTTCCAGATCTGTCTCCCTCTCAACCAGATTTGAGAGAACTTTTTTATAACCAGTAAAGTGCCTTGAAGCACCACTATCAACCAACAAGTTATCACAAGAATCTACATGAGAGGAACTAGAAAGAGCAGAAATAAGAAAGTCCTTTGGTTGTGTCTTAGTTGCATTATTATCATACCTTGGGTTCCTTGAAGTGTTGGAAGAACGGTAGCTTTCTTTACGAATAGCAGGAGCTTCTCTTCTTCTTCTATAATCAGATATGAAGTTTTTCTATGATTGTTGGAGTTGGATATTGGTGCTCTGTTGTTTTCAAGACAATCACAGGCATAGCGGCCATGCTTATGGCAGTCGTAGCAACGAACTTTTGATAAGCCATTGTGCCATTTATAGGAACTGTTGGATTTGGGAGCAGGCTTTCTTGAAAAATGATGACCTCTTCTTCTTTTTTGCTTCTTGCCTTGGACAACAGAGGCAGTAGGTTCTCCCTCTTCATGCTTGGGAATTCTTCCTCTAGAAATCATCATGGCCTCTTCTTGACTGCACTTTCCCAGGAGCTTATCAAATGTGGGAAACTTATCATTATTGTTGATGGTAGTAATATAAATCCCCCAAGTAGGAGAAGGTCCTCCAAGCGTAATCAACACCAACCCTTTATCAAATACAATTTCACCAGCAGTTGACAATTGACCCTTGATTTTTTATATCCTCGTGATGTATGCTTGAATGGTCTCTCCTTTGTTGATCTTAATGTCCTTGAGTTGATTCTTCAAAACAAGGATTTGACTCAAGTTGTTTACTTGACACATTCTAATCAGTTTGTCATACATTTCCTTAGATTGCTTCAAGTTGGAGAAATAGGTGATGAGATGGTCTCCAAGAAAATCAAGGATAATCTTTTTAGCCTTGACTTCTCCTTTCTTGTATCTAGCCTTGATAGCAGCATGCGAATTTTCTAGTGGTTTTGCTAACTTACCTTCAGCATATTCCAGTACATCATGTTCCCCAAGAGTAATATCCAATCTTGCCTTCCTTGGACCAAAATTTGAAGCATCATTCAAGTTCTCTTCATTCTTGAAGTAAGAAGATGACATATTGATCTAGTCAAACATATTTCAGCAGCAAGGAGGAGTAGCTAGTGATATTTCAACAATAAATAGAAGGAGCAGCAAGTGATATTTCAGCAGAAAATATAAGGACGATAACTCCTATCTTCTTGGGCTTGTCTTCAATGTTCACCGAATCTTTGATACCATGTTAAAATTTTGATGTTCTATATTGTAACAATTACCTATTCCAAAACTTCTTTATGTTGCAATATTAGTTAAGCAATTGTAGATAGAACATAGACCAAATGCACAATAAAATGAAAATGAAATGATATTTTAAGGTCCACGAGACTAAAAATAGTCTATGAGACCATTAATTCCCTATTTTTAGCATTTTGCAATTCAATCATTTTTCGATTCAAATTGATGATGAGCTTGCGCAACCTTCCAACAATCCCCTCGCTAAAAAGACAATGCCAAGAAACTGATGCTAACATGTTCTCATAACTTTCTCTGATGTCTTTGAATGCATCACATAACAAAATGAAATGTTTTTCTGATTCCACAACCCCAAACGCGCAAAATTTACACACCCATTCTTCCCAAGCTTCTTTAGGCCTTTTCCATGGTCCTGTTTCACATTGAAGTTGATGTGAGTTGGTCCTTAATTGAGTAATAAGAACCTTTTCCCTCCACGAGATGCTAGCTCCAATGAACTCTTTTTGTTTTAGACCACACGTAGGGCTGAATTCCTCAATGTAATATTTCTTCTTTCTACCCAACTCTTTTCCCCATACCTTTTTACGAAACTTCTCCATAACAAAATCCTTTAGCTCCTTGTTATTTGTGGGATAGGCATTGAGGTAGAGATTCCATTTTTGCATCCATGTGAAGACAGCCAAGAACAAGATAAGACATAGAGAATTTAGATCCAATGACAAAGACAAAACCCACAAGGGAAAAACCCAACCAAATTCTTCTTCTATTAGATATCAATTGTTCAATAGAGTTACAAAGTACAATTAGAGATCAAGAGAATAAATAATTTCACACAAATCTGAACAAGTTGTAGCATGAAGATCACTAGTAGCAGCAGTTGATGCAAACACTAAATCAACCTTCAAGTTCTATTGTTACTCTCTCTCTCTCTCTCTCTCTCTCTCACACACACACACAATCTTCTTAAAGTCTCCCCAACTCTCTCTCAAGTTCAAATCCCTCCTTCACAATGCACACATAGTGAGAAAGAGATGATACGTGATACATATATAGGAGCAACAAATTCTAGACATAAAGGAGGAGCAATACGCATGCCTTGAGGAGGAGTTACATATGTCATTTAGGGAGGTAAGCATGCCTTCGTAGCTCATGCCATTAAGGAGGTATGCATACCTTTGTAACTCGTGCCATTAAGTGTAAGAGGAATATTTTATGGCATGCTTTTATTGTGAGGAAGGGGAATATGCCATGTCTTAATGAGTGCATAAAAGAGAGAGTAACTTATGCATTAATAAAAGCATAAGAGAATCTTTTATGACAAGGCTTTAATGAGAGTGAAACGTATCCATTAAGAGACAGAGAGAGAGAGTTGTGATGTGCTATGTGAGAAATAGAGGTATGAAGTGATTAAGTGATGAAGGTAAGGTGACTTGAAGCTCCTTTTAATAATAATAATAATGTCATAGTATCACAAGGATAATAATAAAGGTAGTGATAATATTGATGATTAAGTCAAAATTGAGCTAATAAGATTGATTAACGATAAGTTAAGTGATTTTCTAACATTTATACATGCTTACCAATTGATGCAAAGTGATTTACTATTTTTGGAAAGTCATGCTTGAGATACTTGACAGGACTTTCTAATTTTAGAAAGTCACACCAAAATTGTCAGAAATGAAATTTTATGTAAGGAAATTCATCCTTGAGCTGCCAATTTTCAACATTTGCAAAGAAGCGGAGATTAAGAGGGAGCTTACAATTCCATACAACACAGAATGGTGTTGCTAAATGTAGGAATACATTCATCATTGAGATAGCAAAGTTGACGATTGATGAGTCATGACATGGATTTAACCATGTCCCATTGAGCAAAAGAATGTAATACAATTGTCTATAACAAGCAAGTGCCATTGAGTTTAATGCTTTTTGCAAGGAAGTGGGGAGTAGAGAGACCTTAAAATACTATACACCACATCATGGTGTTGTTGAATGTAAAAATAGATCCATCATTGAGATAGCAAAGGCAATGATTCATGACATGGATTTAACCATGTGCCATTAAATAGAAGCATGTGATAAGATAAGACTATATCAAATAATTTTATTAATGTCCAACAAATGCCCATAAATAGTTCAATGGGACTAAACGATACAACCAGTATGAGTACAATATGGGAGTGCAAACGCAAGTCATATAAAATTTGAAACCTAAATCTAGGATAAAATGAAGTAAAAAAAAGGATACAACAATAGCACAACCTCATAAACATGTATTTAACCAGATCATGTAGAAGTCTAAGTGATAAGTCCAAGGTTGGAGGTTGATGATGTCAACAATCCCTGAGTCTGATAGTCGATGGTGAGGGGGGAAACAGTAGTGTTGCCTCGCTATCTAAGTCCCCTAGATCTAACAAGGAATCTAGTTACATGATCTTGGGGGGGTGTAGGAGCAAGGGATATTCCTAACATTAGAGGCCAAAGGAAATAAGCTCAAGATAAAACCTTGGCTGCTCCGCTGAGGCTGGGGAGGAACCAATCGAGGGTAGGGGGAGCATTGTTTGGGACCTGTCTGGTCCTAAACCCTCTGACGCTTTGAGTGTGAGTGAGTTGATGTGTTGTTCGACACCTCCACAACAATCCCAAGGGTAACTCAAGGATGGGAGAGGGGGTGGCTTAAGGGGAGACCCGAGGTCTAATTGCTCTACTATATGAAATACCTTAGAACTTAACTTGTCGCTTGTTGCTCCAATCAATCGGATTGACCTGAGAGTATGATGTGATCGTATCATCCCCCAATGAGGTCGGGTATGTAGCATCTGAGATCTACGTCTAAATATCGTCTAAATATCTACATGATGAAAAAAGCTAGTATCTTTGGTCAAGATACCAAAAGAAAGTAGAGAGGTATCCTCCAGACTCTTTATATAGGAAATGATATCGTCCTATGATCTCATAATATATGGGGCACCAAAAAAAGAGGTGCATCTTGGACTTTAGCTCCTAAAGGTAGTACAACTGACAGACCCTATCAAATCATGGTATATGGTGATCTGTTTCCCTGTGAAGTCGATGGGAACCAACTCGAACCTACCCTAGGGGGATCCTGAGTGAGTGCATCCAAATTTACAATGTCTACGAGTGTAAGGGGTCGGACAATGAAGCCATTCTACAGCTGCAAAAAATGCTTTAGGTAGAAGGACATCTTTGGGTCAAGGCTCACTAAGTGGGATGCCCAAGTGACTTGAATGTATAATCTGCATCGATGGCCTGATTCAGTATTTGTCAAGTCAGTAAGAGATGTCTTGGTCAGTTAAGGGAGAAAAGAATGGAGGAAGACACTCTGGGGAGATGGCCATCGACTGGAGTCAGGATGCCTCTACGAACCATCCATGAGCACAACCTGAGGGGGTATTCGAAGCACACATATGCAGAAACAATTTCTCAATCTCAGAATAAACAAGAACCCTTTTATTATATTCTCTACATCTTGAACCAATCTCCACACAAAATTCTACATAGAAAAACACCAAAAAAACATTTACCAATGCAAAGAAATAAGTATATCCTTTTGATGTATTTGGTTGTGTAGTATAAATTCATGTTCTTGATCAGAAACAAACTAGGTTTGAGCCCTCAAGTATCAAGATGATCTATGTTGGATATACTGAAACTTCCAGAAAGTATTAAATCTACACACACGATTCTTCTAGAGGAAGTGGAAGTAAAACAAGACATGAAAGAAAGAATTCTTGAGGCAAGGAGTAAACACCTTCAAGGAGAGAAACATGATCTTCATTACATTTGTTGTGGCAGAAATGGACATGATACATCAACATGTACAATTCTCCTACAAGAAGATCAAAGACAAACAAGATCAGAAAGAAGACAAAGGTCACAGAAAGAGAGAGAGACAACATGTGCGAGGTCGAATAGAGAGACAGAGAGAGAGAATGCTTAGATCGTCTATATCCTTCTTGTCTTGTCTCCTCTGCTTAGATGAGCAAAAGATATTATGACTTGTGTAAGATTCGAACAATGTACCATGAGGAGGAGGTTGAGTGCCTTCTATATAGTCTTCTTGGGAGGTCGTATGGGCGCGACAACAAGTTGGGATGACTTGATCACTTGGAGAGCTGAATTGATATTCATGGAGAGAAAAATTAAAATTTCAAATTTCAAAATTCTTTCTTTTGAAATCGACATGAAGAACATGTCTTGTATTATTATTACATATATATATGAAGGGCTAAATTATTAATTATGAAGACCGGCCATAGCTACAAAATTCAACGCTCCTTAGCTAGGAAGGTATTGATAATGACTTTTCCAGATGTTCTCTTGTTGAAAAATTTCTCTAAGGAACGGTTGAAACAATTCATCATTAGCATCGCCATAATCCTGGTCAGCACTTCTAACCCATGGTATATCATTAGGATCAACTAGTCCCCACAATTCTAGTCACACTTCTAACCCATGTTATCCAAACTAGTAACCAACTGGTCAAAAACCATCTTAACCACATCCTTGGGTATCCAAATTAATCACCCACTTGTTTGTTGACCACATCCTTAAGTATCTAAACTCATCATCCACTAGTCAATGACCATATCCTTGGGTATATAAACTCATTACGCACTAGTCAAGGACCATATCCTTGGGTGAAAAGAGGGCACTCACTCAACCCATATGTTGATTAATTCTAGTCCCAATTCCAAAAGCCTCACTAAATCCATTTGAGTAATTCTAGGCTTGATGCTAAAGGCTACCACTCAACCCTGTGGTGAGTAATTTTGGGCCTCCATAATCTTTGGACCATTTTCCATAATCTTGGTCAACATACCTAACCCAGGGAGAATGATTGTCCCCGATACCATAACATCAACACTCAAGGGAGAGAGATACGATGGGAGACCCGGTTCAGCTCACCCGCGATAGGTTTCATGGTGGTTCTGGGGGTTAAATCTCACGGGTCTGACCGCTACCCCACTGTTTTCAATCGTTTGACCCTCAAGACTCTCACTCTTCTGGTTTTACTGGTGGTTGGACCTACACTGCTCTCTTTTGCGAGAACCCCGTTTTATCATTTGGCTTACTCTCCACTGTTTCTCGGACAACAGTTTCTGTCGGTTCCCAATGGATGCGGAGGACCTCGTGGACAACGAGGACCCAACACCCGACCAAGTCGTATGGGAATATCAACCTGGCCTCGACACTAGTCCCCGGTCTGCGAATATTCAACAGTTGACAGATGCACGGTTGATGCCCTTCCACGGTCCACCCGCGTTCCACTGGCAAATCGCCCCCGCCCAGGGAAAATTTTAAGAACCCCCCCCCAAATTTATAAATATAATAAATGGGCGAATCTCCATGGTATATAGGAAAAATGGAAGGCGATTTTATCAATAATATAATATGTATATATAATTTTTGGGCGAATATCTCACCAGGCATGGCGAATATTTTACTCAATAATAAAATCTTGTAAGATCTTGGCGAGTCTTTCACTAAATAATAAAACTTTGTAAAGTCCTAGTGAATCTTAGCATAGGCTACATGCTGGTTTAATTCCCCCATTTAAATAGGCTACATTCCAGGTGAATACCATGGGTCAATACCATGTGCCATTTTGGTGAATACCATGGGTCAATACCATGTGCCATTTTTATTTTTATTAATTCTAATATTAGGGTTAATAATGGTTTTTTGCATGGTATTAATAACAATCTAGTCCATGGTATTTGTCCCATAGTATTTTGGCCATAGATTTCACCTAAATATAACCCATTTTTTGAGTGTTCGTAAACATAAGGTGACTTATGGAGTAAATATAAAAAAATGTTTTATTTGTTTACCATACCTCTCGTTTATTTATATTTTTATTAATTTACCATACCTCTTTTACAAATATGGTATTTGGCCCATAGGATTCACTTAAATAAAACCTCTTTCTTGAGCCTTCATAAATAGAACGAAGGTTATGGACTAAATATAAAAAGAGGTTTTATTTATTTACGATATGTCTAGTTTATTTATATTTTTATTTATTTACCATACCATTTCAGTAAGTATAAAAAGACGTTTTATTTATTTACCATACCTCCACTTTACTTATATTTTTATTTGTTTACACCGTTACATGTATATAAGGTGACTTATGGAGTAAATATAAAAAATGTTTTATTTATTTACCATACCTCTCATTTATTTATATTTTTATTAATTTACCATACCTCTTTTATAAATATGGTATTTGGCCCATAGGATTCACTTAAATAAAACCTATTCTTGAAAATGGGCGAATGGAAGGTTGTAAGTCCTAATTTCAAGGGCTAAATTTACCTTTTTTACCCTCTCCCTTAAAATAAGGTGGGCTATTTGAGGTGATTTGTAAAAATGTACTATGATACAAAATATTCGCCCACTAAAAATTTAAAACCTCTTAATTTCGCCAAAGGGCGAACATTCGCCCCTAAAATTATCCTTGCCCCCGCCTGATGTTCATTTTGAGGATCTCCCTGGCTTGGACTGCCCACCACTTTCTCCGGCTACCCTCAACCTGCTTGGCACCAGCCTTCAATCCTCCCCCACTTTCGACTCACCCTTGGATACGCCTCCGCCTCTTTCCATGCCATTGAATGCGCCCTCATCCTCCTGTGCTCCGGCTGGACCCTCAAACCCCATTAATCCTGCACACTCTTTCGCTCATCCTGGGTCCTGCAGTTTAAACCCTAACTCTCTTATTCGCTCTGGGTGCTTTAGCTCTCCCATCCCTAACCCTAAATCCACCCAGTGAACCCCTTGCGGTTCCTCTAAGGCGTGCAAAAGCTTACTGAGAGAGCAACCCACGAGCCGGCGCATGGATAATCCAAAAAAGGGAAGGTGCCTCAAGGTTGTGGATTCAGACATTAATCTGACCTTCGGCGAGGACGTACCGATGGGAGATGTAGCTGATACGGCAAGGAAGGTTTTAGTTGGGCGTGTGCGTGGAAGAAACTATTCGGTTGAGCGCCTTCGCCATTGGACTATGGAGATTTGGGGTTCACTGTTAAAAGAACTCCCCATCATCAGGGTTTTGGCTCGTGGCTGGTTTGCCCTCCGTTTTCACAGGGAAGAGTATATGGATTGGATTCTTTCCTGCTACTGGCACATTGAGATGGAACTCGTGCTACTCAAGCGATGGGATCCATTATTTGATCCGGAACGTGAGCAGTTGGGAGCAGGACCAATCTGGGTCCGACTGCCAGGGTTACCCATGCAATTTTGGATCCCTCAGGTTTTCAAGTGCATTGGCGACGCATTGGGGACTTACCTTGAACATGATCAGTCCTACGAAAAAACTAGAATCATGACCATGGCCAAGATCCTGGTTCACCTTGATACTAGAGAGGGTCTAGAGGAGAAAATTACCCTCCACTAGAGGCACTTCTCTCGCAGACAGATCCTAGACTACAAAGGAGTACTCCTCTGCTGCAGAAGATGCCACAAAGTGGGGCATCTGTTCAAGGATTGCCCGCTACTCTCAACGCCGGCTTCAGAGACTGCTCGAGGGGTTAAACATCGTCATTCGGAAGAGCGTATCATGAACAATCAGCTACAAGGACAAACCTCTCCAAAGGATGTTGAAGGTGTGTCGACACAGCAGACCAAAGTTCCAAGGAAGTCTCCTCCATCACCACCTCGGACGCGCTCCAATTCTGCCGTGGGAACAGTGCCTTCTTCGGGTAATGACTCTATTCCTATAACCTCTGCTTTTCTTTCAAATGATTTTCCTTCTTCTCTGCATATTCCCTCTCCCCCCCTGCCTCTTCTCCGCGCTCTCTCCCCACCATAATTTGTAACATTTTCAATCCCCCCCTCCTTTCTCCACTACACCTCCATCTTTTCGGGGAACTACTCCTCCTCCCCTCCCTTCCTCTCCCCCCTCTGCATCGGGGTCCCATACCTAGAACCTCCGTTCCAAATCTCTGCACATTACTCCCCTTCTTGGTTTGGGTATACCTCCCCTATCTGCTGATTCCAAACCCTCCAGAGGGCAACCATCTAAGATTGCAAAAGCCATCAAGTCTGCAGTGGCTAATGTAGCACGAGGTCGACAATCCACTATTGAAAGGGCACTTAGAGCATTCGAGCCCTTTGTATCTGTTCCCCCATGGTCTGGCTTTCCTTCAACTGTAGGGGACTAGCCAACCCCAAAAAGAGATTGGCTCTCAAGCATCTATTGATCAACTCCAACTGCGACATTCTCCTCCTCCAGGAAACCCTTGGGTCTTCCGAACTTATAACCAGAACCCTTCTCTCCCTCCTCCCGGGCTGGTATTTCCAAGGTTTGGATGCTGTGGGCAGATCAGGGGGTCTTGCCTTGGGTATCAACCCCAAATCGATTAAATCTATTTCCTCCTGGGGTGGGAAGGGGTTCTTAGGCATGGATGTTTTTGCGAGAGACCTGGGGATTCATATTTGAGTCATAAACATATATGCTCCAAACCAGAACAGGCTCGATTTTTGGCACTCCTTTTTGGACAACCCTCTTTTTACGAGCTCCACCATTATAGGAGGTGATTTAAATTTTTCTCTTGGGAACGTGGAATCCTGGGGTCTTCACTCTCAAATTGACCCCATTACACATCAAATGGGCTTTCTCCTGGAGAACCATGGACTCATTGATGTGCCCATGAACAAGAAATTGCCTACATGGCACAATAGGAGAACCGGTGATGCAGCCCTGGGAAGGAGGCTGGATAGATTTCTAATTCATGAAGATCTCCTCTGATCCCTCACCCTATACAGGCAATGGGTTGGCTCGGGAGGACTGTCAGACCATTCACCCATTTTTCTTCAAGTCTCAGGCCCTTCCAGGAAGCCTCGAGCTCCATTCAAATTCAACTCTGGCTTCTTAAAAGACCCGGACTATATCAAACTAGTCTCGGATTTTTGGCATGCTCAACCCCCTCTCAGGGAGCAGAGAAAGGTTGTTGATTTCTGTGGGCACCTAAACAAGCTCAAAACACTTACTATGGACTAGTCAAAAAGGAAAAAAGAGAGGGATGAGCAGACCCTGAAGGATTTAGAAGAACAGATTGCCTCCCTAACTGATGAAAAGGGGCTTGGTTTCCTCTCAAGTGATACAAAACTTCATCTAGTTAATCTGGAATCACAGAAAGCAAAGATCTTATTGGAAAAAGAAGAACTATGGAGGCTTAGAAGCATAGCTATTTGGCTTCAAGCTTGTGATGGCAACGTAAAAAAATTTCATAATTTCGCCAATGGTAGGAAAGCTACAAACACCATCTGGCAGTTGCCCATGGAACAGGAAGGCTGGGCTTCCACCCACCCCCAGTTAGCAAGGCTGGGTATATCACACTTCAAATCAGTGTTGAAAATATCGGTATCGGCAAAATATCGGCGAGGGTCCAGAAAATATCTTATCGGCAATATCGGCGAAAATATCGGCACAATATCGGCAAATATCGGCAAGCATAAAAAATAATTTTTTCAAATTTTTAATATAGCTGATATTTTGCCGATATTTTCAAAATATCGCGATATTTTGCCGATATTTTCCGATATTTGCCGATATTTTGAAAATATCGCGATATTATCAAAATAGAAAATATCGCGATATTTTCTCGGCGATATATCGTTTTCCCGAAAATATCGCGATATTTTCGAATATCGCCGATATTATCAACAGTGCTTCAAATATCAGTTCACAGCCCCCTCTGCCACCACTCTCCCTGATATCATTAATCTGGCAGGCCATTTCCCTAGATTTGTGGATCCAAATGGCTCAGAATATCTTTTAAAACCTGTCACTATGGGGGAGCTAGAGGGCACCCTTAAATGGTTTAAGAGAGACAAAAGTGCACGCCCAGATGGATGGCCTGTTGAATTTTACTCTGCATTTCTTGATATTTTGGAGCAGGATCTACTTGCGGTCAGTGAAGAAAGTAGGATCTTGGGCCATATCTATGCCCCTCCAAACTTCACCTATTTAGCTCTGATCCCTAAATCTGACTCCCCCGCTTCTTTCAATGACTTCTGGCCTATTTCTCTTTGCAATTGTCTATATAAAATCATATCCAAAATCATCGCCAATCGCATCAAGCCCATCTTATCTGATCACATATCCCAGGAACAATTTGCATTTCTTCATCACAGACATATCCAAGAAGCTATTGGCTCGGCCCAGGAAGCCCTTCATTCAATTAAACTCAAGAAGCTCAAAGGACTGACTCTTAAAATAGATTTATCAAAAGCTTTCGACAAAGTCAGTTAGTTATACCTCAGAATGATCCTCACACATTTGGGCTTTCCCCTGGCTTTCTCAAACTGGATCATGGGATGCATCTCTTCAGTATCTTTTGCTATTCTCATCAATGGGTCCGCCACTCCCTCCTTTCATGTCAATAGGGGCATAAGACAGGGATGCCCACTATCCCCTCTACTCTTTCTCCTGGTCATGGAAGGCTTAAGTAGATTGATTGATTCTGAAAAGAGAATGGGGAGGCTCAGGGGATTAAAGATCACTGAAAATTTCAATCTGACTCATCTCCTCTTTGTGGACGACATTCTCATTTTCCTAAGTGGAAGTGTTGAGGACACCACAACCATGAATGAGGTTCTAAATCTTTTCAGCAGTGCCACTGGGATGGAAATCAATAGGGGAAAGTCTACCATCTCATTCTCGGAATGCTCCCAACAAGAAATTCAGCTCTCACTTCAAAAATTTCCTTTTCAAGTCAATGATTTAAAGGATGGACTGAAGTATCTAGGCTTTAGACTCAAGCCTGATGGATACAAAATAGCAAACTGGAACTAGCTTATCACCAAGGTGGAAAAAAGAATCAATATATGGTGTCACCGGTTCCTATCAAGGGCAGGAAGATTGATTCTTATCAAATCAGTATTGGAAGCCACTCTAGTCTTTTGGATGTCTTTGGCTTGGATCCCAAGGGGGATTCTACACAGAATACAACAAGCTTGTTGCCAATTCCTTTGGAAGGGAAGAAAGGAGGGGAAACCCTTTGCTTGGGTTAAGTGGAACAGAATCGCCACTCCCAAAAAATGGGGAGGCTGGGGACTTAAGCAACTCCTTGCTTTTGCACAAGCTTTGGCGGCAAAACAAGGCTGGCTGTTATTAAAGCACAAAAGCCTCTGGTCGGAGGTAATCACCCATAAATACATTTGGCCCATATCTATCATTGATTGGATAAGATGACCCTCCTAGAGCAGGAAAGGCATCTCTGTCATATGGAGGGCCATCCTAAATACTATGCCCATTATAAAGGATGGACTCATATGGAAAATAGGAAATGGAGCTTCAGTTCGTATTGGGATAGATCCCTAGACCGGAAGTGGGAACTCATATCAACTCCCACCTGAGCTAATAAATTTTTTAAACAACAGAGGCATCAGATATATTGAACATCTCGGCGATCAACAAAACTCTACTTTTCTTTCTCAAGCCTGGCACTCTGGGGAGAACTGGAACATACCCATTGAATGGGACAGGACATGGCAAAATTTCCTTCAAGCCCTTACAGAATCTCATGTCAGACTAAATAATGAAGATGATGAACTTATTTGGGGGCACTCAAAAAAGGGCCAATACTCCTCTAAACAAGGCTATGACATCATTGTAGCTGATTCAAAACCGGAAAGCATAAAAAGCTGGTGGAAGCTCCTTTGGAAATTGAAAGCTCCCCTGCGCACAAGACTACTGATGTGGAGCATTCTTGAAAACAAAATTCCCACTGGAACTTATCTTAGAAAGAGGGCTTTCACTGGTCCTACCTGGTGTGTACTCTGCCATCAGGAGGAGGAAACGACTCAGCATCTCTTCCTCACTTGTCCCATTACAATTTCAATATGGACACAAGTTCTTACAACTCTAAATATGAACAAGAGCTGGCATGGAGCCGATTTACCGATCGCTTGGGACACTTGGTGGGGAGAAGCATCCAAACCAAAGACAAGAAATTTGCCCCTTCTGGTCTCATGGCATATCTGGCTGAAGCGTAATCTCATAATTTTTCAAGACAAGCCGGTAATCTGGAATCTGGTCCCACCGAAAATTTGCTCAGCTTATGAGGAATTACCTGCAGAGGAAAATACCAACAGACCCAGGATTATAACACAGGAGCAGATTGACAAGTCAATACCTTGGGCCTATTTTGATGGGGCTGCTCAAGCACAAGGCTGTGGGGGTGGCATCCTATTCCATCTCACCGAATCACATTCCTTCTAGATTAGTATGGGTTTAGGCCATGGAACAAATAATCATGCTGAACTAATATCTCTCCGACACCTGATATACTTTGTTATACTTCAACAATGCAAAAAATTACAAATCTAGGGGGACTCAAAGAATGTGATTGACTGGTTTAACAACACTGCCACTTCCAATGCTTACACACTAAGATCTATTATGGATGAAATTGTATTTTTTAAACATATTTTGATCATATTTCTTGCTCTCACGTCTACAGGGAGCGAAATGAAAGTGCGGACAAGCTTTCGAAAGAAGCGACGAATTGTCCTCTAGGAGAATGGTTGATTATAGAACACACACCAGCAAGAACTTATCAGTACTTCCACAGGCCATACATAGACAGGGAACTTCAGAGGGGGATCAGCCCCTAATTTTTCAGAAATTTTTGCTTATAAATTTTTGTTCATTATACAGGTTGCTAAATCAATGTAAATAATAGTTTTTACAAACAGTCATCACCTCTGGGTGACATTTTGATTTCTTTTGGGTTTGAACAATAGCACAGTACACCCCTCGGGGTCTTATTGTAATTACTTCTGAACTTCGACAGTGGACTTCGGTCACAGTATAGCATATGCCCATGGGCATCTACAACATGTAATTTCACCTATAATGAAATTATGATTTTTCTTCTCAGGAAAAAAAACATCAACACTCCCTCTCACTAAGAGAGGCATTCTCAACAACACCAAGCTTGTCCTTGAAATATATGAGCTTTACTCTAGACAGAGGCTTTGTGAGAAGGTCAGTTATCTACTCTTCAGTAGAAATGTAATGGAGCCTTATTGCTCCCTTAAGAAACAAATCATATAGGATCAACCTTGATCCATTAATCCATAAGGCATTTTTCTATTTGCAAGCAAGAGACTCCAAGCACCTCAAAACCCTAAGGTAGCTTTATGTACACTTCTTCAATTACTTCATTGAGGAAAACGGTATCCACATCCATCTGATGTAATTTCCAACCATATTAGATATAATAATTCTAACATAAGTGTACCTGACAAATGGATCAAATGTCTCCTCATAGTCCTCTCCCTCTTCTTAGGAGAATCCTTTCTTTGTACTTTTCTATGTCATTTACCAAATGTCTGATCTTGTAAAACTACTTTGAAGTCATTACCGACTTTCCACAAATCTCGACATAATGACATCCTTCAACATATTGGCTTGTCTACTTTGTCTGAACTAGGAACCCTTCCAACATGATTCTAGATACCAATACAATTTCTCCCTCTTGAACACGAATCACTTTACGGAGAATCCTCTTGCCATAAATCTTGCTATGTTCTTCCTGATGCTTCCTCCTACTGCCAGAGTCCTATCCTGCAAACATTATTACGAAGTCGTGGAAGAATGATTACAATCTAGCAAATGAAACAAAGACAAGAGGCTAATTGCAAAATAATAATAATCAAGGAAGAGAGACATAAAGTACTTATCTTTTGAGGATCCTAGGGAATTTGTTGACTCCTTGATCTTTGTCTACAAACTCATCATTCTTGTCCTTATCATCAGTGTGTTGCTTTCCTTTCTTTCCTTGCATGAGTTAGGGTTTCTTCTTTCAACGTAAACATTGTTCGCGAAAAAGAATCTTGATTATTTTGAACCCTTGAGAATCATAAACCACATGTGATTCTCATCACTGGTATTTGTTGCTTTATAGTTGAGGAAGCCTTTTCTCCTCTCGCTCAAAAGTGCTAGCAATAGCAAGACTCAAATAATGGCATCCTAACACTAGCAACACAACCTCATCAAGGCATCTCCCGCATGTCATTTATGCAAGATATCTGCACTTTGCTTCTAAACACATATTGTGCAGTCTGATGCAACCAAAGGAAATTTCCAACGCTTTCTTACGAGCTCCTCCCTTTTGCTGACTAGTATCATGTCAAAAATAGTGCTTCATAGAACTTTCCCAAGAGAGCTCGCTCCACTAGACAATCTTCAATTTGCACGAGCATGTGATACTTGAAATGGTCACTCCACAATTACCATCATATTACATGATCTTCTATCCCATGATCGAGTTTGTATACTTCGAGGACAAGCTTGGAGTGTTTAAGAATGCCTCTCTCAGTGAGAGGGAGTATTGATGTTGACATATCAAGGACAATCATTCTCGTTGAGTCAAGTATGTTGACAAATATTAGGGAGAATGGTCTAGAGAGGGACAATCATTCTCCTTGGGACAACTATGTTGACTAGGATTAGGGGGCATGGTCCAGAGTGTAGGAGGCCCAGAATTACTCAACCTTAGGGTTGAATGGGTGCCTTCAGCATCAGGCTTAGAATTACTCTCCAAATAGGTTGAGTGAGCAAATTTAGCAACAGGCCTAGAATTACTCAAGTGAGTGAGGCCTTGGGATTGGGACAAGAATCACTCAAATGAATTGAGTGTGTCCCTAGGGTTTCACCATGGATCAAAGAT
Organism: Pinus tabuliformis; assembly: GCA_031772625.1. Taxonomy (NCBI): domain Eukaryota; kingdom Viridiplantae; phylum Streptophyta; class Pinopsida; order Pinales; family Pinaceae; genus Pinus; species Pinus tabuliformis. The sequence goes on from CM062813.1 coordinate 51,835,871, forward strand.
GTTGACCAAGATTATGGTGAACCACGACTAGTCTATATACCATGGGTTAGAGATGTTGACCAAAATTATGTTGACGAGTGATGTACCATGGTTCACAAATGTTGATCAGATTTATGGTGACTAGTGATGTACCATGGGTTAGAGATGCTAATCAGAATTATGGTGAATAGTTGATGTTGTTGATTTACCATTAGTCAGATTTGCTGACTAGGATTATGGTAATCGGATGATGTCAATGCTCATGATAAATAATGAGTTGCTTTAACCTTTTCTTAGAGAAATTTTTCAACAAGAGAACATCTGGATAGTCACTATCAATAACTTCCTAGCTAAGAGGGAGTGTGAATTTTTTGTAGATATGGTCAGTCTTCATAATTAATATTTTATCCCTCCAAATATATGTCATAATAAATACAAAAGATGTTCTTCATGTTGATTTCAAAAAGAGGGAATTTTGAATTTTGGCTCCAAGAAGATCAATTCGGCCCTCCAAGTGTTCAAGTCGACCTAGTTTGAAGAGACACCCATTCTAGAAATACTAAGAGGGGGGTGAATCAATGTTTCTTTCCAACTAGTTAATTTTAATCTCCAGAGCATTAAATTCACATTAATCAGCATCACATTACATAAACAGTGAACAACACCATTCAACAATGCACAATAATGAAGACAGTAGACACAAGATTTTTAGGTGGAAGCCCTTCCAAAAGAAAAACCATCGAATGCTTCTTAATATGTCTTCAATATTTTACATCAATTAGGAAGCTCCATCTTCCAAGATTTTCGACACCAAGTAAAGGAGGCTCCAACAGCCTAGTTTACAAGCTCCAACCTAAAGGATGCTCCAACGCCATGTGCAGGCTCCAACCTGCAATAGCACCACCATGCCACCTTGAAGTGTTCGCAGGCTCTAACCTTAAGGAGACTCCACTCTCCTACCTTGCACCACCCTACCACCCTATTAAGCAAGATGCAACTTGCCCTGAAGGCTCCAACCTTCAACTCACATTGGCAGACCACGTTTCAAAATTTTTAGACTGAATCCACCTATGCTCAATAATCAATAAAAAATAACCAACAATACTATCTCTGGTCAAACAACTCTACTAAGTACATTGTTATAATCAAATCTACCTCTGCTCAATATCAAGATCAACAGCAAACACAAATTCTGCTCAAGTTACATGTTCCTCTATCAAGTCTCTGCTCAACTAATCAATATCCTGGATGCCACTACTTTTACTTCTATCCAAAGAACTTTGTAGTACATCAACAGCTAAACATTGTCTCTTCACTCATCAAACTATCAAACCTCATCAAGTGTTCACTACAATATATTTTACTAACAGAACTAACATCAACATCAACCTGTCAAATCATAGGGCCTATGCTTATCATATAGAACAAACCCTAGCTTGATTGTTGTAGTCAAACCCTAACTATTCTCAACATTGTCAAACAATGGGTTAGTTGCACACAACAACTCTGCTCAATACTGTGACAACCATCATCAGTGCCTCAAACCCTCATAGTAGCTCTCTTTGACCAATATACTTATAGCAACATACACCTCTTACCGTCAACAAACAGCAGCATCAAACTGACTCTAACAGGGCACTAACAACAAAACGTAACATCATTAAATTCACGGCCATAATACTTCCAACCTAAAAACTTTGTAACCATTGTCACTCCTACCAAATCACTTCAACAAGGTCCATCTCTTAATTCTAAACTTCGTGTTTCTTTCGGTTTTTTATTTGGATTAATATTGGCTTCATAATAACCAAACTAAACCATATTATAAATTAAGTATTCTACAATAGAGTTCTTTTCAGGCCCTCAGCCGAATTCAAGCGCCAACCGCTGGAAATTGTTAACCACTAGACAAAATAACAATTTGACCAAAAATTAAAATTAATCTAACCTTTATGCCAAAAAGGAGTCGAACTTGAATCTTCGCTAGAACATTACATGTAGCATCAACTTCATCGTTTGTTGATGGTTGTTATGGCACTAAGTTATCAGGGGCGTATAACTTGTAAACATGAAGTCGTTCCCAACTCATTCCTTTTTACCAATCCTCCGAAAGCATTTAATTGATGTCAGAAACAAAAAAATTTACTACTTCTGCCAGAACATCTACAATCAATATTTGCATACTAGTGAGTTCAGCTGCTATGTTAGTGGATCATCGATATATTGGGTGTTTTGTACACAACCTTGTGCACGTACAACAATGGTTTCTATACATATATCCCCAGTTCTATGCTTCACAGCTTTCAATGGTCCTACATCAAGTCTGCAACAACCATTTCGATTCTGTTGCAGACATCATTGCAAAGTAATAAGAAGGTTTCAGAGGTTGTCAAGATCACATTCCAAAAAGTGATCTTAAGTATCACAATCTAGCATTACATTCTCACTATCTCTTAGTTATATCTCATCAAAAAAACCTTTGAAGGTGTGTTAATCCCAACAGAGCCCAAGAAATTTCAGTTCGAATCCTCCTCAGCATAGTTATAAGCATCAATCCAAAAGATCCATAATTCAACCGACAACTTCTCTGATGTGCCAATAAAAGGAGTATCGAAATGGTTTCTAAGAACAAACCACAAATCAATGACAAACTGAAGCAACAAAACTTATAGCTTGTTGGCTTTAATGTTAAAATACACAAAAGGTATTTTGTAATAATAATTTATTATATATAAAATTGTGTAAGTGATGATTCAATGTTACAATGATGGCCTACCTTATATATCTAGGCATTTGTTCCTTTATGAACGGTCATGTCCTTTGGGGACACACCTCTTTACTAAACTAATCACTAATTAATCATTGTTTTGATGTAGTGTTATTATCTATATTTACATTATTTTATACAATTTTTGTTCGTAACATTGCCCCTTCCTTCAAAGCTTTGTCCTCAAAGCTTATTGTTGGCAGTTTCCTTCACTTTAACCTCGAATAATTGTCTTCGCTTGGCTCACGTCATTTTTGATAACCTCGAATAATTGTCTTCAAGCCAACCAACAACAGCTTCCCTGCAATGGCAGAAACATCAGGGCAATTTATCACGAGCGCATGAATGAGATCTATCAAACCCTTTTGGAAATCCTCATCCTTGGCAGCACGCAAATGAGGTTGGCATGCTCCTGATATCGGGGCAAGAGGCGAATACTCAGGGTGTATGTCTATCGGGACTTCAAATATTCCATCCACGTCATTGTAGAGAGCAACAATAGAGACCACCATAGCCTTTGGAATATTAAAATGACATACAATCCGCACGTCTTTTCGATCTATTCCCATCCCAAATTCTATTGTAGCCACCACAACTGGAACTTTTCCTGATTCCCAGCCACATTCAGTGCTTGGCTACGAACCCTATCACTCAATCCTGCATGATATACACTACAAGGAATGCCATCTTTCAAAAGATGGGCCCCAATATCATCACATGTATTTCGAGCAAGACAATAAGTTATTGTGCAATCTTGCTTAGCTGCCTTCAGCAAATCTCGTAAATCAATATATGCATCATTCAATAGGTCTTTGTATCGAACTTCATAAAAGATATTTGGCTGATTAAATGATGTTTGAAGTATTGATGGTTGATGCAAACACAATGACTTTATTACATCCTCTTGCACCTTTCTAGCAGTTGTGGCTGTTAGTGCTAATATTGGCACACCCAAAAGGCAACTTCTTAGGATTGACAATTTGAGGTAACTGGATCAGAAATCATGGCCCTATGATGAAATACAATGTGCCTTATCTATAGCAATGAGATTCCACAAGCCTCGTGAGTGGAATTTCTTTAATTTTGACATAAACGCATTATTAAATGTAATGTTTTGTGCATTATTTTCATCATTTTGATCATGGTTTTCTTCCTCATTGTTGTGATATTTCCATCATCTTGTCTCTCAAGATAGTCCTTATCCACCTCACCTTCATCCTCATTGTCATCATTCTAATCAAAATCTTCTTCTCTTGCTTCACCTAGTTTTGTTTCTTCACTGTCGCTATTATCTTCCTTATTATCGATTTCCCTTCAACATGCTTTAACTCCTGCAAATGATTTTTCTAAACACCGAAGTGCTTCTTGAATTTTACTAAACTACTCCATGAATTAAGGACGTGAATGTAATGGCATATTGTGCGGCGAACAACGTTCAAAGACTCGCATGGTTATATTGTGTGGCATGGCTTTGATACCACTGAAGCAACAAAACTTATAGCTTGTTGGCTTTAATGTAAAAATACACAAGAGGTATTTTGTAATAATAATTTATTATATATAAACTTGTATAAGTGATGATTCAAGGTTACAATGAGGGCCTGCCTTATATATCTAGGCATGTGTCCCTTTATGAACAGTCATGTCCTTTGAGGACACACCTCTTCACTAAACTAATCACTAATTAATCATTGTTTTGATGTAGTGTTATTATCTATATTTACATTATTTTATACAATTTATGTTCATAACACAAACCTTTGTTGTCATAAGGTTGAAAGTCTTCAGATGTTAGTTCCAAGGACAAAAAGAACATAAAAAACTTCAATACAGAGTTGTTCTTGATTTGTTCACTTTAGATTGAAATATCGCAGGACAGAGAAGGAACACAATTCTTTTAGGCCTATTCTCACTTTGACATGCAGCGAGGCTTGAATCATGAAGTTCTTCTATTGCAGGATCTTTCAAGGCCAACAAATAATCCTTTTGTAGATAGAGTTTTTTGTTGTAACAAGAACTGAACAATGTTATGATCGGTACGGATTGAAAATTTTCTCCCTAGTAAGTATTGATGCCACTTGCTTAGTGCATGAATAATGGCCAACATCTCCTTGTGGTAGGTAGACTTCAAGCTTTCCCTTTTATTAAGTTTTCGACTTTCGTAAGCTATGGGGTGTCCATCTTGCATTAGTACTGCACGAATCCCAAACCCTTAGGCATCACACTCTACCACAAAAGGTTTGGATAAATGAAAATCAAAGGTTGCCAAAACCGGCATAGATGACATTATCTCTTTTAAGGATTCGAAGTATTTGTCGGCTCTAGTGTTCCATTGAAAGGAATTTTGCTTTAGTAAATTCTTTAAAGGAGCAGTCTCGTGTGCGTAATTCTTTAAGAATCTTCTCTAGTATCCGGTTAATCCAAGGAATCCCCTATGTTTGGATATATTCTTTGGCTTGGGCCACTCTTTGATTGCTTTAATTTTGTTGGGTTCCACTTTGACTCCTCCTTTGGATATGATGTGTCCCAGGTATTCAACTTCCTTCTACTCAAAGGTACATTTTGATAATTTTGAATAAAATTGATTCTTCTCCAATACGATAGTACTTCTAGATGCTTGAGGTGCTCCTTCCATGTTTTGTCATAGACGAGGATATCGTCAAAGAAAACCAATACGAATTTTCGCAAGTATAAGTGGAAGAGTTCGTTCATGGTTGCTTGGAAGGTGCTTGGTGCATTTGTTAGACCAAATGGCATTACCTTGAACTCATAGTGTCCTTCATGAGTTTTGAATGCAGTCTTCTCAACGTCTTCTAATCTCACTCGAATTTGATAGTAGCCTGACCTCAAAGCTAATTTTGAAAAATATTTTGTGCCATGGAGTTTGTCTAGCATCTCATCAATAAATGGAATGGGAAATTTGTGTTTAATAGTAATCTTGTTTAATCCTCGATAATCTATATACAACTGGAAGGATCCATCTTTCTTCCTGACTAACACTACTTGTGTCGCATATGGACTTTTGCTTTTCATAATGATTCCACATTTTAGAAAATCTTGTATTAGCTTTTCTATCTTTGTTTTATGATGATGGGGAAAGCGATATGGCTTGACATTTACAGGTGTTGAATCTAGTTTAACTTCAATGATGTGTTCAATCTTTCTTCCAAGAGGTAATTGCATCGACAATTCCTGAAATACTTTGTCATATTTTTGGATTAGGGATGTAACTTCAGATTGTTGGTGAGTCCCTTCCATAGATAACAATTCTAACCATGTTTTCCATCTTTTTTATTTTCGAAATTTGACTGTTGTTTTCCTCCTTCATGCAACGGGGGTGGAATGTACTTACCAGTGTTTTCTGAATAAGACTTACTTGACCTTCCTTTTGAGTAGTTCCTTGATTTTTCATTACTAGCATAAGGTGTTTTATGGAACTTATATTTTTGCTCAATAATTATTGTTGCATGTCTAGCTTCTTCAATGGTTTTGGGTTTATATAATTTTCATTCTTTTCGAATATACTCTTTAAGCCCACATCTATACATTTTAGCAGTTCTTCATCGGAGAACCCCCTTTTGTGTTATAGCTAATACTTCCCACTTGCGGGTGTATTCACTTATAAGCCCTTTTTGTTTGAGATGAACGAATTTTTCATAAACATCGTCTTCTTCTTCGTCATGGAACCTCTTGAGCAGGGCATCCACAAAAAGATTGAAACGAACGAATGAGCCTCACATCTATTGGATCGCCATAGGAACCGATCGTATGCTTCAACTTTCAAATTATTGGATGCAGTTATGATCCTCTCTTGCACACCTATTGGCGGGTTTGCTCTGCAAAAGGCCTCCATTTTATTTACCCACACAATGGCACCCCTATTGTCCTTACCATCATAATTAGGTAATTCCCTTTTAATTTTTTTGTGGTCCCTTTTGAGAAACTTTGTATAATATTGACTTCCTCAAAACTGTATATGCCGTATTTGTGGGACTTCATGCATCGACAGAAATTCAGCACTTGGAAAAACATTGCCTTTTGGAGTCTTGGCATTTTGCAACGATTCTTGTGTGATTAAGGGATTAAAAGATGGATTGACTCCCATCGGCTGGCTCAGCATTTTCTCAACATTCTCTATTTTGTTTATATTGTTTGCTATTTGGTCTTAAGTAATAATGATCTTGTCTCGGCCTTTTCCAAGTGCTTCCTACTTCTTTTTGACATTATCAAGACGCTGACGCATCTTGTCAAGTTCCTCTTGGAATTTCTTGGAATTGTTATTGTCATTATTACTCCCCATTTTGCTCCTTTTCTTCTTGGTGGATCCAATTTTTCTTTTTTTTAATTAAATAATAATTTTTTTAATTAATATTTAAATTAGTTAATTTATATAATTATATAGTTTATTACTTATATAATATGTGATACTAATAATGAACGATGTTCCTGAAGGGGTGTTGACCAGCGTAAATTTTAGACTGTGAAATGGAGCCAACAACGTTAAAGGAGTTGTCATAGTTTGGTTAGGTGTTGGACGGGGTTGACGCGGCAACAAGGGAATGGTCGCGACAGTCTGGAAACAATGAAAATAGGTGATGGGTCAGGAAATGAACAGACAGGCAGACATAGCAGGTAAGCGGACGACGGACCAGGTGTGATCGGCAAGGTTTGTTAACCTGTAGTGGCACGATATGAACCGGTTGGGGCAAGGCGATGTGGAGGAAACACAGTGATGTCGAACGAGGAGCAGGGTTGGTGACAACCAGCGACTAAAGGAACAGTGGAGGGATGTGACAATGGAGGTTATAGGAACTGGTGACAGTGGATGATCACGATGGAAGAATAGTCGGCACAGGGCATCGAATGATCGGCAGAGAGCGTCCAATCAATGCGACAAAGCTCTGATACCACTGTTAGGAAAACCCAGCACTGTATGTTGATTTTAATTGAAATTCACAATGAAATTATATATATTTATTAATTGTTGAATGAAAATGAATGAATTACAATGCCTTCGGCAGTTCACCTTAATAGGCATTGACAGGCCACAAGGTTTTTTTCAAAAGTCATGTCTTTTGGACATTATTTCCCTTTCATAATTAATGGACATTTAATTAATTAAATTATTAATTGTTAATATTTATGATTTTAATATATTTATTTTAATAATATTTAGTTATGAATATTTATTCATAACACACAAGGCCATGTTTCCTTCATCTACCAACTAAGCCCATTATCAATCACACTGTTCAAGCATTTTCACAGTCATGCTAGCATTTCACATTACAGAGAACTCTAGCTCACTTTTAGGAGAAGAGAATCCACTATAAGGCAGATTCTTCAATGGTTAAGTTGTTAATGAGTAAAGAAATCACTCCTCCAAGTGGTTCCTTAGTGAGTCAAGCACCAGAGCTTCAGCCCCAAGGGAACTCCTGGTGATCCATCGACCCAGACAAGTACCTGAGTGATTCTTCCCAAATCCAATAGGGTCATCAAACCACAAGCTTCCAATGGGTTCTTCAGACTTACAGGCAAGCCACGTTCTCTGAAACAAATCACCCATCAAGCCTCCCTTAGAGGGTTCTTTAGTTGGTGCCCCCTTTCTCCAAAGGCTCAATTCAATGTTAGAGATTTCTTGACCTCCCTTTCATCTCTCTCTCTCTCTGTGTTCTTACACGGAAAATTTGAGCGTTGTGTTCTCTGCAGATGCCTTCCTAACGCACATGAGCGAGAGAGAAATCATGTATGAAATTGACTAATTAATTTCCTCCTTCCTTCCCCTGCAAAACAAACTAATTGCCCTTGATTCCTATGATTTGCATAGCAATCCAAGACCTTATAGCACAACCCATGTTGCTCTTAAATTTTGTCCTTTCTTTGCTTCTTGTTTGAGCTGAAGGACACTTGGACCAGTCCTTCCTTTTTCAGTTAAATTCAATGCACAATCAGCGCATTTAATTCTTTCAGCCAACCAGGACTGATATTTAAAAACAACCATTTTCTCAAGCAACCTCCTACCTCAAGCAATGGAATTTGCGTCCTTCTCTTAGCCATTTGAAAATAATTACAATTATTTACCATAAAGAACATGTTAACCAAGGGATGTCACATTCCCCTCCCCCTTGAGGGGGAACACCGTCCTTGGCGTTCAATAACCATTTTCTTGGATTTAACTCTCAAGTAAACATGTTCCCCAACTTGGAACTCCTTATGTTGATCCGCATAGCTTTTTGCCTGTCCAGTGCCACTTTCAAATTATGCATATCACTTGCATTTGTTGCCCCATCTCTTTTAGGAGGCTCTGTAGGGACCCTGCTCATTGGATCACTCCAATTGATTGGAGTATTGCAATTCCTTCGATAAGGTGCCTAGAACAGGCTCATTTTCATATATTCTTGGCATCCACTGTTGTAGGAAAATTCTACAAGTGGAAGGTACTAGCCCCACTTCCTTTGCTAGTGCATTGCATACCTCCTCAACATGTCTTCGAGGATTTTGTTTGTCCTCTCTGTTTGCCCGTCCTAATGTGGGTGATAAGTTGTATTGAATGCCAATTCAGTCCCCGATCCTACAAATAGCTCCTTCCAAACTTGGAGGTGAACTTGGCATCTCTATCTGAAATGGTCTTCTTGGGAACTCCATGCAACCTCACAATCCCATTTATGAAGACTTGAGCAACCTCACTAGCTGAATTTGTGGACTTAAGCCATCTTTGCCCAAGTATAGTGGAATTAATAACATAAACAATACGCACATTCAATAGTGAAAAGAGTGGACTTAAGCCTTTCTTTGCTTCATGTTTAAGTTGAAGGACACTTGGACCAATCCTTCCTTTTTCAGTTAAATTCAATGCACAATCAGCAAATTAAATTCTTTCAACCAACCAGGACTGATATTTAAAAACAACCATTTTCTCAAGCAACATCCTACCGCAAGAAATGGAATTTGTGTCCTTCTCTTAGCCATTTGAAAATAATTGTAATTATTTAAAGAAAGAAAATGTCAACCAAGGGATGTCACATTCCCCTCCCCCTTGAGGGGGAACACCGTCCTTGGCGTTCAATAACCATTTTCTTGGATTTAGCTCTCAAGTAAGCATGTTCCCCAACTTGGAACTCCTTAGGTCGATCTGCATAGCTTTTTGTCTGTCCTGTGCCACTTTCAAATTATGCCTATCACTTGCATTTGTTGCCCCATCTCTTTTAGCAGGCTCTGTAGGGACCCTGCTCATTGGATCACTCCAGTTGATTGGAGTATTGCAACTCCTTCGATAAGGTTCCTGGAACAAGCTCATTTTCATAGATTCTTGGCATCCACTGTCGTAGGAAAATTCTACAAGTGGAAGTACTAGCCCCACTTCCTTTGCTAGTGCATTGCATACGTCCTCAACATGTCTTCGAGGATTTTGTTTGTCCTCTCTGTTTGCCCATCCTAATGTGGCTGATAATTTGAACTGCATGCCAATTCAATCCCGGATCCTACAAATAGCTCCTTCCAAAACTTGGAGGTGAACTTGGCATCTCTATCTAAAATGGTCTTCTTGAGAACTCCATGCTACCTCACAATCACAATTATGAAGACTTGAGCCACCTCACTAGCTGAATTTGTGGACTTAAGCCATCTTTTTCCAAGTATGGTGGAATTAATAACATAAACAATACACACATTCAACAGTGAAAGAGTTCCAAGCTGGATGACCAAATGCAATATACTCGACAAGTGGAAACCTGTTAATTTTAGATAACAATAGTATGTTCTATCCTTGAGAGCAATTTACTTCAATTTTCTTATTAGCCCAGTATCAATTTCCGGATTAGCAATCACATTAACATGACAGTAAATGCAGATAGAACATAAATAAAACAGTAGAAGACAAGCAAAGACAAGAGGACACAAGATATGGCGCCAACCAGGGACAAACCCCAATGTGGGGAAACCCTTTGATAAATTCTTCTTATTATTCTTCAAAAGTTCAACAAAGAGAGAGTACAATATGCAATATTCACTTGCCCAATCAAAGTGAAATCTGTCCCGTCAAATAGCAACCACAGAAAGCCCTAACCAGAAAGTCAACGCTGGTCAACAAGGCAAAATTTGACCTCCAAAATAGCTCGGTCAAACTTGGCCTCCAACAGCAAATCAAATCAGCCCAAAAAAAGTGTGAAAATACTCAATCAAACTTGGTCAACGCTGCAGGTAAACCCTTCTGCAGTCAACACTAGTCAAACAGTACAGACCGCCTCGATTTCTGTGCCCATATATGCGACCTACCCAAATAGAAAATCTCCCACAAAATACGCAGTCAAACATGTCAACGTTGTTGGTCAACACTTGGTCAAACTTTCCTAAAATTCAGTCAACGCAGAAAAACAGTCTTCTTCTTCTTCGCACGTGTGGAGAGAGGTTGTCCTAAAATCTGTACCCAATCATAAGAGGGGAGAGAGATGTGTGAGAGGGTTAGTGATGTCCAAATGAGGCAAATGCACCTTCTATTTATATGCAAACGTTGAGGATGAATAGACCTGATTGTTGGGCTTCTGAGACTACATTAGTTTGTTGGCCGACATTGACAATTTGTCCATAAACAAAATAAATTCATAATTCCATTTGTACATATCACAATGAGATGATCTTTAGATCAATCCTACATCTCTCAAAGAGAGGAATCCAATAAAAATATCAACTGCATCATATGAGTTATCCAATGTGGAGTTTGGCCCTAGTTGCCAAATTTAACACTCCCTCTCAACTAGGAAGAACTCCACTTGCCAAACCATCTGATAATCTATATCATCCCTGCTCTGCTGAACCATGAAGAAATAATGAAGAAGAAAAATGATCGAGAATGTATCATACCATTCTCCACTAACCCGAAGTCAGTCTCCAATAATCGAGAGTGTATCATACTACTCTCCAGTGACCAAAAGTCATTTTCCATTAATCCCAGATCAATATCAAACATCCTATCATAGGGAGTACGGTAGTACACAATGTGTCCATCGGTAGTCCTATAGTCCCTATCCTCATTTCCCTACTCATTGGCCAGATGAGAGGTACTTCCCATGATTCCCAAATTGCATGGGTAGGATGTACCAGCAAGAGAAGGCGAACCACTCATCCTCATCATATGCCATAGGAGAAGGTGAACCACTCATCCTATGCATATCTCAACATGGGGTATCACAGGGCATGGTGAACCACTCACCCTGTACATCATGCACCACTAGGAGAAGATGAACCACTCACTTAATGGTCGCTCATCGCTCCAAGAACTACCCCAAGCCCCTTGAAGCTCCCAAAGCTCAACATCCATCTCATACAAGACCTTCATAAGAGGGTCAATCAAGTGTTGCACTAATCGCAATTATATCGAAAAATCGCGGTTTTTTAAAACCGGCAATATTATCACCCGATAAATACAAACTTTTCTTTTCGGCGATTTTTTTTCAAAAAATCGCGGAAATAAATAAATAAATAAAAATAAAAAATCACGATTTTTTATTTTTTTATTTTTTATTTTATTTTATGAGGAGGAGGTGACACAACCTACCCAAGCTACCCCTGTCACCAGTAGAGGACGTGGTCTACCTCCTGTAGCTCCTAATTCATCGGCTTCTAGAGCACAGCAGAGTCCACTGCCAACTCCACTGACATCTACCTCTAGAGGGGCAGAGGAAATCAATAGTATTGGACTTTAGTTATTTGGTTCATTAACTTCATTTCATTGTATATTAATATGAAATTATGACTCATGATATGAGATACATTATTATATTTTTTGTTGATATTTTGAGGCTGACTTGGGACTCAGGAGTCAGGTGTCAAGACTTACTATTCAAGACATGATTCCCTGTTATGTGTGATGTAACACTAGAAATGATATTACACATCTTATATTAGTTCTTTTATCATATTTTTGTGTCAATGTATTTATTTTATGTTGTAGATGCTTTAGATATTAAAAAAATTGAAAAAAGATGAATATTTTTGTATTTTACGATCTTTTCCCCATTTTTTCCGATTTTTGCCCCTCACCGATAATATCCCGATAACAATCAATGCAACATTGGGTCAATCCATGACTCCAAGTCGTTCACGAAAGGTTCAGAATGAGATGATCTTTAGATCAATCCTACACCTCTCAAAGAGAGGAATCCAATAAAAATATCAACTGCATCATATGAGCTGTCCAAGGTGGAGTTTGGCCCTAGTTGCCAAATTTTACAAAACCACTAACCATAATGAAGAGGTTCTCACCATACAAGCTTCAAAAAAGACAGATTCCATGTTCATAAGTTAGTCGTCCAGAATTGTATCTTTAGAATGTGAATCGCCCACACACACACACATATATATATATATAGAGAGAGAGAGAGATGCATCAACAACCAAGGATATCATAACACACACTCACACACACACACACACACACAAGAGAGAGAGATGCACTAACAACCAAGTTTATCATAACCTAGAATACACAACAGCAATTTTCAACATTTATAAATTCCTTGACCATGAAAAGCATGCCAATTGAGATAGTATATCAAACTCAACATGGCACACTCTCTATTTGAATAAAACTATGAAGCTTCTCTCTTTTTAGCATACAGCATGATCAATACTGGCAGCCACCACAGCATCAGAAATCAATACTCCTACCTAGTTCTATAGTTGCAGCAAATGGCATTTTTTTCAACAACTCGAAGTTCATTGGATCCCATGCAGTGGCAAATTTAACTGGTCAGGAAGACCTTTTTCAATATATTTCAAAAATAAATGATATGGTATATTTTGTTAAACTTGAAATGAATAAAAACAAATGTATGTATCTTGATATTTAATTTGACATATTTTTGGGTCAGATTTGAAGTTAAAAATATTTGTAGTTTCCTGTTTGAGATTATGAAGTTATAGTGGAATTCATTTAATTGTCATTACTGAACTTAATGGTGAATTTTATTATTTTTTTTATTTGCAATGTAAAACGTTTTTTGAACTTTCACTGTCCCCAAATTTGAAGACAAACCGGGTGACTTGACCTACTTGTTCATCGTTCTAAATCATCACTGTAAGTCAAACAAACACTGATTACCAGTCAATATTCGTTTCTGCATAATGCCAAGAAGCATGTAACTTTGTGGAAATAACTCCATGGCATCATCATATCTGTAGGCTGACAGCATTTCTAAAACATATCCAAAATGATAAAGGAAGGAAAGCATTTGAATGTCCAGTTTTAGAGATTGTGCTGACTTCTACTGACCAGACAATCTGTCCAATATGAAAGTTGTCAACCGTAGAATCATACCTGAGAACACATGTCCTTTGATGAAGAGGACTGTCTGAACTGTCAAGGGATCGCAGAATGATCAATGGAAAAAATATACCTATTTCTGCCTGCAAATCCATTTGCCATTAGACATTAACATGTGTTGCACCGTGTACAGAGAAACACTACCTTACCTATATGTTTTCATGAAAGCATTATTCGTATCAGGTTCAGTTAAAGAAGATGAACAGAATCTTCCTACCTTCAAGCTTTCTCTGAACCGCAGTAACAATACAGTGAAAATACCTGAAGCATACTGAAACAAACAGCAAAATATTTATCGTATACTAAAATATTGAGAAACAAAAATAGATATATCCGAGTCACAACAGCTATCCACGTATTGAATAACATAAGAAATAGCCTGTGTCATCCTTATGAAGCTGATAAGTACAAGATGATAAGAAACTTATGAAGCTCGAGACTACTGACCTGAAAAATTGATGGTGATGAGGAAACACATGCCCTGAGCAATGCATATGAAAGGTAGGATTTGACTGAGTCAATAAAATGAAAATTGATAGTGAAAGAGGGGCTAACACCTTCTAACAATCCCTGCAAAACATGATGCTCTCGTTACACTACATTCACTTCTCGTAAATAAACAAGCATGAAGCATCCAGGTGGCAGGAACTGACCTGAAGCAGCTCAAGTGAAAGAAGCTTCATTTTTGTAACGAACTCATCAGTTTCTTCCTTCAAAGACATCTGTGAAAGACCAGTTTCAATCAAATTGACCTATGCAAATTGTAGATGAATTTGAAATCCAAACAAAAATATTATTCATCATATATGCTTTATACAATTAAGACTTACTTTAGTCATTTAATACATTCTCTGTAAAGCATATACTGACAGTTAGGATACAATATATACAAACTTTAGCCTTGGCAAGAAAACTAGTACATATACAGTGTACACACCTTACAGAGGGTCCAGAAAACCAGTAAAGCATCCTGTTGCGATACACTCATGCTTTCCAGATCAATTCCTCTAAAAACAATCAAAAAATACACTTAACAAAATATTATAAATTTTAATCATGTACAAGACTTTTAGTAAATTTGGGACAGCTTGGATAATCTTCCTACTTCGCCTCAAAAGTAACAATTGGTAAAGAAGCATAACTCTTGGCCCAATTGAAACTAGAACCCTTACCCTGCTGTCCTTTCACTATCTTCTGAATTGACAGCCTTGTCTAAAGCAGCCTCCAACCCTAAAAGCAGTATTTACAGAAAATCAATACTAACTAGAGATCTAAAGTCGGATTACACAATGGATAAGATGATTCATAATTAAGCAAAAGGTACACCCAACCTTTATATCTGCACCTCCAGCAAGATGTTGGAGTTCCTCTACAGATATAATGGCTGCATCTCTCAATCTGTCCAGGGAAAGAGCATCTCCTAGTGTTGTAGCTCCTGCATCTTTTCCATCTTCATTAGAGGAGCTCTCCATCACAATTTCCTGACTTCCCTGTTTAAATGTTTCTGAGGTGGAATTGTTGTACTGTGTAGGAGAGTCAGTTGCAGAAGGTATAGGTGGATTGGATGTGTTTGCTGTATGAAGAGGAACACAAACCTGATTCTGCACACAAAAACTAAATATCAAGAATCACCCATAACAGAATCTCAAACTTGACAAAATAGACAACACAGTGGATATTCAATTAAATGGAAGCAAGAATCACCACCCTTTCATCAGTTTCCATCCTCCTGAAGACAGTGCTGATCATTTGAGAAAGCATAGCCTTTGCTGTAGCCTGATTTATTGCACTCTTGCTAAGGCAGACACAATATGAATAGTTTAAATAGTTACATATGATAACTTTAACCGAAAATAGAGGTATTCAAAATTTCGCTTGAACATTATAAGATTGGATATCTGAGATATAGAGTTTACCTGTTAAGTGCAATATTATAGCATGTGCTTATCACAGTTAGAAGACACTCTCCATGAACTGCAATTAATTTTACCATAGAGATATGTGAGAAATTTGCTACCATTTTCTTACTTAGCCACTTTAAAATGCAAGGTAATGAGCATCTCTTCCCATTAAGGTCAATTTTTAACACACTCAGATAAAACTTCAAAACCCACATGGCATACATGAGTGAGCTGACAAAAGTAAACATTGATTATCAACATTTAAAGTAACCAATGAAGCTGGACAAAAACATTACCCGATAAGATAGGATAAGATATATTTTTTACTATCCAACAAATAACCAAGAAAAAGGTCAATGAAACTAAAGGAATGTCAAAATAGGCTAAGGGAATGTCTAGAACATTCCTTTAATACTAAGCTGTTAAAAATAAAATGACACGATGGAGAAAAAGGTAGAGTGGTAGGATCTAGGTACAGCAGAGGAGGAAAATCATATGAGGCACAATGCCCTAGCTGAACATAAGCATAACAGAAAATAAAGTTGGAGGAAAATGAGGCATAATAAGTACCCTCGTCTCCATCAAACAATGTGAAGGGACTGAACTGATGCAAAGCCTGATGGCTTGGAGGTTTGATGAACAACCCTCAGACGAGCTCTAGAGTGAAATACACGCACTCTCTCCTAAAATTTGATATCAAAGCCCGAGTAGTTGTTTGGCATTTGTCTAGCTCTGTGCCAACAAGTGCCTAGTTCAAATCCCCCTGGGTGAGGTGCATTAATATACACCAATGAGCTTAATAAAGATGACATTAGAGCAGCAACCATCTAGTTCTAGCAATTACAAATGAACATACAAATTTAAAGTAGACCATTAACTTATGGAATGAAATAAGCTATCCAGCAATTGTCCACAATAACATGGCCAAATAGTTATGTTTACAAAATATGCGCTCTCCACACCAACGTATGAAGATCAAAAGATCCAAAACAATAAACTTACTTAGTGGCTAAATACTTTGAATTTATCATCTCTGGCATAAAGTAGTGAAAATGGAGAAACAATTACTCTAATATCTATGATTCTATCTACCATTACCTCCTCTTTGCACCACCACAATTGCTGTGTGGGCATCCATGTGGTGTGAGTGGAGCCAAAGCAAGATGAAGATATGTAGAAGAATATTTATGTAAAACTGAAGATGGAGACACTAGTGACAGAGCTGGAGTCCTAATCATGGGTACCATGACAGTGGATGGGAGTGGCATCTTAGCCCAATCAACATCATCCATCAGAGCATTCTCCAATTGCTCTAAATCCAATATTCCATCCTCCAAATTACCCCATCTAGATTGTTCTCCCAAATCAACAAGTTTTATCCGGGTTTTCTTCCTCATAGTAATGGGACAACAATCACAAGCTGTAATGAACATAAACCAAGCTCTCTAACAGGTAGACATTCAACCTATTTCTTTTAATGTTATGGATGAAAGTGTAGGTGCTCCAACACCTCTCTACAAAAGAAGCGTTCACCAACTTTGAAAGCACCCATGTTTCCAACCGTTGTAGCTGTTGTGTAGCACCATCATGCATGTTCCACCATTAAAGACAACTCAAATTCCCTCGCTCTCTAATTGCATGGTTGTTCCCAAAGGCACCATCGTTAAGGATGTAGTGGCTCAGTTGTCTTTGAATGTTCTCAAACTTCCCATCAGGGACCAACTTGTCTAATGCTTTCATATAACCAACTTGAACCTCTAGATCTTGGTTTAGCTTTTTCATGGACCAACCATCAGGTGCTAGTGATGAAGACCATGATAGATAATAATATCTCGGTGTAAGAACATATGTTAAGGCATGTAGTGGAATATTTAGCATTTCACGCCATATTTCCACCTCTGCATGAGTATGATTATACAAGTTGATATCTCTAGGCTGAACAATGTCTTTAATCTGCCCTAGCATGTTATCTATCTACTCATACACTTCCCTAGTGATTGCCCAATCGAAATCTACAAACTTAATCATGTGATAAATTATTAAATTGGCTTGGTGAATTGCAAGACCTACCAAACTTGCGACCAAAACTTACTGTCAAGAAAAGTCCCCTTCACTACATTAGCACCACCTCTATCAGTGTTTAGTTCATCTCATGCACCACTCGTCACCATAGCACCCAAAGCTTGTCTCACCTTCAATGGGCGCCTAAAGGAGAGGAAATAAATAGAAAATCTGGTTTTTGCAATTTTAAGTGGTTGCAACCTATTGTGAGTGCCATAAAAGTAATTCACACTTGTATGCTCATTGACAAATCTGATGAGTTGCTTCCCACTCTTGTAAATGTCATTACTCCATCCACATTCTTTATGGTTTACATTATCATGCATCTATAGGTTCAACGCGTGCACCAAACACCCAACCTAGAGATGTGTGGATGAACTCACTCAATGACCATTCGATGAGTTTACCTACTCCAATACAATTTCTTGCATTATCAACGATTACTTGAATCACATTAGAAGGACCAAGAACATTAACGGTTTTCAATAGGAGCTTTAAAATTTCTAGAGCAAATGCAATGATCGAAGAGGAGTCATGCACTGCAAGAAACACAGCACCAATTGCAGAAACACCAAAACATTTATCAAGTGTTGGTTTCTAACATTTGTCCACCCATCAGATACAATAGTGATGCAGGAGCATCTAGAACCAGCCAGCAATGTGATGGAATGGTCACATGTTGTGGCTTCACAGTGTGAATTTCATTACTGTGTGTTAAAATCCAGTTTACTGAGGAGGTCGATTTCACAAATAATTAGTTATTATTGTAATAAGTGTGTCTATCTTATTGATAAGATTTGTTATAACAGGTGTGTGTGAGCGCCAATAAATAGGAGAGTTTATTTGTTAGAATCTTTAAAATTAGAAGATTATGTACCGATTTGTTAGAGAGTTAAGGAGAGAAAGTTGTAATAAACGAAGAGATTTTGCTTCATGAAAGTTCAATTTTTGATAGTGAGTGTGAGTTTTGGAGTGGAGCGAAAGCTCATTTTAGAGGAGACTGTGTAAGTTAAATTATATACAGAGTTCATTCTTATGTAATAGAGGCGATTGCGAGACTCTGTTCTTTTGTGTATTGTGCATAAAATAAATATCGTGTGTCTTTTTATATGATGCGTCGTGGAATTTGAATACCGATTTGGTGTGAAATTTGATAAATTAATGGAGGACTGTTTTTGTGTGAAAAGGTGGTTAGTTTTCGTTGTGCAAGTGAAGCAAAAGCCAAACTCTGTTTAGTTTTTGAGTATTATGAGACGCCATTACATTTTGTGCAAGACGAATGACAAATCGTGAGAATTTGAATATTGTTTGCCTGTATAATCAATTGAAATGGTGTGCGGCCTACGTTTATTGAAAGAACTTCAGTGTTAGTGTAAATCGGATAGTAGTTTAAGGCTTTCAACACAGAAAATTTGTTTAAATTAACTTCGCAACACTTTGAACAGACTAGAATTAATACATATGTTGGCTTTGAAATTTGCATCGGCTCGGCGAATTCGCATCGGCGATGTGGAGTCGAGGAACAGTTAAGTGATGTTAAATTCTGGAAATCTCCGATTCCGATTTGGATCGGATCGGAAGTTTGGTGCTGGAAGTGAAAACACCTTGCAAAAGATCTGATTGATGATCTCCGATAAATCGGATCGGAGCAACTGAATTGTCAAGAATCGTGGCATTAAATTATGTGATTGTCAATTGTGAATGAATCGCATCGGATTTAATTACAGTGTCAACATGTTTGAATAGGTGGCGTTCAATAGATGCGTGTTTTATATCGGATCGATCAGATTTGGAGTAGCTGTGAGAGGAATGGTAATTGGAGTGTGATGGGTGTATTAAAATCGCGTCAGAAGCATTGTGAATAGATATATATATCTATTATATAACTGAGATTCGGGACCGCCGAATTGATATATCAGTGGATGAATAGAGCTTGGAGCGCGTAGAACAGTAGTTGATATTATAGCAGTGTATGTCAGAGTTGGAATGTTTTAATTCAGCGGAAGGTTAGTCATCGAATCGGATCTGGAGATTCAAATGCGTTGGCAACTTTAGGATCGATGAAATCTGCGTTTCCTTGAAGGGCAGAAGCAAGTGTCACAGCTTGAGATTGCTGGATATAAGCTTTGCAAAAAGGACTCTGTCTATTTGACACAATTCATATAATTGTTCAAATCGGTATCTGAATGTCGATTTATAATCTGAAGGTTGAGAAAGATTGGTTTTGAAGGTCGATTTTTGTACAGGAAAATCGTGGGGAATTTAGACTCTACGGAAGAGTCCTAAGTTGAATTGTGAACGGAATCCGATTGAGAATTGAATCCATCAGAAACTGGTTGAGCGCTATCAGCACAAGGTGAGTATTGTGGTGCGAATGCATTGGGCGCATTGAAGAGAAGGACGAAAACAGATCCTTGGTTTTTTGGGAACATTAGAATGATAATTTGGTTTGATTTCTATGAAATGTAAAGTGTTGAGTTGCAGCGCTCAATGCAGAGTTGAAGGTTAATGGTATTTCAGATTGGTTCGTAATTAATTTTCATTCGAATTAATTGGGTTTATTTAAATCCTTATTTGAGGGTGAATGAGAAAATTGAAAAGCTTCCTCAATTGAGAGGGTTGAAATTGCCTGGCTTGAGCGTTATTTGAGGCAGTGATTGAAGATGCAATTTGTATATGCAAAACAGAGTTGAGATTCTGGGTTTGCAGGTTTATCCTGCGTCAAATTTTGGTATCAGAGCTTGGCTCTGTGGAAATCGAAGAGAATGTTTGCTGATGAAGATTTAAAACTACAGAGGTATGGAAACAGTAGCATGTTGAAAGAGTCAAGACTGCAGCAATATAAATCAAGAAAAGTTGTGAGAGAAGAACCAGATAGAAGTGGCAGTGAACCTGAAGAATCCAACAAGAGATTGGATAGAAGACAATTGAAGTGTCTTCGAAAGAAAGAGTGAGAGATTGCAGAAGCCTATAGGGAGCAAAGGCGTTGCTCAGGAGAAGATTCTGGATAGGGGATCGTGCTTACCAAAAGACTGAGTGAGGAGAGCTTAGTGAGGTAAGATTGCAGTAAGAAGGACTTGCTGTGCAGAGGCTTGTTGCAGAAGTGCGAGGAGCTCATGAAAAGAGAGGAGCAAAAAATGACTACAGACAGTCATAGCAGAAGTTCACAAAGAAGCCACAGTAGAAGGGAAGATGCCAAAGCAAATGGCATGAGGATGAGTCAAGAAGAGTTTGACCGAGAGAAAGCTGAGATAGGTTTCCAGATTGGAATATTGATGAAGATGCTGCAAAAAAGTGGTTGGATCATGAGGAAAAGAGTAAAATGGCAAAGGCTACGAGAAAGGAGAAATCAGCAAGTGAAGTCAGAGATAGTAGAAGAATTGAGAAAGATTGAGCAGATATTGAGTGCTCAAGAGGAATCAGAGAAACTCAGAGAAGCAGAGGTAGAATTGGAAGTTTCCATTTGCAGACCAGAACAAGGTGAGATGTTAGGAGAAGAGGATAATGAGAGATCAGTTGAAGATCTCATGGACTATTGGCAGAGTTCAGGACAATTCGAAGATATGTTGACAAAAGAAGTAGATGAGGCAATGCAGCCTTGTGATTTTGATTCTTACAGTTTGTGTATGTTTGCAGGATATGCAGAGGATGATGGACAGTCGATTGAAATTCTCACAACCAAGAATGAAGCTCTTGAGGTAAAGTATGATGAAGAATCCTTTTTAGAGGAAGAAGGTGTTGATCATCTGCAACAGAAGGAGTTCATAGATGAAATCCTGTTTGGTGTGAAACAGTCAGATGAGGTTGATATAGACCAGCAGTCTGAAGACAATCCCATAGTGGGACTACAAAAAGGTAAACCAATAAATTTGTTTAATAAAATTGATGAAAGATGCTTGCAGTATGATAATGTGGAAAACAAGTCAACTCAGGAGGATTGCCAAGAAAAGAATGAAGCTGAGAATGGAATTTGTGATGAACTGCTGGAGAGATTTTACAAGGAAACAGAACTCTTGGAGAGATTACTCAAGGAACCTAAAGGAGAAACAAAGCTTACAGAACCTGATGGAGGAAAAGGTATGGAAGACAGCATTAATAAATATGATGCTGAAATCAGAGAAATTGAGCAGCGATTATATGAAGGTGAGATGAAAGATCAGGAGCAACAAGGGAGTTATGTCCTCAGAGACATGAAGGAGACAGAAATATTAACTCAGCAAGATGAATATGGAAGTAACCAGAAATTTGGAAGGAATGATCAGCTACATGAGAATGAATTTGAGGAAAGCATTAAATTGCAGAAGTATAGAAGCTGGCAGCAGAATGAAGAACCAGAAATTGGTCTGGTAGTACAAAGAAAGATAAGTGAAGATCGAAGATACAGATGGAGACTGAAGAAAAGGGTGAAGTGGAAGCTATTGCAACGGAGGTTGAATGGCAAGTTGATAAACAAGTTCAGGAAACTTGAACAAATTCATATTGATTTGAAGACACCGCAAGAAGGATCCGCTGAAATCCAAAAGATCTATGATAGAGGATTGGTGCTTGAAGCATCAAAAGAAAATGGAAGGTATTGTATTTTGAAAACTGAAGGTTGTTGTGTGTTTGCAGGTCACATTGACTTGAAGAAAGACAAACAGTTATTGAAGACTGTTGAAGAAATGACTACTTATAGTCATATGCAAAATAAGGAGGATGGCAAAAGAATTTTTGAATTCAAAGGATACACTGAGTCATTGAAGATCATTGATCTTGAAGAAAGCCAGAGTGAAGGAGGATTAAAGACAGATATTGCGGACAATGCAGTTAGTAAAGATGGTGCAGAACTTTTGAGAGAACTTCCAGATGAGATGGCAGATTTGTATAAGTCGAATCTTTTGATGAGGAAGCCAGGTAAAGCATTTGTGTTTATTAAGTTGATTAATTTTGATGAAGATTTACATGCAGGAAAAGGGCAATGTGAAGTCAATTTGAACCAAGAAGAACAGATCGGATTAATGGAAGGTATGCTGGAATTTGAAGCAAGGAATGATGAAGTCATGAATGAGAAACCAGAAGAAGAACCTGGGAAAAGGCATTTGTACATTTCAGAAATGTATATGGAAGATTATTGGCACAAAGATTATGATGTTCTAATTCAAGAACACAATCAGTTGCAGCAGAATAGTATTCAGCACACGAGAAGTGAAATGGACAAAGAATTGGATGAGTTATGGAAACTCATACTACAGCATTCCAGTAAAACAAATGCAGGACAGAAGAAGAAAGGAAGATTGGCTGGAAGAAATGGTACAGGTGAAGGGAATGGAAAATTGCAAATTAGAGTGAGCAAAGCAACAGCGAAATATGTGAAAAGGACAGCAGCAGATAGTGAGGTATTGCAGCACAAAGGCGGAAGACTTGAGGAACAAACAACAACAGCAGTAATCAAGGACAGACTATCAAACCAAGTATGGGATCCAGGAGGACACAGGCATGAAGTGCATGATCGGGAGATCATGGTTAATTTAAACTTTGGGAGTCTGATGCAGGAGCATCTAGACCCAGCCAGCAATGTGATGGAATGGTCACATGTTGTGGCTTCACAGGGTGAATTTCATTACTGTGTGTTAAAATCCAGTTTACTGAGGAGGTAGATTTCACAAATAATTAGTTATTATTGTAATAAGTGTGTCTATCTTATTGATAAGATTTGTTATAACAGGTGTGTGTGAGCGCCAATAAATAGGAGAGTTTATTTGTTAGAATCTTTAAAATTAGAAGATTATGTACCGATTTGTTAGAGAGTTAAGGAGAGAAAGTTGTAATAAACGAAGAGATTTTGCTTCGTGAAAGTTCAGTTTTTGATAGTGAGTGTGAGTTTTGGTGTGGAGCGAAAGCTCATTTTAGAGGAGACTGTGTAAGTTAAATTATATACAGAGTTCATTCTTATGTAATAGAGGCGATTGCGAGACTCTGTTCTTTTGTGTATTGTGCATAAAATAAATATCGTGTGTATTTTTATATGATGCGTCGTGGAATTTGAATACCGATTTGGTGTGAAATTTGATAAATTAATGGAGGACTGTTTTTGTGTGAAAAGGTGGTTAATTTTCGTTGGCAAGTGAAGCAAAAGCCAAATTCTGTTTAGTTTTTGAGTATTATGAGACGCCATTACATTCTGTGCAAGAAGAATGACAAATCGTGAGAATTTGAATATTGTTTGCTTGTATAATCAATTGAAATGGTGTGCGGCTTACGTTTATTGAAAGAACTTCAGTGTTAGTGTAAATCGGATAGTAGTTTAAGGCTTTCAAAACAGAAAATTTGTTTAAATTAACTTCGCAGCACTTTGAACAGACTAGAATTAATACATATGTTGGCTTTGAAATTTGCATCGGCTCGGCGAATTTGCATCGGCGATGTGGAGTCGAGGAACAGTTAAGTGATGTTAAATTCTGGAAATCTCTGATTCCGATTTGGATTGGATCGGAAGTTTGGCGCTGGAAGTGACAACACCTTGCAAAAGATCCGATTAATGATCTCCGATAAATCGGATCGGAGCAACTGAATTGTCAAGAATCGTGGCATTAAATTATGTGATTGTCAATTGTGAATGAATCGCATCGGATTTAATTACAGTGTCAACATGTTTGAATAGGTGGCGTTCAATAGATGCGTGTTTTATATCGGATCGATCAGATTTGGAGTAGCTGTGAGAGGAATGGTAATTGGAGTGTGATGGGTGTATTAAAATCGCGTCAGAAGCATTGTGAATAGATATATATATATATATATATATATATATATATATATATAACTGAGATTCGGGACCGCCGAATTGATATATCAGTGGATGAATAGAGCTTGAAGCGCGTAGAACAGTAGTTGATATTATAAAAGTGTATGTCAGAGTTGGAATGTTTTAATTCAGCGGAAGGTTAGTCATCGAATCGGATCTGGAGATTCAAATGCGTTGGCAACTTTAGGATCGATGAAATCTGTGTTTCCTTGAAGGGCAGAAGCAAGTGTCACAGCGTGAGATTGCTGGATATAAGCTTTGCAAAAAGGACTCTGTCTATTTCACACAATTCATATAATTGTTCAAATCGGTATCTGAATGTCGATTTATAATCTGAAGGTTGAGAAAGATTGGTTTTGAAGGTCGATTTTTGTACAGGAAAATCGTGGGGAATTTAGACTCTACGGAAGAGTCCTAAGTTGAATTGTGAACGGAATCCGATTGAGAATTGAATCCATCAGAAACTGGTTGAGCGCTATCAGCACAAGGTGAGTATTGTGGTGCGAATGCATTGGGCGCATTGAAGAGAAGGACGAAAACAGATCCTTGGTTTTTTGGGAACATTAGAATGATAATTTGGTTTGATTTCTATGAAATGTAAAGTGTTGAGCTGCAGCGCTCAATGCAGAGTTGAAGGTTAATGGTATTTCAGATTGGTTCGTAATTAATTTTCATTCGAATTAATTGGGTTTATTTAAATCCTTATTTGAGGGTGAATGAGAAAATTGAAAAGCTTCCTCAATTGAGAAGGTTGAAATTGCCTGGCTTGAGCGTTATTTGAGGCATTGATTGAAGATGCAATTTGTATATGCAAAACAGAGTTGAGATTTTGGGTTTGCAGGTTTATCCTGCGTCAAATAGGTACCCAAAAATTCTCCCCACTCTTCTATAAAACATATTAATTTTATGAATTTTTGTTCTTCACTCATCTAGCAAAACAGTTCCAGCTTTCTCATGAAAAATATAATGTGCAAGGGTGTCATTAGTGTTATGAGACATGGTTGAATCTACAATTTGACAGTCTGATTGATTTTCAACTAAAATTGGTTCTTCACTCATCTAGCAACACAGTTCCAGCTTTCTCATGAAAAATATAATGTGCAAGTGTGTCATTAGTGTTATGAGACATGGTTGAATCTACAATTTGACAGTCTGATTGATTTTCAACTAAAATTGGTCCAACTTGGAAGCAGACTTTGCTAGAGGCCAAGTGATGGCTGTCGTTTACTTATGAAGTGGTTCACCTCCTTGTTTCGAAGGGGAAGGCATGAAAGTCTATGGAGATATAATAGATGTACTTGGAAGCGTACTTTGCTAGAGGCCAAAAGGTGGTTGTTCTTTATAAAGCGGTTCAACTCCTCATTTTGAAGGAGAAGCATGAAAGGCGATGGAGATTGTATCCACTGGGGGCTACATTGACGGCCTTAACCATATCAAGGTAAAATATGGGGAGCAAAGCACAACAAGCATAGAGAAACTGCACCACTTTAGCATCCACCTCATCCCTACTATCAATATCAAGGAAATCTAATATTGATCCCAAAACCAGGCGGAGATAGAGATATGTTGCCACCAAATCTAAATGACGCATCCAGTGATTGAAGCTTTTGTTTTTTTACCATGCTTTGTTTATGCAACTTCCTCTATCTTGATGTATTTTTGTCTTTCTTCCTTTGATATCTTAGGGCAAACTAAAATCCCAAGTCACTCTTACTATCATCATTCTCCATCACCCCACAAAGATGCCTCCTCATATGAGTATATGAACTAGAATAAGGTTTTTCTCAATGACATAAAATTTTAGTGGTTCCACTACCTTACACATCCACCCACCCCCTACAAGTTTTGTCACATATCTCCAAAAGGGTGTTAACAAAGCTTTGCTCCTTCATTGCTCTCTTCATTGTCAACAGTCACATTCATCCGCTTTAAAATATCCATCATTTTCTTACATTGGTTTACTATGAGTATGACCATTACCATCTTCTTCGCTTTCTTCCCTCTGATTCCTATGCCTCACCAACACAATGAGAACCAAAAATGGAATGATAAACCACAAGAAGACCATTTTTCTCAAGTCTTAGATGAACAAATTGCAATAAAATGAGAGAGAAGAAGGAATGGGAAAGAGTACGAGATGAAGAGACAACTCCTCCAAGCTCTCATTTTCTCTCTCCTCCAAATTCCTCTTTGTTCTCTCCACCCTGAGCTCAATCAAACAAAAACGAAAGAATGGGGTAAAAGAGAGGGAGAAGAGCGCTTTTGTTTTCATCATCACTTTCCTTTAAACCTTAAACCTTATACCTACCTTAGGTCTCACCTCCACCTAAAAATTAGCAAAAAACGGAAAAATATTATTTTTCATTAATGTGTGGGAGCATCCAAACTGCACTCGGCGAGAAGGCACTCCCAATAACATTGATAGGGACAAACAATGAGACCGTCCTGAGTCTACATGAAGTATTCATAATAGAAGACCCTCTTGAGCCCTATTATCGCTCAAACTAGCAGGGGTCCTAGAAAGGGATCCTATAAAGCAACTCTTAGTTCAAGGGAAACAATGGAGCAATAGCCCACTATCACCTCAGCTAAGGCTCCCTACTCTTTATGGACTTTAACCGATGGTAGGAGACCCGGTATAAGGGGAATCACTAGATGAATGGATCAAATAGGAGGATAAGGAGTGATTCCAAAGGCCTATTCACAAGAGAGACTCAATTATATGGCTTTCTTGCTTGAAAAGCAAGGTGATATGCTCTCTAGGAAGGGCTAAGAGAATTCTTGAGGCTAGGGTTTGGGAATATATCTTTTCAAGAGGTTTCCTAGACCCGGAAATCCTTATGGAGAATTGGCCTTTACATGATCTTTATGGAATTGGAGTTGTAAAGTTGCAGGACCACACAAGACCATGTGGACCCAAAATTAGGTCAAGGGTACGAAGTTGATCGGCCAAGGAGGGGCTTGACCTAATTAGGGAAGAGAAGGGGATCAAAAGACAAATTTTCTTTTGAGATTTGGATGCAATGATCCTGATGAGTACACTAACCCAAAATCAACCTAGGGAAAGAAATGGTCTTGTGGCTACGACTTGCTATATCTCGGGATTCCACTGTCGGAATTTCTTGGAATTTGGAGGACATCTTGAGCAAACTACAACACAGTGGTGGACCAATTTTCAAAGGTTTTGCATGGGCTACAAATGATTTCATGTGATGCACAAGGAGACCTTTGGGTTAGGCCTAGAATTGGAAGAAATGAAAAAAAGAAATGTTATTTTGACCAACAAAGGATATGAGGATCAGTGCCTTATTGTTTGGGCTTAATGGAGTCAAGATACACATAGATCATGGAATTTTGTGAGCTAAGGAGCCTTAATTGATCCTTGCTAGCGTCTCCACGGGGAACGACTAGATCAATAGAGATTTATACTTCAAATTTGCGAAGGAGACAGTTTCAAGGTCTTTAACCTAAGAGATGTCTCTAGGAACATTCGCCCAATCCCTCAAAGGTCAATGCATGCATTGAATCAATTATTCAAGGTCCCGGAAGAATTTCGCATTACATTTAATCCATACAAGAATAAAGATAACAACATACATGCAATTAACCAATAAAATAACAAGAATATCATCAAAATTTCGACTTACATGAGAGATTGAGTATATCCATTTATCAACTTCGCATTAAAGAAGCTCCAAAGACAATAGAGAAATCCAAACATCATAGTGCATCAAGAAAAGCTCCAAAATTCATCTCAACAAAAAGTGCGAAAAGTCTCATAAGAGATACTAATCCAATCCTAGTGATGATGATGAAAATGAATCATCTCACTTCTATTTATACAATCCTCTAAGGGATTCGAATGGCCTAATTTGGACTAATAATTCCCCAAAAAATAAAATAATGTGCATAATAACAATACTTTTGGTGACAAGCCCACCAAAATAGCTCGTGCGAAAAATCTCATAAGAGATACTAATCCAATCCAAGTGATGATGCTAAAAATGAATCGTCTCACTTCTATTTATACAATCCTCTAAGGGATTTAAATGGCCTAATTTAGACTAATAATGCCCCAAAAAATAAAATAATGTGCATAATAACAATACTTTTGGTGACAAGCCCACCAAAATAGCTCAATAAAACAAGAATAAGCCTCTCAAGAGAGCAAAAAGATCAACATAGTGAGTCGTTGGGCCTTTGAGGAGGCCTAATGAAGCCCTAGGGGTGCCATGATGTAAAACGGGACTCCAAACATAGTGGATAAGGGGTTGGCCCCTTGTTTTCCAAGCAAGAACCTGTGGTGCTCCTAGGTGGGTGTGGTGCACAAGGACATCCTCATGGGTCTCCAAGTGGATCGGAAATGCCTGTAGACCATCTGTAAAGGCTAGGATGATGACATATTCCCTCCCTCTGCAGCAAGAGACATCCTCTGGACCTTGGAACATCTACCAAGTGTATGGTGCATTTGTGGTGTCGATTGGGCATGGTGAACCAAGTGCATCATCCTCATCCAAAAGATGGAATATGAGCAATCAACAAGTGGTGTTGGGGATCCATGAAGTACTCTCTACTATGGTGGAGGCCCATGGATTTCAACACTCACACTACAAGTGCCAATGTGGCCCTTTAGAGGGCTAGGACCCTGGGTGATCAAAGCCCAATATGGGGGCCCACCTGCAATCCTGCATATGATCCAATGCATCCCCTTGCCCTCCAATACAACAATTCATTAGAATAATCAAGTAAAAAAGCTTACAAGTCATAGAATCAATGGGGCACTTCATGGTGGAATGCCCTTCCCTAGTGGGTTTTGGCATGTACAAGTGTCTCCAAGCTCAATAAGGGGCTAATCAAGAACCCTATTAGGTGGTTTCAACCTTTAAAGGGGGTGACATGTCCATGGTACATCCCTCAAGTGGTAGATGGCAAATGATAGTGTAATGGAACGGAGTGGGGATCAGGGATTCATCAAGACTACATGTCATGGTACAAGGGTAGCTATAATAAGGGAAGCCCACACCTGGGTATGTTAGTGTAGGAGGGAGAAAATCGTGGTACATGAGTTACCTTGGCCTTTGTTTTTCCACCCTTCTTCATATGTCTTTTGCCTTTGATTGATTTTTCTTCATAATTGCTCGAGGATCTAGGGGATGAGAGCATGATGTGTAGTATATGGCAGTAGATACCACCTTAAGGTGGGGCGGTTCATTGCCCACCAAGGGTTGGGACAATCATGGGCTCCTTGATGATGGAGGGGCCTCATCTAGGGCCCATAGGAACTAGGGTGATGGCCATGGATAAAGGGTGGAGCTCATGTTTGGTTTTTGCCCACGTCTTAAATTTGTATGTCTCGGCCATCTTTTGCATTTTGTGGTACATTTCTGTTGCGAGTGGACAAATTATGTTGTTTCTTTTCTTTTTAGCTACATCAACCTCCGGGCATCATTCAAGGCTCGACCCAAGGTGTGGACAAGGAAAGGGGGAGGTTAACCGTATGTGGACCCAGTGGACACATGTGGACCCAAATGGGAAAAGAGATGAATGGGGCTAAAATGAGTGGAAGGGGGTGATGTATGTGGTGTCAGGAAGTGGGGCCACGTAACCAAAGTCAGGATTTTCCAAGTAGTGCCAACCCTAAAGCTAGTGGCCAGTCAAGGAGATCCGACGGGACTAGGATACAAGGCTAAACACCAAATCGGGCAAGGATGACAAAAGCAAATACCTAGCCCACTTTTTCTGTTGAATCCCCCCACCAATTCCTGCCCAAAAGTGTCCATGAAAATGTTGGAAATACTGAGAGGGGGTGAATCAGTGTTCCTTTTCAATTGTTATTTTTATCAGTTAAATCATTCATATTTAGAACACAAAATGAACAACATGAATAAATGCTTTTATTAATATAATCTTTACAATAAATCAAGTATAATGTATATAGGGCTTCAACCAGTTGCCAAGCACCAACTTGGACTTTTTGTGAGGCTCCAACCTCCACAGCACCAACCCTGTCTTGTCAAGGCACCAACCTTGGATTTAGGAGCACCAACTCCAAGGACACCAATCCTTCTACTGTATATTGTCTAGATATGTTTGGTAGTTATTCTCTGCTCCCAACCCTGCTGGACCTATGACTTACTTCTGTCCTCCTGCATACTTTTCTCTCACTCGATATTCAGCTTCTTTTGTACCTTCATCGTCTGCCAGACCTTTGGCTTCTCGACCTTTCAACTTCTTTCGTTCGCTTGACCTTCCGGCTTCCTCTATTCCTTCAAGTTCACGAGTTGTGAACTGTTACCTCTTCTCTGTGATAGATGCCCGAGATATGTTACCCATATGGAGGTCCCACATGCCACGTCATCACCTTTAATCGCAATCGCAACTTCCAGAGGTCTTCTCATAACATATTCGATCCCCTACGGCCGACAGAGCAGATGTGATATGATCTTAAGCAGTTGTTAATAAACCCATCAGGTCCACAACCTTGTTGCAATCGGCGGTTTGTCATCCTTAGAAACTAGCGATACTGCGGATGCGAAATTGTATAAAGTCATGTTATAGTGGTGCAGGGGGTCCGCAACATGATATCGCAATCAGAGGTTTTACCATCGTTACATCTCATCAAGACTGGCGATATGCGACGAATGCGATATTTCTTTAGGACGTATTATAATGGTGCAGCAGGTCCACAATGTTATCGCAATCGGAGGATTTGCGGGACTTCGACTGGAACATGGATTAAAACCAGCCTTTACCCCCGCAGTTGACCATGATCTAAGGGTTGACTTATGAGATCGACGGCTAGGATTGAGTGCTCTTCCGATAGCTGTTGCTCCTGTGACTTGTTTCTTTGATGGCTTTCGATAAACTCTTCATCTTACTCTTTGGCTTCTTGCTCCTGTTGCTTTACTAGATCTACTGCGTCATTTGTTATTCAATTGTTGTTCAATTGTTGATCAATTGACCTCCTGCGTCATTTGTTGTTCAATTGTTGTTCAATTGACGCGTCATTTACTGTTTAATTGACTTCCTACTATTCAATCCACTTGGGTCCTCCATCTCATCATATCATCATATATCAAACTTTGAGCATTATGATCAATGGGCATCAATGGGAAATCATGTATCAAATAATTTTCCATCACAAACACTGCTATATTGACATCAATGACAACCTAGATTAACAATCTCCCCCTTTGTCGTTGATGGCAATATTCTTCTTCTCTCCCCCTTTGACATCAATGGCAAAGGAGTGCACAAGGACTCCCCCTGTCAAACTGCTCCCCCTGTCATGCAACATCTTTATGAATCGACTTAATGTGATGCTAGAGAAATAACCCCCATCTTTTGGTGAAGATATTCAAATGCTTCTCAAGGAAGAGGCTTTGTGAAAATATCAGCTATCTACTCCTTAGTATTGATATATTCCAAGGTGATGTTTTGTTCAGTTACTTGTTCACGAAGGAAATGATACTTGATTGGTATATGTTTGGTCTTTGAGTGCATCACTGGATTTTTGCTGAGACTGATAGCACTTGTATTATCACAATATATGGTGATTGGTTGATTTGTACCTATGTTGATGTCTTTCAGAGCTTCCTTCATCCATAATATTTGAGTACAACAATCTGCAGTAGCTATATACTCAACTTCAGCAGTAGATAGTGATATGGATGCTTGTTTTTCGCTCAGCCAAGATACTAGACAATCTCCCAGGAAGAATGCATTTCCACTAGTGCTTTTCCGATCATCGACACTTACAGCCCAATCAGCATCGGTGTATACAGTCACAGTAAGAGTTGACCTCTTAGGGTACCAAAGACCAACATCAGGAGTTCCTTTCAAGTATCTGAGAATTCTTTTTACAGACAACAAATGGGATTGTTTAGGAGCTGACTGAAATCTTCCCACCATTCCTACTGCTTGCATAATGTCGAGTCTCGT
This sequence comes from Pinus tabuliformis, assembly GCA_031772625.1. Lineage (NCBI taxonomy): Eukaryota > Viridiplantae > Streptophyta > Pinopsida > Pinales > Pinaceae > Pinus > Pinus tabuliformis. The sequence continues at coordinate 51,868,621 of CM062813.1, forward strand.
AGGAGTTAAGTATAGAAGGGCTCCAATTATTGACCTGTAATGAGTTGCATCTACCGGAGGAGAGTCATCATCTTTGCTTAATTTGCAATCTGTGGTCACAGGTGTGCTCATGGGTGCACAGTCTTCCATTCCATATCTTTTAAGCATGTCTTTAAGATATTTGGCTTGAGATATGAACATGCCTATCGTGGTTTGAGATACTTGTAGTCCAAGGAAGTAAGATAACTCTCCTATCATCGACATCTCAAACTCTTTTGACATATTTTGAGCAAACTCATGGCTCATCTCATCATTATTACTAGCAAAAATCAGATCATCAACATAGACAAGTGTGACTAGTAACTTATCCTCATCCGTCTTTATGTAGAGATTACTTCCTGCCACCCCTTTCTTGAAGCCTTGTTGTTGTAGATACTGATCCAATCTTGCGTACCAAGCTATAGGAGCTTGTTTCAACCCATATAATGCCTTTTTCAACTTACAAACAAAGTCTTTTCCTTCTGCTAGATTAAACCCTTTTGGTTGCTCCATGTAGACTTCTTCCTTGAGTTCCCCATTCAGAAATGTTGATTTTACGTCCATTTGATAGATTTTAAATCCTTTTGAACAAGAAAATGCCAAGAACATCCTTATAGTTTCCACACAAGCTACTGGTGCAAAGGTTTCTTTAAAGTCAATTCCTTCAATTTGTGAATAACCTTTACAAACAAGCCTTGCCTTATTTCTGATGATTTGTCCATCTTCATTCATTATGTTTTTGAACACCCACTTGATTCCAATTATATTTTATCCTTTGGATGAGGGTACCAGCTCCCATGTCTCATTCTTCTCGATTTGAGACATTTCTTCTTCCATGGCTTTTACCCAATGAGGATCCTTGCTTGAGTAAATGTTTCTGGTTCTATCATGGATAGAAGAGCAACATCATTTTTCTTTGGTGTACTTTCATCCTTCTTCAGGTTTGCATCCCTTCAACTATATTGCCAATAATCTACTCTTCTGGGTGATGTTTTTGGAGAAACTTCATCTTTGAAGGGGTTTGAGATGGTTCTTTTTCCTTGTGTTTTTCTTGATCTTTTTCCTCTTTTTCAGGTTCTTCTTCAATGAGAGGGTCAACTTCATGATATTCAATTTCTTTTTCTGGAAGGTCTTCATCAATCTTCACATCAATGCTTTCCACTATTTTCCGTAGTCGATTATTGTAGCACTTGTAGGCTTTTCTCCTTGTAGAATATCCAAGGAATATCCCTTCGTCAACCCGAGAATCAAATTTTCCTGGTGAGCCATCATTGATTTTTATGAAGCACTTGCTTCCAAAAATCTTGAAGTATTTTACTGAAGCAGGTCTTCCTTTCCATAATTCATAAGGAGTCTTCTCATTATTTGATCTTAGTTAAGTTCGATTCAAGGTATAAACCGCTGTCCCAACTGCTTCTCTCCAGAATTTTGGCTGCAAATCAGCTGCTATTAACATTGTTCTTACCATTTCTTGAATTGTTCGGTTTCTTCTTTCAACTGCCCCATTTTGCTTGGGTGTTCTGGCAGCAGAGAGTTCTCTTTCAATTCCATGTACTTTACAGAATTCATCAAATTCTTTTGATGTCAATTCTTCCCCTCTATCCATTCTAAGACATTTAATCTTAGAATCCTTTTCATTTTCTACAAAAGCTTTAAGATTCTTAAAACATTCAAATGCTTCGAATTTATATTTTATGAAATATAACCACATCATTCTAGTATAAACATCAACAAATAAAGCAAAGTACCTTTCTCCTTGGAGTGTCGAAGTTGTAGTTGGTCCACATAAATCAACATGGATGATCTCCAAAGGTTTTGATGTAGAGAACTCCTTGGTCTTGTGGCTGGTTCTAGTTTTCTTTCCATGACATGGACCACATACTCCTTGATTTGGCTTGAATAACTTTGGGATGTCTCGTACTGCATTAATCTTGTTGATATTGATCAAGTTATCGAAACTTGTATGTCCAAGTCGCTTGTGCCACAGCCAACTTTCATCTGTTTGACTTAAGTAACATTTATCTTCTTGAATTTTGTTCAAAATGTAGATGTTATTTGATGTTCTAACTCCTTTCGCCACAAGTTCCCCTGAGGAAGAATTTCTTATTTCACAATCTTTAGTGCTAAAGACAACATTATGTCCTTGGTCATAGATTTGGCTAACACTCAGTGTTTGAGCCCGTTTACTAGCAAAGCATTTTGAGCATTTCCTTTTCCATTAATAAGGGTAGCAGTTCCTTTTCCAGCAATTTTGGCAGATCCACTTATAAAGGATACATTTCCTTCCTTTTTGTTCAATGAGACAAACTTCCTTTTGTCCCCTGTCATATGTCTGGAGCACCCACTATCCACAAACCAATGATTTTCATCACTGTGAGCACATAGAACTAGGCCACATTTATCCATGTTGGGATTCTCATTTTTTGCTTTTCTTCCTTGGAGGGGGCAATTTTGTTCATTATGTCCATTATCATTACATAATGAGAAAATTGGATCAAATTTGGCCAAGGGATCAAAAGAGTTGTAGGTCTTGATTTGTCCTTGCCCTATGAGGCCATATGGTTTGTTTGTTTGATCCTTCAATTTTGGTGTTTCATTCTTACGGGCCACGCAATGTTTAGCTTGATGACCAAATTTTTTACAATAAAAACAATCCCCAAAAAAGATAGTTTTGTACCTATTGTAATAGCCATGATTTGAATCAACATTCTTCCTTGGAGTTACTCTCTCTTCATTCTTTGGATTTGAGATGGGCCTTTGATGAAATAATCTTTCTTCTTTTGGCTTGCTAGAAAGTATGTCGGCATAGTTTTTCGCATTATTCTTAGTACTTGATGATTCTCCTTTAAAACCTATCCCAGATTTGTCATGTTGAGGTTTTTGATTATTTAGGATAGAGTCAAGTATTTGAGAGCTTTCCCAACCCTTTTTGACTTGCTCCAATTCCTTCCTCAGGGATACTATTACAGCGTCATGTTCTTCACAAATTTCTTCTTTTTTCTTTTAGCTTATTTTTCAAGAGGTCTTCCCTTCTTTTTGTTTCCTCGTTTTCTACCTTGAGAGAGATGATTTTTTTCATAATTTCTCATTTTCTTCAATGGAATTCATTAACAATTCATCTACATTTCCTTCTAGACCTGAATCATCATCATTTGTGAATGCCATGAATAATACTTCTTGGCTTCCAACATGGTCATTTTCTTCATCTGATTCTTCATTAGCTCCTTTGCAGTGAGGGAACTAATTAGTTGATTTCTTTTTTATGACTACAAATTCACCTTCATCAGACTCATCTTGCTTAGAGAAGAAATTCTTCTTATTGAACCCTTTCTTTTTGTATACCATCCTTTTAGAATTTTCCTCACCATCACTATCATGCTTATGAGGACATTTTGCAGCATAATGACCTATTCTTCCACATTTGAAACAAATAAGAGGGTACTTACCTTTTAGCTTAGATCCTTTCTTTAGTCTTCATACAAATTGCGCCAATTCAGATTCAACATCGGAGTCATCACTACTGGTATTCCATTCTTTCCCCTTTTTTGATTTTGAGGCCTTGAATGTTGCATCTTTGGAACTTGGGATTCCTTTTCTCATCTCATAGGCAATGAGGATTCCATGAAGTTCATCCATCTTGAGATTATCTAGGTCCTTCATTTCTTCTATAGCACGCACTTTGGAGTCAAATCTGTCTGGGAGAGATCTTAAGACCTTTTGAACAATAGTGCTTTCTTCAATGTTTTCTTCCAATCCTTTAAGAGAGTTGACCACTTCAGCTACTCGGAGAAAGTATGATGCAATATCTTCTTCATCATCCATTTTCAGACTTTCAAATTGCCTTCTATGAGTTTGAAGCTTTGCCTTCTTAACTTTGGAGTCCCCGTCGTATAAGCTAACTAAGCTTATCCCATACTTCTTTGGTCGAGTCACAATTCATGAATTTTGTAAATTCAGAATCAGTGATTCCACTAGTGATGGAATTTAAGGCTTTTGCATTTGCAATGTAAGCTTTCATTTCGTCTTGATCTGTTGGAAGAGTGGAAGGAGCTGTGTACTCATTTAAAATTGAATGCCAAACTTTAGGTCCAAGGGACATTAAGTAGTAGGACATTCTTTTTTTCCAAAAACCAAAATTTGTGCCATCGAACAGAGGGGGTCTTTCTGACACTTCTTGATTTCTCATTGTGACTAAGAATCCTTCTTCTAGATGTTAAGCTGATATGAAGAAGTTGGCTCCAATACCAATTGTTGGAAATACTTGGCGGGGATGAATCAGTATTCCTTTTCAATTGTTATTTTTATCAGTTAAATCATTTATATTTAGAACACAAAATGAACAACAGGAATAAATGCTTTTATTAATATAATCTTTACAATAAATCAAGTACAATGTATATAGGGCTTCAACCAGTTGCCAAGCACCAACTTGGACTTTTTGTGAGGCTCCAACCTCCAGGGCACCAACCCTGTCTTGTCAAGGCACCAACCTTGGATTTAGGAGCACCAACTCCAAGGACACCAATCCTTCTGTTGTATATTGTCTAGATATGTTTGGTAGTTATTCTTTGCTCCCAACCTTGCTGGACCTACGACTTACTTTTGTCCTCCTGCTTACTTTTCTCTCACTCGATATTTGGCTTCTTTTGTACCTTCATCATCTGCCAGACCTTTGGCTTCTCTACCTTTCGACTTCTTCTTTTTTTCGCTTGACCTTCCGGCTTCCTCTGTTCCTTCAAGTTCACAAGTTGTGAATTACCTCTTCTTTGTGATAGATGCCTGAAATACATTACCCATATGGAGGTCCCACATGCCACGTCATCACCTTTAATCGCAATCGCAACATCCAGAGGTCTTCTCATAACATAGTCGATCCCTACGGCTGACAGAGCAGATGCGATATGATCTTAAGCAATTGTTAATAAACCCATCGGGTCCACAACCTTGTTGCAATCGGCGGTTTGACATCCTTAGAAACTAGCGATACTGCGGATGCGAAATTGTATAAATTCATGTTATAGTGGTGTAGCGGGTCCGCAACATGATATCGCAATCGGAGGTTTTACCATCGTTACATCTCTTCAAGACTAGCGATATGCGTCGGATGCGATATTTCTTTAGGACGTATTATAATGGTGCAATGGGTCCACAATGTTATCGCAATTGAAGGATTTGCAGGACTTCGACTGGCACATGGATTAAAACCGGCCTTAACCCCCGTAGTTGACCGTGATCTAAGGGTTGACTTATGAGATCGACGGCTAGGATTGAGTGCGGGACTTCAGCCACGATCAAGGAAGTTCGTACTTTCCTACCCCCGCTCTTCTGATAGTTGTTGCTCCTAGTACTTGTTTCTTTGATGGCTTTCGATAAACTCTTCATCTTACTCTTTGGCTTCTTGCTCCTGTTGCTTTACTGGATCTACTGCATCATTTGTTGTTCAATTGCTGTTCAATTGCTGATCAATTGAACTCCTGCGTCATTTGTTGTTCAATTGTTGTTCAACTGACGCATCATTTATTGTTCAATCCACTTGGGTCCTCCATCTCATCATATCATCATATATCAAACTTGGAGCATTATGATCAATGGGTATCAATGGGCAATCATGTATCAAAGAATTTTCCATCACAAAAACTTGATATTGACATCAATGACAACCTAGATTAAGAGAAAAGTAAACAAAATTACTCAACTAAACCAATGAAGTGTCATACCTTTGGGGTCGGGAGGCCCATCTTCAAACATACATTCATAAGAGATGGGCGAGGGACCACATGGTTGGCTTAGGTGGCAAAGAAAATGGCACATAGAGCTATCTGGTGGCTGCAAGGGGTTGTTGGTTGCTGGTTGAGGACCATCTAGGAGAAAAAATGTCTCCTATATACACTACTCTAAGGGGAAGATTTCCAACACTCTAGATATGCGCTCGTGACCCAATAGATGTCATCCGTAACTGCCTTGTTGATCTATGCTTTAGTGAAGAGCACCTGACCAAGGAGGGAGATATGAACACTTCTTTCAATTAAGTTTGTGAGATTTGAACCATATGTCCTCCCACTCATAATTCAGACAATCTAGTTTTCTCTTTAAAATAGATCTTTTTAACAAGGTATACTTTAGAGTAATGATCTTTTGATAAAATCACAAAAAATCAACCAAGGGAACCAGTTCTTTGTAATTGAAGCCATAACTAAAAAGATTAAATATAGTCAAAAAGATTTCTCAAACTCTATTCGATGGGAAATCCAAAAGGCAATGTGAAACCTTGTGTCCCTAAAAAGTAAAGGTTGGTGTACCCAGTTCACCCAAGCTTATATTACCTGTCTGATGCAGCCTAGCCAGTAATGACTTTCTACAATATGAAGGGGTATTAAAATTGTCATACAAGCTGTTTATGCAGCCTTGGGCTGCAACAATGGCTTCCTTACACATTAGAAAATTTCAACATTAAGATCCTTTAGACAAAAGAAAATCGAAGGATCAACATACCTCTGAACTTCGTTGAAGCGACAGCAGTTAGAAGCACCTTCAAAACTTGCAGAACAGTGCTGCAATTAAATAACAATGGCATTAAAGAGGACAATATTATGCATATGAATACTCAGCAAGTTTATTTCTATATACTCCAGGCTCTGGCCTATGCAAAGGAAATTACCAAAACTTAGATTACCTGTCTGGTGCTGCATTATCCACGCAACCACAGACCATGTTTATGATGTCAGTAAATATTACACCATTCTTACCCCCTTCTACACCTCCATCACCTTCCAAATGCTCATACGCTATAAGCTTCTGCAAAAATCAAAAAAACAATGTTTGAGCCATTTTGCAACAGAAATATTAACCTAATTTTGAATTTGGCAAACATTTATTTGTACTCCACTGAAATATTCTCTCCGTTCAATGTCTCAGATAGTCCTGACTCTTAAATATAATATAACATCTGATATATTCTAATTTTGTTATTCATACAGGCCACCATGCTTCACCTATAACTTTTTCATTAAATCCACCATATAGCATATTGATGCAAGCGGTTACACTTTATTCTATCTTCGTCAAAACAGTGAGAAGCCAGAGGATGTTGGGAATGGTGGGGCCTTCTGACACTATCTTTTTCCTCTTTTATGTTTGATTAAATAGCCTTTGCCATGAATTTGCTAAAGGCAATGTTTTATATTCCAGAAGTGTAATATTTAGATTGCATTCGGAAGGGAAAATTGTATTTTATATTGTATGAAAGATGAGCCCCAAAACTTCAACCGAAGTAGAATAAATCATGTTGTATCAAGGATTGAATGACAACTTTAAATGCAGAAGAGAGGGAATTCTATGAATGGGATGAAAACACAGTTCTTTCAGAACTATGCAAAGCACAGGAAAATATACATACCATAAGGGAAGTAAAAAAAATAAATAATAATGGATCTAAGATCAGTAGGTTTCAAGAGATTGCAGAGCTAGCGGTTAGCACATTTCAAGTTTACCAAGAGCCACTGGGTAAATAATGGGGAACCAATTAAAATGGTCTCCTTTCCAAGGTTCTTGGATCAGGAACAAATCAGGAAATGGCAGCAGAAGTAAATAAAGAAGATATGAAAGTTGTGTTTGAAACTCTTCAAAAGTGAAAAATGTCCAGGCCCAGATATGTGGGCAGTGGAGTTCTTTCGTCATTTTCTATGAAAAGTCAAAAATTATCAACATTTGTACTTTATTGATATATTACACCTCTCCAAGGCGAACAATCGATTAGGCAGGCTGTACTTGAGATTAAAGTTAAATCACATCAGAATGAATCTACAAATGGTAAATTGGTTGATGGGATCTGTCCTCAGTGTCCTTTGCTGTTCTAATAAACAGGTAAGCATCAGGTTTCCCAAGGATTCAGACAACAATGTCCTATGTCACTTTTTTTTCTTCTGGTGACTGAAGGTCTAAGCAGTGTAGTAAAAGAGTGCAAAAACAAAGGAGATATAACAGGTACAAAGATAGGTATATCTTTGCATTTAACATATTTATTGTAATTTTATTTGGAATGGGCACTCCTAGACAACCAGAAAAATACAAGGATATGCTAGATTTATATTGTAAAGCAACAGATATGGAAGTCTTTCTCAATGTCTTGAGCTGCTGTATGGTGCGTCTTTCTCCTCTCCTTAACCTTGCTTTTATAACTTCTTATTGAGCTAAATCCCTAACCCTAATCTCAAAATTGATGGATGACCAAAATTAAATTTCTCCTCACTTGAGATCAACAGTTGAGATTAAAACATAATCACAAGAGTAAATACATTATTTTTCCAAAGTTAGGCTAAATTACAATATCAGTTTTTTTATGGGTGACTTCTGCCTTGTATCCTAAAAACTTTGGGCGACTTCTGCACACCCAAACACTTGGGTCTGTGCAAAGTACCTGCCCAAACTACAATCATCAACAGGGGTGAACAAAGAAGATAATGGTTTTTCTGTTTATTTGTGTTTAGTAGATAATGGTTTTTCTGTTTATTTGTGTTCAGTAGATAATGGTTTTTTTGTTTATTTGTGTTTAGTTTTGGGTGTCAAACAGTATAAAAGTTTCATATAAAGCCTTTTCACTTGTTTCAAACAGTATGAGAGTTTTCATGTGAATCCTTTTCGTTGGTTTGGATTTTCAGCCTTTTGAAGACTGCACAAATTCATGTACCTTAATATTTCTTACTGAAATAATAAGTATCTGTTTCTTTTTTTGGGAAAAAACAGAAGAGCAAATGTATTAAAGGTTGAATTGCATTTTAAAAGGGCAATAGTTTGGATTCCATTTCAGAATGGTGGGTTACTATACTTTAGATTGTATGAAAATACGAGTGCCAAACCTTCTACTGAAGTAGAAAACTTAATGATAATAAAACTAAATCACTCAAACATGTCCGGGCTATTTAAGACTGATATTTTCTTTCAAAATGATTCATTCTGTATTTCAGATAGGTAATATTTAGGTTGCATCTTATACTGCATTTCAGAAGGGTAATATTTAGATTGCATGTAAAATTTTAATATTGTGTTTCAAAAGGGCAAACTATATTTTAGTTGTATGGAAAAATGAGCGGCAAATCTTCTACTGAAGTAGAAGGTGGAATCTTAATGACAATAAAGCTAAATCACTCAAAAGAGTTCAGGCCATTTGGGACTGATAATTTATTTCAAAATGGATTTTCTTTGCTTGATCTATTTTCTACATGTCGCTTCATATGAAACGAAGGCTTCACGGATCAGGTTTCACCTATGATTCATAGTGATTTGAAGGGAGGGGAATAAGAATATTCAATATAGGTTTCCAGGACAGCTGGAGAAACACCACCACCTTCCCCCAAGATTAATAAAAGATAAAAATAAAAATCATAACTATAAAATATAGGAAATACAGGACAATCTCTGAAAATAGCGTGTGTGTGTATCAAAGAAATAGTAATTTTAATGTTAATGAAACAAAAATTATCACAAATATAAACAATGCAACATCCATATATAAAATTTGAAATTCAGATAGATGAATCCATTGAACCAAGTTAACAGCAGCTTGGTTGGTTGCTAAAATGTGGGTGGTGCCATTCCCCCCAAAAAGCTTATAATCTCCCCAGCAACCTGTTCATCCTTCATGGACCAGTACACCTATGCAAGCAGTTTTTTTATTGCAGTTGTGGCCAGATGCAAGTCCCATGCAACTTTAGTGGAATTGAGACCCCACAACCATAGCTTCTTAGCCAAAGGAGCTTCAGTAGTTGAATGTTGTAATCTGTTTAAACTTTAGATCCATTGAATATAATCCCTGATTGGGGATGTGCATGCTTGTCACTTTGTTATACGCAAAGCATTTTGTACCAACAAAAAAACCCATATAGCCACATATTGTACAACAAAACATCCATAAATACCCAATTTGGCTTTTGACTTTCCTTACAAGCAGATTGGCATGTATGTACAACTAGATAATTCTGGATTCATGCAGAAAATTAGAAAATATATTCAGGTCTTCAACTTAGCCATTTTATTTTTCATGTTACTACAATCTTATAGATTGCAGAGATAATATCTTAGATAACCGAAAAAACACAAAATATTGATAGCAACCTACACAAATTTTGCAAGGTGGATTTATTCTAGTTGCAGACACATACACAAAATAAAATACTACGAGATAACAGAGAATAGAACAGAATTTTATTCAAGTATCCACAAGGCCAATTGGTTTATATGACAGAAGAGTCACATCTTTGTGTGGCCAAGCCTTGCAAAAGCCATTAGGTATTATACGATGACATTCATTCTAGTAAGGCCATGCATGCAGACAAATCAACAAATGACAAATCAAGCAATGATTTGTTTCAAGTCAAAATTTAGATTGTAATCCCAAAAATCCTATCAAATGGTCTAGACAACAAACATAACGATTCAAATCAAGTTGCATGAATGATCCACTCCTTTGTAAACTTGAATTCTCCTCAATTCTGCAATCACAGAATTTAAAGCTTACGAACTACACACCCTGGTTGAAAATTTGTACCTTTCATATTCCTCTTATCAATGTTGTGGGAAATGTGACCCCCACATGCGTATAAACCATGTTTCCATATCAAAACACTGAAACACGACTGAAACATGCTTGAAACGTGTTTCAGTTTGTATGAAATGTGTTTCACATGTGGGAAACATGTTTTATACAAACTGAAACGCGTTTCAACATCTATACAACACATTTCCAAACGAAATTTGTGTAATTTTCCCTCGATTAAGTATTGGAACGCACATTTTTAGATTTAATGCCTAATCGAAGGATAATTATGAATTAATGAAACTTCTAAAAACCATGGTTTTAAAACCCAGCCAGGTTGAACTGCTACTCGGTCAAACCGGACAGTTCATTAGGCTCAAAGGTCAACCCGATCAATGACCTTGGTTTGGGCCTAATTAGACCCCGGTTTGGTACCAAACCGGTGGTAAGAACCAAGGCTGCTTGGAAGTAGGAGCGGAAGCAAGAGCGGGGAGCGACAATTTTCAGAGCATTTTTTATATAATATATATTTTGATCCATATGTGTCAACAAAAGCATGCAGAATGATGAATAAGTTATAAAAAGCATAAAAACATGGATTAAACCATATAACAACAATCATCTAGTAGTTATAATCTTCATCAACCACAAGTCCACAAGTTATAACATCTTGATTCCCATCATGTTGGGTGTGGAGCCTGATTATCTTCCTAATCCAAAAATCTTGTTTTGGCCACATTTGGTTCCCAATCCTTGACGGGGGAGTATGGGGGGGCTTTCCCCCCACCACTGTTGCAAGGGGTCCATTAGGGAAGATTCAATGGTACTGTTGTAATTTTGTAGTCAATCTGGACCGTTCATTAAGCAAAAGATCCCACAATAGAAGTTATGTTAATTTAGGATTTTTTTGCCCTAGAAGGCAACCATCAGTTTGTAGGACGGAATTGTATTGCAGCTGGCTATTATTTTGTATCTATTCCTATCTTTTGTTAGCACTTGATCACAAGTTTTGACTTATAGAGTCTTATTTTCATCACATGGTACAAGTATATACGCTCCAACACCGTGTGTAGGCTCTAACCTGCCCTAGCACCACTCTGTTGCTTTGAATTGTTCTCAGGCTCCAACCTAACAGAGACTCCACTCTTCTGCCTTGCACCACCTTGCCACCCTGATCAACTAGCAGACCACATTTCGCAATTTTCAGACTGGATCCACCTGTGCTCAATATCGAGATAAAAGAAATTGCAATACTAGAAATTGTAATACAATCTCTATCTATCAAATCTACCTCTGCACAATCTGCACATCAAACCCTAGCTATCAATGTCAACTATCAACACAATTCTGCCTTTGCCCTAACTGGTCATCATTTATCAAGTTCATTGTCACAATCCACTTATGTTCAACATCAATACCAAAACCTAGTAGCTTCACTTGCTCATCTCTGTAATGGTCATCAGCATGCATGTAGGTGAAGTACCTAGTCCTCTCAGCAATGCCTACATACATCAGCATAAAATCTCTGCTTAACAGAGCTTTGCATCCCTGCTCAAAAACACATTAACACTGCAAATCCTGGCACATATCCTCAATTTACATCGTCCAATAATACTGCAGAATATATATACAAATATGAGTTCACTGCAATGTAAACCCTAGACATTCCAAAGCATACACATGTGGCTTTGGTCAACAATATGTCCAGTTGCAACTATCTCTTAACCACAGCTGCCAAGCTTCTTCCGGATTTTGATTTGGGTCAATATTGGCTTAGATAATTGGAAACACTATATGGAAACACGTGCTGATTTAAATGTTCTACAATTTGATCTTTCTGTTTCTGCAACAAACTGAACTTTCAAAACAAGATATAAAATAAGAATTTTGACATATCATCAGGGCCCTCAAGCTTGAACCTTGACATACATTATATGCGTCCTCGTACATAACAATCAAATCAAATATTAATGTCTCACAACCAAGCCATACAAAGTGATTATTCAAATGTCTTTACTGGCGAGCACACAATCTAATTTTCTCCATGGTGGTCATGCAACAAAGTTAAAACATTGAGTTCATGACAAATACTTTTGACCTTTGTTGTAACTAACGTGGCAACCATGTTGTGCCTATGCGGCTCAGTTCTCAGATTTGGCAAAGCTCGTACACGTACCACAAGTTTTAACTCACACAACACTTAGATTCTTACGAAATGTCTTCAGCTATAACTTAACCGCTGCTTTTCCCACAAAGCTGGAACAATAATCTGATTTCCTCCGTGGTGGTCATGCAACAAAGTTAAAACATTGAGTTCATGAGAAATACTTTTGACCTTTGTTGTAACTAATGTGGCAACCATGTTGTGCGGCGTGCCTACGTGCCTCAGTTCTCAGGTTTGGCAAAGCTCGTACACAGCACCACAAGTTTTAAGTGGCACAACGCTTAGCTCCTTACGAATTGTCTTCAGCTATAACTTCACAGTTGCTTTTCCCACAGACCTGGAACAATCTTAGTGCGCTAATATAATATAGACATTAATGCAACTCACAGCAGCTATGCACTTCATTATGCATCAGGCCATGAAAGAAGGGGACTTCTTGTCATTTCGGAGTTCACTTAAGAATGTGACAGTCAAAACTTTTCGCTTCTGATATTCATTGAATTCCAGATTAATACCAGCCACTAATATGCATCAAAGAGACCACAGATAAATTTAAATGAGGCCATATTGTAGTATTCCACCAAATGTAAGCTAAAAGAAAAGAGACTTATTTCAAAATTGATACTTCAGGCATACGATGTCCCAATCAGATGGTACAAGAGGAGACGATGTATTGTTGCCTCAATTCTTCAGACTATAGTGCACAGAGGTCGGCTCAATAAGATGCATCTATATATATATATATATATATATATATATATATATATATGCTCAAGGGAGACGTTGCAACAATAAACCTTTTTTGTTGGTCATGGAGGACTTCCCTAACAGTCCTCTGAACCTCTAGAGATGTCGCAGGCTTAAGAGTAGTTGCAGTGACAAATTTCAATAACTCCAAGTGATTGGAGGATCAATCAGAGAATATTAGACCGAATTCTTCAGGACGCCTAAGAAATGTAACAAAGCTAGAGTTCTTCTTGCGGATGCACCTCAACAGTGATATTCAATTCCACAAGGACCTATCAAGGTCGAAAAACTATAGTGCACAGATGATCCAGCAAATACACTCAGAAAATAAGGCTGCAGTTTTTACTTTCAAAAACAATCTTCATGCTCATAATTTAAAAAGTCCTAGATATTGCTTTTTAGATGAATATCAAGGCCACATACATTTAATCTTGTCAAATCTCAGCAGTTTAGGCCGCAAAAACTACTTCAAGAACTTCACTTTATATGCCTTAGAAGTTAGAAGCTTTGGTAATTAGGCCATAAGAGAGTGAAGCTACTTCGCTGATTCTGGAACATAATTGTTGCCCTAACCGAGCCTTAGAAACAATTCCTTTCCTGTACAAAAACCAACAAAACCCTCAGCCAAAACAGAAACAAAACTTACCCAAAAACCCTCTCACAATCCTGCCACTCGACTGATCTAGCAATGTCTCCACAAGGCCAAAGAGGGATTTCAGAGCACAAGTTATTCAAGAGATATTCGTTTGATACATTTGGAGGAGAGATCTAATCTCCTTTTATAGTTTTGGAGGAGCTATCTAAGAGGCAATTGAATGCCTATTTTAAAGGAAAAACCTTAATTTTTAATTCAAAGTCTTGAGGAAAACCCCTTTATGAACTTAAAAATGCTTTTTGGACCGAAACCCCTTCTTTAGATTTTGAAAAAGCCCTAAAAATATAACCCTTTTGCAATAATTTAATTTGTTGGAGAGGAGCCACATAACTTGACCAATTGACTAGGCCACAGAGCAGTAGCCACTTCATCACCCTTTGCGGTTTTTCCCACAATTTGGGGGCTCCAACTTCAAACCGTCATATCTCCCAAACCATGAAGGTCCACGAAACACTCCACATACTAACATAATCAGCATGACAAATAGAATCTAATGACAGGGGTCTCCAAGACAAATTTAGTGAAATTGCATTATCAAAATCCTTCAATAAGTATCGGGTATGTGTACCATGCAGGGGATCCAAACCCTAGAGCTAGGGTTCATCACTGCATCATCTCATCCATGACAACCATGATACCAAGGACATCAATGACAACATTATGCACCTTCTATGCCATCCTCCCAATGGAGCTTCCGACTAATTTAATCAAGACAAATATTAAGAGCATTTATTAATGGGCACAGGCATCAATAACAACACCATTGAAAAATCTCTCCCTTTGTCATTGATGGCAACAATCATACTCCCCCTATGATTACTACTCCCCTGACTTCATGCCTTGATCTCCTCCTGATTTCTCTCCCCCTTTGACATCAATGGCATCCCCTGACACGTTGCCTGCTTCTGTGGACCTGTGATATCCCCTTGATGAAATGTCTTTCTTTGTCTTCTTTGAAATGCCTGCAACAATAAACAACCTATCTCCCCTTGACATGTTATGCTTCATGTTGATTTTTACCTGTCAATATGCATCAACTTTGCCTGCCAAAGCTACTCCACTGAAACTGCTCATAATGTTGAACGCCATTCAAGAGACTTCTTCATATCTACCAAATGCTAACATGTCAAAGATAGATCTTCAAAAGCACGGTTGTTGCTGCATAGACTCCCTCTTTTTCAATGTTTACAAGGAGCCAACATGCTGAACTTTTTAGAATAATAGATCTTCAAAAGCACAGTTGTTGCTGCATAGACTCCCTCTTTTTCAATGTTTACAAGGAGCCAACATGCTGAACTTTTTAGAATAATGTGTGAACCAGCTCTTTGGCCAGATCATCCTAAACTTTAACATCTTCCATCAAAGATTCATCATGCCCTTTAAAACCTGAAAGCATGACTGTTGAGACTTTATCATTTGCTTGGTCTTCTTGCATCTATTTTCTTCTCCAGAGCTTCTTGGAATTGATAATAGAGTTATCATTCATGGAATATGCTATCTTGAACCTGCAATCGTGAGCTATGTGCCCATAGTTATGGCATTTGTAACATTCAATGTTGGGCCTGAATGATTGAGCTAGTGACATGTACTTTCTGCTGACAAAGTTTGTTTGAAATCTGTATTGCAATCCGACAAGCCTACATCTAGGGTTTTGATAACGTCTTTGATAATCGCACTTGTCATACATTCTACAATCCCTAGACATATGCCCATAGTTAGAACATGAAAAACAATATCCATTAAATGTGCTAAGGTACTTGGATGTGTTGTCTCATCCTGTGGATCTTCTAAAGTCATCTTTCAATGGAGGAGGTGCATCCTTTTGTTGATTACTTCTTGGAGCAGCAATATTTTTATCCTTCTTTTGTCCTTCATTTTGATTTTGCCTCAGAGGGATCCTACTATCAATCTTACTCTCCTGGTACTTGGAGCTTGTACCTTCATCACATGGGGCTTTACCTACTTATTTTTCCTTCATCTTCAATTTGGCCATGTCATTATTCTTCCTTTCATCATCCACCAATTTTTCTTTCCTGAGCTTATCTATTTCAGATAGGGCAGTGTCAAGTTCTCCTTGCTTTTGATCAATATCTTCTTGAAACCGGCTTTTCAGGATTTTCCTTCTTTCTTTTGTTTCTTCTACTTGTAGCTTTAGAAGAGTGACTTTTTCTACTTCTCTGTTATGTATTTGTTCCTCCTATCTTTCATTTTCTTTCCTGAGCCTATCTATTTCTGCAACAATTATATCCAGTTCCTTTTGCCTTTGGTTGATTTCTGCCTCATGCTTTTGAACACATTCTTCTAATCGACTTGTCAAGATTTCCTCATTCTTCCTTGCTTCTTGTACTTGATGCCTTAGAAGGGCAACCTCTTCTTCGTGTGTCTGATTTTGCTTCCTTGCTTTGCTTAGGTCACATACAGCGTGGATCAATGTTGCCTCTACATCAACTACTCCTTTATTATCAGATTCTTTGACCTGAGAACGGTCTTCATCATCATCTTGATTTACATGATTTTGACCTTCATAGAGATCTTGAATTTTTTCCAAAGATGTTTGATTGTTAAGCATTGACCAATTTTTGCTTTTACAATGTCTAGCAAAGTATTAAGGATAAGATTCATGGTTTTTGTATTGTACCTCCTAGATCCGTCGATAGATATGTCTCCAAAGAAAATAGAGTGGCGTACCTCATATCCGTGAGCCTGCAAATAAGCTTCCATTCTTCCTTTCCAAAATACAAAACCTGATTCACTAAACATAGGAATTGGACTAACCAATTTCACTTCATTAGCGGTAATAGGATCTGAAATTATTTCAATACCTAAACTCCCTTTGATTCCTTTGAATGCTTGGCAGCTTGCTTCTTTGGTTTTCCCATCTCTGCACTCTAAGATCTGCTTTTCAGCTGTTAAGACGCTATTAATGGAATCTGCTCTGATACCAATTGTTGGAAACACTGAGAGGGGGATGAATCAGTGTTTCTTATCAATTAGTATATTTTTTATTTTATAGAGCATTAATTTTTATCAGTATCAAATAAATATAAACATTCATCAACACCATTCAACAATGCACAATAATAAGATAGTAAACACAAAGATTTTTAGGTGGAAACCCCTCTGGGACAAAAACCACCGAACACTTAATATTTGTCTTCCAAAGATTTACATCGAGTTTTCAGCTCCAACTAAAGGAGGCTCCAACCCCCTAGTTTATAGCCACCAACCTATAGGACGCTCCAACGCCTTGCTTACCAACTAAACTAGGAGGATGCTCCAATGTCCTGGTTTACAAGGTCCAACTTGAAGGATGCTCCAACACCGTATTGAGCAGCTACAACTAGACAAACGGTCCAACGCCATTTGTCGGCTCCGACCTGCCCTAGCACCACCCTACCGCCCTGAAGAGTTCTCAAGCTCCAATCTGAAGGAGACTACACTCTGCTTCCTTGCACCACCCTGCCACCCCGAACAGTCGGGGACCACGTTTCACAATTTTCAGACTGGATCCACCTGTGCTCAATATTGAGATAAAAGAAATTGCAATACTAGAAATTGTAATACAATCTCTATCTATCAAATCTACCTTTGCACGATCTGCACATCAAACCCTAGCTGTCAATGTCAACTATCAACACAATTCTGCCTCTGCCCTAACTGGTCATCATTTATCAAGTTCATTGTCACAATCCACTTATGTTCAACATCAATACCAAAACCTACCAGATTCACTTGCTCATCTCTGTAATGGTCATCACCATACATGTAGGTGAAGTACCTAGTCCTCTCAGCAATGCCTACATACATTATCATAAAATCTCTACTTAATAGATCTTTGCATCCATGCTCAAAAACACATTAACACTACAAATCTTGGCACATATCCTCAATTTACATTGTCCAATAATATTGCAGAATATATATACAATATGAGTTCACTGCAATGTAAACCCTAGACATTCCAAAGAATACACATGTGGCTTTGGTCAACAAATATGTCCAGTTGCAACTATCTCTGAACCATAGCTGCCAAGCTTCTTCCGGATTTTGATTTGGGTCAATATTGGCTTAGATAACTTGAAACACTATATGGAAACACGAGTTGATTTAAATGTTCTACAATTTGATCTTACTGTTTCTGCAACAAGCTGAACTTTCAAAACAATATATAAAATAAGAATTTTGACATATCATCAGGGCCCTCAAGCTTGAACCTTGACATATATTATATGTGTCCTCGTACATAACAATCGAATCAAATATTAATGTCTCACAACCAAGCCATACAAAGTGATTATTCAAATGTTTTTACTAGTGAGCACACAATCCGATTTTCTCCATGGTGGTCATGCAACAAAGTTAAAACATTGAGTTCATGACAAATACTTTCGACCTTCGTTGTAACTAACATGGCAACCATATTGTGCCAGCATGGCTCATTTCTCGAATTTGCCAAAGCTGGTGCTCACAGCACCACAAGTTTTAAGTCGCACAATGCTTAGCTCCTTACGAATTGTCTTTAGCTATAACTTCGCAGTTGCTTTTCCCACAGAGCTGGAACACTCTTAGTGCATTGGTGCAATATAGACATTAATGCAACTCATGGTAGCTACACACTTCATTATGCATCAAGCCATGAAAGAAGGGCAGTTGTTGTCATTTCGGAGTTCACTTGAGAATGTGATAGTCAAAACTTTTCGCTTCTGACATTCGTTGAATTCCAGATTAATAATAGCCACTAATGTGCATCAAAGAGACCGTAGATAAATTTGGATGAGGCCGCATTGTAGTATTCCACTAGATGTAAGCCAAAAGAAAAGAGAGTTATTTTAGAATTGATACTTTAGGCATGCGATGTCCCAATCAGAGGGTAAAAGAGGAGACGATGTATTGTTGCCTCAATTCTTCATAATATAGTGCAAAGAAGTCGGCTGAATAAGATGTTTGCTCAAAGGAGACGCTGCAACAATACACCCACTTCTCTGGTCATGGAAGACTTCCTTGACAGACCTCTAAACATCTAGAGATGTTGCAGGCCTAAAAGTAGTTGTAGTGACAAATTTCAATAAGAGCTTCAAGTGCTTGGAGGATCAATCAAAGAATATTAGACGGAATTCTTCAAGACACCTCAAAAATGTAACAGAGCTAGAGTTCTTGCAAAAATGTAACAGAGCTAGGTTGTGAAAACTGGAGAACCCATTATTAATGGAGTTACATGTGGTGGATGGCGGAAAATTAATCATGGGCTACATCTATGAGGTTATGGATCAGGAAAAGAAGTAGATACGGGCAGCCTACAAAGATAAAGTAGGTCAATATGGACCGATTTGGGATCTCAATGACAACAGATGGAACAATCAACTCCATCATCCAATACATGCAGCCACATATTTCTTAAACCCAAAGTATCATTATAGAGCTCAGCTAGGTGAAGATCAGATTGCGAAGGTTTGAGGCGGGTTATATGATTGCTTCGAGTGTGTTGACCACTCTGTGTCAATGAACCCATAGTAGTACACCCTTTTTTCGCAAAAGGAATCTATCATTTTCGAGTGTTCCCGCCTTTCATATTTCATCATCAGCCGACAGTTTTGTTAAAGATGTAAACCCATTCTGCATGGTTATAATGTAAATGATCTTAGTAAGACCATTATGTATATAACAACCTAAGTAAGCATAGTATTTTGTCTCACTGACTCATTTGTGTCTCTAGACACAAATGATCTACAGATTTTTCCCTCCAACCTCCCCCCAAAGTTAGGGTGGATTTTGTCATCGAGATATTAAGTCCTAGTGTTTTTTATCGAGTCTTTGTAAAAGTAATTTGGGAATAATCCTAGCTAATTGGCTAGATTATCTTATTACGGATTACTTGGTCTACTAGATCATATTTTGTGTCGCGGAAATGGGTAAATGTTGAGGGTCCATAACAAACGGGTGTTCCCCCTTCATGTATTGAATTGTAAAATCTTCATGTAAAAAATATTTACTGCATGGTCCCTCATAATTAGACACCATGGCTAAATATTCAAGGGTCGGAAAAATTATTAATCCCCTCATCAGTAAATTATGTAAATTTTCTAGCAAAATTAATGTTGCGGGGGAGCGCCCCCCCCCTTCGAACCCGCTCCCGAAGCGCGCTCCGGGCGGGAGCGGGTCGGGAGCGCGCTCCCAAAATCGCTCCCGGACGGGAGCGCGCTCCCGTAAAAAAATTTGCGCTCCCTGGTTTGTGAGGGAGCGATTCGATCGCTCCCGCGCTCCCGGAGCGTTTTTTAATGCCCGGGAGCGATCGGGGAGCGATCGCTCCCGGGCATTAAAAAACGCTCCGGGAGCGATTTTAGACGGGCCGGGAGCGATTCGGCGGAAAAAAAATCCGCCGGACCCGAAATTTCTAAAAATTTTAGAAATTTTTTTTTTATTTTATAAGCCCAATGGGCCAAAAAAAATTCATTTCAACTTCATTGAGCAAGAGATTGAGAGTTGGAGCAAGAGCAAGAGCTGAGGAGCAAGGAGCCAGAGCTGAGGAGCGAGGAGCAAGTGCCAAGGAGCGAGGAGCAAGCCTGCAGAGGTAAGTAACTTAATCATTTAGTTAGTTTAGTTGGTTAGGTAGTTAATTTGGTTAGTTTAATTTACCTGTTTGAGTTTAAAGATCATGTATTTAAATTAAATTAATAAATTAAATGAATTAATCCCAATAAACTAAATTAATTTGCAGATTCAAGACTCAAACCCTACAAACATCAAACACCATGGACCTGGGGATATTTATTGGCATTTTCCTCTTCCTGGTCCCTTTTATGGTTATTATGGTGGTGGAGAGTAGGAAACGGAGGGGGCCTGAAACTGAAAAGGTGGATGAAGAAGCCGGAGGAAGTCAAATGGGTGAAAACCCCAGTGAGGAGGATGTGGAGGAGGGTGAACATGACCCTCAAAAAACTAAACAAGACCAAACTCCATTGTGGAAATATGTTCACAGGGCTGAAACAGGGAGAGGGGGTGGAACCACTAAATTTCATTGCCCCCATTGCAACACTGATTACATAGGCTCATACACCCGTGCTAGAAGACACCTATGCGGGAAAAGGCCATGGGATGGAGAGAAACAAATAGGAATCAAAACTTGTGCAGCGGTGTCAATAGCAGATAGAGCCAAATACATAAAGGAAGAGGAGGACGCCCCATACATAACAAAAAGATCAAGGGGTTTCTTTGAACCAATTTCACCATCACAAAGAACTCCTTCAGCATCCTCCCAAGGCAGTGGATATGGACATGGAGGCACAGGGTCATCATCTTTAAGGCGTAGAACCATATCAGATTTCCTTGATGAGGGGTGTAGGAATGATGTGGATTCAAAAGTTTACAGGTTCCTCTATGCATGTGGGATACCATTCAATGTTCTACGCTCACCTTATTGGCACGAAATGGTTTTTGCCATAAATGATGCCCCTAAAGGATACAAGAGCCCTGGGTATGACAAGGCAAGAACTGTTGGCCTTGATCATGAAAAAGCAAAAATATCACATTCTTTGAATAAAATGACAAGTTCTTGGACTGACAATGGGGTGTCCATTGTATCTGATGGATGGACAAATGTAAAAGGCAAGCCATTGATAAGTGTTCTTGCTGTGTCCCGAAGTGGTCCCATATTTCTAGCTGCACATGATTACTCAGACAAGTTCAAGACCGCTATCAACATTGCAGAAGCATTGCTTGAAACAATTGAGCGTATTGGCCCATACAATGTCATCCAAGTCATCACTGATAATGCTCCTAATTGTAAGGCAGCGGGAGCAATTATTGAGGATAAATACCCGAACATATTTTGGTCTGGATGTTTGGTTCACACATTGAACCTTCTGTTGCATGATATTGTCAAAAACAAAAATGAACAATACCAATGGATTGGTGATTTGTACAAAAAAGGAAAAAAAATGATAAAATTTATTACAAATCATAGCAATACCCATGGCCTTTTCCACAGTCACTCGAGATTGGAGTTGCTGAAGATTGCGAGGACTAGATTTGGTAGCTATTACCTCACCTTCAGGCGCCTTTTGAAGGTAAGAGAGGCATTAGCTAGCATGGTATCAAGTCCACATTGGCAGGTGTTAAAGGAAAGGGCTACAAATGTAGCTGACATGGCAGGTTTTGAAACGGTGGAGGAGGCCGCTCTTGATGGGCAGTTTTGGACAACTGTGAGACAGGTATTGGATTTCACCAAGCCAATTTATAACATGATTCGGTTTGCAGATACAGACAAACCAGTGATTGGCGAGGTGTATGAGCAAATGGATACCATGTTGGGGGAAATAAAAGACATTGTTCATAATAAAGATCCCAACTTGTACAAACTGATTCATGATTGTGTGTGTGAACGGTGGAATAGGCTTAACCTTCCACTACATTGCTTGGCGTATATCCTTACGCCAAAATACTACTCAGAATCTTGGTTGGGCAAACCTGCAGCAGGGGGTGGTGTTAGGACCAAACCCCATTTAGATCAAGAGGTAACTAGAGGATATCTGGAAGCATTAGAAAAGTTGGTGCCTGACAGGGAGGAATGTGCAGCTGTGCGCCTTGAAATAGGCAGATACTTCAGTGGCAGTGGTTTGTATGGTAACTTCCATGCAATGGATGACAAAGATAAATTTGATTCTCTCACATGGTGGGAAACATATGGCGGCCACGGACTTTTGCCAAAATTGGCAAAAAAAGTTCTTTCACAGGTTGTAAATTCTTCTTCTGCAGAGAGGTGTTGGAGCACCTACAGTTATATACATAATGTGAAAAGAAACAGGCTCAACGAAAACCGAGCAGAAAGCTTGGTTTATGTGCACTACAACTTGAGGTTGTTGAGCCATTACTGTGATCGGGCTAATGAAGATCCCACATATAAAATTTGGGACAATCACCCTGAGGACGACAATTTGGAGGATGGCATTGTACATATGGAAGAACTAGAAGAGGAGCTTGTACGGGATGAAAATGAAGCAGCTGCAGCAGCCATGCCACCTCCACCTCCACCATCCAGTAGCAGTTCTCGGGGCCCGAGTCTTGTTCCATTGCTGTCGCCACCTCCATCGACACCCTCGCGTGGAGGCTCTAGTTTTGGTCGTCGGTCTGTGCGGGAGACTCCTAGAAGACCACCACGACCTACTTATACTCCTGGAGACTCTCGTGGCAAGGGCCACTTCTAGATTTACAGTTTACTTGTCTTTTTTAGTTTCTATTAGACTTTAGTTTTCATAACTGTTGAGTTTTGAGTCCTTGACTCTTGACTCTTGACTCTTTCATATCATTATGACATTATGATATTTTTTGTAAACATTATATCACTGTGACAATGAAAATTTGAAGTTTGAAGTTGGGCCTTGGCAATTATAACTCATTGGTAATGATTGTGAATTATGAATATGATGCTTTGTGAAAGACTAAAGTTGTTTCATTTCATCTCATTATTCATGTTTCATTTTATAAATTTTTAACATTTCATATCATGTTAACAGTTAGAAGTTAGGACTTAGAAATATCTTCGATATTACTTCTTGTAATGGTTAAACTTGGCTTACAAGTACAACTTGTTACTTTGGTGATCAATGATGATAAATGTTATTGAATTTTCAATTCTGAAAGCTTGAAGTTGAAACTTTAATATTGAATTTGATGAATCATGATTTATAAGACTCAATATGTTGCAGTTGTAATATGTATTTTACTAACTTGTGGACATGGTTGATGACGATTATAATTTCTAGATGATTGATGTGATATGGTTCAATGATCAATTTATGTTTTTTTATGTTTTTTATGTCTATTTCATCATTCTACATGTTTTTGTTGACATATATGTATCAAAAATTAAAAAATATAAAAAATATATATATTTTTAAAAAATCGCTCCCTGATTCGCTCCCAAACCGGGAGCTTCTGAAAATGGTCGCTCCCGCTCCCGCTTCCGCTCCCGCTCCCGCTCCCAAGTAACATTGATCAATCCTAAGCCAAAAATTTAATTAATTTTGTGTCCCCGGTAAAATTAAATTCTCCAATGGTGAAATTCGTGGGTTTTAAAGAAGTTAATTTTTGGAGGCCCCCAACCAAGGGAATGTTGAGGAAATCAAGAAATTTTGGACCCTTGGGCCTTGGTGGTTAAGTCAAAGTCAAATTTTTCAGGAAATTAACTCAAAATAATTAATTTTGAGTCAATTAAAATTCAATTAAATGATAAATTCGATTTTTCCTCAAAAAATTAAATAATTTCGGCAGTGATTAATTTGACAAGGACGAAGCCAAATAACCGTTGGAGATTTTACCTATAAATTAGAGGTCAGTGTCAGTTTGTCTTTTCATCTGATTTTTGAATCATGTACTAAGCTCTCAAACTCTCTTGTATACTTTTTCGAAATTAATGCAAAAGTCTTTGCGGTTTCAACATGTTGTGGTGTTCCTCTTCATGAATTTATGGTAACATTGTTTTAATTCCTGTTTAATGTTATGTGAAAGCTATCAATCAATAGCTCTTTTAGAATAATCTGAATATATGTATCTTATTCAGTTTGTTGGATCTAGGGTAACATTCTTAATTTTTATAGAAGTAGCAGATATCTCTATTTCTTCATAATTTCATTGTTGTTCTATTTCTCTACTTGGTTTGATGGTTGATTTAGTGTTTGCAGAAGATCTTTTAGGGATTTAGCTGAGCGTTTGGGGATAGTTCTTGGTTGGCCCAGCCAACTCTCAGTGTGTATTTTCTGAAGAGCCTACTTCATATAAACTTCAGGACTTATCTTAGGATTACATTTTTTCTGCAGGGTGTTTCTGGGCTAGTACCTCTCCAAAATTTTTGAAATTTATTTTTAAATATTTTTGTGGAAAATTGATAGATCTGGCTACTGAGAGCATTAGATTATCAAATCTGGGAGCGGAGTAGGACTCATACTCCTCAGATCTGATAGATCTACCATCTTTGTTCATAGATCTGCAATTTTTTTAGATTTTTGACTTGGGTTTTATTTTTGTATATCTGGGTTCTGGGTATTTTGTTTTTGTTTTTGCAGGTGCAAACCTGAAAGAGAAGACTAATTTGAAGCCAGATATAGATCCTCGAGGGTAAGATTTTTCCAAAAAATTATTTTCAGTTTGAGGGTTTCAAATTTAGATCGGAGGATTTTTATAAGTTTTTTGAGGACAAATCTGAAGCAGAGGCATATCATTTTAATAAAATAAATTTCTGGGATTTTTTTTCAAGCTTTTGGGCTACCATCTACTACCCTGAAGCTCTTCAAAAAATTGCAGCCCTCTCTGTCTGCATTTATCTTCTGCTGCTGCGTTTTTTCTCTTTGTTTATCCATTTCTCTACTTCTCATTTCTGCGTTTTTCTTTTCTCCCTCGTCCTTGTTGCCTCAACTCCCGCTACCTGCGTCTTCCCTTTCTTTAACCCTCTGTGTTTTATTCTATCGTCACTACCATCCTCCTTCATTGTTGTTCTATTTGCATCCTTGTTGCCCAAGCTTTCTCGTTGCAACTTCAATTTGGCCTCCATAGGTAGTAAATTTGACCTACCTTGGGGCAAGACAGTCTACTAAAGAGCTTGGCCCTTGTAGGATCAATCTACAAGGCAAATAATTGGCTAAGGTGCCTTTGAAACCATCGAAACCAATGTCAACAACTAGGGTTTGTATTTCAACACTAAAATTGGGAACTGAACGAGAGTTTCACCTCTCTCAGCAAGCTACCTAAGCTCTGCGACAAATTCCTCAAAAATTCTTCACATTCTCCTTCAACCTCCTCCTTTTTAATAATAACTCCCTCCTCTAATAACCATGGGTCCCTTTATTTTCCTAAATTGACTTTTTACCACACCATTTATTTAATTATTATTTATTTTATTGTTATGACTTAACTCCCTTTTGCTTCTTAGGGATCAGAAAGGGACATCACATATAGCCTTATAGGCAACCGCAATACATTCAGGTCACTTGACTTGACCCACCAAGGTGATTTAAACCCAAGATAACCTTATACACAAAGCAATTCATAGTAATAAGATATAATCTCATTATTCAACCCCATTTCACTCTATGGCATTGGATGCACCCACTCAAGATCTCTCCAAGACAGTTTCTAATGGGTTCGCATATGCTCCAAGTGGAGGCCTCACCCTACTCTACAGGAGGATATGATCATCTCCTAGCTCCATCACATGCAAAAAATGGACGAGAGATTTATTTTTCAATGCTCCATCTAGTAGGAAATACATAGTCAATTCTACTGCCTCTTCAAGAAGTCCCAAAACTTCATGTCTTTTCCCTGATACCTAGAACAACAATGTTTTTCCCAGTTCACAGGGGAGCCACCTGGACTCTGATCTTCCACATTTCGGCCACCCTCCTTACAAGGCACTACTACGATCAAAACATCCTTCTTTTTAATGCTTCTAGTAGACACGCACATCAAGATGTAGGAATATAGCAACCATACTTTGACAAGGTCTAATACAGGAGACCACCAAGGGACATCCTTTGCTAGCAAGACCTATGGCAAGTTATGGACTCAAACCCCGTGACAGTTCTTGCCTTTCCAATGAGCGATTCTCTCTCCAAATCTAAGCAACAGCCAAATTCCTCAAGACCAGAATACACATAGAAGACTAGCTCTTCCAAATGGTCTTCTATCATAATGCTAGGAAACAAAACACATACAAACATGCATGGGCCACAGGCCCACAAGAGAGCAATTTGTCCTCCTCTTTAGGCAATACGTTCAAGGAGAACTAAGATTTTTAGACTTATTCCCTCTCCCTTGGATAGTCTTTCAAGGCATTCACTAGAGGCGTCTGGCTTTTGGCCCTTCATAGTGTATGTATCACTCAATTTTATCCTCGCATTATTTTCGTGCTCACAGAGATTAGATCTTAGAGTAGATCCATTTTTGGATTTATATACAGGTGGCCCTTATATTCCCATAATATATTGCTACTATTGTACTTAGTAGTCCCATTGACCTGAAAGTGCTCATTTGTTGGATATTAATAAAATTATCTCATCTTATCTTGTATGATGCATGCTTCAAACCTCAAATTCATTACATCACCAACTCTTTATTATTCTTCACTTGATAAATAGAACTAAATTCAAATGAAGAAGAAAATCACAATCTCCTTCA
Source organism: Pinus tabuliformis (assembly GCA_031772625.1). Taxonomy (NCBI): domain Eukaryota; kingdom Viridiplantae; phylum Streptophyta; class Pinopsida; order Pinales; family Pinaceae; genus Pinus; species Pinus tabuliformis. Next base: position 51,895,900 of record CM062813.1, read on the forward strand.
TAAGGGAAAAGTTAACAAAATTTACATGTTTCTCTCTCATTTTCATTGAAATCCACTTGAATCTCCTAGGCACTAAAGCCTCAACATCTCTTATTCTCTTACTTTTGCACTCTCCTATTTGACTTTTTTCATCCAACACTCCTTTCTCTCTCTCTGATCATTATCATTCTTTCCCTACTAGTGTCATCATTGCCTATCTCTTTCATCGTTACATCTACAAGTTTAGAAAAATCAACATCCCTACTAACAAGCATCGTCTTATTATCGATAGCATACAACTTACATGCTTTGACACCTCAATGCAGACAATAATGATGCACTCCTTACCATTGTTTCCCAACTTAATCCTCCCTTCCTTAGGAACATGCGGAAAGGATTTGCACCTAAAAACTCTTAAATGTTATCACGTTTATTCCCTGAACACACCTTATTAGGAGTCTTCGTTTAGACTACTTTGGCCAACAATCTATTCAAATGTATTGAGATTTGGACCCTAGCTTGCTACCCATTGATTGGGCTCACAATAAGAAAGAATAGTCTCTCATAATGTAGCGGATGTAATCCAATCCAAGCGAATGATCCCATGATCCATTGTGCACATTGAATTTGGCACAAATTCTATGGCCTTGAGAATTCCTTTATTCACAAGGTTCACGCCATCATTGATTTAGCGTCAAGATATTATAGATATCTTTACCTGGCCCTTTACACTTCATCGGTGATCATTTCCACCCTATTAGGATGGAAACGAGTTTGCTGCTCTAAATCCCTCAAAATTACTTCAATCACTTGGCATATCCATCAAGCGTCTCCTCCCCTTTGATGGTTCTTTAGACGTTGCTAACTATCTTCTTCACCTCCATCACGTGATCGAAGGAGCAATTAGGAATGGTATTTACCAACAGTCTATACAATTTACGTAGCTCTGCCTTTCCCAAATTGTTGGTCCTAAGATGGCCTTCTACTCGAAGCATTTTAAACAATTAAGTTATGAACTTCTTACACACACCAAGTATAGTTAACATCACTAGTCTCATGGCATCAAGTCCCCACTCAAACAGGTCAAGGTAGGCTCACATCAATTTGAATTGAGTCTAAGCAAAATATCCCATGAAAGGAGACGGTATGTCAACTATGCCACTCACAAGAGATTGAATTTGAAGAACATTTCAATTCAAAGAGCATCATCTACTACAAGATCATGGGGATATAACATTTCCTTTTCAATATCTATTGACCTTCATCTAATATCCTAACCAAAGTTGTCCAACACTTTACATGCATGCAGCAATGTCTCCAATACAGTATCACCTACAAGTTTATTTTGGCCAATGTCATGTCAAATTGATTACCTCCCTTTTTCAAACAATTTTAGCACTTTGTATTGCTAAGAAAAAGGCTAATCTTCTGAAGATTGGCACAAGAAGCTCTAGGTCTCATGGGTTACTCTCGTGCAAACCTGGTTTGTTCTCTTCCCATAAAAGGGTTGATCATTGGTGGATTTCTTATTCTTTACTGCACTTTTCTTGTCAATATCATGGGCTCGATCTCCTAACACTAGTGTGTTCAGATCTTATAGATCTACTCAGATTCTATTGCCCAACATCTCTCATGCAAAAAAGAGCATCAAGTTTTACTCACGAGGAGTTGCATCTTGTTGATTTTAGTTAACAATGGTATGTTCTACGCTTAGCACAATAACTTCAATGTTCCTTTAGCAGCCCAATGACAATTTCCAATTTAGTTTTCCAATAGCAATCACATTGACAGTAACTGTAGATAGAATATAAAATAAAATGCAAAAGATAAGCCAAAACAAGAGGACACTAGATTTGGTGAATGCCAGCGAAAAACTCTAATGTGGGGAAAACCCTTTGATCAATTCTTCTTATTATTATATCAAATGTTCAACAAAGAGAGAGAGTACAAAAATTCAAAGTTGACTTGCCAAATCAAAGTCAAAATAGCCCTGTCAAATCTGCAGTCAAACTTAGCCCTAACCAGAAAGTCAAAGATGGTCAACAAAGCAGTCAAACTTCTCCTTTGAAGCTCAATCAAAGGCAATCAAACTCGGCCTCCACCAATGGTCAAAGTCAACCCAAAACAGTCATAAAATTTGTGGTCAAACTTGGTCAACCCTACGGTCAAATAGGCTTGCGGTCAATGCAGGTCAAAGTCCTCCTTTTGCCTCAGTTCCTTGCCCAAAAATGCAACCTTCTAAGACAAAAATTCACCCTAAAAATTGAAGTCAAAGGATGCCCAAAAATTCAAAGTCAATGTTGGTTAACGCTGGTGAAACTGCAGGAAAGTCTGAATTTTCAGCCCTATAATTCTATCTGAAATTCGTCCTCTTTTGCCACACGTGGAAGAGAAAGAGAATGCCCAATAGTTGTACGAACCAATGAGAGAAGGAGAGAGAAGAATGTTGAGTGATGATGATGCCAAATGAGGTGAGAGGACACTTGTATTTATAGAAGTCGTTGAGGGAGAAGTGACATGTCTATTGGGTTTCATGAGCCTACATGATGATGTGGTCGACCTAAACAATTTACACGTGTGGGCATTCAAAAACACACTACTGCTTATCCAAATTAGATGATCTTTATATCAATTTTGGCCCTCTTAAAAAGAGGAATTTAATGCAATCATCATCTCCATCAACTGAGTTGTCTAAAGTGGAATTTGGCCCTAGTTGCCAATTTTAACACTCCCTCTCAACTAGGGAGAATTCCACCTGCCAATCCACCCATCATCATCGAACATCATGCCATCTTGTCGTCATGTACCACCTTCGTATCTCATCTCATCTCTACTCTGCCAAACACTGATATGAATAATGAAGAAGAATTGATCGAGGGTGAGTCACAAGACCTTACCACTCTCCACTGACAAAAGTCAGTCCAGAGGTAGAACCCTCAATCAAACTTTATGCCAGATCAAGTTGTTGAACACCATGCATCCTAGACATAGGGAGTATGGCAGTACACGATGCATCCATTTGTAGTGTTATGGCCCCTATCCACATTTCGCAACTCATCGGTCAGATGAGAGGTACTTCCCATGAGTCTCAAACTACATGGGTAGGATGTATGTTGGGGCATCAACAGGAGAAGGTGAACCACTCATCCTGCTCATATGCCATAGGAGGTGAACCACTCACCCTACACACACATCAACCATCATGGGGTATCATAGTGGAGGGTGAACTACTCACCCTATACACACCGCACCAATAGGGGAAGGTGAACCACTCACCCTATGGTCGCTCATAGCTCCAAGAAGTACCCCAAGCCCCCAGGAGCTCCCAAAGCTCAATGTGTTGGAAATACTGAGAGGGGGGGTGAATCAGTATTTCTTTTCCCGACTATTGTTTTACCAGTTAATTTATATTCAGAACACAAGATGAACAACAATACTAAATGCTTTTATTAATATAATCTTTGCAGTAAAATAGATACAATATATAAGTGGTTGCAATCAGTTGCCAAGCTCCAACTCGGACTTTGGTGAGGCCCCAACCTCCAGAGCACCAACTCTATTTCACCAAGACACCAATCTTGGACTTAGGAGCACCAACTCCCAAGGACTTCAATCCTTCCATTTCCTGAGACACCAGTCCCAAGGATATCTATCCTTCCTACTTCTGAGGCATCAGCCCCAAGGACTCCAATCATTCTTACTTCTGAGGCATCAACCCCGAGGACTCCAATCCTTCTTGCTTCTGAGGCACCAGCCCCAAGGACTCCAATCCTACTTACTTTTGTGGCACCAGCCTCAAGTGTTTTGACCCAATCTTGTCAAGGTTCATTTGATAGTGATGTTCTGCTCTCAGAACTCTTCTCTACTAAGTTATATCTGATTATTGCTTCACTGTAGTCTCCAAGCTACAGCATCAATGACAATCAGTCTTCTTATGAAGTAGTCTTCCCAATTGTTCACACTGCCCACACAGAGTGTCCAGTACCCTTCATGACTTTTGATAATGTCTTCACACAGCTTTAGTCAGTCTACTGTTAGCTGCACTAAGCTCTGCATAAAGAACAACTTTCTATTCAGGCTTATGTTCTTTGTTGGCTACTTCTCCCCTTCGACTGTCTGCTGTCCTATTGCCCTTCAGCCCTCTTTCTGTTCTACTGGATCCTCTCGCTCCCTCTGTCTCCACCAGCTTATTTTCCACAGCGTTCAACAGCCTTCAACTCCCAAGCAACCCCTTCAAACAATTCTTTATTTTCTTATATCTGACACCCCTGGCCTTTGGCTTCCTTTCTCTGCAGGCTCTTCGGCTTCCTCAAAACTCGCTTATCCTATCAGTTTCCTCCTCGGTCGTTGTCATTTCCTCTGCGCTCGCTTGCTTCTTCGGCTTCACGAATTTCGGTTTCCTCTGCCTATCCAAGTGTTCCAATATTCACAAGACACGTTCAGAAGGAAGGGATGCCGTATACACAGAGAATACTTATTACAAGTTAAAACCTGTAACAGTGCTCTTTTTATCCATAATTATTTGACATACACAGGGCTTTACAGTGTAACAGACATGCCACGTCCTATCGCAATCGTAATCGGCTTGATTCTTAGTCTTCTAAGCTATCGGGAGCACTCCTTAACGTATCTCTGTCTCCAAAACCCAGCACAAGCAATATATACAAATATACAGGAATTACGATCGAACACAGGCAAAAAACTAAAGAGCAGACTTCAAAAAATATTACACCCGCACCTAAACTGTATCAGATCCGCTCCTCCACAGTTTTATCACAATCAGGGCTCAAGACTTTCGGGGGTCTTTAGTAAGTCCTGCCCTATTGCATAGTTGATGGCTGATGGCCGATTCCCCTGCTCCGATGGACCGGATGTGATATGGTATTAAACCATAGTTAATATTCCCGTCGGGTCCACAGCCTTATCGCAATCGGCGTTTTCATGTGGCAAGGCTTTACGACTTGCGATATAGCGATGGACGCGATATTACAATAGGCACAATATAATAGGACCATCGGGTCCGCAATTGTACATTGCACTCAGCGGTTTTAATGTCGCAAGGCCTTAACCACTTGCGATACGTGACGGATGCGATGACAGATGAGGTCATATTGTAAAGTGCAGCGGGTCCACGTGGATATGCATCGCAATTGGGAGTTGCCCCTGGCAGAGGTCTGATGCGATATCGCTATCGGCGATCGCAATGGACCGCTTGACATATTGTAGCGCCCGCTTCCGAAGTGCCGATGCGATTATCGCTATTAGCGATCGCAAGTCGCACAGGGTCAAGGCTCGACGTTAACGTAGACCCCTCATAGCGATGCAATGTACCGGACCCGATACAACTCAACACTCCCATGTATAGAGTTTCAAGTCTGCAATCTGCCTTCGATAGTGTATTTGCCCTAGAGACAAGTCTTACGCCTCCGATAGTGTTAAAGCATGCATACATGGGTTTTACGGGCCCGATAGCATAAATGTATATATATAAGGTTTTGCGCCTCCGATAGTGTAAAAACACATATGTATGATATATGCTCCTCTACTTGTATCTGCATGCATATAGTTCTTTTCTGGCCCGATAGCTCTCGATAATATACATGCACCCATTGCTCCTTTGATGGCTCTGTCCGCTTCCTTATAGCTCTGCTTGTTCCTCTGTTGCTTTGATGGTTGTTTGCATCCTCTGTTGGCTCTGTTTGCTCCTGTACTTTGGCATATGTGTATGGTATATATATATGGCTCCTTTGTAGCTCTGATAGCTCTATTTTGGCATATATGGTCCCCGAACGTTGTTTAAATGCATGCATAAATATATATATATATATATATATATATATATATATATATCTTCTGCTCCTCTCGGATCCGTTTACTCCTCTTGGCTCATTATATCTGAATTATGCTCCTCTTGATCCAATGTGGCTCCTCTGGCTTGGTAGTGTCTTTCAAAGACCTCCTTGCATATATGAATGCCTCTCTTGCTCGGATATCCTGTAATATGCTTTGATATGCCTCCTTTGGTAACTCCTCTTGCTTATGGCTTGGCTATCCAGATGGCCTTGCTCCTGTCTCTTCATGGATTGCTCGGCTTCCCCTTGGCTTCATGTCATCCTCTAGTACCTAGAATATTGCCATAGTGACATCAATGACAACCTAGGTCAACACAATGTCCAACTTAAGCGAGACCCTCATGGGAGGGTCTTTCCACGACTCCAAGTCTCCCTTTGAAGGCTAAGAATTTGACCTTCCCTAAGGGCTTCGTGAGGATGTTTGCGACCTGTTCATCAGTCCTGATGTGTTGGAGCCTTATTGCTCCTTGTTGTACATATCCCGAATAAAGTGGTACCTGATATCAATGTGTTTGGAGTGGTCATGGAACACGAGATTCTTTGAAAGGCGAATCCAACTTTGGTTGTCGCAGAAGATCACGGTGGTGTCTAGAACATGCTTAAATAGCTTCCTCAACCAAACAACTTCATAACAAGCCATACTAGCTACAATGTATTCGGCCTCGGCAGTGATTAAAGCAACCGACTTTTGCTTCCTGCTCATCCATGAAATCGAAGCAGACCCCAATGAGAAGCAACATCCTGATGTGCTCTTTCGATCCACCACACTGCCAACCCAGTCAACATCAATATATCCATGTAGCCTCAAATTCCCGACAGTGTATCTCAATCCATAGTTGATTGTGCCACGAAGATATCTTAAGAGATTCTTAGCAGCAATCTAATGTATTTGATGAGGCTAGACCTTAAATTGACTCAACGTATTCACAGTGAAGCATATGTCCGAATGGGAGTTTACCAAGAACATCAGGGCCCCCACAAGCTGTCTATATTCGGAAGGGTTTGAAATTCGGGCCCAGCAGCACTACCACATAGCTTCTTGAAGTTGAGTTCCATTGGATTAGACACAGATTTGCAATCCACCATCCCACATCTCTCAAGCAACTTCACAATGCATTTTCCTTGAGAAGGGAAAATCTCACCTGGTTTTTTCCAGACCTCCAGGCCTAGGAAGTAGTGCATCAATCCTAGGTCCTTCATCTCTAACTCAGAAGCCAACTCCCTCTTGCAGTGATAAATGAGAGGGTCTGCACCTGTCAAAAAGAGATCATCTACATAAAGGACCAAAATGAGAGGCATGTTCTTTTGAACCTTGAACTATAGGTTAGGATTAGCATCGCTCCTCGTAAATCCCAGCTTCATAAAATAGCTATCAATCCTTTCATACCAAGCCGTAGGGGTTCGCTTCAATCCATAGAGGGCTATCTTCAACCTACATACATGTGTACTTCGATGTTGTACTTCGAACCCCTGAGGTTGTTCCAAGTAGACTTCCTCCTTAAGCGAGCCATGCAAAAAAGTTGTCTTAATGTCCATTTGATGTAGGCTCCATCCTTGAGTGGCAGCAAGAGCAATAATAGATCGGATAGTGGATATCGAGCAATCGGTGCAAATATCTCATCATAGTCCACTCCTTCCTTTTAAGAGAAGCCTCGAGCAACGAACTTGGCCTTGTATTTCTCAGCACTCCCATTTGCTCCATAGTTGATTTTGTATAGCCATTTTGAGGGGACTACATACATGTCCTTCGATCTAGGCAACACATCCCGAACATCATTTTTCATGATAGATTCATACTCCTAATTCATCGCATCCTTCCAAACTTGGTGCTTTACGGCTTCTTCGAATGTACATGGCTCAATTTGAACAATAGTACTCATTGCAGCTACGTACCCTTCATACTTGTTCGGCTTCTTACTTTCACAAAATGTCCCTCTTGAAACAATATGTCTTTCAACATCTTCGAGAGTATCTTTGAGCCACAAAGGTCTTTTTCTTGAGGTAGAGGGATCACCAGGAGGTGGATCAATGGGATCCATCGAGCCTTCAACATAAGGCATAGGCTCATCTATCAGAGATTCATCATGTTTTCCACATCATGGCTTATTTCCACATCTCTTTGACCAGGCACATAGATTTTATATGCCTTTGAATTTTCATTATAGCCCACAAATATACCTTTCTTCCCAGATGCTTCCAACTTGTTTCTTTTCTCTTTAGGCACATGAAAATATACAGGACAACCAAAAATTCTAAAATGAGAAACATCAGGTTTCTTACCAGAGAAAACCTCCTCGGAAGACTCGAAATCCAGTGCTTGATGTAGGCTCCTATTTTGAAGATACACGACAATGTTGGCAGCTTCTCCCCATAAGAACTTTGGTAGACCTTGATCATGGAGCATGACACGGGTGGCTTCCATGATTGTTCGATTTTTCCTTTCAGCAACTCCATTTTTCTCAAGAGTGTATGGAACGGTTGTCTCCCTCTTAATGCCAGCCTCTCTGCAAAAGTCATTGAATTCATTTGATTCATATTCGATTCCATTGTCGGTCCTCAATATTTTGATCTTCTTCCCTGTTTGATTCTCCACCAAGGATTTGAAAGAATGGAACCATTTAAACACCTCATCTTACTTCTTCAAGAAATAGATCCATGTTTTGCGAAAGAAGTCATCCACAAAAATTGCATAGTAATATAGGCAACATACCAGATAGGTCAGAATGAACCAATTGAAGAATATCAGTAGTTTGGGTTTCACTTGAAGGGTAAGTTTCCCAACTGCAAAACCTGAAAAACTCCTTCACAATTCATATTGAAATCAGGCATACCTGTGGCCATCTTCCTTACCCGAGGTAAGGCTTTATAATTTATGTGGGCGAATGGTCGATGCCATAGCTCAGATTGAAGTGAAGCATTGCAAGTCAAGGCTCCCAAAGGACTTCCTCCAACTTGATAGAGACCATCAACCCTAAATCCAAGTGTGAATGCATATTTAGGGTTTCTTTTCCAAATACGTACCTTTCCATCAATGAATGCTACCTTTAAGCCTTTATCTTCCATTGCAAAAATAGACACCAGGTTCTTCTTCAAATTGGGGACATATGACACTTCTTGTAGATGAATGGTTTGATCTTGATTCAAGTGAAGAGTGACAGTACCTATCCCTTTCACGGGGTAGGTGGCATTATCTCCAAGTATGATCTCCAAATGAGTATTCTTTTCAATCAAATTTGAGAGGGCCTCTTTGTACGCAATCAAGTTCCTTGAGGCTCCACTACCAATCAACCAATGATCCAAAGTATCCGGAGGAGAGGCAGTAGATAGAGCGGAAATAAGATAAAATTCCTTTTGTTTTTCTACAACATTACTTTCCTCATACCTGGAGTTTCTCGTCCTTTTGGGAGGTCGACCATTTCCCAATCATGCAGCGGGAGCATTCCTCTTTCCTTTATTATTGAACCTATTGTTCCTTTGATTGCCATTGCCTTTGAAATTGTTGTTGTTGTTGTCGTCATCCCTTGAAGAATTCTTCTTCTAAGGACATTCTCTAACATAGTGGTCGAATTGTAGCACCTTCCTTTCCTTCCTTCTTTGAATCCTTGCTTGAACCCTTGACCTTGTCTCCTTGAACCAACATTATTTTTCTTATTTGCATGAGCGGAAAAAGGAGTAGGACCTAGGTTCATTTCAATTTGAAGGCTTGTCTCTCTCCATCATCCTCGTCTCCTCTTAAGTGCATCTACCTAATATTTCATCGAAACTAAGAATCCTGTCATTGTTGAGAATGGTGGTGTTAAACACACCCCATACTCTTGAAAGACCCCCAAGTGCAATGAGAGTGAGCTCCATGTCACCAATAACTTCTCCAATAGATAGAAGGTCATTCTTGATTTGTGTGATCCTCATGAAGTAGGATTGGATAGACTCCCCTTTATCCATCTTGATGTCCTTCAACTTGTTTTTGAGAAAGAGGATTTGATTTGCATTGTTCACTTTGAACATCCCAACCGGCTTGTCATATATCTCCTTTGAAGATCCCAAATCAGAAATATAGGCAACCAAATGCTTTTGAAAAGAGTCAACCAAAATTTTCTTTGCTTTCACCTCACCATTTCTATACTTCGTCTTAGTAGTAGTTGGTGCATTTGAAGGAGGCTCCACCACTTTTCCATGCACATGGTCCAATACTTCATGCTCTTCCAAAGTCAGGTCCAAAGTCATCTTCCATGCATGATAGTCAGATTTGTCATTGAGTTTGTCCTCAGTCTTGAAGTAAGATGAAGAAGCCATTGAAACTTGTCAATAAATCTCTTTTGGTGATTGCTTCTCTCTTCTTGTTTGCACTTTGTCTTCACCTGGGCTCTGATACCATGTTAATTTTAGTTAACAATGGTATCTTCTATACTTAGCACAATTACTTCAATGTTCCTTTAGCAGCCCAGTGACAATTTCCAATTTAGTTTTCCAATAGCAATCACATTAACCATAAATCATATTGACAGTAATTGTGGATAGAACATAAAATAAAATGTAGAAGATAAGCCAAGACAAGAGGACACCAGATTTGGTGAATGCCAGGAAAAAACCCCAATGTGGGGAAAACCCTTTGATCAATTCTTCTTATTATTATATCAAATGTTCAGCCCAGAGAGAGAGTACAAAAAGTCAAAGTTGACCAGCCAAATCAAAGTCAAAACAGCCCTGTCAAATCTGCAATAAAACTCAGCCCTAACCAAAAAGTCAAAGATGGTCAACAAAGCAGTCAAACTTCTCCTTTGAAGCTCAGTCAAAGGCAGTCAAACTCAGCCTCCAGCAGCAGTCAAAGTCAGCCCAAAACAGTCATAAAATCTGCGGTCAAACTTGGTCAACCTAGAGTGAACCCTACAGTCCACGCAGGTCAAAGTCCTCCTTTTGCCTAGGTTCCTGTGCCCAAAAATGCAGGCAGCCTGCTGAGACAGAAATTCACCCTAAAAATCGAGGTCGCAGGATGCCCAAAAAATCAAAGTCAATGCTGGTCACCACTGGTCAAACTGCAGGAAAGTCTGAAATTTTTAGCCCTCTATTTCTGTCTGAAATTCGTCCTCCTTCGCCACATGTGGGAGAGAAAGAGAATGCCCAATATTGTACGAACCAATGTCAGGAGAGACAAGAATGTGTGAGTGATGATGATACCAAATGAGGTGAGAGGACACTTGTATTTATACAAGTCGTTGAAGGTGAAGTGACATGTCTATTGGGCTGCTTCATGAGCCTACATGATGATGTGGTCAACCTGAACAATTTACACGTGTGGGCATAAATTCAAAAACACACTTCTGCTTATCCAAATTAGATGATTTTTATATCAATTTTGGTCATATCGGAAAGAGGAATTTAATACAATCACCATCTCCATCAAATGAGATGTCTAAAGTGGAATTTGGCCCTAGATGCCAATTTTAACACACCTTCATTTTTTCTCTACAAGTTTCTGGCAGTGGGGTATTGTATTTCAATTCTTTTCTATGCAGAATTCTCATGGCTCAAGTTTAGGTTGTTTGGTTGTCCTTGACAGAATTCTTGTCATTTTTTCTTCTTCATTTTTCCTAAGTCCACCATAGGAACTCTTTTTAAATATATTAAAATTATTCCCTTTCCAAATTAATCTTCTGTGCCTCCACTTTCACTTTCATGCACAATCCTTGATCTCTTCAGTCCTCAACAACATGCAATCTCTTTACTGGTCTCTAACCCATTGTCTATGTTGAGCATAATATTGAAGAATGTCCAGTACACAATGTGAAGACGAGTATTCGTTACTGAATATTACATTAGTTACACTAATTGTGACATACAACAGCATAACTCCTGAGTACGGGAATATGTCTTAATTCCTAACTAGATGAATTAACCTCAAGCTCTACTTATCAGCATGGGTTACATTTACTTTATAGCTATCGCTTACACTAGCTTTATTTACATTGCTCCACATATTATATCAGTTGTGTCAACCACTGTTTGGAAATCTACGGTACTTATCAACATTCAAGGCCTTATAATAAATGCTCACACAAGCACTCACTAGCTGCGTCATTGCCCCAAGCGCAAAGATAATGGCCGGAATTCCTTATGCACTGGGGTGGATAATGACCAGAATTCCTGTTTCTCAGAAAATCTGGAGGCAGCTCTCTCTCCACCATTTGATCCTTATTCATCCAGTAGTAATTATGGATCGAATGAAAGCTCTGATTTGTGGGTCATTAAGAGGGAACGAGCCTGCTGACTATCCATCATGAAGATAATGTCCATTAACATCAGGGGCTTGGAGAAGGCCCCAAAAAGGAGGGTCGTATTCAACATAATTAATTCAAAAAAGCCCTCCATGATTTTATTCCAAGAAACAATGCTCGAGAAAGAAAACCAGGGATCTTCTCTCTAAATTATGTCCATCATGGGAGATTGTGGGACTAGTGCCCCTGGGATTTCAGGAGGTCTGACTCTAGCTGCAATGTGGGACCCAAATTTCTTTATCCTGCATGCCTATAAATCTATTGCTGGGATCATCCCGTCTAGACATTTGCGGGGTTCCAAATCCAGGCTCTGTATTGTTAACATATATGGTCCATATGGCAACCAAAAATCATTCTGGGAGAATCTAGACTCCAGTGGCATTCTGGACATGAGTTCCCTCATTCTGGCTGGGGATATGAATTTTTCAATGAACGACCCAGAAATATGGGGACAGAAAGGCCAATCAGATCCATTAGCTGCATTTTTCAGCAACTTATTCAACAACAAACTTCTTAAGGATATCGTCCCCTGCACTCTGTGCCCCTCCTGGAGAAATGGCAGGGCTGACTTGGAAGGCATAGCAAAAAGACTGGACCGATTTATGGTCCACTCATCCATATATGAAAACATGTATATTCTTCACTCCTGGAACTTCTCGAATATCTCAGATCACGAAGCCATCTTTCTGGAATGGCCAGAGTCTCATGAGGTAGCGGCCTACCCCTTCAAATTCAACCATATGTGGCTGAAAGATGAGGCCCTTATTAATTTGGTAAAGGAATTGTGGTCACAACTCATGGAGGTCTGCCCCAATAACAACATGGAGAAATTTCCTTTGAGCTTAACAGGTTAAAGGCAGTCGTCCGATCTCGGATTACTAAGAGGAAAGAGGACTTATCTAGAGTTGAAATCCATTGAACACAAGACTGAAGCTCGGTCAGATCTAACTGCCCCAGATTTTTTCGCAGAGCATACAAAAAAGGCTATATTAGATCTCTCGGCAAAAAAAAGATAAAATTCTGAAATTCCAGGAAGGTCAATGGCAGTTGAAAAGTAGGTTGGCATGGGTGGCAGATGGAGACAGGAATACCCATTTTTTTCACAGCGTGGCAACGAAAAAAAACAAGCTAACACCATTTGCAGATTAAGGGCAAAGGGAACAACCTGCTAACATCCCTGTCAGACATTCAGAAAGAGGCGGTGCGCTATTTTAGATCTCAATATACAGCTGCTGAAAAAAATAATGCTGGAAAACAAATGGAATTCGCCAATCTTTTCCCCAAAATGGTTAATGAGGAGGAAGCTGAACTCATGGACAGACCAATTTCATCGAAGCAACTTAAGAGAGTTCTAAGCTCAATGGTGAAGCACAAAAGTCCCGGACCTGACGGATGGGCGATTGAATTTTTCTCATTCTTCTATGATATTAAGGAGCCAGATCTTCTGGGTATGGCAGAAGAAGCTCATCGGACGGGATACATCACAGGTGCACTCAACTCAACATTCATTTCTCTTATCCCTAAGAATCCTAATTCCTCCTCTTTTGATGAATTTAGACCAGTGAAACATGAATCTCTGATCACTCGTGATTAATCCCGAGTCAAACTCTGCTCTTCCCTCAAACGATCTGATTCAACTCTGGGCGAGTCAAACTTGCGTTGACCGAGTTTGACTCGCGACTCACCGATTAATTGCAATTTAGGCGACTGAGGCGATTTTCAGCCCTCAACTCAATGAGCACGGGTTTTAACTTTTAAGGTTCCCGCATTTTTCATTGTGTGGCTTAGTTATGTTAAAAATTAAACGTCGGTTTGTAACTTACTTCTCACTACTCAGGCCCGCAACTCATACGTCAAGAAGGTAATAGAGTCGTAGTGTAATAGAGGCATAGTGTGCAGTGTGCTCCAGTGTAGCTTTAGCGTGTGCTCTGTCAGAGATTTCAGTAGCAAACCATTATCGTATCATTTCAGCTGCAATCAAGAGATTTCAGTTACTGTGTTTTTACTGATTAGTATGCAGTATTTTATAAACTTTTAGAAGCAAATGCTTCTGGTTCTATGTAGTCACTAGTTAGGAATTAGGACTTAGTACTTTGGATCATGTTTCGACTCATATCATATATGATATACTTATTCATTCATGATATTTGGGACATCTATTGATATTATGCATTGATTGGAGTCTAGACATGGCTTTGTTGAATAAATATCAATAAAAAATGTTTTTTTTCCAATATGTGTATATCTTTATTTATTGAAATCATTGATTTTTCCCCGATCCGATTAAAACTCTTCGCACTTTTGCCTCGCTGATTTATTGCCGATTCTGAGTCTGGTAACATTGATTCAAACCAATTTCCTTATGTAACTCTGTCTACAAGTTAACGTCCAAACTGCTAGCTAATCGCATGAAGAAGATCAAATCATATAACCCTGGAATAGTTTGGTTTTCTACCAAATAGACAAATCCAAGATGTTGTGGCAATTACGCAGGAGTGCTTACACTCTATTAAGACTCGCCGGGCACAGGATTGCCTGTTGAAAATTGATCTAATTAAAGCCTATGATCAGATTGACTAGGAGCTTCTGAGATTGATCTTGCACAAAGTAGGATTTGCACACAATCATATAGAATGGATAATGGCTCACATCCCTTCGGCTAATCTGGCAATCTTGACAAATGGCAAGCCATCTGCTTTTTTTCAAATCTCCAGGGGTCTAAGACAGGGATGTGCATTATCATCGTTATTGTTCATTCTGGTCATCATTGGTTTTAGCAAAGGGATTAAGGCGGCATCTAAATCTGGATTGATCGCTGGATGCAGGGTTACTAGTAACATTTAATACAACGCATCTTTTGTTTGTAGACGACGTGCTTTGCTTTGGCAGTGTCGTCATGTCGGAATGGAGGTTACTCTTTCAGATCCTGTCCAATTTTGGGAAAGCTTCAGGTTTGGTAATGAACAAAGAAAATCTGAATTGATTTTTGACAGGGAGGATGAGGAGAATACATCGAAAATTGCTCGTCTATTCGGAGTTAGAGCGCGCCCAATGGAGGATGGATTTCAGTACCTGATCTTTAACCTTAAGCCAAATAAGTATGTGATTTCTGATTTGCAGCAATGGGAGCACAAGTGGGGCTTACTATCGGCGGTAGACTAATGATGATAAAATTTGTCCTTCAAGGCATCCCAATCTACTGAATGCACCTTTTCCTCCTCCCTGAGGCTTTTATACAAAAAATCTACGCCATCATCACTAGATTCTTATGGTCTGGTGTTGGTTATCGCATGAAAATACACTTAGCCAGTTTGGACAAAATCTCTAGAGGTGAAGTTGATGGTGGATGGGGTATTAGAAATACAATGTCCTTTAATCTAGCATTGCTGACCAAGAACCTCTGGAGAGTCTTCAATGGCAGGGGTATCTGGAATTTGATAATCAAACAAAAATACCTTAACAACTTGGCCCTGGAGGATTGGATGCAATTGGGAGCTCCTAAAAAATGTAATGGATCGTATGTTTGGAGAAGCCTACTGAAAGTTAAGCCGTGGATGTGTGGTAATCTCAAATGGGATGTCAGCAGGGGTGGCAGGGTGGCTATTGGACTGGATGCTATAAAATGAGTGGTGAGTGATCATTCCCCTTCGCCGGACCTACTGCATTTCTTCCATGGTTCTGGTTGTTCATTTCTTATGCATATTGGCATACCCAGCCTATCCCCTCTAGCTTCTCCATCCTGACCGAGTTCCTCGTACCTCAACATTTCGGCTTCTCACGTATGGGAGTTGGAGCCATATAGAATCGAACTCTGCCAAGCCGGTATCCAGTTATCGGAAAACTCTGATCGGCTCACATGGGGTGGCATGGTATTGGATGGCAAAATTTCAGTGAAGGATATATATGCCTACATCACGCAGGATCTAAGGTCAGTGACTTGGTTTTCATGGCTGTCTAAACAGTGTAAACAGGCCGCTCCTCTAGAACTGAAATGTTTTTTATGGCTTGTTCTCCACAACAGAATTCTCACCTGGGAGAATCTGTACAAAAGGGGATTTCAGGGTCCTGGTATTTGTCCTATGTGCGGGAATGCAAGTGAAGAGACATTGCACCTTTACCTATCATGCCACTTTGCAAGAGAGATCTGGTTCTTGGTACTGCACCATTTTAATATCAATATAGCGATGGACTACTACTCTATCAAAGTTTGCCTCACAATTGGATGTCGCAGCTGAAGGAATTCCGTATGCTTCCTCTATAAATCTTATGGGGTATTTGGCAAAGCAAGAATGCATGCACTTTCTAGCATTCTATATCTAACACCCACAACACTAGCCTCAAGATCCTGGCTTACTATCTTGAGATTGGGCCTTGTGGGCAGAAATCCTACAGAAGAAGCTGTGTATACAAAGAGATAGTTTTTTCAGCTCCGGTGGGGTTTTTGAATGCAGCTTCCAAGGAGGGAGAATGTGAATGCGGTGCCTATATTGTGTTAAAACTGGGACTATCCTATCATTTCTGCTGGTCCAGGGGATTTGGCTCCAATAGCAGGACAGAATTGGTGGCTTTGTGGGGGGTCCTGAGGTGTGGTTCCTGGCTGGCCATCGAAGAGATAGACATCTATGGAGACTCTAGATCTGTCATAGAGTGGGCTCAGGGCAAGTCTTCCTTCAGAGCTCCCATTCACTCAAATTGGATGTGGTTTATTCACTCTCTTATGGCTTTCTTTTAATCTCATCTCCGTCTTACACATCTTTAGAGAACAGAATGGGGAGGCTGATCTCCTATCCAAAAGAGGAAGCTCTGTTTTGCATGGTGCAGTCAATTATAAGATTTTGGATAATGGAATGTCTGCAGTGCAGGGATTTTTTTATCTATAATGTATGGCTGTCTTCTTGTGGTATTTTGTGCAGGTCTCGCGGGCCCTGCTTTTGCAGGCTTCTCTCACACATTCAGAGTCAAGGTTTTGCATATCGACTGCTTAGAAGTACATCTCAAGGCTTTCTTGATCATATTCTCTCTGTTTCGGTTTGGAGGGCCTGTTCTTCCCTTGCCTCATGCGATTTGTAACGATGTGTTAACTTCTCAAAAGGTTTTTTGGCTATATGGGACTATCTAACGAATGCATGTATTTCAGAACGAGGAGCTAATGTAACTGCATTTATATTAATAAAAGACAATTGTCTTTTTCTTCTGAAAAAAGAACTCCTTTTACCATGGGTTTGAAGTGATTACATTGCTAGCATTAGATGCTACAAGACAAGGGCACATTTTTTATAATAAATTATGTATCCCTGTTTATTTCAGCCATCATGATTATAATCAACTTAACATTTCCATTTCCATTCTCTAATTATATATCTTTATTCTATTTTTGACAGCTTCCTGTTATATGCACAACACCCGTCTCTTAATCCAGGCGTAACAATTAACTTGGAAACATTCAGCTAAGAAGTTGTGGGTGAGAGAGAATTATATTCTGGAAGTCATCCAGGACATGCACTTCAAAGGAAGCCCCAACTGCAAGAATAAACCAGTTGCGCAAGCAAGACAGCCCATGAGGGGCAAAACATGTCTTTAGAAGATTGAACCTTGGTGGGAGAATATCACCACCCCTGCGTAACCATCAAACCAAGATCCCATTGACAACTCATTGAATATAAATGAGCATCACAGTTAGAATATTATCTACTTTCACTATCACATGAAAAGCTCAAAGCATAGCACAACACCTTGCAAAGTAGAGATATAAATGTAAATGAAAAGTGCATACATCATCAATAAGGGTACCAACTAAAAGAGTCAAATCCTACAACTAATATTTTCAACTAGCTATATATCTTTCAGGACACAATTAGGAATTCACTAATTATTATGCAGATAGTAGCTAAATCCATCGGCATTAAGGACCTTGTTTCTCAGATTCTACTATTGTTTGATTTTTTATTTACAAAATTTGTCATTGAACTGTCAATTGTCTAGAGATCTGCATTTTCTTTACAGTTTTCTACACAAATTCCATATTGTGTGTGAATCACATGGTGCAACAAAAAGAATATAGAGAGCAGAATACTATCTTCCCTAGTGAATATGATTTGGTTGAGACATGCTACCTCCAACAATGATAACTTTGTTCATATGACAGACACAAGTTAGTTCACCCATCCCACACTAGAAGATATTGTATCACAGACATTTATGCCAGGCACCAAATAGTCAAGATATCCTTCAGAGACTTGATCATGGGAAAAAGCAGTATATAATAATGGACACAACTTACATGCAGACAATCAAGAGCAGGTTCAACGAGCTTTGGATTCTTTGTCTCAAATGCAAGCCTGAGTGGTTGAAGGACAAGCTCTGCCTCTGGACCTTCTAATGTATGACCAGCAGTCGAAAGTGTTGCTGAAATTGCTTCACTTGTACTCAACTTTTGGGTCCAGTGATCCTGTCTAGTAACAGAGGACGAGCTTGATTGAGAAGCTGTGGTATCTGCTTCCTCTTGTGTTGCATTTTCTCCATCCTTTGTATACAATCTGCGAGAAGCATACAAAAAGTTGATACATTCGTCAATTAAAATAAGAACCATTGTTCTCATGTGTTAGGACTTAAATTTTAAAGTTCAAAATTACACTACCACATTATTCCCATCTAGAATTATTGAGCATATCATGCAGTTACTCACATTCAAAAATGACAAGTTACAGAATTACTATAAAAAAGGAGACAGCAGTATCAAGTAGCAACTAACATTGGAATGGTGGATCCCAAGTATGGCACAAGGATACGACCTTGTTAGAAACACAGTTAAAGAACTAGGATTAAATGGTATATGGCAACATAAATACTGGAGATCAGCACAGCTGCATTTGGAACAGTGGCAGCTACAATCAAACCTAAATCAGTTTTCAGTTAAATCTCTAGCTGCACCTTTCGACCATGTCATTCATTCTAAATTGCCATGTATGGAGACATAATTAGAAGTTAGAACTCCCTTCTTGGAATAAGGGCTAAACAGTTCAACAGCAATGTTCATACATAACTGCCGCAAACTTACCATAGAGGATTAAGCCTTGTCAAACCTAGCATACTGCCAGTATTATTATTGAATACAACCCTTCTGATTCAAAAACGTTGCCAGTAGGCTAGTTGCATGGCCCATAATTAAGTCAAGCCATAGTTTGTTTAACCCAATGTAATCACCTCAAAGTGTGGAAGTATATAACAAAATAATTTAAGCAGAAATGGAAACCTTAACAGTAGTCTCTTTGGATTCTTTGATAAGCTAAATTCTGTCCAAAGTAGAAAAACAACACAAAAAAAACACCTAGTTAGCAAAACATTAAAAATATATCCCTTGTATGTGCTTGTAGATCGCATAATATTTACAAAAGATTGAAAAAAATAGAGTTTCATTGTCCCCATGTTCCTGTTATTACATCATGGTCATATTTTCACCTTTTGGGGAGCCAAAGTCCACTTTTCTGTCTTGTATATAAACTGGCACTTATTAGCTGAGACTACTTGTTTAATCTGTTCCTTGCAAGAGAATTTCACCTAACCGTTTACCCAGGTGCAATTCACCATCATGTCCACATCTGAACTAGTACAAGCACCTCTTATTTCCACCATCAATTTCTCTCCTGGCTAGGAGATAAAAATTCTAAAATTGAGCCTTTGCTGAAAATCAAGTATAAATTTACAGGCACAAGAATGTAAAATCAAAAGAGACGGCCTAGTCTCTCCCATATTTAAATTTCCTTCCAAATCTATGAAAATCACAAATAGAAACATTAAATAAAATATCTCAAAAAACAGTCACAAAAACAGGGATGTATGATATGAAAATAATGAAAGCGAAGAATCCTAGCCAGGCTTATATACCATCGGCTGCTTGATTTATGACCATAGGTATATGTTCCTCTTGTTGTGCGCACCAAAAGGCTCGACATTTCACTATTTGTGGCATTTTCTCTTACACCAGCAGGACTATTACTAGCACCATTGTTTGCCCTTACTGTCTGATGTTGGGCAAATTTGGTATTGTGATCTACCCAGTTTTGGGCTTGTTAGTGGTGAATACTTAGCAGCCTGCTTTTCTCATTTAAAATGCCCATGACGTACATTATTCTTTTATATTAATATTCAAAGCAAGCATTCCATTTATAACACAAAACTATGAGTACTCCTTTTCCTCAAATGAGCATGTCAGCAACTAAATCCTTTCAAAATACATTCAATCATCTCTTGGTGTCAATTGCAAAGGTCCACATTAGACAGATAAGCAAGTAAATCATTTTTTTAATTCTAAATTTTAGAAAAGGCTGTATACTACTATAATGTTTTTATTTCTGAATTTTACGTCTACCCTATAGATTAAATAAAGCATATTTTTTTCATAATTGAACAAAAATGGATTATAAAATGTTATATTGCACGCTGTGACAGTGATATTATAGAAAACAATTCATTGATACAACTTTATAACATAATTCACATCTTCTAAACTTAAGAATTGAACACATGCCTAAATATTAATATCCTACATTTGAAATATGAAATGATAACCTGAAGCAAAATTTTGTGCACCATATTTATTAGAACATAAGATATTATTACAAAAAAGGTGGAGGCAGTAGAACCTTCAAGTTGGTACCAAAGCAGGCCATTTCACTTTTGCTGTGCATTATCACAAAAGATAAGGGAAAAAATAGGGTTGCAACTTGCAATATATAGAGCATTTTCAGCAAAATATTCAAAAACCAACTGCAAATCTAGATTCAACTCCAAAAAAATACATCGTTCCAAGAAAAATCAACCAAATCGGAGGTTGGATAAGAAGGAAATCAAAATTTCACAAACCACTATTTTAGTTGTGCTGCTGCTATTGAAAATAGGGTCTCACCAAATGTTTTATGTAACTTTTCTAGTAGAATCCTCGAAAAACAAACTGCAGATCCAGATTCTACTCCAAAAACTGCAGATTGAATATCCTTTAACTTTTAGGATTCTTCTGCTACATCGGTGGCTATTAAATCTAGTTTCTCAACTACTTATCGGAAGATCTTAGGATTGGTTTAGCCACTGCTAAATTCACCTTCTTAGTCTTTTATTTATCCTTGCACATATAAAGAATAAGTCGTGATAATTTTCCCCAAATGGGGTGACAAGGAGGAGAGTGAAGGAAAGTGAGTTGTGTCAGTACTAGGGGACATGAAGAGCAATGGGAGCAGGGTGTTACATGCAGAGAATAAGGGTGAGGATTTGGAAGAGCTTTGAGCCATTATATCTCAACGGTTCCATTTGATTCTTGATTTCCACCAACCCTGCCAAGGACAATGCAAAAAGATGCACATCATAGCCACCAAAGGTTCCAGCATAGCAACATTGATGAAGGATTTGGAGAAGATTATATGAACCTGCTGGGAAAGTTACTAATCATTTTGCCAAGCATAAAGTGCAAAAGCAAGGCTCTGTTGCGCATGAATTCTGGTCTCATCCCACCCATCAATAAGTTTGGACCCAGTACTCTAAATTCAGATCCTACTCCACTAGCCAATCAGGCTCAAGCTTATGTGCAAGCTTGGGAAGACATGAAAATATGATGTGTAGAAAATTAATGATCTGCACCCTAACCCCAGTTTACAATTTTGTCACGCTGATATAAACTTCAGAATGCATTATTTGTAAACATTCAAAGAGTAATTCTACTATTTAACACATTTCCTATCAGCTGTAATTAATGCTAAATTTATGAAAGCATTCAAGCATGAGAGACATTTATTTTTGGTAAAGGTGACCCCAGAAAAACCCCACAGCCTTTTGGGAAAAACCGGTCTTCAAAGGATGATTTTATTGCTTGAGAAATTAGTCTAAGTACATAAAAATTAACCACAGTATTTATCTCCCTTTAGCTGAAGCATTAAATGCAAATCTGGAAATTTGTGCCCACTGATAATTTTCAGATTTTACAAATTTTGTTGCCCAGAATTTTCTGCACTTTTCCACAGCTCAGCTCCTCAACTTTTGTGCAAGAATCTGCCTCAAAATCTGTGCTAAAACAGCCTCCATTTCTGTGCCTGAAACAGCCTCCAAATCTGTGCAAATACAGCCTCAAAATCTGTGCAAAAAAGGCTGACTATATCTCCTAGAAATTCTTGCCAAACAGCAGCTGGAAACCTCCTCGATTTTCGTGCTGCCTGGAGCAGACGTCCCAAAATTTATGCCTCGAATTTCGAGCCTGTTCTGAACTGATTCCTCCTCTAAATGTGTGCTCAGAACCTCCTTGAAAATCGTGCCCAACTCCTCAAGTTTCAAGTTGCTGTCCTTCAAACTTCATGCTGCATCCTCCTTGAAATGTGTGCATCAGTTTGTACAGCTTCCCCCTTGGGATTCGAGCCTATGGTTGCCTCCCTCCTAGAGTCCTACCAAATCGAACTCTTCTTCTCTTGCAGCTAATTCTCTTTGAAGATCTCCTTTCCTTTTTTCCTCTTCTTCTCTCAAGTGTGAAGTGAGGAATGAGCCTCCCTTTTCTCCTTTTGTCTTTTGGAAAAGATTGAATCCCTAACCCTAGGATTCAATGGTTGAGATTTAGTCTCCAAATCTCAAGATGTGTGGTTGAGATCTCTTTTCCCAAATGAACCCACTCATACATATGTTTCACTTTTATGTCATCATACCATCATCCCATTAATTCGACAAGATTGGAATTCTTGATGAAACACTTGCTTTTCCTCATAATCGGTGAACCTTTCAATGAAGATTCCATCAGAGAATCTTGAGGATCTTAAAGTATTCCCATCATCAGATGTTTCCTTTTGACAGATGTATGATGAACCTTGTACTAGATGACCTTGCCACTTATGTTCCCAATGAGATTCCCAAGACCTATATCCTTGACTTCCAATCCCTCTTTCGTGCTTCTTTATGATGATGTCCCGAGCTCTTGCCTTCAATGATACTATAATGCCTTGATGCATCCCATTTAGTGAATCGTGCTAGCCATATCTTACAACAAAAGACTTAGGAATTTGAGAACAACTTAGGTGAGGAAGACTATCCCAGTAATAGAGATCTCTTACTTCCTCTTTCTTGGACGACTTCTTTTCAGCTTCCTCTACTTTGGCGATTTGGGCTTCTTGTCTTCCTCTTTTGTTGTCCTTAACTTTAGGACAATCCCTTTTGTAGTGCCCACCCATAGCATTGAATCTTAGACACGTCCCTTTTCTTTTTCCAAGAACCAGACTTTCCAAATTTTCCTTTACATGCCAAGTGCATTACAAAATACATTTACAACCACTCATGGGTATTGAACCTAATGAGGAAACACACTAGGGGCAAAGAGCTTGTCAGGCCTGCAATTACGAGATTTGCAACTCACTTCCTCACATTGCAATGTCTCAATGGTCAACATAAAAACTTGCAGAAAATGTTTTCCTCTGAAGAATGGTCTGAATCTCGGTGGGCTCATAGACCAGATGGAAAAGACACCAAAAAGAAAGTGTTAGACACTTATTTTTGGAAAAGGTCTCTAGAGCTTGTGAAAATTACCGAGCCCCTTGTTAAGGTGCTAAGGTTGGTGGATGGGGAAAGATTGGCCATGGGCTACATTTATGAAGCTATGGATCAGGCAAAGGAGCAAATACGGGCAGCTTACAAGGACAGGTTAGCTAAATATGGCCATATATGGGGGATCATTGATAACAGATGGAACAATCAACTCCATCGTCCTATACATGCAGCTGGGTATTTTTTGAACCCAAGGTATCACTATAAAAGTCGGCTAGGAGATCTGCATGATGGGAAGGTCAGAGCTGGATTGATTGATTGCTTGGAGTGCATGGTCCCTAGCCATGTAGACCAGTTGGAAATACATAGACAGCTTACTGTTTTCAATATGGCAAGTGGTACTTTTGGAAAAAACTTGGCAAAGATGGCAAGAGTTGTGGACCAACCAGGTAAGCAATTCCAATTTCCATTTTGTTTTTCTTCTCAAGTTAACATTGTTTACGTTCTTTACAATTCAAATTATAAACTAAGTTACTAATTAATGTCTTTTTCTTTGCAGCACATTGGTGGGAGTCATTTGGTGGCCAGTGTCCTCAATTGCAAAGGTTTGCAATTAGAGTCCTCGGTCAAACTCGCAGTGCTTCAGGTTGTGAGCGCAATTGGTCTGTTTTTGAGCGCATACACAGGAAGAAGAGAAACCGTTTGGAACAAAAATGGTTAAATGATCTTGTTTTTGTGCAATACAACCTTCGACTGAGGAGGAACCAAATGATGAGCAAATCACCTGATCTAGATCCCATTGTGTTGGACGATATTGATCCAACATCAAAATGGGTGGAGGAGACTGAAGATCCTGTGTTTGAGGCTAATTTTGATATCGACATGGCTTTAGCGGGGGATGAAGCAGATTATGTGGCGGCATCAGAACCAGGATCAGTAGCAGCATCAAGGAAAGGCAAAGAACCAATGGAAGGCACTAGTCGTGCAGGTCGACAAACTCGTGCTTCCATTAGGTCCACTTTTATTGTCATTGGTGGCATTGATACTAAGGTTGCAGATCAGGCTGAGGCATCCTCAAACTCTGAACTAGATGATGTCTATGTAGCTCCTGATGATGATCCTGTGTCTAGTAGTGGTGATGAACTTGATGATTGATCATGTGTACATTGTAGACTTGTAGTAGGCCAATGGCCTCAGCTTGCAGCATTGTTTTTTGACTTTATAGGCCATTTAGAGCCTCATTTCTTATGTATTTTGCTATTTTGTCGATGATATGTATTGTACTCAGTGCCATTTTGATATATTCACCTTTACATGGTATATAAATGAGCAAACTTTGCATATTTTGTCTCTATTGGCTTGGAATCATGGTTTTACATCTTAAAAATAGTTTTGTTTCATTAAAAATTGATTATTTAATGTATTTTTTTAAAACCGGTTCGTTTAGACCAAACCAGTCCCGGTTAGACCGGTTCCGGTCGGTAAACCGGTTCATTAGGTGGACCGGTCCGGTCACCGGTTCCCGTTTTAAAAACATTGAATGAGATGACTTCTCCAGTAGTGCTTATGGAATATAACTCTACCAGTTTGTCATAGATTTCTTTTGAAGTTTCGAGTTTAGATAGATATGGGATAAGGGGATACTTGATTGATTCTATGAGAATCCTTTGAGCCCTAACTTCCCCTTTCATATACTTGGCAAGAGCTTGAGCATCTTCCTCTCCTGGTTTTGTGATAGATCCTTTGACATGTTCCATCACCTCATTTTCAATGAGATTCAGATTTGTCCTTTTCTTCCATGCAAGATAGTTTGAAGCCCCAACCAATTTGTTGTTTTCCTTGCAAAAAGACATTTTGACATATTCAGATGTGGACATAAATATACTTACTTGATAGGATGCTCCTTCTTCTTGCTACTTTCTTGATGTTGATGATGATATAGAGGATAGAAAACTTCTCCTTGATGAAGGTAGTTTTCTTCAAGAATGATCCTTGATCCCACAGAGAGTGAGATGACACCGCCTTTTGATCTAGCTTCCTTTGGATGAATAGTCTTCAAAACACTTTAACTTGAGTAGATGTAGGGTTTTGGCCTTCTCCCTCTTGATGATGATCCCAATACTTCTTTGTAGACTTCTTTGATCTAGGGTTATGATGCTTCCTTTGACTTCAAGATGATCTTTGCTTTGATGCCTTCCTTGAAATTTGATCCTTGAGTTTCCCTTAATAAGATGCCCTTCCTTTACTTAGTTACCTTAGCTCTGATTCCATGTTGAGAAATCTAGGACATAGTAATTATGTGATTTCTCTTCTATTAGTAACTGCTTGTGAGTACTTTTTACTTCTTTAGATTAGGATCTTCTTTTACATAGGTTATCAGTGTTCTTCTTCATCAAACAGCTACCAATGCATAAACCATAAAGAGACAAGAGACACAAAATGTAAGTTATTCGCCAAGGCCAAAACCTCTCCCACTTGAGAGGAAAACCTGCACAAATTCTTCTTCTTACAGAGACTTCAATTGACGAATACCAAGACCAAGACCCTTGACCTTTTTGACATTCCAAGGCCAAGACACAAATCCTCCTTGATGAGATTCTTCCCGCAATGATCAAACCTCTGCTTCTTCGCCCTTCTTGGCTCATCTTAGAATTTCGGTCCCTTGGTTTAGCACTGCACTCCTTTGTTCTAGTTCAGAAACCCTTAGCACATTAGCTTTGACCAACTGTTAACTTATATCTTCTCCACTCTAGAAGGAGACTTCTTCCTTTTAACTCGGCTCTCTTTTACTTGTCCTTCACTCAACTTGATTACCTTTTGATACTTGCAACCTTCTCGACCTCCTTGTTGCAATAGACAGATATGTACCTTCGCGTGTGTGGAGATCCTTAGCCCAAAACAAACCCAAAAAAATGTTGGAACACTTCGTAACTTCTTCCTCTCTCGTCGTTGGTTCTTAGGCTCCTTCTTTGTCACCTTCACACTGCTTAACTTTAGACCTGTTGTACCTCGCACTTTAGACTATGATGTCTGAAAATTTGCCTCTAAAATGATGTCGAGCACTCCTATTTATAGTGATTGGAGCCTATAATAAGCCGACTTGACTTGGGTGTGAGCCGACATGTCACTTGAGGAAATTATTTAATCCATTTTGAAGCCGACATGAAAGAGTTGTTTGTGCTTGGTCTTGGAGGGCTTACGAACTAATTTAATGACTCATACACAATGTAACATACCCAAGAAGGGTCCTTCATACATGACATAGACTTAATTTGAGTTTTATGACTAGATGACAAATCCTAAAGGCTCATAATGGGAGCCATCACTAAAATAAAATTCCTTGCTCATGAAACCCATGAGACAAGCATTACAATAATAATTTTATTTTTATTTTTTTCATCAATTACATAAAATCACAATTACACATGTCATTATGGAGACCGAACCTAGTTACATTTTCAATAGTTCTTGTATCCAAAATCCCCACGGATATACCCACAGGCTGTCCCAACCACCTGTATGACTCCCCCTGCTGAATCCCAAGTACTACAGTTGCATCCAAAGTCACTCCCTCTGAATATAGAAGCACATGTCCATCCTGAAACAAAACTCTATATCCAGCTGCCAGCATCCTCCAAGGTTTATACCGCGCAGTGTTTTAAAAACCGGCCGATCTGAACCGGTAACCGGTCAAACCGGCCAGTGAGCAAGCCCATTGGGTAAAAACAGCTTAAAAACCCAGTTTACTTCCTCATTTCACCATTTTTTTGCCCTAACCAGCCAATTTAGGACGGAACCAGCCGGTTTGTGGTCAAACCAGCGGGTTTTGTCCTAAACTGGCCGGTTTTGTCCTAAACCAGCCGATTTTGTCCTAAGCCGGCTGGTTTATTGCCAGGGCAACTATAACCCCCACAAAATACATTTTTGTGAGTTTTGAAGCTGTTTGGAGGAAAATTTGGGGTTGTTTTCCTCCAAAAATATTCCCTCCAAGAAAAACATGCCTACCCTCGCATTTTCCCGACACATCTCAACCCTAACAATGTTGGCAATTAATGGTAATGTTAAATTCTTAAAGTAAAAGTGACATTTCCTTTAATTTTCATTTTCATCCTCTTACTTCAATTTTTAACATTACCATGAAATGACTTAGGATGTTTGAGAGTGGTTTCGACCTCATTGGATTTCATATGGAGAAACTAGAATTTTAGATTTCACTCAAAATTCAGCAGACCTGATGGTTTTCAGGATTTCATGGTTTGGGCATTTGCAATGTTTCCATTTGATTCTATCATGCGTGAGGGTATGAGATTGGCATTTGATCAAGAGCATGAAGCCCTTTAAGAACTTTGATCGTGATGGCATTGATTGTTGAACTTTGTTGATGTTGGTGGTACTGATTGTTGAACTCCTCTACCATGGCCTTAACAAGAATGCACCCTTCACTCAAAGGAAAACAACTGGTTAGGCATGCTAATCTTTTTCTACCACATTATAAGATTGAGGAGATGAACCCTTCACTCAAACTAAAATCATTGGCTAGGCATGTTAAACCTTTTCAATTTCTATCATGTTATAAGGTTGAGCAATCCAAGTCTGAAGACTTTGAGCTAGTTGATGTTCATGTATCTCTTGTTGATGATGTTTATGTATTTCTAATAGCATTGAATCAATGATGAGTTTCATGAGTGACCCATGTTGGTCAGTGATTTGTAGTTTTGATGTCTATTTTTTGCTACTATTGCTAAAGTTGTAGAGGAGTTTTAGGAGTCCTCAAACTCGGAGGCATATTATTTATGTAGCTCATGTTGATGATCTCTTGTCTAGCAGTGGTGATGAGTTTGATCACGATGAGGAGTGATCATGTTGTTGATCATTGATATGTAGACTTGTAGTAGTTCAGTGACCCCATAGCTTAGAGCATTGTTGTCGAACTCTAGAGGCCATTTAGAGCCTCATTGATTATGTATTTTGTTGCGGATATGTATTTCACTCGATGCCATTTTGATATATTCACCTTTACATGGTATATCGATGGTAAAATCTTGCATATTTTGTTTCTATTAGCTTGGAATCATGGTCTTAAATATTAAATATAGTTTTTTTCATTTAAAATTAATTATTTATGTATTTTTTAAACCAGTTCATTTAGACCTGACCAATCCCGGTTCGAAACCCGGTTCATTAGGTGAACCGGTTCGGTCACCAGTTCCAGTTTTTAAAACATTGATACCGAGAGCATGTGTACTATCAACCCTGGAACAAACAACATCACTGTCCCCTCCAAAAATCCTCATTACTCTCACTGGAATCTAACACATACAACCCCCTTCATTGCATGCATGGTACTAGTCCCACTAAACGCACTGCAGTCTAAGCCCATCTCTGAAATATTGCGGAACACTAACCTCATTCTTGTGATGTGACTGGATGTTCTACTATCCACTAGCCATAACCCACTATCCTCATACACAATAGTACTATAATCTGAAGTACAAGCAACAAAAGAAAATATTTTCTCAAATTTCTCTAAAAAGTCATCAATCTTAGTTAATGTTGATGCAACCACCTGATCCCCCTTCTTCTTTTATGGACACTAGCTCGCATAGTGACCAGTCTTGTGACATGCAAAGCACTTTGCTCATGTCCTTCACAGAAGCAGATCCCCCACTTCCCTTTACTTTTTCCCTTTACAGCAAGAGCAAAATTCTCCTCATTATCCCCACCATCATGTTGGCCTACAATTTTGGAACGCCTCCTTGTCTCTTCCTATACGAAATCATCCCACAATCTATCCCAATTAGGAATATTTTCTCATGCATCGATCCCATCAACAAAGACATCCCATTTCGGAGGAAAGCCACTCAAGATTGATCTGAACAACTCTTCAGTATCAATAGTTTCCCCCGTTGTTGCCAAGTCATCTCTAATCTGAGTGATCCTGGTTAGGTATGATGCAACTATGTTAGTTTCAGACATCTTGGTGTTTATCAGTTTGTCCTTCAACACAGTCTTTTTGTTTTGGTTTGTACTCTAGTACAACCAATGTTTTAAAACTCCGACTCGGCCAAGGGTCGACTCCGACTCCGGCTCCGACTCGGTCGGCTCGATTTCAATGACTCGGTCGTTGTAAAAAATACATTAAATATTTATTTAAAAAAAAAAAAAAAAAAAAAAAAAAAAAAAAAAACATAATTTTAAAGATTTTCATTCATGTTTCCAAACACACAGCATTAGAATGTAGATAAAATACAACATATGATCAAAGTAGGCTCATGAATATATCCATTATATCAAAATGGCACCCAATGCACTGTCCAATACATACATGAAGATGATATAGAGATCAAAACAAAAACACATAACCAAGGAGGCTAGAAATGGTGTTATCCTCCAAAAATAGATTGTAAGTCATCAAGGAACTAATACATGGGTCCAAGAATGTTCCTCACTCCAAGAATGTCCCAAAGTGCATGTCTACATCTTCAAAAGGTGCATCCTCCACCATGATGTCATCTACGAGAGACCCTATGTCACCCTTTTCAAGCATGTAAGTGACATGGCACCCCTAAGGGTAAGCATTGGCATCAAAGAGTGATGTGCTCGCCCTCCTATGTCATCTCAATGATAGCCATCCTCATCTGTGCTTTGGAAGAAGGTACCATCCACCAAAACAGGGTCAAGGCGAGCCAGGGGGCATTTTTAGTCCATTTGGGCATATCATCAAATAGTCCAATGTCCAAGCTTTTAAGTTTAGTGTTTTAGCATTTGGAGGCTCATCAAGGGGTGTAGCATCACATGGAATCAAATCAAGGCTTGATGCTCATCTTTGGAGGGCCAAGGTTGGGGCCACAAAGTTAGGTTTGCTTTCAGAAAGGGGCAAAGAACCTATTGGAAGGTTTTGAAGAAGAATGAAGCTATCCCTTAAGGAATCTCTACTACATATGTGATACCACCTAAACAAACCTCTCAAGATCGAGCGAGATAAACTTATTTAGGGACAAAAAACCATTAAAATATCATAGTGAAAACTTTGGAGTCCCCAAAATGCAAAAAAATAAAATAAAAAATCAATGTTTTTTAGTTCACGAGCCACTGTCATCCAACCCGGCTGAGTAGGCTCGGACTCGGCCGAGCCGCCCGAGTTAATACCGAGCCGCCCGAATTGTTAGACAACTTAGTCGGCTCGGTAATAACCCGACTGGACGAACCGGTTCACTGGCTGAGTCGACCCGGTGAGGCCTTAACTCAGACCAACTCGGCCGAGTCGGTTCCGAGCCGACCGAATGTTAAAACACTGGGTACAACTTGGTTAAGGATGCCCACATCTCAAAGGAATTCTTCTTCCCTATCACATGAGGTATAATATGGTCTTAATGGAGTCCAGGATTATTCTCTTGGCCTTCACATTCGTCTTATTAAACTCATCCAATTGAGTATGATTTGTGGGAATTTGGACAGCCTTCTCCATGATGTCCCACAACTCCTACTCCTCAAATAACAGAACAATCCACTCCTTCCATGGGCTGAAATTTCCTGCCCCATCCAACCAATCCTCGTAACGTAACCCATTAATCATCTCAAACCCCACTGACCAACAATAATTTTTAATAATTAATTATTTGGCTAACCTGTTACCTCACTCAAGCCTGCAACCAAGTTGCCTGGAAACCCTACTATGATTTGATCTTCGTTTCTCTATAGTCGATGTTGAGATTCTCTGTACACAGTTTGCAGCTAACTATGGCAACTATGCACAATAACATCATGTCTAAGTGGTTGTTCCTCGATCATGTTGGTAGTTGTATCTCTACAAACACCCTCGTAGCATCTATTTGTTGTTCTACTACAGATTGCAGTGATTGTTCCCGTTGGTAGCTGAAACTAGCGCCCTTGTCCCCTTGCGCTCAATTCGACACTCTCCGCATGAACTTTCACGACTATGCCATTAGTCAATGTTTGTTGAGATTCTCTGTACACAGTTTGCAGCTAGCTATGGCAACTATGCACAATATCGTCATGTCTAAGTGGTTGTTCCTCGATCATGTTGGTAGTTGTATCTCTGCAAACACCCTCATAGCATCTATTTGTTGTTCTACTACAGATTGCAATGATTGTTCCCATTGGTAGCTGAAACTAGCGCCCTTGTCCCTTTGCGCTCAGTTCAACACTCTCCGCATGAACTTTCACGATTATGCCGTCAGTCGATGAGTTGGCTGCCAACTACCCCAGTAGTTGGCTAGCCCGACTGTTGGCCATAACCATAGACCCCCTTTTCCTTTTCTTATTTTTATTTTTTTCTTTTGAAAAAACAAAAATGGGACCCTCAGTTTCTTCTTTTCCCCTTTTATTTGAATCTTTTTACTTCTTTCGACTAAAAAACAATTCTCGCTTGTAAAAAAAAAATTCCTCTCGGCCCCTAAAAAAATTATCGTTCATATGATCCCAACAAACTTGGCTCCAACAATCCGATACAAACCAACACCTATAATTCCGAGATCGATTCAAAGTTGGGGCTCTGATACCATGTTAGACTTTCCCGAACCCAACACCTGTTATTCAGTTCACAGCAATTATTAACTGAATGAATACACGGCTAAGTTCCTAACCAAGATATTTAGCAGAAGCAAATATTACTCGATTTGAATCACATACACATAAACAAATTTATGCCCAATCAACAATTCATCATTAATAAATTAATCATAGAATGTACTTACGCTCTTGTCTTAGGATAATGGCCCAAATAAGAAAATACAAATTACAAAATTGATCACCAGCCTCTGCACTCTCTTGGACCCAACACACGCTCATTAAGAAGCCTCTCTCAATCTTGTACTATAATTGTGTCTCAACCTCAACACTTAGGCTCAATTTAGAACTTTCCTAAGCTAAGATTGACAGCCAAAATTAACTCGTCAAGTTAACTGAATATAAGTGACTTTACTTTAGTTAACTATCTTATCTTTAGCTTTCTCTACTTTAACTCAAGTACAAGTCATAAATTTAGTTTGCTTTACATGCACATCTCATCCATGTCAGATGCAACACATTCGCATGGATGCAACTCACTTGCACATCTCATCCATGTCACATGCAACACATTCGCATGCATGCAACTCACTTGCACACTCTGCATGTTGCATGCAAGCTTCTAAAGAGGCAAATCAAGGTCCTTCTAGTCAAGACACAAGACTAGAAGTACCTTTTGAGCTACAAAACTCAACATTACTATTTTGACTAGAGTTTCTTCAATCAATCAAACAAATAATATGACTACAACACATATTCATTCATTTAACAGATGATATCACTGAGTAGCATGGAGATGTTCAACAGCAATAAATATCTTTACTAAGAATATGACTTCCTCAATAACACAATAAGATGAGCCTGACTATCCATAAACAATAATTCACTAGAGTTGTAATTCAGTAAAACAGTATTCCAATAACATTGTCTGATTCTTTGTGCTATTGTACTATGCTAATCTATTATCTAATGTTGTTCTGATCTTACAGCAATAGAAAATTGTGTTGCCCTGGAAAATCTGGCAATGTAATTTTAGATAGGCCCTACGAAATAGCCGCAAACCCCTTTTTGAAGCCTTATCCACAAAGATGCCTTGGACTGCGTTGGTCACAGTGCCCAGACCATACCTCAAGGCGTCCTCTGCAACGAATTTTGTTCAAAGACCCTCACCGCAATTCAAACACAGTTTTATCATACAAGCAGTCTAGAGATGGGGTTGTTGATGCCCTCAGGATTTCGCTAAGACAGAACAAATGGTGAATTTCTATTCAATGTTCCTGGCTGCCTCAAAAAAGCCAAGCTATCATACCTGCAAACCGAAAATCAAAATACCTTTTGCTATCATATGTTGCTCTTGTAGAATATCCGCAGACCATCACTAATCCAAGATGGGCCTCGCCATAGAGATTTGGTGAATAATGGACCACAAAGTGTCACAGAAGAGACCTCTCTTCTTGGTAGAGTACTTGGGTTGTTATAGAATGCAAGTTAATCCCCCCTTCCCGACATTGTTTGTCCTCAAGCAATGGCATGTTTGGGTGCTGCAAAACCTTCCCTCCTATATTCAAGAAGGAGAACCTATCTTCATTGGACATCTTGAGTTTCCTGGAGACAATTATGATCAGACGGCACATGCAAATCACCATCATCTTCTATCATTATACTAATAGATTCCTTGAGCAGTGAAAATCCTAATATTTTGCAATTCCACCCTTCTTTCACTTGGTTACTATCTTCCCTTCCTCTCAAATTCAGTAAACCTTCATCCTTATCTGCTTTCTCCCAACGTTTATGAATGCCTTCACATGGATAGAGAAAATCAAGTTCAACAACTTGATCTGAGAACCCTGCATTCTGAGACATGACCATAACTCATCAACTCCTAGCAATTGTTATCGATGTGACATAAAATCCCTCCTTCCACATTTTTTTAATCCATTTGAAAGGAAAAGAATCGTTGGCTTTATAAGACTGTTGAGTATAAGGGTGTTCCCTTGTACATGACAACCAAAGAACTACCATTTATAGCACCAACAACGGCATTGATATAGTAAGTTTTTTCCCACTATACCATAAGGGGTCTAAAATCGTCATAGCCTCAACTAAAGTAAACAGAGATATATGATCCAAATCGATGATGCCAAAATGATTTCAACTCTCCTCCATTTATAGATTTTCTCATGGGGTTCACTCTAATATGAGGGGTTGCAAGTGCAACCCTCAATTTGGGCTTTTTGCCCCAAACAACCGAAAATTTACTCAATGTTGCCCCAAACATTGATAATTGGGTCTTTCCCCCTTTATCAAGACTATAGCCTATGGGGTTGGATAGGCTACTTAGTCCTCTCGTGAGTAATTAATCAATTGGGGAGATTACACTATCAAACCAGTTTGTTCCATAACATGCAACTAAGATCCCACAAAATGCAACTTTAAAAAAAAAACAATAAATTATGAGTTGTGCATACTAATATTCAATGCAATCATCCTTTTACTTATATTTTTAACGCTAACATTAATTGTTTCAGGATGTTTGAGAGTGGCCCCATCCTCATTGGATTTCATATGGAGAATGTGGAATTTTAGATCCCACTCAAAATCCATTAGACTTAACAATTTTCAAGATATGGTGATTGGGGGGATTGAAATGTTTCCATTACATTTTGTCATGTATGAGGGTTGGGAAATAGCATTTAATCAAGAGCACCAAGCCCTCCATGTACCTCGATGTTGATAGAATTAATTGTTGAACTTCTTTGTCATGACATGTTAAGCTTTTCTATCTTATTTTAATGCTTGGAGGGTGATATTGACGATGAGAGTCCCAACATAGGCAATGATTTTGATGATATGTAAGTAGTTGTTGTAGAATGCTTTATTTTTGGACCTTAGAGGCCATCCAAAGCCTCTTTGTTGATGTATTTTTGGTTTAGTGATGGATTGCACTCGGTGCTATTTTGGTAACATGCACCTTTGATATATATACGAGACACTTTGCATATTTGTATATAATGGTTCGGATTGTTATGGATGCACATGAATATTAATGTTTTTTAATTTGTATATTCATGTATTTTTTGTAGACTAGATTCTTTCTGGTTCTGGTCCAATTCTCAGTTTTGGGGTAAACCTTTTCGATGACCAAGTCGACCATAATGACCAATCCAATTCTAGTCCAATTCCCAATTTTAGGGTCGGTCATTTCAATGACCAATCTGGTTTTGATAACAATGGACGGTATGCAAAGATCTTTTGGTGATATAAGGAAAACTTCCTTCAACTTATTATGACATATTACTCCCACTATGATGAATCTACATATCAAGGAGATTTACAAGAGGCATAAAAGATATCCCAGCATTGTCCCAGCGTTTATTCCATAAAAACTCTTACTCTTTATGATGAATCTTATAATGAGCAAAATGTATTGATTTTAAGAGGAAGAAGAAACCATTGAAGGAAACTATAGGCATGTGGTGAAAAGGAATTTTCCACGTGAATTCTTCATCAACAATACTCTCCCTAGTCTCACTACAAACCCTATACATCTATCTGGATAAAATTTCTGATTTAGTGATTCCCAATACCTTGGCTTACTTGGAGTTGTATAACAGTGTTGAGCATTCCCAACAAAGTACAATTAATGAGTTTGTTGAGTTCACCAAAGAAGACTATTCAGGACGCCTATATCCATTCAAGTGCATGCATCTAATAATATTGAAACAAAGGCTAAAGAAGCATTGGCATAAGAAGGTAGAAGGCAAAAGGCATGTTCCGTACCTAAACACAACATTTCTATGTATGCAAGTAAATATATATTTATAAGCCATATTGTAAGCAATCCCATAGTATGTAGTCCTTTGATATTTGTACAAGGCCACTTCTATTAACAAGTCCTCAGATGCCCCTTGAAAGGGTGAGAAGGAAGCATAACCTGGCACCTTCGTACTAGAGTCAAGTAGCAATAGTGATATCCACCTATATGAGCTACAATCGCTAGAGATAAAGCTAACCTAACATCATTGTTTTGGATGATGAGATAAACCTATCCAACTATGTTAATCACGGAACTTACTATCCAAAAAGTTTAAGGAGTTTGGCCCAAGCAATCGAAAGTCGATTCCCAAATTGAATAGCTTTGGTGTGGTACATAGATTTAGAAGCAGTTTGATTTCGTGGTAGAGTCAAAGAGCTTGCCTAAGCTTGGTGAATTTCTATAATGGGGTAAGGTAATTTTACCCTAGGGTTTGTTCTAACAATAACTTCCTTTTTCTAATATAATGGATTCAGTGAATACGATCCCAATGCTATAGTAATATATTAGTTCAATATTCTTATAAACAGTACAAATAATTTGGAAAAATATACTTCAATCATGCATCAATTCCATTAATATAATGGAGAGTCCATAGTGACTATGTATACATAATTCAACACTAACCCAGCATATGAATCCTCGATAACCATGCATACGCAAACCATAGCCTTTGATGAAACAGTTAGAAAATGTCGTCCATATATTCAAGTTGGATAAGTGTAAACGCCTAACTAGTAACTATGACTGTAACAATCGACTATTAATTAATTAAACCTTTAGACCTTTGTCATAATGTAGCTCAATTTGTTATCTCCACATTTTGCGTCCTTTGCACATGTCCAGAGATCAACTCGACGAATATTTGTTTTTGAGACCCAATACCTTATGTGACGATTTCAGTGTTTCAATCAATGTTGAGGCTACTAATGAAAGGTAGAATTGGGGAACAAAACTCAATTACAAATACAAACCCTCGTTGGTCAATATGCTCTTCCAAGTGTGGATGGCTTCGGTGCTTCACAGATCCGCGTTCATGCTACCACAGGCTCCCCACTGCAAACTAGCAATTGCAAGTTAAGCCACTAGATTCCACTTGCTCTAAAACGATATTTTAGTCACGCCCATAAAATAGATTTTAATTGTCACTGTAATTTCGTTAATCAAGACAGACCTTGCTACAAGACTACGGCTCGATTTGGTTCAGTACTTCAGAGATCTTCAAGGGTGGTGCTTCCTTCATAAATAATTTTGCTTCAATTCTCCCTTCCTAGACCTATGCCAAACAATTAACACCCAACAGAAAGCCATTGTTGACCATGGGTGACGCCTTTGTGCCAAACCTAGAAGATCTTGCGTTCCTCACTGCCTTAGACAAGAATTTTAGTGTCAAAACAGAAATCGGACTTCACAGAATTTCGATGCCAAACAAGGATCAAGGCATTAGAGAACTCGTTGCTCAAACAGATATTGATTATTAGAGCTTTAAATAGAAAATGTGTTAGCTACGGTGGAATCTTTCACCACCGAAATTGACAAGGAGAAAGGGGTCTTAAAACCCAAAGGGGTCTTAAAACCCTCAAAGCTAATGCTCAAGAAACAAATGAATTGATTCACACTTTATGCCCAAAATGAATTCATCCCTCTCGTATTTATAGATTTCCTAGAGGGGCCTCTTCTTTCAAAATGATTGACTAAACTTTACTCCAAGCCCCAATTTTTGGGTTTCTTCGCCTAGCTTCCTCAAAACTTGCCCAACAATAGAGATTTTTTGGATTGTTCCCCTTTATGGAGGACTATAGCCTATGGGGATTGATAGGCGACTTCGTCCTATTTGTCCTCAATTAGTAGAGGATGTTACAATTTCGCAAGATAGAGTTAGAGAATAATGTTTAGCCCTGAAATGGAATTTTCTCCACCCAAACTACTATCTGACGGTCCAAATAAGAGGACAGGAAGGGTCAAAAGACAAGTAGGAAATCACCAAAAGAGATCAAAAGAGTCAGATCAATAAAACTAAGATAGATACAATAGCCATATATTATCATCTCTATCACTCTTAGACTATTAGGAAGTAAGTGGAGTTCTTGGAAGCTCACATCAAGGACAAATCAACTCCAACTCTAGACCATGAGGTTGACGAGAAGGTAGGTCAAGTCATTGTAAAAAATCTCTGTTTTCCCACCCCGGTTTTCAGTTTCTCCTTATTTCTCCCATGTAGTTAAATGCCCATTCCCATAACCATACATTTAACAGACTGAAAAAAATAAATATTGCTGAAAACACAAATTCTGGAAATTTTTCAGAATGCTGGAAATTGCAGAATTAAAAATCAGCAATCAAAAACAACCATTAAAACACTGATATTTTTGGTCAACTTGA
Source organism: Pinus tabuliformis (assembly GCA_031772625.1). Taxonomy (NCBI): domain Eukaryota; kingdom Viridiplantae; phylum Streptophyta; class Pinopsida; order Pinales; family Pinaceae; genus Pinus; species Pinus tabuliformis. The sequence continues at coordinate 51,934,236 of CM062813.1, forward strand.
CCCTGGAAAAACCCCCTACAACTCTTGGGAAAAACCAGTTTGAGAGCTCTTCTTTATTTCTGAAAATTGCCTTTTTACAGTGAGAATTATTCAACAAAAAATCAGCAAGCAAATTTACAACTTATCTCCTTTCCCGTGCCTCACAGCAATCTGGAAATTACAGCAAACAGGACAGCAATAAATGCTGTACGGCCTCCGTTTTGTGTGCAGAAAAATTAGCAAACTGCTCCTCGATTTTTGTGCAAAAATCTGCCTTGCACTATGTGCTGAATCAGCTGTACAAATCTGCTCAACTGCTGCCTTGGAATGTGTGCCAAGCTGCTGTCTCCTTCTCCTCCCTGCTCAGAAATCTCTCTTGCTCTCTTGCTCTCCTTCTCCCAATCTGCTCATGAAAGAAAGAATGACCTTTTCCTCCTTTTCCTCCTTTAATATAACTCCAAGTGACTTTTGGGTGATCCAAGTGACTTTTGGGTGATCTCTAAATCCAATGGCTGAAATAGATTTAGATCAATGGCTGAGATTAAATGCTCATTTAAATCTCACTTTCTATTTTTTAATTCACCCCACTTTAATAAAGCCCACTTAGTCATTTATTTCCAAAGTCACTTTTCCTTTCTAATTTTTCATTGACTTTATAAAAGTCACTTTAAAATTAGACTTAATAACTTTATCACTTAAAGTCACTTTTAAATTAGATTTAACTTTATAAAATTATAAAGTCACTTTAGGAGAAAAATTAAATTCTTTTGGACACTTTTCCCTAGGCCAAAGATCAAAGCCTAAGGGAACCACCTGTCCTCCGGTACCAAATTTCAACACTCCCTCTTACCGAGGAAGGTGTTCCTCACCACACCCATCTTGTCCCTGAAGTAGACATGTTTGCCCCGTGGTAAGGCTTTGGTAAGGATATCTGCAACCTGCTCATCAGTGGAAATATACTCAAGCTTCACAGCTCCCTTCTGAACATAGTCTCTGATGAAATGATATTTGATCCCGATATGCTTTGAACTTTCATGAAATACTGGATTCTCCGTGAGTTTAATGCAACTCTGATTATCACAGTAAATCACTGAAGGTCTCAACGGCTGACCAAATAAGCCAAACAACATCTTGCGAAGCCAGATGGCCTCACAACTAGCTAGACTGGCTGCCATATACTCTGCTTCCGCTGAACTCAGTGCTACTGACTGCTACTTCCGGCTGAACCATGACACTACTACTGAACCCAACCCAAAACAACACCCTGAAATGCTCTTCCTATCAGAAGCACAACCTGCCCAATCAGAATCAGTGTATCCTGCCAATCTCACTCCATCTCCCTGCCTGTAGTCCAGACCATAATCCACTGTCCCCTGCAAGTACCGCAAAATGTGTTTTGCAGCCACCCAGTGAACCTTCCTAGGCTCACACATAAACTGACTCATCGTGTTGACTGCAAAACAGATATCTGGTCTAGTGTTGACCAAATACATCAAGGAACCAATCAGCTGCCTGTACAATGTGGGATCCACCAACTCGGAATCCGAAGCATGAAGCTTCTTCCAGTTGGTGATCATCGGTGTCGACATGGGTCTACAATCCTCCATGTGGAATCTGCTAAGGATGTCCACAATATACTTCCCCTGCCCCAGGAAGAAATGCCCCTCCTCCTGCCACACCTCCAAACCCAAAAAGTAATGCATCAAACCGATGTCCTTCATCTCAAACTCCGCCGCAAGATCTCTCTTGCAGTGCTCTATGAGTCTCTCTGCACCTGTAATGATCAAGTCATCCACATACAGCACCAGAATGAGAGGCTCCTCACCAATCACAATAAAGTAAAGGTTCGGATCTGCCTCACTCTTTGTGAAACCCATCCCCTGCAAGTATGCATCTATCCTGGAGTACCAAGCTCTGGGAGCTTGCTTCAGGCCATAAAGGGCCTTCTTCAGTCTGCACACATGGGACTCCTTCCCATGCACCTCAAAGCCCTGTGGCTGCTCAATGTACACCTCCTCCTGTATGAAGCCATTGAGAAATGCGGTCTTCACATCCATCTGATGGATCTTCCAACCCATCTCTGCTGCTATCGATATAATGGAGCGGATTGAAGTATATCGAGCCACGGGAGCGAAGGTCTCCTCATAATCAACTCCCTCTACCTGGGAGAACCCTCTAGCCACAAACCTCGCTTTGAATTTCTCAATGCTGCCATCTGCAGCATGCTTCACCTTGTAAAGCCATCTGGAAGTAACCACAGATTTGCCCTCAGGCCTCGGCACCACCTCCCAAACATCATTCTTCATGATAGAAGAATACTCCTCCTGCATGGCCTCTCTCCAGACCTGCTGGCTAGCTGCCTCCTCATAGCTAGAAGGCTCAGAGTCAAGGATGCTGGTAACCATCGCCATATAGCTACAAAACCTCTCAGGTGGTCTACTTTCTCTGACCGGCCTCTTCGGCTCAGCAACAGATGTGGCATCTCTGAAGGTGTCCTGAAGCCACTTGGGCTTCCTCTTCCCTGAGCGCACTTCTCCCACCGGAGAATGAAACTCCTCCTCCTCATCATCATCAGTAGCCTGAACTCCTGACTGTCTGTCTGCTGTCCTCCTGCCTGCACCTGAACCTGTAGAAGCTGAGGTACCGTGTGAACTGTCCATCAGTGGACTCCCTAGTGAACTGCTCTGTGAACTGCTCTGCATGCTGCCCGGAGCACCACCCCTCTGGCTCGGCGAGCCACTGCTCACTGATGGACCTGACATCCTCATAGATGTACCTCCGGATCCTCCTGATCCCTGCCCACTGGATCCCTGCGACTGACTCAACTGCTGCTGAGGGTCTGGCTGATCCAGATACTCTAACTCCCGTGACCTCCTAAAGGCCCTGTCCTCCTCGAACTTCACATCCCGTCTGACAACAACTCTCCTCTGTGCAGGAATGTAAATCCGAAAGGCCTTTGAGGTCTCACTGTAGCCCACAAAGATACCCTTCTCTGCGGTGGGCTCTAGTTTGGTCCTCTTCTCCTTGGGTATATAGGAGTATGTTATGCATCCAAAGATATGAAGATGACCAATATCAGGCTTCTTCCCAGAGAAAGCCTCCTCCGGAGTCATGTGCCCCAAGGCACGATGCGGACTCCTGTTCTGCAAGTAAACAGCTGTGTTGCAGGCTTCTGCCCACAAGAACAATGGCAACCCCTGATCATGTAACATGGCTTTGGCAGCCCCTATGATGGATCTGTTCTTCCTCTCTGCAACTCCGTTCTGCTGGGGGTTGTAAGGAACAGTGAACTCCCTCCTAATGCCTGCCTCCGCACAATAGTCAACAAACTCTCCAAGGGTGTACTCTCCTCCATTGTCCGACCTCAAGGACTTGATCTTTCGACCTGTCTGAGTCTCCACAAGAGCTCTGAACTCCTGAAACCGCTTGAAGACCTCACTCTTGGTCTTCAAAAAATAAATCCAGGTCCTCGTGGAGTGATCATCAATGAATAACACATAGTACTCATATCCACTCAAGGAAACATGAGACATCCGACCGCTCACATCGGAATGAATCAAATCAAGTATCCCCGTCGCTCTGCTGTCACTACTGGGAAAAGGGGATTTGGCAAACTTGCCCATTGCACAACCTTTGCAAGTATCAAAGTGATCAGTACTGAAATCTGGCACACCTGTAGTGATCTCCCGCAATGTCCTCAAGGCTCCATGATACATATGTCCCATCCTGCGGTGTCAAATCTCACACAGCTCAGAACTACTAGCTTTGTTGTCGGTACTACTGCTCAATGCCAAAAGGGGTTGGAATGCAAACTTGTACACCTTTGCATGGCGTACACCTATCACTCTAGCTGAATCAGCTGGAGTGCCTCTGGGATACATCAACACCTGTCCTCACCTGAACAGTACCTCATATCCTCTGTCCTCCAAAGCCGAGACGGATATGAGGTTCTTCCTCATCCCTGGCACATAAAGAACCTCTGACACCTTCAAGGGAGGTTTCGACTCCCTCTGAAATGTCACTGTCCCCACCCCGACTGCTCTAACAACTCTGTCATCACCGAGTATTGCCTCAATATCAGTGCCACTCTCTGAAAGTTCTGAGAAGTACTCACGGACTCCTGTCATATGACGTGAAGCCCCACTGTCCACATACCAGATACCTGAAGATGCTCCGCTAATTGAGGGAAAAGCATGCTCCCTCTGAACCTATGTGGCAGGTAATCCTGCACTAGAGGACTCACACGTAGTGAACGCAAACTCCCGGACAAAACGACCTGCAAAGTCCTCAATCTCTGCTGAAGCTGCCACGTCCTGGTTCTTCCCCTTCTTCTTCTTCTTCTCCGGACACACAACTGCATAGTGTCCCATCTTTTGACAATTCCAACACTTCACCTTGGAATAGTCCTTCTGTGCGTTCCCCTGTTTACCTTTACCTTTGCCTTTGCCTCCACCACCACTTGTGGAAGCCTGCTTCTTCCCTTTGCCTTTCTTGTCTCCTGCCACCAGTGCTACGTCCTCATCCTGCTCAACTGGCTTGGCTGCCCCAAGCTGTCCTTTCCTGATCTCTGTCTGAATACAATCATCCCAAAACCTCTCCCATGTGGGAAGGGTCTCACGTGCACAAACCCCATCAGCAAAGTTCAACCATGAACGGGGGAGGCCATTCACTGCAATACGCACCAACTCAGTGGATGGAATGGCCTCTCCAATCGCTGCCAACTCATCTCTCACATTGGTAATCTTTGTGAGATATCCAGCTGCACTATCATTCCCCATCTTAATGTTCTTCAGCTTCTCCTTCAGGACCATCTTTCGGTTCTCATTGGTACTCTGGTAGAGATTGGACAATGCTGTCCACATCTCATGGGCATTGCTCTTTTCTCTCACATGAGGAATGCAATGGTCTTTGATTCCGTCTAGAATCAGCCTCTTACCCTTATTGTTCTTCTTTTTATACTCAGCCAACTGAGTAACATCAGTGGGCACAACAACAGGGTTCTGTGCGGTATGCACCATGATATCCCAGACTTCTGCCTCCTCAAAGATACTCTCCATTCTCTCCTTCCAAACGTTGTAATTTATATGCCCATCCAGCCTATCCTCCACCCTCAATCCCAATGACATCCTGCTGTCCTAAAACTGAAAAATAGCACTGCTGTAGTAAAGATAAAACTGCTGTTTATGAAAAAATCAATTTGTTGGAATTTTCTGAGTGAAAAATCAGCAACTGTAATTTTTCCTTTTGCTGTCCCAAACTGCCCTTCAGCACTCAAGCTCTGATACCATGTAAAAAATCTATTTTTTCCCACCCCGGTTTTCAGTTTCTCCTTATTTCTCCCATGTAGTTAAATGCCCATTCCCATAACCATACATTTAACAGACTGAAAAAAATAAATATTGCTGAAAACACAAATTCTGGAAATTTTTCAGAATGCTGGAAATTGCAGAATTAAAAATCAGCAATCAAAAACAGCCATTTAAAACACATTAAAACACTGATATTTTTTGTCAACTTGACCCTGGAAAAACCCCCTACAACTCTTGGGGAAAACCAGTTTGAGAGCTCTTCTTTATTTCTGAAAATTGCCTTTTTACAGTGAGAATTATTCAGCAAAAAATCAGCAAGCAAATTTACAACTTATCTCCTTTCCCGTGCCTCACAGCAATCTGGAAATTACAGCAAACAGGACAGCAATAAATGTTGTACGGCCTCCGTTTTGTGTGCAGAAAAATCAGCAAACTGCTCCTCGATTTTTGTGCAAAAATCTGCCTTTCACTATGTGCTGAATCAGCTGTACAAATCTGCTCAACTGCTGCCTTGGAATGTGTGCCAAGCTGTTGTCTCCTTCTCCTCCCTGCTCAGAAATCTCTCTTGCTCTCTTGCTCTCCTTCTCCCAATCTGCTCATGAAAGAAAGAATGACATTTTCCTCCTTTAATATAACTCCAAGTGACTTTTGGGTGATCCAAGTGACTTTTGGGTGATCTCTAAATCCAATGGCTGAAATAGATTTAGATCAATGGCTGAGATTAAATGCTCATTTAAATCTCACTTTCTATTTTTTAATACACCCCACTTTAATAAATCCCACTTAGTCATTTATTTCCAAAGTCACTTTTCCTTTCTAATTTTTCATTGACTTTATAAAAGTCACTTTAAAATTAGACTTAATAACTTTATCACTTAAAGTCACTTTTAAATTAGATTTAACTTTATAAAATTATAAAGTCACTTTAGGAGAAAAATTAAATTCTTTTGGACATTTTTCCCTAGGCCAAAGATCAAAGCCTAAGGGAACCACCTGTCCTCCGGTACCAAATTTCAACAGTCATCCCTGATCCTCCACTCCAAATGAAGACACTCAAAAAATGTCAAAATTGTTGACCCCTATTAGCAAGTGAAGGAGAAGGCCCAATCAGTTTCTAGAAAAACTTGCATAGAGGGAAACTAAATATGATGCTTTAATCAATGTTGTTTTTAGCTCAAACGAGAAGGTTTCTCAAAAGGTTATTGCAGCCAAAGATGTTGCAAAAGGGGAGGATGTATCTTTTGTTGTCACATAAATGGAGGCAACAACAACCCCTTCAAACTCTATCCATCTAAATACTAAAGCTAAGAAACTAGATGCCAGGAAAGATCTCTTTTCATTTCTATGAAAAAATATGTTTTAGTTCTTTACTTCTGGGTTTCCATCATTGCTAGATTCTAGACTCTTAGTTATATTATCTTTGGAGACTAAGAGCCATTAGCTTTCTCGATCATAAAGGGCTTTGGGCCCAAGTTTTGTTTAAAACTATGCTTCTTTCCTACAATTCTTTGGCCTTGTTTACTTAGAGTGGTAACCTTGGTTCTTAACAGCCTTACCCTTAGTTCATTTGTGTTAATTTTAGATTAGCATGCTCTTGGCTTAGGATAGTTACTTCAATAATCAATATTAGCCCAATTTTAAATCCATTAGCAATCACATGAATCATCATTATATTGATGGCAACTGAAGAAAGAACATGTGCAATAAATAACGAAGATAAAAGGATGTTAGGATATTCCGACACATAGGAAATAGTTAAGTATAACTTGGTCTAGTGTAGAGTTAGGTAAAGTGTGTTTCTTAACTATGTACTTTTGTAACTTGCAACCCGACAGTCACGATATGTAGTGATCCGATGGTTCATTCTTTCATCAGTATTACCGACACTTGATCTGTGGCTTAACACCTGATTGGTCCCTGATCTCTATTTAAAGAGCATGGAGGGTCATTTGCAGGGTAACTGTTTATGAGAGAAGCTTATGTGAATTTTCATTCTTTTATTAATAAATTGCCTGAAGTGGCCGCGTTGGCTCAGGCCATGGACTATTTCCCTCTTTGAGGGTTTTAACCACGTCAACAATACTAGTGTATTGATCTGTGATCTGTTTGTGAGCAGTGTCCTTTGGTGTTCTATCTGAGGAACTTACCCTGTAAATTCTTACATGGTATCAGAGCTATTTGAGGGCCACATCCGTTGGTGATCCAAATCTGAAGCTAATAGAACTGCATCCGACTGTGGTTTCCTAGATCTACTGTTACTGACTGCTTTCGGGCCGAGAGGACTACTCCTTTGTGTTAGGAGCATCTGTTCCAGTGATGAACCCCTTTCGTTTGACGCGAAAAGGTTTCCGGTAGTCCTAGCTACGTCATTTTTAAGATATGGAGGTATACAGTGTTTATTTGCAATTTTTAGTTATTTTCTCTCTATTTATTTCGGTTTATTTAGCTCATTGTTTTTTTATTACCAGATATATACCTTTCATTTCTGCATATGCTCTTTGCCTCGCGACTCTGTGCGATCTAGGAAAATCAAAAATAGAAAGGAAGGATTTTTCTCATGCGTATGCTCTTTTCCACCGCGCCTTAGTGTGATCTTGGAAAATCAGAAACATTGAGGAAAATATTTAGTTTCCGGCTAAAGCTAACTTCAAGCCGTAAGGTTTGTTTTTTTTGTATGTCCATGTTGGGTTTTGTGTTTTTTGTTTTGTAGGCCAAAAAGAGCTTTCTGAAGTAAGCACGCACCCCAAAGCTTCAGTGACTAAAAAAAAACAAACCCCCTTCCTCTTTTCCAAAAATTACTAACCTTTTAATCTAGCTCACTTGGTCCAAAGCTACTTTATGAGAATAGAGGTCTTGAGTTCAAGTCTTTCTTTTTGTTGAGCTAATTAGATTAAATTTGTAAAGGGAGCGGATTTTCTTTTAAATATAACATTATCTCATTTCCACACATTCCCGCACTTTGTCGGCATCTTCAACAACTTTTCTTCAAAAAGCCATAACCTCTTCATCCGGAAGCCGTTTTCAGATCCATTTTTTTTGAATCAGCCTAATTTTTCGAGATCTTTCCATTGGAACACTTAGTTCAAGAATCTATAGATTCAGTTTCTGTAAAAATGGAAAGTTTGTGCCAAGTTATTCTTGACAGCACCAACTACTTCCAATGGTGGTCCTACATTGTGGATTTACTTAAAAGTAAAGGTCTTTACAGATTAGCCTCAGGCCAAGAAACCAAACTGAAAGATGAAGATAAGGCAGCCAAATGGGAAAATAGACAAGATCAAGCACGTGGGTTGATAGGGATGTCTATTTCTTCAGACCTTAGATTCCATATCCCAGAACTTGATATTCCTAATGAAGCAATGAAACAGATCACTAAATTTTTTGGAATTAAAAATGAACTTAGAGCCCATCAAACTTGAAAATGAGTTACTTACATTGGACCCCAATAATTTTTCTTCCATTGAAGATTTTTTGTCCAAGTTCAAAACCCTTAGACTTCTCTTGGAAGGTGTTAAGGTTAAGAAAGAAGATGGTAACCTTATCTATTCCATTCTTACTAAGTTGGGACCAGCCTACTCTGTGTTTGTTTCCACCTTCCATCCTACAAGATAAGCCTTCATTTCTCAAGGACAAGACTACAAGTCCTCTTCATTTGATGCCTTTTGTGATTCTTTAATATGAGAACAAGAAAAACTCTTACATCTTGGTCTTCTTAATCTTGGAAACTCTTCTAAGAAAGCCTTAGCCACCCAGCAGCAACCAAATTCAAAGAATCCTAAGAAGTTGTATCCTAAAAAGAATGGTCCTAAACCAAACATGGGTCCTACGCAATTGCAGTCTCAAAATGAAAAATCATTTCAGTAAAATGATAAGGCAAATAAAAACAAAGGGAAGAACACTGATAGACATTGCCACTTTTGTAATCGAGATGGCCACTTAGAATCCAAATGCTTCAAGAAGATGGAAGCCTTGGAAGCAGCAATGAAGAAGCATAACATCCATTTGTAGCACTCAACAACTTCAATTTCATCTTCAGGAATAGCACTTTCTGCATGTGGTTGTCAAACATCTTGATCTGGATATGCACTAAATGTATCTTCTTCTTCTCATTCTCATGAGTGGCTCATTGATTCTGGAGCTTCTTATCACATGGCCAAAAACAAAGCCATGTTTTCTTCTTTAAATGATTGTAACACCAAAAATATATATGTTGGTGATGATAGGTCTCTTAGTGTTGTAGGGACTAGAAATGTTCATATAGAAAATGGTCAATTCAATGATGTATTGTGTTCCAACCTTATCCTGCAACCTTCTATCTGTATATCAGATAACTCATTCAGGTAAAGGTAAAATCGTTGAATTTTCACCACACGATGTTGTAATTAAGGACCTAAGAGATCCTAAACATATTTTAGCTACTAGCATTGCTGATGATTCTACAAGGTTGTATAAGTTTAACAGCTTTGGGTCATCAAATCTTCCCTCGGTATTTGTTACTCATAATGATGAAGTGAGCAAACTTTGGCATGAGCAATTTGGTCACTTAAACTATCGCTCCCTTCAGAATCTATGTAAAGAAAATATGGTGACAGGTCTTCCAATGGTATCTTGCAGAGATTTTGTTTGTTCCGGATGTGTACTCAGAAAACGTTATCGGGATAGTTTTGAAAAACATACCTCTTGGCACGCCTCAGCCCCTTTACAGCTTGTGCATAGTGATTTATGTGGTCCACTTCCAGTTGTTTCATTATCTGGCTACAAGTATTTCTTAACTTTCATTGATGATTTCTCTAGACGCACTTGGGTATACTTCTTAAAACTCAAGAGTGAAGTATTTAACATGTTCTTGGCCTTTAAGGCCTTTGTTGAAAAACAATCTCAACATCAAATTCTTAAGCTAAGATCTGATAATGGCGAAGAATATGTTAACAACAAATTCATCAACTTTTGCACTGAGAATGGAATTCAAATGCAACATACTGTTCGATATACTCCAAAACAAAATGGTGCAGCTGAAAGGAAGAATCGCACCTTAAAGGAAATGGCTAATTGTATGCTTCATCAATCTAAAGGACTTAGTCTTAGTTTTTGGGCAGAAGCAATTAACTGTGCAAATTACATAATAAATCGCACTCCTACTAAGGTTTTAAAGAATATCACTCCAGAAGAAGCATCGAGCTCAATTAAACCAGATGTATGTCACTTTCGTGTTTTTGGAAGTGAAGATGTCAAAGGATACAGACTTATTCCACTTAAGTCCAAAAATGTTATCATTAGAAGAGATGTAAAGTTTGCTGAAAATATATCGGCCTACGAGCCTAGTTCGGCGGATGTGCCACCACTCTCTATCCATTCTAATTCTAAAAGTATTTCTTCTTCAGATGACGACAGCGAGGATGACAATCCTCCCCCACCTTCTCAGGATCCTCCTTCAGCTCCTCAGCTTCCAAAATGGGTCTGTGCTACTTGGGATGCAGCAGGTGCTCTTGTCGGTGATCCTACAGATCAGCGACGTACACGTTCTCAGTTCGATAGAGCCTCTTCTTTACTAGCTCAAGCTTCAGCTAATTATGATCCTGACACCTTTGCAGAAGCTTCAGGCCATCCAGATTGGGACGCAGCTATGAATGAAGAATATCGTTCATTATTGGCAAATGATACATGGGATCTTGTTCCCCTTCCAAAGGGACGAAAACTTGTTATATGCAAATGGGTTTATAGAACCAAGTATGGACCGAATGGAAAAGTTGATAAACATAAAGCTCGTCTTGTTGCTAAGGTTTTTTCGCAAGTTGAAAGCATTGACTATACTAAAACCTTCTCCCCTGTTGCCAAAATGAACTCTATCCACCTTGTTCTTTCCCTTGCTGCCTCTTTCAAATGGGAAGTCCATCAGATGGATGTTAAATCTATCTTCTTGCATGGGGACTTGCATGAAGAAATGTATATGTAACAACCTACTAGCTTTATACAAACAGACTCCAGCCTTGTATGTCAGCTTAAGAAATCCCTTTATGGTCTCAAGCAAGCCCCTCGGGCTTGGTATGCCAAAATGGATAGCTTTCTTTTAGAAACTGGATATTCTAGGTCTCATTCTGACAATACTGTCTACACCAAGAAAGTGGGCAAGTCTCTTATCATTCTTGTTCTTTATGTTGGTGATCTTATCCTTACTAGTAGTGATCCCAACCTTATAAACCATGCGAAGTCCAGCCTTAAAAAGAAGTTTGAAATGATAGACTTAGTACACTTGCATTATTTTCTTGGTCTTCAAGTCTTGCAATCCAAGGAAAGTATTTCCCTTTCCCATTCCAAGTATGCATGTGATCTTCTATGCCATTTTCACATGGAAAATTGTAAGCCAACCTCTTCTCCCTTTCAGTCTGGAGCCAAACTTTCAGTCACTTGTACTTCCCCTGAAGTTGATTCTACCTTATACTGTCAAGTTGTAGGAAAACTTTTGTATTTGACCCATACTCGTCCTGACCTTTCCTTTGTTGTTGGCCTTATTTCTTGGTTTATGCAAAACCCACATGAAAGTCATTGGAAAGCAGCTAAAAGAATACTTTGTTATGTTCGAGGTACAGTTCAGTTTGGGATTCATTACAGTGCAGAAGCATCTCCTCTATTGGTTGGTTTCACTGATTCTGATTAGGCTGGTGACCCTGATGATAAGAAATCTATTGCAAGTTATATGTTCACTCTTGGTTGAGGACCTATTACATGGGCTTGCAAGAAACAAAGCGCCATTTCTCTTTCTTCAGCAGAAGCAGAGTATCGTGGTGTTGTAGAAGCTAGTAAGGAAGCCCTGTGGCTTCGTCAAATCGTATCAGAGTTTGGTTTTCAGCAGCAGCATCCGACTACACTTTGGTGTGATAATCAAAGTGCCATTCAACTATGCAGAGATCTAGTCCAACATCAGCGCAGCGAACACATTGAACTGCACATGCACTTCATCGGAAAGCTCATTCGCGACCATGTTCTTGAAGTGCAATATTGTTCAACGGATGATCAAGTTGCAGACATCTTTACAAAGGCTCTCACAGAGGCGAAGATTACTAAACTTCGATTTATGGTTGGAGTTCAGGAAGTTGTCACTAAGGGGGGATAGCCTCTAATGCCTCCTTCCTTCTCATATTTTGTCATATTTGTACATCCTTCAATCCTATCCCAAGTTGTTCTTAAGGGGGGATGTTAGGATATTCTGACACATAGGAAATAGTTAAGTATAACTTGGTCCTTTTGTAACTTACAATCTGACGGTCACGATATGTAGTGATCCGACGATTCATTCTCTTCTCAGTATTACCGACACTTGATCCGTGGCTTAACACTCGATCGGTCCATGATCTCTATTTAAAGAGCATGGAGGGTCATTTGTAGGGTAACCGTTCATGAGAGAATCTTATGTAAATTTTCATTCTTTTATTAATAAATTGCTTGAAGTGGCCACGTTGGCTCAGGCCATGGACTATTTCCCTCTTTGAGAGTTTTAACCACGTCAACAATACTGTTGTATTGATCCGTGATCTGTTTGTGAGCGGTGTCCTTTAGTGTTCTGTCTGAAGAACTTACCTTGTAAATTCCTACAGAGGACACAATAATATGGCGCAAGCCAGGGAAAAACCCCAAGATGGGGAAACCCTTGATCAAATCTTCTTATTATCAATATCAAATGTTCAACAGAGAAAGAGAGTACAATACTTCAAAGTCAAAGTGACTTTCTAATTTGAAAATCCAACCTTAGATAAGAGAGAGGCTCCAAAGCTGCAAGTTTAGCACATTGTCAGCTGAAGTTACACAAGGGTTGGTTAGGGCTGCTTACAGTAAGTTGCGGTCTTACTTAAACAATTCATGGTACCTCATATCAATTGTGCTAACCTTGTCATACAAGAGGATGTCCTTCGTTGGCCCTTAGGGCTAGTTTAGATCCTTGATAAGATACTAGGCTTCCTGGTTTATGTATGAGCAGGCCTGCGGCCTCCTTCCAAGACATTTTGGCTTCTTTCTGTTATAAGATAGGGCTTAAGCCAACCTCAAACAAACCTGCACACCAATCAGTCTTCAACAAAGTAGGTCTGTGACCTACCTGCGCAGATGCCTACCTTCTCGGCCCACTATTCAGCTGCCTAGATGAGGACTTCATATAGCAACAGCATACTTAGAAGAGAGTGTCCATCCATACCATAAAACATACCCAAACACACCAACCCATCAATTGCGCTTGTGATCAACCTCAGAGAAATCTCAGTCCTACAATGAGAGATTAATATGCCCAGATTCTTCCACGCCGTGTCCTCCAATTAACTTCGCTATCACAAAAATATATTAACACAAGGATGAGTGCCCAAGGATGTGTCTCATGAGTTTGGAGGATGCCCATATATATATATATATATATATATATATATATATATATACACACACACACACACACAATTAAACATGTGGATTTGTCCTTATGGAGTTGAAGCTAACCTTGACACATGGAGGCAAATTAAATTTTTCCCCACTCGATAAGGTCATGCCTTATATAATATTTTTTGGGTAAATAAATATATTTTTTTCATCCAAATTTGGTGATCTTTAGGTCAATTTTGGTTATCTTGAAAAGAGAAATTCAATGCAATAATCATCTCCACCAGATGAGTTGTCCACTAGTGGAATTTGGCCCTAGTTGCCAATTTTAACAATTTGTAATATTTAGCCATTCATATTGATAGAATAGATTCAAACTCACAAAAAAAAATAAGGCCTCAATACGTTATTAGCAGTTTTAGGATTAATTGGTCAAACAATAGTTTAATTACCATATAAAGGTGGCTTGTGCCACAACATAAGGTATTGTTAGGTTTTGTAGAATTATTACTATAGAAGGGGATTCCCCCTTCACTTGTAAGGTTTTATTATCAATCAATACAATATTGTTAATCTTTTATAAGGACATTTGTATGCAGATGTGTTCCTCCATATTTTGGGAATTGTAAGTGCATTCCAACCCTTGGGCATGCAGGTGGCTCCAACCCTTTGTCACTTTTTTTCTTGTATATTTCTTGACAGGTTCTTGAGTTGCCCGAACTCACTTGGTATTTTGTAACATCATACCTTTGACATGGTTTTATACATTTACACATATGTTCTGATATTATACATGTTGACCACTACGTGTCAACGACCTGTAGCAGTACACCCCCTTTTTTCGCAAAAGGGATACCGCCTGATCGATGTGTCTGTGTCGTCCAGCTATCATCATCAGCCTGACCAAGATGTTATAATGTAAACCCATTCTGCATGTATGTGATGTAAATAATCTCAGTAGATCTGTGTCGTGTATGTAATGGCCTAATTAAACCTACTTTTCTAATGATGATCTACATTCTGGGAGGTTTTTTGTCTCAACAATCCATTCTCAAATGATCGGCATAACTTTCCTTCAGTCTCACCCCAAAGCTGGAATCTATTTTGTCGTTGGGATCTTAGACGAGTCTTAGTTTTATAGATCGAGACTATGTATGTTAGGATATCCCGACACATAGGAAATAGTTAAGTATAACTTGGTCTAGTGTAGAGTTAGGTAAAGTGCGTTTTTTTACTATGTACTTTTGTAACTTACAATCCGACGGTCACAATAAGTTCTAGACATTAAGTGATCTGACGGTTCATTCTCTCCTCAGTATTACCGACACTTGATCTATGGCTTAACACCTGATTGGTCCATGATCTCTATTTAAAGAGCATGGAGGGTCATTTGTAGGGTGACCCTTCATTAAAGAAGCTTATGTAAATTTTCTTTCTTTTATTAATAAATTCCCTGAAGTGGTCGCATTGGCTCAGGCCGTGGACTGTTTCCCTCTTCGAGGGTTTTAAGCACGTCAATAATATTGATGTATTGATCTATGATCTGTTTGTCAGCGATGTCCTTTGGTGTTATTTCTGAGGAACTTACCCTGTAAATTCCTACATGGTATTAGAGCTATTTGAGGGTTGCATCCATTGGTGATCCAAATCCAAAGCCGATACAAGTGCACGCGACTGTCGTTTCCTAGATCTATTGTTTGACTGCTTTCGAGCCGAGAGGACTGCTCTATTGTGTTAGGAGCATTTGTTCCAGTGAGGAACCCCTTTCGTTTCACGCGAAAAGGTTTCTGGTAACCCTAGCTACGTCATTTTTAAGATCTGGACGTATACAGTGTTTATTTGCAATTTCAGTTATTCATCTCTCTGTTTATTTCGGTTTACTTAGCTCTCTTTGCCCTGCGACTCTGTGCGATCTGGGCTAATCAGAAACAGAAAGGAAGGATTTTTCTCATACATATGCTCTTTTCCGCCGCACCCTAGTGTGATCTCGGAAAATCAGAAACATTGAGGAAAATATTTAGTTTCTAGCGAAAGCTAACTTCAAGCCATAAGGTTTGGTTTTTTTGTATGTCTGTGTTGGGTTGTGTGGTTTTTTGTTTTGTAGGCAAAAAAAGCTTTTTCAAGTAAGCACGCACCCCAAAGCTTCAATGACTACAAAAAAATTAAAACAAAAAAACCTTCCTCTTTTCCAAAAATTACTAACCTTTTAACCTAGCTCACTTGGTCCAAAGTTACTTTATGAGAATAAAGGTCTTGAGTTCAAGTCTTTCTTTTTGTTGAGTTACTTTTTCAAAAAGCACATGTAACTTATGTTTTAAAGTTTCTTTATGTAAAAGTGTTCTCACCCATTATAAAAAGTGAATCACTTATAATTCTAAAGTCTCTTTATCTTTTATTTAAGTTACAATTTAATGGGTAGCTCATAAAGTACCATTGTAAAAGTGACTTTCACTTATTCATAAAAGTAGGTCACATAAAATCTTTTTTTTAAAGTGAGCTAATTAGATTAAGTTTGGAAAAGAGGGGGATTTTTTTTAAAGTGAGCACATTCACGCACTTCGTCGGCATCTTCAACAACTTTTCTTCAAAAAGCTATAACTTCTTCATCTGAAAGTCGTTTTCAGAGCCATTTTTTAATCGGCCTAATTTTTCGAGATCTTTCCATTAGAATACTTAGTTTCAACTTTCAACATCTACAGCTTCAGTTTTTGTTGAAATGGAAAGTCCATGCCAAGTCATTCTTGACAACACAAACTACTTCCAATGGTGGTCCCACATTGTGGATTTACTTAGAAGTAAAGGTCTTTACAGAATAGCCTCAGACCAAGAAACTAAACCTAAAGATGAAAATAAGGCAGCCAAATGAAAAATAGGCAAGATCAAGCATGTCGGTTGATAGGGATGTCTATTTCTCCAGACCTTAGATTACATATTGCAGGACTTGATACCCCTAATGAAACAATGAAACAGATCACTAAAGTTTTTGGAATTAAAAATGAAATTAGAGCCCATCAACTCGAAAATGAGTTACTTACGTTGCACCCCAATAATTTTTCTCCCATTGAAGATTTTTTGTCCAAGTTCGAGACCCTTACACTTCTCTTGGAAAGTGTTAAGGTTAAGAAAGAAGATGGTAGCCTTATCTATTCCATCTTTACTAAGTTGGGACCAGCCTACTCTGTGTTTTCTTCCACCTTCCATTCTACTAGAGAAGCCTTTATTTATCAAGGACAAGACTACAAGTCCCCCTCTTTTGATGCCTTTTGTGATTCTATAATAAGAAAACAAGAAAAACTCTTACATCTTGGTCTTCCTAATGTTGGAAACTCTTCTAAGAAAGCCTTAGTCGCCCAGCAACAACCAAATTCAAAGAATGCTAAGAAGCAGTATCCTAAAAAGAATGGTCCTAAACCAAACAAGGGTCCTAAGCAATTTCAGTTTCAAAATGAAAAATCAATTCAACAAAATGACAAGGCAAATAAAAACAAAGGGAAGAAGAATGATAGACATTGCAACTTTTGTAATCGAGATGGCCACTTAAAATCCAAATGCCTTAAGAAGATGGAAGCCTTGGAAGCAACAATGAAGAAGCATAACATCCATTTGGAGCACTCTTCAACTTCAACTTCATCTTCAGGAATAGCACTTTCTGCATGTGGTTGTCAAGCATCTCAGTCTGGTTATACACTAAATGTATCGTCTTCTTCTCATTCTCATGAGTGGCTCCTTGATTCTAGGGGTTCCTATCACATCGTCAAAAACAAAGCCATGTTTTCTTCTTTAAATGATTGTAACACCAAAAATATATATGTTAGTGATGATACATCTCCTAGTGTTGTAGGGACTGGAACTGTTCATCTAGACAACTCATTCAGGTGAAGATAAAACCGTTGAATTTTCGCCTCACGATGTTGTAATTAAGGACCTAAGAGATCCTAAACAGATTTTAGCTACTGGTATTGCCGATGATTCTACAAGGTTGTATAAGTTTAACAACTTTGGGTCATCAACTCTTACCTCGGTATTTGTTGCTCATAATGATGAAGTGAGCAAACTTTGGCATGAGCAATTTGGTCACTTAAACTATTGTTCCCTTCAAAATCTATGTAAAGAAAATAGAGATGGTGTTTGTTCCGGATGTGTACTCGGAAAACATCATCGAGATAGTTTTGAAAATCATGCCTCTTGGCACGCCTCAGCCCCTTTACAGCTTGTGCATAATGATTTATGTGGTCCACTTCCAGTTGTTTCATTCTCTGGCTACAAGTATTTCTTAACTTTCATTGATGATTTCTCCAAATGCAATTGGGTATACTTCTTAAAACTCAAGAGTGATGTATTTAACATGTTCTTAGCCTTTAAGGCCTTTGTTGAAAACAATCTGGACATCAAATTCTTAAGCTAAGATCTAATAATGGCGGAGAATATGTTAACAACAAATTCATCAACTTTTGCACTGAGCATGGAATTCAAATGCAACATACTGTTCCATATACTCCACAACAAAATGGTGCAGCTGAAAGGAAGAATCGCACCCTAAAGGAAATGGCTAATTGTATGCTTCAATCTAAAGGACATAGTCTTAATTTTTGGGCAAAAGCAATTAACTGTGCAAATTACATAGTAAATCGCACTACTACTAAGGTTTTAGAGAATATCACTCCAGAAGAAGCATAGAGCTCAATTAAACCAGATGTCATTCACTTTGGTGTTTTTGGAAGTGAAACATGGGCCCATATTCCAAATGAGAAACATAAATCCTTAGAACCTAAGAGTGAAAAATGTATTTTTGTTGGATATTCTAAAGATGTTGAAGGATATAGACTTCTTTCACCTAAATCCAAAAATATTATCATTAGAAGAGATGTAACGTTTGTTGAAAATATATGGGCCTACAAGCCTAGTTTGGCGAAGGTGCCACCTCTCTCTATCCCTTCTACTTCTGAAAATATTTCTTCTTCAGATGATGACAGCGAGGATGAAAATCCTCCCCCACCTTCACGGGATCCTCTTTCAGCTCCTCAGCTTCCAAAATGGGTCCACGCTACTCGGGATGCAACAAGTGCACTTGCACATGATCCTATAGATCACCGTCGCACTTGTTCTTGATTTGATAGAGCCTCTTCTTTACTGACTCAAGCTCCAGCGAATTATGATCCTAACACCTTTGCAGAAGCTTCAGGCCATCCAGATTGGGACGCAGCTATGAATGAAGAATATCGTTCATTGTTGGCAAATGATACATGGGATCTTGTTCCTCTTCCAAAGAGACGAAAACTTGTTAGATGCAAATGGGCTTACAGAACCAAGTATGGACCAGATGGAAAAGATGATAAACATAAAGCCCGTCTTGTTGCTAAGGGTTTTTCACAAGTTGAAGGCATTCACTATACTGAAACCTTCTCCCCTGTAGCCAAAATGAACTCTATCAGCTTTGTTCTTTCCCTTGCTGCCTCTTTCAAATGGGAAGTCCATCAGATGGATGTTAAATCTACCTTTTTGCATGGGGACTTACATGAAGAAATCTATATGGAACAACCTCTTGGCTTTATGCAACCAGACTCTAGCCTTGTATGTTGGCTTAAGAAATCCCTTTATGGTCTCAAGCAAGCCCCTTGGGCTTGGTATGCCAAAATGGATAGCTTTCTTTTAGCAACTGGCTTTTCTAGGTGTCATTCTGACAATACTATCTACACCAAGAAAATGGGTAAGTCTCTTATCATTCTTGTTCTTTATGTTGATGATCTTATCCTTACTGGTAGTGATCCCAACCTTATAAAACATGTGAAGTCCAGCCTTAAAAAGCAGTTTGAAATGACAGACATAGGACACTTGCATTATTTTCTTTGTCTTCAAGTCTTGCAATCCAAGGAAGGCATTTCCCTTTCCCAGTCCAACTATGGTTGTGATCTTCTACGCCACTTTCACATGGAAGACTGTAAGCCAACCCCTTCTCCCTTTCAATCTGGAGCCAAACTTTCAGTCACTTGTGCTTCTCCTGAAGTTGATGCTACCTTATACCATCAGCTTGTAGGAAAACTTTTGTATCTGACCCATACTCGTCCTGACCTTTCCTTTGTTGTTGGCTTATTGATCGGTTTATGCAAAACCCACATGAAAGTCATTGGAAAGCAGCTAAAAGAATACTTCGTTATGTTCGAGGTACAGTTCAGTTTGGGATTCATTACAGTGCAGAAACATCTCCTCTATTGGTTGGTTTCACTGATTCCAATTGGGCTGGTGACCCTGATGATCGGAAGTCTATTGCAGGTTTTGTCTTCACTCTTGGTTCTGGACCTATTACATGGGCTTGCAAGAAACAAAGTGCCATTTCTCTTTCTTTAGTATAAGCAGAGTATCGTGGCGCCGTAGAAGCTAGTAAGGAAGCCCTGTGGCTTCGTCAGATCCTGTCAGAGTTTGGCTTTCAACAGCAACATCCGACTACACTTTGGTGTGATAATCAAAGTGCCATTTAACTATGCAAAGATCCAGTCCAACATCAGCGCAGCAAACACATTGAACTACACATGCACTTCATCAGAAATCTCATTCATGACCATGTTCTTGAAGTGCAATATTGTTCAACAGATGATCAAGTTACAGACATCTTTATAAAGGCTCTCACAGAGGCGAAGCTTTCTAAACTTCGATTTATGGTTGGAGTTCAGGAAGTTGTCACTAAGGGGGCATAGGCTCTAATGACTCCTTCCTTCTCCTATTGTGTCATATTTGTACATCCTTCAATCCTATCCCAAGTTGTTCTTAAGGGGGGATGTTAGGATATTCCAACACATAGGAAATAGTTAAGTATAACTTGGTCTAGTGTAGAGTTAGGTAAAGTGTGTTTCTTTACTATGTACTTTTGTAACTTACAATCCGACGGTCACAATATGTTCTAGACATTAAGTGATCCTACAGTTCATTCTCTCATCGGTATTACCAACACTTGATCCGTGGCTTAGCACCCAGTTGGTCCATGATCTCTATTTAAAGAGCATGGAGGGTCATTTGCAGGGTGATTGTTCACGAGAGAAGCTTATGTAAATTTTCTTTCTTTTATTAATAAATTGCTTGAAGTGGCCACGTTGGCTCAGGCCGTGGACTGTTTCCCTCTTTGATGGTTTTAACCACATCAAGAATACTGATGTATTGATCTGTGATCTATTTGTGAGCAGTGTCCTTTGGTGTTCTATCTGAAAAACTTACCCTGTAAATTCCTACAATGTAAAAGTGATTTGAGAATAATCCTAACGATTTGGTTAGGTTATTTTATTACAAATTGCTTGGTCTGGTGGATTATATTTGTGTCGTAGAAATGGGTAGTCTATGAGGGTCTATTACAAATGGGTTTTCCCCTTTCTGATGTAAAAAAATATGAAAATCATGATATAAACTGCCTTGAGTGTTGGAAAAATAATTTATCCCCTCATAGGTTAATTAATTAAATTTTCTGGCCAAAAATTTAATTAATTCTAGGTCCTAGGTAAATTTAAATTCTTCAAAAGCAAAATTTGTCGGTCCTTAAAAGTTAATTTTAAGGGGCACAGGGACTAAGGTAAATTAATTATTTTGATAAATTTTAAACCTTTGATCCCTGGGGTTAAGTCAAAGTCAAAATTTTGGGGAAATTAACTCAAAAATCTAATTTTTGAGTTAATTAAAATGCATTCAATTGAAAAATTCGAATTTCCCCAAATATTTTAAATATTTCGACAAATAAGATTAAAAGAAATTTTAATTTTCATCAACAGTCGAGATTACTTTTACGAGGATCACTCGTACTAGCTATAGGAGGATTTATCTTTAAATAGAAGGTCATTTGTCATTTGATCCATCCGATCTTTGAGTCGTGTGCTAAGTGAAAGGCTCTTGTATAATCCTTTTCTGAATAATAAAGAAGGACTTTGGGATTAATTTTCATCGATGTTACTCTTTATGAAAATACTATAAGATGTGTCGTTTTCATTTGTAAATTGTTATTTAACCATTGATGATAGCTTCTGAAGAGTGATTTGAGTACAGGTATCTTGCTTAGTCGTTGGGTTTTAAATGATAATTTAAATTTTGAATGTAATAGCAGGTAGCTCTATTTTGATGGCTAGATTGAGTTTTGCAGGAAAGTCTTGATTTTTAGCTCCTTGGGCGTTAGGGGGAGTTTTCAGTTGGACTAACCAACTTCCAATCTGTGTTTTCTAAAGAGCCTAGTTGAATTAGCTCCACGCTTATCATAAGATTTTATTGGTGATACACAAAGGGTTTTGAGTTAAGCACCTTATTTAGAATTTAAAAATTTAATTTTGTGTGCGAAATTGATAAATCTCGCTGTTGAAAGCCTTAGATTATCATAGTTGGGAGCGGAGTTGGACTCACACTCCTTAGAACTGATAGATCTGCCATTCATGTGCATAGATCTGTAAAAATTTTGGGTTTTTTAACTTGGGTTTCTAGGGTTTTATTTATTTTTGTATATCTGGGTTCTGGGAATTTTTGTTTTCAGGTACAGGTTGCAGATCAGAAGGAGAAGTTTGATTTGAAGCCAAATCTAGGCCCTGGAGGGTAAGATCTGGCCTCAAAATCATTTTTGCAAGAATATTATCTAGCTTTTTGCAGTCCAAGGGTTCGAAAACTTTTTTTAAATCTGGAAAAAAAATTATAAGGGTTTCAAGCATAAAAATATATTGATGTGGAGTTCAAATTTTTTGGGTTTGCTTTAGGTGTCTTGAGGTTACTGTTGGTTGCATGGAATCGTTGTTTGTGTTTTTTTCTTTTTTGCAGAAAATTTTAATTTTTTTTAAAAAGACCCACAGCGCTCTGCTACTGCATGCGCCCCTCATTTTCTGTGTGCTCTTCTCACCTCACGCAACTCCCTCAACGCTACCCACAACCTCCATATTCCTCAAAAAAAACTTGCTTCCTAAACCCTTGCTGCTCACAAACCTGTGTGATCCCTTACTGTTGTCATCATGCTCCCTTTTTCCTGCGATTTGTTTCTCTGCTCCTCAGCCCTCACTCCCTAACCCGCGAATCTGTCTTCCTTCGATCTCTCCCTTCCACGCAAATCTGCCAGCCAGCATCCCTCATTCGCTGATATCCGCGTCTTCTTCGTCACCCATTAACCTGTGTCACCCTCCTCTCCATCCGCGAACAGTCCATCCTCCCTACATTGTTGTCGTTCCCTTTTCTCTCATCGTCCATCTTCGTTGCCCTAAAACAAACATTCCACCTCCCCCCGCTGCTCTGTCCCTACTCCTCGCTCCTTGACCTACAAACATCCTCATCCACCGTCAAGTTCCAACCTGCATACATAAAACATTTAGACTTTTTTTTATCTTTGTTTTGTATTCGCTTTTAGGTTTTAGTTAGTTGTTTAGCATATTCAACTCTCCTTTTTATATTTTCATTTTCATTTGTATATGCATGAGTTAGGTTATTTTTATTTTTTATTTTTATTTTTTTTAGGGTTAGAATTTTTAACAAATTCGAATTTTCTTAGTTTTATTTTTTTTACTTAGAAAGAATAAAAAAAAGCTTTTTTAAATCTTTGTGACATTTGATTTTTTTCATATTTTGATTTTTTATTTTTACAAAATTAAAAATCATAAAAAATTTAAAATATTTAAAAATCTAAAAAAAAATTGTGACTTTGGGATTGAGAATAAAATAAATTAAAAAGGGATTTGCGCTTTCACATTAATTATTTTAATGTGGCCTATGGCCCATTAAAATTTTAATTTATTAACCCTTTGATTCGATTAACTTCCGTCATATTAAAAGATTTTGATTTCTTCATTTACTATTAAAGCAATTGCCTAAAGAATGATTAAAATGCTAATTTAAAGTTCCTTGGTGTTAAGTGCAAAGTCTTAATTTTTCGTGATTTCTCTATTGTCAAGGTACGATGAATGTTTAGAAGTCATATTGACTGTTAGAGAAAGATTATTTTGCTAGATTATCCTGTATGCTAAAGTTTTGGGCATTTTACAATTATTTGTTCTTGATCATCACTTTGCCACATTATAAATTGCTCTAGGTGACTTCTTATTATTTAGTCTTTGGTTAATTCAAATTAAAGGCACTAGTCTGTAGTCGTTTTTATCTTGTATTTGTGTCTTATTTTAATCTATCTATCTCAATTGATCGAGACTTGCTTTAAACCACTGAGGCAAACACTACAACTTCATAAGAATATAAAATAGATAGATAAGATAACTTTATTAATATCCAATGCAACAAATGACCTAAAAGTAAGTCAATGGAACTGCAGAAAAAGCAGCTGACAATCAACCTAGGATGTCAAGTGCCTAAATTAGCTCATACTGAGAATGACAACATTAAAAATCTTTTGTTAGTTTAGATTGCAAAAAAATAAGGCAAAACGAACAACTTCATATGAATATAAAATATACCAAAAAGATAAGATACTTTATTAATTTCCAACAAATGACCTAAAAGTAGGTCAATGTGGCTACAGAAAAAACAGCTGACAATTAACCTAGAATAGCAGGCATGTACTTTAGCTTGTCCCAAATCGTCTTGTTTATATTTGTGTAGTGAGTCAAAATGAACGTAATAACAGCTTATTTCTCATTTGATTTAGGAAACAAAGTTTACAGCTAACACAATGTCAACATGAACATGTAACAAGTTACTCACTTCTCATTTGTAGCTATATTTGCTGTAGGTTGGTCCAGTTGAGATGAGGGCTGACCTATTTCCTTTGAACTCTCTGCAAAACAAAGTTGAATAAATCAACACTTGATTCAATTTTATAGGACAATAACTTAAAGATAACCATGTACAGAATATGAATAAGAATGTATTGATAACTGAATGCACAATTAACTGTCGTTGAAATACAACAGCATTAAATGTGTTTTAGATTCCTTGCACAAACTCAAAGTAGTTAGTTAGGCACAACAGTTGGATCATATTACACAGCAAAGCAGATATACTGCATGACTACTGTCTTGAGCAAATGAATACACTAAAATCACTCTTGTCAACCAAAAACAGTTTTATTGCATGTGTTCCTTCGAGTTATAATACACACTGTAAGATACCCAGAAGAGCACAGCAAAAGTTTTTAAATTTTTAAAACATTGCATTGAAAATCTAAAAATGGATTCTAGAACATAGGACTGGGATAGAACTCTATGAAAGTAGCAATTGTTAAATAATAGGTCCAATGGACTTTGTCTGAAAGGATATTAACACCCAAAAAAACTAAATGAATACATATATGGTACAAAAACCTACCAAACCTCGAACTCAAAATTGTTGGTGTGATTATCTCCAATTACAGAAAGCATGCTACAGTCTTCCAGCACACCACATAGGTAATTACTATTATTTATCATGGTCTCAATGTCCAATTGGCAACAAGTGACCAAAAATTTTATTCGGAGAACCAATGCCATATAAGAACCAATCTGGACAGGACATTAGAAGTCCCCAAAACCATTGATGGCCTCTCGCAGTCCCCGAGGACAGCGTTGGGAAAACAAATGAGATTCATCCCCTAGGGGTGGCTACAGGTACCCATGCTACACCGGATAATGGTATAACTCTATTGTCTAAAAAATATTAGCTATTAGCAAATCAGGCATAGTTCAAATTCAAAAATCAAGGGCATGCTTGCCTCACCACAGTCCAGCATACCTTAATTGGTCTCTATGATCATTTCTGACAAACATGGCAGATTTCAAATCTCTAATTGAAAACCAGACAAGGAAGAAGATCAAAGTCTTAACATCAAACAATGGGAGCGAGTATACCTCCAAGGAATTCAAAGGTTTCTACGAGGAGGTAGGAAACAAGAGGGAAATGATAGTTCCATACAAGCCATAGCTGAATGGGGTTGTGGAGCAAAAGAATCAATCCATCACAAGGGCTAATAAGGCCATGACCAATGACCAGAACTTGTCCATGTTTCTTTGGGTAGGGGCATCCAATATAGCAGTCTACATCTAGAACCAATGTCTTCACAGTGATCTTGGACAACAAGACACCAAAAGGAGTCACTTACTAGTGTGAAGCTAAAGGTAAGTCATTTATGCATCGTTGTTTGTCCAATTTATATCCATATACCTATAGAAAAGAGGACCAATTTGGAGCCCTCCAGTAGGAAGCACTTATTTCTGGGTTACAGTGAAACTTCAAAGACCTAAAAGTTGTATATTACGAAGCAGAGGAAGACAATAGTAAGTATGTTAAAATTGGCAACTAGGGCCAAACTGTAACGTTATGCATGTCAAGATGAAAAATGGAATGGAAGTCAGGAAGTGAATACATTCTAGATGAAAGTCAAAATACATGCATGGAATATGGCAAATTATGTTATGCTATAGTGTCATATGTGAATAATACATGAGTTATTTGAATATGTTGATGCACATTTTACAAATGCATGGGTAAGTGTATGATTGCAGATAAATGATTCAATTTCCGAGATGACCACGTGATGACACAACCTCAGAACAGTTAAAGCTCAAAGTGATTCTATGATAAATTATTAGCCCTAATTTTACTGGGAGGGGTGGAGGTGTTACCCACCGTTTATCCTCCGAATCCTGGAGTCATGGGAGGACTGTGCGAGTCACGCTCCCCTAGACGTGTGATGATGACTGCCGGATGCCTACTGGGAATCAGGTCGGTATAGCCGATGCTGTCACCTTAGTGTTTATGAATGGTTAGGTCAGTAAAACTGACGCCATGGCATACTCCAGTAGAGGACGGATAGGATGGGAGCCGAAGAGATTAGGAAAGATAGGGTGATTTTAGAATAGCTTGGGAACCTGGATAGGGAAAGTCATGCCCATTAAAACCTTAAACTTAAACTCTAACTTCGGGACGAAGTTTTCTGAAGGGGGAGTGTATGTAACGACCCATCCTTAAATACTCATATTATATGCCCTGTATAAATATATATTAATAAATAAATAAAAAGGATATTATAAAATAAAATAAAAATAAAACATTAAGTATTAATATCAAAAATTAATTAACCTAAAAATCCTAAAGTTTATATTAAAAGAAAACAAACAAACATAAAGTGATAAGGTACGTACTAAATATTATAAAGTTATAATGTAAAAGTCTAAAGTTGATAAAACCTGAATACTCCCCATAAACACCTGTGCGAGAGGATGACTCATGCTGGAGGAAGCTGTCACCACGGGAAGAAGCGGCGGAGTAGCTGGTGTACAAGGCGGCCACCGCTTAGCCCTGGCTATAAAACGCAGAGATGAGGCTGAGAACAGGGGGGGGAAACCGAGAGTGGAGGGCAGGAGCAGAGAATCAGAAGTACAAACCAGAGGGATAAGATTTACCAGTGGAAGAGCTTTAATCGGTCTGAGGTTCTGGGCACGGGGGCAGTGAGCTTCTGCGAGAAGCTTACTGGATTGAGCAGCCATCTGCTCAGTCTCGCTGGGAGGAATTGGTCTCCCGGAGATTGGATCAAAATAGCCGCGACATCATCAACCACACCAGTTCAGTAGCAGAATCAGCAGCAATTAAGGTAAGTACAAACTTAAATTCTTCATGCTTACTATATTTTTGTTCTGGTCATTACCGTATATAAGTTTATGAGTACTACACAAACTCCATGAGGGTCATCTTATTTATGGCAACTGATATTTTTCTTGGATCCCTCTCATCGAGGGGTGTAGGATTGATCTAAAGATCATCCAATTCCGATAAGTATTCATGGAGTTATGAATTTATTTGTGTTATAATACAATTTGTCAAGGTCGGCCAGCAACCAAATAAACCCCACATGTGCTCAACGTTTTAGTATAAAAGGAGATGACTCGAGAGTCATTTCTCACACACACTTCTATCTTGATTTCTCTCCACTTGTCTTGGGTTTTAGTGGAAGAGAAATCTAGGAGTGGAAGCCCTAGATGTCAGAGGAAAAGAGGCTACCCTAGACGCAGATGGAAGGCAGCCCTAACATTATCCTAAGGCAGTCGTAACCTATGCTTTCTCAAGGGTAACCTAGCCGCAATCAAGATAAGGATATTCGCTGCCCTAATAGATCCTAGCCGCAGCAAAGTCATGGGTCTTTTGGAGGACTGAGCTGTTGTTAGGAGGGCCTAGGAGTTGGGCTAGAAGGCAGCAATCCAAGGACTACTTCAGCAAAGGAGAAGGGACGTTAAGGTCACCCTTGTGACCACTTGAAGAGGCAGCAAGGTCCGTGTGAAAGCTGCAGGCCTGTAAGTATTGTTTTGATGGTCAAAACAGCCCTCGAAATGGATTTGTAGGTGTCTCCTCAACCAGCGATCTCACCTACCATGTAAAGAAAGGGAGGCCGCATAATTCAAGGTGAGTTATGGGCTGATCATTGGACTGCTGTAGGTTACAGGAGGGTGCCCTAACCAGTGATCGAATGTTGTCCATAAACAGCAGTACAGAGATGTTGGATACTGCCACATAGGAGTTGCAATGTCACTAACAAATAGGACAATGGGACAGAAACATGTTGGAACAGTAACTTTGATGGGACAGCCCAATGACATAAGACAGCTATGACAATTGTGCAGCAGTGGCACAAGTGGGACAGCTACTAACTAGTGCAGCAAAGTAAATAGGACAGAAAGGCACATAGTGTTGTATAGATGCATGGGACAACAAGGTACATAGTGCTGTATAGATCACAGTATTAAAAACCAGCCTAGCTAACCGGTTACTAGTCTAACCGGCTGGTTAGCAGGCGCACCAATTGGAACCGGTGAAAAAACCGGGTTTAATAGGCTGTGTGGCGAAAAATTTGACCTAACCGGTCCTAACTGGTCCTAAACCGGTCCAACCGGTCCGAAACCAGTCGATTACCTGCCATGCCCACCGAGGACCCATAGTGATGCTTTTCCAAGGTATTCTAGGGGTTTTAGAGGGAAATTAAGGGTGCTTTCCCTCCAAAAACGCCCTCTCCAAGCCTTTAAGGAACAAAAACGGTTAAGTGATCTTGTTTTCGAACGTTCGTGTAATACAACTTTCGACTAAGGAGGAACCAAATGATGAACAAAGCACCTGATCTAGATCCCATTGTGTTGGACGATATTGATCCAACATCAGAATGGGTGGAGGAGACTGAAGATCCTGTGTTTGAGGCTGATTTTGATATCGACATGGCTTTAGCGGGGGATGAAGCAGATTTTGTGGCGGCATCAGAACCAGGATCAGTAGCGGCATCAACGAAAGGCAAAGAACCAATGGAAGGCACTAGTCGTGCAGGTCGACAAACTCGTGCTTCCATTAGGTCCACTTCTATTGTTATTGGTGGCATTGCTACTGAGGTTGCAGATCAGGCTGAGGCATCCTCAAACTCTGAACCAGATGATGTCTATGTAGCTCCTGATGATGATCCTATGGCTAGTAATGGTGATGAACTTTATGATTGATCATGTGTACATTGTAGACTTGTAGTAGGCCAATGGCCTTATAGCTTGCAACATTGTTTTTGGACTTTATAGGCCATTTAGAGCCTCATTTCTTATGTATTTTGCTATTTTGTCGATGATATGTATTGCACTCAGTGCCATTTCGATATATTCACCTTTACATGGTATATAAATGAGCAAACTTTACATATTTTGTCTTTATTGGCTTCGAATCATGGTTTTAAATCTTAAAAATAGTTTTGTTTCATTAAAAATTAATTATTTAATGTATTTTTCTAAAACCGGTTCGTTTAGACCAAACCAGTGCCGGTTAGACCGGTTCCGGTCGGTAAACCGGTTCATTAGGTGGACCAGTCCGGTCACCGATTCCGGTTTTAAAAACACTGGTATAGATACATGGGACAGTTGTGACATGGCGGCAAAAGTACATGGGACAGCAGCAAGCATGGTGCAGCATGGACAGCATGGATAGCAGTGGCAAGCTTGGTGCTGCAAGCACATGAGACATGTTGTATGACAACATGGTTATGACACATGAGACAGCAGTGCAGCATAAGGTGCAACAGTATGATGTGTACAGCATGGTCATGAGGTCCAGCATTGTGATGATGGGTGCAGCACGGTGAGGTGCAGCATGATGACGGGATGCAGCAAAATGATAGGTGAAAGAGTCACCTTGGAGTATCAGTTGAAGCAGCATGTCTTCAACTGATCTCATGTATCATCTTCTTAGAAATGATCTATGCTCTTATCTAGATAAGTCAAAGTGTTGACTTTTGTTGTAAATGT
Organism: Pinus tabuliformis; assembly: GCA_031772625.1. NCBI lineage: Eukaryota > Viridiplantae > Streptophyta > Pinopsida > Pinales > Pinaceae > Pinus > Pinus tabuliformis. The sequence continues at coordinate 51,964,069 of CM062813.1, forward strand.
ACTATCTCTCTCTCTGCTGAACTATTAAAGAACATAAAAGAAGAATTGATCAAGGGTTTCCCCACATTAGGGTTTGTCCCTGGCTAGCACCACATCTTGTGTCCTCTTGTCTTCTGCGATTTATGTTTATGTTCTATCTGCAGTTTATTTTAATGCTGATGTGATTGCTAATCTGGAAAAGATATTGAGCTAATTGTGAAAATTGAAATAAATTGCTCTAAGCATAGAACATACCTAAAATTAACATGGTATTAGAGGTGAGGTGAAGACAATGCCCAAGCTAGAGTGAAAGAGAAATCACCGAAGACAGTTGGGAAAGGACAAAAGGATCAATGAATTCCTCATCCCTCTTCAAATTCGCCAAGGGTGAAGTCAAAGCAGAGATCATTATCAGAATGGTGCAGCGGAAGCTTCTGATGGCCTACCTAAAGACCACTTCATTAGGAAGTCCGGATCTAAGGGTGGAAAGAAAGACAAATGCCTTGTTTGTAATAAGTTCAGCCATTATGCGAAGGAGTGTCCAAATGGGAGGGACACATCTCTTGATGAAGATAACAATCATTCCAGGGACATCTTCAATGATCAAGGGAATGACAGGTAATGCAAGCCATCAAGGAAACGTCCGACTCTTCAAGAAAGCAAGGAACCCCAGGTATGAAGAATCAAATGTTGTTTCTAATAAGATAAAGAAGTGTTATCTTGTATTGGCCCTCTCCTTCAAATTCTTTGGGAATCTGGCTTATTGATTGTAGTGCTTCAAGGCACTTCATTGGATAGGAGGATGCTCTCTCTAATTTAGTAGAGATGGAAATTCGTGGGATTATACTTGGAGTCGATGCCACCTATCCCGAAAAGGGTGTAGGGAATATTACCCCTCAATTGAATGAGGGTAACTTGATTCATTTACAAGAATCTCTTTTGTGTACCTGATCACAAGAAGAACCTGGTGACCATTTCGGAAATGGAAGTCAAAGGTTTCAGGGTGGCATTCATCGATGGAAAGGTACGTATTTGAAAATGGAATTTTTCACAGATGCTTTTGAGTTCATGGTTGTATCAAGTTGCAAGAGGTCCATTGGGGATCATGTCAGTTGTCACATCTCATCTATAGCACCGAAGGTCTACTTATCATGGGACCCTACCCGATGTGAGTTAGATGATGACAGGAATGCCTAAATTCAAAAGGAGCATGAAGGTACATGTCTGAGATCACCGAAGGAAAATCTTACGAGGAGACCATTCCCCTCATGTAGAAGGTCCACAGGTTTGGAACAACTCGAGGGGTTTGAGATTCATAATTGGGAATCTCATGTATGCAAGTGGAAGAAAGCCCTCTATGGCTTGAAGCAAAACACCTCGGGCATAGTATGAGAGGATTTATAGTTGTCTAATGAAGTTGAGACTCACTAGGAGTGAAGCCGATCCAAACCATTGCTCGAAGGTTGTGGATGATAGACCTCTCATACCAGTACCTTCTGAGGACGACCTGTTTCTGTCAGGTGCAGACACTCTCATTTTCAAAAGTAAGAGGGAGTTAGATTCCGATTTGGAATGGTGAACAACAAGCTCGCGACTACCTCGATGGAGCTTAACTTTCAGAAGTTATGTGGTAGGGATACTGGACCTGATTTGGGAAATGCCTCTGAGTTTCACAAACTCATACTAGCATTGATGTTCTTGGTGAACTCCTGTCCAGATATATGTTTTGCAGTTAGCATGATGAGCTCATATATGGTTGAGCCTCACTAGATTGGTGCCAAGAATTTTCCGAGATATCTTCAGGGCCCAATCTCTCATGGATTGAGATACACTACCGAAAATTTGAAGCTGCATGATTATTCGAATATTGACTAGGCAGGCAGTGTGGAGAATCGCAAGAGCGCTTCCGAGTGTTGGTTCTCTTCAGGTTCTGTTCGATATCCTGGATGAGCAGGAAGCAGGAGTCGGCTGCTATAAGCACCGCTGAGACCGAATACATAGCTACGAGTATGATCTCGTGTAAAGCTGCCTTTTTGTGGAAGCTCTTCAGCGAGTTGTTTGTACACATGATGGATACCAACGAGATCCTCTGTGTCAACCAAGGGGGGATTCGATTGCTGAGGAATCCCGTATTCTATGATTGCTCCAGCATATAGACATCAGATACTACCTTATCTGGGATATAATACGTCGATGAGCGAGGAGGCTCTATCGCATTGAGACTGATGTACAGGTTGCAGACATTCTGTCAAAGCCCCGGGGAAAGGTCAAACTTGTGACTTTCCTAAACGACTTGGAGTCGTTGAAAGACCTTCTTATAAAGGTCTTGCATGATGCATGCATTGAGCTCTGGGAGCTCTAAGGGGCTTGGGGTACTGCTTGGAGCAACAAGCGACCATAGGGCGACTCACCCTCCCCTAATGGTGTGATGTGTACAGGGTGAATGGCTCAGCCTTCCCTTGTGATACTTCGAGGCGACTTAGGGACAGGATGAATGGTTCTCCTGTCGGAGCATCCTACCCATGTAGTCTGGGACTCATGAGAAGTACCTCTCATCTGGCCAATGAGAAGGGAAATGGGGTTAAGGACCATAGTAGTACTATCGATGGATGCATCGTTGTATTTATCGTACTCCCTATGTTAGGATGACCTCCATTGATCTTGGATAAATGAAACTGATTTGGGATCAGTATGAGTGGTTTGAGACACTCTCTTGTGATATTGATCTGGGATCAATAAAACTAACTTCGGGTCAGTAGATAATGGTATGAGACATTCTTGTTCAATTCTTCTTCTTCATGGTTCAACAGAGCAGAGCAGCGCAGGGCACCGATGGCAAAGATAGTACAATCGGACATATGAATCAGCGGATGGAGTTCTCCCTAGTTGACAGGGAGTGTTAAAATTGGCAACAAGGGCCAAACTCCATGTGGGTCATCTTATTTATGGCAACTGATATTTTTCTTGGATCCCTCTCATCGAGAGGTGTAGGATTGATCTAAAGATCATCTGATTCCGATAAGTATTCATGGAGTTATGAATTTATTTGTGTTATAGACAATTCGTCAAGGTCGGCCAACAACCAAAAAAACACCACATGTGGTCAACGTTTTCGTATAAAAGGAGATGACTTGAGAGTCATTTCTCACACACACTTCTATCTTAATTTCTCTCCACTTGTCTTGGGTTTTAGTGGAAGAGAAATCTAGGAGTGGAAGCCCTAGACATTGAAGGAAAGGAGGTTGCCCTAGACACAGATAGAAGGTTTCCCTAGACGCAGATGGAAGGCAGCCCTAACACTATCCTAAGGCAGCCCTAACCTACGTTATCTCAAGGGTAACCTAGCCGCAGTCAAGATAAGGATATTCGCTGCCCTAATAGGTCCTAGCCGCAGCGAAGTCATGGGTCTTTTGGAGGACTGAGCTGCTGTTAGGAGTGCCTAGGAGTTGGGCTAGAAAGCAGCAATCCAAGGCCTACTTCAGCGAAGGAGAAGGGAGGTTAAGGTCACCCTTGTGACCACTTGAAGAGGCAGCAAGGTCCGTGTGAAAGTCGCGCGCCTGTAAGTATTGTTTTGATGGTCAAAACAGCCCTCTACATGGAGTTGTAGGTGTCTCCTCAACCAGCGAGGTCACCTACCTTGGAAAGAAAGGGAGGCCACATAATTCAAGGTGAGTTATGGGTTGATCATTGGATTGTTGTAGGTTACAGGAGGGTGCCCTAACCAATGATCTAATTTTGTCCATAAACAGCAGTACAAATATGTCTGATACTGCCACATAGGAGTTGCAATGTCACTAACAAATAGGACAATGGGACAACAACTTTGATGGGACAGCCCAATGACATAAGACAACTATGACAATTGTGCAGCAGTGGCACAAGTGGGACAATTGCTAACTAGTGCAGCAAAGTAAATAGGACAGCAAGGTACATAGTGTTGTATAGATGCTTGGGAGTCTGGGACAGCTGTGACATGGTAGCAAAGGTACATGGGACAACAACAAGCATGGACAGCATGGCAAAAGCAAGGTGCAGCATGGCAAGCATGGAAGGCATGGACAACATGGATAGCAGTGGCAAGCATGGTGCTACAAGCACATGAGACATGTTGTATGACAACATGGTTATGACACTTGGGATAGCAGTGTAGCATAAGGTGCAACAGTATGATGTGTACAGCATGGTCATGAGGTCCAGCATTGTGATGATGGGTGCACCATTGTGCAGCACGGTGAGGTGCAACATGATGACGAGATGCAACAAAATGATAGGTGAAGGAGTCACCTTGGAGAATCAGTTGAAGCTGCATGTCTTCAATTGATCTCATGTATCATCTTCTTAGAGATGACCTATGCTCTTATCTAGATAAGTCAAAGTGTTGACTTCTGTTGTAAATGTACTATCTCTTTCTCTCTCTCTGGTGAACTATTGAAGAACATAAAAGAAGAATTGATCAAGGGTTTCCCCACATTGGCGTTTTTCCCTGGCTAGCGCAACATCTTGTGTCCTCTTGTCTTGGCTTGTCTTCTGCGATTTATGTTTATGTTCTATTTGCAATTCATTTTAATGTTGATGTGATTGCTAATCTAGAAAAGATATTGAGCTAACTGTGAAAATTGAAATAAATTGCTCTAAGCATAGAACATACCTAAAATTAACAAAGTAAGAATATAAAATTTGAGGAAGAATTTGCATCTAGGAAGTCCCATGAGCCCATTCAAGTGATACAGGAGGAAGAGCAAGAAGCTCTGAAGGTTAAGCCAAGGTTGCCAAAGACACCACCAGTTTTCAGTTCAGGACAACAATCTTCAAGTGAGGAGAAGCAGACATTAGCCCCTTCCAATTATGTCAAGGGACCTCAATGGTTCACGCAAACATTGTGGGATGCTCATGAGTATGCCGGGGCTCCTACGAGAACATTTAGGGAGAGCATGCATCCAAAGAAGTTTCCTACTTACATGGCATTGATGAGCAGCATCATTGATTTTGAGCCTTCTAGTTTTCAAGAGGCAACAACACCTCAGGTATGGCGACATGCCATGTTAGACAAGTACACTTCCACCATGAATAGTGATGTGTGGAACATAATGTCAAGACCAAAGGGGAAATCAATTGTGATTTCCAAGTGGCTCTACAAAATCAAGCATGTTGCAGATGGCAACGCTGAGAAGTTCAAAGAGAGGTTCATAACAAGAGGGTTCTCATAGAAGGAGGGAGTGGACTATGAGGAAACTTTTGCTCCACACTTCCATTGGAATAGTTGTCTTCTATAGTTTCAATCATTGGATGGAGGATAAATTAGATGGATGTGAAGACAGTTTTACTTAATTGGATCACTGACAAATAAGTATACATAGAGCAACCTCAGGGCTTTTGAAGTAAATGGGAAGGAGTCCCATGTTTGCAAGATTAAGAAAGTCTTGTATGGACTCAAGCATGTACAAAGAGCATGGTATTCCAGGATTGGTGGGACATTTGCTAAGTATAAACTTCACTAAAAGTGAAACAGATCCTACCTTGTACTATATACTTGTTGGGAGTGATCTGCTTATTATGGTGTTATATGTAAATGACTTGTTTTTGACAAGTGCAAAGAAGCTCATTGCAAGGTGAAAAGCAGATATGGCACTTGAGTTCAAGATGAATGACATCAGCACGATGCATTACTTCTTAGGTTTAAAGGCTTGGCAAAAATCAGGGGAGACATTCCTTGGGCAAGGTAAGTATTCAATTAAGATCCTGAAGAGTATTTGTATGGAGGATCACAAACCTTGGGCCACACCCATGATCACCAATCTTAAAAATGTGACATCTTCAAATTCAAAATTGAAGGACTCCATGTTATACAGGTAGTTGATAGGCTCCTTGATGTATTTGGTCAACAACAAACCAAATATATGTTTTCCAGTGAACACTTTGAGTCAATTCATGACGAAGCCAAGGCAAGAGCACTAGATGGTAGTAAAACATGTGTTCGAGTATTTCAAAAGCACAGTGGAGTATAGCCTATGATATTTTGGAGATGGTGAGATGAAGTTGCAAAGTTATGGAGATGGTGAGAAGAAGTTGCAAAGGTATACATACATAGACTAGGCAGACAATGCAGTAGACAAGAAGAGCACCTTAGGGTGTTACTTTAAGTTTGGGATCAGCGATGATATCCTGGTTCAAGAGGTAGCAAACTTTTGTGGCACTTAGCTCAACAGAGAAAGCACATATGGCAACTAGTGCAGTGAGCTGACAGCGCATTGTTGATTTTTCCACAATAAAAATAGTAGAAACCAATTTCCTGATTTGATAATCACTTCTAATGATCTTCAATTAATTCTTCTTATGCCATTGATATCATTAAGCATTATATACAGAAAATATCAACAGTGATGCAGCAAAACTAGTAGAAACAAATAAGATCATAAAGAGACAACCATGCACAATAGAGACAACACATTTTCCCTGGGAAGTCCAAACTTGGGAGAAAACACATCAACTCTTCCTCTAGGAGAAATTCTTCTTCAGCAAGGTTTCCAATAAAATGTCTAGAAATCTATGCCAAAAACGAAGTCCAAAGTTTAGCCATTCCATCATTTTTTCCTCCCACGAGTGTCTTCTATATAAGAGAGATGATGAGTGAATGAGGCAAATGTAGTGTCACACATGTGTATATATACAAGTAAAATGGGTGCATTTACCCCAGAGGACACACCCTTTCATGGGGCCAACTTATTCCTTTTGAGCCTACATGAAACCTAAAAATAAAATAAAATTTATTTTAATTTCCATAATTTTTCTAGGCCAATTTAGATGGCCTCCTGGCATGCGAGAATACCTCTCGATGCTACCCAAAAATCAACAGCCATTTGACTTTAATCAAAATCAAGAGTTGGATCCAAAGATGATCTACTGATATAATCAGAGTTGTCAAACTCTCTAAGAATCTAGTGTTTCCTAATCAGTCCAAGCACACAGAGATCAGATATCACTTCATACAAGATAAGATTCCAAAGGCAGTAGTGATGCTCTAGCATGTATCCATAGATAAGCACATTGTTAATATTCTAACCAAGCACTTGGCAAAAGGGAAGTTTAAAACACTCAGAGACAGACTCAGATTGGTGCAAAATTCCTTCCTTGCTAAGAGGGAGTTTTGAGAAATATAGCTCGAGCAGGAGCTTCTTGCACAACAGATTATGTGTGAATGTGCAAGAGGTCGTTTTCGACAATTTCTAGTGACCAGTTAGAAAAGTGTGAAACAATACCATCTTGTAATTTCACTTAAATAAATAATAGTGAAAGACAAATTTTCCATATTCTCCTGGTCTTAGAAATCTAACTGAAATATGAGTTAGATTTGATCTAATCTTAGTGGTACACTTCATTGTTGAGATAAGGTGGTTGCTAGGATTAAGGATATCAGTAAGTGCAAATCTGATATTTTGTGTATATCATACAACTGTTAGTTTGACAGCTTGTGGAGGTTTCCCTGTAAGCTTGGAAAATTATTATCTGATTTGAGAGTGTGATTATAGATATGTATCATGTTTATGCTATCGTTGTTCATTCTTAAACTATATGTGTGATTGTTCCATGTTCAGAAATATTTATTTCTGAGGTTAAATAAATTCAGATCTGATTTATTCAATTAAGAGAAGCATAAGACAACAGTCACCTAAGGCTTTAAAAATTGACACGTTTTAGGCTCTTGTGCCAAACATGCCCCATATCTTCCAAAAGCATATGGCTAGTTCTATCCTTAAAGGTGTCCAGTTCAAATCCCCCTAGGTGAAGCACGTTAGTTTATGCCAACAGGTTTACTAGGGATACTATCCACAAATGTGAGGAAGCATCCCTTGGGTTCCCCTGCAAGGTTTTCCTTGGGGGGAAATATATATTCCAAAAGCTGTTGAAATTTTGACTTAGGTACAATCTCAGTGGAAAATGGAAAACACATTATGAAGGTTATCAGGACTACAGCTTAACATAAAAGAATGCCTGCATTGAGAGTAATATTACTACAAATGAGACATGCTTTAGAAGTAGTTTTCTCACAGTGCAAAAAGTTGAGTAGAAAGAAGCTTCACATAATGTGGCTATTAATAAAGAATGGGAAGCTTTCACACTCAGGAAATTGATGTTACAAAGCAAGTTATTAAAATAATATAAAAATCTTTGTTGTAGAGAGAAACAAACAAAGAAGCCATGAATGTGGAGATAAGTCATGATGTCACCTTGGGATACTTCTTGGAGCTATGAGCGACCATAGGGTGAGTGGTTCACCTTCCCCTAGTGGTACGCTAGATACAGGGTGAGTGGTTCACCTTCCCCTGTGATACCCCGTGTTGAGATATGCATAGGATGAGTGGTTCACCTTCTCCTATGGCATATGAGCAAGATGAGTGGTTCACCTTCTCTTGCCGATACATCCTACCCATGCAGTCTGGGACTCATGGGAAGTACCTCTCATCTGGCCAATGAGTAGGGAAATGAGGATAGAGACCATAGTACTACCGATGAACGCATCGTGTACTACCATACTCCCTATGCAAGGATGTTTGATATTGATCTAGGATCAATGGAAACTGACTTCGGATCAATAGAGAGTAGTATGATACACTCTCGATTATGGGAGACTGACTTCGGGTCAGTGGAGAATGGCATGATACATTCTCGATCATTTCTTCTTCATTATTTATTCATGGTTCAGCAGAGCAAAGCAAAGCAAAGCAAGGATGGTACTGATTGTCAGATGGTTTGGCAAGTGGAGTTCTTCCTAGTTGAGAAGGAGTGTTAAATTTGGCAACTAGAGCCAAACTCCACCTTGGACAGCACATATGATGCAGCTAATATTTTTATTGGATTCCTCTCTCCGAGAGGTGTAGGATTGATCTAAATATCATCTCATTGTGACATGTACAAATGGAATTATGAATTTATTTTCTTTATGGACAAATTGTTAACGTCGGACAACAAACTAATGTAGGCTCAGAAGCCCAACAATCACATCTATTCATCCTCAACATTTGCATATAAATAGAAGGTGCCTTTGCCTCATTTGGACATCACTCATCTTCTCACACACATCTCTCTCTCCTCATCTGATTAGGTATGGATTTCTGGGCTCCTCTCTCTCTCCACACATGCGAAGAAGACATTTTTCTGTTTTAGCATTGACCAAATTTCAAGTAAGTTTGACCAACAACGTTGGCCTTGTTTGACTGCGATTTTGGTGGGATAATTTATGTTTGGGCAGGCCACATTTCTGGACATAGAAATCGAGGCAATCCATACTATTTGACCAGCATTGACCTACATTGACCAAGTTTGACTGAGTTTTTCAGCGTTGTTTTGCGTTGATTCGAATGACTATTGGAGGGCGAGTTGACTGGGTTTGACCAAGCTATTTTGGAGGTCAAATTTTGCCCTATTGACCCGCATTGACTTTTTGATTAGGGCTTTCTGTGGCTGCTGTTTTTTTGGACAGATTTCACTTTGATTGGACAAGTGAATATTGCATATTGTACTCTCCCTCTCTGCTGAACTTTTGAAGAATAATAAGAAGAATCGAAGGTACAAGTTTGGATCAGCATGGCTCTTTTTGAAACCAAGACTCAACAAATAGCTATCATTACGAGAGTACCATGCATGAGGAGCTTACTTAAGCCCATACAAGGCTTTCTTCAATTTACAAACATGTGCCTCTCTATTATGAATCTCAAAGCCTTAAGGTTGCGCAATATAAACTTCCTCTTCAATGACTCCATTAAGAAAAGCAATTTTAGCTTCCATTTGATGCAATTTCCAACTTGTAATAGAAACAAAAGCAATAATAGATCTAATAGAAGAATACCTGGCAACAGGAGCAAATGTGTCTTCATAATCTTCTCCCTCTTTCTAGGAGAATCCATGGGCCACAAATCTTGCCTTGTACTTCTCAATGCTTCCATCAGTTGCATGCTTGATTTTGTAGATCCATTTGGAAGACACAACAGATTTTCCTTCAGGTCTTGGCACGATTTCCCATACATCATTCTTCAATATGGACCAGTACTCTTCAATCATAGCATCTCTCCAAACTTAATGTTCAATTGTCCCTTCATAGGTCAATAGCTCAAATTCAATTATCTTGCACATTAATGTTGCATAACCTGAATACTTCTTTGGCCTCTTGCTTTCTCTGAAGGTGCCACGAGGTGACACAACATATTTCCCTTCAGGTCTTGGCACAATTTCCCATACATCATTCTTCAATATGGACCAATACTCTTCAACCATAGTATCTCCCCAAACTTGATGTTCAACTATCTCTTCATTGGTGGATGGCTCAGATTCAATGATCTTGCACATCAATGCTTGCTTTCTCTTAAGGTTCTTTCAAGCCAAGATGATTTTTTTTCTTGTCTCAAGTACAACGACTCTTGGAGATTCAACAAATTCATGTAGTTCATCTTACTCTTCAGGAGGATCTTGTTCCATAGGTTCAAGCATTTTAGGTTCCGATTCCTCATTCTTAGAAGCCCCCTGCATCTCATCATCAGAGTCCAAGTGTGATCCTTTAGTCTTCCAAAACGCAGCATCCTCGTCAAAAATGACATCCCTGCAAGTTTCAATTGATCATTGTCCTGGTACATAAACTCTAAAAGCTTTTGAATTTTCACTACAGCCAACAAAAGTTCCCTTTTTCCCATAAGGCTCCAACTTTGTTCTTTTCTCCTTGGGCACATCAACATAAACAAGGCAACCAAAAATTCTCAAATGTTCAACATTGGACTTCTCACCTATGAAGACTTCTTCAAGAGTCTTGTATTCCAAGATTCGGTGTGGACATCTATTTTGAACATAAATGATTGTTTTTTAAGCTTCTCCCCATAGAAACATATGCAGTTCCTGATCATGAAGCATGGCTCTAGCAACTTCCATGATAATTTTGTTCTTCATTTCAACAACACCATTTTGTTGAGGATTGTAGGGAACTATCGGCTCACTCTTAATTCTAGCATGCCTGCAGAAAGCAATCAGCTCCTTGGATACATATTCTCCTCCATTGTCAAATCTTAAAGTCTCGATCCTTCTTCCTGTATCATTTTTAACTTTTGCCTTGAATTGTCAAAATTTTTCAAACACTTCATCCTTGGATTTCAAGAAATAAATCCATGTTTTACGAGAGTAATCATCAATGAAAGTGACACAGTACAAATGTCCACCCAAGGATTTGTTAGTCATAGGTCCACAAACATCAGAATGTTTAAGGTCCAAGATTCCTTTGGACTTACTATCACTACTAGTAAATCTTCCTTTGACATTTTTCCCAAGAGCACATCCTTTGCAAACTCCATCACGTTCAATCTTGATTTTAGGTACAACTTTAACAAAAAACATCATTCTAGTCAATGCTTTATAATGAACATGAGCATACCTTCAATGCCATAGTTCACAAAGATCAGATGTGTTGTGTATCAAGGCTTGAATTGAGCGTAGAAGGAGACGATATAGGCCTCCAATTCATACACCAATAACTTTGGTAGATTCAAAGGAGATGTCTTTCTTCCATATTAGAACTTCAGCATCAACGAAGGCAATTCTATATCCTTTGTCTTCAAGAGATGAAATGGACAACAAATTCTTCTTCAAATGAGGAACATATAAAATGTTGTTAATAGAGCCATTACCTTCTAATTCCAATTGGAAAGATGATGAACCAATGCCCTTGACTTCGTACTTGCCATTATCTCCAAGCTCCACCTTTTGAGTTATCTTCTTCTCACCCAATTCAAAGAGATTCTCACAAATTCCAGTCATGTTTCTAGAGGCACCATTGTCTACCAACCAAATTTCATCATGACATGAATAGAACCTATAAAAGCATAATAAAAGGAATATTCATCATTATCAGAATCCTTCTTCTAGGCCTCCTCTTATATAAGGTTCATTAATATTAGCAGTAGAAGCATGTTGCTTCCCTTTCCTTTTTTTATCACCATTCCTTTGAGGAAACCTATTTTGATAGTGGCCATATGCTTGACAAAGGAAACATTGAACATTATACATGTCCCTTTATTCTTGAGGGGGAGGAGGAGGTCTTCTTTGTGGAGCAATTCCTCTTCCTGGAGCAGGTCTTGGAGTAGATCTTGAAGTAGGTCTTCTACCTGTATTTCTTTGAAATCTTCCAAAAGTTCTTCTTCCCCTTGCTATTCTTTGAGTGGGCTACAAAAGCTTGAGAATCTTCACTTGGATTTGGAATCTTGCCTTTGGACATGAGCCTAGATTCTTCTTGAGTGAAAGCAGCCCATATCTTGTCACAAGTAGGAGCAGTTTCTCTTCCACTAATACTTGATGCAAAAGAATCTCAAGAGTCAGGCAAACCATTGAATGCTACAACTACTAGTTCTTTATTAGGTACCTCTTCTTCAATAGCTTTGAGTTGATCTCTTATTTGAGATATTCTCACAAAATATGATGCCACAGGATCGTTCTTTGTCATCTTGACATCACAAAATTGTTTCCTTAGACTTACAGATTGATTAATGTTATTCATGGTGTACAATCAAGCGAGAGCCTCATACATTTCCTTAGAAGACATATGATCAGCAATATAAGGTATTAAATGATCTCTACAGATTCCACAATGATGCTCGTAGCCAAGATGTTATCTTCGAACTTGTCTTTTCCTGCTTGATCAGCTGGTTCAATAACCTTTCCTTTCAAAATGCCCAAGACCTTATGTCTTGCAAGAACAAGGTCAATTCTAGTATTCCATGCTCTGAAGTTTGTAGCTCCTTCAAGCTTGTTTTTTGTCTTCATGAAGGAATTCATGATGAAGATGACCAATCAAAGGCAAAAGATGTAGGATCATCAATGCTCTTCAAGATGATTCCAATGCTCTTCAAGGTGATCTCAATGCTCTTCAATGCTCTTTTCCTTCACCAAAGCTCTAATACCATGTTGATTTTCTAGTAGCAAACAAGACTAGAACAAATTTTCAAATTGATAACTACTTCCAATGATATCCTTAGAGGGCTTGGAGGAGTGACTTGATGTGGAGGATCAATGAGGCACTTTGGAGTGATGGAGTTACAATGATTATGCTTTGGCATGGATGGTGAGCTTGGTGGCAGTGGTCACTAGGCCAAGACATAGTGGAGAAAGAGTCTCTACATATGTTGCAAGTATGTTTGCCTTGTGTAGAAAGGTCGACATCCTGAATGATGATGATCTTGGTGGAGAGCTACCGGGATGGTATGTTGTCGAGGACGACAACGATTTCAGGTGGAGGAGAATGTAAGGACCTCCGGTTGTGGGCGCGTTCGGGCGCCGGGCAAAGTCACCGTGCACGGGTGCACGGGCGGGTGCGGGCGCACGGGTAGGCACGGGCGCACGGCAGGCGGGCGAGACTGCACGGTGGGCGGGCGAGGCTACACGGCGGGCGGGTCTGCACGACGGGCGGGTGAGCGCACACGAAAATGCGAAAAATGGCTAAGTGTTAATACACTTGAGCGTATATGTAATATGGGGTTTATATACATGTGGCCTAATAAAATATAATATAATATGTGAACATACGACATAATAATATTATGGGATGAACATAATAATATAATATTATTATGTGAAAAAGGCTTCATATATTATATGTGAATAAAATATAATATAATAAGCCACATGTAAAGGGGATATGTGAATAATGGAGCACATACGACAAAATATAATGGAGCACATACGAAGGTTTATAATTAAACATAAAACATTAATATATACCAAAACATGACATGAGGGCTTCATGGCATTACTTTACATGTCGGCCCAAAGTTATGTATGAAGTGTATATATGAGAGGTGGATGCACCTCATTTCATCCAAGGAACTTCGCTCACTTCTAAATCAACGCATAAGGGGTAAAAACTACGAAGGGTAAAAGAGGATACGCATACCTCATGCGTAGTCCATCTAAGGTGTAGTTTTGACTTAAGTGCGGGTTGAGTGAAGCAACCGTGTTCCGGGTGGATTCTAAGGTACAGATTTTGGTGTAGGACTTGGCAGAGATTTTAGGTGGCTCGGGTGAGCACCATTCTTTGTGCAAGAGGTGCACAAGACTATTGTAAAAGGTAGGTGGCCTATCTTTGTAAAAATTGGTTAAGTGTGAGACTTGGTTCGGCCAAGACACACTTGTTGTAAAATCTGATATTCTTGATATAATATTATTGTTGGGCAGACTGTTCGGGGAGTTGCCCCTCCCTTCATATTGTGTATTGTTCTCGGTTTATTGTTGATGATTGATGAATGAGAATTTTCTTTGATGAAGTATAAAAGATAACATTTATTCGGTCATAAGAACACAAGTTAACTAAGTTTATGTTGAAGTAGGCGTAGTCCATAAACGTGAGTATTGTTAAAAAGAAAGCGTTCGGTGGTGCCTCACCTCGCCGGCACGGTTGGAAGACTACCGTAGGCTTGGGGGCGTGACAGTTGGTATCAGAGCTCGGTCAGAGCTGGTGACAGATGAAGATGTCTATCTTGCAGAGATTGGGTTATACATCCTTGAAAGAATTCGGAAGGAGTCTACTTGAAGAGTCAGAAAGAATAGAACAAGGATTTGTAGAATGGGGCAAAAGGTTGTTTGAAACAAAGAATACTCTCCGTACCTTGATTAAGGAAGGGGTTTCTGATATGGAGAAAGCTCTTCAACTTGCAAAGGAAATAGAGTTGATTGAAGCTGAATTCGAGAGGCTCAAGATAAGAAATAAGGAATTGGGACATCTCATGGCCTTGAAGAAGGAAGCTGAGGAAGAACTTCTTCAACCCGGTTGGACAATGGAGCAAGGTGAAGTTGCAGATTGTGCCATCAAGGAAGAGGAAGTCGTGATGGTCGAGGATGTTGAAGACATGACTACGATGAGGGATGAACTTGAGGCTGATCAAGTTGAACCAGGATCGTGCAGTTTGTCAACATGTATGGATGAGGTCACTCACATGGAGGAGCCTCATGATGATGAAGTAAGTATTGGTACTTGTGTTTCATTTGGGCATTTGGTAGATGGACCATGTGCAGTGAAGGGCAAAGTCAGGTTGCCAAGGCAAGAGGACATCTTACCATGGATGACTATGATGGAACCTTGTATGGAAAAGCAAGGATTGTCAACTATTGCAGAGCTTGTTGGGGCTACTTGTGACCTTATGGTTGAAGGTGCAAAGGCCCTTGACAAGGGTGGAACTTGATGATCGTTGTGGAGGATTGGGTCATGCTTTAGCCTCTTTGGCTAAGTGCCCGACATGACTCATGGACAGATTGGAGGGCACACACTTGTGATGTTTTGGGTGGACTTCTCATGGCCGAGACCAAGAGCAAGTCTTGGTGGACACTTTGGTGGAGGAGCTATGGTGAAGGGACTCATGACATGAGGATGAGATGGTTGGGTGACCGAGTTCACTAAACCGAAGATAGCAGCGTGAGTGAGGATGACCGATTGTTGTGGTAGGTCTACTTGGTTGGACTACCTGGACAACATAGTCATGGACATCAGGTTGGAGACTTGAAAGACATGGAGACTTGAGGATGGCACATTGCAGATGATGAAGAGGGCTTCATGAACCTGAATGGGGCACATCGAGAGTTGATTACTTGGATGGAGTTGTGAGCAGCTATGGAGCATTCCTACTACATGAGGAGCTGAGGCATATTGTATGCTTGCTGTGGGGAGCTGAGGCATATTGTATGCTTGCTGAGGTGTGGTTGGGGGATGGCTTATGGAGCTCATGATGACATGAGATTGTTGTGACTTTTAGGGACTTCATGGACGGTGGACTTAGAAGATCTGATGCATTGAGGAACTGAAGTCAGATGACTTTGATGCAGTATGGAATGCATACTTTCAAAGTACCTGTATGAGCATGGCTTGGAGGAGTGACTTGATGTGGAGGATCGATGAGGCACTTTGGAGTGATGGAGTTACAATGATTATGCTTTGGCATGGATGGTGAGCTTGGTGGCAGTGGTCACTAGGCCGAGACATAGTGGAGAAAGAGTCTCTACATATGTTGCAAGGATGTTTGCCTTGTGTAGAAAGGTCGACATCCTGAATGATGATGATCTTGGTGGAGAGCTACCGGGATGGTATGTTGTCGAGGACGACAACGATTTCAGGTGGAGGAGAATGTAAGGACCTCCGGTTGTGGGCGCTTTCGGGCGCCGGGCAAAGTCACCGTGCACGGGTGCACGAGCGGGTGCGGGCGCACGGGCGGGCGCGGGCGCACGGCGGGCGGGCGAGGCTGTACGGTGGGCGGGCGAGGCTACACGGCGGGCGGGTCTGCACGACGGGTGGGTGAGCGCACACGAAAATGCGAAAAATGGCTAAGTGTTAATACACTTGAGCGTATATGTAATATGGGGTTTATATATATGTGGCCTAATAAAATATAATATAATATGTGAACATACGACATAATAATATTATGGGATGAACATAATAATATAATATTATTATGTGAAAAAGGCTTCATATATTATATGTGAATAAAATATAATATAATAAGCCACATGTAAAGGGGATATGTGAATAATGGAGCACATACGACAAAATATAATGGAGCACATACGAAGGTTTATAATTAAACATAAAACATTAATATATACCAAAACATGACGTGAGGGCTTCATGGCATTACTTTACATGTCGGCCCAAAGTTATGTATGAAGTGTATATATGAGAGGTGGATGCACCTCATTTCATCCAAGGAACTTCGCTCACTTCTAAATCAACGCATAAGGGGTAAAAACTACGAAGGGTAAAAGAGGATACGCATACCTCATGCGTAGTCCATCTAAGGTGTAGTTTTGACTTAAGTGCGGGTTGAGTGAAGCAACCGTGTTCCGGGTGGATTCTAAGGTACAGGTTTTGGTGTAGGACTTGGCAGAGATTTTAGGTGGCTCGGGTGAGGACCATTCTTTGTGCAAGAGGTGCACAAGACTATTGTAAAAGGCAGGTGGCCTATCTTTGTAAAAATTGGTTAAGTGTGAGACTTGGTTCGGCCAAGACACACTTGTTGTAAAATCTGATATTCTTGATATAATATTATTGTTGGGCAGACTGTTCGGGGAGTTGCCCCTCCCTTCATATTGTGTATTGTTCTCGGTTTATTGTTGATGATTGATGAATGAGAATGTTCTTTGATGAAGTATAAAAGATAACATTTATTCGGTCATAAGAACACAAGTTAACTAAGTTTATGTTGAAGTAGGCGTAGTCCATAAACGTGAGTATTGTTAAAAACAAAGCGTTCGGTGGTGCTGCACCTCGCCGGCACGGTTGGAAGACTACCATAGGCTTGGGGGCGTGACACAAGTGGCTAAAAACTTCAAATCCAAAAATTCTCTTATTATAATATTTGAAAGGAAGATAATTCAATTATAAAAACAATAATTATTTATTATTTTGATATATTTGTTTTAATCTAAACTAAATTTATATTGTTTTAAGTTTATTAATGTTACATAATATAAACTAGTCACATTATGCTTAATCCATATTTGAGTATATTATAGAGTGTCCCTTGATTTCTTTAGGTGCAAACAAGAGTATACAAATCCTTTCAAATCTTATTTCCACAACATTTTAAAAAGTATATATTTATTTTAATCTCAAACTTATTAAACATAGATAATGATTAAAAATATAAAGAATCCAAAGCATAAACATTTGTATGACAAAATAAATTTGAAGTCCAACACGATATCAGTATAATTAAGCTTAAAGTATTACATTTTTATGTAAAATTAATCTTAAAAGAATAAAGTTCTATAATAGTGAAGGCCACCACACGACATATTGGAGACTGAGATGTTGATTTTTTTTATCCATTTGCATCTCATATAGGTAGGTGTCCCACATCTTGCCAACCTTTTTAACAATGCAATAAAATATATGACACATTTATATTGGAGAATTTTGCTACTATGACATAGCATCTCTCTTTATGCTTCTCAAGATGCATTTAAATATGAGCATATTCTTTTGCACATATATCCAATCCCCCTCTTTCTTTGGATGTAATGCATAGCTTATGGACAACTTGAGACCAATGGAATTTAGAAACTTGTATGTTGTGACATCAATTTGGTGTAATTGGATTTTGGAGTAAACCATTATTTGGAATAGTATGTATATGTATCAACTAATAATTTGTTGTCAAATGAATTTCACTTATTAGATGGATCTAAAAACTGGACGTTGGTGGTATGTTATGGTAAGTACTCTACCTAGGACTAATTATATACTTTCAATTAAAAAAATAAACATGTTTCAAATGTTCAACAATTTTTGTTGAAACCTCCACAATTGTAGTTGTCAAAGTATTATATTTTAAAAATATTTAATTTTTAGTTGATATGCCTACAAGTTAGATTAAAGTGTATAATCTCTAAATAATACACCAAGGTGAAAATTATTTTTAATTTTCAATAAAACTCTTTTGCCTAAAAGCATAAGCTAGTTAGATACAATATTGTATTCAATGTCACTTTAATACAAGTTGGTTTTTTTATTTTTATATATTGATTTCACTACATTTTAGTGATAAATAGAAGGAAGGATTTTATCAGAGCATGTTTTTTCCACATTTAATACTTATAAGTGTTTTCTCTCTAAGAATGTAATAATATAGGAAATCGGATAACATGATGTTAAGAGATCTACAATGTCCATTTATTATAATTTTAGTCTTTTAATTTTTAAAAGGTTCAAATACTATGCATTCAATCTTATTAACATTAGTGTATATCCCATGATCTAAAGCAATGCTAAAATATATAAGGTAAAATGTACTTTATCTTTAGATCCACTAGTACATATTAGATTAAGCAAATCATAACATAAATCATATTAATTAATCTACTTTCAAGTTTTTATTGATAACATTCAATAGTTTTACTATGTTTGTCATCTTATATGTCCTATAAGATATCCTTAGTCATATCTCATATATACAAATGCTATGGCATGTTCAGGGCAAGGACATTTGATTTCAAGTTCCAAAAAAATTATTGTGAGCGTTCCATGCAATTTCAAACCAAGATTCAAGATTTAATAGGTCATTTGTTTGTTATGGTCATTTTGTTTTATTCCTTATGGTAAATATGTGAAAACTTTAACATAATTATGTTATTTAAGGGTAATTTTTTAATCAAGCTTTTATTGGTGAAGGGTTAATTTTTTGTAAGAACATCGCTCTTGAAGGGCAAAATTTTAAACATAACGTTTCTTGACGGGGAGCATAAAAACCCAAAACGTCAAAAAAAAATTGTATGACGGGCAAAAGGAAATCCAAATTCCAACCCTGCCCGTAGCATCCGACCTGTTATGACAGTTTAGTATACTCCTTTAACTTCCAAAAAGAGTTTTATTTGAGCCACTGTTTTGACTTCGGCACGTCCGCAGCCTAAATAGTTTACCCTTGTTAAGCCTCGCCTCGCCTCGCCTGTGGCAAGTGGATTATAATAAATTATTTTGATAACATTTCACACACTAAACTTTATTTTGCTTAACACTTTTAACATTAAACTTTATTTTGCTCAACACTTTTAACATTAAACTTTATTTTGCGTAGTTTCCTTAAATCAGATATTAAAATTGATTTTCCAATAAAATAAAATGGCTCTATTTTTTAATATTAAAAGTTAGTTTTAATTTGCTCCATGGTGTAGTGATGAGTGGATGATAGAATGCTTTGTTAAGACATTTCTTATGATGTTATTGGTTCAAGTTTCGATTAGCTCAATGTGTCAAGTGTGAGGCAATGTGGGCACACTTGAAAGTGATTATGGTAGTGGATAGAATCAATCCTCTGTCACGAAAGAGGTGATTGTGGTAGTGGATAGAATCTGTCATGAAAGAGGTGATTGTGGTAGTGGATAGAATCGATCCCTATCATGCAAGTACATGCTCGTTATAGTTGTCGATTATGCCATATACAAAAAATAACAATAATAATAATAATCTTATTTTTTTATTTTGTTGAATTAATTATTTATCAAAATTAGATTTTATTAAAAGCACATGATTATATTGGAGGTAGTTTAAGTGATGGAAATAAGGGAAACTAATTTTCTTGTAAGCATTATCTAAATTGTGTCGCTACTCAAACACTCTCGTAGAAAGAAAAAGTCTTAACCCCACACAGAATGCCTAAAAGACAACTCTCAAGCAAGCTACCCAATCTCGCCTTGGTGGCCTTTTCTCACTCTTTAGACTAAAAGAAGGATATTCGTGTCAAGGGGGAAATCCTTAAAGATCGAGTTAAGCTAGGTCATTGAGTAATGAAGGGAAGTTCCTTAACTAAATGAAGACTAGCGATTTGACACTACTCACTCTCAAGGTAAAAGGCCAAGGATAAGTGCGTGAATAGTCAAACAAACCATGAATTATGAACAAATTTTGAATGATTTTAATTAGACAACTATGCTTATTCATGCAACGAAATTATACTTGAAAATTGAAAGATAAAACTTGCATAATTAACCATATAACATGAGATGTTAGTGAAGCATATATACAATGGCACAATAGCAATAGAAAATGAATCATAAATTGTGTCCATAAAAGTAAGGCATTAGATCATTCATTCATCGTATTCGTGAGCATTGGAGATTGAGGAGTTCGTTATCATCATCATGAGACCATTCCACAATTAAGAGATCATACACCAATAGTATTAACTATGTTTGGGACAACAAAAAGTTATGTGTTTGCAATGATAAACAAAGGAAATATTCAAATGTGTCGTTGTTACTAAGGACAATGAAGACAACAGACTTGAATGTGGACCACTTACACATTTGTAACATTCAAATGTCATCCATTTATCATCAATCTATCACTATTTATAGTTGGGTAGTTTGTAACCACATAATAGTGACCCAAACGATGTATGTGTAACATTTCAAAGTGTGTAATTACAACTAATGAACCATGAGCAATCCCATTAGTGTTTAAGCACATTAACCACTATGTGTTTAGAACAAATTTCCATTAAGACTACAGATCATGGTAAGTTTTAAAGCAGCCCTAAACAATAAGAAATTCCATATGTCAACATCAAATATTTAAGAATTTTGTGTATTGTCTAAATTGTGTGCAGAGTGCACCAGCAGTGGCACTATTGGGCTTAGATCATTGTCTCATTACGTGTGTTAGGATGTGGCATTTCAAATTAGAAAGTGATCATACATCTACAAAAAGGCAAGCAAGTAAACCATCAAGACAATCTTAAAAATAGTGAATTGTTAGCCTTATGAACCAAGTCATTTCATGTTCCCATGCATTGATTTGCATAAGGTTGTGCTTAAAATGTCAAATGTGTTCAAAAATGTAAGAAATAAATGTAACAAGAACAAAACTTGGCCATGAAGCAATTTTGTAAATCCTTTTCACAATTATTAAAGAGCTTATATATCAATGTGTTTCATGCATTCAGGTACTCATATGAAGCTTAAGAATGTTTACTATGCCATAGATGTGTTACCTAGATATGTCAAATCCAACATGCACAAGTACAAATATGATATTGTGTCCTTACAAGTAAAGTATTATATCATTCATTCACCATATTCATGAGCATTAGAGATGGAGAGTTCATTACCATAATTAAGAGACCATTCCATAATTAAGAAATGATATGCCAATAGTATAAAGTATATTTAGGATGATAAGAGTTATGTGTTTGTATAAACGAAGAAAGTATTCAAATGTACAATTATTATTAAGGACCATGAAGATAACAAAGTTGAATGTGGATCACATACACACTTATAGCATTCAAATGTCATCCATTGAATATGAGTTTATCACCATTTATAGCATGTAAACTTGTGCGTTAATATGGGTAGTTTGTAACCATAAAATAGAGACCCTAATGATGCATTTATAACATTCCAAAATGTGTAATCATGACTAGTGAACCATAAGAAATCTCATTAGCATTTGAGCACATTAACCACCATGTGTTTAGAACATATTACCATCATTAAAGACCAGAGATCAAGGTAAGTTCTAAAGCACACTAAACGCTGAGAAATTTTAAATGTCAACTTTAATTATGCAAACATTTTGTTCATTATCTAAATAGTGTGAAGAGTGCACCAACAACAAGAGTATTAGGATTAGATCACTATATTATTATGTGTGTTAGGATGTGTATCATTTCAAATTAGAAAGTGATCATACATCTAAAAAAAGGCAAGCAGGTAAACTCTCAAGATAGTCATACAAATAATGAATCATTGGCCTTGTGAACCAAGTTGTCCCACATTCTCATGCATTAATTTGCTTGAGGGTATGCTCAAGATGTCAAAATTGTTAAAATATTACAAGAAAGCAATGTGTTAAGGACCATTATGCAAATTTGTAAACCCTTATCACAAGCGTTAACGAACTAAATATTAGGATGTTTCATGCATTCATGTGCTTATGTGAAGGTTAAGAATGTTTACTAAGACATAGATATGTGACTTAGATATGTTAAATCCAACGTGAACATGTATAAATATGAAATATAAATTTAAACTGATCCATCAACTTTCAAGAGATGGATTTAAGAGCCCAAAGTGTAAGCCATCTTACTTAAGGATCGGCCATTACACCATTTATCGCATTTATTGGGTTATTTAGAATGTTCGAGCACAAAAGAAACCCAATGTTGCCAATTAAACCCTTGTTAAAAGGAAAAAGAAAACATGATTAACATTAAACCATGTTCTTTTAAGCATACACAAAACAACTCAAGAGAAGTGATGTAATTTAAGTATGTTTAGAGTTATTTTGTTAGGGACGGTAAGATGCACAAATAAGCAAGTTGAAATTATATATAGATATATTCCAACTTCTAGGTGCACTAGCCTACTTCTGTTAACTTTAATGATATATAATGAGATAGGTATTTAGCATGAGATAGATCCAAGTTATGCAAAATTTAAGAACTAAATTCAAATCATGTATAGTAGTCTGACTCAAAGATCAAACCCCTTAGACTCTAGATTGCATAGAATAAAACAAAGAAAATAAAAAAAATGTGAAAAGGTTTTTAGGTTTTCTGGTGGAAGAGATCAGTAGGACCATTGCTGTAAAAGGGCTATGGAGTCCCTAATTAATTCTAGGTAAAGCTTTTGTAAAAAAAATGAGTTAATGTTAAAAGCCCAAAGGAGTATTACCTCTCAAGCGCTAGATAGGTTAGGCAGGTTTCTTCAAGCATGGATGGGGGGTTGGTCCTCCAGGAATCCTATCCAAGTATTATCAAGGTGAACTTAAGGTCTAGTGAAGGCAAAGGGGAATAGTCCTAAAACATTTTACCTCAATGTAAAGGAAGCAAACAATGATGATCACAAGAAATAAGGTGAGAGAATGATACCTTGATTTCCCTCTCAAGTGGAGAAAGGTTCCCTTCTCTAACCCTGAGTAGCTCCTTCCTCCAACACACATAAATAAATTCTAACAAACCCATGAAAAATATCCTATAACATTTAGAAAAAATATAAGAAGTGAAAAAACTTAATAGAAAAATCTATTAGCATTCTCCAACAAATGAAAATGAGGAAGGCTTCCTCCTTACATAGATAAATAGCCTTCTGATTACAAGGTTCTAATAAAATGTGGTATCTCAAACAATAAGCCCAAGTTGAAATCATGAGCAAATACAACATGTGGGTAATAAACCATCCTCAAAATCCTCAAAGACAACTACACCCACCTCAAAGAGATAAAAAAAAAATGTAGTCATAAGTCACATGTATGGTATATAAGGGTTAAGGACAAGAGTGCCCTCCTCTAAAGTGCCAACACCCCATGAGTTGAATGAAGAACAATAAAAAATAGGCCCAAGTACTAGGGCACTCCTCCAACTAGCTCCATGAGGCAAGGAAGAAGGTATCTTAAGTGTAACAACCTCCCCACAAGTATCACATCATGTTGCACATATGAGAGATCCAAGATGAGCATCAAAGGAAACGTTGCATTTGTGGCTCTTTAATGATGGCAATTCTTAATAAAATAATGTGGTCAATGACACAAAAACCTATGATTATATGTCACACATTGTCACCACCTGTTATAACTCCTCAACCACCTCCCATGTGTGATAAAAGAGGGAATAATCATGCATTCTCATGAGTAACGCATCCAATTGAGCAAGGGAGTTGTCCTTGATTGGCCTATTTGGTGGTTGTGGTGATGTGGCATCTTTATCATCGTCAGATGCGCCATCATGGATCCCAAGGTAGCATCATGGATCCTAAGGTAGTTTCATAGATCTCGGGGTATGGTACACATAACTTAATGCAAGGTGCTCACTCGTAGTGGTGGGTCCAACTTCTTGGTGAGCTATTAGGTGGTGCCTACTTAGTGATCTATCTCAACACAACAGAATAAAGGTTAATTTTAGAAATTGCCCAAGTTTTACCATGGGGAAATAACATTAACACTTAAAAATGTGTCAAGTCCTAGGACAAAGTTTATTCCCTCGTCCCTAAGTGAAAAATATGTGAAGTGATAAAATAACTATGGAGAAAACTTAATATGACGACCCTAAAAGTCATATAAATAGATCTTATAGCTTTGAACAAGCTACTTTTAAGAGAGGATATTATGTACAAAATCCTTTGAGAGGGAGCTTAACATTGAGATCCCTATCCTCAACAGTATTTCTTACAACCTTCTTATGTGTCCAATTCATTGAACATGTCCCTTTTTTCTTTAGATATTCATAGACAAGCCTGAGATGAGGGGAATTAGCCTCATAATCATGTGGCATAGTTCAATCTTTGTATTTTTTTGGTTTTAACTTTATTACCTCTCTAAATCTATCCTTTTTAGGCTTTCTCATTTAAACCTATTTGTTATGATCTTTGATAAGTTAAACATGAACGAAATAGCCTTTTCATAGATGGAAAGGAGTGAAACAATGAATTTGAAAGTGTTAAGTATGGTTAGGATCTAGAAAACGCTACCTTAACTAGTTTCCTAATAATACAAATTGACTCAAGGGATGGCAACACTTATAAGGGGAAATTATGCCCCCCGTGGTATGACAAGGCAAATAAAAGAAATATAAATGTTATGAAGTGTTATTTGTAATGTCCCTTTTTGAGTGATCACTCCAGGGGATCGATTTAGTAGCTTATTTGATTCTCGTAGGCTATAGTAAGTAAAATGGTGATCAACTGATTTAATTATTTGATGTTACTTGGGAGAAATAATTAAATTAAAGTGATGTTATTAAGTGATTATGGGAAAAATACTAAAAACTTTATAAAATCACTTTATATTATTGAGCGAGAAAATGGTAAAAAGGGGAGATCAATGATATTTTGATGAACCATGGTATTGACCCATGGCATTTTGATGACCCATGGTATTTTAATGATAAAAGTTGTAAAAGGAAAATTAGAACTCACTTTTGGGTATGCATTGGTTATTATTTTAAATTGACTTTAGTGGGTTATTGAAGCTTTGAGTAAAGGGTGTGAAACCCTCAAGAGAATCAGTTTTGGTGGTGTGACTAATCCACCCTAGCTGGTTAAGATTAGTTATGGTGGTGAAACTATCCACCCTAGCTAGTCAATAAGGAGGGTTCATTTAGATTCCTCATAGGTTCGTAATTGGAGAAATTTATTTGTAGGTGATCGTGGGTGTTGAAGGAGACACACTTCATCATTGTAGCAACACTTGAATTTTGTGGTGGCAGCAAGGTTAAATTGTTGGGTTTGTTTTGGAGGAAGCTATAATTTCATTGAGTAGGCCTAGCTTACTAGAGGCAACTGAGGTAACCTTGTGATAGTTGAGTTGCACTCATCCTTGCAACCAAACTATACAAAATATTATAGCAGTTTCCAAGTTCCATTAATGCATTATATATGAAATCTCATACTTTAGTTGAATAAATATTTGGTTGGGTTAATTGGTGTTCAGTTGGAAAATTATGTTCTATGTGGTAATATCTTGATTTATTGCATTAAATTTCCTCTTATTTTCATGCCAAATAGGAAACTATTGCTTGCAAAGTGTTTGTAATAATTCCTTAAAGAAAAAAATTAAATATCTTAGCAAATGCGTGCATTAATTCTCTACTAGAATTGACCCATTCTATAAGCGGGTCAATACAATGGTATAAGACTTGGTTTTCCTACCATCCTATTGGATCGTTGACCCTTGTGCAAAGTTCATGATAAAAATTCAATTACATGTCAATTTTGTGGGTTGAGAAACAATTAAGAATTATGGAGGGAAGGCGACTACCCACTTTCCTTCAAAGAGTAAGTGTGTGTCTTCATAAGAATGACTCACCAAGTGTATATGTAATCCTCACCAACATTAATGAGTACTGCTCTCTTCCTACAAAAATTCAAGATGTCCTCACATTCAAACAATTTTTGGGTGAATAGAAGAAGAAGAAGATATTATAGAATTTCCCAATCCATGTAAGAATGATCAAACCTGCTTAAAGGACAATGTATCCAACACTTGGATTGAAAAAATCGGAACCATTCCAGAAGAGTGTATTTATAAGTCTAATGAAAAGGGGAAGTATTTGGAAAATGAAGTTATTGTACAAACATAACTAGATGAGCATCTTAATAATTTGGTAGAGAATGGTAACCTCCAAAAAGGACAAATGGCTGAAAAGCTCCCAAATCATCTAGAAAATGTGTTGGATGAATGTACCATGGATCTTGAACTCTTTAAATAAGGATTTGAAGAGAATTCTTGTACTTTTGACCGGGAGGCCATTGTCTTGTCACAACTATCAAAGAGTACTAGACGAGGTGTTTTGAGTGTGGTGGAATATTTGTAGTCTCCAAAGTTAAATATTTATAATCTTGAAGCTCATATTAAAGACAAAGATAATGAGATATTTATGTTTCGTCACAACATTATTGTTTTACATAATGTATGCATTAATGCTATGTTAGAAATGCATAATTGGAAATGACATGTTAGCTCATATAACTCTAGTTCTAGTGAGTAAATAACAACAACCTTTAATATAGTCTTTTTAGCACTAAAAAATACTTTTGCTTTCCAATCCACAAAGAAAGTGAATTTGTCAACTTAATGCCTGAAGTCAGCTGAAGACTTACTGTTGATTATCAGAGATGTTTTGAATATAACAAATCAGATATTCCAGCAAGGAGAATCAAGGGAGGTAGAAAACTTAAGGATTTTTGGGGAGCCAAAGAGAAAATTATTGGACGCTGAAGTTGTTGCAACCGATATTACAAGAAAGAGTGATGTTGACAAGGGAAAATTTTATGAGCTAGAAAGCCACATTGAATCTTTGGAATTGAGTGTAGATCAGCCCAAAACACACGAGGCATCTCCTAATGTGATGTAAGAAGAGATCACATCACTACATGATGCATTGTCAACCAAAAACTAAGCATTGTAAAACCTTTATAGGGAATTGGAGGAAATGGAAAATGAACTATACCAAAAATAGACAAAATTGGAGAGTTTGGAATCTTATCATGAGAATGTTGTGCCTGAATTCTCAAACACAATCAAGAGATATTAGGACTTGTGTCAACTACCATAAGGGCTCATTGCAGAAATATAAAGTCTAAATTTACAATTGAAAATCCGGGAGGATGAGATCTCATGCTTAAGGGAAGATGCCCCGAAGCCTATGTTTGATGATCCAACCCTACTAGAGAACACTGATAAGAAAAACCATAAAATATTGGACCTGTAGATGGGATTGGAGAGCATTATTACTAAGTTAGGAGGAAATGATATGCTTCTTGAAGTAAATGAAATTGAAAAAAAACATGCAACCCTGGTTTCTACATGTACTTGCAGTGGTGTTGCTCTTTTGCTTAGTTCTATGAAGGTTGAGGGTCTTCCCATTGTCCTATACATTGTACGTAAATCCTTGGAAAATACTGCAACCACTATTGGTAACCAGCTAGAAGAAAAATTATCAAATGGACATGGGTTGATGCAAATTGATCAAGCATTTGAGTACCTACAAAATTGCAATGATGCAATTGTTATTTGGTATTGGGTTAAAATTAGTCACGGTGGAAATTCAGGTTCTAATATGTGTGAAATTTATTTAAGGGAAGCTTTTGATTGTCAACATATTAGTGAGTGGACTATGCAGGTTGAGTAAAAATTCCATATAGAGACAAGACCAAACATCAAAACATGCCCAATTTATATTGATGTTGGCAAATCTCCACAATGCATTGACTCTAGGAGTATGAGAATAGCGAACACCATGAGGGTTAGGAGGAGAAGAGTACAACACGAGTTTGATGACTTACAGTCTTCAACATGAAGGGTTATTTTAGATGAATTTGATATTTTCATGCAAAAACATGGAAGTATTAAAGGTAAGCTCATTGGACGTGTAGATGAAGAAAGTTGAAACAATAATATTTGAAGCTAGCTATGAAATATCATCTTGATAAAAATCTAGAAGGAAGAGAACAAAAATTATTGTAGTTCAAAAAGCCTATGAATGACTTCAGGCCACATCTCAACTTGGGAGGCTATTACTTCTATTGAAAGGGTAGTGTATATTATATAGGAGATATAGAGATGTGTTGTAACCTTTTGAATATGTTGGTTACCCTATGTTACTTAATTTAATAACTATGGACAAAGATGATAACAATTTCCCATTCATTGAACGAGCTCCTCTTCATTTTAGCAACTTCAAAGCCTATATGGTTAATGTGTGTCTCTTCTACATTGAATGGTGAGGAGCACGACGGTGTTCCTCTACGAACAATGTGATGACCCCGACCACTTAGGAAGCACATGATGGAGTTCGCTAGCTTAACATGGTTCCCGTAGGCTAAAGCGGGGAAATATTTAATAAGGGGACTTAATTCCTCTAGGGAAACATTATAAAGGTCCAAGGGGTGAAAAGAGGATATTTCCTAAGTAAGTGAAAAGTCATTTTAACTTTATAAAGTGAAAATATTATAAAGTGACTTTATAAAAGTTAAAAGGGTAAAATGGTGGCAAAAATGGCCACAAGTTTATAAAAGAGAAAAAGTGAGGAGACTCTCTCCATTCATTCATTTGTGTTTTTGAGAAAAGAGCTCTTGGAGAGTTTTTGGAGAGGTGTTTAGGGTTTGGAAAACCCTAGACACCATAATTGGTTTGAGTGTTGAAACTATACATTCTAATTGGTTCAAGGAGTGAAATCACTCAGTTCCACCATTGGGATTCAAAGGAGAAGATGATTTGCATGAGATTTTGAGGTAAAGAAGTGTTATCAGTTGATTTTATTATCTTACTTGATATTTCTATCTCATTCTTTCATGTTGGAGACAAATCTATGGAGGGCCAAGTATCCAAGTCCAAATCTCGGTAAGTTTTGCTAAGGAAGGGGGATTCGAACCCGTGATTAGGAGGTTGTACATTATGTGTTGTTGAGGTTGAAGTTCCACCAAAAAGAGAACGAGCTTCTTTCTATACAAAGGCTGAGTTAGTTCCTATCTCCCTAGCCAAGTTTCATTGCAAAAAAGTGTTCAAACTCATTACCTTGCTTGTGGGTCAAGCTATCTAGTTTGTGGGCCGAAATCTACTACATAAGAAGTTGAGTTTCCTAGTAAAGATTTTGTGCATATTAGTTTTCCATTAGGGTTGAGTTTGGGTTATGCTAGAGGAACCATGACTAACCACAAAGCTGAGCTCACTGAGAGGTGTATATCTGTTGAAAGGAGGTCGAAACCTTGGTCATATGAATGTACTTGACCATTGTGTACAAAGAAATTTTTTTATGGGTTTGTAATTGTTATTCTGGAGCTGATATCCAACACCAAATCACTCACTATACCCAGGTCTACTTGTTAGCTTATTTTTCAGGTTCCAATCTAAACTCTATGCTTTGTAACAATTGTTTACATGACTGTGTGCCATCATGTTCACTATTGATATATTTCTAGGTTATTCTCAATAATAAATGGTGTCCAAACTCTTATCATATAGTGTGTATTAGAGGTGGATTATTGTTGAGTGTTTTGTTAATGATGAATTGTTATATGGATATGTTCATTTAGTTATGTGTAATTCATTTGGAATTAACTTGCTAAAGAATACATCTACAACAAGTAGTGAACAAATCGTTCAAAGAAATGCCTCACTAAAAAAAATCATTTGAAAACTCAGAAATTTTAAACAAAATTAGGAGAATTTCAAATTGGTATTTTACAGACAATTTTTATTTTTATTTTTTTTAAACACCTTCCTTCCTAAAAACACCTTCCTTCCGCCTCCTGTTGTTGAGGAATGCAGGAGGTAATCTCATTACATAATCAACATTACATGAGGCTCCAAGGGAACAAACATGTTGTAACTCAAAATCGAAATCGAGTGAAGAGGATGACAACAATTTGTCCCCACCACTCGACCTACAGGTGTTTGACTACTGACAACTCTTGTATCAATGTATGTGCATGGTACAACCAAGCATGCCTTCTGTTATCACAAAATCAAGCACTGAAGGGCTGCTGATCAGGTAGACTCTGTGTAACTGTTTCAGACCAATCTTTTGACTAAGGATTAGCCTCCCTAGCCTGAGAGGGCTCTCTCAAAAGGTTATTGATTTTGAATATTGATAAGATGGCTAACTCTTGTAAGATGAATTTAACAAACATGCTGGCTGGACAGACATTACAAAGACTTCCATTGGGCTTATGGAGTTAATCACACTTCAGTAAACTATAACACTACTCATACATAGAAGTCAGGGCATGTGATGTTTAAATACTCAAAACACATCTCATAGAAAACCTCAGTTTACAAATACACACAGGAAATCAGAGCAGCATAAGTGAATTCTGAGTGATTGTGTATTTATACAACTGTAAAAACATTAAGGATAAAGCAAAACCACATATCTTGAGCATTGAAACACTGTATGAATCCTGAGAAGAAAAGCAGCAAATTGTATTACTGAAACTGAGTTTTTACACAAGCCAAAATAATACTCTGTTTTTTCAAATATCCAACCCTTTGTACATCAGATGTTCTTCTATATATAGAGCTCTTTACATAACTGAGATTCCTCCTCCAGCATGAGGGGAATTCGAATTCATCCTACTATGACACCTAATGACACTCAAAACTAACTATTAAATGCAAATGACACCTAACTAGCAATCCTAGAGACCTAATACAACTAGGAGTGTAACTCCTTATCATGATTCAAAAACCTTATCCAAGCATTTAAAGCATTATTTAACACCTAAAACTCCATGAAGTCGAATTTGATGAAGCCTCCCACGTGGTCACCCAACTGCTAATGACAAACCCTAGAAATTAGGGAACATGTTTCCCTGTTTTTAGGATTAGATCCTTGAAAATTGCAGAGCCTTTATCTCTTCATCCATGACACATTTTACGAAACTGAAGGAGGTTTTTGTAGCCCATGATGTCTAGAACAAAAACCTCTCCTGTTTTTTTAAAACATTCCTCCAGCTGTTCAGAATCTGTCCTTGAAAAACACGTGTCAAACAGGAAACTGTCCCTTGCTCTGTTCTGGCTAAACAATAGGCCTTGGGACAGAGGTCATAACTTCTCGTACAAAATGTATTTGGAAAAACTGAAGGAGGTTTTTGTGAAACAATCCATTCTAAACAAAAACCTCTTTTGGTTTTTTGAACCACTTCTCCAGCTGCCCAGAATAAGTCTTTGAAAAACAGGTGTAAAACAGGAGATGAAAAACTGCACCTACAGCAGTTTCGTAGCGCAACTTTGACCACACATTTCTACCACCTCAGAATGGAATTGAAGAAAATGAAAGAGGTTTTTGTAATTCAACATGTTAGGAAGAAAAGCCTCTTTCAGTTTGCAAAATTGAGTTCTCATCTGCTCTGGAAAGCTTCTGGAAGTTACCTAGTAAAACAGTTTTCTCTGCTGAAAACAGGCTGCTACACGGGGTTTCGCAGCGCGCTGCGAAAACACTGATTTCGTAGTGCAAGGTTTAGCATGCGTATGTATCTTCATTTCTTGAATTTTCCTTTTGATTAGGGCTCAAACCTTCTCAAGTGATCTTATTACACCTCTGCAGCAACATCCCTTTCAAAATAATCTTCTTTTTCTTTCAAGGTAGATCCTCAAAAAACAAAACTGTCACCTTCAGCAGTTTCGTAGCGCGCTACGAAACTGCTGAGTTGTTTCAAAAATCATAGTTTCAACCCAAAACTTTTCTATTTGAGAACTTTTCTATTAAAACATTCTTTCAAATGTTTCAAGACCCTCCAAAACTGAATGGAAATGTTTGAAAAGATTATACCAAGCATAACTACCAAAACTTTGAAGCATATCCTTACTTGAAGTGAGATTTCTTTATGGAGATCCTTTTTTTTCTTTGAAATTTTGTCAGTGATAACACCTTCAAATTAACCACTTGCAATGATTGTCACAAATGTGATGCAAACTTTCACATGTGTTAGTAAATATCCAAGTACATGATCTGAGATGCTTCATTTTTTTGGATTTGTTGAAGATGTTGTACATTGTACTGAAATGGAATTCACCAGTGTTGTCGTTGATGCCGCCCTTGAGATTATGCACTTCTTACGACCACGTCAAAGATGCAGGATAGTTTATTGAAGGTTGTTGTTTTATGCCCTTTTCTACCATTACTTTTACCATATGACTCTATTGCTAAAGAAATGCAACTGTAAAAGCCCATTTATTTCATCGAGCGAGGAAAGAGGATTTACCATACCTTGGGGGTTGTTCTACTCCTAATGCTAGTAGATTGTTTTCACTACAAGAGACAAAGTTGACATGGACTAGTAAACCAGCCATGTGGCCAGCCTATTTGCAAAAACATCAAAACCAAGCAAGGGTATTATGCAGTGTTGTTGTGCCTTTTGGTATAGTCTCAACATTAGAGAAAACTAATTTAGAATAACTTTAGAATGGAAGTGGTTTTTGTGGGGTTGCAGTTGTTGGTGTTGAGAGAGATATAATGAGTCTTATAGAGCTTTTAATAGAGCCAATTGTTGTAGGCCTTGTAGGATGGCTTTTGGAGATGAAGAATGCAGATGTATCAAGACTTTTGAGAGTTTCAGTTGGTCATGATTCCAGGATATCAACAGACTCTTTTAAGGTTGTTGTGGCTTGTGGCATTACCAGGGTTGGGTTGGATGTTATTATATATGGGTTGGAATCCACTCTAGCAATGTTTAACAATACACTTACTGAGGATTAATATTTTCTTTTACCTGTTTATGTATCCATTATGATCACAACTAGCCATTTTCCATACAACCACAATGGGTTTAAATTTTTTACAAGTTCTGACAGGCTTGGCAAAGATGATATTACAGACATTCTATTATGTGCAGTGAAAATATACAATATTTTTTTTCTGAAGATATATTGAATGCATCTAAACAAGCTGCTTCTAAGGTGTAAAAAAAGGTTGATTAAATGAAGGTTTACACATGGGATCTAGTAAAGTTTGTTCGTAAAGCAACTGGAAATGTGGAGAGACCACTTGAAGGTTCTACATCAATGAAGATGCAGGAGATGGTGCAAGTGTATTCTTCCACGAACGTGTTCTTGATCCATTAGGAGTTGTTACTCTAGGAAGCCAATTTTTAGAACCATATGGAAAGTTTCCTAATCATGGCCCAAACCCAAGGGATAAACTAGCAATGACAGTGATCACTAAGTTTGCTGATGATCACAAGACTGATTTTAGGAATTATATTTAATAGCAACGTTGATCGACTTGTTGCTATTGATTCATCTGGTCGTGGATTAATTGCAACTGTTTGATTTCCCTAATGTGTGACAACTGAGTTGAATTCATTTTTGCAGCCAAATCATGCAAAATATTCTAGCCGGGTCCCATTAATGCCTTGTGTATGAAATTTCATAATTTAGTTGAATAAGGATTTGGCTGGGATAAGTGGTGTTCGGTTGGAAAATTTTGTTCTATGTGTTAATCTATTGATTTATTACATGAAGTTTCTCCTTATTTTCATGCCAAATAGGAAACTATTGTTTGCAAAGTGTTTGTAATTATTCCTAAAATAAAAAATTAGAGATCGTAGCAAATGTGTGCATTAATTCGTGATTAGAATTGGCCCATTATATAAAGGACACATTACATTATCAAATCCCATTTTGGTGTTTACCCCTTCTATGACCGACTTAAAAGTTATAACAACACATCGAAGTATCAAACCCATGCATGTCAAATAGGACAACGAAAACCATAATGTACAATTCATAAGTGCATTTGTCATATGAGGAATGAAGGAGGAGCTCTAATATACCATACTTGAGCTAGCATAATTATATATTTGAAGGTGAAATTGGGAGAATCATCCGAGTCTATAGAATATGAGCAAGAGAGCACATGTAATCAACAACACAACACTCTTGTGAGGGTGTCTCTAAAGTAGTTACTCCTTATGGGTGATAAGTTGAAATGGCTTCTTGGTCTTGGACTAAGATCTAAAATTGATTTTGATTGGCTAAGAGTTCATCTTCCTCAAACTCCAGGAAACAAGTTAATAATCCAACTTAACTAAAAGGCATCTAATAGGGAGCAAATGTCTTCCCTCTTATCGACCACTGGTTGGTCATTTTAGGTGGCATGGTTTTCCTTGAAGAATGATGACGAGTTAGCTTGCATTAATGAATTTATGTTAGTGGTGTTCTAACTATCACTTGACAACTAATTTATGATATTATTTTCGAGCTCCACTAGCAACAACAATAATAATAATTGATTATTTACTCTTTACTTTTTTATTGTAATGTCCTCGACCACTTAGGAAGCATATGGAGTCTGCTAGCCTAACATGGTTCCCATAGGCTAAGGCAAGAAAAATTTAATAAGGGGACTTAATTTTCCTAAGGAAACATTATAAAAGTCTAAGGGGTGAAAATAGGCACTTCCTAGGCAAGTGAAAAGTCACTTTAATTTTATAAAGTGAAAATAATATAAAGTGACTTTATAAAATATATAAAGGTAAAATGGCGACAAAAGTGGCCACAAGTTTATAAAAGATAAAAGTGAGGAGACTTTCTTCATTCTTTCACTTGCATTTTGAGAAAATGAATTTTTGGAGAGTTTTGAAGAAGAAGCCTATGGTTTGGGAAACCCTAGCTGCCATTTCTAGTTTTGGTGTTGAAACTATACACCCTAACTGGTTCAAGGAGTGAAATCACACATATTTCACTATTAGAATTCAAGGAAGAAGATGATTTGCAAGAGACATTGAGGTAGAGAAGTGTTATTAGTTGATTTCATTATCTTACCTGATATTTTATGTCTCGTCTTTCAAGGTTGATGAGAAAACTATGAAGATCCAAGTTCCCAAGAACAAATATCGTCAAGTTTAACTCAGAAAAATAGATTCGAACCAGTGATTAAGAGGTTGTTTGAGGTCGAAGTTCCACCCATAAGAGGACGAGTTTCATTCTACACAAAGATCAAGTTAGTGACTCTTTCCATAGTCGAGTTCAAGCTATGAGGGGGTCGAGTTACTTGTTGTAGAAGGGTTGAATTTTCACCTTCACATTGCTAGTTGTACGCACTCCACATGTGGTCGAGTTCAAGAGTTCGTTTAGTTGGTTTGGGACGTAGTTATGGAGGAGACAAGAACTAGTGTGCTTCACTCTTGTTGTTGGAGAATTTATTCTATGTGGGGTTGAGTTTATCAGAGACAAGTGATGTGATTATCCCTTGTTGGAGTTGGGACTGAATTTGCTGATATGTGTCAAGTGTATCACTGTTTTTCCTATGAGTACACGCTCGAGAAGGAGTTAAACATCTGCCTGTAGCTCATTCAAACTTGCTATATCCTATGTTGAAATGAATATTGAGTTAAACCATCCTAGAATATATATATATATATATATAGCATTAGAATGGTTGTAGCATCTATAGTAACACTATGTAAATTATAAACATGTATTTCACTGAAAATTTGGTGAAGTTTATCACTGTTATGCTAGTTACCAATGTTCTTTATGCTTGTTGGGTCTAATACCAATACTAATTTAATGTTTTGAAGAGTTCTACAAGTGTTTACTCCTGCACGTTATATGTTTACATGAGTCAAGAGCAAGAAATGCACTTACAACACTTGATCCACAAGTTGTTTGTAAAAATTCTACAATGAACAAACCATTAAAAAACTCAGAACTTCTGATTTTTTTTCTTAGTTATCTTATTGGGTATCCTGTAGTGGTCCGAGCAATTTCTTGGATAGTTGTGAGGTCTAAGGGTAGTTTGTTACTGATTTCATTGATGAGCCTCATCATTGAGTAATTATATGGGCCTTAGTTGTCCTTAATTCATCTCCTATATTAGTCAAACCAACTATTCTCACAACTTATTGCATACTTTTGATTATATTTTGTTTATGAAATGAGTTAGAGTTGGATATTTGGCTTCGTGGTTTAATGTGCATGTAATGCAAGAATAAAGGATAAAAGCATGTATAAAGGATAAAAGCAAGGAACTATGGCAAAGACCTTGGTAAAACTAGAATGGGACAAGGGAGAGTAATTATAGGAGGTAAATCCTCCTCATTTACTACCCCTCCATTCGAATATTCCTCCATCATCGGAGTGCAAACAACCATCACTTTGAAGACTAAAAGACAGTCAAGTAAGTGAAAAGGACAGAAACCAATTTTTCTTGAGTTAGAGGCCAAGCCTACCTAATGGGAAGGAAGTCGTTAGAGACTTCAAATGTATAAATAGAGAGGCTTAGGACATCAATAGGATTCAGACTTCTATTGTAAAACTTTGCTTTATTTCTGAGCTGCAAAGTCTTGTGATAGTTTGCTCTGTAATCCATGGTTTTTATAATAAGAATGAGTTATGTTTAAGCCAGCCCTGAGTTAAATTTGAGGGCTGAAGCTCTTGGGTTAGGGCCTGACCCAAGCAGCCAAAGCTCCTCTTTACTGTACATGTATGCTAGCATAGAGTTTTGTTCTGTTTATTTTCTTAAGTAGTTTCATGGTTTTCTATTCATTTGCTTCAGTAGCTGCATTTGCTATAGTTTACTTCCATTTGTGTTTTTTTAATTAGCAGGTTAGCTAGAGGAAAAAGATCACTATCAGGTTGTGCACAGGTGTATCGGCCTCATCTCCTCCCTCTAGGACCATGACTTGACGAAGGGACCCTTCAACAACCCCAAAAACACAGGTTTCTAGTTCTCGCATGAGCTATGGAATTTGTCGTTTGATGTAGTTATTTGTTCACCCGCACTGGTTTTCTCTGTCGTTTTCGTTTAAAACCGCCTTCAGCACATTCCTCATGCATCGCGTCCTCGTCATCCAATCACCAACAAACCTTCACAATCACCGTCTGATTCATTATTTTCTCTAACTATAGCCTCGCGTAAAGTCTTCCACTCACTTTATCATTTTTAAGTCCCCACAGTCGATTTGCCTCGCCTGATCCGATGGCTATTGCGTCACCTCCACACCTTTAGGTGCTTTAAACCCCCACCATTGATCTACCTTGCTTGATTCGATGACTGTCGTTTCACTCGATCACCAACTAGCTTAGCCAATCTCCATCGTTGATCAACCCCGCTGGATCCAACGACTATCGTGCAATCTCGCACGGATTAATGCACGAATTTATATCTGCCTAAGAGCACGAGATAAAAGTGGTTTTCTCATGCTACGTGTCACGTAGTAAGGCTAATCGTGTGAAATTTCAAAATACTGCTTACAGTCTGAAGGGAACACAAGAAACTACTTACTGCCTTAGAAACCCGCTCCATCATTTCCGCACGTTTCTTTTTCTCGCGATACGATCTTTGTTGTCCATCTCTTGACCTCACCTGTTGTCCATCTCTTGACCTCACCCGCGCGATCAGATATCAGCCGTTCACTGCTCCTGTTAACCTCGTCCATCCATCTCTTGACTTCACCCGCGCGCTCAGATCTCAGCCATTCATCGCTCCTGTTAACCTCGTCCGTACATCTCTTGACTTCATCCCCGCGATTAAATCTCGGCCATTCATTTCCTTTGTTACCTTGATTCGTCCATCCACTCACTTAACTCCTCGCGATACAATCTATGTCATTCATCCTATTCATCAACCCCGTTCCTCCATTTATTCACTTAAGCCTCGCGATAAGATCTCCACCGTCCATCGTCTGTTCATTGATCGATCCAACGGTCCCTATGCGCTACTACGTCCTTACGTCTACTTTCTATTGATTTCGACCTCCGATTGCTTTTTCCGTTTGAAACCCGATTTAGCCTAAGTTTCTTTGCTGCACCTTAGTCTAGTTTAATGTTTTTTTACTTCTGCAACTTATATAGCAACATTAGATTAGTGTTAATTTAGCAATTCTGCTTAGCATAGCTGTTTGGATGGTTAGTTAGGTTATGGCATGGTTTAGAATTTCATGCTGTTTTCTTCAATACTGTAGTAGAAGTAGCTCTCCCCTAGATAGATTTCCTCTTCTTCCATCAAAGAGTTAAGCTTCTTCTGACCCTATAGAAGTCTGGCTTGGAACCCCTGGGGTATCTTGCCAGATGAGCAGTGACAACAGACAGTACCTTCACTTTTACTTGTGCATAGTCACCTCCAAGTTTGTACGAACCCCGGGTTGATAAGTAAAGCTGGTAGCCCTAGGAGTTGCAGCATTCTTGTTGCAATACCTAGGCTCATCAGTCATGACAAAGGAAATTCCTTTTAGAGGGATAAATTTCAGGAGGAGACACACACATAGAGAACCCACTCTTATTAAAGAAGAAGATATTCCAAATTTACATGTATAATAAATGGGCGAATCTCCATGGTATATAGGAAAAATGGAAGGCGATTTTATCAATAATATGATATGTATATATAATTTTTTGGCGAATCTCTCACCAGGCATGGCGAATATTTTACTCAATTATAAAATCTTGTGTTTATTGAATACATAAATGAAATCATTGCATTTCTTTAAAATATCTTTTGAAATCAAAATTACCGAAATTACATATCTATAACTTAGTAGGTGTAGGATAAAATTCACCCGTGCCATTCACAGAAAGCATGAGAAAAAACCTAATACTATATATAAAACGAAGAAAAATTCAAATTCATCACTTCTAGGGAACTTGTAACCACCATGCCAATACACAAGTATGTTCCTGTTTGCAATTAGAAAAATTACCCAAATTACAATCTGTTTACTCCAGCATATGTTGGAAAGTTATAGAAGGATGACTAGTGCAATCAATCCATTCCTTTTAGCTCTGGATTTGTTTCAGTTTAAAACAGAAGTATACAAATATACTTGTCCAATGCCTATGCTTTAACCATTCACCTTAAGATGTTTTTACAATATAATTTCCTAAGTTTATTTAATATCTTCATTATCATAAAAACCAACCTATATCCATCTTAACTCCACATCTACCACTCTTAGGGGGATGAAATCTATTTATCCCTCTAAGCACTTGGTAGACCCATAATTAAGATGGATCTAAGATGATAGAATTTCCCCTTTAAATAGTCTATGCTCACATGAATACCATGGTATTACCATGGATCAATACCATGGGTTATCATAAACCTGGAGCTTAAAAATTACTATTAGTAATTTATAAAAATTAATAAAATTAATAGTTGATTTATATTTTATTTTTTATTTTAACCAAGCTAAAATGTTTAACATACATTAAATTACAACATCCATTTTTACTCTTGATCAGATCAAATATTTTTTCACTCTATGCTAGTTTGCATATCACGATATTTGATACCTCTCGGGGGTTAGTAGATCCAGAGTAAAGATGGATCTATGCTGGTTTAATTCCCCCATTTAAATAGGCTACATTCCATGTGAATACCATGTGCCATTTTGGTGAATACCATGGGTCAATACCATGTGCCATTTTTATTTTTATTAATACTAATATTAGGGTTAATAATGTTTTTTTGCATGATATTAATAACAATCTAGTCCATGGTATTTGTCCCATAGTATTTTTCCCATAGGTTTCACCTAAATATAATGCATTTTTTGAGTGTTCGTAAATATAAGGTGACTTATGGAGTAAATATAAAAAAATGTTTTATTTGTTTACCATACCTCTCCTTTATTTATATTTTATTAATTTACCATACCTGTTTTACAAATATGGTATTTGGTCCATAGGATTCACTTAAATAAAACCTCTTTCTTGAGCCTTCATAAATAGAACGAGGGTTATGGACTAAATATAAAAAGAGGTTTTATTTATTTACCATGCGTCTAATTTATTTATATTTTTATTTATTTACCATACTTTTGAGTAAGTATAAAAAGACGTTTTATTTATTTACCATACCTCCACTTTACTTATATTTTTATTTGTTTACACCCTTGCATGTATATAAGGTGACTTATGGAGTAAATATAAAAAATGTTTTATTTATTTACCATACTTCTCATTTATTTATATTTTTATTAATTTACCATACCTCTTTTATAAATATGGTATTTGGGCCTTTGGCCCATAGGATTCACTTAAATAAAACATATTCTTGAAAATGGGCGAATGGATTCACTTAAATAAAACCTATTCTTGAAAATGGGCGAATGGAAGGTTGTAACTCCTAATTTCAAGGGCTAAATTTACCTTTTTTACCCTCTCCCTTATTAGAAGGTGGGCTATTTGAGGTGATTTGTAAAAATGTACTATGATACAAAATAATCGCCCACTAAAAATTTAAAACCCCTTAATTTCGCCAAAGGACGAACATTCGCCCCTAAAATCACCCCTAAGTGAGAGTGAAGAAACACCAGATAAAGGAAAATGGGTAGAAGAAACACTTGAGATAGATGATCCAAACATGGGTGACAAGGAGGAACGAGCCTTTAACAGTTTTCTTAAGGCAATAAATGATTTTGCTAAAGGCAAAAAGGATATGGTAGACTTGATGAAAGGGATGGCAAACAAAGGAACTTCCATCGGAAATGGACCAATAAATGGGGAAGGGTATAACAGTGTTGAGGGAAGCCATTCCTGTACTATTATACAGAGCCATTCATGCTTAGTTAACAAAACACCAGAACCAACATGCGTCAGTTCTTACATGAGATAACAGAGGACCTAACAAAGCAGTCTAGTCAATGGATTCCTTATGCACATTATATGGAGGAGTATAGAGCATTAGGATGGGAGTTCCAGACTAACATGAGTTTCATGGATTTCTTCCACCTTCGGTTGAAGAGTATACCTATACCATTTAAAGGTAGAATCATAAGCCGCAAAAGACATTGGGGAAGGTGACCATCCCTCTCTTTGATGGGTCATCTAAATGCTCAACTTGGTCTTGGGTATAGAAACTGGATACATATTTCTAGTTACATAAAATGACACTTGGCCCACCTGTGGTGGTACCATGAATTGATGATAATTGGTCACAACAACATCACTTCATATACTAATATCACTTAGAGGCTCATTGAGTGATTTGACAAGAAGGATTTGAAGCTTCATTTCAAGGAGCTGGCCTAGCTCAGACAAACATGTAGTCTGGAGGCCTAC
Organism: Pinus tabuliformis; assembly: GCA_031772625.1. Taxonomy (NCBI): domain Eukaryota; kingdom Viridiplantae; phylum Streptophyta; class Pinopsida; order Pinales; family Pinaceae; genus Pinus; species Pinus tabuliformis. The sequence continues at coordinate 52,005,560 of CM062813.1, forward strand.
ATTTCAGAGTTTTAGAGATTGGAAGTTATGGTCATAGATATCTCAAAGGCTAGGTTGGTGATGTTATTTGAAGAAGGGTTTTCAAAACCTCTACGTGGATGGGTCAAAGACTCTGAACCCACCACTTTGTGCAACAATCAACAAGACCAAGGAGATGCAGGATGTCGCCACTAAAAACAAATTCACTCCTAAGCCCTCCTTCGCTCATAAGAGTAAATAGGTCAAGCCATTTCAAAGGAGCGGATTGGGAAACCAAAGGTGGATGAGGAGAACCGGGAAGAGTTAAGAAAGAAGAAGCTATGTTTTAGTTGTCAGGAACATTGAGCACCGGGGCATAAGTTTGTGGGTAAGGACAAGCTAGGCAAGGCTCACTATATTGAGGTGTACTCTAAGAGTGACATTGATGATAGAGATGAGGAGTCAGTGGAGGGACATGTGTAGGGACAAATGCATCAAATATTTGGAGGTGAGACTTCACAAGCAGAGGGCAAAGCCCTATCATACCATTTATGTTAAGATTTAGTGGAATCACACTTCCAGAGTCAGAGGGGTTCTGGTAGGACAAAAGGTGATGATATTGATCGATAGTGGTACTTCCCACAATTTCATAGATGCTACCATGGTAGTGTTAGCGCTTGAAATTTCACCTCAGGCTGAGAAAGGTAAACCTCAAGGCTACATCAAGCCATTCAGCCTCGTAGCTAGCCCTACGGGGCAAGAGAAGGCTCTCTCCGGTCAATCTCGGTAGATCTTCAATGGGATGAGATGACCAACAAGGTAACACTGATATTAGGCTAGTAAACTGATTAAAAAGGTTGATTTGGGGTTTTTAGGGTTTTTGGTGGCAAATTGAGGAATTGCAATTTTGGGTGCGGGGATTGGACACAGTTTCTGCAGGGGGTTCCTTGGGGCGAGGTAGGAAACAGTATTGATGCCTTAACTTGAGATGGATGATCAGGAATGAAAGATGAGGAGCTAAAGAGAGCAAAAAATGACTTTGAATTCCCTTTAGACAGTAGAAAACATGGAAATTAAACAAATTTAAAAGCAGAGCATGGCTAGCATGAATTCCTACTTTAACACTTCATTTGTTTAATGTGCAGCAGTAAAGAAAGGAAATGAATCACATAACAAAGCTTACAAGAACATTGAGAAACACACCATCAACACATGAGTCCACAAGAATCCCAAAGATGACTGCAAAACCTTGGTCTTCCTTAGCCAAAAATTGCAGAGATACAGTGAAAATATACAATGATAGCTTCTCCCTCAAGAGTCCAACCATGAAAATGAGCAAGAAAGTACATAATATAGATGATCTAACCTCTTTCCCTGCCTCCATGGGTCGATCTCACTATCCTAGGAGCTGTTTCAACCACCTCTAAACTAAGCACTACAAAATAGGCAGTCAAAACAACTTGCCTCTATAAACTTCGAAACCAGTTCATACATTCAATTTTTACCCTTTACATGAATAAATCTTCTAGAAGAGTTACAAAAGGGTAAAAGTGTCTAAAAAGTGTCACAATTACATCAAAGAAGACCATCATTAACCTAAAAAAGTCAAACCAAGTCAAACTGTGCTTTTCCGAGCTGTTACAGTGAAATCTAGCAAAGTTTGCCTGACGGGTCGCGCACATCTGCCTGACGGGTCGCGCACATTGGGAGCTCTGTTTGAGGCACTTGCAGGTGTCAGAATTGGGTGCAGGATAGCTCGTTGGAAAGCTTTGTGAGTCTACTTTCCAACCCAACTGGAATTTTTGAATTTGGAGGTCATGTGCCCTGTCAAAACTTAATTCTCCCAAGACTGGTTTCTGCAACTCAAAAAAGGGGCAGAAAGTCAAATTTTGCATGTATTTTGACCTTCTGGAGGCCCAAAACTCCATAAAAACTCAAGTCCATCCATAGGCATATGTAACTTTGCATAAAAAATCTAGAAATGCTAAGTTTTTGCAAAAAGGAGCTGCCATGACAAAGGGTCTCACCGGGGGTGAGACCCGTTGAGGAGCCAAAACCTGTAAATTTCCAAAAAATGCCAAAATTACCCAAAATTCTCAAAATTTTTTGGGATTTGAGCTGTGGCTAGGCTAATGAGTGCCATGATCCTTGAGAGAAGCCTCAGCCAAGATATGGAGGGGATTTGGCTTCTTTCTCTGTTTTTGAGCCTCGGTCAACCTCCTTTGAAAAACTTTCATTTTGGCTTTGCATACATGCATCCTTGCCCAATAATGATTCTTCATATTCCTCAGCAGCTTTTTCTCTTGGTTGGCCTTAGCCAACAACCTCTCTAAGTATGCATTCACCTGGATGAGCATTGACTCTCGGTCAGCAGGCAATGGATCACCGGGTCTTCTTCGGTTCAAGACATGGTCACTACGAATCCTCCATAACTCATCCAGTGCTTTCTCCTCCTCCAACTGTTTGTTCCGCTGCTCCAGGTAAGTGATAGTCCATTGGGCACCCTCAAGTTTCTTCTGCAAAACATCATTTTCAGCTCCCAGATGCTGAATGATCTCCTTTGCCTCTCGGTTAGGAGAACTGGCCTCAAGATCAATGACCTCGGTGTTGGGGACTCCTGATGGACCCTCATGAATCATGGGCTGTTTGCCCCTCTGTGGTACCTGTGCTGGTGAAGAAAGCGAGGCCCCTTCCACCTGATGTGGAGATAACACTCGATGTGCTGATGATGAAGGCGAGACCCCTTCCACCTGCTGTGGAGATAGTACTCGCCTCGCTGCAGCAAATAAGGCCCTTGGGCCTTTCTGATAGGTGACCAAAGGTGTAGAGCTAGCATGTCGGGTGACCGGAATATCAGGCTGCTGAGATGGTCCTCCCTCCTCATGAATGACCTCATGATGTGGCTGGGGTGGCACTGTGAAAAACTCACGAGAGATAAACTCCTCCCATGAGATACCCTGCTGTGTCAACTGATGCAAGACTATGAGCTGAATCAAACCATAATGACATAAGCTCCTGTACTGCTGGGCCGGGGTATTCCTCTGCAACATGGGCACCATCTTCTGAATGTTCTGAAAGAAGAAAACCGGGATGTTCATCATCCTCACTCGGGTGAAGTGCATCAAGAGGCGAATGTGATATGAGTACACCTGTGAAAATCTGCCCTCACAGGTAAAATAGTGCATAATAAGCCTCATGATGGGAGCATACTCACTCCGGAGAAATCTGAATGGAAAAACACCCGCTAAATGTCTCAAGAATGATGGCCGAACATTAGGCTCAAAGTGAACAATATCTAGCAACTTGCGCTTAGGCCACACCTCACCAACATTCGGTATCCCTGTAGCATGTGAGATCACCTCGGGTGTCAATGTGAAATCTACCCCTGCTAGATTGACATGTCCATCATGCAAATGTAAAACAAAGAGGCGGGCCAACTCTCTGTGATGTTGAATCCGGGAGATCCTCTCACAAAACTGATAACAAGACATGTACTGAAAACAAGTCACTGCCATGGGACAAGCCTGTAATTCTGCCAAAGAGGTGGGCTCCTCTCGCTTATGATGTCCACCCTTACCTCCCCTACGAGGCGTCCTCTGTACCTCAACCTCTGTAGATGATGAATGGTCATCACTTTGCTCATAAGTTTCGGTTTCTGACATGGTTTAGGAGCAAAGTGGACAAACTGAACTACTGTCTCTGCCTGCAAAAAGTGCTGAACTCTATGCTGTTTCAAGGGGAAAAAGACATGAGGGAAATGTCAGGGGAGGGATATTTTAACAAGGAATGGGAATATATAAATATAACAGGGAATTTTTAAGGGAAATGTTGCAAATCATTATGCATATAGGAATACATATTTATAATTGGGAAATCATTTGCAAAGATCATTGCATATGGGAAAAAAAACATATATGAAAGTGAACATGGGAATATGCATACATGTATTAATAGGGGAAATAGGGAAACCATGAACAAAACATGCTGACATATTTACCAACATTTTTGCTTTATTTACACATGCATATGGTGGAGGAAAACTAGGGTTTGAATTTTTTTTTTTTGATGCTTTGGGAGAGGGGTAGGGTTTTCATTTTTAGTGATTAGGGATGGGGAAAGATTTGCATTTTATTTGTAAAATACTATGGGAAAAGAGATGAACATATAAGTGTGAGTGAAAGGGAAAGGGGGGAAACAAACCAAAGGGAACAATAGCTTGAAACAACACAAACCCTAGCACAATTTTCTCATTAACATTGCAGCCATATAAAGGAGTTCCACTTGCAAAATTTTAATCATTTTAACATGTTCATGACACCCACCATTCATAACCAGCAACCAATCAATGTTTAGGGCACCTACCTCGAACAATTTGATAGCTTGGAGGGCGTTTGAGGGAATTCGTTTGAAGTTTGCAGCAAAACAGTCCAACGGGTCGCACACCACGCCCAACGGGTCGCGCCCGTTGTTTTTCTGAACGGTGGGAGATCCTCTGACGGGTCGCGCGCACCCAACAGGTCGCGCACCTCTTTGCTGCCCGAAACTGCTCTGCCTTTGCTCCTTTCTCACAGTCGCTCTCTCAAACCTCTCTTGCAAGCATTAGGATGCACAATGAGAGTGAAATGAGGGAATTTAGGCTTTTATAAGTTTCATTTGAAAAAATTTCATTCATAAACCCACTTTCTAATGTTTTCCTTTTGACGCTTTATAACACTGATTTTTGGTTTCTTTTATCCTGAATTTGACTCATTGAGTGCTTTGACTTAATTCTTTTTGCAGGTAGATCATCTAAGGGACCTTGGCAAGGGGACCAGGGTTGCATTTTGTCCGCTGAAGACTTTTGAAATTTCATTACTTATTTACAAAAACTGAGAAAATGACCTTGGCTTTAAAAACAGAGTTTTTAAATCCAAGGTGAAAGTTCACTGTACAAGATAAAAATATCGAAGAAACATGTTTACAAACCTCCCTCTGGCTTGCTGAGTACTCATGGATTTTCTTAGACATGACCTTGCAGAGATAAATGACCAAAACCCTAGACCTAGGACTTTGACCTCAAGACAAATCAAGACAAGCTTGAAAAACTTAATGACTGATATGACCTGATCCAACAAAGCCAAGAGGGGTAAAAATAGACTAGCTCCTCCATCAGGGTTATGGCATGCCTAACGGGATGCAAAATTTGACACTGATGAGACACCTACTAATGCAAATGAAAAGAGCTTTGATCACTGATGGAGGGCTTTCAAGACCGACACTAACATTGGCTCCAATGGGGATGGTAGCTCCTTGGAGGTACCAAGAACCTTAGACCTCTGGGAGAGCAGACCAGTGCTTTATTCATTGGGCAATGGAGTCAACTTATTCACGTATGACCAAATTTAAAGCAACTTTATTTGACTTGGACAATTGACTGAAATTCTAGACTAACTTGGACACTAACTCACTTACTCTATGTTGGGTAGGTAAATCCCCTCTGCGGACAGAGGCGATCCCACTAGTCTAAAACAGAACTAGCCACAATCAAACCACGCTGCCACGCAAGTTCCTAGTTATGCATCAAAGGTGAATTAAGAAGACCAACCTGGAATCCAACGCTGTAGTCGAAGCAAAGTTGATATTCCCGCTCCCTCGCTCCAGCAGATCATAAATGGACACCTGCACATGCAAGAGAAGGAACAGATACCAGCATAAAAACCACCAAGGCACAACTATATTTCAGTCAGAAAGGAAATAAATCACACATCACTATAATAGACAATGAGATTGGAACTATAATAGCAGTCGCTCATTAATTAATAATAGACAGGAAAAGTTACAACCAAGGTTCTGACGTTGAACCTCTCCTCTGGCTGGGCGAGCAACTATATGTGTCTTGCAATGTATCTCCTCTCCGGCAGCATAACCTCTCTATGCTTCATTATCACTCATGACAATCATAACTAGCATTCCTCCAAAAACTCAAGAACTTAACAACTAGCACTCCATGACTAGCTTGTCAAATGCATAAGGACAAGCTTATATAGATGAAGAAGGGAGGAGGATACGATGAACCGGGACACCTATTGTGGATTAACATTATCCCCAAAAGCCATTAAGGATGGAGATAGGATAGAACTCGACATAAGACTGATTTTTTATCCTCAAAAAGCTTCATGTAATGAAGGAAACAACAGTGGGGCGTGCGTTAAGGCAAAAAGCATGACCAAACTTGGTTGGCGCGACTGTTGCTCTAAGACAGAGCGCCAATGGTCGCGCCCTCTTTTGAGGATCTCCATGATTGGCGCGGGTAAGATACTGTGGACCTGCGCCAATGGAAAAAGAGCACTTTTCAGGGATAATCTGTAGAAGGTGTCTTCAGGGAACATGAAGTACATACTCAGGGGAACATAATGCAAGTGTTTTTAGACTTTGTCACTTCTTATAACTCCCGGGATGAGTCCTCCAAAGTACGACAAGAGGAGTAACAGGGATGGTGACAAATTACTGTGTAACAGATGCCCCCTAAAGCATGAGGTCCGAGAGGTGGAGAGGGGTGAAATGCTTTACAAGAACACACAAGAACACATATATAGAGCTGCCGCCGAGGATCTGTGTTAAGAGACATGACTGATAGTTCAATTACATGATGTACTTAGTATGGTCACAGTCATCCATAAGAGAGTACATAAATAATCTAGATCCATAGTATGGACGCAGCCATCTAGTTAGGATCAATGAATTGACTTAGGTATGGTCGCAGCCATCCAGTGAATGAGTCAAGTATCAAGAATCACGCCTGGATTACAACAGACACAATCTAGGGTCTTGCGCTCCATCTCGACCCGAACAAGAGTACAAGTTCAAGCATGTGAATATATGAGTTGAAGTCGAACATGCATGAACATCGTCTGATTACCAGTCAATAGTGGAAACTGTTAACAGACGCGAGAGGTACCACCAATAATGACAATGGTCCTCAAGGTACTATAGGTACAATCTACGGCGTGTGAATCAATGATCTGAAGTCGAACACCCGTAGAATCATTCGATCGGAGGCCAATGATGAAAACCTCACGTCGAACACGAAGAACCTGCCATTGAGGCATGCAGGCTCCAAGGCACCGGAAAGGAGTCTCTAGATCAACTTCCTGGATAATGAGTTGAAGTCGACAGGAAGTGACCTTGATCGAAGGTGGGCCATAATGTTTCCCACATCATCGACACGAGACAGAGAGATAATGTTGTGAATCAAGATTGTGCGAACTATCAGAGGGAGGTTGTTTCTTTGCAGAGGTCAACTTCTCTTGAACATATCGGCGGCACATTAATGGAATCGGCAGTATTTGACATCAATGTATCAAAGGTCATGATGACGAGGCAATGAGTGGATGAGAGGTCAAATAAGGTACCCAAGTCCATGGAAGCAAGTGAAAGATATGAGATGAGATATGCCCACCTTGGACACGAAAGCAGAAAAGTGCCATGTTCAAGAGCGACATACTGCCGTCACGGTAATAATTATGGTTCAAAAATTTTCTTTTCCCCCCGCCATTTCTGGCGAGTACCCCAGTTATTTTTAACAAGCTTGATGGGGATAGCATATGCTTGTGGTGTGACAAAATCCGATGTCATCAAGTTTTAACGAGTCTGACAAAGGAAGAACTCGGCGTCTTTTCATGTTTAGAGAGTTTGAAAAGACAGCAGAAAAGGAAACTCCAGGGATGTCCTTTTTCGTAAAGTTGTGTCTCTCGGGCCCGAAAAAGTATAAAATAATACCCGAAAGAACCGCCCGATCATGACGATCGAGGAGTACTTTTCATAATTAGTGATTTCGACCTGAAAAAGTAAAAAAGCGGTCAAAACCACGTCGTTTCGTAACCATTAACGAGTTTGAAACGACAAAAACCCGGTAATCTTTTTATGTTTTAACGGTCGACAAAAAGAACTTAAAACGACCGCCCCTTATTAACATTTAACGAGTCAAGAGGAGCGACTCGGCCATCTTTTCCTCTTTAAATGGTCAGAAAAGAGCTGAAAGCAGACCTTAAAGTAACCTTTTCTCGTGTTTTACCGAGCTCGAAAAAGTCAAAAAAGGAGCTCGTTATGTTGCTTGAGTGGCACTAAACCCTGTCAACATTCAAAAACAGCGTAAAACCCTACTTTGACATAAAAATATTCCACAAAAACGTTATTTTAATGTATTTTTAAGCCAAAAGAAGTTATAAATAGTGAAATGGTAAAAAATAAAATTACTTTTCACTTTTTACCTTGTGAGTTTACCGTTGGAGGGTTTTGGGTGCAAATTTCAACTGCTGATTGCGACCAATCCAGGAGACCATTCGAGCCGCCGTTTGAAACAGGTAAGAGGCCTCATCTTTAGCTCCATTTCTATTCCATTTATTTAGTTTTCCCTCCACAGAATGATCCTCTGCAAGGGGGATTGCAAAAATTAGGGTTGCGCCCATTGGCGCGAGTTTCCTTCACGGGTCCGCGCCAATGGGCAATCTTCTCTAAAGGAGACGCGCCATTGGCGCGACTGTTTTGAAAACAGTCGCGCCAATCGCGCGAACTAAATTTTACCCTCTTTTCACCATTGAATTTACAATTTTCTTTGATATTCGATTTCATCATTGATTTATTGATGACATCTTCGGTTTTTGATTGCAGGTATTGGTCAAAATGTCAATAGAATGGAGAGAAAGGGAACACGAGGCCATAGATGCCATGGCAATGGAAGATGACGCATGCATGGATGCGTTGCAAGATTGTGGCTTGAAAAAATTCTTCCTTACCTCATACCTACGTGCACAGCCCGAGTTACTAAGGTTTATTGTGGACGCCTGGGATATCGAGGATCAGGTATTCCGCCTGAAGGACCAGACATTGGAGTTGGATGTCTCTGATGTCTATTTTATTACTGGACTATCTCGGCGGGGTGTACGGCCCATCTTGTCTAGTAGCAGGCCTTCCGGGGAAAAGATGGGTGAGGTAATGGAAAGGGTTTGTCCTGGGGCCCATTTTGGATCCAACAGTGCCAAGGTGGACATTGTCACTATCCCAGATTTGGTGCTACGAGTGGTACTATTTACTATCACCCGGACGGCTGGGATACAGGCACCCCACGAGGCCAGCAAGAATCTCTTACTGCTGGCAACTGAGTGTCTGCAACCGACACTGTTTGATTGGGCATTGGCAGTGACAACAAATATAAAGAGGCAGCTTACCAAGTGTAAGCGTGATGGCAATAAGTAGTTTGGATATGGATCCATTATAGTGTCATTTTTCCTGGAGCGGTTACCGATATTCCGGATCCCGGGAGGCATAGTGGCAGACCCAGTGCCACGGGAGCCAAGATTGGCTCGATGGGCACCACTTATGCCTAGAGGAGGTGGGGGCCAGCAGATGGCCTGGAGGCCTGAGTTCTTCATTTGGCTCCAACACCAGATGATCGTCATGGAGGACTGGCCCTATGCGGGCACTGATTTTACTGGAGATCCAGACCTCCCGTTGCCTGAGGGAGAGGACTGGGACGAGGAGCTAGGTAAGAACCCTTTATGTTTTTTAATATTTTTACATATTCAAGTTTTTGTAATACATGTCTGTTTCTTACAGCACCTATATGTATGCAGATGTTGGTGCAGAGCGACCACCCGACTTGCCTCATAACGTGCGGAGAGCACAACCTGCAGCAGACCCTCAGGTAGAGGGTGAGGATGATCTAGTTCAGAACCTTGAGGCCCTTACTCGAGGAATACCAGATTATGGCAGATTGGCCAACGTGCCTAGAGCATATCAGAGACACACGGTGGGAGTATCTACTCGCGTCCATCGTCTGTTGAGACGTTTGGTGCGGGCGGTGACATGCTATCATGAGCATCACCGTGCTTAGACGCCTAGGTTTTATTTTTGTACATTTTGAGAGACATGTTGTCTGCGGCTGTATGGGACTTGGACATGTATTATTTTTGAGTTATGTAATGCGCGCGGCGCAAACATTATGACACACACATATATATATATATATATATATATATACATATGTTTATGGTTCATTATTGTGTTTTCATGTGCTTGCTTATGGACTGTTTTAGTTACAAATTATGCAAATGTCTATCTAATACATGATTGGCCAATGCATCAGATAATGTGTTTAATTGTCTCGGAACATGTTGATATGTAATAAAATCAAAATGCCTTTCTAACAACCTTACACGTAAATACAACCTTAGAATATGATGGTTTCTGACGGAATATTGCCCGTTGAGCTGGTGGACAACAAGTTGAGAGTCCAGGTTCACTATCAATGTGCGAATACTGAAATTAATTGCTCTAGCAAGTAGCTCGATTACAACACAGTATTCGGCGACATTGTTAGTAGTACGGCCTAAACACACACCCTGGCAATCTATTAGCTCGCTACGAGGATCGTAGATTACCCATGCCGCAGAAGACAAATCGCAGGTACTGCGGCAGGCACCATCAGCGAAACCAACATAAGGTGCATCCGGCATCTGCACAAGAAGCGAAAAACACAATAAGTGGTAGCTATGTCTTGAAAACCGACACGTAATACACTAAAGTACATGTATGTACACAATAAAATGTACCAGCATCACGCATAGTACTTTTTCAAATAAAGCCCATTTCGGGGCTTCCCAAGAGGGTTTCCTTCATAATCAATCAGCTCGTAGGCCCCTTTCTGCAGGACTTTCTTGACAGTATAAGGGCCTAGCCACAAAGACTCGAGCTTTCCTGCGCCTAGCTTATCTTTTGCTTGATCATAAAGTAGGACTAAGTCTCCCTCAACGAAAGAACGTGGACGGACGGTCTGATCGAAGTGAGTCTTGACTCGCTTCTTTTGCGTTTCGATGGCCAAATAGGCCAGGCGACGAGTCTCATCTAACCGTTCTAAGTAAAGAAGGCGTTCTTCTAACGGAGTGGTGTTGGGAAGTAGCTCGACAACTAATTTCAATGAAGGGATCTCACATTCAATTGGAAGGGTAGCCTCTAGTCCATAAACTAGTTGAAATGGAGTGAAACCAGTGGCATCCTTCACGGAGGTTCGGTAAACCCATAAGGCAGGGAATAACATCAAATGCCAGTTAGATTTATGCACACCAACGATACGTTGAAGCATTGTAACCAAGATTTTATTGACAGCTTCAACTTGACCATTGGACTGAGGGTAGTATGGGGTTGAACTATCGTGTTGCAAGCCTAGTTGGGTTGTTAATTCCGACATCATATGATTACGGAAATGCTTTCCGTGATCAGTGACAATGGCTTGAGGGACGCCGAATCGTGAAATAACATGATTGAATAAAAATTGCGCTGCAGTGTGACCGTCTTCAGTTAATGTAGGCATCGCCTCGGCCCATTTAGTAAAGTAATCGACGGCAACGATGACAAACCCATGCCCCCCGGCCGAGCAAGGGTTACAGGTCATATAATCAATGCCCCATTTTGCAAAAGGGCCGACGGAAACCACATGGTGCAACGGAGCAGAAGGCGCTCGCATTTTGCGCTGGTATATCTGGCACTCATGACAAGAGCGGACTGCAAGGATGCAATCCTTGAAAATAGAGGGCCAAAAATAGCCAGCACGAAGGATTTTTTGGGCTGTAGCATATCCGGACATATGTCCGCCACAAGCACCAGAGTGGCAGTCATTTAGAACCTGTTCAGCTTCCTCTAGAGTAAGACAACGGCGGAGAACAGAGTTTGCACCGAGACGATATAATGTATCTCCAATGATACGGTATGGTTGAGATTGATGACGAATCCTCCGCCGAGCGTCTTTAGACAAACCCGGGCGGAATGAGGACGTTTGCAGATATGTGATTATATCTCCGTACCATGGATCGAGGGTGCTAATGAGGAACAGGGTTTCATCTGGAATTTGATCTTCTACAGGCGAGGTCGAGGGAGAAGATGGCAAAGAGCAAATTAACTCAGCAAACACAAGGGATTTCTTAGACTTGGCAGTGGTAAATTCCAAGTCAAACTCTTGGAGGATAACAATCCACTTTGAGTATTTGCCCCCCAGCAACTGGCGTGACAATATATACGTCATGGGGTTGCAATCAGAAATCACAGTAGTAGTACGCAAAAGAATATAATGACGGAAGCGTTGTACAACACAAACTGCGGCTAGTGCCAACTTTTCGATATAAGCATATCGAGTTTCCATGTCTAACAGGTTGCGGCTGAGATAATAAATAACATGTTCAGTGTTATCATCATCAGTTTGGACAAGAACGATGCCGATAGTGGTATCGGCGGCAGCCAAATACAAGGTGTAGTCACGATAATAATTCGGAGGACGGAGCAATGGAGCAGAAATAAGGAGACTCTTGAGACGCTCAAAAGATTCCTGGGCTGTGGCATCCCAATGAAAAGGGACATCACGCTTCAGTAATCGCGTAAAACCTTTGGCCACCTCGGCATAGTTGGGAACAAAACGACGTAAAAAATTGGCTTTTCCCTGCAAACTCTGCAACTGATGCAAAGAAGCGGGGGGAGGGAGATTAACGATAGCCTCGACTTTAAGGGGATCCAAACGGATGCCCTCACGAGAAACGATAAACCTGAGAAGTCTGCCAGATTCAACGTAGAAGACACATTTGTGAGGATTTAGCCTGATTCGGTAGTATCGACAGCGAAGAAAGATTTCGCGAAGGTGTTTAGGGTGGTCCTGATGTTTAGCTGAATGAGCAGGGAGATCATCCAGATAAGGTTGTACAATATGCCGAATGTCATGAAATGCATAAGACATTGCACGCTGGAAGGTAGCACCGGCATTTTTAAGACCGAAAGGGAGCTTCTTATAGGCAAAAGTCCCCCATGGGCAAATAAAAGCAGTTTTGTGTTGATCAGCGGGAGCAATATTGATCTGGTTATAACCAGAGAAACCGTCCATAAAAGAATACATTTCACTGCCAGCACACTCGTCAATGATCTGATCAATGAATGGTGTGGGAAAATTATCTTTAGGACAGGCTTTGTTTATATCACGGTAATCGACACAAACGCGGATTGTACCCTGTTTTTTAGTTACAGGCACAATGTTAGAAACCCAATCTGTAAGAGGAATAGGGTAAATAAAACCGGCGTTAAGAAGTTTTTCTACCTCGGCTTTAATTGCTGCAGCCTTTCGGGGGTGTACAGGGCGTAAATGTTGACGAACAGGCTTAGCATCTGGGTACGTGATTATTTCATGCATCACTATACTAGAATCAATGCCGGGCATTTCTTCATAGGACCATGCGAAAACATCACGAAATTCGCGAAAAAGTTTGGAATAAAGTTGAATCTCCTCTGGAGTACAAGTGACTCCAATGTGAAGATGCTCGACTATCCCGGGTTTGACAGAGATGTCGATGGGTTGGGTTCGCGTAATGTTCGCCATATTCCCTTCAGAAAAAACGTGATCAATTTGAATAGGCGTTTGAAGGATTTGTGATGGGAGACAAGGAGCAAACCGCTCGAGGCATGTCAGAAAATGCTGCGGGGCAGGGAGAAATGAGGAACGATGGTGAGAATTATGCCAGGGAGGTTCCTCCAGAGACATAGTCTCAATAATGGCTTCGTCGGAGAGGAATGTTTCTCCTAGGGAATCCGAAGAAGCCTCGTCTAGAAGCCATGAGGATGGAGTAAGCACAGAAGAGGGAGCCGAGGCAGCAATGATTTCAACATAATTAAGCTCGGTAGGACTCAACGACATCCGGTCGCCCCAGGAATCTACTTGGTCTGTGGGAGGTACGAACCACGGATCAGAGCCAGTAGTGATCATATTGACAGAGGCGATATTTAGAGGAGGGAGCGGAAAAACACCCATAAGATCGGGATCTTTAAAAAGTCCAGCTCCCAGACTCTTAGGTAATTTGGAGGTATGCTCCACGAACGGGATGGTGCCTTCGGAAGAAGAAGCAAAAAAGGAGAGCTGGTCAACGGTAACGATCTTCCCTTGATGAGGGAAACGGATGATTCGGAAGAAAGATGAAGCAACAGCTTGCATCGCGTATATCCAGCTACGTCCGAGAAGGAGGTTGTAGGTTAGAGTAGCATCAACGACTTCAACTTCCATCTCGACCGTCTTCCCTTCCAAAGAGATTGGTAAACGTTGGAGTATACCGTAAGGACGGGACGCTCTTCCATCGAAAGCTTCCAAGGTAGTGGGAGACTGGCTCAATGTTGGAGATCCAATAGCTTTCCAACAGGCAACAGACATGATGCAAGTTGAGGCACCTTCATCAATAACTGTACGATGAATCGTCTTGGAATCAATAATTACTTGTATGAGGAAGGCGATTTGGGGAGGCAGTCTCTGAGTGTGGCATTCCAAGTCAAAAGTTATTAAATCCGAATCGGCCGGGTCTATGCCACCGATGGCAGATAGCATGGACTTCCTCTGAGAAGGGCAGCTCTGGAGAACCTCTAAAGCGGACATAGCCGACGGAGTCTGTGCTAAGTCCTCAACGATGTTGTAGTGCTGTGCAGCACGAGCATTCGGATTGTACGAGGATTTCCGGAGTACTCCTTTTGGAGGGGGTCGAAGAGGCGTTTCAGTGGTAGGTCTCTCGATGTGGAGTGGACCTGAACTGAACGGAGGAGCGCTTGAGGGAACCTCAGGCTCCTTCCCGGTAGATGACGGATAATCTTTCGTTCGAGTACTGATATTAATGGGTACTGTACCAGCCATAAACACTTGAGAACCAAAGGAAGAGGGAGGCTGAGTAGGGTCAGCCACCATTTGAGTTTTTTGAGTGTGTTGGGTGGGAAAGGGCTCTTTGAGCACCGCAGGAGTCCCAGGGGTGCCTTTTAACAAACGACTAACTTCGGACCGCCTCGGGCAATCCTTGGTATAGTGATCCTCATCGCAGATAAAACAAGGATACTTGGGTTTGCGTTTAGTGCCGTCCTCGGGTTGAGGTTTTGGGGCTTCCTGTTTGGGTTGTTCTGGCTTATTTTTCGCTTTCCCTTTTTTCTTCTCTTTCGAGGCCTTGTTTGCCGTATTAGATTGGACGACATTAACCTCAGAAGTAACATTCGAACCAGGCGATGCCTGGGAAGGTTGTCCATTCGAAGCAGATGGTTTTTGCTTTGCAGGGTTCGCGGGATTTTTCTTTGAGGATGAATTAACCGAACCAATGATACCGTCAACAGTGGGTGTTGGCGGGGCTTTAGACGTTCCTGGTCTTGGGACATCAGGCAAATAATCATATAATGTACCTGACTGAGAATAAACCAAGTCAAGGTACTGAGCTCGAGCAATAGCTTGCTCTTCAGTGACACACGCCCCCATGGCGATATCCCGAGCTATTGGAGGCACGAACGAAGTCGTAAACCAATCGGTAAGAAGCTGGTCGGGAATCCAAAATTTGATCATACGTCTACGCCGTCTCCATTCATGGATATGATCAGAGATATGCGTAGCCGTCGTTTGTCTTAAGGAAGTGAGGAGGTGTGTACCCGTTTCGTATCGAATGGGTAACTGGAAATGAGTGAGAAATGCCATAGCCAAAGAATTGAAATCCTGTAAGGACCTGCGATGAAGTTCGATATACCACTTAGCGGCAGAGCCAGTGAGAGTCCTTTGGAAAAGGCGAAGCCGAATTGAATTGTCAAGCCATGAATTAGATGAACACCACAAATGATAAGTCATAACATGGGCTTGTGGGTCTTCATTGGCTTTACCATCGAATTTTGGACAGTCACCAGGTATTTTAGTTGGAACTGGAGGCCAATAAGGATTATGAAGAATAGGATCATTGGTTAATTTGGATACATCCGGTAATTCTAAAGTCGCTAAGAATGGTAATTGAGGATTGAAAGACATCTGGGGCTGCTGGTAGGGTGGAGCACCAGGGTTCCAACCAGGTGGCGGTTGCCCCCATGGATTTTGTCCGGACGGATTTGGCCCCATAGTGTATTGGCCATAGGGATTTGTATATTGCCCCCCAGCATAAGGATTACCAAACGATGCTGCAGATGTGCCATATGGCTGTTGATAAGTTTGCGAGGGATTCGCTTGCGGTTGTTGGTAGTTCTGGTATGGGGCAAACGAAGGTTGCCCTTGAGGTTGTTGGTAGCCATACGGTGGTAGGGCTCCAAATTGAGTTTGAGGACCAGGCTGGGTTGGATAAAAAGTTTGTGATTGAGACCCAGCCTGCATTTGAAGACCAGATGGGTATTGGGGTCCCGTTTGGGGCCACGGACCGGATTGAGCAGCGCCAGTAGACTGTCCTATAGGTTGGGCTATCTGGCCAGAAGGAAAACCTTGTTGATACTGAGGTTGGCCGACCTGTCCAGAAGGTTGTACCTGCTGATACTGAGGTTGGCCTACCTGTTGGGATTGGAACTGTTGTTGCGCAGCTGAAGGTTGTCCCAACAGACTAGATGGCTGAGAGGGCTGGGCAGTTGGTTGGCCCAACTGTGTTTGAGGCTGACCAGCTTGCCCAGAGGGTTGTGAATACTGGACAGTAGGCTGACCAAGTGGTTGAGTAACTTGTCCAGACATTGGACTATACTGGACATTGGATTGGTTTGGGTTAATAGTTTGTTGACCAATTTGTCCAACGGGATAACCTTGCTGGATACCAGGTTGGACTTGTTGAAAAGACGACTGACCTGAGTTACCAGAAGGTTGCATAGAAGAAGAGGAAAAAGGAGCACCGGTAGCGAAAGGGTTTCCATGAAAGGATTGCCCGAGTTGGTCTTGAGGGGGTTGTCTTGGAGATTGCGCAGATGAAACTTGACCACCATGGAAAGAGGTGGAGGTCCAATCAATTGATAATGGAACTGATACCTCAACAACCGGTTGAGATGACGAATATGGGTCATATGGCCCCTGAATTGGGACATTTGTCATGGGGTCAAAGACTCCAAACAAGGAAGCCGAGGGACGACTAGAAATAGGAGTCGAAGAGGCTGCACAAACCGTTGGAGCGGTTGTGACTGAGGTAACAGATAGACTGCGACTTTGCGGAGTAAAAGGCTCCGTAGTAGGAAAAGTGTGTGATGACCAAATGGGACCCGTGAACGGAGTTCCAGACGGCATAGTATCTCTTAAAGCTTTATAGCCTGGTGGTAAATTTGTAGTAGTAGGTATACTACTAACATGTATAGGGTCCGTTGAGGTGGGAATTTCACCGCTTGTCGCAACGGACTCATCGGTCGTTGTAGGGGACAAATCATCCATGTCAGATGAAACAGGTGGGACTGACACACGAGGAGAAGTATGGTCCCAAAAAGGGACACCGTCCTCAAAAGGTTCCCACGTAGGGTTCCAATGAAACTGGTAAGTCTCGTCACCTGGGGCACGAGAACTAAGTGGTTGTATACTTAGAACCACAGGAAGACTCACAACCAGTGTTTCGGTAGAAGATGAAACTGGTAATTCCGCCAGGATGAAACTTACGAAATCTACCGAGACAACCCCTACTTCGAACTAACACAAACAAAAGCTAATTGGGTAGATGTTATCGTGGCCAATAAATTTTAAGACACTGAACTTGACCTTTTCATATTTTAAGAGTCGAGAAAAGGATAAAAGATGACTCTAGTCTCCTTCGAATATTTAATGAGCACGAAGTGACAAGACGCTCACAGGCACCTTTTCTTTTAGGGAGTCCGAAAAGGATCAAAAGTGACTACTCTGGAGACTCTAGGTATAAGGTTTACCAAACAATCCGTAAAACTGCTTATACACCTTGGCAATCAGATGAAAACCAAGGACTTCCCGTACTGCAGTCAATCTTCCCGAATGCTGTGTTCAGTGCATTACGGCTTGTAAGGCGGCAGACTCGGCTTCCTATGGATAGAGGATAATAGCCTAGTGGGGTCTCCCGTATATACGCGACGGTACGTGGGAGCTCAGTCTGTATTGGCACCTATCGTTTCACCGTGGAGGAATCACCCAACCACTCGACAATAAACTACCAGGTTTAAAGACGCCGGAACACATCTCTAACCTAGACCTCTAGAGTATTTGCGTTATGTTCCAATACGTTGTTATGTTCATTGAGTTTATTTTAAAGTTTATCTACGATTATGTTTCAGTTTTTTGGTCCTACCGTATGTGATATCTCAAAAACTTCTTAAATGCAAACTATATGCCAAAACTATATCATTTGATTCGATGAATTCTACCTACAGGAGGGTTGAGATCTTTACACAAACGAAATGATCACTCAACAAACAACAAAGATCCTAATGCAGCTAATAACAAGAAATGAAATTTTTTCTTTTTCTTTTTAATAGCAACAAATAACAATAAATGCTAACTAATATGATGCAAAAGATGTTTTGTTTTTCTTTCCTTTAAGATGGCATGATGCATTTAAACAAATCTTAAGAGATATACACACTCCAAGTTCACTCAATGAAGTAGAACCAACTCTGAAACACCAAAATGAACTATGCAAGCAAGGAAAAACACAAAGACTTTCAATGAACCATGTAATCTAAGTTCAAATGAAGTCAAGTAAAATCCAAGGAGGCTAGAAGTGAATCACTCAGAGTATAGAAGATCAAGCTTTGACAAATCACTGGATAGGTGCAGGACACAACCAACAAGTTGACTGGATAATCAAGAGACCGAAACTTCCCACAGAAGGCTAGACATGCAAAGTCACTAGATGTTCTAGGCCTGAGACGAAAATCAATAGAAATAAGCAAACAACTGAAGGATAAAGGCTAAAACCAGTCAAACAGAGGTTCAACACACTTCTAGAGGCTGTAAGAGATATAAAAAGAGGCTGAAAGAGCTTTCCACCCATACACAGGCAAAATTTACAGGGCTGGCGCGACTGTCAGCCTGCAACTTGCGCTACCAAAGGATTGGCGCGAGTTGCTTTTGAGCAACATGCGCCAACTGGCGCGACTGTCAGAGTAATAACCGCGCCAATCAAGCTTGCCGGCTAGAAAAATAAAAAACACGACCTCAGGTCAGGTTGACAGTGCTCAGATGGATCAAACAGTAAAGAATAAACTCAAAACTGACCCAGGAAGCTCATTCACTCAAGCAAGCAAGAGAAAATTAACATGCAAGACAAACTCCAAATAGCTTCTCCCCAGCGGAGTCGCCAAATTGTTGGGTAGGTAAATCCCCTCTGCGGACAGAGGCGATCCCACTAGTCTAAAACAGAACTAGCCACAATCAAACCACGCTGCCACGCAAGTTCCTAGTTATGCATCAAAGGTGAATTAAGAAGATCAACCTGGAATCCAACGCTGTAGTCGAAGCAAAGTTGATATTCCCGCTCCCTCGCTCCAGCAGATCATAAACGAACACCTGCACATGCAAGAGAAGGAACAGATACCAGCATAAAATCCACCAAGGCACAACTATATTTCAGTCAGAAAGGAAATAAATCACACATCACTATAATAGACAATGAGATTGGAACTATAATAGCAGTCACTCATTAATTAATAATAGACAGGAAAAGTTACAACCAAGGTTTTGACGTTGAACCTCTCCTCTGGCTGGGCGAGCAACTATATGTGTCTTGCAATGTATCTCCTCTCCGGCAGCATAACCTCTCTATGCTTCATTATCACTCATGACAATCATAACTAGCATTCCTCCAAAAACTCAAGAACTCAACAACTAGCACTCCATGACTAGCTTGTCAAATGCATAAGGACAAGCTTATATAGATGAAGAAGGGAGGAGGATACGATGAACCGGGACACCTATTGTGGATTAACATTATCCCCAAAAGCCATTAAGGATGGAGATAGGATAGAACTCGACATAAGACTGATTTTTTATCCTCAAAAAGCTTCATGTAATGAAGGAAACAACAGTGGGGCGTGCGTTAAGGCAAAAAGCATGACCAAACTTGGTTGGCGCGACTGTTGCTCTAAGACAGAGCGCCAATGGTCGTGCCCTCTTTTGAGGATCTCCATGATTGGCGCGGGTAAGATACTGTGGACCTGCACCAATGGAAAAAGAGCACTTTTCAGGGATAATCTGTAGAAGGTGTCTTCAGGGAACATGAAGTACATACTTAGGGGAACATAATGCAAGTGTTTTTAGACTTTGTCACTTCTTATAACTCCCGGGATGAGTCCTCCAAAGTACGACAAGAGGAGTAACAGGGATGGTGACAAATTACTGTGTAACACTCTATGCAGAAAATGAACTGACATGAAACAACTTGTAAAACTCACACCAACTAATCACCATTTTCAGAATTATAGCCTTCTCCGCGGGCCCCAAACTGAAGATGAGAGATCAGTTTCACACTTGCTGCAGAATGACAATGAAATGGTATTTACAATGAGAATGATTTGAGCAGTAAATGCTCAAGCATGATACCTTTTGAGCAGCCGGCCATTCACCGACCCACCGAGACATTCATCACCGTTCATTTCTTTGAGAAGAAAAGCATTTGGACCACGATATGCTGCAATTTTGTAAGGACCCTTCCATAAGTTGTCGAATTTTCCATGCTTCCCTTTATCTTCATTGCGGGCATCCCACCGCAACACAACATCATCAATCTGAAACTCATCTGCTTTGGCCTTTTTGTCATAGATCTTCTTTATGCGCTCCTGCAACTTAAGGGAATTCTGGTGAACCTCTTCTCGTGTCTGCTGTAAATGAATCATTTGACTGATCCATCGTTGCATAGGATCCTCCTCACCACTAGCTTCTTGAAACAACTTGGCTACTGGAACACTAAGTGAAGTAGGAAACACTGCATCAACTCCATAAACCAGTTCAAAAGGTGACATACCAATTGACTTCTTTTGACTTACCCGATCAACCCATAATGCATTTATTAACTTCTTGTGCCAGCTCTTCTTATTTATTTCCAACAATTTCTTTATGATGTTCACTAGAGATTTGTTCGAAGATTCGGCCAGCCCATTACCTTGCGGATGGTAGGCGGTTGAATGCCCCAAGCTGATGTTATACTTATAGCAAAAATCAACCAACTTCTTCGATTTGAATGCTGCTGCGTTATCTGTAATCAACTTATGTGGACAACCGAAACGTGACAAGATATTATTTTCAAGAAAAGAAATAATTACCGAATCCGTGGCTTGCCGGGTAGGAATGGCTTCTATCCACTTTGTGAAGTAATCTGTGGCGGTCAAGATCCATCGATGCTGCCCGGAAGATGCTGGGTGGATTTCGCCAATAAAATCCAAACCCCACTGCTGAAATGGTGCACTGATTTCCACCGGCTTGAGAGGCAATGGCTGTAATTTCTGTTTTCCTTGAAAAATTTGACATTCATGGCAGTTCTTTACCGCTTTATACACATCAGAAAATAAAGAAGGCCAATAGAAACCAGCTCTCAAAATTTTATTAGCCATGGTCTTCCAAAATAAGTGACCCCCACAGTCACCTTTATGGAAATCATCTACTGTTGTCTTAGCTTCCTCTTCGACCAAACAGTTCAGCAAGATGCCACCGGGATCTTTCCAATAAAGTGCAGATTTGATAATGCAAAATTTGGCAGCCTTTAGCTTCAATGTTCTAGCTTTGTTTCTAGGCATTCCAGGAGGTGAAGATAAATTTTGAAGCACATAAACTATATCAGCATACCAAGGAGAAGACACAAAGATATCGGACACCTGTAGAACTGAATTTTCTTCATCTTCATCGGACAAGGCAGCAATCAAATTGATATCAAGGATGTGAAGATTTGCTTCAGCCATCAACTTAGCAAGACCTTGACCTCTAACCAACTTGGTAGGCTTAATTTCTACATCATATTCTAATAGTGCAGCGATCCACTTACCCCTTCTTCCTTTCGGTTCCGTTTGTACTAAAACATCCTTCACAGCTGCATTAGGAACATATGCTAAAATATGAGAATTCAATATGTAAACCCGGAAATCTTTCAAAGCTTTGATCAGTGCCAATGCTTGCTTCTCAATGATATTATAATTCAGCGCTCCGTCTCTTATGATGCGGCTGAAAAAAGCTATGGGCCTCTCAACTCCATCTCTCTTTTGCATTAACACGGCTGCCAATGTATGCTCAGAGGCAAATGAAAACAAAATGAAATCCTGTGTATAATCTGGGCTGATCAAAGTTGGGGCTGAAGATAAGATTACCTTTATCAAATTAAAAGATTTCACCGCCTCTTCGGTCCATTTGAGCTCGCTGTCCTTCTTTAGCATATTTGTTATCTCTCTAAGATGTTCAGCAAGATTGGGGATGAAACGACGCAGAAAATTCAATTTACCATTGAAGGACTGAATTTCCTTCTTGCTACGGGGCTGCTCCACTTGCTGAATTGCTTCCACTCGTGCAGGATCTATACGAATGCCGTCTTTAGAAATGATATGGCCGAGCAGCTTGCCTTCGCTCATAGCAAAAAGACTCTTTTTTGGATTCAATGAGATGCCATATTTTCTGCACTTTTGAAACACCTTAGTCAAATGAAACAAATTCTCTTCATCTGATTTAGAAAACACGGTCAGATCTGTTAGCACTTGAAATTTCACCTCAGGCTGAAAAAGGCAAACCTCAAAGCTACATCAAACCATTCAGCCTCGTAGCTAGCCCTACGGGGCAGGAGAAGGCTCTCTCCGATCAATCTCGGTAGATTTTTCAATAGAATGGGATGAACAACAAGGTAACACTGATATTAGGCTAGTAAACTGATTATAAAGGTTGATTTGGGGGTTTTTTTGGGGTTTTTGGTGGCAAATTGAGGAGCTGCAATTTTGGGTGCGGGGATTTGACACAGTTTCTGCAGGGGGTTCCTTGGGGCGAGGTAGGAGACTGTATTGATGCCTTTGATTGAGATGGATGATCAGGAATGAAAGATGAGGAGCTAAAGAGAGAAAACAATGACTTTGAATTCCCTTTAGACAGAAGAAAACATTGAAATTAAACAAATTTAAAAGCAGAGCATGGCTAGCATGAATTCATACTTTATCACTTCATTTGTTTAATGTGCAGCAGTAAAGAAAGGAAATGAATCACATAAAAAATCTTACAAGAACATGAAGAAACACACCATCAACACATGAGTCCACAAGAATCCCAAAGATGACTGCAAAACCCTGGTCTTCCTTAGCCAAAAATTGCAGAGATACAAGTGATAATACAATGATAGCTTCTCCCTCAAGAGTCCAACCATGAAAATGAGCAAGAAAGTACATAATATAGATGATCTAACCTCTTTCCCTGCCTCCATGGGTCGAGCTCACTATCCTAGGAGTTGTTTGAACCACTTCTAAACTAAGCACTACAAAATAGGCAGTCAAAACAACTTGCCTCTATAAACTTGGAAACCAGTTCATACATTCAATTTTTACCCTTTACATGCATAAATCCTCTAGAAATGTTAAACAAGAGTAAAATTATCCAAAAAGTGTCACAATTACATCCATCAAGATCATCATTAACCTCAGAAAGTCGAGAAGGGTCTAATCTGGCAACATTTCCTCAACGGGTCGCGCCCCTTTTCTCAACGGGTCGCGCACTTTGGAGCTCTGTTTGGAGGCCTTCCCGGTATCATAATTGGGTGCAGGATAGCTCGTGGGAAAGGTCTACGAGTCTACTTTCCAACCCAACTAGAATTTTTGGATTTGGAGTTCATTTGCCCAGTAAAAACGCAATTCTCCCAAGACTGCTTCTGCAACTCAAAAAAGTGGCAGAAAGTCAAATTTTGCATGTATTTTGACCTTCTGGAGGCCCAGAACCCCATAAAAACTCAAGTCCATCCATGGGAATATGTAATTTTGCATGACAAATCTAAAAATGCTGAGTTTTTGCAAAACGGAGCTACGATGACAAAGGGTCTCACCGGGGGTGAGACCCGTTGAGAAGCCAAAACCTGTAAATTTCCAAAAAATCCCAAAATTACCCAAAATTCTCAAAATTTTTTGGGATTTGTGCTGTAGCTGATGCTAGTGAGTGCCATGATCTTTGAGGGATGCCTCCGCCAAGATACGAAGTGGATTGGTCTTCTTCTTCCGCCTAAGAGCCTCGGACAACCTCCTTTGGAACATGTTCATTTTGGCCTTGCATACATGCATCCTTGCCCAATAGTGATTCTTCATGTTTCTCAGCAGCCTTTTCTCTTGGTTGGCCTTAGCCAACAGCCTCTCCAAGTGAGCATTCTCCTGAATGAGCATTGACTCTCGGTCAACAGGCAATGGATCACCGGGTCTTCTACGGTTCAAGACTCGGTCGCTACGAATCCTCCATAGCTCATCAAGCACTTTCTCATCCTCCAATTGTTTGTTCCGCTGCTCCAGGTAAGTAATAGTCCATTGAGCACCCTCAAGTCTCCTCTGTAAAACATCATTTTTAGCCTTGAGATGCTGAATGATCTCCTTCACCTCTTGGCTAGGGGAACTAACCTCAAGATCAATCACCGGATCCTCATGAATCATGGGCTCTTTGCCCCTCTGTAGTACCTGTACTGGTGAAGAAAGCGAGGCCCCTTCCACCTGATGTGGAGATAACACTCGCTGAGCTGAAGATGAAGGCGAGACCCCTTCCACCTGCTGTGGAGATAGTACTCGCCTAGCTGCTGCAAATAAGGCCCTTGGCCTTTCTGATAAGTGACCAAAGGAGTGGAGCTAACATGTCGAGTAACGGGAGCATAAGGCTGCTGAGATGGTCCTCCCTCCTCATGAATGACCTCCTGATGTGGCTGATGTGGCACTGTGAAAAACTCACGGGAGATGAACTCCTCCCATGAGATGCCCTGTTGAGTCAACTGATGTGAGACTATGAGCTGAATCAAACCATAATGGCATAGGCTCATGTACTGCTGGGCCGGGGTCTTCTTCTGCAACATGGGCACCATCCTCTGAATGTTATGAAACAAGAAGACCGGGATGTTCATCATCCTCACTCGGGTGAAATGCATCAAAAGGCGAATGTGATATGAGTACACCTGTGAAAATCTGCCCTCACAGGTAAAATAATGCATAATAAGCCTCATGATGGGAGCATACTTGCTCCAGAGAAATCTGAATGGAAAAACACCTGTCAAAAGTCTCACGAATGGTGGCCGGACATAGGGCTCAAAGTGAACAAAATCTAGCAATCTGCGCTTAGGCCACACCTCACCCACATTTGGTATCCCTGTAGCCTGTGAGATCACCTCAGGAGTCAATGTGAAGTTCACCCCTGCCAGAGTGACATGTCCATCACGGAGGTGCAAGACAAACAAGCGGGCCAACTCTCTATGATGCTGAATTTGAGAAATTCTCTCACAGAAATCATAACAAGACATATACTGAAAACAACTCACTGCCATGGGGCAGGCCTGTAATTCTGCCAGAGAGGTGGGCTCCTCTCGCTTATGATGTCCACCCTTACCACCCTTACGAGGCCTCCTCTGTTCCTCAACCTCTGTAGATGATGAATGGTCATCACTTTGCTCATAAGTTTCGGTTTCTGACATGGTTTAGGAGCAAAGTGGACAAATGAAACTGCTGTCTCTGCCTGTAAAAAGTGCTCAAATCTATGCTGTTTCAAGGGGAACAAAACATTAGGGAAATGTTAGGGGAGGGATTTTTTAACAAGGAATAGGAATATATAAATATTACAGGGATTTCAAGGGAAATTTTGCAAATCATATGCATATAGGAACACATATTTGTAATAGGGAAATCATTTGCAAAGATTATTGCATAGGGAAAAACATGCATGAAAGTAAATATAGGAATATGTATACAATTTCAATAAGGGAAAAAGGGAAACCATGCACAAAACATGCTGACATTTTACCAACAGTTTTTTGTTATTTTGCACATGCATATGGTAGAGGGGAATTAGGGTTTTCATTTTTTGTTTTTGATGCTTTGGGAAAGGGGTAGGGTTTTCATTTTTTAATGGTTAGGGATGGGGAAAAAATTTGCATTTCATTTATAAAATGACATGGGGGAAAATAAGATGTACATATGAATATGAGCAAGAAGGAAGGGAGGGAAACAAACCAAAGGAAAAACAGCTTGAAACACCATAAACCCTAGCACAGTTTGCACATGAATATTGCAGCCATATAAGTCTTTTCATTTGCATGATTTGAGATCAAAATCATAACATAAAGCCTTATATTTCATCACCATCCTCAAACACCATGTGTAAAGAGCCTACCTCGATCAATTTAGAAGATTTGAAGGGAGATTGAGGAATTTTGTTATAGTTTGCCGACAAACGGTTCAACAGGTCGCGCAGGCCTCCCAACGGGTCGCGCACCTCCCAATGGGTCGCGCCCGTAGTATTTCTGAACTGCGGAGGAGCCCTGGACGGGTCGCGCACCTCCTTTGACGGGTTGCGCACCACTCTGCTGCCCGAAATCACTGCAATTTCGCTCCTTTCTCTCAATCACTCTCTCTTTCTCTCTTGCAAGCTCTAAAATGCACAATGAGAGTGAAAGGAGGGAATTTGGGCTTTTATAAGTCTCATTTGAAAAAAATTCATTTACAAACCCACTTTCTAATGTTTTTTCTTTTGACACTTTATAACACTGATTTTTGGTTTCCTTTATCCTGATTTTGACTCATTGAGTGTTTTGACTTGATTCTTTTTGCAGGTAGATCATCTGAGGGACTTTGACAAGGGGACCAGGGTTACTGCTGTCCTTTTGAAGACTTTTTGGAATTTCATTCTTTTTACACAAATTTAACATGACCTTGGCTTTAAAAACAGAGTTTTTAAATCCAAGGTTAAAAATGAAATGTACATGATGAAAATATCAAAGAAACATGTTTACAATCCTCCCTCTGGCTTGCTGGGCATTCAAGGACTTTCAAAGACATGGCCTTGCAAGAATAAATGACCAAAACCCTAGACCTAGGACCTTTGACCTTAAGACAAAGCAAGACAAGCTTGAACAACTTAATGACTGATGTGACCTGATCCAGCAAAGCCAAGAGGGGTATAAATAGACCAACTCCTCCATCAGGGTTATGCATGCCTAACGGGATGCAAAATTTGACACTAATGAGACACCTACTAATGCAAATGCAAAGAGCTTTGATCACTGATGGAGGGATTTCAAGATCGACACTAACAAGATCATCAAGATAAACAACTAAAAAGACATCTTTCTCATTTGCAAAGGCCATGTCCATTGCCCGCTGAAATGTGGCACCCGCGTTCTTCAATCCAAACGGCATCTTGGCATAATGAAATGTACCCCATGGAGTAGTAAATGCTGTCTTGTCACGGTCATCTTCATGCACCAAAATCTGATTATATCCGGAGTAACCATCAAGCAATGACATCCTTGATGCCCCCACAACCCGCTGCAATATGTGGTCCATCTTGGGCAGCGGATAATTGTCCTTTAATGACACTTTGTTCAGATTTCTGAAGTCTATACACAAGCAAATCTCACCGGTCTTCTTTCTCACGGGCACCAAGTTTGAGATCCAATCAGAAAACCGGATTGGCACTATGATTCCAGACTTATACAACCTGTTGACTTCCTTCTCAATCAATGGCAGCAATTTAGGATTAATTCTTCTCAACTTTTGCCGGAAAGGTTTTTGATTTGGCTTTATGGGAATGGTATGCTGAATGATACTTGTATCATAAGTTTTCAAATCTGAATAGTCCCATGCAAAAACATTAGAATACAGAGACAATAATCTGATATACTCTTGCTTTACCTTAGGCGGCAATGCTTTTGAAAGCTTCACCAACTTTGGATTTGCAGCTGTCCCAAGATTTACATCTTCAACTCCTTCATCTGTAGGCCTCAAAGTTGGCTTGCGAGCCACATCATCTTGATCGAACAATTCTTCCAAAGGAATCAATCCTTTAGGAATATGATTGTCCTTGAGCTGCAACACATCCAACTGGTTTATTCCTTCAGCTTCCGTGTCTATTGAAATGTCTTCGAATTTACCCTCAATTTGCAGAAAATCTTTGATCTCCTCATCATCTTGGAAAACTTGCCAACACCTTTGATTATCTGGAACTGTAGGACGATGCTTCACATATATTTCAAACTTATTGCTGGAATTCATGGGAATTTTCAGATTACTTGCTGCCTTAGCCAATGCATCCGCAACACCATTTTGAATCCGGGGCACACAGGTCAAAGTATGTTCAGAAAACCTTTTTAAAATGTCCAGGACAGCATTCCGATATGCTCGCATACGAGGATGTTTGGCCTGAAATTCACCTTTCACTTGCTTGATAACTAATTCGGAGTCGCCATATACTGCTATCTTCTTTGCCTTCAACTTCCGAAGGATTTTCAGACCAGCAATAAGAGCTTCATATTCCGCCTCATTATTTGAACAATCAAATGCCAATTTATAAGAACATACCCGTACCTTGCTTGGAACTTGATTTTGGGCTGAAAATGGACTTCGAATCCATACACCTATACCAGCACCATCGCTGCCCACTGCACCGTCAAAATCCATGGTCCAAAGACCATCCTCATCATCTTCTAAGTGCTGAAAATCTGATTTTGATTCCCGTTCTGCTTGCTGCCCATTTGTTTCAGCAATTGGCCTTAGGACAACAGACCTTTCTTCACTTTCCTTTCTCAAAACTTCCCTGAAATTTTCTGAAATGTCTGGTATGTCTTCTACTTGAACTAACTGACTATCTACCTCATTGAAATTTTCCGCAAACAAAACAAAAGATTCTAAATCTGTTTGTACATAATTTACAGGATGATTTACGGGCTTTTCCTTACTAGTGATCATGTATTTCATCTTTTGTTCCCGATATAACTTCCTCATTTGACCGAAAACCAGAATTGTAGCATATGAAAAATCAAGCTGAATTGTACCTTTGAGTTTGGCTCCCCATGATCTCGACAGCAACATGCCAAACCGCGGAGGAATGTCCGCCACCACTACATCCATCAAAACATTCTTTGCTGGAATTTGATCTAGACTTACCACTAAGTCTTTGATCAAGCCAATGCATCTTACCCGACTGGAATCAAACGAATACAAATCATGATACTTCCTTGTGATGTCAAGTCCCAGCTTCTCCATGATTGTTTTCGGCATCAAATTATGTGAAGCTCCCGAGTCAAACATGGCATTGTGCAACACAAACTCATGCAAACGCAAACTGATATAAAATGGAGGAATATCACTTTCGGGAGACTCACCATTTAAAGCTGGCCCAAAGATTAACTCCGGCTGATCATCTTGTACATTCACCATGTCTAACATTGGATCAAAATTCAGCAATTTGGAAATTTGGCCTCGGTAAGTGGTGTTCTTCATGACCTCCATCAAAGGAATAGATATCTTCAACTTTGCAATCTCATTCTCCAAACTGAAAACTGGAAGCTTCTCACCTTCTTTTGCCGGATTATCTCTTTTTTCAGTTTTATCCTTTGGTGCATTTGATGGCTGATCTATCTTTGCTGCTGGTGATGTTTGAGTTGTTGATGGACCGACTATGTCTTTACCTTTTGAGGAAACCGAGTCATTCTTTGCTGCAATGTCTTTCCTTTTTTGCACGGGATTTATAGGAATAGCTCGGCTTCTCAATTGCCTTTGCTGTCCTTGCTGAGCTGATAAAGCATTCAAGTACCCTCTTTGATATTCTTCAGATTCTTCTTCAAGTATTGCATCGTTTGACAAAATATAATGCTCATCTTGGGGAAAGACGGAATTACTCACCAACTCATCTTCTTCCGTAATATATGTGGGCATATCATCAGGAGTGAAGAAATGATTTTCCTCGCCAACATTATCACCTTCATCTTCAGATTCTTGGCTAACAAAATTCTGCTGAAAAGGAGGTTTCATTTGCTGCTGAACTGCTGGCTCTTGTGCCTTTGTTTCGCGCTGCTTGATCCTATATTGTTGCTGCTGTTGACCTCTGAAATTGGGATTACGAATCTGAGGCTCCGGCTTGTCAATAGTAACCTTTTCAAATGTCCTTCTAAGCTGCTCAAGCTGCTGGAGAACAACCTGATTTGATGTGGATGTTTCCTCCTTGATTGTGACTCGCTTTTCTGCCTTCATCCTTGCTCTTTTGTCATTCAAATTTGCCTCAACGCTGACAGCAATTTTCTGCATTTCCTCCAAGGTAGGTGGATCTCTGTCTCTCAATGAATAAGCCATCTCCGGATCAAAACCATCCGGGAACTTAAGAAGTGCTGATTTTCTAGATGGCCTCAGATCATCGGGAATAACATTATAAACTGTATTGAATCTGATTATGTAATCTTGAACAGACTCACCCGGATTACGCTTGAGGTTGTTGTATTCGGCATTAATTTGAAGCGGATCCTTTCTGATTTCCCACCGATCTAAAAACTGATTCTGAAGTGCTTCCAAAGTAGTAATGCTGTTAGCTGTCAATCCTCTGAACCATTTTCTAACTTCTCCTGCAAATGTCTGCACGAACAGCCGCATGGTGACATCTTCTTCATCTAACTCATATAGATCAAAAAATGTGGTCATCTTGTCGATATGTTGCTGAGCTGTAATACTTTGTGGAGTGCCATCAAACATGGGGATTTTACTTTGGTAATCAGCTGGCATATCATGAAGATTTGCAGGTAAAACCAATGGGGCAAACCGGGCAGCCATTGCTCTCGGAGGGGGAGTAGGATGGGTATGAGGAGGAGGAGCTGTGATAGCAGGGATTATAACAAGAGGAGGTGTAGTTTGTGGAGTTGGGGGAGTCGGAGGTGTAGGAGAAGAAGGAGGAGAACCAACTGTTGATTCGGGATAGGTAATTATAGGTGAAACTGAAACATAAGGAGGGTAAGATTCTTCGTGAGCCGTGATAGTTGATCCAATGTGATCAGAAATATTCTCAACAAAATCAGCAAGGGTAGTAGCTTGAATACGTGACTGAAGATGTCTTAGGATGAAATTTTCAACCAATTTATTATGTCTCTCAAACTCAATAGCAGCTGCAAAATCAGGGTCAAGAACTAGAGAATCGAGCGCACTTTCAGACTTAGCTTTAAACAGAGACAACTCAAAGCTTTCGTCAAAATCTAAATCTTCAAGATAATAAAAAATAGCTGGGCATGAATGAGATCTAAAAATGGGTTTAGGATCTGTAGCCAGCTTGTTTTCTCAAAATGACTAGGAAAGAAAAAGCATTCAGCCTTTGAAAACTCTCAACCTATCATCCACGGTTCAGAGTTAACAATTACACTGGGATAGGATGTCAATGAAGCGCTATGTTCACAAGCTCACGGAGATTGACTGAAGCAGCGTTTATCTACTTGCGCTGATGTAAAACAAGAGCGTTTTCGAAGGCTACCTGGCGTAACTTCAGGCTCCGTCTAAGACCTATGAAATAACACGTCAATGAGCAAAGGATTAGATGTTCTCCCCAGTATGGTCGCCAGTATGTTAGCGCTTGAAATTTCACCTCAGGCTGAGAAAGGTAAACCTCAAGGCTACATCAAACCATTCAGCCTCGTAGCTAGCCCTACGGGGCAGGAGAAGGCTCTCTCCGGTCAATCTCAGTAGATCTTCAATGGGATGAGATGACCAACAAGGTAACACTGATATTAGGCTAGTAAACTGATTAAAAAAGTTGATTTGGGGTTTTTAGGGTTTTTGGTGGCAAATTGAGGAATTGCAATTTTGGGTGCGGGGATTGGACACAGTTTCTGCAGGGGGTTCCTTGGGGCGAGGTAGGAAACAATATTGATGCCTTAACTTGAGATGGATGATCAGGAATGAAATATGAGGAGCTAAAGAGAGCAAACAATGACTTTGAATTCCCTTTAGACAGTAGAAAACATGGAAATTAAACAAATTTAAAAGCAGAGCATGGCTAGCATGAATTCCTACTTTAACACTTCATTTGTTTAATGTGCAGCAGTAAAGAAAGGAAATGAATCACATAACAAAGCTTACAAGAACATTGAGAAACACACCATCAACACATGAGTCCATAAGAATCCCAAAGATGACTGCAAAACCCTGGTCTTCCTTAGCCAAAAATTGCAGAGATACAGTGAAAATATACAATGATAGCTTCTCCCTCAAGAGTCCAACCATGAAAATGAGCAAGAAAGTACATAATATAGATGATCTAACCTCTTTCCCTGCCTCCATGGGTCGAGCTCACTATCCTAGGAGTTGTTTCAACCACCTCTAAACTAAGCACTACAAAATAGGCAGTCAAAACAACTTGCCTCTATAAACTTGGAAACCAGTTCATACATTCAATTTTTACCCTTTACATGAATAAATATTCTAGAAGAGTTACAAAAGGGTAAAAGTGTCTAAAAAGCGTCACAATTACATCAAAGAATACCATCATTAACCTCAAAAAGTCAAACCAAGTCAAACTGTGCTTTTCCGAGCTGTTACAGTGAAATCTGGCAAAGTTTGCCTGACGGGTCGCGCACATCTGCCTGACGGGTCGCGCACATTGGGAGCTCTGTTTGAGGCACTTGCAGGTGTTAGAATTGGGTGCAGGATAGCTCGTTGGAAATTTCTGTGAGTCTACTTTCCAACCCAACTGGAATTTTTGAATTTGGAGGTCATTTGCCCTGTCAAAACTTAATTCTCCCAAGACTGGTTTTTGCAACTCAAAAAAGGGGCAGAAAGTCAAATTTTGCATGTATTTTGACCTTCTGGAGGCCCAAAACTCCATAAAAACTCAAGTCCATCCATAGGCATATGTAACTTTGCATAACAAATCTAGAAATGCTGAGTTTTTGCAAAAAGGAGCTGCCATGACAAACGGTCTCACCGGGGGTGAGACCCGTTGAGGAGCCAAAACCTGTAAATTTCCAAAAAATGCCAAAATTACCCAAAATTCTCAAATTTTTTTGGGATTTGAGTTGTGGCTAGGCTAATGAGTGCCATGATCCTTGAGAGAAGCCTCAGCCAAGATACGGAGGGGATTTGGCTTCTTTCTCTGTTTTTGAGCCTCGGTCAACCTCCTTTGAAAAACTTTCATTTTGGCTTTGCATACATGCATCCTTGCCCAATAATGATTCTTCATATTCCTCAGCAGCTTTTTCTCTTGGTTGGCCTTAGCCAACAACCTCTCTAAGTATGCATTCACCTGGATGAGCATTGACTCTCGGTCAGCAGGCAATGGATCACCGGGTCTTCTTCGGTTCAAGACTTGGTCACTACGAATCCTCCATAACTCATCCAGTGCTTTCTCCTCCTCCAACTGTTTGTTCCGCTGCTCCAGGTAAGTGATAGTCCATTGGGCACCCTCAAGTTTCTTCTGCAAAACATCATTTTCAGCTCTCAGATGCTGAATGATCTCCTTTGCCTCTCGGCTAGGAGAACTGGCCTCAAGATCAATGACCTCGGTGTCGGGGACTCCTGATGGACCCTCATGAATCATGGGTTGTTTGCCCCTCTGTGGTACCTGTGCTGGTGAAGAAAACGAGGCCCATTCCACCTGATGTGGAGATAACACTCGTTGTGCTGATGATGAAGGCGAGACCCCTTCCACCTGTTGTGGAGATAGTACTCGCTTGGCTGCTGCAAATAAGGCCCTTGGGCCTTTCTGATAGGTGACCAAAGGTGTAGAGCTGGCATGTCGGGTGACCGGAATATCAGGTTGCTGAGATGGTCCTCCCTCCTCATGAATGACCTCATGATGTGGCTGGGGTGGCACTGTGAAAAACTCACGAGAGATAAACTCCTCCCATGAGATACCCTGCTGTGTCAACTGATGCAAGACTATGAGCTGAATCAAACCATAATGACATAAGCTCCTGTACTGCTGGGCCGGGGTCTTCCTCTGCAACATGGGCACCATCTTCTGAATGTTCTGAAAGAAGAAAACCAGGATGTTCATCATCCTCACTCGGGTGAAGTGCATCAAGAGGCGAATGTGATATGAGTACACCTGTGAAAATCTGCCCTCACAGGTAAAATAGTGCATAATAAGCCTCATGATGGGAGCATACTCACTCCGGAGAAATCTGAATGGAAAAACACCCGCTAAATGTCTCAAGAATGATGGCCGAACATAAGGCTCAAAGTGAACAATATCTAGCAACTTGCGCTTAGGCCACACCTCACCAACATTCAGTATCCCTGTAGCATGTGAGATCACCTCGGGTGTCAATGTGAAATCTACCCCTGCTAGATTGACATGTCCATCATGCAAATGTAAAACAAAGAGGCGGGCCAACTCTCTGTGATGTTGAATCCGGGAGATCCTCTCACAAAACTGATAACAAGACATGTACTGAAAACAAGTCACTGCCATGGGACAAGCCTGTAATTCTGCCAAAGAGGTGGGCTCCTCTCGCTTATGATGTCCACCCTTACCTCCCCTATGAGGCCTCCTCTGTACCTCAACCTCTGTAGATGATGAATGGTCATCACTTTGCTCATAAGTTTCGGTTTCTAACATGGTTTAGGAGCAAAGTGGACAAACTGAACTGCTGTCTCTGCCTGCAAAAAGTGTTGAACTCTATGCTGTTTCAAGGGGAAAAAGACATGAGGGAAATGTCAGGGGAGGGATCTTTTAATAAGGAATGGGAATATATAAATATAACAGGGAATTTTTAAGGGAAATGTTGCAAATCATTATGCATATAGGAATACATATTTATAATTGGGAAATCATTTGCAAAGATCATTGCATATGGGAAAAAACATATATGAAAGTGAACATGGGAATATGCATACATGTATTAATAGGGGAAATAGGGAAACCATGAACAAAACATGCTGACATATTTACCAACATTTTTGCTTTATTTACACATGCATATGGTGGAGGAAAACTAGGGTTTGAATTTTGTTTTTTGATGCTTTGGGAGAGGGGTAGGGTTTTCATTTTTAGTGATTAGGGATGGGGAAAGATTTGCATTTTATTTGTAAAATACTATGGGAAAAGAGATGAACATATAAGTGTGAGTGAAAGGGAAAGGGGGGAAACAAACCAAAGGGAACAATAGCTTGAAACAACACAAACCCTAGCACAATTTGCTCATTAACATTGCAGCCATATAAAGGAGTTCCACTTGCAAAATTTTAATCATTTTAACATGTTCATGACACCCACCATTCATAACCAGCAACCAATCCATGTTTAGGGCACCTACCTCGAACAATTTGATAGCTTGGAGGGCGTTTGAGGGAATTCGTTTGAAGTTTGCAGCAAAACAGTCCAACGGGTCGCGCACCACGCCCAACGGGTCGCGCCCGTTGTTTTTCTGAACGGTGGGAGACCCTCTGACGGGTCGCGCGCACCTGGCTCAACGGGTCGCGCACCTCTCTGCTGCCCGAAACTGCTCTGCATTTGCTCCTTTCTCACAGTCGCTCTCTCAAACCTCTCTTGCAAGCATTAGGATGCACAATGAGAGTGAAAGGAGGGAATTTAGGCTTTTATAAGTTTCATTTGAAAAAATTTCATTCATAAACCCACTTTCTAATGTTTTCCTTTTGACACTTTATAACACTGATTTTTGGTTTCTTTTATCCTGAATTTGACTCATTGAGTGCTTTGACTTGATTCTTTTTGCAGGTAGATCATCTGAGGGACCTTGGCAAGGGGACCAGGGTTGCATTTTGTCCGCTGAAGACTTTTGAAATTTCATCACTTATTTACAAAAACTGAGAAAATGACCTTGGCTTTAAAAACAGAGTTTTTAAATCCAAGGTGAAAGTTCACTGTACAAGATAAAAATATCGAAGAAACATGTTTACAAACCTCCCTCTGGCTTGCTGAGTACTCATGGATTTTCTTAGACATGACCTTGCAGAGATAAATGACCAAAACCCTAGACCTAGGACTTTGACCTCAAGACAAATCAAGACAAGCTTGAAAAACTTAATGACTGATATGACCTGATCCAGCAAAGCCAAGAGGGGTAAAAATAGACCAGCTCCTCCATCAGGGTTATGGCATGCCTAACGGGATGCAAAATTTGACACTGATGAGACACCTACTAATGCAAATTCAAAGAGCTTTGATCACTGATGGAGGGCTTTCAAGACCGACACTAACAGGTAGAACAAAGAGGGATTCCTACTGAGGAGTTTGATGGTTTTATGGTCATCATACTTAGTAACCTTTAGATGGACTATAATATATATGTCCACAAACTATAGCTAATTATGGGGAACTACACAATGACTGAGGACTTCTTCGTGGTGGATGTGTCAGACACCAATGTGGTGTTAGGTTGTCAGTAGCTCTATTATAACATGAAGTATATTACGAATGAACAAAAGATGGAGATGGAATTCAAAGATCCAATAGATGGAAGAAGGGTTGTTTTGAGGGCCATGCATCAATACCCAATGAGACTAGTACCATCCAACAACATGTAAGCATTATTGAGGAGGAGTGATATTGAATGGGTGGTTGAGTGCCTTATTACAGATAACAAACAGCTAGACCAACCATGACACCATCCCAATGACATTTAGTTATTGCTTCGTAAACACCAAAAAGTTTTTTCTGGCATTTCTCTAAGTAGACCACCATACAGGGGTTTTGAGCATGTTATAAAATTGGAGGAGGGTGTACAGGTAGTCATTACCAACCCCTACCAACATCCAAAGGTTTACAAAGACTAAATTTGAGAAGGCCATCAAGGATTTGTTGAGGTTGGGTCACATTTAGCCTAGCTCCAGTCCTTTCGCTTCTTCAATACTCATGACTAAGAAGAAAGATGGTACCTTGCACATGAGTATTGACTCCCAGGATCTTAATAAGAGAACGATTAAAATTTGGTATCATATGCCCAAGATAGATGAATTGATGGATGAGTTGAGGGGAGCCATATAATTTTCGAAGATTGATATTCGTTCGGGCTACCACCATATTTGAGTTCAGGAGTAGGACATCCCAAAAACAACTTTCAGGTGCCATTATGGGCACCATGAGTTCCTAGTAATGCCATTTGGGCTGACCAACGCCTCCATAACTTTTTGGTCATGCATGAACCATGTGTTAAATAAACAGTTGTAGAAATACTCATTGGTATTCTTTGATGATATATTGATCTACATCAAGACTGTGGAGGAGAATCTGATGCACTTGGACGAGGTTTTGAAGATTGTGGAGGAACAAGAGCTTTATGCAAAGGGGTCAAAGTGTGAGTTTGACATGACATAGATGATCTACTTAGGGCATGTGATTGGGAATAATGGGGTTTAGGAACACTAAGAGATAATGTAGGTAATAATTGAGTGGCCCACCCCAAAGAACGTAACAAAACTGAAGAGCTTCCATGGCCTTTGCACCTACTATAGGAAGTTTGTTAAGGGTTTCTCATAGTTAACAACATCTCTAACATACCTCACCAAGAAGGGAGTCTTCAACTGGCCAGAGAAAGCGCAGGAAACATTTGAGAAGATGAAGGAGGTAATGAGTAAGTGAACTATTCTTGCACTACTATATTTCACCCAACCCTTTGTGCTGGAATAAAATGCTTCGAGGACAAGAATAGGAGAAATTCTTATGTAGAACCATCACCCCATAGTGTTCGAGGGCCGCAAAATAAAATATTATGAACAACGCTATTTGATATATGACAAAGAGATGTTCGCTATCATGCATGTATTGGCAAAATTCAAGAAATATCTGGTGGGGAATAGGTTCAAAGTAAAGACAAATCATAACAACATGAGGTTCCTCATGGAACAAGAGGAGCTTAGTGAGAGGCAACAAAATGGATCGATAAATTGCAGGCCTACGACTTTGAGATAGAGTACATCAAAGGAAAACAAATATAGTGGTGAATTCTCCTTCGAGGACGCCACCCACTCTCTCACTCACAAAGATGGTAGATGATTGGAAGTAGCTACTTCTTGTGGAGTATTCAAAGAATAAATTTTCATATCAGATTATGGAGGGATTAATTCATGAGGACAAGTACCGGGTTATGGATGATATCATTTACTACAAAAACTGGATGTATCTGGTGCTAAAATCATAGCTCAAGGAAAAAATTATGTAGGTAGCTCACATCTCACCCTCAGTGAGGCACCTTGGGTACGTAAAAACCTACAGGAAAATTAGGGAGAATTTCATTTGGAAGGACCTCAAGATGGATGTGTTGAGGTTCATGAAGGAATGCAACACTTTCCAATCAAACAAAGCGTAACACACTAATCTAGTACGTTTAGTGCAACCACTACCTATCTAAGAGTAGAAATGGGAGAGCATTTCCATGGAATTTATCATTGGGCCACCTCAGGCGCAAGGCAAAGATTGTATATATGTGGTAGTAGAGTGACTCACAAAATTCACTCATTTCTTTTTCATACCATCAAAATAATTAGCAACGCAGGTGGCTGAGTTATTCTTCAAATGGGTTTTTAGATTACATGGAAAAATACCATCATCAGTGACAATGACAGTAAATTTATGGGTGACTTCTGGCAATAACTCTTCAGACTTGTGGGAACTGAGATGACACCAAGCACCAATTACCACCCATAGACTGATGGAAAGACAAAGATAGTCAACAAATGGTTGGAGGGCTATCTCCGGAATTATGTAACCAACTAGCAAAAGGCACGGTTAAAGTGGTTGCATCTAGGGGAGCATTACAACAACACCAATTTCCACATGTCCATAGGCATGACACCCTTCAAAGTGTTATATGGGTATGATGACTTGACATTTGCAGATAAGTTATTTGGGGATAGTCTGAAACCTCTGGAAAAGGACTGGATTCAGGAAAGCTAGGATATTTTAAAGGTCCTCAAGGACAATCTACAAATGGCTCAAAATCAATAGAAATTATACCTAGACAGGCACAAAGTGTAGCACAACTTTGAATTGGGAGATATGTTGTACATCCATGATGAGACCCAATATTGCAACTCCCAAGGCTACCAAATTAAATTATCAACCTAGGGTTAATACAAACTTAAGAGGTGTCGACACTATATGTGCATCAGGCAATGTGTCCTTCTTTCGTTGATCTGATGCAATGAAGTGAATGCCATGAAATCCAAGCCTAAACTAATTGCAGAAATGGAAATGTTACTCTATTTGCAGAAAAGAAACCTAATTACTTTTGCAGAGAGGAAATCCTAGTTTCTTTTGCAAAAATGAAAGGCTATTCTACTTTGCATGAATGTAAGCGTTAATCATATTTACATAAATGTAAACATTAACGTATTTGCAGAGTGTAAATGGTACATCAAAAGGAAGCCTAGTCTATGCAATAGAAATAACAATGTTGGAAATGGGACCCATAGCTTAAGATGTATCAAAAAAATGAAATCATTCTTCAATTGTTGCATCCAAGATAGATTTTGTCAACAAAGTTCATAAGGTGCTCCATAAAATAATCATGAAAATCATCATTATGCTCTTCAAGTCATGAATATGTCCACTAACCATAACTGTAGAGGTGAATGACAATGGAAAAGAGGCAAGGATTAAGAGGTTTTTAATCTTACTCCATCATGATTTTGGAGCCTAGGGGTCATCATTCAAGCCTAAGGGACAAAAACCAAGCTTTTGGAACAGTATGGTCAAGTTTACACGTGCTACATGAGTGCTACATGAGGTGCTATAGGAGGCCCTGTTTTGCTATAGGAGTGAGATAACTCACCGAATGCTCAAGTAAATCAAATGAAAATGAGATGGGGAAAAATTTGTTATTAAGTAGGATGTCCTAGTACTCAATTCTAAGTGGAGTCACTCCAAAATACCCCTGTTAACATGTGCTAAAAAATGCATAAAAATACTACTCTAAAAACTAGAATTTCAAGAACTAATGAGCTAGTTAACTTACCAAATGCCTAACCTAATCAAGTGCAAATGATATGGGGTAAATTTTGTTATTAACTTGAATTTTTTTATGACCCAATACAGGTGGAATCAACTCAAATGAAACTCATTAACACGTTCTAAAAGAATAGCAGAAAATTACTACTATTCTGCTACAAGGGACTTCCATAAATTCTAGATTTGTAAACTACTAAACCAATCCAAGTAGCTTAATGATGAATATGAATTTTCAAAGTTGTTATAAGGATGCATCATGCTTGTGACTCTATAAATAACCTATTAAAAAACTCACTTTAATCATTTAACCAATATGATTTACAACAACAGAAGCATGAATAGTAATTGCAGAAATAAGAGATGCAAGTGAAAAAGACATTCAAAGGAAATAAAGAATTTGCACAAGAGGGCTTTGAGGCTCCTGGGATTGCCAATCCCAAGGAAACTTCAGATTCCTATGAAGGAAACCAAGCTTTTGAAGCTAAAAATTTCTCCAAGCTTCATTATTTGAATCAATCCAAGTACATCCCTGCTATAAATGAAAGTGAAGCTTCTAAATAACAAGTTTTATGTTATGAATATAATTCATAACAAGTAAATCAATAAAATAAATATAAATATTAAATAATCAAATATTAATTAGGTTAAATAGTCATTAAGTTAAGTGAAAAGGCATGTCTAAAAGACATGCCCATTCACGAAAGGACACCTGCTTAGGTATATAAATGCGGGTCCTCATTGTAACATTCATCACTTATACATTTTATATATATTAATAAATTATTATTACAAATACCTGTGTGTATTTTAACATATTAAGTTTTCAAGCTATCAGTTTTCTTGCTTCAGCCATAGTTTTTATGCTTCAGTGGTATCAGAGCCATAGCACACGATATAATCATGTGGGTCTTTGAACGTTGTTTGCCACACAATGTGCCATTACGTTCACATCCTGATTATGTTGAATAGTTTAGTATTCAAGAAGAATTTCAACGATTAGAAAAATCAATTGCACAAGTTAATGAATGTCGAAAGGAAATCAATAATAAGGAAGAAAACCATGATCAAAATGATGAGAATAAGGCACAAAACAATACTTTTAATAAAGATGAAAATAAACTTGGTCATAGTGACAAAGATCCACATGAAGAAAATCTCAACAACGGTTGTGATGAGGAAGATAGTAAAAGTAGTTATATGAAAACTGGAGATGAGAAGTCTAAAAGTTATGTCTTCGGTGGAGATTGTCATGAGTATAGTGATGACGGTGATAGTGATGAGGATAATGATGTGGGTAGCATTAATCTTGATCATGTAACGAGTGATGTGGACAACGACATGGAAGATGAAAGCAACAACTTCCTGACAAGGGGATGTGCAAGCATGGCAAGGGAAGAAGCATTATTTAGAATTTATTCCAAACACACGGGAAAGCTACACAAGCGAATTTACATACATGTTTATCCATGACAACTAATTGGTTGCGTGGAACTTTGCGACACTGACAGAATTATGTGGCAACAATTGAATTCTGGAATGCAGATCTTGGATATATCTGGTGAAGTAGCCAAAATAATAAAAACAACCAATATTGAAATTTTTGGTTGCCCTTATTATTTATACAAGATAAAGTTGTTCATTTGCCACACCTAGATGAGAGGCGTGATAAGCCTTAATGTTTTTAATTTAGAAGGTGAGATTTTGCTCACATTTCAAGACCACCGAATATGTATGCCCAACCTCTACTTCGGTTCGTACATTACAAATGCACAGGATATTATTATATCTATTTGCCATGGCCAAGCAAATATGTATGAACTGTCACGATCAGAAATGTTGACGATCAATATCAGTAGCATTTTTATGGGCAAATGCATCAAAAAGATCACAGCCGGTGCTTCCAATTGTTTTGATATAAGAAAGTTGGCATGGAGATTTCTGCTACCATGGGCATTTGCATACAATGAAAAAACTCATGACTTATTCATGAGATGTCAACTAGGAATGATTTATAAATGGTCCAATAAATTTTACGATGACGTACTAATTGATTGTTCGTATAGTCCAATAGACACTTTAGATGAGTCCGAGGGTGAAAGCTCTAGCAGAGATGAGGAACTACATGAAAATGAGCATAATGAAGATGCAGAGTACGAAGGGGAAAATCGATGAAATGGGGACAAGAAAAGTCTTCTACACCAAACTATGCAACATCCCGAAAATCATTTAAAATGTTATGTCCACCACGCTGCGCCAATCCGCTACCCGACGGGTATCTATACACTGGTTCAAATCACATACAAATTATATATATAATTAATATGTTACATCCATACAGATCATCGGGTCATATATATATATATATTAGCTCCAATATACCGAGCTAAAAAAAATGCGGGTCGCATATATTATTAATCGTGGGAAAAAGAAAGGCTTTTGGTGTTAGACGGATACAAAAAGAAATGAATTAGACAGAAAAAAATACGCAATTAATAGGTATTAATATTAAGGTTTGCAGGGACAATGAGTTGTCACGCCTGTGCGGGACCAGTGATACGTCACCCCAGTTTGAATTGGATAGAACCATGAAATCAAGATCCGTTTTCTCAATGGAATTTGAAGTGACTCTGCCTAGATTCGAAACTTGTTTGATTCTAAACAAACATGAAGTTTCCAGATTTGGATTTCATGGAAGCGTCAAAGAAAATTGGTATTCGATTCTAAGAAACTAGTTGCGATGCTTAATGGACACCAATTTAATGGCAACTGGAAAGACTAAGGGAGAGGGTATTTATGTGGTGGACACCTTAGAACTTGCTACAATGTATGCACATTACACAATGAACATTTGTGCAGGCCCGTGATCCCTTATTCGGGTAGCTGTCAATGGTCAACTAAGTGCAGACCCGTGCTCTCTTATTCAGGTAGCTGTCATGAATCCGTCAAATGGTCAACGAAGCATTGTGACTGTTGTCAATTTGTTGTTGTCGTAATGTGGTAATGTAGTAAGGCCGTAATACTTATAAGGTAATATACATATAAAGTTATATGATAATAAATATATATTATAACTTTATAACATATATATATATATATATATATATATATATATATATATATATATATATATATATATATAAATAATAATAATAATAATAATAATAATAATAATATTAAAAAACAAAAGAAAAAAATTATATATTAAAAAGAATATTATTAAAATAATAATAAAAAAAATTATTATTAAAAAAATAAAAATAAAAATAAAAAATGGAAAGAGAACAAAATTATTATTTAAAAAAAAAAGATTCTTACAAAAAAAAAGCAACCTTGGACTCAAAATAGAGTTACTAGTGAGCCACCAGTGACAAAGGCCTTCCACCTTCCATATGCCGAGACGACAACAGCAAAGACAATTGCGAGCAATATAGCTTTGAGGACAAAGCTTCTGAAGGAAGGGCCTATGTTATTAATATAATTCATAACAAGTAAATAAATAAAATAAATATAAATATTAATTAAGTTAAATAGTCATTGGGTTAAGTGAAAAAGCATGTCTAAAAGACATGCCCATTCACGAAAGGACACCTGCTTAGGTATATAAATGCGGGTCCTCATTGTAACATTCATCACTTATACATTATATATATATTAATAAATTATTTTTACAAATACCTGTGTATATTTTAGCATATTAAGTTTTCAAGCTATGAATTTTCTTGCTTCAGCCATAGTTTTTATGCTTTATTTTCTCCACAAGAAGACTAAGAAATACATGCCCCAAGAGGAAAATTTGAATCGCTACTTATACAAAGTGACGAGGAAACGTTTTCCTTGAAAGGAGAAAAATTTCCCCTCCAAAATCTCTCAAAAAGTGGATCTAGTTCCCAACACTAGGAATTTGTATTAAATGACAGGGAACACATTCTTAAATTTTCTCAATCACTGGAGCTCGAGAATTTGTGCAATAATTTCATAATATCCTATTCGTTTATTATCCAATATTGGTCCTCTTGTACCAGGGAGCAAGTCCCTAAATTATCTCATCCTCCAAATCTTCATAATATGCGCAACATTCTTGTTGAGCCCCGAACTTGCATCTTTCCTATACACTTTCCTAGACTCTTTCCATTCACCTGGACCTCCTAAGCTATCAACATCAGTGCATATTAATCATAAAAGAGCATTTAAAGTGGTTTTTAACTATGTCTTGTGTCTGCTGCTTGAATTAGATTTTTGCTCATTGAGCTGCGGAATCTTGTCACTTTCCGCAGCTGCTTTTGTTAAAGTCCACATTGCAAGTGTCTTCAGGCAAAGCGAGCCACATAGACAAGTTGGAAATGACTTGGACATGGACCGACTCCTATTGGCTCAGTCGGATTCATCAGAGGAGGCCGTGGTCAACAATGGTCAAGCGGTGGTCAAACAGAAGAGTCCTACGGCAACAGGACTCCATTTCCAAGCACGTGAAAGATTTTCGTGACCGTTTCTAGATTTCTGGAGGCACGTTGACACCTGTAGGCTGCCCACGATGTAAATCCAACAAGCCGTTTTCAATAGATTGCATCATCTGAGCAGCCATGATGCTAGATCCGTGGACGCTGTCGTTCATGTGTCCTCTGCCAGCGTAGTTTATAGGAAAATAGTTATGTAAACTTTTGCTATAAATAATACATTTCTATACGCATAGTAGTTAGTCTTTTGAATATATTTTCGCTGTTAAAAAGCCCACTGTGCCGTGACATTAGTTTTGTTGTTGTGACTGCATTTTGAAATAAATGAGAAGACTCTGTTTCTAAGCGTAATTCTTGATTGATAGCTGTTGCCCGAGGTTGTGCAGAGGGCCCCTACACATGCCGAGGTTTTGTTTCTTATTGTTGTACAATTTCATGTTGTGTTTCTTTATGTTTATTATGCCATAGTTATTCACTTATGTATATTTCATTTACTATGGTACTAACGTTTCATTCTTGTTCATAATTTTACATGATTTACATTGCTGTTAACGCTGATCAATGTGTATGTTCCAGATTACAGTAGGCAGCCCGGGCATTTGCATATAATTTTCACAATGACTAATGACATGGAATCAGTCTTTCTGCTGACTTACTTTTCTTAGCTTTTAATTCCAGTTCTGTTTTGTTTATTTTAGTTTTGTTCATTGGCTTTATTAGTTAGCTTAGATATTAAATTGCTCAATTTGTTGATGATTACCTCTGAAAGCCATAGCGAGACTAACTGGCGAGGGGTCAGACTATGAATTGATGTTATTTGATTTTAAGTTTACTTTTCTGCAATTAGATGTCAGATTGCTCAAGTTGTTGATGATTACC
The DNA here is from genome assembly GCA_031772625.1 of Pinus tabuliformis. Taxonomy (NCBI): domain Eukaryota; kingdom Viridiplantae; phylum Streptophyta; class Pinopsida; order Pinales; family Pinaceae; genus Pinus; species Pinus tabuliformis. The sequence continues at coordinate 52,050,473 of CM062813.1, forward strand.
TCTAAAAGCCATAGCGAGACTAACTGGCGAGGGGTCAGACGATGAATTGATGTGATTTGATTTTAAGTTTACTTTTATGCAATTAGATATCAGATTGCTCAAGTTGTCGATGATTACCTCCGAAAGCCATAGTGAGACTAACTGGGGAGGGGTCCGAATATGAATTGATGTAATTTGATTTTAGCTTTACTTTGCTTGCAATTTTTGGATTTCTTTGAGTACAATAGCTTAATTCATTTCTTTTGTATTTAGACAGCAGCAGGGATAATGGTTTCATGATCAATAGTTCACTGTTTGTTTGATTAGAATAGTGGCATGTTTTCATTTTCTTTTAAGAATTTATTTTATCATTAGTATGTTCTAAGACCCTCTAAAGTTTGAAGTTTTTGAAATCATTATAAAGGACATAATTGCCTTGAAAATTTATATCCATAATTGTCTTTTAGAATTTCCATTCCACATTAGGAGATAAACGAAGATAAAAACCCCCAAAACAAAATAAAAAAATCAAAAACGACAAAAAGTAAGAAATAGGTTATCTTGCACATATAGTGCGCCACACTTCAACAGTTTACGACTCCTGGATTGACAATTAATATAGCAATTTAGGACACTCTAAATTGACTAAACATTTTGGCGCCATTGCCGGGGAAGTGTAACTAGGTAGCCAATTTCTTAAAAAAAAAGAGGAAAAATTCAAAGAAGGGAAAAATTGATAACTTCTCAAAGTATGCTCTCCTCTTGCACCTAGTGTGATCTGGAGGATCAGAAAAGAGAGTTATTGGTTTAATAATTTCTTGAGTATGCTCTCTTCTTGCACCTAGTGTGATCTGGAAGACCAGAAAGAGAATTATTATCCCAACTTGAAGAAAAAAAAATGACATGCATAGAGCAAGAGGTTCTAGGGGAAGGTTTATAGCTAGGGCCAAGAGTTTGATTTTTACAACTCCATCTACTTCAAGGCATAGACAAGATACACCTCCATCATCTCCAACTCACACTCCCAGCCTTAGGATTCCTAGAATTCAAGGGGCAACAGCTGAATTAGGAGACTCTTCCACACTATCCATCAAATCTGACTTAGGGAAAGAACCTTTCTTCACTTATATAGGGGAACATATTGTAATCAAAGAAGTAGAATCACCTGAAGAAGAATAGGGATAAATTCCTCCTCGTTCGCCATTAATAGAATAACCAGAGGACTCTGAAAACTTTGAGGAAACTATCATGACAGAGGAAGTAGTAAACAGATTTGGAGGAGGTAGAGGTAGAGGTAGAGGGGGAGGAAACAATGGAGGAGGTAGAGGTAACAATGGGGAAAATAGGGATGGAGATAACTCATTTGGATTCCCTATAGTTGATGAAGAAACTCATACAACAATGAAAACATCTCACCATCTGTCCTCCCAAAATTTTATGGGTTGCGAAGTGAGGATCTTGAAACATTTCTATTTGAGTTTGAAGTCATGTGCCGAACTTATGATTATATGGAAGACTCTCAAAAACTCAAATTGTTTCCTTCAACATTGAAGGGAGATACTTTGAAATAGTTCATGGGATTAGTCACTCAATCTATTAGGACTTGGAATGATACGAAACAAACATTTCTGGATAAATACCTGGACTATTGCATGCCCACCAACCATAAGGATGAGTTATTCAAAATGGTGCAAAAAGAAGATGAAAATTTGGAGGATTTACTTGAAAGATTTCAATACAACTTAAAAAGAAAAAAAATGAGTAACTTAGATGAGGAGACCTTGAAAGCCCTTCTATTAAAATCCATTAGAGATGAATGGAAAGATATTTTAAACATGATGGGGAAGGGAGATATTTCTCAACTTCCACTCCATGATATAGCAGAACTATGTGTCCATCTCTCAAGGGGAAAATCTAAAACTGGAAAAGGGCCTGGAGATCCTTCTCTGATTAGAGCAAACAAATCTGCAACTGGATCAATAAGTAGGGCAGAGATTGGCAATATGCTTGATGAGTTCAAAAATGATATTTTAGGGAGCCTTAGTGAACAACTAGACACCCTTAAAATACAAAACAAGCAGAAAGCAGAAGCTGAAGCCTTGGCCATCTTTTGTCCAAAATGTAGTAAGAAACATGCTCTAAGGGAATGCCCCTTGGATGCAAAAGTTGTAGAAACATGTGTGATTTGCTCGGAAAGCCATGAGACCAAGGATTGTCCTTCAATTCCTGGGCTCAAAGCTGTCTTCCAAGAAGATCCAAATTCAGTAGAGTCCCTCTGTTTTGTTTCAAGGAGACCTTGGCAGGGGCAACAAAATCAAGGGTTTAACAACCCTATGAACTTTCAACCCCCGCCAAATTGGAATTCTTGGCAACAACCTTGGTCCCAACCTCAAAATCCTTATCAATCATGGGTACAAGGTATGCAAAATCTTTACGAGAGATTTGCTCAATTTTATCAATATCCTCCATCTTTCCAAAATCAACAAGCTCCACAACTTCCAAATCAAAACCCACAACTTTAATTGCCATTTCCACAACAACAACCTTCTCAACAAAATCCAAATTCTCAACTCTTGCTTCCATTCCAACAAAAGACAAATCAACTACTAGCCCAGCCATTGCAAAATCCTAATAACAAAAATTCTCAGAATTCTTACATGGTAGAAGGACAACAATTTCCTACCTATATGATTGTTCCTCTTAATGATGTACAACTCAAGTCTGGTAGAGTTTTAGAAAAACCTTCTATAGATGCTCAAAAGCAAAGTACTTCTGAGGAAGATTCTCTTAAAGCTAATAAAGGTCTGAAGCATCTCTTCAAAACCCAAACACTCAAAAAGAAAAAGAAAAGGAGTCAATCCTCACAACTCCTATAGTCGAGCAACCTGCATCTTCATCCACCCCTCCTTTCCCTGAAAGATTACAAATTGACAAAGGGGTGGAAAAACAAATCTTGTTGCCTGACTATGATTTCCTAGATGAATTAAAGAATGTACGTATCAAGATTCCCTTGCTACAAGCCATTAGAGAGATTCCTATTCTAGCAAAAACAATAAAGGAGTTGAGTCTCAAAAGACCAGGAAGGAAACCAAGAGATACAAGAAGAATCCACCTGGTAGGAAAAATTGCAGATATCATGATGGGAAAAATTACCATGCAGAAGTATGTAGATCCTGGTAGTCCAATTGTCAAGACACATATAAATGGGATAGAAATTCCAAACACTTTGATTGAATTAGGGGTTGCTATCAACATTATGAGTAGACAGACTATGGAATAGCTAAAACTTCCTAATCTTCTTTTTACACCTACCTTACTGCAACTTGCAGATAGATCAATAATCAAACCAGATGATGTATTAAAAGATATTTCAGTCTCCTTAGATTCTTGGGAATATCCAGTAGATTTTATGATTTTGACTCCCAAGAGTAATTTAGGAGGGCACCCACTCATCTTAGGAAGACCTTGGCTAGCCACAGCTGATGCTTTCATTAGTTGTAGATCTGGGGATATGTACATTTCTGATGGTAGTTCGACAAAGAAATTCAATTTGTATCCTCCAGCAAAAGCAATTACAGAAGTAGGAGATAATGAATGGGTCGATGATGAGGACACTATACAACCTGTCTTTACCATCTCTAAAATTAGTGAAGATAGTCAAATTCTGAACACATTAGAAAACTTTGAAACATCTTCAGAATATGATCACACACAATTTCAGTTAGATTCTGACATTGAGTATTTATCATCAAGACAAATGTCTCTTTACTCTATGGAAGAGTTCGGTAGTTCCACCATTGAGATTTTTCCAGGTAAAACATTGAATATCAATAAAAATTTGGAAAAGTCACAACAGGAAGAGCTAACCAAAATCTTGCAAAAACATTCTACTGCATTTGCATGGGAGTATACTGATATGAAAGGTATTGATCTTAAGACTTGCATTCATCACATCTACATCGAGGAAAACAGTAGACCAATCAGACAACCTCAGAGAAGGATGAATCCAAACCTTAGGGAGATAGTAAAAGAAGAGCTCCAAAAACTACCTCAATGTAAACTTCATTTATCCAATTTCAGATAGCCGATGGGTTTCTCCTTTGGTTATAGTACCTAAAAAGAATGGTAAATGGAGGGTATGCATTGATTACAGGGAATTGAATAAAGCAACTTTGAAGGATCACTTTCCTTTGCCCTTTATCGATCAATTATCCGACAGAAACGAATTAACTTATACAGCCCCTTATGGCTCCGGTGGGGGGAAGTGGATTTACGTATCATTACCTCAGTAAACCAAGAAGCCCCTATCGAAGTTCAATACGAATCTTTGGGTACTTTCCACGAAATCCATGAACATTATCGAATAAGAAAAGGTAGAATGGGAGAGCTCCTTAATATATACATTCGAACAACTGTTGGTCGTACTCGTTTCAATCGAGAAATGGAAGAAGCCATACAAGGGTTTGCCTGTTCTGAACACCCAAATAAATCACTACCAGCTCTCAGGATCTAATGTTATTGATCTTATGATTTTTTCATTAGTGCAGATATAGAGATCGAGGAAGCCTTCGAATAACCGGCTTGAACCCATTGCTTAATCCTGCTCATGAAAATATGGAGATTTTTCCTTATGAAGGAACGAACTAGATTGCCCTTTGATAATTTGCCCTTAGATACATTAGCAGGCAAAAAGTAATTTTCATTTCTGGATGGTTTTAGTGACTATAATCAAATTCAGGTAGCACCTGAAGATCAAGATAAGACCACATTTACCTGTCCATGGGGAACTTTTGCTTATCGAGTGCTTCCTTTTGGATTATGTAATGCACCTGCAACATTCCAAAGAGCAGTACTAGGAATCTTTTCTGATCTAATCCATGATTGTGTGGAGGTTTATATGGATGATTTTACAGTTTATGGTAATTCATTTGAAGAGGCATTAGAAAATTTGGAAAAAGTTCTTATAAGATGTAAAGAAACAAACCTTTCATTAAGTCATGAAAAATGCTTTATGATGTTTACTGAAGGTATTGTTTTGGGACATCACATTTCAGGGGATGGGATTAAAGTTGATAGATCAAAAGTTGAAGTCATCTCCAAGTTGCCTATTCCAAATTGTCAAAAAGATGTTAGAAGTTTTCTGGGATTTACTGGGTACTATAGAAGATTTATAGAGAACTTCACTAAAATAACATCTCCACTTTTCAAATTGCTTACAAAAGACTGTGAATTCAAATGGGATCTTGATTGTCAATCAGCATTTGAAACTTTGAAAACAAGAATATCTGAAGCACCCATCTTGAGAGGGCCAAATTGGAAACTTCCTTTCCATATTTTTATAGATGCTTCAGATACAGCTCTAGGGGCTGCGTTGGGTCAAAAGGATTTAGTTCCTTATGCCATTTACTATACCAGTAAAAATTTAACTCCCATTGAGTTGAACTATACTGTGACTGAAAAAGAGTTCTTAACTGTTGTTCATGCAATCAATAAGTTTAGACATTATATAACAAGCTATGAAACTTTTATTCATACTAATCATTTTGCGATTAGATATCTAATGAACAACCTGTTACTAATGGCAGAGTTACAAGGTGGCTCTTACTTTTACAAGAATTCAGTATTACTGTGTTGGATAGACCAGGAAAACAAAATACAGTAGCTGATTTCTTGTCTAGGATTCAGAATACTAAACAAGATTCTCCTGTAGAGGAAAAGTTTCCTGATGAATATTTATTTGTAGTAACTACTAAGACTCCTTGGTATGCAAATATAGCTAACTATTTGGTTACAAGGAAACTGCCTCCACATTTATTTCTTGGTGAAAGAAGAAAGATTATTCAGGAGAGTTCAAAATATTCATGGATTTCTAACGAATTGTTTAAAACAGGGCCAGATCTTCTGATCAAAAGATGTGTTAGGGAAGATGAAATGCCTAATATCCTCAAAGCATGTCATGATGAACCATGCGGCGGACACTTTGCTGACAGAAGGAAAACCTATAAAATCCTCTCTTTAGGATATTATTGGCCATCCCTTTTCAAAGATGCAAAATAGTATGTCAAAAGGTGTGACAGCTGCCAAAGAGTAGGGAAACCTACCCTTTCAAATGAAATGCCATTACAGCCATAGGTACTCATCGAACCCTTTGAAAAATGGGCTTTAGATTTCATTGGACCTATTAACCCACCATCTAAACAAAAAAAGTATATATTGGTATGTACTGATTATGTCACTAAATGGGTAGAAGCCAAAGCATTATTTCCTGCTACTGAAAATTCAGTTGTTAATTTTCTTTATGAGGATATTTTTACTCGCTTTGGTGTTCCAAGAGAAATTGTGACAGATCAGGGAAGTCAATTCACATCCAACCTGGTGGAGAAGTTGATGGAAGAATACAAAATCAAGCAAAGAAAATCTACTCCTTACCATCCGCAAGCAAATGGCAAAGTGGAGTCTACAAACAAAGTTATTGAAGGCATCATCACCAAAACTGTTCATTTACATAGAAGAGATTGGGCAAAAAGGCTTCCTGAATCCTTGTGGGCCTACAGAACTACATGGAGAAATACAACATGACATTCTCCCTATGAACTTGTTTATGGGAAAGAAGTCTTGCTCCCCATTGAGTTCCAAGTCAAAACTTTCAAGATGGCAGTTCAGTTGGGGATGGATCTATCAGAAGCCCAAAAGCACAGAATGGAGCAATTGAATGAGCTAGATGAAATCAGACAAGAGGAAATTCTAAAAACTGATCTAGTTCAATATCAAAGAGCTAAGTGGCATGACAAATACATCAAAGAGAAAAAGTTTCAAGAAGGAGATTGGGCATTGCTATTTGATTCCAAGTTTAAAGATTTTAAAAGAAAATTTCAGACTCATTGGCTTGGGCCATATGAGATTGACAAAATCTTTAGCAATGGAGCGGTAAGAATCAAAACCATTGATGAATATCAAACTCCTCTTATTGTGAATGGCCAAAGATTAAAGATCTATCATAAGCCACTCTCAAAAGGGGAATTTGTCAAAATGTTTCAAGATAGTTCTGCAATAAGGCTGGTGAAGAAGAATCCTTCTTCTCCACCAGCCTAGCCTTTGTTCCTTTCTGTTTCTAAAAGAAAAAAATGTATAAGCCTGAAAACCAATCACTGATTGGCAGTCTTATACAGAAAATACAGGGCGAAAATCAGGAACTCCTGATGCCCTATATTTTCCAAAAAAAATTCTCTCTCTCATTTCACAGTTTTGTGACACTCCACTTCATTTCATCCATTTCATTTCGTTCCACCAATAAAAGTTTTTTTTCATGACCATTTTCATTCAGTCAGTTATCATCTATCCATCTCCATTCAGTCAAATGATTGTTGTGTCAGTTTCTGCAGCCTGAAGCAGTTTCCGCAGCTATCACTCTATTTTTCAAAACTGACAGTCAGATGTTAGTTAAATAATCATGAAATCAAATGCAGGTATGACCGAGGACATATTATGAAGACATGAGGCACTTAAAAGCATCAACAAGGAGAAGTTGACCAAAGATTAATGAAAAAAATGGCAAGAATTCCAAGGTATGAGTAAAAATTTATTTCAAATAGCGTTCAAAGCACATTTTTACATAGTTATAAAACCATAGCTCCATTATATGCAATGATTGGCATTGATAACTCCATAACCGTTCCACAATCTCTATACGATTCCCCCACAATCCTTGCATTTATTTTAAAACGACCTCATGATCAAGCCTCCGGTTTTAACTCGTGTTCGGCCGTACTTTGATACTCCACCTGTAATTATGGGACATGGTTGATTTGATCACGGCTTCTCTCCGCCGCACAAATTCTGCAGCCATCTCATAAGCGATTTTACGTCCACTCCGCAGCCATTCAGTTTAAAATTCTACTGGGTTCACTTTACTCCCCTACTATTTTATTTGAAGCCACGGTTGCATTTTCACCTTGTTCATATCCGTCTCCGCTCCATTCCGTGAATTCACTCCCGCTACCTGTTCTCTGTTTTCCATTTACAATCATTGTTTTCTACTCCATAAACCCTATTCATCACCATAACCCCGCCGTCTACCTCTGCTAAAACCCTTACTCACGCAGACGAATTTTAAAGACAGAAGGAAGGATGGGTCTGTTGTTGAGGGAAGAACTAGAAGGGCCCAAGTTTTTTGAAGGATACCCGCAAGTGAAAAACATATTGAAAAAGGCAAGGTGGCTACAGTTTATTCAAAGATTCAAGGGCTACAACAAGGAGATTACAAAGACTTTTGCGAGGTCTTTTAACTGCCTGGAAGTGGAAGTTGGAGACCTCAAGTTTACAATCATCGAGGCATCTATAGCAGCTGCTACAGAACCGCAGGAGGGTGAACGTTGGTTCAAGAACAAGAGCTTTGATGAGTAGGCTTGGAGGTTTATCCTACGAAATCCAGGTATGGATGTAACTATTTTTAAACAAGGAATCCCTGTCCATGCTTTAGAAGAGAAGTGGGCCAATCTATTGTTGATTATTCAAAAGTTCATTACCTGTGAGGGACGTTTTGGATCAATGTATATGTATCATACCCGACTGTTGATGAATTTCTTAGAAAACCAAACCCTCAATCTGCCATACTTTTTACTGAACAGTTTGAAAAAGATGTCTGTAACCGTCCAAAAGAATCTTGGGGACATAGAACCACACTTGTATCACCATGGCCTTATGAAAATCTTGATAGAAAAACAATTGAAAGAAAAGAAGGACACATGGGAGCAGTTTCTGATCAGAAATTTCTTTCAAGATCCACAAGAAACCCCTGAAAGTAGCACATCAAGAAGAAGTAGAAGAAAGAGAACAAGTGAAATTCAAAGTACTCCTACTAACATAGTTGAAGAAACTAGTAGAGAAGAAAAACTATCTAAAAGGAGGAAGGAAAAGACTGAGGGTAAGAAGCCAACAAAATCAAAAGAGAAAAGAAGAATTGAGGCTGTGCATCAAACCCCAGAACCTTCCTCAGAAGAAGACCATCAAGTATTGTCTGAAAGACTAGTTCACCTTTAGAAACAGTCAGCTGCAGCCCACAAGAAAGGAAAAGAAAAACAAAGTAGGGAGGAAAAAGACACTAGTCCACAGCATGTAAGAAGAATCTCTAGGCTTAAAGGGAAATTAAGGACAATGCAAACCAAAGGACCTCGATTTATTGAATTGGGAGGGGAAACACCGGAGCAGCCTCCAACAACCTCTCCTGACCATAGCCCACACCATACTTCCATTTCACAGCCAAATTTTGACATGAGTCCTTCTCGGCCAGATTTGGAAATCAGTGCTTCTCAACAGGATCTTGGGGTCAGCCCAAGGAAAACTACACCCGAGATAGACCCAAATCAGCAAGAGATGTATGATTATATAGAATCCTTGGAAAAGACAGCCATAGGTCCAAGCACTTCATCCACTCAGCCTCACACAGTACAAGAAGCTCTAGTCCAATCGTTGAAACAAGAAGTTTTTGAATTGGAGGTCTTAAATAGACATATTAAAAATGAAAATGAAACATTAAAGGAGCAAAGCAGATTGGACAAGATCATTCATGACAACACTATGTTACATCTGGGGCTGTGGCAGAAAAAGAACAGGAAATTGAAGAAGAAATGCAGGAGGTTGAGTAAAGTACTTATCAACCTCAAATTCAGATGCTTGATGAGGAAACCTAGGATGGTAGTAGTACCAAGGAAGATGAGAAGAGGGCTGGATGTGCTGGCGGAAGTCTCAGAGCATATGGATTGAGGAAGAGGATGGTCAAAATTTTGGTTGCATGGGGACATGCAACACCTTCACAGTGGGGGTATGTTGAGCCCCGAACTTGCATCTTTCCTATACACTTTTCTAGACTCTTTCCATTCACTTGGACCTCCTAAGCTATCAACATCATTGCATATTAATCATAAAAGAGCATTTAAAGTTGTTTTTAACTATGTTTCGTGTCTGCTGTTTGAATTACATTTTTGCTCATTGAGCTGCGGAATCCTGTCACTTTCCGCAGCGGCTTCAACTTTCCGCAGCTGTTTTTGTTAAAGGCCACATTGCAGGTGTCTTCAGGCAAAGCGAGCCACATGCACAAGTTGGAAATGACTTGGACATGGACCGAGTCCTATTGGCTCAGTCGGATTCATCAGAGGAGGCCGTGGTCAACGGTGGTCAAGCGGTGGTCAAACAGAAGAGTCCTACAACAACAGGACTCCGTTTCCAAGCACGTGAAATATTTTCGTGGCCGTTTCTAGATTTCTGGAGGCACGCTGACACCTGTTGGCTGCCCACGATGTAAATCCAACAAGCCGTTTTCAATAGATTGCATCATCTCAACAGCCATGATGCTAGATCCGTGGACATTGTCATTCACGTGTCCTCTGTCAGCGTAGTTTAGAGGAAAACAATTATGTAAACTTTTGCTATAAATAATGCGTTTCTATACGCATAGTAGTTAGTCTTTTGAATATATTTTCACTGTTAAAAAGCCCACAGTGCCGTGAAATTAGTTTCGTTGTTATGACTGTGTTTTGAAATAAATGAGAAGACTCTATTTCTGAGCGTAATTCTTGATTGATAGTTGTTGCCCGAGGTTGTGCAGAGGGCCCCTGCACACACCGAGGTTTTGTTTCTTATTGTTGTACAATTTCATGTTGTGTTTCTTTATGTTTATTATGCCATAGTTATTCACTTATGTATATTTCATTTACTATGGTACCAACGTTTCATTCTTGTTCATAATTTTACATGCTTTACATTGCTATTAACGCTGATCAGTGTGTATGTTCCAGATTACAGTAGGCAGCTCGGGCATTTGCATATAATTTTCACAATGACTAATGACATGGAATCAGTCTTTCTGCTGACTTACTTTTCTTAGCTTTTAATTCCAGTTCTGTTTTGTTTATTTCAGTTTTGTTCATTGGCTTTATTAGTTAGCTTAGATATTAAATTGCTCAAGTTGTTGATGATTACCTCTGAAAGCCATAACGAGACTAACTGGTGAGGGGTCAGACTATGAATTGATGTGATTTTATTTTAAGTTTACTTTTCTGCAATTAGATGTCAGATTGCTCAAGTTGTTGATGATTACCTCCGAAAGCCATAGTGAGACTAACTGGCGAGGGGTCAGACTATGAATTGATGTGATTTGATTTTTAGTTTACTTTTCTTCAATTAGATATCAGATTGCTCAAGTTGTCGATGATTACCTCCGAAAGCTATAGCGAGACTAACTGGGGAGGGGTCAGAATATGAATTGATGTAATTTGATTTTATCTTTACTTTGCTTGCAATTTTTGGATTTCTTTGAGTACGGTAGCTTAATTCATTTCTTTTGTATTTAGACAGCAGCAGGGATAATGGTTTCATGATCAATAGTTCACTGTTTGTTTGATTAGAATAGTGGCACATTTTCATTTTCTTTTAAGAATTTATTTCATCATTAGTATGTTCTAAGACCCTCTAAAGTTTGAAGTTTTGGAAATCATTATAAAGGACATAATTGCGTTGAAAATTTATATCCATACTTGTCTTTTAGAATTTCCATTCCACATTAGGAGATAAACGAAGATAAAAACCCCCAAAACAAAATAAAAAAATCAAAAACAACAAAAAGTAAGAAATAGGTTATCTTGCACATATAGTGCGCCACACTTCAACAGTTTACGACTCCTGGATTGAGAATTAATATAGCAATTTAAGACACTCTAAATTAACCAAACAATTCTCACAATAATCTACAAAAGTAAATAATATTAGGCACAAATATGCAATTATCTATAAACCTTCTAATGAACACATTATAACTCAAAATAAGCCATCAAATGCAAAAAGAGAGGTTTAATGTGCTTAAGGATGGTCAGATGGGCCTTAAATTGTATCTAATTTGGAGGCCCATCATACCCACCTACTGAAAATGTTGTTCATCATTTGAGCAACTTAGTGACCTAATCATGCCTCATCCATGGCCCTGGTGGCCTCCCTGATCTATCCTGTAGTTGTCCAACACTTTCCTATAGCAACTTTCTGCCTTCCTGTAGCAAGGAAAATTCTTCTTTCAGTTGTTTGATCATGGCTCCCCTGGTGCTTGGCTTCTTCTGAGAGGCTTGGGGCTCCTTTATTTTGGCTTGGAGGGAGGTTATCTCTTTAGTTTGCTTCTTATTCTCCTTTTATCTTTTTTTCTAATTTTTTTATGCACTTTTCTCCTATTTCAACCTTTTCTTTTTTCTTTGTCACCCTCTTCTTCTTCTACAAAGCCATCCATGTCTATCTCTTCAAGTTCATAAAAGATTCTCTATCCATGTCAACGAAATTTGTCCATGTGCTCTCAAGGTTTGTGCAAGGGAACCCTACTTCCAATTATCAATTTTAGAGCACTTAGGATTTCAACTTATGGCAAGAGGAGGAGTGCTTCTTGTTGATGAGTGAGGTGAAAAATGGTATGCCAATTTCAAAACAAGTTTATTCTCCCATCATAATGCTCATCCTCACAAGAGAACTCCACACTACAAATTTTTTGTTCTCAGGGTTTCACTATAGGATGTTTAGTGGAAGAATTTTGTAAAAAATCACAGAATTTTTGGTTTGCAGGAGGTGAAGAGGATCAAGTACTTACCCCTTCCTTGCAGACTCCTTCAAAATTCTAAGGTTTTGTGGCCAATAATGCTCAAGATAGGGCCCCTTTTTCCTCTTGGGACATTCCTGTAGCATGCAAATTGTCTCCTGTAGCACCTAATCAGTCTCTTCTGTAGCAACTCTATTTCTCTTGTAGCAAATATACTCGATCCTGTAGCACCTCCAAATCAACTCTTTATCTCTTCTATAACACCCTAGGTAGCCCCTGGTCACATATAGCTCAACCTTTGATTCCTTAATGATCCATATTGTATCATTATATTGTTTTTCATCCATCTCGATGCATTTAGAGTGGAAAAATGGGAGGAATCAACTCATGGGACCATTTTAACCGACGGAGCTGGTTTGGAAAAACAGGGCTGAAACCGTCCAAGAGTATTTTGAGGCATCAAACAACGTTTTTTGGGGGTAAAACTTTTCCGTTTTAATGTAGCACCATTTCATTTTGTTCTACACACAAAAATGTTTCGAATGACGTAAGAAGCGTGTCAATTTGAGTCCATATGCAAAAGTTATGACACTCAGAAGTTGACCTTCCTGTTTTCACACCTATAGTTTGGGAGGATGTCGCGTCAGCCCCCATTACTCATAGAAAATGGGCTAGCCACATTATTATGATGTAAAATACTCTATAAGAGTCTATACTGTAACTTTTGTTAAGAGTTGATGTAGTCAATCTTAACCACTAGTATCCTATCAAGCTATGTTATAACTGGGCCACTAGAAGGAAGAAGCATTCCATTCTTTCGAGAGCTTTTTTTCCATAGTTGAGCAAAGATAGCCAAGATAGATAGGAGGTAGAGCAAACATAGAGGATTTGTACACTGTAGCATCCCACGGACCACAAGCATTACTTCTTTGTGCCTACAACCATATTTTTAGACAGAGAAAGAGAGCGAAGGAACCTCATCTTCTAGCTAGGTTTTCTCCCGAAAGGGTTTCCCAGAGAGCATATATTATGTCTTATGTGTGTAAGAGAGCTTATTTTGTCGTTCTCTATTTTCTGCATAATTTACATTCACATGCATGCACTAATTATAGTAAAATATGCATATCTAGAAATTAAATAAAACTGTAACGATGTAGAATTTCAGATTTTTAATTTAATATTGTCAGATTTATTATGACGAACCGTCTAGTGGAATATCCATGGTAGTTTACAGATCATTTGGTATCAGATCAGGTTTCTTTAGGTATTTAGTGGAGATTGCAGGGATCTAGATCTATGGGGTCAAAAATCGTAAAACCCTAGTCATGGTTGATGAAATGTAAACCAACCTCGTGATCTTGTAGAGGTGAGGTTCACGCGGTTGGAACAACATGTCACAAATATCAATTGTAATGTAAGTCTCCTCATGGTGGATTTGAATAGAAAGATGGGTATATTTGGAGAATATGGAAGCTTGAATGCAAAGTACAAATAAGAATGGGGATTGGAGGATTGGGGAGAAACAAAGAACCAGTCGAAGAAAGGACTTGAAAAAGATCAACCTAGTTCGAGTGTCGTGAACAATCACAGTCCTTGTTTAAAATGGAAGAAAAATTTGATATCAATTCGTACCACGATGAGATCGATGCTCTAAAGTTGAATCATTGGTTGCAACAATTATAAGTTTATTTCAATGTCCATCAGATCGAGGAAGGGCAAAAGATCTCATTCGTGCGGTTGAAATTGGACGATCATGCACTAACTTGGTGGGAGAGCCACACGAAAACCCTAAGGTTGGAGGGAGAACCTCCAATGACTAAGTGGGAAGATGTAAAAACCCTCATTAAGTCAGTTTTATCACATTGGGTACATGGAGGACCAGTGGCATTACTTCAAGCAAAAGTCATGCCAAAGCGTATAGGAGTATACCACAAAATTCAGGAAGATAGATATAATGTTGGGTATCTCTCCAAAGAACCTAAATGTACTCCTCAAGTATTTTGGGGGTTTGTACCACCATCTGCGTGAACAAGTGATGTTATTCAAGCCCAGATTGGTGAACGAGGCTTGTGTATAACACCTGGAGAACATAGGTCTCAAGAGAGCGCAATCAAGTGGATCGAAGCGGAAGGAAGAAAAAGACACTTTAAGGAGGGGAAGAAGAAGTAAAAGGGGGGAAAAGATAAGAAAACGACGACCATAACAAACTAGTGAAAGTATCCTAGAAACCACTACAACATCGATGGCCATAAGAGGAAAAATGCTAGAAGTTGCATCCAAAGATAAACCCGAAGAACAAGAAGAAGAATCGCATGGCCACTAATTCGAGCAACCAAGTTGAAAGCAACTCGGATTTGGATGAGAATATCGTTTATACGTAACTATAGAAGGAGTTGAATCTGAGTATCCTTTTGCAACAGGAAGAGAAAGAAATGACCAAACTCTTCCATATAAAGATACATGTCAAAAATACAAATTGATGCTCTATTTGACTCAGGATCCCACACAAATATCATTGCAGCAGAGCTGGTCAAGAAGTTGGGGTTGGAAGTTCGTGATCATCCAAACCCATATCCATTGGGATGGGTAAATAAGGATGCAAAGTTGAGGAAAAATTTCCTCACCTCATTCAGTAGAAGCTTTTGGGGACCAAAAGCCTCCCAAAATGGAGAGGTGTGATATTGATTGCATCATTATATTATTTGTCATCTATTTCAATGCAGAGGAATAAGCTCATGGGACCGTCTTTATGGCAGGACCCAGTTTAGAAAAATGGGGTTTGAAACCTTTCGGGAGCGTTTTGAGGCATCAAACCACGTTCTTGTAGAAAATCATGTAGATTCACAAGCTAAGCAATTTTCTAAAGCAAGAGACAAGAATCTACTTCTACTCTTCACAACGGAAGCCCATAAACATTCGAGAAAACAATAATCAATAGAGGAAGAGAATCAAAGGCACATAACACAATAAATATCCGGGGAAAAAAGCCACAACTCAAAACCCCACTATCTGTTTTGTATTAGTCTAGAAAATCAAGATGAAATTATAATGCTTGTTCTCTCTAGAACAATCCCAACACTCAGCAAATTCAATCTCCAACTCATAATCAAGCTCAAGGCCAAATCTTAGCCTCTTCACAAGATCTCCAAGTCTTTATTCCAATGTGTAATTCCTATGAAGGATATCTTGTATTTAAAGGGAAATAAAGCCTTTAAAAAATGTGCAATATCTTAAGGATCAGTTCCTGATTGCATGCACTATCAGTGCAACTCACTCAATCTAAAACAAATAGTACAATGTCCTTGCACTCTAGTTTCAACTGGGTCTTTCTCAGAATTGACATGCATGAGCTTCTGATGAGTAAATATTCAGTTAACTAGAGTAGCACTGGTGGAGTTCATTAGTGTCACCACTAACTGTTAACTCACTATTAGTTCTCTCAATCAGTTTGAGAACTAATTTAACTAAATTGACTCATGAAACTGAGTCTTATATTTTACAACTCACAATTAACTCTCACTAGACTCCTACAAAGTAGGGAGAACATATACATGACTTCCCACTTGAATTTCCTAAGTCAAGTAAGTTTAATAAGCTTAATTTAACTATTTTAAGTTGTTATGAGAATAGAATTCGAATTTAATTCATAGTTTAATTCAAGGACAAATTAAACTGGAATTTCTTGTTTCCATTTCTCAACACTCCCTCTCAATAAGAAAGGGATTATAACCTACCCCGATCCTGGCTCTATAAAATTTGAATTTACATCTTGGCAATGCCTTTGTCAAGATGTCAACATCTTGCTCCTCCGCAGGAATGTAATATAACAACATGATCCGCCTCAATACACAATCTTTGAGATGATGATACCGAATATCAATATGCTTGGGCCGATCACGAAAGACTGGATTTTCAGAGAATTTGATACAACTCTGATTATCACAATAAATCATTGTTGAATCCATCTGTTGACCAAACAAACCAACCAGGATCTTCCTCTTCCAGATAGCCTCACATGCTACCTAACTTGCAGCCATGTACTCTGCCTTTGTCGAACTGAGTGCAATTGATCTCTTTTTCCTGCTGTACCAAGAAACTGCCATTGGTCCAATACTAAAGATCCCTCCTGATGTGCTCTTCCTGTCGGATGGAATCCATGCCCAATATGCGTCGGTGAAGCATTAAAGCTTCACTCCCTATGTCTGTCTATATCATAACCCAAACTGAGCAGTGCATATGAGGTATCTCAATACATGCTTTTCGCCTTCCAATACAATTTTGTAGGCCTAGCCATCACTTGACTAAGCTGGTTAACTGCATATCACATATCCGATTGTGTGTTCACCAAGTACATGAGTGAACCCACAAGTTGCATGTAAACAATAGCTTTCACTACTTCCCCTGAAGTAGCATCCTCCTTCCTCCAGTTACCAACTAGAGGAGTCTCCATGGGTTTACTGCTCTCCATGCGGAATATCTTGAGTATCTCATTGGCATACTTGCCCTGAGATACAAACAACTTCCCATCTATCTGCCATACCTCCATGATAAGAAAGTAATGCATGAGCCCCATGCCCTTCATCTCAAACTCTCTTGCAAGGTCCTCCTTGCAATATTTTATGAGCTTCTCATCAGTTGTAAGTATAAGATCATCTACATAAAGTACAATTATCAACAACTTACCTTCCAAAACTATGTGATACAGGTTCGCATCTGTTTCACTTTTCGTGAAGCCAACCTAGTGAAGTAGCTATCTATCCTGGTGTACCAAGCACGGGGTGCTTTCTTCAGCCCATACAATGCTCTCTTGAGTCACCACACATGCGACTCACGGTCCAAGGTTTCAAAACCTTCAGGCTGCTCTATGTACACCTCTTCCTAATTCATGCCATTGAGGAAGATAGTCTTCACATCCATCTGATGGATCTTCCAACCCATCTGTGTTGATAGTGCCAAAATAGATCTGATTAACGAGTACCTTGCAACATAAGGAAAAATCTCATCATATTCAATCCCCTATACCTATGAAAAGCCATAGGCCACAAATCTGGCCTTATGCTTCTCCACACTACCATCTGCAGCTTTCTTTACCTTGTAAAGCTAACGGGAGCTCACAACTGACTTGGCATCTAGTCTCGACACCACATCCCAAACATTGTTTCGAACTATGGAGTCATATTCCTCCACCATCGCATCAACCCAAACCGACTGCTACAATGCTTCCTGAAAGGAAGATAATTTTGTCATAACACATGCACCCATAAGTGCCATGTATCCAGTGTACCTCTCTGGTGAACTCCTCTATCTACGCTGAGAAGAGGGTGCTTTGACATTCTCCCATGCATCATACAACAATCTGTCATCCTCTCTAGTGCACTTTCTTCACTCTCTGGAAGACTCTTCCTGAGTGGATGTCTCCACTCTCTGAACCTATGCATGTGGATGCTCCACATCAATCTGAGGCCCCTCAACCTTAGGAGCTACAAGCTCTTCATCCACATGTAGCTCAAGCTCCCTCTCAAGGGATACTCGCATGGCCTTCTCCTCATCGAACCTAATATCCCTGAAAACCACTATCATCTGACTGGTCGGCATGTACACCCGATAGTTGTGGGGAGTATCAGTGTACCCCACAAAGATCCCTAACTCTATTTTTGGCTCAAGCTTCTTCCGTGCATCTTTGGTCACATGGCAGTAAACTGATGACCCAAAAATCCTGAAGTGACCAATCTGGCCTCTTACCGGAATAAGCCTCCTCTGGTGTCTTCATCTCAAGTATCCAATGTGGGCTACGATTTTGGACATAAACCGTTGTGCTGCATGCCTTAACCCACAAGTGTAGTGGTAGGCCTGATCATAGAACATCGCCCTTGTTTCCCCTACTATGCTCTTGTTCTTCCTCTCGACAACCCCATCCCGTTGAGGGTTATTGGGTGCTGTCAACTCTCGTTTAATCCCTTCCATTACACAGAAGTTCTTAAACTCATTGGAGACATACTCACCATCGTTATCACTTTGTAGAGCTGTAACCTTCTTACTAGACTCCTTCTCTACCAATGCTTTGAACTCACAAAAATTTGTGAAAGTTTGATCCTTTTTCTGCATAAAAAATAACCATTATTTACGAGAATAGTCATCAACAAATATAACATAATACCTGTGTTTGGTCATGGATGCTGTCGAGAATGGTCCACACACATCTGAATGGACTCTGTCCAGAATAGACTCTGCTTGACTGTCTCTATCTCCAGAGTAAGACTTGGTGTATTTTCCCAAAGTACAACCCTTGCATGTATCAACTTGTTCAAGCGTACCTTTGGGAATACCAATAGAGATTTGCTGCAATATCTTCAAAGACCCATGATGCAAGTGGCCCAATCGCCTGTGCCACAACTTGCCGACGTCTCGACTCAACATCTTTTCCACTTTTGAACTCAAAGCAACACAATCCTCTACCTCTATCTTATAGAGATTCTGAACTCGAATCCCTATCTTCTTTACTTGACCCATGGCTATGTGTCGAAGGAATGCCTTTCCTTTCGAAAAGATCACATCATAGCCTCTATCCTCAAGCATGGAAACAGATACCAAGTTCTTCGTCAGTCCGGGTACATGCATAATATTCTTCAAGGTGAGTGGAGCTGCATGCTCTCTGAAAAGTAATAGTGCCCACACCAATAAAACTATACTTACCGTCATCACCCATCTCGATATGCATCTTGAGATCTTTCTCCTCCAGTTCACTGAATAACTCTTTGTCGCTAGTCATGTGGAAAGAAGCTCCACTGTCTAAGTACCAGACACTTCCCATCATTGAAGACACCATGCATGCAATGAGGGAAAAGTCCAATTCAAATTGGGAGGCCAAAGCCTCACCCACCACTCCTCCTGACGACTTCTCCTTGGACTTCTTCAATGGAAAATTTCTAACAAAGTGATCCATCTTGTGACAATGAAAGCATTTAAGTTTTTTCATGTCCTTCTTCTTACCTCCATGATAAGACTCTGATTTGGAATGGGAAATTTTACCTTTCCCCTTCCTCACCTTAATCGCTAAGGCACAGTTCTCTTCATCATCGGTCTTTGATGAAGATCCATCCTAGTGTTCCTCCTGATCTCATCCCGCATCAAATCTGACCATAGTCATTCCCAATCTGGCAGCTTCTCCCGACCATTGACAGAGTCCTGATAACTATGCCAACTCTTTGGGAGTCCAAGAAGAGAAAGGCTCACCATATCCTCCTCAGAAACCGTGATTGCAACACTTCCAAGTTCATCCTGACATTGAGTGAACTTGTTCAAGTACTTTGGAATCGTCTCGCCTTTCTCCATCTTGATTTTAAGAAGTTTATCCTTCAGTGCCAACTTCCTTTGATCATTGCTATTATGATACAAGTCCGTCAATGTTTTCCACATAGCATGCATGGTTTCCTGTCCATGGAGACAATATGATATCAAACTCCCTCAAGGATTATCTGCCTTGCCTTCGCCAAACACTTCTTCCACTCGACCAAGTTTTGTGCATCAGTAGCTGTTGGCTTAGGAATTGCTTGTTCAACAAATTCCTTCAAGTCATTATCCTCTAGCACAACCTCCATCCTATCCCTCCAGGCTATGAAATTCAAGCTGCCTTCCAAGGCATACTCAATCCTCAACCCATGGAACACAATTTGCGGATCCTGAAGTATGTATGCAAATTCGACTTTCACTTGTAACCCAGAACTCAAAACTTTGGAATCCCCTCTAGAGAACTAATTTTAAATCAACGATATCTCCCTCATCAGAACTCTGATTCGGCTGATTTTTTTCTTTTTGGGTATATTTTCCCAAGGAATCCAAATATGTAATTTGTTTCTGAAAAATTTGCACAGAATTTATCAGATATTCTCTGTAAAGTCTTGGAACAAAAAACAATCTTGCTTCGATACCATGTAGAAAATCTTGTAGATTCACAAGCGATGCCATTTGCTAAAGCAAGAGACAAGAATCTACTTCTAGTCTTTACATCGGAAGCCCATAAACCTCGAGAAAACAATAATAAATAGAGGAAGAAAATCAAAGGCACATAAAACAATAAATATCTAGGGAAAGCCACAACTCAAAACCCCACTATCTATTTCGTATTAATCTAGAAAATCAAGATGAAACTACAATGCTTGTTTTGTCTAGAACAATTCCAACACTCAACAAATTCAATCTCCAACTCATAAGCAAGCTCAAGGCCAAAGCTTAGCCTATTCACAAGCTCTCCAAGTCTCTATTCAAATGTGTAATTATTACAAAGGAGAGCTTGTATTTAAAGGGAAATAAAGCCTCTCAAAACTGCGCAAGCCCTTAAGGATCAGTTCCTAATTGCATGCACTATCAATGCAAATCAGAAAAATCTAAAACAAACATTGTTCCTGCACTTTAGCCTCAACTGGGTCTTTCTCAAAATCGACATGCGTGAGTTTCTGATGAGTAAATATTCAGCTAACTAGAGTAGCACTGGTGGAGTTCATTAGTTTCACCAGGGACTGTTAGCTCACTATTAGTTCTCTCAATCAGTTTGAGAACTAATTTAACTGAACTGACTCATGAAACCGAGTCTTCTATTTTACAACTCGGAATTAACTCACACTGGACTCCTACAAAGTAGGGTGAACATATACATGACTTCCAAAAGACTTCCAACTCGAATTTGTTGGAAATAATACTGAGAGGGGGGGGGGGGTGAATCAGTCTTATCACATCAATAAAACTTTTTCATTTCCATATTCAGATTCATATACGCTACTTCCACAACTTCTTATGATTCAGTTAGTTGATCCTTAATGAGTGCATTAGAACATTATCAACCATATTAACAGTAAATAGGTGCAGTAAAAATAGAACAAATCATCACACATAAGCCACACACATGAACACCATGATATAAGGTGGAAACCCAATGTGGGAGAAAACCACCTGCTGCAAATCATCTCAATCTTCTTCTTAATAAGAAAATCCTTTTACAATATTTCTGTACTGGTGCAGTCTTATACTAGTACGCAGGCTTCTACCTGCAGAGAGCTACAAACCCCATAGTTCTTGTACTAGCCGATCCATTTACTAGTACGTAGGTGCTGGCCTACAATCTTCTCTCCTCCGGTTACCACGTTTCATACATTTTCAGACTGGATACACCTAAAGCACAACACATAATCTGAAAGGCCACATTTCATCCAATTTTCATACTGGTCCCATAAATATCATTGAAGCACATAATCAATCAATCTTCTGAATCACCCAATCACCAGATCAATACATATACAAGGATAATATGAGTGTTAGCAACCCGATCTAGTCCATTAGATTGATTACTAGATCTCATCCATCAACACAATCAATCAAACTGAATATGTAGAATACTAACACCATTAAACAGTCATCAGAACACATCAACAACCTGAACCACCTGTAACTTTAAACATCATAGCTCAAATGGTATATGCTACTACAATGAACCAAACCTGCGTACATACGTGCTTTCACCAAAGCCAACCCGGGTACAGATCTATAAATATTCAATCATGACTTGCAGTGATTTCAAACTTAAGTTATACCCAGTTCAGATCATTACAAGCGTCAGTATACAGATCTAGAATAAGCATAATCAATTATATAGAGATAGTTCATTTCAAACCATTTGATCCCGATCTATCCTTAGATCTTGTTCTCCATCAACCGGTGAGATCCCTCTTTAGCTCAGATCCAGATCTGCACCATAACCCAATCACAGTATTCCAGATCTAGATATTCAATAATTCAGATGATGCTTTGCCAAATGATCTCCTTCCTCTTTTATAGCCTTAGTCCTTTCACAATACCACGGTCCAAAACCATAATAACACAATACCACGGACCCAATACTTGGGATCAACAATTTTGAATGCAATACCACGGACCAAAACCATAGGATCAAAAACTGTCGGAATAATACCATGAACCAACCATGAAAGTGCGTGAGATCAACACTTTTGGATGCAATACCACGGACCAAAACCATAGGATCAAAAACTGTCGGACTAATACCATGAACCAACCATGAAAGTGCGTGAACTTTTCTCTTGCATGAAGGGAACTTTTCTCTGCATGAAAGTGCGTGAACATTTCTCTTCATGAAATAAACTCTTCTCTGCATAAAAGTGCGTGAACTTTTCTCTACATGAAATAAAATTTTCTCTGCATAAAATTGCGTGAACTTTTCTCTACATGAAATAAACTTTTCTCTGCATAAAAGTGCGTGAACTTTTCTCTACATGGAATAAACTTTTCTCTGCATAAAAGTGCGTGAACATTTCTCTACATGAAATAAACTCTTCTCTGCATAAAAGTGCGTGAACTTTTCTCTACATGAAATAAACTTTTCTCTGCATAAAAGTACGTGAGCTTTTCTCTACATGGAATAAACTTTTCTCTGCATAAAAGTGCGTGAACTTTTCTCTACATGAAGGAAACTTTGTTGCACTATAATTTATCAAATAAATTTGCTGCACTATAATTTATCATTTGTGTGATTTGCCATCAAGGACAACACTTGTCTCATAATGCCAACAATCTCCCCCTTTGGACTTGATGGCAAAGCTAACTTGTCATACTGAGAACTGTCATCTGATTCCTTTGAGTTTTCCGGCATCCCATGCATTCTGTCACATCTGATATCTCTTCCGTAGATTCATCTAGATATATATAAGTGAGTTGATCTTCTACGAGTTGGTGCCATCAAGTACAACACATGCATCATAATGCCAACAATCTCCCCCTTTGGACTTGATGGCAACAATACCAAATCACTCTCCCCCTTTGACATCAAGGGCAAAGGGCGGACCAAGATATTCTCTTCCTTTGCTGTCCATACTCCCCCTGAGTACCTGTTGAAATCTCTAAATGAGCTCTCCCTTTGTATATGCCATGGTGCACCAATCTGTCCATGCTGAAATCTCTGCTCTGCTGAAATATGTTGTTCATGCTCCCCCTGATTGTAAGCAAGGTCTGCAAAAAGATGTTCTACAAGAAGAACATGACTCTATACATCATAAATGACCTTCCTATCACCAAAGGCTCATACATACATCTATCTCCCATCACAATGGTGATATATCAAAAGTTTACATATGATAACATAAGAGAATAACATCATTCATCCCAGGCATAGTGGGGAAACCAACATAGGCCGTTACATGACCTGAAGGGATCTCATCAAATGACTACAATAAATAGAGACACACTATTACATCATGAGTCTTGATATGACCTTTACATCGAATGATATACATGACATTTATACCAAAGACCAAACACCTAAATAAGATCATGATAAACATCAACAACAACACTGTATGATCTGCTCCATAGCATCTGTCAACATCAACTAGACCAACAACTTGTATTAGTGCATGAATCATCAAGGTATGTCCGTATCAACTCATCCTTTTGAACAAAATTCTGTATATACAGAATCATTCACATTCTATCATATGTGAGAAACACCATAGCCATCCAGATCTGCATGAACCAAGTATCATCAATTGGGAATATCTGCATCAATCAACATATGAAACAACCTATCATCATATAGGTAAGAACTCATCATCATCATGTCTCCAACAATGTAACTTTGAATAATCATCCATGTATCCAGCCAACAATCCTCATCCATATATGTGCTAAGAACAATAGGAATCCTGCATCATAGATGTAGTATATGATCTTTATGCATATGATGACAATAGCATATGAGTGACTCATCATCAAGTAAAGAAGATGTGAATTATGTACAGCTCCTTATCCTTATGAAGATCACCATGTAAGCACCATTATAGAATCAACCACAAATATGATCTAAATATCAACTATGTAACCCCAAGAATCATCTGAACAACTCATAACCATATCATAGAAAGATGAATCATTTATCCATATAAGCATCATCACCAAGGACTATTAACCATAATGCCAACAATGCATTAAGAGCATATGCTCTCCCTAAACCTGTGCCATCTGTCAGATCTGATCATGCATATTAATAAGAAGTATCAGCAATATCAAGTTAGAACCAAAATACTTCTAACCATCATATCCACACATCATTAGCAAAATGCAACCATTATCAATTAGAGCAAAATAATAAACCGAATCATAACTGATCCTTTTCCTGAACCTGTCCCTACTGCCTTTCCTCAAACAATCATATACGTGACTATGCCATAACCAACTCGCCTATATACGTGACTTCTCTTTAAGAAAATTGCGTATGAGATTTAGGACACTGAAGTTTTACACTTATAGCTCCCTCTGATTCTGTTATGTCTGTATGTTGTGCTGTGCCGCCATTTCTAACTGTACTTCTTTCTTCTTCCACATCTTCAAGTGTGATGATGATGTTTTCTCCTTTTGGTATGGTGCCCATACTTTGTTCCTGCATTCCTTAGCTATATGTCCAAGCTTGCTACATGTGTAACATCTTACATGTCTCATATTTCTTCTATAGCAATCAACAACTCTGTGACCAAACATATTGCAAGCAAAGCAATATCCATTAAAGTACCTTGAATGTGATGATCTTTCTGCATGATGGTCTTCAACCCTTCTTCTTCTACATCTGGTTGCAACATGTCCAAGGTTATGACATACATAAAATTCAACATTATTCATAGGAGGAGTAAAAGATTTTCTTTGAAGAATTCCTTTCCTTGGTTGATGATGAGATTGACCTTTCATCTCTCTTATCTCCTTGTTGATCATTTTAGATTTCTCTTTAGAGTTCCTTGCCTCACCTTGTGAACTAGATTCACCTTCAACAGATTCATGAAAGCCAAGACCAGTTTTGATAGCAGGAGATCTTTGACTATTAAGAATATCATCCAAGACTTTAGTACTATCTTGAAAACGTAAGAGCTTATCCTTTTCTTCTAATTTAATTTTCAAGATATTTACCTCAACCTGAAGTTGTTCTTCTTTTTCTAGATATTGCTTCTTCATGTCTTCTTCAGCTTTCCTTTCTTCTTCCAACTGATGCTTTAGCTTGAGAATCTCCTTTTCTTGTTCTTCATTCAGATCCTGTTACATTTGACGAATTCTGAAGGCACATTCTAGCTGAGATTTTAAGATGATAACTTCGTTTCCCTGTTTTTCAATATCTTGGACTAGATCTTTATTCTGCTTCTTTGATTCTTCAAGATCTTCCTTTAGAGAGCGGATCGTGGCTTCAAGACTTTCATAGTAACTGGATCTATCTCTGAGTTTCTTGATGGTTGTGTTCTTTTCATTCACTTCATTCTTTAGATATGTTGCTTCAACCTGCAACTTTTGATATTTCTCCTTGAATAACTCTCGTTGAGCCTTTTGTCTAGTAACAGCTTCTTTGAGGGCACCACTCTTTATGTTCAGAAGTATTTCTTGTTCACTAATTTTGTTTGTCAGCCTGTTAAATTCTGCTTCTATTTGATATCCTTCTTCCTCACCCATAAGAGCACATTCAGTTGTTTCGTTATCACTTCCATCTTTTCCAAATGGATAGATAGCTGGAACATCAGAGGATAGCAAATTCATACCTGATAGTTCATCTTCATTCTGAAATGATTCCGAATCTGAATCTGAATCTGAAGAGCTTCTTATACCTAATCCCCAATCGATTCTCCCACTGTCATAGTTCTTCTGAGCTTTCTTCTTAAGCTTCTTTCCCATGGTTCCACGGATCTCCTTCAAGCAATCAAGCTTCTACCAAAGGACCTGCTCTGATACCAATTGTTGGAAATAATACTGAGAGGGGGGGGTGAATCAGTATTATCACATCAATAAAACTTTTTCATTTCCATATTCAGATTCATATATGCTACTTCCACAACTTCTTATGATTCAGTTAATTGATCCTTAATGAGTGCATTAGAACATTATCAACCATATTAACAGTAAACAGGTGCAGTAAAAATAGAACAAATCATCACACATAAGCCACACACATGAACACCATGATATAAGGTGGAAACCCAATGTGGGAGAAAACCACCTGCTGCAAATCATCTCAATCTTCTTCTTAATAAGAAAATCCTTTTACAATATTTCTGTACTGGTGCAGTCTTATACCAGTACGCAGGCTTCTACCTTCAGAGAGCTACAACCCCCATAGTTCTTGTACTAGCCGATCCATTTACTAGTATGTAGGCGCTGGCCTACAATCTTCTCTCCTCCGGGTACCACATTTCATACATTTTCAGACTAGATACACCTGAAGCACAACACATAATCTGAAAGGCCACGTTTCATCCAATTTTCATACTAGTCCCATAAATATCATTGAAGCACATAATCAATCAATCTTTTGAATCACCCAATCACCAGATCAATACATATACAAGGATAATATGAGTGTTAGCAACCCGATCTAGTCCATTAGATTCATTACTAGATCTCATCCATCAACACAATCAATCAAACTGAATATGTAGAATACTGACACCATTAAACAATCATCAGAACACATCAACAACCTGAACCACCTATAACTTTAAACATCATAGCTCAAATGGTATATGCTACTACAATGAACCAAACCTGCGTACATACGTGCTTTCACCAAAGCCAACCCGCGTACAGATCTATAAATATTCAATCATGACTTGCAGTGATTTCAAACTTAAGTTATACCCAGTTCAGATCATTACAAGCGTCAGTATACAGATCTAGAATAAGCATAATCAATTATATAGAGATAGTTCATTTCAAACCATTTGATCCCGATCTATCCTTAGATCTTGTTCTCCATCAACCGGTGAGATCCCTCTTTAGCTCAGATCCAGATCTGCACCATAACCCAATCACAGTATTCCAGATCTAGATATTCAATAATTCAGATGATGCTTTGCCAAATGATCTCCTTCCTCTTTTATAGCCTTAGTCCTTTCACAATACCACGGTCCAAAACCATAATAACACAATACCACGAACCCAATACTTGGGATCAACAATTTTGGATGCAATGCCACGGACCAAAACCATAGGATCAAAAACTGTCAGAATAATACCATGAACCAACCATGAAAGTGCGTGAGATCAACACTTTTGGATGCAATACCACGGACCAAAACCATAGGATCAAAAACTGTCGGACTAATACCATGAACCAACCATGAAAGTGCGTGAACTTTTCTCTTGCATGAAGGGAACTTTTCTCTGCATGAAAGTGCGTGAACATTTCTCTTCATGAAATAAACTCTTCTCTGCATAAAAGTGCGTGAACTTTTCTCTACATGAAATAAAATTTTCTCTGCATAAAAGTGCGTGAACTTTTCTCTACATGAAATAAACTTTTCTCTGCATAAAAGTGCGTGAACTTTTCTCTACATGGAATAAACTTTTCTCTGCATAAAAGTGCGTGAACATTTCTCTACATGAAATAAAATCTTCTCTGCATAAAAGTGCGTGAACTTTTCTCTACATGAAATAAACTTTTCTCTGCATAAAAGTGCGTGAACTTTTCTCTACATGGAATAAACTTTTCTCTGCATAAAAGTGCGTGAACTTTTCTCTACATGAAGGAAACTTTGTTGCACTATAATTTATCAAATAAATTTGCTGCACTATAATTTATCATTTGTGTGATTTGCCATCAAGGACAACACTTGTCTCATAATGCCAACATAATTTCCTAAGTTAAGTAAGTTTAATAAACTTAATTTAACTATTTTAAGTTGCTATGAGAATATAATTCGAATTTAATTCACAGCTTAATTCAAGGACAAATTAAAATAGAATTTCTTGTTTCCATTTCTCAACAGTTTTTTGGGGGTAAAACTTTGCATCTTTGGTGTAACACCATTTCATGTTGTTTTACACACAAAGATCTTTCCAACAACATAAGAAGCGCATCAATCAGAGTCTGTATGCAAAAGTTATGCCATACAGAAGTTGACCTTCCTATTTTCACACATATAGTTTGTGAGGATGCCGCATCATCCCCCATTATTAATGGAAAATGGGCGAGCCACGTGATTATGACGTAAAATACTATAGAAGAGTCTATATTGTAACTATAGTTAATAGTTGATGTAGTCAAAATTAACCATTAGTAAGCTGTCAGATTGTGTTATAACCGAGCCACTACGAGGAAGAGGCATTCCATTATTTGGAGATAATTTCGTTCCATAGCTAACCAAAGATAGCCAAGAAGGATAAGAGGTAGAACACACACAAAGGATCTGTGCATTATAGTAGTCCATGGGCCACAAACATTACTTCTTTGTACCTGAAGCCATATTTTAGAATAGAGAAAGAGAGTGAAGTGGCCCCACCTTCCAGTCGGGTTTTCTCCCAAAAGGGTTTCCCAGAGAGCATGTCTTATGTCTTATGTGTGTGTGTGTGTGAGCTTATTTTGTTTTTATCTACTTTTATGCATAATTTCCATTCACATGCACGCACTAATTACAGTAAAATCTACAGATCTAGAAATTAAATAACACTGTAATAGTGTATAAGTTCAGATTTTTAATATAATATTGTCAGATCTGTTGTGATGAACTGTCTAGTCGAATATCCATGACAATTTATGGATCACTTAATGGGCCTCTCTAACTATTCTAGGAATGAGCGTCCATACGATTGAAGTTGAGCCTTGTTCTTTTATTTCTTTTTGTGTTAGTGGGTTCGGTGCACTTGGTGATCTGGTCCTCATTCCTCTAATCATCACTTGACCCACTTTGACTTCTCCACATTGCACAAGTTTTTGAGTAATTGCAGTCTACTAGTTGAGGGTGGGCAAGTTTACTGGCCACATTAAGCCTATGAAACCTTCTCTCGTGTGCATTGAAAACAATTTTTTAACCTTAATATGCTCAAGAGGAGAGGTGAAGGATAGTGCATAAATGTGCCTACCTGGTGGTTGCTTGCCGATGTGTTGATTTCTTTATTTGCATGGAAGATATAGACATGGGTGAGGCTTCTTTTGAGTGTCTTTTGAGATGTCATTTCCTTGTATCCATTTCTTCCTGCAATATAATAATTTTACACTTCAATGATATAGGTCCTTTGTATTTCATGCAAGTGTTGTTGCTGGCTAGGTGATCAAATACACTTTGGAGTGTTAAATGCATTCTTCTTCTGCTCTGATGATGATCTTTAAGCACCCTACAAGAGGTCCTTAGGTGCTCATGCTCTTGTTGTTGATGGTTCATTCTTCTCTGAAATCAAGACTGTGTTTTTTCCATGCCGATGGTGATCTTATAACACCCTACAAGATGTCCTGTAGGTGCATAGAACCTTCATTCCGTGTAACCTCGGGTCTATGTTTTTCCACATGATAGAAGTGATCCTGTAGGATCCTATAGGGTACCCTGTAGGTGCACAAAACTTATTTCCACAAAGTATCAAGATGATGGAGTTTTGAAGAAATGGAGTAGCAATTGCTATAAGATTGTCTATAATCCTTTTTTTAATGTGTGTGTGTGTGTGTGTGTTTTATTAAACTTATGGAAGGAGAAGCCTATTCTTTTGGGATTGGTAAGTGAAGGTCATGATAGAAAAAAGTGAAATGATGACAGGAAGGACAAAACAATTGACCTTTTCCACTGACTGGTGGCTTCCTACTATGGTCTTGTAGGGTCTGTGCTGATTGTGTGTCTTCCTGTAGCAGTCACGTAGACCCTTATAATATCATATTATCCTTCAGATAAAGCCTCCAATAACACTGATATCATGATAAATATAAGGACAAGGATTAGAAGCCTTTGTTGTGGTGGAAATGATGGAAGAAGGGGTGAAAATGGTTTGGTTTTTTTTATGGATATAGATGATTATTTGAGTGGAAAAGTGGCGAAATGGTGTGGAAGATAGGTGATGGTGGTGTGGTAAACTTATTTCATCATTCCCCCATGGAAAACATAGGATTTGACCCCTCTCTCTATGCTGATCACAATCCTATAGCAATTATGGTCACTTCTGCAACAATTCTGGAACACTCCTATAACAAAATTGTTTTATCCATATCTCTAAAAGGGTGTATTGGATTGACCTATAATTTTGTTAGCATGTTTCCATCATCCTTATCCATCTCCCCACAAAAATTATTGGCCAACGGATGCATGAATCTTGAGATGAAATAAAAATGTTGTAAGTGATGGAATTCGACTTCTCGAAAAGTGTCCACTAGAATTTGATGAAATTCCTTGAGCATTTTAGCATCATCTATATGCAACTCCCCATGAAACAACTCGACAAATGGATGCACGGTTTTCAACATACAGTATAAACAATTTATGTCTTGTATGTTTTAACAATCCTGTAGCAAAAAAAACCCTTCATCTAGCATTTTAGGACAACGAGGAAAATGAATGGGAAAGTCTCGGGAATGACGTGTGGATGTTGGAAATGCATGAGGATGATGGATTGACATGTCCTTGGTCTTTCTTGATCAATTTTCACAGAAGGTAAGAAGCCTAAGGTTGATAATTTTTTGACTTTTTGCTTGCCTCATTACTCATTTCTTTATTTTTCTCCTTTTGTGGCACTGACCCGTTTCTTTACCTTATTTAGGTGGAGGAGTACTTGCATGAAAACACACATATACAACCAAGAAAATAAATAAATAAATAAATAAATAAATAAATAAATAAATAAATATAATATATATATATATATATATATATATATATATATATATATATATATATATATTACATTTTTTCTTTAGGCCTACTAGCTACCTCAATGAGGCTTTCAACTAGTAGGTATGCCTAGGTGCCTCAAAGGAGATTTTCACCTAGGATCTTTTCCTTTTCTTTTTTTCTTTCCAACCCATTGGTATCCTCAAGGATGTTTTCAATCAGTGAGTCAATCTGAGACACCTCAAAAGAGGTTTCACCTGAGATCTTATTCTTTTCCTCTTATTTTTCGTTTTCCATTTTTTTTCTATCCTACTCTACTTGAAAAACAAAATCTCTTTCAAGTATAGGAACACTTCCAATAGAACCATGTGCACATCAAGATGACATATAAAATCTTGTGTAGGCTCAAAATATATACTTTGACATGTACGTGAATGTGAGAGACCAAATGCTTTGACTCAGATGAGATCAATAATTGTTGAAGAAGAGTGTGTTGCTGCAGCTTAATGATTGTCTGGAACCACATTTCAATATCGTTGTGATACCCCTGGTCCACTTGCACATTTGGATCTCGTTATATGTTCTCTTCTACCATGACATTCAAATCTTCTTATTTTTGCCGATTAGCCTTTTGAAAACATAAGGAATCTGATGATAAACATAACATAAATTCTTCATTCTCAGACTCCAATGGTTTCTCTTCATTAAATGTGGTCCATGATTCCTTGGTCTTCTCTGTATCGACTTCTTCTGGATGTTATTCTTCAATGGCATCTAGAGAATCTCTTTGTTGCAATATACTTCCCATTCTAAGGTGAATATCATTCACATCAACATGAGTTGTTTTGAAGTATTGTACCTCAACATTATAAGTGGGTTGAGTTACTTCGTTGTTTAGATTCAGAAATGGTGGCATAAGTAGTTGAGTGGGAGTGGATATTTGAGATGGATGTGGTTGGGTTTGTGGTTGTGGTGGAGGTGGATGGTAGGGATAGCATGGAGTTGGGTATGGAGGATATTGAGGATATTGTGGATTTTTCCCATAAGGTCCTTGCAAACCTTGTAGCCAAGATTGGTTTTGGGGTTGAGATGACCAAGGTTTCCAAGAAAAGGGCGTGTTCCAATTACTTTGAGAGGGATGTGCATAACCTTGAAATTGTGAATTAGGTTCTTGCATCATACTAGGTTGACTAGGTTGCCATGGTACTCTCGGAGCTGCATAACATAGCTGCTTTGGTGATTGACTTGCTCCATTTTCCTCTTGGTAA
Source organism: Pinus tabuliformis (assembly GCA_031772625.1). Classification (NCBI taxonomy): domain Eukaryota; kingdom Viridiplantae; phylum Streptophyta; class Pinopsida; order Pinales; family Pinaceae; genus Pinus; species Pinus tabuliformis. Next base: position 52,082,905 of record CM062813.1, read on the forward strand.
AATTCCTTCAACCTCGATAATGATGGGAAATATTTAGTAGCATGTGATTCTGCATTGATAACACAAATATCAACATCCTCTTTTTGCTCATTTTGCATTCTTAACCTTTCTACTTGTTCACTTAGATTGCCAAGAATTTTTGTTTTAAAGTTACCAAACAAGTTTCCAAGTTCACCTTGACTTACCGATCTTGATGTTGATTTAATTACCCTCGCCCTTCCTCTCTAGATGCACTTATATATTTCACAAATTTCTTCAAATGATAATTGGTATACATCACCTCTACTCATGAGATCAAGGAGATAAATCCACTCATCTCTAATTGTTCTAAGTAAGAGGGATTTTAGTGTGTCGAATCCTAAATGATGTAATTTTTGCCTCTTAACATTATACATAAATCTCTCTATTAGATCCTCAAGGCTGTAATATTTTTTTTTGAGTCATTCTAAAGATTTCTCCTTTAAGATCATGATCTTTGTATTTTTTCTAGGAATATATTTTGCATATAATTCCATGATCTTATTGAATTATTCCTTAAACTCATGAACCATTTAAGAGCTCTATCCTTCAATGTTGCTAGAAACACTCTTAATTTTTGAGTGCTTAGTAAGTAACCATAAGATATAAAAACGATTTCAAATTCAAAGAGAAAGGTTTCCAGATCCTCTAACCTCAAACCATGGAAGATGGGAAGGAAAGATGGAGGGATGTTCTTCATAGGAACATTGATATTAGTATTTTGAATGGGAAATCCAAGAGGATATTCTTCATTATCATAATCTCCATCGATTTCTTCTACCTTCTGTGCCACCTCTTCTTATCCTACCTGCAAAAGTGGATGGTGATGTGTTTCTTACTGCATCATGTGATCAAGTGGGGGGTTGTGGTATTGAAGATTTTTTTTTGAATGAAAATGATAATGCAATGCAATTTTCTGTTTTTGGCATGAAAGATGCCTAATGCAATTTTTCGTGTTTGCAGAAATGGATCAACTAGTGAAGAAAACAATGCATACTTTGACACCTCCCCAACAATGACGCCAACAAGAAGGCTGCAACTCCCAAGGTTACCAACTTAAATTATCAACCCGAGGTTCGTAAAAACTTAATAGGTGTCAACACTATATGTGCATCATGCAATGTGTCCTTCTTTTGTTGGTTTGATGCAATGAAGTGAATGCCATGAAATCCAAGCCTAAACTAATTGCAGAAATGGAAATGTTACTCTATTTGCAGAAAAGAAACCTAAATACTTTTGCAGAGAGGAAATCCTAGTTACTTTTGAAAAAATGAAAGGTTATTCTACTTTGCATGAATGTAAGTGTTAATCCTATTTGCATAAATGTAAACATTAACCTATTTGCAGAGTGTAAATGGTACATCAAAAGGAAGCCTAGTCTATTCAATGGAAATAAGAATGTTGGAAATGGAACCCATAGCTTAAGATGTATGAAACAAAATCAAATCATTCTTCAATCACTACATCTAAGATATATTTTTTTAACAAAGTTCATAAGGTGCTCCATAAAATAATCATGAAAATCACCATTATGCTCTTTAAGTCATGAATATGTTCACTAACCATAACTGTAGAGGTGAATGGAAATGGAAAAGAGGCAAGGATTAAGAGGTTTTTAATCTTACTCAATCACGGTTTTGGAGCCTAGGGGTGATTATTCAAGCCCAAGGGACAAAAACCAAGCTTTTGGAGCAGATATGGTCAAGTTTACACGTGCTAAAGCAGTGCTACAAGACTGCTATAGGAGGTGCTACATGAGGTGTTACAGGATGTCAAATGCCCAAGTAAATAAAATGAAAATGAGATGAGATTTTTTATTATTAAGTAAGATGTCCTAGGATTCTGTTCCAAGGGGAATCACTCCAAAATACCCCTATTAACATGTGCTAAAAAAATGCAGAAAATTACTACTATAAAAACCAGAATTCAAGAACTAGTGAGCTAGTTAGCCTACCAAATGCCTAACCTAATCAAATGAAAATGATATGGGGTGATTTTTTTTATTAACTTAATGTTTTTATAACCCAATACAAATGGAATGAACTCAAATGAAGCTCATTAACATGTTCTAAAAAATAAGAGAAAATTACTACTATTTTGCTACAAGGGACTTCCATAAATTCTAGATTTGTGAACCAGTAAACCAATCCAAGTATCTCAATGATGAATATGTCTTTTCAAAGTTGTTATAAGGATGAATCGTGCTTGTGACTCTATAAATAACCTGCAAAACAACTCACTTCAATCATTTAACCAATATGACCTACAACAACAGAAGCATGAATAGTAAATGCAGAAACAAGAGATGTAAGTGAAAAATACATTCAAAGGAAATAAAGAAATTATACAAGAGGGCTCTGGAGCTCTCGGGATGGCCAATCCCAAGGAAAATCACAGCCCTATGAAGGAAACCAAGCTTTAGAAGCTAAAAATGGCACCAAACTTCATTATTTGAATCAATCCTAGTACAACCCTGTTAGAAATGAAAGTGGAGTTGCTAAATAACAAATTTTCTCCACAAGAAGACTAAGAAATACATGCCCCTAGAGGAAAATTCGAATTGGTACCTATACAAAGTGATGAGGAAGAATTATCCTCGAAAGAAGGCAACTTTCCCCTCCAAAATCCCTCAAAAAGTGTAACTAGTTCCCAACACTAGGAATTTGCATTAAATGACGTGGAACAGATTCCTAGGTTTTCTCAATCACTGGATATCTAGAATTTGTGCAATAATTTCATAATATCCTATTCATTTGTCATCCAATCTTGGTCCCCTTGTAGCATAGAGCAAGTCCTTATCTCATCCTCTAAATCTTCATAATATGCCCAATATTCTACAAAAAAAATATTAGGCACAAATATGCAAGTATCGCTAAACCATCCTAATGAACACATTATAGCTCAAAAGATGTCATTTAATGCAAAAAGAGAGGTTTAATGTGCTGAAGTATGGTCAGATGGGCCTTACATTATATCTAATTTGGATTCCCATCACTTTGTCTTTAGTCCCACAAACAGTCGTCACTCAAAACAAAGGGGGAAGAAAAGTTAAAACATAGGTTCTAGGTGCATATAGAATCTCGAGATGAGTAGGAGAAGTGACCTATGAGATATAGCTTCCTGAAGGATGTAAGATTTACATCATTTTTCATGTCTTGTGTCTTGAAAAGTCCTTGGGACAACATGTTGTCACTTGTGCAGAACTTCCAACATTTGACGAGGAAGGAGAGTTAATCTTAGTCCCAGAGAAGATCCTAGAAACTAGGGAGAGGAAGTTACGAAGTAGGATGGTGAAGGAGTACCTTGTAAAATGGAAGGATTTACCTATAGAGGATGCCACTTGGAAAGGTGAGTAGGTGCTCAAACACCCTAAGTTCAAATTGCTTGAGGTCAAGCAATCTTGGGTGGGGAGGACTATAATGTCCCAGACCACTTAGGAAGAACATGACAAAGTTCGCTAGCCTAAAATGGTTCTCGTAGGCTAAGTCAGAGAAAATTTAATAAGGGGACTTAATTTGCCTAGGGAAACATTATAAAAGTCTAAGGGGTGAAAAGGGGCGCACTTCCCAGGAAGGTGAGAATTCACTTTAATATTTTAAAGTGAAAATATTATAAAAAGACTTTTTAAAAGATAAAAGGGTAAAATGGCCACAAGTTTACAAAAGATAAAAGTGAGGAGACTCTCCTCATTATTTCACTTGCATTTTGAGAAAGGATCTCTTGGAGAGTTTTGAAGAAGAAGCTTAGGGTTTGGGAAACCCTAACCGCCATTTTTGGTTTCGATGTTGAAACTATACACCCTAACTGGTTCAAGGAGTGGAACCACACATATTTTACCATTGGAATTCAGGGGAGAAGATTATTTGCAGGAGACATTGAGGTAGAGAAGTGTTATCAATTGATTTCATTATCTTACATGGTATTTTCTATCGCATACTTTTAGGTTGAAGAGAAAACTATGAAGAGCCAAGTTCCCAAGAATAAATATGGTCAAGTCTAGCTCAGAAAAAGAGATTTGAACCAATGATTAAGAGGTTATACATTCTTAGGTTGTTTGAGGTCGAAGTTCCACCTATAGGAGGACAAGTTTCATTCTACGGAGAGGTCAAGTTAGTGACTCTTTCCCTGGCCGAGTTTAAGCTATGAAGGGGTCAAGTTACTTGTTGTAGAAGGGCCACATTTTCTCCTTCACATTGTTGCTTTTACGCAATCCATAGGTGGTCGAGTTGAAGAGTTCATTTATCTAGTTTGGGACGCAATTTTGGAGGAGACAAGAACTAAGTTGATTCACTCTTGTTGCTCGTTGGTTTATTATTTTTGGGGCTGAGTTTATCAGAGATAAATGATGCGATTATCCCTTGTTGGAGTTGGGAGTGAAGCTGTTGATATGTGTCAAGCGTATCACTGTTTTACCTGTGAGTACATGTTGGAGAAAGAGTCAAACATCTACAGGTAGCTTATTCAAACATTGTATATCCTATGCTGAAATGAACTATGAGTCACAACCATCCTAGAATAATATATATATATATATATATATATATATATATATATATATATATATATATATATATATATATATATATATATATATATATATCTAAACATGTATTTCAATGAAAAATTGATAGAGTTTATTTTAGTTATCAATGTTCTTTATGCTTGTTGGGTCTAATGCCAATACTAATTTAATGTTCTGAAGTGTTTACTCTTGCACGTTATTTGTTTACATAAGACAAGAGCAAGAAATTTACCTACAACACTTGATCCACAAATCGTCTATACAAATGCTATAGTGAACAAACCATTAAAAGACGCAAAACTTTCATGGTTTTTCTTAAGTTATCTGGTTAGGTGTCCTATATTTATAAAATAAAATCTCACAATATCAATAATTCAAAAAAAAAACTATAATATGAGAAATTATTAGATTAACTTAAAAGGACAAGCTTTGTGTATATGGAACAAACATCGGTATAAAACTATCTCAACTCCAAAAAAATTAAACACTAAGAGAATGTTACGAATATAAATTATATAAAATTAAATCAATACAAATAAATGTAAATACTAAATAATCAAGTAATGATTATGTTAACATAATCATTACTTGATTATTTAGTATTTACATTTATTTGTATTGATTTAATTTTATATAATTTATATTCGTAACGGATGTAAAAAAAGAATTTGAAACGTCAATTCCTAGTGGTTAAGAGATTTAGATCTTAGTAAGTGTGTGTATATATATACCATCAATATTAGGTTGTAAAGTGCATGCACTTGTTCCAATGCAACAAAGGGTCAAATTCCCAATTCACTTGTATTGCACATTCATTGTTGTTATTGGTTTACACACACGCACACACAGATATATGCGTGTGCACGTAAACCATTAACAACAACGAATGTGCAATATGTGTGTGTGTGTAAACCATTAACAACAATAAATGTGCAATACAAGTTAATGGGTCATTTGACCCTTTGTTGCATTGGAAAAAGTGCATGCACTTTACAACCTAGTATTGATGAGATGTGTAGTGTAGCACATATAACTCAAAATAAAGAAAAATCAAAATCCATAATGTTTATGTGTGCATACATTATGAATTTTGTTTTTTCTCTATTTTGAGTTATATGTGCTACACTACACATTTCGTCAATATTAAGTTGTAAAGTGCACGTACTTGTTTCAATGCAACAAAGGGTCAAATGCCCAAGTCACTTATATTGCATATTCTTCGCTCTTAATGGTTCTAAAGTTCAACTAAGGCCACCTTACAAGCTACACCCCACCATATTGATTCCATAGCAAGGGTAGGCAACACTTTTAAGTTTGGAGATTGCCATGTGTTGTGATGCAGAAAGGAACACATTGCATTTTGTGGAATAGAGTGCCATGACAGTGCATCATTTGGCATGTTAGACAATTTCTATTGATTTGTTTCACCTTTCATTCATGTGAAGGTAACTTTCAAGGTAAGGCATTGTAGTCCATCTTCCTATGATTGTAGTCTACTCATGGTGATTTTGATCATAGTATCATGCAAGTAGAGGATAAAGGCACATAGAATCTAATGATAGTTGTGGCAATTCTACAATATTATTCATAAACCATTCTTAATGTTTTTTTATCATGTAGGATATTGCAATTAGAGAATTAAGGCTGATAAATTATAATGATAACTGTTGAAGGAATGGATTGCTAAAGATCAAGAAAGCTAAGAAGGTTCTAGCAATAAAATGCAATTAGTGCAATTGAAGCACAACATAGTGCAACTTGAATTTGTATCATATATTATATTTTGATCCAAGCTACAATCAAAATAAAAATTCGAGCTTTAAGTTTACATTAAACAAAGCTTTAATTGTTTGAGTTCTTACACACTCTATTTGAAACATGAATAATTTGTAGTTTTTTAGGACTAATATATTGGAAATTCAACATTGACATGGCCCTGAATGATAAATCTATAATTTGAAACATCTGAGTTTGAAATAAATTTTAAAATCAACTAAAGATTATTGTAACATGGAGGAAGGAAGGTGGAGCAGTTGTTACACAATGAAAATCTAAGAATGTAAACTTGTTATCCTTAATTAAAAAACATGTTTTCAATTCAAAGATACACATTGACATCAATGCTCTCGCCTTCCTTTTATGTAACATAATGCTTAAGCATCAACTCTATAGAGGAAAACGGGTCACTGGAAAATTCTATCTTAGTGCCCTCGCTATCCACATTGACATAGAGAATGTAGGTTTTCCACAATTCTTCTAATTTTCTACTAATAATGATGTATTTATATGTGTATGAAATTTAACATTGGTTAATTTCACTTGGAATTTCATGAGATTCCTTGATGATTTTTATTTATTTATTTATTTTTAACATAAATGAGCAGGTTTTGTATTGAAATTTATGCCCACACATAGCAGTTATTTAGGAAGCGAATTACAATATATTCTTCTTCAACTAATGACCCTTTCAAAAAAAGTATGAGACCAACCTCTTCCCAATAAAAGTAGGGAGGGAAAAGTTTTACTACTAGGTCTTCTGGTTTTTATTTCTAATGTTACAAGAAAGCAAGAATGAATTCTAACAATTTGTTTACACAGAAAAATGTAGAAACAATACATTTCTATAAATTGCTAGAGGATGGCCCACTGTTTGGCCCATAGAAGTCAAGAGTAGAGTTCTTTCTACTATGAACTTGCTTCTTGTTACTGGTGGGGAGGAACACTGCTTTTTAAGCACGTCTGAAAAAGAGGGTGAAGAAGAGGAGAAGTTCTTCTCGACCACCTTAATAACTTCTAGATATTTTAATGCAAAGACCTCTGTGGAAAGCAATCCCACCATTGTTCTCGGGGCATGATCTATATCTTTTATGTTGTTTGAATCAGGAGGGACCTTTGGAACAAGGGAGTTTTGTTGATCTGCTTAGGCCTCAAGATTCTCACTTTCTTCTTTAGAAGCATTAAGGACTTCAAATTTATTTTTGGACAAGGGTCAATGCTTAGATTCAACCATACAATTCTATTGTTTTTTGCTTCCATGCTTTTTATGTATCCTTTTAAAGGGAGTGAATCCTCACATGTTTTTCCTTTCTCTGGATGAGACAATGGAGTTGGGGATCTTTGAGAAGTTTAAGCTTTTGGACAACTTTACACAAAATTTTCGTACTTGTGGCACAAATTACATTTGAAAGGAGTTTGTTCATAGGCCAAAGTTTTGAGATGATACCACGCATCGAGATTGAGCTAAATCACCATAGGGAGGCCATTGGAGAAATCCATTTCAAGGGAGATTTATGGGCACGAATAATTATTACCATGTTCTGTATCAAAGGTAATATATTTACCCAAATTTTCTCGTATGATGTTGAAAATGTCTTCACCCCAGTAATGAAGAGGGGAAAAAGGAAATTTAGTCCACACAAGTGTATATGACATTTCCATCAATGGATTAAATTCAAAAGACCTGTTACAAGCCATTTTGTCGCATCTGGTCAATAGGCCTACAAACCGGATCAATCAACATCCGTGAACACCTTGTCATCATCCCTACACAAATTCATAAGCATGTCTCTCTCAAATCCCTTAGTTTCTAGGTCTGACTGATTCGAACAATGCTTTTAAGGCCCAACACACCATGGCCCTTTAGGGATCCGTGTCCAACAGCAGGTTGCTCCTTCGTGCACCAACGTTGATCAACAACAGGTTGTCCCTTGTTGCGGGTGCACTGATTCTAGAAATTTGGGAAAAATAAAAAGAATCTCGAGTCTTCCTCCTCCACAATCTTCCAGGAGTTGTTTCAAACATTTACTGTAGGTAAGAACTTCGAATCCTATCTGATCCTACATTGGATATTTCATCTCTTATCCCTTGAGTTCATCCTCCCCTCTTAAGTGGATCTCAAGGCTAGATTGGTAAATGGATAAGAATTCCTAAACTACCACACTCTCTTATAAATTTACATCCATCTAAAACATCAAGGTTGACTTTTGGAGACTAATCATACCCTCATGTTGTTGCCTTAAATCTAAGAGAGTCATCATCTTCATGCATTAGGGTGACATTGAGGTGTGCTTTGTGACAAGGAAGGACAAGTCAACTTGGGGAGATCTCTACAAGATCAACTACTATTCTTGGTTGTAAACTCTCTCCTATTCATATTAATACAAAGAGTATACCATTTTCCTATATGTGTTATGTTATGTTTACATTCATGTATTTCAATGCTTTGTTGATCCATTGAATAAAGTAATTGGATAATGCTACATAGATGTCATAGATCTTTGGCTTGTTTTGATTGTATGTGCAGGTTCTAATTATAGCAATCAAAGCTATGATTGGAGCTTACAATCCAAGAGGAGAGTAAATCTTGCGACAGATTCCAAGTAATCCTCTTTCCATTCTTCAATTTCTCTAAGAGAAACTTGATATTCTTTGCTTTCTCTCGTTCTAAACGAATCCAATAGGTCTAAGGAAGATACTTTTGTTCGCAGTCATAAGTTTTGCATAACAAATTTCTGACCATACTGGGGATCATTTCATTCCCTTAGTGGTTTCCTTGTCCCTAGTACTTGTTTCACCTCTTAAACAAACCTCCATTTCCTCACTCAGTCTGAATTGACCCTATGAATACCTTTCATTGAGCTTCATTTGATTTTTTTGTTGGAACTTGGCTTTACCTTGATCAACGCTCGCCCTGGTCTATTGATAGAGCAATGCTCCTTGGCCTTCTTTGCACCCGCGTTGTAGAGCACTGGTTATCTATCTGCGCTTGCGCCGACCCTAGTTTCATGCAAAAAATTGCCCTTTTTATCAGTTTCTCTTTGATTAAATTTGTTCCAGTTGGTACTCCTTATGTCCTTGAGTGTGTATTGATCTCTTAGAAGCCTTCATCTTGTTTGCTTTTGGTTTTGAGTGCCTTTGATAAGAATTTGTTTATATTTTTCTTTGTTCTTGTCAATTAGGTCATTGGCAAACTGATTGCTTGATTTTTTATTGTTTGAAGGAATTGGTGTTTTAGTCATCGTTATTAGTGATTAGGAAAATATCTTAGTTTTCGTCTGAAAATTAAGTGGAATTGAAAAGAAAAATCTTATGCATCATGCATTGCATCTAGGGTTTTGTGTGTGAATTTGGAATTATGAACAATTGCATTAGGGGAATTGATTAACAATATTGATTGTTGCATCTTCTTTACTACATATTTTTTGTCCTCTTCCCTCCTATACATAGATTTTAATTGAAAAGAAAAGTTTCATTTCATCATGCTAGATTGCATTTTTTGGATATTCAGGGGAAATTCGTGGTGAACCTTGAAAACTGAAACTTAATTCAAGATAAACTTTAAAATTTATTGAATCAATATTAAGGATCATTTGAAACATTAATGAAGACATCTAGAGGTCTAGGCTAGAGACGACGGTGTTCCAAAGTCTATAAACATAGGAGTTGTCGTTTTTTGCGAGTGTTGCATTCCGGGGGTGATATCTCGTTCCATGTACGTAAGTGTATCAGATTGTTCTCCACATACCTACAAGTATATTGGATGGTGCTCCACACATGAAAAGTATATGGGAACGCTCTCATCGTATGATTATGCATCAAATAACACTAACACAAACTACACTTCCACTTACCATCGAGTATATTTTGGAAGTCCACCATAAGTTTCTATCCTCACCATAGGTAACCGAGTTGGCCACCTTGTATACTGTGATACACCAGACATAACATTCGAAGATATTTCCTGCCTCTATGTAAACCCTTGGTTCTCCAAGGTGGTATATTGCAGTTAGTTGTTTGTTAAACCTTTATGCCTAGTTTACCCTCTTTGATTTATATTTTGTGTTAATTGTTAAAATTTATTAAACCAATGTGGAATAACAACACCCTATACTCTGTCGTTCACATAGAATGCAAAATAAGCCTCCTCTTCCACTTGAGGCAACTCCTGGCTGTCGTCAGAATTACAAAAAGATGTAGACTACTGAATCCAGTAGTTCGGGAGCTACTACTTCTGGTCCTCCACTTGAAATTGATCCATCAGAATCATATTTTCCTGTGAGTACTGAGCCCGATTTTACCTCTCCATTGGTTGGTGAACCTGACACAGTAAAAAGCAAAGCACCTGAAATCTCATTACCTGAGGTTATTGAACATGACTATACTGAATCAAAGACAAAACAACTTGAGGTACCCTAATTATCTTCAACTATTATTTCAGGTCCTTCCTCTTCTCTTCCTTTGTCTCGGACCCAACCACAAACTATAAATCTTGGACCCGATTGTGACCACTTCCACCTGGTCTTGAGTGTATCAAAGAGATCCCACAGGAAGAGCCTCAACCCTCCTCTCCTATTTGAGTAGGGGCTCATTTTTATCAGACCCATGATTTTCCTTCTCCTCATACTCCGTTACAGCCTCCTTTGTCTGATTCTTTTCCTTTTAACTCACCCTTGAGTTTTCCTTGACAATCTTCTTTGGGGCAGTTAACCATGAATGAATCTGCTATGGTTTCTCAGCCTATATCTACTACCATGATCGAGATAACCCATGTTACAACATCATCCATGTTTGTAACATCGACATAGACACATTTGTATGGTGGCCCATCCGTCCTGCTTGGTTACCAATCATTGTTTGGTACCTTTTATGGTGCAACATCCAGTCCATGGACCTCTCCCATGTCATATACATATGGAATTCCATCTGGTACTTCTTTGATGAGCACTACATAATTTTCTCCTCTTCCACCATCTACTCCTACAGTTCAACATTAGACTGGTACTTATGTTAATGGGTATGGACACCTACAACATCCCAATCCACCTCCTATTGGGAACCCTCATTTAGGGGGGAAGTTTCCTCCATATGAACCTTCTCTTTTGAAAGGTGGCAACCTGTTGGAGGGATATTTCCATCTCCTCCAGTTACTACTCAACCTCAAATGAGTCCTCCATATTCAGGAATGGATACTAATGTTTGGCAATCTACCGTGCCCATACAACGTGGTTTGGTTGTGGCTTCATCTTTAGTTTCTTAACCTATTCCACCTACATCTTAGAACCCCGTTCAACAATCCATATCTCAACCTGTTCAAGATCAAGTGAATGTAGGCCAACCTTTACAGGATACAACTTTAACTCAAGCTATTCCGCTGGTATTTGGTGCCTCTCAAGCCATATATACCCAACCTTTTCAAGGTAATTTACAAGCACAACAACTTGGTCAAGCCATTCCTTAAATTCAACTGGGTCAGAATGTGCATGGTATGGCATAGGAACGACCTAACCAACTTTATGTTGGGATGATGAAAAATACCACATGGAAACAATATCAACTGTATTAAGGTATCTCTCAAATGCCTTACAATGAACAGATCCAAACTCAACCATTTCAACCTTTACAAGGTTAACTTCGAGCTAGGCAGCAAGTTTGTATGTATATTGGTTATCAAAACCCTCCCTATCATGGGTAATAGATACCTGTTTCTCGGGCTATCCCATCTTATCTAGGGTACCCTCTACTGGACCTCAACAAGAAGTTTCCATTTGTATCAACCCTCGAATTGCCAGATTTAACTAGGCTAACCAATGATCCCATTGCCCATTCTCCTTGGTGGCCGGTTATTCGCATGAAATTTCCCAGTGATATCCCAAAATTCATTGGAAATACCAGAGAAGACCCATCCACATATGTGATGAATTATCATTTGTGGTGTTCTTCGAAGTCTCTCAATGATGATTCTGTTTGGTTACATATTTTCTAGCTTACACTCACTGGTATGACAACAAAATGATATATTAAACTACCATGAGCTTCGTTCGATAATTGTAGCAATTTGGATACCACATTCCTAACACATTTCCAGTTACCCATCAGATATGAGACTGGAACTAAACTTTTAACCAATTTCAAACAAACTAATGCCACTGACATACTTAATCACATTCATGAGTGGCGACACTGACGTCGTTTGGTTAAAACTTTTACTCTTGACCAATTGTTAACTGAATGGTTAATTAAGTCTATGTTTCTATCTATCACATAAGACGTCGCCAAGGGTGGAGTTGTGACCGAAGAGAAGGTAATTGCTCGTGCCCAGTATTTGGATCTCATTTACACCCAATCCAACACACTTTATGATAAAATACCAAATTCTCCCGTGACCTTCCAATACTCCTCCTGAACCTCCTAGTAAAGAATAACATATTGTCGATGGTGTGATTGCTTATGCCATCCAACAATTGATGAGTAAACCATCTTGTTCTACTCTTCCTATGGCTGCTCAAAGCCCTCCTTCCACTCCTGTGGCTTCTAATTCCAAGATTAATGTAGTTCAATCTTCCAAAGGAAAATCACAACAACTAGGAACAAAGAAGAAAGAAAATGCTAAATAGAAGAAAGATAACGCTTCACAAGATAAACAAAAAAATCAGTATTCTAAAGAAAAGTAGAAACCTTGCTACCCATGTTTCATTTGTAATGAGGAGCATTTCACTCGTGATTGTCCATTCCGAGTAGAAGCGAATCAATTCCTTAAATCATCCACTACACCTGCAGTATTGACAAATTCGTTTCCGAAGCAAGAGACCAATATGGTTTCCCGAGATTCCGCTTCCTCTAACTCGGTTTTTATGCTTTCCTCTACTAAGCCCAATTATGATGTTATGGTGGCCACCCTGTTAGAAAATTATATATTATGAGAAATGGAACACATAAAATATATTGCAGAAATATAAACACAAAAAACATATAAAACAAAAGAGACACAGATATACGTGGTTCACCCAATTTGGGCTACGTCTATGAAGAAACAACCAGGCATTCCTTTTATATTATCCAACAAAATGAAGAGATACAACCTACAACAGATCTGCTATAATTCCCTCTTCACTCTCACACAATCTCCTCTGTCTTTCTCACTAAGAATACAGATCTACATAGACACAATACAATTCCCTCATATATAGCAAGGGGTTGCCTTCTAGGGAAAAAAACCCTAAATTAAACATAACTTCTACCATCAGATCTCCGCCTAATGAATGTCCTAGATTGACTACAAAATTACAACATTTTACAAGGGAATTTTACATCTATTTTAGCTTCGGGGGCACTTGCCCCAATCCCCTGCCAAGGGGGGCTCCAAGCCGTCGCCCCCCCTTACGGCGAACATTTTACGCGCAGTGTTGCCGCCACATTACGAATTGCGGTCCAATGCAGCGATACCTTTGAATAGAGAAGATAATTAGGATCCACACCCAACACACCCTAAATAAAGGCTACAATAATGTGAATCCCTCAAACGGTCAGGTTACTGATCAACTGCTAGTTCGACTGCATCTCCATCGGATCCTACTCAAAGTTTCGTACCTACTGAGTTGACGATCAAGCCTCCTAAAGGAATTTCCATAAATCCACATTCAACCCTCGTGTAAGAGCTACTCATAATTATAACATAGTTGAGGATCTGGCTCAGACTCCTTCAACTATGTCGAATCTTGAGGTGTTGCAAAATTTCCCCGCCCAAAAAAAGGCTTTGCTATTAGTAATTGGATATATTTATCCTTCATATTCCAACCTAGTAGTTTTCAACCATGAGAATTATACATCTCGACTTTTGGCTCAATTAGATTTCATGATCAAGATTGTTGTTCGTGGTAAGAATATCCATCATTCAATTGTGGACGAGTGCTATGAAACCAACTCACAAAAGAGAGAAAAGATAGATCAATGCCTTAGAAATAAGCCTCTTCAATGGGGCAACCTCCTTTACATTACACAAATGAAAAATTCTTAGATGATACAAATGACAAGACCTCCTTTCTATATATAGGAGTCTAAGGGGTCATAATATAATCAGAGCCGACATAACAATAATAATGTAAGGGCACAATAATAACAATAGTGGGCTTCTATGGGGCACAATAATAACAATATGGGGACTACATGGGCACAAAAATATAATAAGGGGGTTGTACAAATAACAATAAGGGGTTACACTAGTAGAATAGGGGCCTAACATGCCCCTCTCCTTCAAAAAGTGTTGTCCTCAACGCTTGAGTAGTTCTTGATGCTTCTGTATAAAATTCTTGTCCTCCCATGTGGAATCTTCAGCGGGTAAGTTCTTCCACTTGATGAGATACTCTGAAATTGATCGACTTTGTAGCTGTTGGGTTTTATTTCTGTGACTGCTCCAGGTTCCAATATGGTTTTTTTCTTTCGCTTCTGAAACGGCGCAGAAAAACATTATAGAGAAAATTCCACCATGGCCTATTTGGAGCAGCGAAACCCTAGAATCCAAAGCTTTGATACCAAATGTTATGAAACCAGCTCACAAAAAGAGAGGAAAGATAGATCAACACCTTAGAAATAAGCATCTTCGAGGGGGAAACCTCCTTTACATTACACAAATGAACAATTCTTAGATGATACAAATGACAAGACCTCCTTCTATATATAGGAGTCTAAGGGGTCATAATATAATCAGAGCTGACATAACAATAATAATGTAAGGGCACAATAATAACAATAGTGGGCTTCTATGGGGCACAATAATAAGAATATGGGGACTACATGGGCACAACAATATAATAAGGGGGTTCTACTAATAACAATAAGGGGTTACACTAGTAGTATAGGGGCCTAACAACGAGGGAGACTCAACCTGTATTATGTCCATGTCTTGCTGGAAGGCCATTGGTTCTCCCCAGTTAAGTTAGTTACCAATCACCCTAAAGGATTTTGATGGAAGAAGTTATAAACCTTGTGGCATTTTGAATTATCTATAAGTAGAATTAGGTGGCAAGACTGTATCGATAGAATTTGAACTTATCGACATACCACTATATTATAATATTCTACTGGGTCATACGTGGGTCTATGATATGGCTGCTATTGTTTTGACATATTTTTGAATGATCTATTTTCCTCGTAAAGGAAATATAATAGCCATTGATCAAATCACTTTTTTTTGCATCTATTTGTCAAGTTATTGGAAGCGTCCTTCTCGTGGGGGAAACCCTAGGCACATATTAGCATGTCGGGGTTGGACTGCTTAAGGATTCCTCTCTCATGGGACCCTTTTCGCTTCCTCCTCCTTCATTTCTCGACAAGTCTACTTCGGTTTCCTATATCGACATGATATTGTCTTGTACTATTCCAAAAAATCCTTGGATAGTACTAGATGAATCTAATATTGACACTTTTGGTGATCACATGCTGCTCAATGTTGAGAAATCTAGGGGTTAACAAGTGTAGGTGACTTCTTTTACTTTGATAACTACTTGTGATGTAATTTTACTTTACTTGATTAAATTTTTATTTTCTTCTTATTATTATTGTTCTCTATCACCAAACATAAACCAAATCATAAATAACAATGAGACAATAGGACACAAGATATAGGTGATCATCCAGGGCCAAAATCTCTCCAACTGAGAGGAAAACCCACAAGAATCCTTCTCTTCTTATAGAATTTCAATTGATGAATTCCAAGAACTATGACCCTTGACAGGGACCTTCCAAGGCCAATTCATCCTTCCTTCTTAATGAGATTTCCTTACACAACTTCCAGTAATAAACTTCAACCTTCTAACAACTTCGACCCCAACAACAGTTTTTGCAGCTTCAACCTAGAGACTTCAACAACTTCGACCTAGCATCTTCACAGCTCTGACCTTGATGCAACTTCAAAAACTTTGACCTAGCAGCTTCACATCTTTGATCTAGAGGTAGCTTCACAACTTTGACCTTGCAGCTTCACATCTTCAACCTTGCAACTTCACAACTTTGACCTTGCAGCTTCATAACTTCGACCTTGCAACTTCACAACTTCGACCTTGCAACTTCAGAGGTTTGATTCAAAAACTTCACAAATTCGTCCTTGCAACTTCACAACTTTGATGCAGCAACTTTAGAATTTCGTCTAGCCGAAAAAAAGTAGAAATCCTAACGAGAGAGAGAGAGAGAGAGGCCCAAGAAAATAGATCTTGATCTTCTTCTTATTCTTTGTCCTTTTCTAGATTCTATGTTGAGGAGATTGAACTTTCTTGAGTGAGTGTGAAAATGAGGTCGAATTCCTTCTTATTTATAGGCCCGTGAGGGGTATGAATTGCTATCTTGAGGCTGACTTTTCCCTTCTTGTAGGCTGACTTGCTATTTGTGCCATGACGAGGGCTTGAATGGTCTCTTGACTCTATTTTGACTCAATAAATTTTCTTTACAATATGTAACATTCCCAAATGGGTCTTCAATACATGAAAATTACTCAATTGACTTATGAAAAACCTAGAAGCACTCAATGGGTGCTTGACCTAAAAATAAATTTCCCTTGAGCATGAAAACCATGCCTCAAGAATACAAATAATAATTTTTTTTTTCTCTTTTTATTAAATATATAAAATCACGATTACATATATCATTATGAAGACCGAACCTAGTTACATATTCAATACTCCCTCTTAACTAAGGAGGTATTCATAATCCATGCAAGGTACTTGGACATTCTGAATCTGAAAATTCTCATAAGAAGAGTCAATTAGTAACCCATCTGTATAAAATCATATCATCCAACATTGTTACATAGCAAGGCTTGAATAACATCTCTATATCTCCACAATATTAGAGCATAATGCTGGTGAGGCCAATGATTTATAGACACCCTCATCATTGTTTCTCTCAGAACATAGCCCAACCAGGATCTCTCAGAGTATAGTCCTAGTCCAATGAAGGAATGTACCCATTCATATAAAAGGAATGTACCCAAGCTCCCTCTTGACTAGGGACTTGCTTCCAACAAATCTTTAGGTGGAGATCATGGGGCAACTAGTTGATTGAAGAGATCCTCCTTTAGATGTCATGAACTACTTTTTCTTTATTCAGGAGTCTTCATATTTTTGGGACTTATTCGTAGGGCATCGACCATACATCACTTTCATGAATCATGTCAGTCATGTCATCCTTTCTTTCATTGAAAAGTGATCCATTAATCCATATCTGACCTTTCCTTCATACCTTGATACCTTCTTCGCATCATGTTTCCTTCATGATCTTTCATCGTACCACATGAATGTTAGTTATAGATGAAATCTACAGCTCTTCCTTTCGTAGCCCTGCATTAGCCCATCCAGCTATTGTTCAAAAATAGAAAATGAAAATTAAATAAAAAAATACCTTTGTGATGGTCTTTCATCATGACATCTCCTTGTTTTCAGCAACACCCTGCATATATATCGACACATCTCCAAAAATATATACAACGTCAAGGGTCTGTTTCTTTTTTAGAATTTATCAGGATCTTCATATCTTTCCCATGGAGATATCATAATTAAATATTTTAGTCCTTGGATGTTGATTGCCTAATTCATAGTTGCATTTTTCATGATCTCTTCCTTTCTTTATTCGCACATTTCCTCCTAGGAACTTCCAATCATAGTTCCTTGAACTTTGTCAACCACCTCATATTTCATTTGAGGACATATTATGTTGATTTCATCTAGTCAATGTGTGAACCATGCCTTCATGCATCCTTTCACAAGAGGATATCCTTTCTTTGGTCAGGATGACGAGGTGGAGCATTTATCCATGCTATCTGCAACTATATTACATGACTCAATTTTATCAAATGCATGTAGGTTTTAACCCCGTACAGAAATTACCTGCATACGAATTCTGAAACACATAAAATAAACAATGTGAGAGCATAACACATAAAACACATATACATAGATATTTTCCCCTGGATCCCAAAACCGGGACTACCAGCTTGATTTTTCATTATGTTCCTTTCAATGTTACAATACATATTTATACATGCCGAAGCATCCAATACCATGGACCGAAAATCGTAGGTAGGTTCGCCTAACCTAATATAGGGTCCAATTTTTTTTTTCCCAGGACGTTGCCCCAGACCCCATAGAGGGGGGTTACTTGCCCCCCTCAAACCCCCCTGTGACCCCCCTGCTGCGCAATCGGTGCAACGAAGGGGGGCTTCGCCCCCCCTCTAACCCCCCGGTTCACTACGTGGGTTAGTCATGGAAAGAATATAACACAACCCAACATTCTCAAACTTGTTATTTTCTTTCCACAAGGGGCCACAGGAGAGCTTAGTCATTTTTCCAGCCCTGAAATGCCCATTGTTTCTCTACACCAAAAGAACTTCCCAAAGCTCACAAATTTTGTCAATTCATCTGCAATATTCTTCAAAGTGTCCACCTTTACCAGCAACACCTTTTTGTCTTCTATCATATCCCTCACAAAAGTGATACTGAACATCAATGTGCTTTGTCTTTGAATGGTATGCAGGGTTCTTTGCCAAGAAAATTTCACTTTGGCTGTCACAGTCTATCCTTATAGCTCCCTGTACTAACCTAATACTTGAACACAATCTCTGCAACCAAACTACTTCCTTTCTTGCATGCGTGGTTGCCATGTATTCTGCCTCTATAGTTGATAGTGCCACTACAGATTGTTTCTTACTCATTCAACTGATTGCACCTCCAAATAGGTTAAACACATACCCACTTGTAGATCTTCTCTGATCCAGATCTCCAGCCCAGTCTGCATTAACAAAGCCATGAATATCCAACACTCTGTCCAATCCTGGTCTTCCTTGATAGCACAAACCATAATCACTAGTGCCACGTAAATACCTGAAAACCCGCTTCACTGCTGTCCAGTGCTCCTTCCCTAGTTTTGACATAAACCTGCTCAATACTCCCATTGCATGTGCAATGTCTAGTCTAGTATAGACCATTTCGTACATCAAGTTACCGACTGCACTTGCATATGGAACATGGGACATATCCTCTTCCTCTTCTTGTGTCTTGGGACACTGTTCAATAGATAACTTTACACCTACAGGGATAGGAACCTTCACCGGGTTACTATCCTGCATATTAAACCTCTGCAGTATTGTCTCGACATACTTCCTCTGGTTTAACTAGAGCTTCCTCTTTTCTCGATCTATTTTAATTTCCATGCCCAAAATATAGTTTGCAGCACCAAGATCTTTCATGTCGAATTTGGAGGACAATTGGGTCTTCAAATCCTGGATAATTTCTTTGTCATTTCCAACCATCAACATATCACCCACATACAACACCGAATAAATAACATGGTCACCAATTAATTTAAAATACACACAGTGATCTGCTTTGCTTCTGGTGAAGCCAAGTCCCAGTATAAATGTATCAAATTTCTTATACCACATCCTTGGTGACTATTTTAACCATACAGAGACTTATTTAACTTGCATACCAGTTCTTTCTTACCCTTCACCGCAAAGCCTTCAGGTTGCTTCATGTAGATCTCCTCTTCCAGATCCCCATGAAGAAATGTTGTCTTCACATCCATCTGTTCTACCTCAAAATCAAAAGCAGCAGCAACAGATAAAAGTAACCTAATAGAAGTTACCTTGGCAACATGAGAAAAAATATCACCAAAATCAATTCCCGGCACCTGGGAACAACCTTTTGCGACCAACCGAGCTTTGTATTTCTCCACCTTTCCTTCTGCATTTGTCTTCTTCTTGAACACCCATTTGTTGCCAATGGGTTTCCTTCCAGCCCGCAACTCCACTAGATCCCAGGCCTCATTTTTGTGTAAAGATGCCATTTCATCAACCATGGCCTCTTTCCAGAGTTTTCCATCCTCTGAATCTACTGCTTCCTTCACAATTCTGGGATCATCATTAGTAATAGATAAAGCAAAATTTGAATAGAAAACAGATGGACTATACCTTTCTGGCTGCCTTCTTTCTCGGACTGATCTTCTTACATCCGGATTTTGTGGCTCTTCATCTTCTGATTCCTCCTCTATTGTAGAGTTTGATTCTTCCTCTAGCTCAAACTCTATCTTCTCAGGTTCCTTTGGTTGGACTTCATGTTATATAACATCTTTCACCTCTCTGAACACCAAATCTCGGCTGTACACAACCTTCCTTGTTGCTAGGTTCTAAAGCTTATAACCCTTTAAAACATCCTTATACATAATAAAGATGCACTTTTTAGGTTTACTATCCAACTTGGTTCGTTTCTCCTTTGGAACATGTACATATGCATCACATCCAAATACCCTCAGATGTGAAAGAGAGGGTTTCTTACCGGTCCATACCTCTTGTGGAGTCTTATCCTCCAATTCTGATGAAGGTGATCTGTTGACAAGGTAACATGCTGTTCCCACCACCTCTACCTAGAATTCCTGTCCTAACCGACACCACTAAGCATGCTTCTTGCCCTTTCCATCAACGTCTTGTTCATTCTTTCTGCAACTCCATTTTGCTGAGGTGTATATGGAGTAGTCTTATGCCTGCTATACCACACTTCTTACAAAATTATTCAAATTCCTTATTGCGAAACTCTCCACCATTATCTGTCCTCAACACCTTTATCTTCTTCTCTGTCTGGTTTTCCACCAGAGCCTTAAATTCTTTAAACTTGTCAAAGACTTCGGATTTCTTCTTAAGGAAATAAATCCATGTATTCCTTGAGAAGTCATCTATAAATGATACATAGTACAGAGACTTACCCAGTGATGGAACCTTCACAGGTCTAAACACATCACTGTGCACAAGCTCTAATATCTGTTTCGCCCTCTTACCACCAGAGGGAAACTCACCTGATTCTACTTCCCATATACACAATTTTCACAGTAATCAAAATCCAGAGAGCTATTACTCGTACCTTCTACCATACCTTTACCATGAAGTATTCGAAGGCCCTTCTCTCTAATATGTCAAAGCCTTTGATGCCATAACATGGTCTTCTCTCTAGAGACCACTAGATTTTCTGCTCCACTTTCAGGAACCACAGAACCGTTGCACCCATCAACAACAATGCTTCCTTGCATCTTGTACAGAGTTCCAATCCTAACTCCCTGCATCAATACCAACGCTCCCTGAACCATCTTACAGGTATCCTTCTCGAACACTATTTTTACACCTGCATCATCCAGCTTTCTTACATAAATCAGATTTCTAGCCAATGCAGGAATATGCAGAACACCTGGAAGTGTTCTAACCCTTCCACCTTGCAAATTCAACTTTACTTTTTCACGACCAATGATTCTAGCCTTCCTATCATCCCCTAAGAAGACATCACCACCATCGTATTTCTCATACTCGCAGAACCACTCTCTATGGGGAGTGAAGTGAAAGGATGCACCTGAGTCAATCAACCATGCCTCATGATCTACATGTGTACTTGAAGAAGCCAAGTACACATCCCCACCTTCATCTGAGGTGGTTTTCGCCTCTGTAGAAGGAGCATCATCAGATCCCTTTCCTTTATCAGGAGCTTTATATTTATAGTCCCTTTTGTAGTGCCCTTCCTTTCCACATTTCCAGCACACCACCTTTACAGGTTTTCCTGGAGATTTAGATCTCCCACTCGATGACTTATTTTTTCTGTTCCGGGAGCATCCTCCTACAGACAAGGCATTACCATTTTGGCTCTCCATATTTTTTAGTCTCATCTCCTCCGTCAGCAAGGATGAGACTATTTCATCAAACTGCAAGGCAGTTGCATTGCTACATATTGCAATAACCAGACTATCCCACGAATCTGGTAGGGAACACAACAAACTGATGCACTTATCTTCATCTAAAATTTTAATATCAACAAATACTAACTGACTTACCACAGTATTAAATGCATTCAAATGCTCTGTCACCGAGTCTCCATCTTTCATCCTCATGTTATACAGCTTTTTCCATAGGAACAATTTATTCACCACAGACTTAGATTGGTACAAAGTCCCTAACTTGTCCCACAAAGCCTTCATCATAGCTTCCCTTGATACATTCAACAATACTGAATCCGAGACACACAATCATATTGTGCTCTTTGTCTTCCGATTCAACTTCTTCCATTCTTCATCGGACACTCCCATTGGTTTAGTACCCGGATCTACTGCGATCCACTGATATTTATCCACCAATAGATCTTCCATCTTGAGTTTCCACAAATCAAAACTTTTACCATTGAATTTATTGATCTCTATCTTTCCACTGCTTGCCATCTTCTTTCACCACCAGAATCGATCTCACAGATTTCCCACTGAACAGGTTTACCATAGGCCTGAGCGAGACCCCTCAGCAACAAAGGCATCCCCTTGAAGCCAAAACAACTCTGATACCAAATGTAGGTTTTAACCCGTACAAAAATTACCTGCATATGAATTCTAAAACACATAAAATAAACAATGCGAGAGCATAACACATAAAACACATATACACAGAGATTTTCCCCTGGATCCCAAAACCGGGACTACCAGCTTGATTTTTCATTATGTTCCCTTCAATGTTACAATACATATTTATACATGCCGAAGCATCCAATACCATGGACCGAAAACCATCACGTCCAAAACACAACCCAACAATACAAGCATACATACCTCATATTTTTCTTTTGGTCATCTAGACTTCCTTCAACAACTTCCTTGATTGAAAGAACTTTAATCACCTTGACCTGCTTCACTTCTTTTGACATCATACGATCATTCCACGAATCCCATACAAGGTTGAATTCTTAGCGAGACACTTACTTCTTATAGTAGGTGAACCTTCTGATGAAGATTACAATGAAAGATCTTGATTATCCTCATTCTGCAAATGCTCCTTTTTGAATGATGTATGATGAGCTCTATACTAGATGAATTTATTTTTTCCATAAGTACTACTTATGCTTCTAATGAGGTTACTAAGAGATACATCCTTCTATTGGTGACAACCATAGACTTCTATTTCATCTATCTTTCATGCTTCTTGATGATGTCACGAGCTCTTGCTTTCAATCATATGCTTCTATGATGCCATCTCCTAACATGATGCATCCTATCATGTTTATTTACAACAAAAAATGTGAAACATAAACTTGAAAAGAACTAGGTGAGGAAGACTATCTCAATCATATTAGATATATTTTACTTCCTCCTTCTTCGGTTTCTTCTTTTCAGCTTCTTCCACTTCTTCAGTGATATGGGATTCCTCCCTTCCTCTTTTGTTGTTGTCCTTCTTGAGCTTTGGACAATCTCTCTTGTAGTTCCCATATTCATGACAACCATAGCATTGAAACTTTGACATGTTATTCTTCTTTTTCTGAGTACCAAGCTTCCCCAACTTCCCTTTTTCTTCTAGCCATGGCAACAAATTCTTGAACTTGCTTGCTTGATCCTACATTGATTTTGCCATCAACCTAGTTTCTTTAATTTTTCACAGTGACCATATTTCATTGAATGGAGTAGCTTTCTTCTTCCCATAGATGTTTGATGTGAAGTTTCCCTATTCCTCTAGTAGTGCATTAATCATTATGGTAGTCATTTCCTTGTTAGACATTATTTCTACCACCTCTTAGAGTTGATCTCTTATTTTTGACACCCTCATAAAGTATGAGGTTGTTCCTTCTTCTTTTGATATTCATCTTATAGAACTTGATCTTATTCTTTCGACAGTTCGACAATTAAACCCTTAACATGACCAATGACTTCATTTTCTATGAGGATCAAATCTATCCTCTTCTTCCATGCAAGAAACTTTGACGACTCGACCAATTTATTGCTCTCCTTTCAATATGAATTCATTTTGACATATTCAAATATAGATATAAAAATACTTACTTGTTAGGTGAATATACTCCTAGTTGATGAAATCTTCAACTTGATGCCTTCTTGATTTTGATGATGATGTAGATAATAGAAGATGTCTTCTTGGTGAAGATGTATTTCTTCAAAAGTGACCCTTGGTTCAAAGGGAGATCACATTGATTCCTTGATGATGATGAAAATTCCTTTTCCTTCTTTTCTTCCTTCAAGGCAATGCTATTTAAACTTGTTTCACAACCTCAAATTTCGGCCCTTCTTCAGAATTTCGGCTTGATTTAACAATTCTATAATTTTGGCCTTTTTTGCAATAACCGTAATTCAAATGTGTGTTTAGAAGATGGAAATATTTTTCTCCTTTCTACGTCACTTGACTTTACTTATTTTTATTGTTTTTTCGGTTTGCAAAGGAGATCTTTCTTAGCACAAAACTTTCTCCTTGATGGTGGCTACAATTTCATACTTGCTATTGCAGAAGGATGTCTTAATACTTCACACATGTGGAGAATATAGCCCAGAAAAACAAACCCAAAACTTCTTCGCTCTTCCTTCCTCGTGATAATGATTGTAGAATGTATGAGTTTCCCAAGAACGCTTCAAGTGTGGAACCCTTCTTTGGATGAGCTAGGGTTTTGAGGTCTTCTTTGATGCTCTTAATTATTCCCTTTCAATAGGATGAGAGGATTTGTCCTTCTTGATGATTGATTCTCTTTATGTTTCCAAGATGATCTCTTTATACTTCGGCCCTAGAGTATCCTTCTTCATGTTTCCTTTCCGTGATGTAGTTACCTTAGCTCTAATCCCATGTTGAGAAATTTAGGGGGAAACAAGTGTAGGTGATTTCTCTTACTTTGTTAACTGCTTGTGATGTATTTTTACTTTACTCGATTAACTAATTATTTTATTATTATTATTGGTTTTCTCTATCATCAATCAACTACCAAATCATAAAGAACAATGACACAATAGGATACAAGATATAACTGATAAACCATGGCTAAAACCTCTCCAACTGAGAGGAAAAACCACTAGAATCCTTCTCTTCTTATAGAACTTCAATTGAAAAATTCCATGACCTATGACCTTTGAAAAAGACCCTCCAAGACCAAGTCATCCTTCCTTCTTGATGAGCTCTCATCACACAACTTCCAGTAACAAATTTCGACCTTCCAACAACTTCTCTAGCAACTTTGACCCCAACAACAATTTCTACAACTTCGACCTAGCAGCACCAACAAATTCGACCTAACAACTTCACAAATTCGACCTCGATGCAACTTCAACAACTTCTACCTAACAACTTCACAACTTCAATCGAGAGGCAACTTCACAACTTTGACCTTGCAGTTTCGCAACTTCGACCTTGCAGCTTCACATCTTCGACCTTGCAGCTTCATTTCTTCGATGCAACAACTTCTTAACTTCGTCCTTGCAGCTTCACAACTTCGATGCAACAACTCCATAATTTATTCTAGCCTAGAAATAGTATAAAACCTAACGAAAGAGAGAGAGAGAGAGGCCCAAAAACTTCGATCTTGATCTTCTTCTTCTTCTTCATCCTTTTCCAACTTCTATCTTGAGGAGATCGATCTTTCTTGAGTGAGTGTGCAAATCAGGTTGAATTCCTTCTTATTTATAGGTTTGTGAGGGGTACAAATTGCTATCTTGAGGCCGACTTGTCCCTTCATGTAGGCCGACTTGATCTTTGTGCCATGACGAGGTCTTGGAGGGTCTTTTGACTCTATTTTGACTCATAATTTTCTTTATAATATGTAACATGCCCAAATGAGTCTTCAATACATGAAAATGACTCAGTTGAATTTATGAAAAACCTAGAAGCACTCAATGGGTGCTTGACCTAATTTTTTTTTCCCTTGAGCATGACACCCATGCCTCAAGAATACACATAATATATTTATTTTTCTCTTTTAATTAAATACATAAATTATGATTACATATTTCATTATGAAGATTGAACCTAGTTACATATTTCAACACTCAGTCCCATTAAGCTTGACTATGAAGTCATTTACTCGACGTGTGTGGCACATTGTACCCTATCCTCATCGATTAATTGGGTTGACTGTTCTTTATATTACATCACGTCCTTTGATTCTTTCTCTCATATATTTCCTACTGTTGAGAGCATCATGGAGATCATGATGCGAGATGATATTCCATGGGACGACCATCATCGTTATTCCTCCTTGTCAGATTCCTTCAAGGATAATCTTACAAAACTATATTGACCCAATATCGTTGAGTTCTCTACGAATTATGTATCCATCCATGGTGTTGATTATGAGAAGAATTTGTTGAACATTGAAGAGACTATCCCTCTCGAAATTTTGATCAAACTCGAAATTGTCGAGAATCTACAGTTTGGTGCGTTTTTCTCTCCCGATGGGATCAAGACTTATAAAGCCCAATTCCCGAAGTTTAGAGATGTTTTTGCTTGGTCTTATGAAGAAATGCCAGGTATCAATCCAGACATCGTTGTGCATGAAACTAAGACGTATCCTGATGTTAAACCAGTTCGACATTGTCTCCATTCTGTGCATCCCAATAATGTTGGAGCTATTAAAGCTGAAGTTGAAAAACTTCTGCGCGTTGGTTTCATCTTTCCATTACCTTAACTGATTGGGTGTCTAACATTGTTCCTTTCATGAAGAAACCGGGAATAATTCTTTTGTGTGTTGATTATCAGGACATCAATCGTGGTTGTCCGAAGGACAATTATCCCACCCCGTTCATCGACTAGATTGTTGATGATTGTGTCGATTTTGAGATATTTTCGTTTATGGATCGTTTCTCCGGTTACAATCAAATCAACATTCTCCCAACAGACCAACATAAAACATGTTTATTTGTCCCTGGGGCACATTTTCGTATCGGAAGCTCCATTTCGGATTGAAGAATGTTGGGGCTATGTTTCAGAGGGAAATGAATTACACCTTCCATGACATCAAACATATTGTGACACCATATTTGGATGATTTGCTTGCCCATTCGAAACATCGAGCTGATCACCCAATACATCTTTGGGCCATATTTTCATGATTTAGACATTATAACATTCGACTCAATCAACAAAATTGTGTTTTTTGTGTAAGTATGAGTTGAATTCTCGGTTTTGTGGTATAAAAACATGGAAGTCATATTGACCCATTGAAAGTCCAGGCAATCATCGATCTACCTGCCCCTTCTTCCCTTCTTCATATTCAACGACTCTAAGGGAAGGCTAACTTTATTTGGAGCTTCGTTCCTAATTACACTGAACTCACTAAATGATTTACTCACTTTTCAAAGAAAGGGGTTCCCTTCCATTGGGACGATGCTACTAAAAAGGTGTTCAATGCCTTAAAACATGGTATTGTTCCAGGAGGAAGATGTAGGCACTGAACATCTTATTTATTACTTGAGTCATAATCTCAATGATACTAAATTCAAGTATACTTATGTTGAAAAGTTAGATTTGGCAGTTGTCTAAGCTATCGAGATATTTCTCCATTGCATACTGCTCCACAAAGCTATGGTTGTTTCAGATTGCAACCCCATGACATACATCTTATCCCGACAATTCCTAGGGGCCAAGTACTCCAAGTGGATTTTCATCCTACAAGAGTTCAATTTGGAATTCATCAAATCCAAGTTGAAGAAATCCTTAATTTTTGATAAGCTAATTTGCGACCTTCCCACTGTTGAAACTGAGACAACATTTGGTGATTCTATTGTGGACGAGTCGTTGTTCCTGATTTTGTCATCTGACCCGTGGTATCAAGACATTATCATATATCTCCGAACCCAGAAATTCTAGTATGATACCTCTCACTCTGACTAACAACGTATACGATATCAAGCCAAACATTACATTATAATTAATGACACCCTTTATCGTCATGGTATCGATATGATATTTCAAAGGTGCCTCACTCATGAGGAGGCCGATAAAGTCTTAAATGAATGCCATTCTGGGGCATGTGGTGGTCATTTGTCTAGTTATGCCACCACATAGAAGATCATGCATGCTGGTTACTTTTGTCCTACCATGTTTTGCGATTACATCCTCGCCATCCAAAAGTGTCATGCTTGCCAGATATACGATCATAAGGCCCATACTCCACCTGTTCATTTGCATCCTGTTATCGCCATTGGACTTTTGGGGCATTGACTTCATGACATGTAACCCTTACTCTGCCAAGGGTCATGGCTATATGATTGTAGCGGTTCACTATTTTACCAAGTGGGCCTAGGTGATGCCTACATACAATAATAATGGCGAAACGATTGCTCTTTCTTTTTCAAACATGTCATTGTGTGGTTTGGTGTTCCACAGGCTATAGTTACGGACCATGGAAAACATTTTCACAATCACATGATGTCTGAATTAATTGCCAAGCGGGGACTCTCCCATGAGAGTTCTACTCCTTACTAACCTCAAGCGAATGGGAAAGTTGAGGCAATCAATAAAGTTATCAAAATGATGCTTCAACGCATGATAGGGGTCAAGAAATTTGGATGGTATCTTATTCTTTATGCGGCATTATGGGTGTATCAAACCTCCATTAGGACTGCTACCAGGTTCATGCCATTCCAATTGGTTTATGGTCTGGAAGAAATCCTTCCAATTGAATGTGAAATTATGTCTCTTAAAATTCTTGTCGAACTCCTCCCTACCACTTCCCCAGAAGAGGAACATCTCTTACATCTGACGTGCTTATATGAAACTCGATGTGATGCCATGATGGTTAATAAAGGCCATAAGAAACGTATCAAGGCGCAAGATGACAATAATGTCAAGCCTCGTGTCTTCTCAAAAGGAGACCTTGTCTTGTTATATGATCAAGAGTCTGATAAATTAGGATCGGGGAATTTCGAGCCAATGTGGCTAGGTCCATACATTGTCAAACGTGTTCTTGCTAAAGGGGCCTATGAGCTTTTTGCTTTCGATGGAGTTCCCTTGGCGCAACCTAGAAATGGCCTATACCTTAAGAAATAGTACGCTTGAGTTTTTGCGTAGTGCACTATGTATGTGCTGTATATAGGTGTGTTGAGTGTGTTTGCAGTGAGTTCCCTTCAGAGTTTCCTACAGTTTCTATGAATTATGTTTACATTTGGTTTATAGATGTTGACATCCCTCGAACCATATGTTAGTTATGCTGATGGCGTTAGTCGTAGTACTACGAACCTTTCTTCCGCAACATGGGCTATATATGATCCGAATGGAAAGTTAGTGTTATGAAACCAGCTCACAAAAAGATAGAAAACATATATCAATGCCTTAGAATTTAGCCTCTTCGAGGGGGAAACCTCCTTTACATTACATAAGTGAACAATTCTTGGATGATACACATGAAAAGACCTCCTTTCTATATATAGGAGTCTAAGGGGTCATAACAAAATCAGAGCCGACATAACAATAATAATGTAAGGGCACAATAATAACAATAGTGGGCTTCTATGGGGCACAATAGTAACAATATGGGCACTACATGGGTACATCAATATAATAAGTGGGTTGTACTAATAACAATAAGGGGTTACACTAGTAGTATAGGGGCCTAACATGCCCCTCTCCTTCAAAAAGCGTTGTCCTCAACGCTTGAGTAGTTCTTGATGCTTCTGTATAAAATTCTTGTCCTCCCATGTGGAATCTTCAGCGGGTAAGTTCTTCCACATGATGAGATACTCTGAAATTGATCGATTTCGTAGCTGTCGGGTTCTTGTTTCTGTGACTGCTCCAGGTTCGAATATGATTTTTCCTTCCTCTTCAATTTCTGGCAATATTATTTGAATTGGGATCTTTTGCAACTTTTGAATAAGTGGCCATACTTCTTTGTCCTTCTTCCATCATCCCTTGCTTCATTTATCCAATCTGGTTGGATAATAGAAATAGCACAAAACATTGCTTCCACATCCTCATCCTTGAAGAGTCTTTCCATTCGGTAAGGTCGCCATTTTTTAAGTGCATGCAGTATTTCCAACATTTCCTTCTCATAAATAGCTTGCTTGAGATGTATCGGTAAAAATACCCAATCACCTACATCAGAACATTTTTCACTACGATGTTGATCTACCTGTTGTTTCGTTTGATTTTGCACCGAAGTGGCGTTATCCTTTAAAATTTGGAGAACTTGTTGTTGATGCTCGATGTGATCTTTCACTACATGAACTTCTTTCTTCTTGATATGTCCTTCTATCTCTAGAGTTTGACGAGTGGTAATTTCTTCCAATCCTTTACAAGATATGGTCGGATTCATTTCTTGATGCTCGATGTGATCTCTCACTTCTTGAACATTTTTCTTCTTGATATGTCCTTCTATCTTGATAGTTTGAGGAGTGGTAATTTCGACCAATGAATTACAAGATATGGTTGGATTCATTTCTTCTTTCTCAATGTGATCTTTCACTTCTTGCACCTTTTTCTTCTTGATATGTCCTTCTATCTTGAGAGTTTGAGGAGTGGTAATTCTTGCCAATGCTTTACAAGATATGGTCTGATTCTTTTCTTCTTTCTCTGGGGTGGGGTCCTGGCGTATATCTTCTTCTTTTGATGTTTCTTGATCCTTTTCTTCCTCCTCTTCATATTCTATGTAAAATAATTTCTTCTCAGCACACTTATGACCTTTAGTGCATTTGCTATCACAATTGTAACAAAGCCCTTTTTCTCTTTTTTCTTCCAATTGTTGTGGTGTAACCCTTGTAGGTTGTGGAAGGCTAGGAGAAACAACACTTCCATCTTTATAGTTGTGAGGGGTATGCTTCCTGGTTTCCATAATTTTTCTTTCCAATATGTCACAAAGCCCTTTTACTCTTTCCAATTGTTGTGGTGTTGCTCTAAAGAAGGTGTTGCTCTTTGTATCCTCATAATGTGTTATCATTTCCTTCGCGAAAATTGACCACGTAACAAGTTGTTTACGAGAACAAAGCCCTTCATACCATAAAAATTGATCTGGTTCTAAATATGAAGATGCAATACATACCTTTTGTAACAGTGGTACAACATGTAGATCAAAATATTGCTCCATTTGAAGTATCCAATTTACCGGATCCTTGCCATCAAACTTCCTCATCTTGCTTTTTCTTGATTTTAGGAGCTTGAACTTGAAACGACTGTAACTCTATACTTTCGGATCTTTAAGTTCTGAAATTTCCACCTGTGATAACCCTTTTTTTTCTCTTTCCAATGCCACTAGTCTGATCCAAATTGGATTCTCCAAGAAAGAGTTATGCACAATCTCCCAATATGACTTGATTATAGACCTTTCTAGAAGAGCGAACTTGTATGAAGTGCCATGTGTCACTGTTTCAACCTTTGGCTCTGAAAAATATCTACAAGAAACTACAGTCCGTCCTCTTTCTGCACCTTCTGATGAAATTTCAATCCGATGCTTAGAGAGAAAGTTATGACGATTTTCCCCAGGTCACCTGTTTGGAATGTAATTTACGAGTCTGCAAAAATACCAACTTCCTTAGATCATATCTCTGCAAATATAGTGCGAAAATCTCTGAAATTTGGACCCGAGGTTCAGTGCGATTTCTTCTCAAATGGTTTTTTTTTTCAACTTCTGAAACGTCGCAGAAAAAAAGTTATAGCGAAAATTCCACGATGACCTGTTTGGAGCAGCGAAACCCTAGAATCCAAAGCTCTGATACCAAATGTTATGAAACCAGCTCACAAAAAGATAGAAAAGATATATCAACGCCTTAGAATTTAGCCTCTTTGAGGGGGAAACCTCCTGTACATTACATAAATGAACAATTCTTGGATGATACACATGAAAAGACCTCCTTTCTATATATAGGAGTCTAAGGGGTCATAACATAATCAGAGCCGACATAACAATAATAATGTAAGGGCACAAGAATAAAAATAGTGGGCTTCTATGGGGCACAATAGTAACAATATGGGAACTACATCGGTACATCAATATAATAAGTGGGTTGTACTAATAACAATAAGGGATTGCACTAGTAGTATAGGGGCCTAACAGTTAGTGAGTTTACAAGGGATTTATATCGGTCGCTTTACAAATAACATCACTAAGTATAGCGTAGTGAACGAACTATTGTCTGAGGCTATTTCTCATGGTATCCTCCATATAGTTATCAGACTCGACTCAGCCCTTGTAGTACTACAATTGATTAATGTCTATTCAGTTAGAAGTCCAACTATGCTTTGTATGTTCTTAAGGGTTCACCTTACAGAAAGATACTTTGATTTAATCCAATATCAACACATTTCTAGAAATCTAAACACATTGACAGATGCATTGGCTAATCATGTTTTAGATAGACATTTGCGACACATGTAAAATAAATTCAATACACATCATGTACATTAAAAGAGATAATAGAACCATAAGAAATAATGAAGATAGTTGTATATATATATATATATATATGTGAAAGTTTTTTTTTTCAGAATGTGTGCCGAAGACACATATGGCCACATGGGTTGTCATATCAAAATATACATGTAGTCAAAATATGGCTATAAGCCTCCTAGTAGACTAATCATAGTGCTCATGATAACACGCCACTTTGGGAGACATCTTGGACTGATACAAACAGGCACGCCAATTGTATGTCGCTGTAGTCTCATAGGAAGCTTGTCAACCCTAGTATGATCTATGCCATGGGTGAACCCTCCATGTGGTTCTCAACCTCTGCAAGGGTCTTGGCCACATTAAGATCCTGTAGTACCTCTCATCCTTCTACAACAACTTGTACTATTGGTGGTGCCTACTGTGGGTCTCTTGCACGATGAAGATAAGAAAAACCCATAGGTTGAATGAGTCCAATATCTGCATGTACACAAAAAAATTGTAAAAATTAAAAATCCAAAAATGATCAATCTTTTTGTTTGTTTTACCTATGACACCCCATCGCCCATCATCAAGAAGCATGAGCTCCGGGTCTCTACAGAAATCCATCTCTACATATGGGTATTTCCTCTATCATAATGAGTTGCATGCGTAACCATCTGAAGAAGACTAGTGTGAAACTCATCGATGATGAACCTACATGTCTAGACATGAGATCCACCTACCTCCTCATCCGTGGGACTCTCGGATCTGCGGGCTCGAGCGAAATAAGTTATGGCCTGAACAAGGAATCCTCTCTAAGGAAAAATAAATCAAGATCAAACCACAACCAAAGTTGTTTAACCATCCATCTTTTGCCTTGGTCACCTGCTCCTTCATGTTCCCTTGCTCTATTTGAATATTGTTAGCTCCATACACTCTAGAGCATACTGCATATGAGACTTATTGGCCACATGTAGAGTTTCACTATCGGCCAATCTAATAATGATAAACAACATTTTTCTTAGAGGCAAACAGAACACATCCTTGATGTCAATTTTCCCATCTTTAGTCGGTTGGGATCTCGCTCTACAATGTGCACTAACGTAATCTTTGACTGTCTCTCCACCACTCCTTGAACCAGATAAAGAGATGGGGGAAACTTGCCTTGTTAGAATTGTCAAGAATTATGTATCTTCTACTTGTATTTCAAGCACATGTGCACCAAGTCTGAATGCTTGTGCCTGAACATCCCATGCACGAACAAGATATCTCAACAATTCCATTTGTTGCCCCATACCAGGAAGCTAGAAGAATTTCAAGAGCCCACAATCTCTCAAAGCCTCGATAGTGGTAGGATCATAAGCTACAGTTAAATCTTGTTCCTCATGTTCTCTTTCCCTCTATATTAAAGCCATTTTGTTCCAATAGACACCTGAAACATCACAAGAAGGATCATTAGGATAAGTTTCATGCAAAAAACTAAAGAAATTTTCATGAAAACAGGAAAAACAAGTTTGGGAATTGCGCTTAGAGCAACCCCCTAAGGAAAAAAAATGCATTGCAACAACCTCCTCAGTGTATTTTCTTCCTATTCAACTCTCCTTTCGACTTGCTGGTGTTGCATTGGACCTAGGGTGAGAAATTAGAGCCCTATGGTGCTAAAAAAAAAAAAAAACTGGCATGAAATCACCAAATGGAAGCATGAAAAGAAAGAGGAAGGTTAAGGCTCCTACCTGCAAGTGACTATGCTCAAAATGATCCACTGGATTGGTCACAATCTGTTGTAGAAGATTGGGGGTAAAAACACTCAGAAATCACTCTCCAAGAGGTAAAATATGGAATGGTAAAAATGAATTACCCTTTGCCTATTTTATGGTCATTTTTATCATTATTTTATTAATATTTTTACATTTTGACCTAAAATGTGATTCAATTTTACCATGAAACAAATATTTTTAATCCTTTAGTGGTGTTTTGATTAAGTTGACAACTATTTAATGGATTTGATGATGTATGAATTGAAACAGATCATTTTGAGCAAAGAGCATACTTTTATCGCTTTTTTCGGGCTTTGTAAACTTATGAAAAAGGAATCATCCTAGAGTCCTCTTTCAGCTCTTTTCAGACTCCCAAAATATGAAAAGATTGTTGAGCACTTGTCTTTTAGAAACTGCTAAAGTAAATGAAAAGACATCTACTCAATATAAGTTTAACCCTTTTCCAGACTGGGATAGACTAATTATGAAAAAGGAATACGTTAGTCGAACATGGATAAGAGGTTCCCCTGAGTATCGTTTTCTACCTTTTCATACTCAAGGGTGTTAAATTATGGTATGTTCTATGCTTAGAGAGTTTACTTATTTTTCTTCTTATTACCCACAGATTAGTAATCACATATACATTAAGTAAAGTGCAGATAAAACATTAAATGATCAATAGTAAACAAGCCAAGACAAGAGACACAAGATGTGGCGGCTAGCTAGGGACAAACCCCAATGCGGGGAAATCCCTTGATCAAATCTTCTTTTATCTTCAATAGTTCAACAAGAGAAATAGTACAAAATTTGAATTATGTAATTTTATATCAGCAGCAGCAAACCCTAGATCAAGAAAGTCAAACTTGGTCAAACTAGCTGAAATTGACCTCTAAAATGATTGATCAATTTCTGGTCAACTTGTCCTTGAACAACCTGAAGAAGCAACCTTTGAACAGCCCCAAAAGTACAGTCAATTTGCAGATTTCTGAAGTCAACTTGCAGCCCTAAATTAGGGCAGTCAACACCGGTCAAACCAGAGGTCAGATCACCTTGGTTTTCTTGCCAAAAATTGCGGCCTGCCTAGGAGAGGCAACCACACCCAATCTGCACTTCTGGATGGTCAACGCTGGTCAAAGAGATGATCTTCTGCCCTAGCGTCCTTCTTTCTGTGTCTTCCTTGCCTTAGGACGTCTTCCTTTCAACGACACATGTGAGAGAGAGAGACTCTTTTATGCGTAAGAGAGAGAGAGAGAAGATGAGTGAATGAATTGTCCAAATGAGGAAGAGGCAACTTGTATTTATATTAAAATGTTGAGGATGAATAGACGTGACTATTAGGATTTTGAGCCTACATAAGTTTGCTGGCCGACCTTGACAATTTGTCCATAATCAAAATAAATTCATATCTCCATAAATACTTATCAGAATCAGATGATCTTTAGATCAATCCTAGACCTCTCGATGAGAGGAATCTAGGAAAAATATTAGAAGCCATAAATAAGGTGATCCACATGGAGTTTGGCCGTAGTTGTCAATTTTAACACTCCCTATCAACTAGGGAGAACTTCATCTGCAACCCGTCAGACCATCGCTGCTATCCATCAAATGCACTGTCCTATACAACTTGACCCCACTCTGCTCTACTTTGCTTTGCTCTGCTCGAACTATGAAGAAGAAGAAATGATCAAGGATGTATCACACTATCCTCCACTGACCCGAAGTCAGTATCAGATTGTGAACCACTCTCACTGATCCCAGATCAGTATCATTGATCCTAGATCAATGGAGGTCATCCTAGCATAGGTAGTATGGTAGATACAGTGATGCGTCCATCGATAGTACTACTATGGTCCCTATCCTCATTTCCCTGCTCATTGATCAGATGAGAGGTACTTCCCATGAGTACCAGAATGCATGGGTAGGATGCCTCGACAGGAGAACTAATCATCCTGTCCACAGGAGAACAAATCATCCTCTCCAGTGGATGCCACAGAGAACTAATCATCCTGGTCTACAGGAGAACTAATCATCCTGTTCTACAGTCGCCACAGAGAACGAATCATCTTAGCCCACAGGAGAACTAATCATCTTATTCCACAGTCGCCACTGGGTGTCACAGGGGAAGATTGAACCTTTACCTTGTACATAGTGCACCACCAGGGGATGGTGAGTCACCCTGTGGTCATATGTCGCTCCAAGAAGTACCCCGCGCCCCCTAGAGCTCCTAGAGCTCATTACATCATACTCGACCCTCATAAGAGTGTCTCTGAAAGACACCAAGTCGTTCTTGAAAAGTCAGGAATTTGACCTTTCCTAGGGGCTTTGTCAAAATGTTGACGACCTATTCATCTGTACTGATATGTTGGAGCCTTATTGTTCCTCGCTGCATCATATCTCGAATATAGTGGTACCTGATATCAATATGCTTGGAGTGATCATGAAATACGAGATTCTCTAATAAATGGATCCTGCTCTGGTTGTCAGACAGGATCACGGTGGTATCCAATGTAAATCCAAACAGCTCACTGAAGAGCTTTCGTAACCAGACTGCCTCACAGGAGGCCATGCTAGCAGCAATGTATTCTGCCTCGGTGATGCTCAGAGCCATTGACTTTTGCTTCTTGGTCATCCAGTATATCGAGGAAAATCCCAAAGAGAAACAACACTCGGAAGTGCTCTTTCGGTCCACAAAACTGCCTGCCGAATCAACATCAGTATACCCAAGTAGTTTCACATCTCCGACAGTGTATCTCAACTCATGAGTGATTGTTCCATGAAGATATTGATGAGCCCCAAAAATGGATAATTATTTGGGCTCATTCAACCTCCTAATTCGACTTAATCCACCATTCTCATTAGTTTATTGCATGTTTTTGATTATATTTATGCTAATAGAGTGAATTGGGTTAGTCATTATGCCAAAAAGTCTAATGGGTGCTTTGTGTAGCCTTTTTGGTCAATTTGGAGACAAAATTGAAGGTCTTAATGAGCACTTGGCAGCCAAATTCGTGGGAGAACAAGGGAGAGGATTTGTAGGAAGGTGTCCCCTTCATTTATGGGCCCTTACCTCGAATTCTCCACCATCAGCTCGGAGTTCAAGGGCCACCAAATCAATTAGCACAAGGGCAGCCAAGCATGTCAAGTAGGACTGCTGTTAACTACAAGTTTTGGGCAGCCGAGTCCCTAAAGTTTAGGAGGACTGTTGGGGTCCTCAATTTGTATAAATAAGAAGGCTTAGGGCCTCATTTTGGTTAGCTAGTAGTTAGCCAGTAGTTAGTCATTTTGTAGTTCGATTTTTAGGCAATAGATTAGCTTTGCTTTCAGCTCATTTTCAAGTTTCCCTTGTGGACAGTTTTGATGTAACTCTTCTTTTCTTGCTCAATAAAGATGAATCCAGCTTTGCACCAGCTCTAAATCTCTCTTAGGAGGCTGTAGCTCTTGGGGTTGGGCCCATCTCAAGCGCCCAGTACCTCCTTTGTTTACTTTCATGTGTTTTTGCTGCATTCTTAGAATAAAATCTGCTATCTAGATCTAAATCTTGTTTTGTTATTTAGTTTGTTTTTTGATGAGTAAAATAGCTTTTCATGCTCAGATTTAGTTGATAGGTTGTTAACAGAAAAAGCTTCAAGAAAAGGGCCAACAAACATCTGTGGTTTCACCTTTCCCTCAGTGGGATGAGGAGCTGTGACTAGGATGACTTTGCTGCCCACAAAAACACTGACTTTGCTTTGCCATGCAATCATTAGTGTTTGGTTTTCATTTGCAGAAGTTGGCTACATGTTCAGATCTTTGAATGCTTCATTTCATAGTTAATATACATGGTTTCCTTGCAAATAAAGCTGTTGTCCATTCTTGTTACTGTTAGCTAGATCATATTAGGGTAGCATAACTAGATCTTTGTTTTCTTGCATGTCTTTGTTGGTTCAGTTGGAAACACAAATTGCAGAGCTCCTGTACCACTTCTCTGTCTACCCAGACTCCCTCAAACCCATCTTCTCCATCTCCTAACTTGGTTTCTTGCCTCACGTTGCCATACTGCCCTCATAACCCTACCTTTTGTGCAGCATTACTTCAGTCTTCTTGGAACAAGTCCAGCCATCTACACCTTCTCCTCAACTCTATCCATCAGTCCTTGGGTCATTTCAGGCCCCTACCCTGCCTCCCTATCCATTCATTCACCTTACCTCACTCACCCATCCTCCAAAATCCAATTTTTAAACATCCTGTAGAAAAATTATAGAACATCCTGTAGAAATCCTAAACATCTTGTAGAACCCCTGCAGACTTCCTGTAGAAGCTCATAAACGCGGTTTCTTGGCAGCCAAACTTTGTGAAACTCTCCGGAAGGGTGTTAGGGACCCCTTAGACCCTCTCTGAACCTTCCCAACCTTTCCCAAGCATTTCTCCCCTTGATCTACCCTGCACAGTAAAGAGCCAGTTAGAAGCACATGCATGATAATTCCAACAACTTGAACAAAAATACAAAAATATGTTTTCTTTAGATAGAGGTAGTCTAGACACATGTATTTTACCTTCATAGAAGTAATGGCATCTCTTTCAGTAGTTTGCATGCTCTCCTTTGTGTCAGTAGGACTAGCTGGTCGAATTAGGGTTTGCTAGGGTTTGCGTTTCTTTTTGGCTTTCAGTTTCTTTCCGCAAGTAGATTAGCTTCCTTTGAGTTAGCTTTCATCCATCAGTTAAAAAGCTTCTTCTAAGAGCTCATAGAGGTTGGCTTAATCCCGTAGCCGACTTGTGCCAGCTGACCAAGTGACAGCTGCGACAAGAGCTAGTACTTGTGCATACAACACCGTCGCTTCCAAGTTTGTTACGAACTACCGGGTTGATAAAATTAAAGAAGGGAGTTCCAGGAGTTGTAGCATTATTGCTACAATACTGGGGCCCACCATCTTTTTGGCGCCACTGCCAGGGAAGCGTCAGAGTATTGGTGATTGCTGCTTTTCTTCTATTTTCCACTACAACCTTTTGCTAAGTAGTTTATTTCATTTCATTTCCGCAAAAGTAGAGTAGACATTTCCCACTTTCATAGATTAGCATTTCAATTCCGCAATTTCATTTCTGCAAGCGTAGATTAGCATTTCAATTCCGCAAGCGTAGACTAGCAATTCATTCCTGCAATTTCATTTGAGCAAAATAGATTAGTCATTTCCTGCTTTCATTTCAATTCCGCATTTTCATTTCAGCAAGATAGTTAGTTGCAGTTCAATCTATTTCAGTTTTGTAGGTAGAAGTAGAAAAAAGAAAAAAATCAACCAAAAAGATTTCATTTCATGCCTTGTAGGATAGAGATAAGTTAGAAAAATGATTGCACAACGCCCCCACTGCTTCACACATTCAACCTTCTCTCTTCTTCGATGGCTGTGATTAAAGAACCCTTAGGTGGACATCAAGACACATTTGAAGAACCTCAAGGGAAGAAGAAGAAGAAACCATTCCTCTGGAGCAAATGGCTACAAGCAGAAATGTTGGGAGCAGCGCCTTGTCCAAAGACAAATTTGAAGATCAGATGGAAGATTTCAAGAGTGATATGAGGCAGTTTCTTTCCATGCAATTGGATACCCTGTGGATCCAAAAGCAGCAAGAGGAAGCCAAGAGGGCTTTGGCCATCTTTTGTCCCAGGTGCACTAGAAAGCATCCTAGGGACAAATGTCCAATGTACTCCATAGAAGTGTGTTTTGTATGTGAAGAATACCATCCTACAGATCAGTGCCCTTCCTTACCCAAAATCAAAGCTGCATATCAGAGAGCCAAAGGAGCCACTGAATCACTCTATTATATGAACCAAAGGAGGCCGCATGGACCTAGATCTTACCAGCAGGAACTGCAAGGGACACCCGAGACCTATTATGACCCCTATCAAGCCATTTTCATGCCTTCTTGGGTTCCCCCTGCTCATCCTTTCTGGTTCACACCTCCTCCTTTTTCCTTCACAGATCCATATTATGCCCAACTAGTTGCTCATTCGTTTCACTCTTATGCTCAACCACAACCTCAGTGGAATGCACCTTATCAGGGGTGGAGGCCCCAGTACAACTCTCATCCCGCTTAGTTTCCTCCACCACCTGCTCATCCACAACCATCGCTTCCTCCTCCACAAAGGCAACCCCAAATGCTTGCCCAACCACAATTCCATCCACCTCCATCTCAATTACACACCTCCACTCAACTACCCGTACCACCATTTCCAAAACCATACAATGGAGCAGCTCAACCCAATTTCAAAGCTGAGGCACAACATATTCAAATGACTCCTCTTGAGCTCAATGATCTTCACCATAGCTCAGGAAAGCATTGCAAAAAAGAGATCATCTTGAAAGCATTGAAGGATCACATCCAGCAAAAGAAGATTCAAAAGAGGAGATCAAAGAACCATGGGCTGCACTTGATGAAGAGAAGAGATCAGAATCAGAGATCGAGAAAGCTTCCTCATGGTTACCATCAAATCTTCCATGTATTCAAGAGAAAGATCAACAAAAAGAGGAAGGTGAGAAAGTCATGTTAGAAGGTGACATGAAACATGATCTAGATCAGCAAAAGGACCAAGGATATCAAAGCTATATTGAGACATGGTTCCAGACAGTCACTAAGTTGCAACAGTACTCTCTTCCTCAGCCATGTTTGATCCCTTCAAAGTCAGATCATTTTGTCTCTGAAATCTGGATCGATGTCAAAGCATTCATTTCGAGCCTTCACATCATCTTGTCTCTAATCTCAATGTGCGCATGGCTCCATTGGAAGTATTCTTATACTTGAAAAGAATTTTGTTTTTCAAGTAGGGTAGGTTAGAAAAAAAGAGAAAAAAGAAAAAGAAAAATGAAAATAAGATGAAAATAAAAATCTAAGGTGAAAACCTCCTCGGAGGCGCCTTATATTGGCTCATTGATTGAAAACCTCCATGAGGCGGTCAATGGGTTGGGAAAAAAGAGAAAAGAGAATAAGATCTCTGGGTGAAAACCTCCCTTGGAGGCGCCCAGGGCAGGCAATTAGGGTGAAAACCTCCATGAGGCGCCCTAGTTGTTTTTCCAAAAAAAGAGAAAAAGAAAAAGAAAAATAAAGCTAATTTCCATTGAATAATTTCAGGTTGCAGCAATGACATTGCAGGTCAGGAGGCTCGCTCAAAGCAAAGACATAGGCACTTCTGTGCCTTCTACAGGAAGTTCTGTGTTTCTACAGGAAACATCCTGTAGAACCTTCAGGCAAGCCAGATTCGATTTTGGAAGGGAATCTAAAGCTTGGAATCTGTTGGTTAGGCCTACAAGCACCTCTGTGTCCATCCCTCGCCTTTCTCCATCATTTTTTCCACCTCATTGTGCTTCTTTTATGAAAACTGTGTTTTCTACAGGAACTTCCTGCAGAAATGACAAGAAGTTAAAAATGGATTGCAAAAAAATAGTTTGGCGGACATGGTAGCTTCCTCAAGGGTTCAGAAGTCCTCCTGTACTTTTCAAACTCCTCCTCCATCATCTCCATACCTGCATCACAACCCAAGTTCATTTCTCTTACCATGCAACAAAATTGCAAAATGCCTTGAAGCAAAAATACCTAAAATAGAATTTGTTTTTTCCCTAACTTGAAAACCATGCATCCATTTGAAAAACCGTTTTATGGGGAATTGTACAAGGGTGATGGCAACATGCCTGAGCAGTTTCAGCCAATTCTGGTGCATGGTTTCCGAGAAATAAGCCTCCATCTCCTTTAGCCATTTTTGCATTTTCTCCGTATCCGTGCATCCGTTTCAAAACCCGTTTCAAGGGGAGATGCACTTGGGTGATAGTAGCCTACCCAAGCAGTTTCAGCCGATTCTGATGCACGGTTTCCGAGAAATTGATCTCTAAAATCTTCAGCCATTTTCCATTTTTCTCAAAATCTTTGCATCCATTGATCACGATTTTTCTATGGGAGGTGCATCATGATGATAGGAACGTGCTCAGCAAGTTTCAGATCAATCCGGTTTACCGTTTGGGAGCAATGGCGAAAAAAAGTTCCGGTCCTGTGAAAATTAAACAGCAGCAGCTTGAAGGTGCAGATCTGAGCGTGGAAATGAACTCCTGCAGCATGCATCCGGCCAGAGGACACCTGCACAAGGAAAACAACCAAAAAATCATCAGCCAAGCCCTCATGCAACCAAAGAAACCAGTGCATGCAGCAATGACTAGCCTCAGCACCTCACAGCAGCCATTTGACTTCAGGTACGTGACTGAAACTCGTTCTTCTATTGCACAAATCTAATTTAAAAACTGCATGAATGAATGGAATGGTGGAATTGAGCCACGAATATAGCAGGATTAAGCTGATAATTCCTTGTCCAATTCTCTATCAATCAGCCAAGAATCATGCAACGTATGTGTTAGACAACTCACGTGAAATTTGAAAAAACACAGAGAATTGTGGATATTTTAAACTCCAGTGCAACTAATGGTAAGGGATTACAAGCAAATGGCACTGCAGGGGACCAATAGTTTGTATGAGCAGCGCACGTCTCTTGCACCTCACCACAAATCATGCAGTAATTAAAGGAATGCTCGGCTGAAGACTCACGTTAACTGCTGATTCATTTACACTTGCAAACCTCTTCAGCTGAATCCTCTGCCTCTGAATTTTGTTAAACTAACATCCTTCACCAAGTTTTTCAACTTGTTAAAAATTCTCCCGCATACCAAGATCATTCAAAGGCGCAGAGACACCCTACAGGCGTTTCTACAGGAAGTCTTCTACAGGAAACGCAGAAAACAACCATGCAAAAAGAAAACTTGGGATTTTCGGCGAATTTCAAGCTCCAAACAAGGTAGGAGTGGGGAAGCTTCATTGTGCATGATTTTTTGGTTCAAAATGGTGAATTTAACATGGAATTAAATTTTAAAAATGAGAGGAAAAGTCTGCCTGCACATTGAAAAAAATGTGAAAAGTCTGCTTGCATATTTTCTGAGTTCTACACAGTACTTTTTTCCTCTGCATTTGGAGCCTGGCTTCTTCCTTCTCACCTTCTTCTGACAAGAGAGATGCAACCATAGGAACTAGGCTTGTGTGAAATAATGAATTTGCAAGACTGACCACTTTCTAGAAGGAAAAAAGCTATGTTATTTAGTCTCTGTTTTGTCAATTTTTTTTTTTGATTTCTTTTCAAAAACTAAGTAGCAAATTCAGGTTGGAAAAGTTTGAAGAGAGAAAAAATTGGAAGTTGTTGTTGTGAAAAACACGAAAATTCCAGGAGCAATAACAAGTTTACAAGAGGGGCAATGAGCTATCTTTTTAAAAGAAAACACAGGGTTTTGCAAAATTCTTGGCTTCAAGAGAAGAAGAAAACAAATAGTTTTATTTGTTGCATGTTTATGCTAAAGCAGCGATGCAATTCTAGGGAAGAATCAGGCCTGGAGAATGTGAAAAAAACCAATGATGAGGGAGCAAAAATAATTCAAGCAGAGGGCAAAACAAAGGCAGAACAGAGAAAAAAAAGGCTACAGTAGAGAAGGCAGAAGCTAAACAAGATGAGAAGAAAGCCAAAACAGAGCATGAGGAAGCAAGCTAACAGAGGCAGAAAAGACCAAAGAAGAGGAAAAAAGGAGGAAGAGACACACCATGAGATATCAGTGACAGTAGACCGAAACAGTTTCTACAGGAAGCCAGAAAACGGCCACTACAGGACTTTCTACAGGAAGTTTGGGGAAAGGGCAGCAGAAGGAGAAATTGGCCGAGATTTTAGCTAGGGAGGCAGCACCTGTGCTGGCCACCCTAAGCACATCCATCCCCTCCATGAACACTCATTTTTTTCAGGGTTCGAACACAATTTAGTCATGGTTCAACCTTCTACAGGAAGCTACAGGACTTTCTACAGGAAGTTCTGTATTTTTACCAGAAACATCCTGTAGAAGCCTTTGGGCAGGCCAGAATCAATTATGGAGAGGGATTTGAAGCTTGAAGTTTGTTGAGGAGGCATGCAACCACTCTTTTCTTGCATCCTCCACTGGTTTCATCTCCTTTCACCACCATTGCCACCATCAGATTGAATATACTTGCACAATCATACCAAAGCTGAGAATTCTCTAGGAAAAGGAGCAGGTAGTGGGAAGAAGCAAAGAGAAAAGCATGGTTTCATGACAGAGAAGAGGACATCACTTCAGAAGCTTGGCATGACAAGGAGGCCACCAAGGCCATCAAAGATGAGGAGATAAATTGGTTGCTCAGAGGATGAGCAACACTTTCAGTAGGGGGGTGATGATGAGCCCCAAAAATGGATAATTATTTGGGCTCATTCAACGTCCTAATTTGAATTAATCCACCATTCTCATTAGTTTATTGCATGTTTTTGATTATATTTATGCTAATAG
This sequence comes from Pinus tabuliformis, assembly GCA_031772625.1. Lineage (NCBI taxonomy): Eukaryota > Viridiplantae > Streptophyta > Pinopsida > Pinales > Pinaceae > Pinus > Pinus tabuliformis. The sequence goes on from CM062813.1 coordinate 52,127,447, forward strand.
AGTGAATTGGGTTAGTCATTATGCCAACAAGTCTAATGGGTGCTTTGTGTAGCCTTTTTGGTCAATTTGGAGACAAAATTGAAGGTCTTAATGAGCACTTGGCAGCCAAATTCGTGGGAGAAAAAGGGAGAGGATTTGTAGGAAGGTGTCCCCTTCATTTATGGGCCCTTACCTCGAATTCTCCACCATCATCTCGGAGTTCAAGGGCCACCAAATCAATTAGCACAAGGGCAGCCAAGCATGTCAAGTAGGACTGCTGTTAACTACAAGTTTTGGGCAGCCGAGTCCCTAAAGTTTAGGAGGACTGTTGGGGTCCTCAATTTGTATAAATAAGAAGGCTTAGGGCCTCATTTTGGTTAGCTAGTAGTTAGCCAGTAGTTAGTCATTTTGTAGTTCGATTTTTAGGCAATAGATTAGCTTTGCTTTTAGCTCATTTTCAAGTTTCCCTTGTGGACAGTTTTGATGTAACTCTTCTTTTCTTGCTCAATAAAGATGAATCCAGCTTTGCACCAGCTCTAAATCTCTCTTAGGAGGCTGTAGCTCTTGGGGTTGGGCCCATCTCAAGCGCCCAGTACCTCCTTTGTTTACTTTCATGTGTTTTTGCTGCATTCTTAGAATAAAATCTGCTATCTAGATCTAAATCTTGTTTTGTTATTTAGTTTGTTTTTTGATGAGTAAAATAGCTTTTCATGCTCAGATTTAGTTGATAGGTTGTTAACAGAAAAAGCTTCAAGAAAAGGGCCAACAAACATCTGTGGTTTCACCTTTCCCTCAGTGGGATGAGGAGCTGTGACTAGGATGACTTTGCTGCCCACAAAAACATTGACTTTGCTTTGCCATGCAATCATTAGTGTTTGGTTTTCATTTGAAGAAGTTGGCTACATGTTCAGATCTTTGAATGCTTCATTGCATAGTTAATATACATGGTTTCCTTGCAAATAAAGTTGCTGTCCATTCTTGTTACTGTTAGCTAGATCATATTAGGGTAGCATAACTAGATCTTTGTTTTCTTGCATGTCTTTGTTGGTTCAGTTGGAAACACAAAATGCAGAGCTCCTGTACCACTTCTCTGTCTACCCAGACTCCCTCAAACCCATCTTCTCCATCTCCTAGCTTGGTTTCTTGCCTCACGTTGCCATACTGCTCTCATAACCCTACCTTTTGTGCAGCATTACTTCAGTCTTCTTGGAACAAGTCCAGCCATCTACACCTTCTCCTCAACTCTATCCATCAGTCCTTGGGTCATTTCAGGCCCCTACCCTGCCTCCCTATCCATTCATGCACCTTACCTCACTCACCCATCCTCCAAAATCCAATTTTTAAACATCCTGTAGAAAAATTACAGAACATCCTGTAGAAATCCTAAACATCCTGTAGAACCCCTGCAGACTTCCTGTAGAAGCTCATAAACGCGGTTTCTTAGCAGCCAAACTTTGTGAAACTCTCCGGAAGGGTGTTAGGGACCCCTTAGACCCTCTCTGAACCTTCCCAACCTTTCCCAAGCATTTCTCCCCTTGATCTACCCCTGCACAGTAAAGAGCCAGTTAGAAGCACATGCATGATAATTCCAACAACTTGAACAAAAATACAAAAATATGTTTTCTTTAGATAGAGGTAGTCTAGACACATGTATTTTACCTTCATAGAAGTAATGGCATCTCTTTCAGTAGTTTGCATGCTCTCCTTTGTGTCAGTAGGACTAGCTGGTCGAATTAGGGTTTGCTAGGGTTTGCGTTTCTTTTTGGCTTTCAGTTTCTTTCCGCAAGTAGATTAGCTTCCTTTGAGTTAGCTTTCATCCATCAGTTAAAAAGCTTCTTCTAAGAGCTCATAGAGGTTGGCTTAAGCCCCTAGCAGACTTGTGCCAGCTGACCAAGTGACAGCTGCGGCAAGAGCTAGTACTTGTGCATACAACACCGTCGCTTCCAAGTTTGTTACGAACTACCGGGTTGATAAAATTAAAGAAGAGAGTTCCAGGAGTTGTAGCATTATTGCTACAATACTGGGGCCCACCATCTTTTTGGCGCCGCTACCGGGGAAGCGTCAGAGTATTGGTGATTGCTGCTTTTCTTCTATTTTCCACTACAACCTTCTGCTAAGTAGTTTATTTCATTTCATTTCCGCAAAAGTAGAGTAGAAATTTACCGCTTTCATAGATTAGCATTTCAATTCCGCAATTTCATTTCTGCAAGCGTAGATTAGCATTTCAATTCCGCAAGCGTAGACTAGCAATTCATTCCTGCAATTTCATTTGAGCAAAATAGATTAGTCATTTCCTGCTTTCATTTCAATTCCGCATTTTCATTTCAGCAAGATAGTTAGTTGCAATTCAATCTATTTCAGTTTTGCAGGTAGAAGTAGAAAAAAAAAAAAATCAACCAAAAAGATTTCATTTCATGCCTTGTAGGAGTAGAGATAAGTTAGAAAAATGATTGCACAATGCCCCCACTGCTTCACACAGTCAACCTTCTCTCTTCTTCGATGGCTGTGATTAAAGAACCCTTAGGTGGACATCAAGACACATTTGAAGAACCCCAAGGGAAGAAGAAGAAGAAACCATTCCTCTGAAGCAAATGGCTACAAGCAGAAATGTTGGGAGCAACGCCTTGTCCAAAGACGAATTTGAAGATCAGATGGAAGATTTCAAGAGTGATATGAGGCAGTTTCTTGCCATGCAATTGGATACCCTGTGGATCCAAAAGCAGCAAGAGGAAGCCAAGAGGGCTTTGGCCATCTTTTGTCCCAGGTACACTAGAAAGCATCCTAGGGACGAATGTCCAATGTACTCCATAGAAGTGTGTTTTGTATGTGAAGAATACCATCCTACAGATCAGTGCCCTTCCTTACCCAAAATCAAAGCTGCATATCAGAGAGCCAAAGGAGCCACTGAATCACTCTATTATATGAACCAAAGGATGCCGCATGGACCTAGATCTTACCAGCAGGAACTGCAAGGGACACCCGAGACCTATTATGACCCCTATCAAGCCACTTTCATGCCTTCTTGGGGTCCCCCTACTCATCCTTTCTGGTTCACACCTCCTCCTTTTTCCTTCACAGATCCATATTATGCCCAACTAGTTGCTCATTCGTTGCACTCTTATGCTCAGCCACAACCTCAGTGGAATGCACCTTATCAGGGGTGGAGGCCCCAGTACAACTCTCATCCCGCTCAGTTTCCTCCACCACCTGCTCATCCACAACCATTGCTTCCTCCTCCACAAAGGCAACCCCAAATGCCTGCCCAACCACAATGCCATCCACCTCCATCTCAATTACACACCTCCACTCAACTACCCGTACCACCATTTCCAAAACCATACAATGGAGCAGCTCAACCCAATTGCAAAGCTGAGGCACAACATATCCAAATGACTCCTCTTGAGCTCAATGATCTTCACCATAGCTCAGGAAAAGCATTGCAAAAAAGAGATCATCTTGAAAGCATTGAAGGATCACATCCAGCAAAAGAAGATTCAAAAGAGGAGATCAAAGAACCATGGGCTGCACTTGATGAAGAGAAGAGATCAGAATCAGAGACCGAGAAAGCTTCCTCATGGTTACCATCAAATCTTCCATGTATTCAAGAGAAAGATCAGCAAAAAGAGGAAGGTGAGAAAGTCATGTTAGAAGGTGATATGAAACATGATCCAGATCAGCAAAAGGACCAAGGATATCAAAGATATATTGAGACATGGTTCCAGACAGTCACTAAGTTGCAACAGTACTCTCTTCCTCAGCTATGTTTGATCCCTTCAAAGTCATATCATTTTGTCTCTGAAATCTGGATCGATGTCAAATCATGCATTTCGAGCCTTCACATCATCTTGTCTCTAATCTCAATGTGCGCATGGCTCCATTGGAAGTATTCTTATACTTGAAAAGAATTTTGTTTTTCAAGTAGGGTAGGGTAGAAAAAAAGAGAAAAAAGAAAAAGAAAAATGAAAATAAGATGAAAATAAAAATCTAAGGTGAAAACCTCCTCGGAGGCGCCTTAGATTGGCTCATTGACTGAAAGCTTCCATGAGGCGGTCAATGGGTTGGGAAAAAAGAGAAAAGAGAATAAGATCTCTGGGTGAAAACCTCCCTTGGAGGCACCCAGGGCAGGCAATTAGGGTGAAAACCTCCATGAGGCGCCCTAGTTGTTTTTCCAAAAAAAAGAGAAAAAGAAAAAGAAAAATAAAGCTAATTTCCATTGAATAATTTCAGGTTGCAGCAATGACATTGCAGGTCAGGAGGCTCGCTCAAAACAAAGACAGAGGCACTTCTATGCCTTCTACAGGAAGTTCTGTGTTTCTACAGGAAACATCCTGTAGAACCTTCAGGCAAGCCAGATTCGATTTTGGAAGGGAATCTAAAGATTGGAATCTGTTGGTTAGGCCTACAAGCACCTCTGTGTCCATCCCTCGCCTTTCTCCATCATTTTTTCCACCTCATTGTGCTTCTTTTATGAAAACTGTGTTTTCTACAGGAACTTCCTGTAGAAATGACAGGAAGTTAAAAATGGATTGCAAAAAAGTAGTTTGGCGGACATGGTAGCTTCCTCAAGGGTTCAGAAGTCCTCCTGCACTTTTCAAACTCCTCCTCTATCATCTCCATACCTGCATCACAACCCAAGTTCATTTCTCTTACCATGCAACAAAACTGCAAAATGCCTTGAAGCAAAAATACCTAAAATAGAATTTGTTTTTGCCCTAACTTGAAAACCATGCATCCATTTGAAAAACCGTTTTATGGGGAATTGTACAAGGGTGATGGCAACATGCTTGAGCAGTTTCAGCCAATTCTGGTGCACGGTTTCCGAGAAATCAGCCTCCATCTCCTTCAGCCATTTTTTCATTTTCTCCATATCCGTGCATTCGTTTCAAAACTGGTTTCAAGGGGAGATGCACTTGGGTGATGGTAGCCTACCCAAGCAGTTTCAGCCGATTCCGATGCACGGTTTCCGAGAAATTGATCTCTGAAATCTTCAACCATTTTCCATTTTTCTCGAAATCTGTGCATCCATTGATCGCGATTTTGCTATGGGAGGTGCATCATGATGATAGGAACGTGCTCAGCAAGTTTTAGATCAATCCGGTTTACCGTTTGGGAGCAATGGCGAAAACAAGTTCCGGTCCTGTGAAAATTCAACAACAGCAACTTGAAGGTGCAGATCTGAGCGTGGAAATGAACTCCTACAGCATGCATCCAGCCAGAGGACACCTGCACAAGGAAAACAACCAAAAAATCATCAGCCAAGCCCTCATGCAACCAAAGAAACCAGTGCATGCAGCAATGACTAGCCTCAACACCTCACAGCAACCATTTGACTTTAGGTACGTGACTGAAACTCGTTCTTCTATTGCACATATCTAATTTAAAAACTGCATGAATGAATGGAATGGTGGAATTGAGCCACGAATATAGCAGGATTAAGCCGATAATTCCTTGTCCAATTCTCTATCAATCAGCCAAGAATCATGCAACGTATGTGTTAGACAACTCACGTGAAATTTGAAAAAACACAGAGAATTGTGGATATTTTAAACTCCAGTGCAACTAATGGTAAGGGATTACAGGCAGATGGCACTGCAGGGGACCAACAGTTTGTATGAGCAGTGCATGTCTCTGCCACCTCACCACAAATCACGTAGTAATTAAAGAAATGCTCGGCTGAAGACTCACGTTAACTGCTGATTCATTTACACTTGCAAACCTCTTCAGCTGAATCCTCTGCCTCTGAATTTTGTTAAACTGACGTCCTTCGCCAAGTTTTTCAGCTTGTTAAAAATTCTCCCGCATACCAAGATCATTCAAAGGCGCAGAGACACCCTACAGGCATTTCTACAGGAAGTCTTCTACAGGAAACGCAGAAAACAACCATGCAAAAAGAAAACCTGGGATTTTCGGTGAATTTCAAGCTCCAAACAAGGTAGGAGTGGGGAAGCTTCATTATGCATGATTTGTTGGTGCAAAATGGTGAATTGAACATGGAATTAAATTTTAAAAATGAGAGGAAAAGTCTGCCTGCACATTGAAAAAATGTGAAAAGTCTGCTTGCATATTTTCTGAGTTCTACACAGTACTTTTTTCCTCTGCATTCGAAGCCTGGCTTCTTCCTTCTCACCTTCTTCTGACAAGAGAGATGCAACCATAGGAACTAGGCTTGTGTGAAATAATGAATTTGCAAGACTGACCACTTTCTAGAAGGAAAAAAGCTATGTTATTTAGTCTCTGTTTTGTCAATTTTTTTTTTTGATTTCTTTTCAAAAACTAAGTAGCAAATTCAGGTTGGAAAAGTTTGAAGAGAGAAAAAATTGGAAGTTGTTGTTGTGAAAAACACGAAAATTCCAGGAGCAATAACAAGTTTACAAGAGGGGCAATGAGCTATCTTTTTAGAAGAAAACACAGGTTTTTGCAAAATTCTTGGCTTCAAGAGAAGAAGAAAACAAATAGTTTTATTTGTTGCATGTTTATGCAAAAGCAGCGATGCAATTCTAGGGAAGAATCAGGCCTGGAGAATGTGAAAAAAACCAATGATGAGGGAGCACAAATCATTCAAGCAGAGGGCAAAACAAAGGCAGAACAGAGAAAAAAAAGGCTACAGTAGAGAAGGCAGAAGCTAAACAAGATGAGAAGAAAGCCAAAATAGAGCATGAGGAAGCAAGCTAACAGAGGCAGAAAAGACCAAAGAAGAGGAAAAAAGGAGGAAGAGACACACGATGAGATATCAGTGACAGTAGACCGAAATAGTTTCTACAGGAAGCCAGAAAACGGCCACTACAAGACTTTCTACAGGAAGTTTGGGGAAAGGGCAGCAGAAGGAGAAATTGGCCGAGATTTTAGCTAGGGAGGCAGCACCTGTGCTGGCCACCCTAAGCACATCCATCCCCTCCATGAACACTCATTTTTTCAGGGTTCGGACACAATTTAGTCATGGTTAAACCTTCTACAGGAAGCTACAGGACTTTCTACAGGAAGTTCTGTATTTTTACCAGAAACATCCTGTAGAAGCCTTTGGGCAGGCCAGAATCAATTATGGAGAGGGATTTGAAGCTTGAAGTTTGTTGAGGAGGCATGCAACCACTCTTTTCTTGCATCCTCCACTAGTTTCATCTCCTTTCACCACCATTTCCACCATCAGATTGAATATACTTGCACAATCATACCAAAGCTGAGAATTCTCTAGGAAAAGGAGCAAGTAGTGGGAAGAAGCAAAGAGAAAAGCATGGTTTCATGACAGAGAAGAGGACATCACTTCAGAAGCTTGGCATGACAAGGAGGCCACCAAGGCCATCAAAGATGAGGAGATAAATTGGTTGCTCAGAGGATGAGCAACACTTTCAGTAGGGGGGTGATGATGAGCCCCAAAAATGGATAATTATTTGGGCTCATTCAACCTCCTAATTCGACTTAATCCACCATTCTCATTAGTTTATTGCATGTTTTTGATTATATTTATGCTAATAGAGTGAATTGGGTTAGTCATTATGCCAACAAGTCTAATGGGTGCTTTGTGTAGCCTTTTTGGTCAATTTGGAGACAAAATTGAAGGTCTTAATGAGCACTTGGCAGCCAAATTCGTGGGAGAACAAGGGAGAGGATTTGTAGGAAGGTGTCCCCTTCATTTATGGGCCCTTACCTCGAATTCTCCACCATCAGCTCGGAGTTCAAGGGCCACCAAATCAATTAGCACAAGGGCAGCCAAGCATGTCAAGTAGGACTGCTGTTAACTACAAGTTTTGGGCAGCCGAGTCCCTAAAGTTTAGGAGGACTATTGGGGTCCTCAACTTGTATAAATAAGAAGGCTTAGGGCCTCATTTTGGTTAGCTAGTAGTTAGCCAGTAGTTAGTCATTTTGTAGTTCGATTTTTAGGCAATAGATTAGCTTTGCTTTCAGCTCATTTTCAAGTTTCCCTTGTGGATAATTTTGATGTAACTCTTCTTTTCTTGCTCAATAAAGATGAATCCAGCTTTGCACCAGCTCTAAATCTCTCTTAGGAGGCTGTAGCTCTTGGGGTTGGGCCCATCTCAAGCACCCAGTACCTCCTTTATTTACTTTCATGTGTTTTTGTTGCATTCTTAGAATAAAATCTGCTATCTAGATCTAAATCTTGTTTTGTTATTTAGTTTGTTTTTTGATGAGTAAAATAGCTTTTCATGCTCAGATTTAGTTGATAGGTTGTTAACAGAAAAAGCTTCAAGAAAAGGGTCAACAAACATCTGTGGTTTCACCTTTCCCTCAATGGGATGAGGAGCTGTGACTAGGATGACTTTGCTGCCCACAAAAACACTGACTTTGCTTTGCCATGCAATCATTAGTGTTTGGTTTTCATTTGCAGAAGTTGGCTACATGTTCAGATATTTGAATGCTTCATTGCGTAGTTAATATACATGGTTTCCTTGCAAATAAAGCTGCTGTCCATTCTTGTTACTGTTAGCTATATCATATTAGGGTAGCATAACTAGATCTTTGTTTTCTTGCATGTCTTTGTTGGTTCAGTTGGAAACACAAATAGCAGAGCTCTTGTACCACTTCTCTATCTACCCAGACTCCCTCAAACCCATCTTCTCCATCTCCTAACTTGGTTTCTTGCCTCACGTTGCCATACTGCCCTCATAACCCTACCTTTTGTGCAGCATTACTTCAATCTTCTTGGAACAAGTCTAGCCATCTACACCTTCTCCTCAACTCTATCCATCAGTCCTTGGGTCATTTCAGGCCCCTACCCTGCCTCCCTATCCATTCATGCACCTTACCTCACTCACCCATCCTCCAAAATCCAATTTTTAAACATCCTGTAGAAAAATTACAGAACATCCTGTAGAAATCCTAAACATCCTGTAGAACCCTTGCAGACTTCCTGTAGAAGCTCATAAACGCGGTTTTGGCAGCCAAACTTTGTGAAACTCTCTGGAAAGGTGTTAGGGACCCCTTAGACCCTCTCTGAACCTTCCCAACCTTTCGCAAGCATTTCTCCCTTTGATCTACCCCTCCACAGTAAAGAGCCAGTTAGAAGCACATGCATGATAATTCCAACAACTTGAACAAAAATACAAAAATATGTTTTCTTTAGATAGAGGTAGTCTAGACACATGTATTTTACCTTCATAGAAGTAATGGCATCTCTTTCAGTAGTTTGCATGCTCTCCTTTGTGTCAATAGGACTAGCTGGTCGAATTAGGGTTTGCTAGGGTTTGCGTTTCTTTTTGGCTTTCAGTTTCTTTCCGCAAGTAGATTAGCTTCCTTTGAGTTAGCTTTCATCCATCAGTTAAAAAGCTTCTTCTAAGAGCTCATAGAGGTTGGATTAAGCCCCTAGCGGACTTGTGCCAGCTGACCAAGTGACAACTGCGGCAAGAGCTAGTACTTGTGCATACAGCACCATCGCTTCCAAGTTTGTTACGAACTACAGGGCTGATAAAATTAAAGAAGGGAGTTCCAGGAGTTGTAGCATTATTGCTACAATACTGGGGCCCACCAGATATCTCAACAGATTCTTATCACCAATCCAATGTGAGTGGTGAGGCTCAACCATATGTTGACTCAATGTGTTGACTGCAAGGCATATATCTAGACGTGAGTTCACCAAGAACATTAATGCTCCGACAAGTTGATGAAACTCGGTAGAATTTCGTAAAACAGGTCTGGAAGCACTACCGTTTAACTTATTGAAGTCAAGCTCCATCAGGGTAGTTACGGGCTTGCAGTCCACCATGCTGAATCTCTTCAATATCTTCACCACATATTTTCCTTGAGATAGGAAAATCTCCCCTGGTTTCTGCCAGACTTCTAGTCCTAGGAAATAGTGCATAAGTCCTAGGTCTTTCATCTCTAACTCAGAAACCAACTCCCTCTTACATTTGTGAATGAGAGGGTTTACACCTATTAGAAAGAGGTCGTCAACATATAGCACTAGTATGAGAGGCTTGTCATCTATAACCTTAAAGTAAAGGTTAGGGTCGGCTTCACTCCTAGTGAATCCCAGCTTCATCAAGTAGCTATCAATCCTCTCATACCATGTTCGGGGTGCTTGCTTTAGCCCATAGAGGGCCTTCTTCAACTTGCACACATGAGATTCTTGATCATAAATCTCAAATCCTTCGGGTTGCTCCACATAGACCTCCTATTTGATCAAACCATATAAGAACACAGTGTTGACATCCATCTAATGTAGGTTCCATCCTTGCGAAGCATCAAGGGTTATGATCGAGCGGATGGTGGTATATTGGGCAACAGGTGCAAATATCTCGTCATAGTCTATACCTTCCTTCTAGGAGAAGCCACGACTGACAAAACAAGCCTTATACTTTTCCGCACTTCCATCAACTGCATGATTTATCTTGTAAAGCCATTTTGAAGTGACAACTGCTTTGTCTTGGGGTATGGGGACCACATCCCAAACATCATTTTTCATAATGGAACCATATTCCTCAGTCATAGAATCCTTCCATACTTGATGCTTGACAACATTTGTGAATGACGAAGGCTCATTTTGGATGATCATGCTCATGATGGTCAGGTATCCCTGATACCTGTTCGGCTTCTTACTTTGACGGAAGGTTCCTCTGGGTGCAATGTGTCCTTCAATATCATCAAGTGTCCCCCTAAGCCATGAAGGCCTCTTCCTAGAAGAGGAAGGCTCTTGCGGAGGAGGATCAATAGGATCCGTAGGTTCTTCCACATCGGGCGTCGTTTCATCTTCCTTTTCATTCGGTTCCCATGTGTCAGCTTCTTTAGATCCCCTTAAAGTAGGAAGATTGTCTACTTTGCTAAGAGCCATATCTTTGTCAAAGGTGACATCATGACTAATCTCGACTTCCCTTTGACCAGCTACATAGATTCTATAGCCCTTAGTATTTTCGCTATAGCCCACGAAGATTCCTTTCTTTCCATATGCACCCAATTTATTCCTTTTCTCTTTAGGCACATGAAAATATACAGGGCTTCAAAAAATTCTAAAATCGATGCCTTCAAACTTCTGGTAGCCTCCTACTGCAAGAGGAAAGCAAACCTGAATCTGCAGAAGTTTGTAAAGAAAGCCGAATCCATCCCCTCCGTTGAACTGCCTGCGGAACGCCCGTGCTGGATTGCGCTGAACCTAGCAGAATGCGGGCTCATTGGTCAATTTATGGGCCTCTGACCCTCTCCTAGAGCTATCTATGGATGGGTCCAGCGAAACTCAAGGCCTCTTGTCTGTGAAGGAATCCGAAATCATCTGGTAGGCAGAGGCTATTATGTTTTTGTCTTTGATTCAGCTGAATATCGAGATCTTATTTTCCGAAACGATCCATATTTCATGGGCGCCCAAGGGATTTATTTGAATAAATGGATGCCGGACTTTGATCCTTCCTAGGATATTCCTTCAGCTATTTCTGTCTGGGTAAGGTTACCCCACCTCTCTCTTCATTGCTGGAACTCGGAATCTATGGAAACCATTGGGAACAAACTAGGCAAATACATTGATAGGGCTGAAAGGAGAGAACAATATTCATGTGCAAGAATATGCGTTGAAGTTGACTTGGAGATAGGGTTTCTCGAGGCGATCAAGCTAACCGTAGCTGGCTGGTCTCACATACAAGAACTTGATTATGAAGAGCTCCCCTTCAAGTTCCGACATTGTCACGACTATGGCCATTTCGCTTGAAACTGCAAGAAGAAAACTGAAAAAGAGAAGGGAGAATAGTTGACACAATCCTGAAAAGTAGCCACATCCAAGTAGACCAATAGAGCGAAAGGGAAAGGAGGAAATATAGAGACTGGAGGACCCTCTTCTGAGAAGAGACTACCTGAAGATCAAGCTACAACAAATGCCACCGCTTCAACATATCCTTTTGCTATTACAAAACCTATAGAAGATCAGAACCAACCAGATCTTGAAGAGGGAGAGGTGCAACAACATATTGAACAGATAGCAGACGCATAAACAAACTCAGGATCTCAGGAACAAACTCGAGTAGCCACTTCAGAAATCCCTTATGTAGATGCAACACCGCAGGAAACCCATGGCTCTCCAGTAGGTTCCATAGCCCCACTCTTTTATGTAGAAAAGATCAAAAAGAAAAAGCTGATAGACAGCTCTGGTTCTTCTGAAGAAGACTCTTTTGAGCGATCCACCAAAAAGGCAGGATGGAAGTCTCGTAAGGAGATCAGAGAAGAAGAGGCAGAGAGATTAAAGATGCAGGGCAGTCAGTCTACAATCGAAATGTCATTAGGCAGAAGCACAATGGCTCGACCTTTTTTGAATAGTTGAGGTCAAATCTGTAATATGTACATACCTTTGCTTACTACAAATGTTTTCCATATTTGTAAAAAATAAAAAAATTAAAAAATGTAAAGAGGGTATGTCCTAAAAGAAAAATCAAAGGACAAAAAGAATGAAAAAAGTTCAAAAAGAAAAGATGAAAAATGAATCCCAAGGAAAAGGAAAAAAACCATGAAAGTGTGCAAGTCCAAATAACTTATAGGTTCTAAGTACTAAAATCCCCTCATGAAAATTCAGCGCCTTCAATTCAATCATTTTCCCACAAGAACCCATAAAAAAGCATTAAGCCTAAGTTCTGATGTGTAAATATGGATATATAAATGTCAATACATCATACATAGCACAATTTGTTTTTCCACTTCAGTTTCATATTGACTTTAACTTTTATTATATTTAACTCCCGAAAAATATACCCCTTTCCCGTATATTTAATTAAAATCCGAAATATTAAATATCCCGCCCGATGGTTTGGAATCTAAACTATATTAAGTAAAGAAATTAGATGGATTACTTAGTCGATTTGTGACTAATTAAGATCCATAACCCTCCACCATACAAAAATGGATTAATTGATCAAACAATGGTTGATTAATAACCTTCCTCCAATCAGCTCATCCCCAACATCATTAAACCACCCTAACTCGCAATTAAAATCTCGTCAAGCCCCTCCATTAACTCCTTGCCCAAATCACATCCCGATCACCATATGATCTGACCCCTTCAGATCTAACGGCCATCGCTCATGTCAGGCGGCCTTCGATGCCGACCTTTACCCGCCTAATGCGAGCGGTTTTACTATTCACCCTTCTGCTACGTGTCGCTCGATGAATGGCATCGGGCGGACCTCTCCCAAAACCGCCAAGTCCCCAAAAGCAGTGCGATAGATTCCGCTTACCGCCTCTGCTTACCACCTTCACTTCACGACAAAACATCACCTTTGTCAGTGGGCACCAATTGTCGCTTTCCATTATACTCGCCAAAATCATTGACTTTGCAGATAAACCAAAAAACTCATTGTTTTTGTTTTTTTTTACCAAGAAAAGAACCTTCTATTCTCCATGCAAGCACATAGTGTGTTCGAGTTGTCAACCTGCTACCAACTGTCAACCTTCCACAACCGCTGAACTCCAGACCACTATGCAGACCTATGTGCCTCCTGAAACCAGTGCACCAACACCATTGCTCCTTTCAAACAACCGATACCAAGTATTTACCCCATTCCGACTGAAGAACCCTGATTTCTGGCCGAACCTGAGCTAAATTTATTTAAATACTAAGTAATTTAGTTATTTAAGCTACCTGGTAGTCCTGGAATACTCTGAAATGGACCAATTATTCCCATATTTCCCTGAAATTCTTTGCCCCCGTCCTTGAATCCACAAGAACCAAGGATGGATGCCCCAATTGCTTTGAATGTCATGCTAGTTACTACTCCCCACAGAGATTTAGACCATCTTCCCCTGGCTGACAAAGATTTTCATATTAAAGACCTCATCTTTGAAGAATCCCTTTGAAATTGCATTGCAGACACCGAGATAACTACTTGAACCATGCAGATAATATAGGCCTCTGGGAATCAAACCTGCCCAAATATCAATTCCCCAGTGTTCATGTCTTCCCGGAGATTGTTCACTACTGTCATGCAAACTATGACCCTATCATGAGAGTTGTAATGTCCCCAGATCAGAAAATCCTATTCACTATCACTGCAGAATCCATAAATGAGATGTTACAGTTACAACTTGGTGAAAACCTCACCCCCCTTACCATTGCTGACTTGCTTGATAGATTTTCCAAGCTATCTAGTTCCAGAAGTACTCAAATCCTCCAGACTTTCATTGTTGAAGAAAAATACATGCTAAAGAACCCCCCTCCTTACATGCCATCCTTCTTTTCTGATCTTGGCAAAGATATCACATCAATGATATCATGCATTTTAGGTTTTACCACTAGTGAATATATAGATGATATCATTTTTGCCTACATGTCTATTTTTACCCCTGGCCAGCCTCCTGCAGTCAAATTTGATTATGCAAAATTCATCTCAGATAAGATGCATGATCAGTTTCTAAGATTGGAAAATGAAAGAGTGTTCAAATATTCATCAGTCCTGTACCATTTATTTCTTTACTATCAGACTGATAAGTTTCCCTTCTCTGTCCAAAAACTTGATACCAAAGGGAATCCTAGATCTGTCATCTTCTGGACCCCTCTATTCCACAAGTCTAATTCTCCCTACCCATATATAGATTTCATTGATCTATTTGTACAGCCAGTGGCTACCATGTTGCTAGGAAGCTCTCCACCCAGAATTAGTGCAGACATCAAGAAGGTCCTGCAGTTGTCAAAATAGTACAAAGTAGGGGATTGGTACTTGTACCAAAACCATACTGAAATCAAAATTTATGGATGTGAACTGGCACCTTACAAATTATCAAAGTACCTCCCCATGAGATTATTTGCTCCGGAGTACTATAGACAAATGATTAATTCAGATGAGGTGCACTTTGTAAGAACCAAGAAGAAAGCCCAACTCAGGATAAAGGATCAGCTAGGCCCATTCATTTGTAACAGTAGAGAAGTAGGAAAGGAGGCAGATGAAATCCTCCGAATATTGAAACTGAAACAGGGTTTCATGTGGACTTATGACCCCCACAGTTTCTTTTGTAATAGGAGACAAAAGAATAAACTATCTCCTTACATCCATCACAGGATCCCTGAAATTGAATAATATGCTAATCAATCCGAATGGGTGGAAGGCACTTTGATAGATCGAGATAGTACAAAGGTTGCTGTTGATAATATATTAATGGACTTAGATAGGAGACTTGATGAGGATTCCTTTGTACAGGTTCCAGGAGACTCTCAGTCTCAAAGACAAGCACAAGACCATAGTGGGCAGACAGAAGCAGATCCATCATCAGAGGTAGAGCTATCAAAACAACCGGAGCTTTCAGAACAACAAGCAGAATCTGAACACCCTGAAATTTCAGAGGAATTTTCTCAACCTGAACAAATCATGAGAAATCCTCCTGTTTTGTAGACTCCTCTCTGTTAGCGCTTGAATTTGGCCTCAGGCTGAAAAAGACAAAATCCAAGGCAACATCAAACCACTTAGCCTCGTAGCTAGCCCTATGGGGATAGGAGAGGGCTCTCTCCAGGTCTATCTCGGCAAAACGTTTTCAAAGGGCTGAGATGACCAATAAAGAACACTAATTTTAGGCTAGTAAACTGATAGGGAAAGTTTGATTTTAAATTTTTAGAGTTTTGTTGGAAAACTGAGCACAACAATTTTGGGTGCGGGAATGAGACACAGTTTTTGCAGAGGTCTTTTTGGGGCAAGGTAGGAGATTGTATTGATGCCTTTGAAATAAGTGAATGGATAGATATCACCGGTGAGGAGCTAAGGAGAGCAAGAAACCATCGAGAGTTCTCCTTAAACAGATGAAAACATAGATATTAAGCAAACTTAAAGGCAGAGCATAGAAACTATGAATTCTACCTTAACACTTCATTTACTTAAATTGAAGAAGAGAATAGTAGGAAAATGATACACATAAAAAACTTACAAGTACATGAGAGAAACACACCATCAACACAAATCACCACAGGAATCCCAAATAGTGCTGCAAAACCCTGGTCTTTCCTTTGCCAAAATTGCAGAGATACAAAGAGTAATACAGTCTAAGCTTATCCCTCAAGAGTCCAACCATGAAAATGACTAAGAAAATACATAATATAGGCAAGCTAACACATTCCCTTGCCTCTAGGGGTCGAGCTCATCATCCTAGGAGCTGTTTCAACCAATTCTAAACTGAGCACTACAATCTAGGCAATCAAAACAACTTGCCTCTATAAGCTAGGAAACCAATTCATTCATTAATTTTTTGCCATTTTATGAATGAATCTTCTAGAATAGGTAAAAAAGTGTCATGTCAACATGAAATTACATCAATTACATCAAGGAGGATGAAAAATCCCACCAAAAAGTCAAAACTGGTCAAATGCTGCGTTTTCCTGAGCTGAAGGTGAAAAATTGAGAAAATGTCCTGATGCGTAGCGCGCCATTTCTCAACGCGTAGCGCGCCTTTGAGCCCACTTTTGGGGCACTTCCCGGCATCCAAATGAGGCACAAGTGGGCTTGTTGGAAAGGTATGGATGTCTAATCTCCATCCCAAGTAGAATTTCTCAATTTGGTGGCCATTTGTTCCTCCAAAAATGCAATCTCCCAAGACTGCTTCCTATGTGTCCAAAAAGTGGCAGAAGGTCATTTTTCGCTTGTTTTTTGACCTTTTGGGGGCTCAAATCTCCATGAAATGTCTTGGAAGTGGCTGAGCAAGTGTAATTTGTCATGAAAAATCCAAAAATGCTGAGTTTTTGTGAAATGGACCTCCCCAACTTAAGGGTAGCGCGTGGCGCGCTACGCGTTGAGGGCAAAAACCTGTTTTTAGCAAAAAAAATTCAAAATTGACCAAAATTGCTCCAAATTTTCTGAATTTTGAGCTGAGGGTGTATCATTGAGCACCATTCTCCTTCAAGGTAGCTTCAGCCAAAATTTGAAGTGGATCGGGCCTTTTCCTCCGTTTTAGTGCCTTGGCCAAGCGCGCTTTGAGTACCTTCATTTTTGCTTTGCACACATGCATGCGGGCCCAATAATGATTCTTCATGTGGCGGAGCATATCTTTGTCCCTGTTTGCCTTGGCTATCAACCTCTCTAAATGAGTGTTCACCTGAATGAGCATAGACCCTTGCTCAATAGGTGTCAAATCACCGAGTCTCTTGCTAGCCAAGTTCCGGTCTTCTCGGATCCTCCGCAACTCATCAAGAGTGTGTTCATCCTCTAATTGCTTGTTGCGCTACTCTAAGTATGTGATTGTCCAATTTGCCATTTCCAACTTTTGCTGCAACAAGTGATTTTCAGCCTTTAGTTGCTGAATGATCTCCTTTGGCTCCGAGCTAGGAGAACTGATGTCAAGGTCAACAATATCTATGTCCGGATCACCTGATGGCCCCTCATCAATCATGGGTTGCTTACCTCTCTCTTGTACCTATGCTGTTGTCGAAAGCGAGACCCCTTCCACCTGATGTGGAGATAACACTCGCTGTGCTGATGAAGAAGGCGAGACCCCTTCCACTGGTGTGGAGATAATACTCGCCGTGCAGATGCAAATAAGGCCCTGTGGCCTCTCTTGTATGTAACACATGCTGGAGTGCGGACATGCTCGGGCTCTGGAATGTGAAACTGTTGTGAAGGACCCCCCTCATCATGGACAATCTCAGGAGGTGGCTGTGGCACCATGAAGAAGTTGCGAGAAATGAAATCCTCCCAAGCAATACCCTGCTGTGCCAACTGATGCATCACTATGATCTTGATCAGTGCATAATGATATATACTTTTGTGTTGCTGAGCGGGGTTCTTCCTTTGCACTACGGGCACCATCTTCTCTATATTTCGGCACATGAAAAATGGAATGTTCATCATTCGTACCTGGGTGAAATGCATCAAAAAATGGATATGGTACGAATATAAACGTGAAAATCTACCCTCACAAGTGAAATAACGCATAATGAGCCTCATCAAGGGTGCATACTTATCCCTTAGGAATCTGAAAGGAAAAACAGAAGTTAGGTGTCTCATGCATCTGGGTTTGATGTATGGTTGATAATGAAATCTGTCCAACTGCTTACGCTTGGTCCACTCCTCCCCAACATTTGGTATCCCGGTGGTTTGAGCAACAATTTCAGGTGATAGAGTGAAATCCACTCTTGCAAGGTTCACATGACCATTGTGCAAATGTAGGACAAACAAGCGGACTAGTTCTCTGTGATGTTGAATTTGTGAGATTCACTCACAATATCCAAGGCATGATTGATACTGAAAACATGTCATTGCAAGTGGACAAGCTTGCAAATGAGCCAGAGAAGTGGGCTCCTCCCTGACATGCCGACCACCCTTACCACCCTTGTGATGCCTCCTTGGAACTTCTACCTCCGGTGTTGATTCACTGTCATAACTCTGCTGATAATCTGATTCGGTTTCTGACATGGTTTTGAAGGCAAGATGGCTGAAATGTAATGCTGACTTTGCACCCAATTAACTGCTGTTTGACTTTTTCAAATGCTGTCACCAAGGGGATTGTTAGGGGAAGGGGAACATGAGGGAATTAGGGAGAATAAACAAAAATAAGGAATTTAGGGAAAGAAACATGAGAAATCATAATATTGTGGGACTTTAAGGTGGAAATGGGGTTTGGGAATTTAGTAAGTTTTAGGGATTTTAGAGAGGAAAATTATGTAATTTTATGGGAAACTTTGAAGGAGAATGTTGATGGAAATAAGGGAAAAAAGGGATTGCAAATGGGCAATTTTGGACAGCAAAAGAAATTTGAAACCCTAGCACCATAAAGACTTTAAATCTCCCACAGCAATGAAGGGTTTTGAATTTTCATTTTCATGGCATTCAAGCATATTAATATCTCATTCAACTTGCAAAACCAAATTTAGCCATGGAGGAGAGGCCTACCTGCAATTTGCTTGAGAGAAAATTCAATTTGATAGCTTGCTGGCTGTTTTTTGAGCAGAAAACCCAACGTGTAGCGCCCCTCTGACGTGTAGCGCACGTGCAAAATAACACTGAAAAAGGCAGCCTGATGCGTAGCACGCCCCTGACGCGTAGCGCGCCCTCCCTGATGCGTAGCGCGCCTCTGAAACTGCCCAATTTGCTCAATGACTCATAAAATCGCCTTTGCAAGGATTCTCTTAGCTTGTGAGAGGCAAATGAGTTGCTAATGAAGAGTGATGTGCTTTTATAGGCTTCCTTTAGATTTTTATTTGCCCAAAACCACTTTATAATGTTTGAGTGTTGACACTTTCTTTGAATTAATTAGCTCTGACTTTTGGTTTCTTTTCTTTGAAAAATTGGTTGAAATGATGATTTGTTCTGAAAAGTTTTGCAGGGATAGCTTCTAGGATGCTTTGGCAAAGGAGACCAAGGCTGCACTTCGACATTTGAAGAATTTGAAATTTTGAGAATTTTACAAAAATGAGATAATGACCCTTGTTTTTCAAAAACAAAGTTTTTGAAAACAAGGTGAAAGTTTAACTGTACAATGATGAGAATTTTTGAAATAATGTTTAATGAAGGACATCCCTCTGGCCTGCTAGTCCTTTATGACCTCTCAAGACAAAAATGGACTCAACCCTAGACCTAAGACCTCGAAACTTAAAGCAAGATGAATGACCCTTTGAAGATTTTATTAACTTAAACAAACTTTAACCAGCAGTGCCAAACAAGAGGGAAATAAAAAGACACAAACTCCCTCCACCAGGATTATGGCATGCCTAACAAAATGCAACATGATCACACTGATGGGACACCTAATCATGAAATGCAAAGAGTTTTGATCTTTGGTGAAGGGCTACTAGACTGACTCTAACATTGGCTCCAATGGGGATGGTAGCTCCTTGGAGATGCCAAGAACCTCAGACTTCTGGGAGAGCAGACCAGTGCTTTCAACCATTGGGTGATGGAGTCATTATTTACTCATTTGACACAAACTCTGACAGCTTTAGTGACCGCAGATTTGACTGAAAATTGGACACAACTTTGACCCAAACTAACTCAATTGTGGACAGAAAATGGACTGATAAAAACACCTTGACAAACCTCAAACCAACCAATATTCATCTTTAGAATTATAGCCTTCACCGCGGGCCCCAGACTGAGGATGAAAGATCAGTACAGACATGCGATAAAACATAAGTAAAATGGTATATACAATGATGGTGACAAGAACAAAAAATGCTCAGACATGGTACCTCTTTAGCAGCCGACCATTGATCGACCCTCCGGGATAATCATCTCCGTTCATTTCCTTGAGAAGAAAAGCATTTTGGCCACGATATGCTGCGATCTTATAGGGACCCTTCCATAAATTATCAGATTTGCCGTGCTTCCCTTTGTCTTCATTGCGAGCATCCCACTTCAAAACCACATCATCTATTTGGAAGTCATCTGGTTTTTCTTTCCTGTCATAAATCTTCTTTATGCGCTCTTGCAACTTGAGAGTATTGTGAAGAACCTCCTCCCATGTCTGTTGTAAATGAATCATTTGATTAATCCGCCTCTGCATGGGATCTTCCTCACTATCGGCTTCTTGAAGCAATTTAACTACCGGAATAGCAAGCGAAGTAGGAAACACTGCATATGTCCCGTACACCAACTCAAAAGGAGACATGCCAATTGACTTTTTCTGACTTACCCTATCAGCCCACAGTGCATTCACTAACTTTTTATGCCAGCTCTTCTTATTGATTTCCAGCAACTTTTTAATGATGTTTACCAAGGACTTATTTGAAGATTCTGCCAACCCATTTCCTTGCGGATGGTAGGCGGTAGAATGCCCCAAGCTGATATTGTATTTGTAGCAAAAGTCAACCATTCTCTTTGATTTAAATGCTGCTGCATTATCTGTAATTAATTTACTTGGACAGCCAAAACGTGACAGTATATTATTTTCAAGGAAAGAAATAATTACCGCATCTGTGGCCTGTCGGGTGGGAATGGCTTAAATCCATTTTGTGAAGTAATCTATAGCTGTCAATATCCATCTATGCTGTCCTGATGATGCCGGATGAATCTCGCCGATAAAATCCAAGCCCCACTGCTGAAATGGTGCGCTGACTTCAATTGGTTTGAGAGGCAATGGCTGTAATTTCTGTTTCCCTTGAAAAATTTGGCACTCATGACAATTCTTAACAGCTTTATATACATCCGAAAACAATGAAGGCCAATAAAAACCTGCCCTTAGGATCTTATTTGCTGTAGTCTTCCAAAACAAATGGCCCCCGTAGTCACCTTTATGAAAATCTTCCACAATTGTTTTGGCTCCCTCCTCGACCAAACAATTCAGCAATATTCCACCGGGGTCTTTCCAATATAGTGCAGATTTAAGGATGCAAAACTTGGTTGCTTTCAACTTCAATGTCCTACTTTTATTTCGAGGCATCCCGGGAGGTGAAGACAAATTTTGAAGTACATATATAATATCAGCATACCAAGGAGAAGAAATAAAGATGTCAGATACCTATTGTGCTGAATGCTCCTCATCTTCATCGGACATGGCAGCTATCAAATTGATGTCTAGGACATGTAGATTTGTTTCAGCCATCAATTTGGCAAGACCTTGCCCTTTGATCAGCTTAGTGGGTTTAATTTCCACATCATACTCCAATAATGCAGCAATCCACTTACCCCACCTTCCTTCCGGTTCTGCCTGTACCAAAACATCCTTTACTGCCGCGTTATAAACATATGCTATAATGTGGGAATGCAATATATACACACGGAAATCCTTCAATGCCTTCACAAGCGCAAGCACTTGTTTTTCGATGATGTTATACTTCAATGCTCCGTCTCTTATAATACGGCTGAAAAAAGCAATAGGCTTCTCAACTCCATCTCTTTTTTGCATTAGTACAGCTGCCAATGTGTGCTCAGAAGCAAATGAAAATAAAATAAAGTCTTGTGTGTAATCCAGACTGATTAGAGTAGGGGCTGAAGATAGAACCAACTTTACCAAATTGAAAGATTTTACCGCCTCTTCGGTCCATTTTAGCTGGCTGTCCTTTTTCAGCATGTTTGTGATTTCTCTAAGATGCTCAACAAGATTCGGAATGAAGCGACGCAGAAAATTCACCTTACCATTAAAGGACTGTATTTCTTTTTTGTTCCGAGGCTGCTCAAGTTGCTGAATAGCTTCAACATGTGCAGGATCTATACATATGCCGTCTTTGGAAATGATGTGGCCCAAGAGCTTGCCTTCACTCATGGCGAAAAGACTCTTCTTTGGATTCAGTGAAATACCATATTTTCTGCACTTTTGAAAAACCAAGTTCAAGTGATATAAATGTTCTTCATCAGATTTTGAAAATACAGTCAAATCATCAAGGTAAACAACTAAAAAGACATCTTTCTCATTGGCAAAGGCCATGTCCATCGCACGCTGAAAAGTGGCACCTGCATTTTTCAAACCAAATGGCATTTTTGCATAATGAAATGTTCCCCATGGAGTAGTGAATGCAGTTTTGTCACGATCATCCTCATGCACCAAAATCTGATTGTACCCGGAATAGCCATCGAGTAGCGACATCCTTGATGCTCCAACTACTCGCTGCAATATATGATCCATTTTGGGCAGCGGATAATTGTCCTTTAAAGACACCTTATTCAAGTTTCTGAAATCAATGCATAAACGGATCTCACCGGTCTTCTTTCTTACGGGTACCAAATTGGATATCCAATCAGAAAATCTGATAGGTACTATGATTCCAGACTTGTACAACCTATTTATTTCTTTTTCTATCAATGGCAGCAATTTAGGATTGATTCTCCTCAACTTTTGACGGAAAGGTTTCTGATTTGGCTTTATAGGAATAGTATGCTGAATGATATTAGTGTCATATGTTTTCAGATCTGAATAATCCCATGCAAAGACATTAGAAAACGAAGACAACAATCTGTCGTACCCCTTCTTTACCTTTGGTGACAATGACTTAGATAGCTTTACCATCTTGGGATTCTCAGTTGCTCCAATGTTTACCTCCTCAACACCTTCTTCAATTGGTCTCAATGTCGGTTTGCGGGCCACATCATCTTGATCAAACAGCTCTTCTAAAGGAATCAATCCTTTAGGAATAAAATTGTCCTTAAGTTGCAGCACATCCATTTGATTTACTTCATCTGGTTCAGTATCTATGGAGATGTCCTTAAACTCACCTTCAATTTGCAGAAAATCTTTGATTTCTTCATCATCCTGGAAGACTTGCCAACATCGTTGATTATCCGGAACTGTGGGGCGGTGTTTCACATAAATCTCAAATTTGTTGCTGGAATTCATTGGAATTTTTAAGTTACTTGCTGCCTTGGCCAATGCATCAGCAACACCATTTTGTATGCGGGGCACACATGTCAAAGTATGTTCAGAAAATAATTTCAAAATATCTAGGACAACATTTCGATATGCCCTCATGCGAGGATGCTTGGCCTGAAACTCACCTTTAACTTGCTTTATCACCAACTCGCAGTCACCATAAACTGCAATCTTCTTTGCTTTCAGCTTGCGAAGAATTTTAAGGCCAACAATGAGAGCCTCATATTCTGCCTCATTGTTTGAACAATCGAATGCTAGTTTATAAGAACACACTCTCACCTTGCTTGGGACTTTGTTTCGGGCAGAAAAGGGACTTCGAATCCACACACCAATACCAACACCATCTCTGCCCACAGTGCCATCGAAATCCATGGTCCAAAGACCATCTTCATCTTCTTCCAACTGCTGAAACTGTGTTGCCTCTGTTTTTTCTGTTTGCTGCCCCTTAGCTTCAGCTGTTTGCCTCATGGCAGCTGACTTTTCTTCTCTTTCATTTTGTAGAACTTCTCTAAAATTTTCAGTAATCTCTAGTATATCCTCTGCCTGAACTAACTGACTATCTATCTCATTAAAATTATCAGCAAACAAAACAAACGACTCCAAATCTGTATGTACATAATTTACAGGATGATTTATTGGCTTTTCTTTGCTAGTTATCATGTATTTCATCTTTTGCTCCCGATATAACTTTCTCATTTGACCGAAGACTGGAATTGTAGCATAAGAAAAATCTAGCTGAAGTGTACCTTTCAACTTAGCTCCCCAAGACCTTGAAAGCAACATACGAAAACGCGGAGGAATATCCGCCACAACCACATCCATCAAGACATTCTTAGCTGGAATTTGATCTAGGCTTACCACCAAGTCCTTGATCAATCCAATACATTTTACCCGGCTGAAATCAAATGAATACAAATCATGATATTTTCTTGTGATGTCTAATCCCAGCTTTTCCATGATTGCTTTCGGCATCAAATTGTGCAAAGCATCCGAGTCAAACATAGCATTATGTAAAACATACTCGTGCAACCTCAAACTGATATAGAAGGGAGGAACATCATTTTCAGGAGACTCACCATTTAAAGCAGGCCCAAAAATTAATTCCGGCTGATCATCTTCTACATTTACCGTGTCAAGCATTGGATCAATATTCAAAATTTTGGAAATTTGACCTCGGTAGCTGGTGTTTTTCATGATTTCAGTCAATGGAATAGACACTTTTAGCTTTGAAATTTCATTCTCCAAACTAAATGCTGAAACCTTTTCACCTTCTTTGGCCGGAACTTCTCTTCTTTCAACTTTATCCCTCATTATGCTTGGTGGCTGATTTACCTTATCAGCTGAAGATGATGGACCTGCTGGGGGATCAATTATATCTTTTCCTTTTTTCTGTGGGGAAGTTGAATCACTTTTTGCTGAAGCATCTTTCTTCTTCTGAATGGGATTTATAGGAATAACTCGATTTCTTAATTGTCTCTGCTGAGCGGACAAAGCATTGAGATATCCTCTTTGGTACTCCTCCGATTCTTCCTCAAGTGCTGCATCATTTGATAAGATATAATTCTCATCTTGATGGATGATGGAGTTTCTCACAAATTCTTCTTCTTCTGTAATATAGGTAGGCAAATCATCAGGACTGAAAAAATGATTTTCCTCCCCAATAGTATCACCTTCATCCTCGGATTCTTGGCTAACAAAATTCTACTGAAGTGGAGGTTTTATTTGCTACTGAACTGCTGATTCTTGTGCCCTTGTTTCACGCTGCTTAATTCTGTATTGTGGCTGCTACGGACCTCGGAAATTAGGATTGCGAATCTGCGGTTCCGGCTTGTCGAGATGAGCGTTTTCGAGTAGCCTTTCTACCTTGCGAAGGAGCTGATTTGATGTAGAAGCTTCTTCTTTGATTGTCACTCGTTTTTCGGCTTTTATCCTTGCTCTTTTATCATTCAAATTCGCTTCAACACTAACAGCGATTTTCTGCATATCCTCCAAGGTAGGCGGATCTCTATCTCGCAATGAATAAGCCATCTCCGGATCAAAGCCATCCGGGAATTTGAGAAGGGCTGATTTTCTAGATGGTCTTAAATCATCTGGAATAGCATTGTAAACTGTGTTAAATATGATAATGTAATCTTGGACAGACTCACCATGATTACATTTGAGATTGTTGTACTCGGCATTGATCTGAAGTGGATCCTTTCTGATTTCCCATCGATCTAAAAACTGCTTCTGAAGT
This sequence comes from Pinus tabuliformis, assembly GCA_031772625.1. NCBI lineage: Eukaryota > Viridiplantae > Streptophyta > Pinopsida > Pinales > Pinaceae > Pinus > Pinus tabuliformis. Next base: position 52,152,855 of record CM062813.1, read on the forward strand.
TCATCCAATGTGGGTATGCTCCTAGCTGTCAAACCTTTGAACCATTTTCTTACTTCTCCTCCGAATGTTTGCACAAATAAACATATAGTTACATCTTCTTCATCTATCTCATATAGATCAAAGAATGTTGTCATTTTGTCTATATGCTGCTGAGCGGAAGCACCTTGAGGAGTGCCATCAAACATGGGAATTTTACTCTGATAATCAGCTGGCATATCATGCAGATTTTGAGGAAGAGCAAGTGGGGCAAACCGGGCAGCCATTGCTTTAGGTAGATTGGGTCTAGGAGTAGTAGGTGGAGTAGGTGTAGCTGTAGTATGAGGGGTATAGGGAGGTGTAGGTGGAGGAGAAGCGATATGAGATGAAGAGGGAGAATTGACTGTAGATTCAGGATGTGTAACTATAGGGGATATAGAAATAAAAGGAGGATTGGTCTGTTCGTGCGGAATTGAAGCCGTGATAGTAGATCCAATATTACCAGATATAGTTTCGAGGAAATCAGCAAGATTAGTGACTTGGATATCTGTCTGAAGGTGTCTTAGGATGAAATTTTCAACCAATTTATCGTGTCTCTCGATTTCAAGGGCAACAACAAAACCAGGGTTGGGAACTAGAGAATCAAGTGCACTTTCAGATTTGGTTTTGAACAAGGACAACTCAAAACTCTCGTCAAAATCAATGTCTTCAAGATACTCAAAAACAGCTGGACATGAATGAGATTTAAATATATGACTAGAATCTGAAGCCAGTTTGGATATCAAGGAACAAATAGCCAATCAGCCTGTGAAAACTCTCAACTTATCATCGAAAGTTCAGAGTTTACAAAAGTACTGGGGTAATGTAATCGAAGTGCTATATTCACAAGCTCACGGAGATTGACTGAAGCAGCGTTTATCTACTTCCGCTTATGCAAAGCAAAAGCGTTTCGAAGGCTACCTGGCATAACTTCAGGCTCCGTCTAAGACTTATGAAACAAACACATCAACCCACAAACAAGTTTGTTCTCCCCAGTATGGTCGCCAATATGTTAGCGCTTGAATTTGGCCTCAGGCTGAAAAAGACAAAATCCAAGGCAACATCAAACCACTTAGCCTCGTAGCTAGCCCTACCGGGACAGGAGAGGGCTCTCTCCGGGTCTATCTCGGAAAAATGTTTTCAAAGGGCTGAGATGACCAATAAAGAACACTAATTTTAGGCTAGTAAACTGATAGGGAAAGTTTGATTTTAAATTTTTAGAGTTTTGTTGGAAAACTGAGCACAACAATTTTGGGAGCGGGGATGAGACACAGTTTTTGCAGAGGTCTTTTTGGGGCAAGGTAGGAGATTGTCTTGATTCCTTTGAAATAAGTGAATGGATAGATATGACCGGTGAGGAGCTAAGGAGAGCAAGAAACCATCGAGAGTTCTCCTTAAACAGATGAAAACATAGATATTAAGCAAACTTAAAGGCAGAGCATAGAAACTATGAATTCTACCTTAACACTTCATTTACTTAATTTGCAGAAGAAAAGAGTAGGAAAATGATACACATAAAAAACTTACAAGTACATGAGAGAAACACACCATCAACACAAATCACCACAGGAATCCCAAATAGTGCTGCAAAACCCTGGTCTTTCCTTTGCCAAAATTGCAGAGATACAAAGAGTAATACAGTCTAAGCTTATCCCTCAAGAGTCCAACCATGAAAATGACTAAGAAAATACATAATATAGGCAAGCTAACACATTCCCTTGCCTCTAGGGGTCGAGCTCATCATCCTAGGAGCTGTTTCAACCAATTCTAAACTGAGCACTACAATCTAGGCAATCAAAACAACTTGCCTCTATAAGCTAGGAAACCAATTCATTCATTAATTTTTTGCCATTTTATGAATGAATCTTCTAGAATAGGTAAAAAAGTGTCATGTCAACATGAAATTACATCAATTACATCAAGGAGGATGAAAAATCCCACCAAAAAGTCAAAACTGGTAAAATGTTGCGTTTTCCTGAGCTGAAGGTGAAAAATTGAGAAAATGTCCTGATGCGTAGCGTGCCATTTCTCAACGCGTTGCGTGCCTTTGAGCCCACTTTTGGGGCACTTCCCGGCATCCAAATGAGGCACAAGTGGGCTTGTTGGAAAGGTCTAGATGTCTACTATCCATCCCAAGTTGAATGTCTCAATTTGGTGGCCATTTTCCCCTCCAAAAATGCAATCTCCCAAGACTGCTTCCTGTGTGTCCAAAAAGTGGCAGAAGGTCATTTTTTGCTTGTTTTTTGACCTTTTGGGGGCTCAAATCTCCATGAAATGTCTTGGCAGGGCCGAGCAAGTGTAATTTGTCACGACAAATCCAAAAATGCTGAATTTTTTTGAAATGGACCTCCCCAACTTAAGGGTAGCGCGCGGCGCGCTACGCGTTGAGGGAAAAAACCTGTTTTTAGCAAAAAAAATTCAAAATTGACCAAAATTGCTCCAAATTTTCTGAATTTTGAGCTGAGGGTGTATCATTGAGCACCATGCTCCTTCAAGGTAGCTTCAACCAAAATTTGAAGTGGATCGGGCCTTTTCCTCCGTTTTAGTGCCTTGGCCAAGCGTGCTTTGAGTACCTTCATTTTTGCTTTGCACACATGCATGCGGGCCCAATAATGATTCTTCATGTGGCGGAGCATATCTTTGTCCCTGTTTGCCTTGGCTATCAACCTCTCTAAATGAGTGTTCACCTGAATGAGCATAGACCCTTGCTCAATAGGTGTCAAATCACCGGGTCTCTTGCGAGCCAAGTTCCGGTCTTCTCGGATCCTCCGCAACTCATCAAGAGTGTGTTCATCCTCTAATTGCTTGTTGCGCTGCTCTAAGTATGTGATTGTCCAATTTTCCATTTCCAACTTTTGATGCAACAAGTGATTTTCAGCCTTTAGTTGTTGAATGATCTCCTTTGGCTCCGAGCTAGGAGAACTGATGTCAAGGTCAACAATATCTATGTCCGAATCACTTGATGGCCCCTCATCAATCATGGGCTACTTGCCTCTCTCTTGTACCTGTGCTGCTGTCGAAAGCGAGGCCCCTTCCACCTGATGTGGAGATAACACTCGCTGTGCTGATGAAGAAGGCGAGACCCCTTCCACTTGGTGTGGAGATAATACTCGCCGTGCAGATGCAAATAAGGCCCTGTGGCCTCTCTGGTATGTAACACATCTCTGGTATGTAACACATGTTGGAGTGTTGACATGCTCGGGCTCTGGAATGTGAAACTGTTGTGAAGGCCCCCCCTCATCATGGACAATCTCAGGAGGTGGCTGTGGCACCATGAAGAAGTCGCGAGAAATGAAATCCTCCCAAGCAATACCCTGCTGTGCCAACTGATGCATCACTATGATCTCAATCAGTGCATAATGATATATACTTTTGTGTTGCTGAGCGGGGTTCTTCCTTTGCACTACCTGCACCATCTTCTCTATATTTCGGCACATGAAAAATGGAATGTTCATCATTCGTACCCGGGTGAAATGCATCAACAAACGGATATGGTATGAATATAAACGTGAAAATCTGCCCTCACAAGTGAAATAGCGCATAATGAGCCTCATCAAGGGTGCATACTCATCCCTTAGGAATCTGAAAGGAAAAATAGAAGTTAGGTGTCTCATGCATCCGGGTTTGATGTATGGTTGATAATGAAATCTGTCCAACTGCTTGCGCTTGGTCCACTCCTCCCCAACATTTGGTATCCCGGTGGCTTGAGCAACAATTTCAGGTGATAGAGTGAAATCCACTGCTGCAAGGTTCACATGACCATTATGCAAATGTAGGACAAACAAGTGGACTAGTTCTCTGTGATGTTGAATTTGTGAGATTCGCTCACAATATCCAAGGCATGATTGATACTGAAAACATGTCATTGCAAGTGGACAAGCTTGCAAATGAGCCAGAGAAGTGGGCTCCTCCCTGACATGCTGACCACCCTTACCACCCTTGTGATGCCTCCTTGGCACTTCTACCTCCGGTGTTGATTCACTGTCATAACTCTGCTGATAATATGATTCGGTTTCTGACATGGTTTTGAAGGCAAGATGGCTGAAATGTAATGCTGACTTTGCACCCAATTAACTGCTGTTTGACTTTTTCAAATGTTGTCACCAAGGGGACATAAATACAAGGGGATTGTTAGGGGAAGGGGAACATGAGGGAATTAGGGAGAATAAACAAAAATAAGGAATTTAGGGAAAGAAACATGAGAAATCATAATATTGTGGGACTTTAAGGTGGAAATGGGGTTTGGGAATTTAGTAAGTTTTAGGGATTTTAGAGAGGAAAATTATGAAATTTTATGGGAAACTTTGAAGGAAAATGTTGATGGAAATAAGGGAAAAAAGGGATTACAAATGGGCAACCTTGGACAGCAAAAGAAATTTGAAACCCTAGCACCATAAAGACTTTAAATCTCCCACAGCAATGAAGGGTTTTGACTTTTCATTTTCATGGCATTCAAGCATATTAATATCTCATTCAACTTGCAAAACCAAATTTAGCCATGGAGGAGAGGCCTACCTGCAATTTGCTTGAGAGAAAAGTCGATTTGATAGCTTGCTGGCTGTTTGTTAAGCAGAAAACCCAACGCATAGCGCCCCTCGCCCAACGCGTAGCGCCCCTCTGACGCGTAGCGCACGTGCACAATAACACTGAAAAAGGCAGCTTGATGCGTAGCGCGCCCCTGACACATAGCGCGCCCTCCCTGATGCGTAGCGCGCCTCTGAAACTGCCCAATTTGCTCAATGACTCATAAAATCGCCTTTGCAAGGATTCTCTTAGCTTGTGAGAGGCAAATGAGTTGCTAATGAAGAGTGATGTGCTTTTATAGGCTTCCTTTAGATTTTTATTTGCCCAAAACCCACTTTATAATGTTTGAGTGTTGACACTTTCTTTGAATTAATTAGCTCTGACTTTTGGTTTCTTTTCTTTGAAAAATTGGTTGAAATTATGATTTCTTTTGAAAATTTTTGCAGGGATAGCTTCTAGGATGCTTTGGCAAAGGAGACCAAGGCTGCACTTCGACATTTGAAGAATTTGAAATTTTGAGAATTTTTACAAAAATGAGATAATGACCCTTGTTTTTCAAAAACAGAGTTTTTGAAAACAAGGTGAAAGTTTAGCTGTACAATGATGAGAATTTTTGAAATAATGTTTAATGAAGGACATCCCTCTGGCCTGCTGGTCCTTTATGACCTCTCAAGACAAAAATGGACTCAACCCTAGACCTAAGACCTCGAAACTTAAAGCAAGATGAATGACCCTTTGAAGATTTTATTAACTTAAACAAACCTGAACCAGCAGTGCCAAACAGGAGGGGAATAAAAAGACACAAACTCCCTCCACCAGGATTATGGCATGCCTAACGGAATGCAACATGATCACACTGATGGGACACCTAATCATGAAATGCAAAGAGTTTTGATCTCTGGTGAAGGGCTACTAGATCGACTCTAACACTCTCAATGAGGAAAGAAACCTTAAGAGAAACCGAGAGGAGGGCACTCCTTCCAGCATGTCTGTTGCTCAAACCTTTGCTAAGAGGTAGATGTTAAATCCATATGCATAATAAGAATATACTGAGGAAACAGTAGGGACTACAATAACAGTGAGGAGAGAAAGCAGGCACACCATCTACCTCACAATTCCAGGTATTAGAAAGGCAACAGAGCACAGAGGTATCTTCCTTCAGGACTCCTTCTGGTCAGAGCCAGGATATCAAAGAAAAGTATAAAGAAATCAAAGCAAGGAATGAGAAACTAAAGGCTCAAACCTATGCTCATTATCTCAGAATGGCTCCAACTAACCAGACAAGGCTGATGTCAACCTTTGATATAAAAGAAGGCAAGATGCAAATGAGTTTTCTCAAACCAACTGTGCAACAACCAAGATCAATGGCTGACTATTTGAAAACTGATTTTGAAGTTTTGGAAAAGGATATTCACCCAATTGACCAAATAGAACTGCATAAACAAACAGGTGAAATGGTCTACTCTACGTTGACCAACAAAGAAATCACAACTCATCAACTACAGAACTCACTGAATAACACATCTACACAGCTTCAATTGGAAAAGGCATCTTCTCGGGCCAAAGACACTAGAATAAAGACTTTAGAATACTTGGTCATAGAGCTGGGACATGATCGCAAGGATGTCAAAGCAGCAGAGCAGTTGATAAAGAAGAAAAATGATGACATAGCTGCACTAAAGAAGCAACTCAAGATTCCTCCTCTTCACCATCCTCAAATTGCTGAAGTTTTAGAAAAACAGAAGGAGGAAGAACTTATGGATCTAGTCCTTAAGTTGAATGATCAATTGAAGGAAACTGAGAAAGAATTGGAGAATGTGATACAGTCTAAGAAGAGTGAGCTAGACACCGCTCCTCATACTGTAATACCTACAGTTTCTACAGTAGTACCCTCCACCCTGGCAGCTTCCTTGGCACCAACACTTCCACCAGTAACGACATTGCCAGTAGCAGGTACTACTTCAGCCACAAGTACATCGACCAGTACAGGGATAAAAATAGAAAAGACAGATGAATTGGTTAAGGCTATGGAACAAATGAGCATCCAGGCCACAGAACTGAAGAAGCTCAGAGAGCAAGTGACAAGTTTGGAAACAAGTTGTGAACTTGCACAGATTCAACATAAAGAAGAAGCACGTAAAAACCAAAGGATGGTGGAAAGAATAAGAATCCTTGAAAATGATTTGACACTAGAAAAGCCATTGGGAGACATCAAGGATATATTGTGGACCAATATCATTGAATCCATCAATGATATTTGGCCTTCCATTCAGGTTATTTTTGAGCAAACTGAATTAGTCAAAATAGCCATGGAAGCCATACAAAAGACAAAGGAAGAGTTAGGAGACAAGCCTGAGGAAGCAAACCAGTTGATAGATTTTTTGAACAGTAGAAATAGGTACCAGCTGGATGAATTAGAGATTCAGGACAGAACAACAAGTATTATTGAGATAAAGAAGGTTCTTACTAAAAGGAACTTGATGCTTAATTTGGAGAAAAGATGTCAAATAATTCAAGCAAACATCGACAACTTTATGTTAAAATATGGCATTTTGAGAGAAAAAGGACTTCCTAGTCCACTGGTTATACATGACAAATTAATGACACAGGAAGATTACATTGAGAGATTGAATAAACGGGGCAGAAGCCAAGCCAGTTCTTCAGGAGTAAAAGCATTTCCTACAGGAAAGGTACTTTATGATGGTCTGGAGAATCTGTTCTACATAGAACATGAAGTCAACATTTGTTCACCAACAAAACCAATTTTTCCAAATATACAGAAGCCGATGAAGTCTACAAAAAAATGATAAGAATAAAATTAGCAGATAGTGAATGGTGGACCAATTTGACAAATTTACTATAAAGTTACTATAGTAATTATGTGGGGTAAATATGTATTTCAGGAAAAAACAGGTAATACATGATTAATCAACACAAGTAAAGAGTACCAATGGGTCAAATATAAGAGTGAAACCCAGCACATAACTACCAAATCAACTGTAAGAGCCAAATCCGAATTCTAGCAGCCAACACATTCACAAATAAAGGGACAACAAGCAAACAATTTTCCATCTGTCTCTTTCTTCGTGTTGAAGATATTTTTTGTTTCCTAGAAGAATTATCATATGGTTATGAGATATTTTGTATTAATTTTTGTATAAATACTTCACAAATTGAAGTAATTAGGGTGGATTAAAATACATTTCTGTAGACATATTATTTTTGAGCCAAGGAGCTTTGTACTCAAGACTGGACCGGTTTTGCTGGAAATGAAATAAAGCTGAGGACATTTCACTGGATTCTTGTGCATAGTTGGAACAAATAAGTATCATTTTCTCATGTTTAAATCTCGTTTTCTCTTTATGTTATGAAATATTCATATGTGTTTCTTATAAAATCTTAAAAGAAAACAAGGAATAATATCATCAGAATTAGCTTAAGTGCTCTCTGTTTTAACTGTTTACTTTATTTATGTTTTCTACTAAACTGCCTTGGTATGGGGATTCTTGATTCCCCCCTTACTTCCATAGTTGATCACCCCTTTGGCCCATAGTACATGATTATTTATTACCCTTTGCTACTGGCCATCCTTCCTTTCTTCATCCCAATCTCAGTTAAGGATTCTTCATTGCCCTTGGCCCTGGTTAGGACTTTCCATTCATTGAAACCTTCAGATTTGCTCTTGCTGTGTTAGCCTGCCCTGTGAACTCTTACCTCAGTGATAAATCAAATCTAGTTAAGCCTTTCTTGATTGACTCCATAGCCCAATGGCCTAAATATTTTCTCTGCCCATCTGTCTTCTTAATTCCACCACCCAATCAAAACAAACAACCATGAACATTAAGAACTAGCCTGAAATATTATTTAAACAAAGTTAAATCTTAAAGAGAGAGCCCTCTCTAGACTTAGGTTGGCTAGAACTTGAGTCTAAAAGATTGGTTTGTGGTTACCTCGGGCCAATCCTTCTTTAATAACTTCTAAGGAAAAAACCTGAATAATAACACGACCCACAAAGGGAGGGCCTACTCCTTCCTCCCTGGTAAATAATGCAGATTGTCTCTTGGAATTGCAGGGGTTTGGGGAACCCATTGAAAGCTGAAGCAATAAAAGATCTATTAAGAATGGAACCCTCAGATATACTTCTGCTCCAAGAGACAAATATAGAAGAGGATGCTCTTCTATCCTTAAGTCAAAACAAGTGGAATAAGAACTCAGGAAAAACAGTCAGCACCCGAGGTACTTCTGGGGGTCTTGCAACCTTAGGGTTAGAGGATATGTTTTAGCTGAGAAGCTCCTTCGCAACCCAACACTGGCTATAAATAGAACTTCAACATCTTCCAAGTAAGACTTCTTTGGTTCTTTTTAATCTTTATGTCCCAGTCAATTTCCTGGAAAAGAAGGACTGTTGGAATTCTCTCTCAGACTTCCTAGAAATCTACACTCCCCCAAACATCATATTGGCAGGGGATCTTAACATCACTTTAGATCTTAAAGAGAAAAAAGATGGAGTTTGGGGTAAATATCCCTTCCATGATTTGGTGGAGTCTTTGATTCATGCTTGGGACCTCCTTGACTACAAACCTAAGAAAGGTCGTTATACCTGGACCAATAATAGAGTTGGTAATGCCAACATTGTTGCTCATCTAGACCGGTTTCTAGATCAAAGTTCTTTGATGGAGGGGAAGCATTTAATCTCTTCAAAAATTCTTGCCAAGATAACATCTGATCATAACCCCATCTCGCTACTGCTAGAAAAAGAGGAAGACTTAGGCACTATTCCATTTAGATTCAGTCCTCTTTGGGTAGCGAGAGAGGGATTTATGGACATAGTGGCTCAAGCTTGGCTGCAACCAGTTGAAGGATCCCCCAACTTTGTGTGGGTGTAGAAACTTAAGTACACTAAGTATGCCTTAAAAAGTTGGGAAAAAAACCCCTCTCCACTCCAACGAGCAATAAACAAAAGACAGTGCAGGCTTTAGCCGAGATTCAGTTAGGCATGCAAGAAACTAAAACCACCAAAGCTTAGCTACTCATTGAATAGAATGCCCAGCTCAACTCTTTTCTCTCCTTTTGCCAGGAAGAGGAGTACTGGTGCCTCAAGTCTTGCAACCTCTGGCTGCAAGCTAGAGATAGAAACATTTCATTCTTTCACAAACAACACAGAGCTTGTCTCTCTCGAAATCACATCTCAGAAATATCCACCAGGGAGGGGGAAGTCATCAAAGGACAACCTCTTTTAAAATAGGCTGCCACATCTCATTTTCAGCAATTGTTTCAGGAGGATGGTTCTTCTGATGATGATCTGGCTGCTGATTTTTTGTCAAACATCCCTTCACTTGTCACTGCAGATTTAAACGTTGGGTTATTGAAGGCCTTTATTGAAAAAGAGATACTGGAATTCATATGGTCAATGGAGCCGGATAAAGCCCTTGGGTCGGATGGCTTCTCCATCCATTTTTACAGAGTTTGCTGGAATGTAATAAAACTCAATCTTCTCCGAATGATAAAAGTCTTCCAAAATAAATCCAAAGTGGGAGGGTGTACCAACTCCACCTTCCTTGCTTTAATACCGAAAGAAGTTAACCCAGAGACTTTTGACAGGTACTGGCCTATCTCACTCTGCAATGCCTCATACAAGATTCTCACCAAACTCTTAGCCAATAGACTCAAGCCTCTGTTAGGGAATCTAATCTCCCCTCTTTAGGGAAGTTTTTCAAAGGAAGGCACCTCATAGACAATGTGATCCAAGTGCAAGAAGCACTCCACTCTAGTCACATTCGGAAGGTAAAAGGCATGCTCATCCAGTTGGATATGTCAAATGCTTTTGACTGAGTTAAACTCTCATTCATCTATAAAATCCTTCTCTCTTTTGGTTTTAGTGCTGAGTTTGTCAATTTGATAAAAGCCTGCACATATAGACCTTGGATAACACACCTTGTCAATGGTAGACCTACTGATTTCTTCCAAGCTACAAGAGGGCTCCGCTAAGGGTGCCCTCTGTCACCCTTTCTTTATATCCTGTTGGTAGAATCCCTAAGCAGAAAGCTAACAATTGAAAAGGAAATAGACTCTATCCCAAGCATTAAGGCAGCAAGAGGTGTGGATCCTATAAATCATGCCCTCTTTGTGGATGACACTCTCCTCCTAGGAGGGGTCTCGATTAAGATAGCAAGGGCTTTCAGTGAAATTCTTCCACACTTCTGCTTAATTTCAGGAGCCTTGATCAACAAAAGAAAAAGTGCTTTCTACGGTTGGAATGTAGACCATCCAACTATCCTTCGAATATCTTTCTCCTTGGGATTCCCTGGGTATGACAAATGGGAAAATATCAAATACTTAGGTCTTCCCTTAACCTTGGGACCAACCCTTCCTTCCCTCTGGATCGAAGTAATTAGCAAGATAAAAGCAAAAATAGGATATTGGGGAGGCCATTGGCTAACAAAGGCTGGGAAACTGGTTTTGATAAATGCAGTCCTTTGCGTCCTCCCCATCTTCCAGTCTTCCCTCTTGCTAGTGCCTAAGTCTATCACAGATCATATCTCCAAGCTCCTTCGGGACTTTCTATGGAACGGGGGTAAGGGCAACTAGAGCAAGTTACATCTAGTAAGATGGGATATCCTTAAAAGACCACTCCAGGAAGGCGGGTTACAGATTCGAGATCCAGGCCTGGAAAATTTGGCCCTTTGTGGAAAAATCATATGGCAATTGTATGCAGACAAAAAACATCTTATCAACAAGATTATTTGGATGAAATACCTAAAGGGAGGCTCCTTGAGAAACCTCAAAACAACATCTACTCCAACAGGAACAACAATTTGGATTTTAAGCAGAAGATGCATCGATCACTTACAACAACATTTATACAAAATCCCAGGAAATGGTCTGAGAACCTTATTGTGGGAGGATACTATTCAAGGGAATGCCCCTTTGGCCTCCCTAAATTCCTGCAATGAGATAAAGATATGGCTAGTGAACAAAGGTCTCCTCCAGCTTGCAGACATTTTCTCTTGGGAAAACAAAGGGAATTGGGCAAGATGAACTTTTCCAGGGGTCCTAGAACCTCTTCACGCTAAAAAAAACTTGTTGTATACAACTCTCTCTGGCCTCGCTCCTGTACACCACTCATCCAAGGACAAATAGGGGTGGGGAAGAATAGGAATTTACACAACAGCTCAAGGATTCTCCTCTTTACAATCTACTCATGCCCCTTCACTGACATCGATGCTCTAGAAATCAGTTTGGTCCCCCTTTATCCTACCAAAGGTGAATTTATTCACATGGTTACTCATGCATAAAAAGGCACTAACAGGTGAAAATCTGAATAAAAGAGGGTTCCATGGCCCCTTTAGATGCTGCTTATGCAACTCTGCCGCTGAAACCTCTGATCACTTATTGGTTGATTACGATTTCACATAAGCAGTCTGGAATCTGGTCCTTGATGGCCTTAGTGCTCCCTCCCCCTCCCAGACATCTGTTGTTTCTCTTTGCATCTCCTGGGCAGACCAAAATCCTGAGAAAAAAAATCCAAAAACGCAGTTTGGAATAACATCTGGCAAGCTATTCCAAAATGCCTTTGGTGGAAAGTGTGGTTGGCTAGTAATGATTGTGTTTTCAAAAACGGGCTTCCGAATTCAGTGGTAGTGGCAGTCAAAGTGAAAGCCCTCTTACTGGAACTACAGGTAAATCTGCTCCCACCTACTCTTTACCTTAAGAAGCTTCTGCGTGGCTGGGATCCTGCTTGACAGGAGAGAGGAATGATTCAGTCACCAAACCATTGAATGCTCCTACTTGGCGTTTGCGACTAACTGAAGGCGACTTTCACACTTGGTGGCAGGATACCTCAAAAGCCACAATCTTCTTTGATGGAGCGTCTAAGGGGAACCTAGGAACTATAGGTGCAAGGGGTTTGATTCTTTCCTCGGACAGATCGAGTGAAACCGGCTTCAGTTGGGGCCTAGGCACTAGATCGAACAACCAAGAAGAGAGTTACAATCTCTTAAAAGCTTACCAGATTGTGAAGGAGCTAGGTTATAAAATAATTGAAATTTTCAAAGACTCGGAGCTTCTGATTAAACTTTTAAACTCTGAAGATCATTTTTGTAATCCTGCATTAAACAAAACTCTACAGTGAATCTGAAACACCTTGAAAGATTTTGACAGAGTTGACTCTTACCATATTCTGCGGGATTTAAACAAGCAAGATGACTCTTTGGCAAACAAAGGCTGTCTGCTGCCTCAAGGAAACTTTAGTCTCAATGGAGGACCCTGCTCGCTTCATCCTCTGCCTTAACCAAGCTATAATAGGCAGATCTGCATTCATTGGCCTCATCACAGAATATGCTCAACTTCATCATGGCTGGTTGCTTTTTTGAAGTATTTTTCAACAACTCTAAACAATGGGTGATAGGGACCTGGTTGAGGAATTTCCTCCATAGAAGAGCACTAGTCTATTTCAGGTCCTTGCTAGGTGTAGAAGCAATAGGCTAGATTAGTTTGTGGATTCTTGGGCCAGACATTCACTGAATTGGATTGTTGAATGATGTATTTAGAATTTTGAATTAAAACTCAAACATGTAGGAAAAGTTTATATAGGTGAAACAAGGAGATCCTTTGGCATAAGATTAAAAGAACACATTAAGGATATTACAAGAAATAGGTCAGAAAATTCAGGTCTGGCAGAGCATGCATGTTCTTCCTCACACTATATCTGTATGGAACAAGCAAAATTAACTCACAAGGAAGAGCATTATTTAAAAAGAAGGGTGAAAGAAGCAATTGAAATTGAGAAATCCTCCAACAACATGAATAGGGATGACAGACTAAAATTAAGTAGCACGTGGAAACCCTTATTAAATAAAATAAAAAAGCAGTAAATTAAACCTAATAAAATAATAAATAAATAAATCTATCTAATTCTCCTTTTAATAAAATTTTAATAAGTCAAAAAAATAAAAATAAACAAATAAATAAATAAAATAAATAAATAAAAATAAAAATAAAAATTAAATTCAATTCAATTCAAAATAATACATAACAAGGAACTTATTTAAAAAAAACAAAATAATAATAATAATAATAATAATAAAAATAATAAAAATAAAAATAAAAATAAAAATAAAAATAAATAAATAAATAAATAAATAAATAAATAAATTAAATAAATAAATAAAATAAATAAATAAAAATAAAAATAAAAATAAAAATAAAAATAAAAATGAATTAATAATAATATTAATAATAATTAAAAAAAATAATAATAATAATTAAATAAATAAGTGAATAAATAAAATAAATAAATAAATAAAAACCAAATAAATACATTCAAATATAATCAATAATTAATTAAACTTGTCACTTAAAAAAAATAAATTAAACTAAATTAAATTATAATAATAATAATAATAATAATAATAATATTAAATAAACATATAAATAAAATCAATTAATATATATATATATATATATATATATATATATATGAATTAATAATTATGAACCAATTAAGCCGACATTAAAAAAGTAATAATAAAAATAAAAAATAAAAAAGATTTTAAATAATTTTTAGAATAACTATTAATAGCTCCATAATTTCTTGCTCTCTCTTCTCAAAATACAAATCTCATTGCCCTGATGATGGACTCACTAAGCTAGTCCGAAAAGTTGGTTTCATAAATTGTTCACAGGTTTTTTCAAAAGAGGTATGTTGTTTTCTAATCTTTAATCATGCAATTCCTTATATGCTAACTTGAATATTTTGGAAAATTCCCTCACCATACTACATTTCCTTTCATGAGCCATGTCAAGTTGCATGAGGACATGCAACCAATTCAGTTGAGGGGGGGAGAACTATATTCACTTCCATGATTCCATTTCTTCACCACGCTACATATTCACTTCCATGATTCCATTTCTTCACCACTATCACTCCATTTTTTCTCATTTACCATTCACCAACATTTATTTTCCAATGATACTTTATTGCAGTTTGCTTCATACGTAATATTGGCATGCTTCATTAATATTACAAAAGGGCTTTCTTATGCACATTGATAGCTTATGATTTCCAGTGAGTTTTTACATTATTATTGAAGAAAAGAGCACAGAAAATGAAATGAATGTTGTTAACACAAGAACCAACATTCTTTGTATTCATGGTTGTCACACAAGAACCAACCATAAGAAAATGTAAGTTGTTACTCATGTCTTTCACATATCCTGGAAACATTCATTATTAAAGACATCATCATGTAAAGCCAAAGTTGTTCAAGATGCCAAATGTTCTTAAAGAGACCCATGCATGGTTGCATGAGGACATGCAACAAGTTCAGTTGGGGAGGATGTTGGGACTCAAAAATGTCATATTTTCATCCACTATTCCTTACATTTCATCATCCCATTAACCTTTTATCATATCATTTTCATAAATACATTTGGGTTTCACCTTCTTATTTTCCATTTTATTCATTTTTGTATTACAAGTGAATTTATGATTAAATATTAGAAAATATACATATTTTTATATATATTTCAAGAATATGTGAGTTTTGTGATGTTTAGGAAATATGTGAAGAATTAATATCTCCTCCACCATATTAAGGAGATAATTATGCAAGCCTATTTCTAAGGAGAAAATCATGGAGAATTTGGTTGGCATATCTTATCCTATTCCTAAGGAGCAAATCATAGAGGATTTGGTTGGCATATCTTATCCAATTCCTAAGGAGAAGATCATGGAGGATTTGGTTGGCATATCTTATCCAAGATATGTGAGAGATTTATGGAGGATTCAAAAGGATCATATTTTGTAATAATGGGAAAATAGTTAAAAATGCTTGAGAGATTTGTGGGATCATATTTTGTAATAATGGGAAAGTAGTTAAAAATGCTTGAGAGATTTGTGGGATCATATTTTGTAATATGGGAAAGTAGATTAGTGGATGATCATTATGAGTTTGTTACTCATCCCATTGTATAAATAGGAGTATAATCTCCTCCATTTGTAATCTGGAAGTTTTTGTAATGGAGATTTTGAAATAAAGGATCATACTTCAATTTTTCTTCTACATCTGAGTCTCCATTGAAGTGGTGTGCTTGTGGAGTTATGGAGGGCCCCCATGGCCTCACTTGCATGCTTATTTGTTTATAATTTACTTTATGTTTTTGTTTGATTTCAGCTTTCAAGTTTTATTAAACGTTCTAATATTGGAAGGATCTTATTTGAAAGTGTTTTTGTAAAAGAACCATAAGATCTCATACAATGATTAGATCTATGTTTATTTCATTTCCGCTTTTAAGTTCTAATTAGATGATCTAATTTTGGAAGAGATCTTGTAGAATATTTTCTTGTAAGAGAATCATAGATCTCAAACAATTGTTAGATCTAGGCTTGATTAGTTATTGAAAGAGATCTTAATGAATATGTTCCTGTAAGGGGACTTTAAGATCTTGGACAAATTAAAAATATTTCTAGATCTATATATTTTAGATAAGCACTTCTAAGTTTACCTTCCTGGGTTGACATTAAATTAAACTCTAATTTGCATCCGCATTTTAGACCACACACTCTCCTTGTCAATCAGGTTCAAATTCTGATCGATCATCCTTCCAGCTACTATCAATCTCCTCCATATGAACTGTTTCATCATTAGCTGCCATAATTCTTCAATCTCCGTTTCCAGCACATCTTTGGACTGTTCCATACTCCGCCACTTACTTCTTCCTCTTTCTCTTTGTTTCAGATCGTTGTTGCTGCTGTCTACTAACTCTTCAATCTAATGTTTTACTCTTTGAAGTTGTCGAATGCTATCACTTACTCTTTTTCCGAGTATTCTTGTTTGTTCTCTGCTTATTCTGATTGTCTCCCTTTTATCCTTACTCTCTTTCACGGTTATTCCTTTCTGCATGAAATCCTGACTATCCAACATTCTCTTCAGCGATTGAACATCATTGTTCCATGGATTTAATACTTCCTCATAATCCTCTTCCTTCATTTTTATTTGGCTGCTCATATGTACTAAATTTCCTCCAGCATCTGCAACTAAACCTGCACTCATAAAACAATTGTTAAAATAAAAATCATAAGGCTTCTGTGCCTTTTCTTCCTTTGGAAACAATTAAGCTTGCTGCTCTAATTTTTCCTCCTCTGTTAGCACATCAGTATGTTGTTCTGAATTCTCAACAGAATTCGCGAGACTGTCAGCGAGTCTCTCCTCCACATCATCTGCTCTAATGATGTCTTTCTTATTTTGTTCACTATAATGAACTCCTTCCTCTGCAATCACACTGTCATACTTTGAGTTTCCAAGCAAAGACTCCAGCAATTCAATTTCTCTGTGACACTTCATAAGTACTTCATCATTACTTATGATTCCTGCATTTATACACATTATCAATCTGAAAATTACAAGGTTCAACAATTTCAACTGTTGCTTCACATATCAGTTCTTCAGACTGAATTTCATCTCCTTCCACAAGAAATTATTCCTGTGTTGTCACAACTTCAAACATCAATGCATTACTAATTTATTTTTGTTTCTTCATTCACGAGACATTATTCATCATTCTTGACTTTAGAGTTTTTACCTTTTAAAAGATACTCTCCCATACTTTTGACAAATTCAAAAGATTGTTCACCCTCTGCAAAACCTGTAATCACATCAAAATTATTATATTTAACAATATAAGGTTTTACATTCTCTTGCTGGTGTGCATTTGCCCAACAGTTCAGAAAATCATCAATAATCCCTTCTTCTTCACCTAGAACTTCACCCTGCTCTGGTTCACAAATAAACACTTCCATTTCCAACTCAGCTTCTCTGAGTTTTCCCATCACCCACCTTACTTGCCTCTGCTGTAGCTTCCTCTGTAACTTATGCCACTTTACTGGCTTCTTCTTTCCTCTCCATCTCTATCTTTATGAGCTCCTCACTCACTCACTATGAGCTGCACTAAAGCCCCTACAATAGCAAGTCTTCCTTGCTGCCACTTACCTCACAAGCTTTCCTCTGTACTCGATCTTTTGGCAAGCACTAGGGTTCTCTATCTCTAGAACCTCATTTGAGCACTTCTCTATGCTCCTTCTAGGCTTCAACTCATTTGCACCTCTCAAGAACACAACTGTCCTCTTCTATTTCAGTCACCATGAAATACTTGGTTTTGACCACCTCTTCTTTCACTTAGGAAGTCTTACCAACTTCCTGCATTACTTAGAAATTACACCCACATCCTTTTGTGGAATTGCCTTTGTGATCTGCAACAATATTTCTGCAGTAATAAGTCTCCTTCTTGCTATCTATGCCTCACTAAGCTTGAGCTCAGTCTATTAGCATTTCTCTAGTCCTTTCCTCTGGAACCAATTCGAGCACCCCTCGCTCTAGATTGCTGCAACCTTCTCACCTTCTTATGCTATCACCTGTGTATCAATATAAAAGCCACACATTATCCAATCTTCAAATCAAATTAAAAAAAACATGACATCTCACCTTCAAGATCTCTGCGTGATCTTGTTCCACCATATTCTGTATTTAAAATGGATTATAGACTGTCTCTTGCATCTGCAAGTCCCAATATTCTGCTATACCTTACCTTTGTGTGCTTACTGTTTGCCAAATTAAAATCTGATCACCTTGCCTGCATTCATCACCATTCGCCTGTATATACACCTTTAGAATATAACTATGTTCTAAACTCTTTTAAAGAAATGCTCACACAGAATTTCTTTGCACTGCCTTAATACCAAATATTTCAATTATAATTCTGCTCTATACCAAAAAGACGCAGGAAAACCTACATATACGCACAACATGCATGTAAAATTCACATATCTATTTTTTCCCCAGGAATTTTAACTCTTTGTCGAGTCAAATCTTCATTCCTTGATGCATAATGGTTTAAGGCCCCTTACTTAAGTCTTATGCGGAATGATTTCATAAATTAACACAGTCTAACTCTTTGTTCAAATCCTTCAGCGAGACTCTACACTCTACCTCATTAAGTCTTGATTAATCCTTAACCTTTATGCAACACACATTAACCAAACCCCATAAACCCTTTATGCTTTGCTTATTCATGGACTTAACCCGCGAACCATCTGTCGGCACTTTAATCCCATTATAATTATTTTAGAATAGAATACACACAAAACATATGTAAACCATACCTTTTCTTAATTCCTCGCCTATGCACGTTTCTCGATGCATGCCTTATCGCTATCGCAATCCTACTTTCTCATCTCACTAACACATGACTCTTTATCGCATCCGATATGCGATAACCCTCTGGACTTCAATATAATATAAACCACATTCATTACTTTCTCGGGTCCACTCTTCTATCGCACATCGCAAATCCTTTTACCCGTTTAACATCACATACCACATTATTTATCGGCTCGCTCCACATCACATGTCGCATTGGTTAAGGCCCGATACATTACCATGGAATATTTGTGATGCGATCAAACCTCCGATCACATCGGACATCGCAATCGATTATGGCCCAAGGTTAATTCCTCCCATTGGACTATTGCGATGTAGGATTCCATAATGATCCTCCACCGTTAATCCAATCACTCGATCCAATGGTCAACGATGCTATTTCTTATCGCAAATCGCAATCGTATAAGGCTGGTTCATTTGCCCCTGAATTATGTTGCGATGCGATATTGATCATCCCGTTCTCTGTGAATTAATCTCATCTGTTGATCTATTAGCTCCAACGACCCCTGAGCATTAATGCTTCGCTTCTTTGCTTTTCATTTTTTTACTTGGGTTTTATGATATTTCTTCAATGGTTCTCTGCGGCTCGGGTTACTTCATGGTTATTCATCCTTCCACTGTTCCACTGTGTGACTCCCTCTTGAGCTTAACTTCGCATGTTATTTAACACAGTCCCTCCAGAACATTACTTTGGTTCTTTGAATGGTTTGAAAGGTCCATTATGATCCGCTGTCTCGTTCTCCTCTCTGTGTTCGCCGAATTTCGCCTACATACATATGTTATGTAGAATCTCTAATACACACAGAATTTATAATTCCATATTCGAATCACGCACTTATACAATTTTGAATTAGTCTATGTATATATAAATACACATTTACACAATTTCTCTCTCAGGCCTGATCTTCTAATGTCAGTGGCCTTTGTTTTACAATTTTCCCGTAGGCTTACAGTCACACTCTAACTAGTTAACCTATCCAACCTATCTCCCATAATTTTACATTTTAGGCTTACATTTATACCAAGGGATTCTAAAACCAATTCCTGTTTTAGATCCATAAACTCCTCAATAGAATCCTGAAATCTCTTCCTCATCCCTAAGGATCGTCTCTAATCCCCAAAATCATGAACTAACTCCTAATTTGAGTTTTACAGTTAATTCTTATTAATACCTTCTTACTCTTTCAAACCCTACACTACACCGACAAAACCCTAAATCCATCACAAAAGTATTACTACCTTTCTCCTCAATATATTTGTCAATGTAACCCTTTGATACTTTGACCTAGCTACCTTCTTTTCATCCCTAATCTAGCATCAAAACCCTAAAAACTCAAAACCTACCTGAGCCTAGCATATCTAGCCTAATATTATTTTACATTCCAGTTAACCTTTGGCTGTGATTTCATAGAGAGAGCCCTCTCTGTTTTAGTAGGGATAGGTACCAAACTAAAAGCTTGGTTTGAGGTTACCTTTGTTGATCTCCTCCTCAGCCTAGGACATTGCGGAGGATAGCATTTTGGCGTCGTTGCAGGGGAACGAAATATCATATCCTCCCTGGGAAAGAACAACAAGGATCGAATTTGATTTGTTGATGGTGAACATTGATCAAACACAAGAAAGGTTGTGCATCATTCACTTGGCGACTCTAAATCAATTTCAAATTTAAGTCAAAGACTCCACTGGAGGATCAACATTACCAACAGAAAAATGAAAGGACAATATGCAAAGATCAGGTATTCAAGTTGGACTTTCATCCAAGACTCCATGTTATTTATTGTAAATTTTTTCTTCTCTTTTCCTGAGAATGTCAAGAAGTTTTTCCAGAGTATATTGTATTTGAGAAAAGATCCTAGACCCACATTTGATTCCTTTCCTTTGAATATTGTGAATACAAATTTTGATTTTGATCAAGACCCTTCTTCCGAATCTTATGTTGACCATCTTCAACTTGATGAGCCTCAAGACATCAAGACTAATCCTATAGCTTTTGTACATACTCCTATACCTTGTAAAATTCTAGATAGATACAAGCCACTCATCTTACCTCCTATACTCCATTATTTCCCTGAAAATTATTACAAATATCTTCCGAGGTTGAAGGAAAATCACACAGCCATAAAACCATATGCATAATATGCACATAAAATTAACTCATAGAACAATACACTGACGGAAAAGGCAGAGAACCATCATGTGGTCTCTCATGCTCATGTAATTCTCTCTTATTCGAATAATTTAATAATACTTTTAAATACATGAGAAAGTGGTCTTAAGATAGTGTGTCTATCTTAGACTCACTTGGTTGAGACAATTTCTCAACTTACACACTATTTTAGGAGAGCTAGTTGGAGAGAATCTCTCATCCAAAATAGAATCCTTGGTTTGAGGAATTCTCATGATTTTATTTATTTAATTTAATAATTGGATTTATTATTGATTTTTAAGAGAGTGAGGCTAACATTCCCCCCCAATGATAAATCCAAAATGAATAAGGAACCATCTTCCAAGTTCTCAAGTTGATCATCAAAAAAAACATTTGCCTGAAAAACTGCCAAAGTTGGATGCGGGAAAAAACTCAAATCTGAGGAGAACATGAATCAGCTGCATGTTTGATTCATCTTTGAATGTCGCTTGACAACTCCATCATGTGCCAAGCCACAAAAGGATCCAACTGTCCTTTGCTTGAAAACAACATCCGGTGTCCACTGACACAATTTGATGAACGCCCAATGGCGTATTTACTGATGATGATCGCCAATTGGCTGATGAAGATGCCCACTGGTTGCTTTGCTGATGTTGTTGAGACTTTCAGCCTGACAACCACTTGTCAATTTCATTGACATTTCCCCCCCTTTGTCAGCTGAAAGGAGAGACAATCATTTGCATTTGATATCGGAACTCCCCCTCCCCCCCCCCCCCCCCCCACCCTTCAGGTGTTGGAGAGTTTCACTGTTGTACTCCCCCATTCAACTACACGAGAGTGCCATCGTCATTTGGCTGTTGGCTGCAATATGTGTGAGTGAATCCGATTGTAAAACTTGTACAATCTTATGGCTGTGGATGACCATTCCCAAGGATCAATACATGAATAATTTATCTTCAATCTGGCTGACTGTCGTTGGTTACAACATTTCTCTGATGTATGATTGGACTTGCCACAATGGCTACAAGGATGGAGATCAAAACACTGATCTTCTAGATGACTGGTTCTTTAACAATGAGAAAATTTCAGTTTGTTTGCAACTTGAGGTTGCATGCATTTCTGTTTGTTTGCACTTTCAGTTTGTGTGCATTGATGTTTGTCTACAACTTGCGGAGAACTTGTTGAGGTGATATGTTCAAGTAATCTGGCACTGATGAATTGAATGGGCTTTGAATAATCAGGGATATGTAAGTTGTCGTCATCTTCGACATATCCTAAGCCGCATCGATTTCGATTACTTTGAATTTCTTCCCATAGATTGATGATGGGTTTACAAGAAAGTTGAATTGGAACAACTTCAACACTTGAAGCTGGTTGGATGAATGAGTTCGAATGATCATCTGTATCTAGAAAAGACTTGGAAGCAACACACTTCTCTTGCAACTCATTTCTCTATTGTTGTGACTCCAGTTTAAGGAACTCAATCATTTCATGTGCATGTTGAAGATGCACTTGAATATCAACAAGAGTTGATTTGCTGATTTGCACTATGTCTTCAGTAGTTGAGAGGATCAAATTGTTAAGAATCTGTAATAACTGAATGCTTTTCGCCATGTGAATTGGTTGGAACTCATGCTCACTTGCTTTTAATACTTGTTGGATTTGTAGAACTCGCTCGCTTGATGTATGATTGATTGTTGTACACTCTCTTGAACTTGTTTTAACAATTGATTGTTTGAACTCTTGATGTCACACTCGCTTGATGACGATTGCTTTGCTTGAATGCTTCACTGACACTTTGTGAATGCTTCAATCATCTTCACACTGGCTCATTTGTTGTAGATGTCGTGCTTTGAACTTTCACACTTGATTTGGTTACTTGACACACTCACTTGATCTTAGTGCGCTCGCATTAGACACATGCTTGTTTTGATGCTTACTTGAAGATTAGAAGTCACACTTGCTTGCTTTGCTTGCACTTACATGATTGATTACTGACACTTTGTGCTTTCTTGAATGTAGTCACTGAATGTGTTGATTTTTTAAAAAAGAAAGGGTGTTGAACACTGTTGAAAATGCACCCAAGAGACAAATGACAAGTTCAATCTTGATGACTCAGTTGAAGACTTACTTGACTTAATGTATTCACCTTAACAATTCAAATTAGGGTGTCGGTTACAACCGAGAATGCACCCGTACAATTCAACTAAGTTTGTCTTTGATTATAATCCAACTTACAAATGATGATTTGCAAGTTAGAGTTTTGTATTGAGCTTATTAAAAAATGGTGCAAGTGCAATTGCCAAAAAATTGTTGTTGAATGGTTGCAAAAATTGTTGATGGAGATGACAGCTTGATTGGATGTTGATGTAGAAATGTCGTCTTCACTTGAAATACTTGATTTTTGTAGCGTCCTTAACTTGATTGCTTTGATTACATGATGTGAAATGTGCTTGCTGGGAAGATTATCTTATCAAGTTGATGATGTGACGCTTTGTGCTTGTGTACTTATGTGCATGTAGTTGTTTTAAGCATAATACAAAGAGATAATTTGAACACAAGTCATGCACATGCCTTCGTTACACATGGTGTACCTAAGATCCCATTATTCAATTTTGGGTAGATCTAGGACACGAGCACCACAAAAATTACGATTTTATTAATTATTAGAGTACATCATTCTTCACCTTCACAACATTATCATTGAAACTTCTCAAACAATGATAATTCCAAGCTCGCACACCCTTGAAGAAACTTCACAATTACAACTTTAACTTTGACTTGACTTTGAAATGGACTTGATTGAGTCACTCCAAAAATTACAAACTAAAATCACTTCAAAACTAGAAATAAAAACCATACCTTATTTCTTCACATCTTATCTCTCGATTAAAAAGCTTCAAATAAAATCTCCTTATTACTCCAAAAATTTACAAACAATAAATATACCTTATCTCTCCAGCAAAGGCTTCTTCACTTCTTAGATTCAACTTTAAATTTCCTAAAAAAAACTTTAAGAAGTTGGATTTTTTTTTTGTCCTCCACGTTGGATACTAGTTGACTTAAGCTGGCTCACGCTGGCTAGCTTCTTGTTGGCTTACGCTGGCTGGCTTCTTGCTGGCTTGCGCAAATACGACATCATCCATACCATCCACTTTCATATAAACCTCGAGATCACATCATGCAGTTACATGCAATGCTCCTCCCTCTCATTTCTCCGGAACAAAAAACGCAACCACCAATAATTAAAAAACAAAAATTAAATCTCTTTTGTCCATCAAATTGAACTTGGTTTTTTGAACATGTCTCCTCTCAATAAACATTTGCAATTATCATTTTTCCACCCGTAGACATTGCTATCTCTCTTTGGGATTCACCTACATGATCTTCATCGATCCCTTTTATCTGAAAATATTTTCACAATTACTCTGCCACACTACAAGTAAGTCTTATAATTAATATAGAGTTTTCATAGCAATAGAATTTCCAAAAATTACTTGGGAAAACCAATATCGGCCTGCACGTAGCTGCAATTGCATAGAAATGGAACGATTATATTTTCCTTATCTCTTATTCATCCATAAGTAGCCTGGGATTCCTGAACTTCCTAATTTAGAGTTTCTTTCAGTTGCTCAGAACAAATTAAAATATCTTGCAATGGCAACTCAGCCTCGGCTTCAGGTCTTGGCATAGATCCCTATGGGAAGAAGTGGCAATTTATCTATTGCTCAGGCCTAGAGTGGCCCAGATTCAGGTCTAGAAAGTTGGGCTAGAACGTACTCTGCCTTCCAATTTTAACCAACTCATAGAACTATATAACATTCGGCTACAAAGGAACAAGTTCTCAGGAGCCTTACCCACTTTCAATGCGCTAGAAAAACTGCGATATGCCTATCTGGGCACGAACAATTGTGATGTTATTCCAACAGATTTCTTTGTGGGCTTGATGAGTCTAGAGTTCTTGTCCTTGGAATACAATAATCTAAATGCGACACATGGATGGAGTCTTACCTCGGACCTTCAAGAGTCAACTAACCTGAATAACTTGTATTTGTCTCAGTGTAACCTTGTTGGGTCTATACCAGATTTTCTAGGTCAGATGGTTTCTTTATCGATCATGGATTTGGCCTATAATAGTCTCACATGACCCATTCCCTCATCTTTCAATGGGTCTAGGCTGCAGACTTTTCAGCTCAGAAAATGACTTTAACAGTCCCAGGAAAGAATCTTGCACCAAATAATCCCGCTAGTTTTATAGAGAGAGATTCCTTCGAGTCTTCGGGAACAATATTTTGGTCTTTCAAAACCATTCTCTATAAACGAGGATAAACAACAAAATTATGATATCTCGTCGGATTCTCATGTAGCTTCCAAAGCTAAGAAAATTAGTGGGAAGGACCTTCCTTGTGAAGCTTGGTGGAAACGCTATGCAACTTCTTTGCTATCCCAGGCTCGAGAAGCAAATGCGCTGTGGCCGATTGCTATTGCCGCTGCATTGATGGGGCTTGTGGTTTTGGGGAAACAGTGGTAGCAGGAGAGATGGCAGAATCAGTAGCTCAGATCACAGCTCAGTGCAAAGGACGAGAAAATAAGTCAACAGACGAGAATACCAAAGGAATGGAGATTTCTTACGATGTGAATATTGAAGACTTTCCAGAAAGTGTAAAGACTGATGAATTTGTCAGAAAAGATGACCTTAAAAATGAAAGTCGCGGCAAGGATTTGAAGGACGGGGAGGAAATCGATGCAAATGTTGACAATTTAGAGATTTCTTATAATGATAAGATGGAGAGCTCGTTTCAGAATCTACATCACTGCACCGAAAGTCTCCGTAGCACTGAATTATTTCACGAAAACCCGATGCAAATTTCTGTGGTTATAAGGAAGACATTGATGACGAGACTGATGACAAAAGTGAGTCTAGTGAGAAAGATCATGGTTTTACAACATCCTATGATTCCTATAGATTTAAAGGAAAAAAAAGTCTGCTGATGGAAAGGAGCAACAAGATCATTATGCTTTATTGGGATTAGGCCATCTACCCTTGCAACTGAAGATCAGATTCATAAAAGCTATCATGAAAGATCAGAGCCGTGACTGTCAAGAATTGGAGGTTTCCATTGG
This sequence comes from Pinus tabuliformis, assembly GCA_031772625.1. Classification (NCBI taxonomy): domain Eukaryota; kingdom Viridiplantae; phylum Streptophyta; class Pinopsida; order Pinales; family Pinaceae; genus Pinus; species Pinus tabuliformis. Next base: position 52,178,880 of record CM062813.1, read on the forward strand.
TGAGCAGATTGTTTCACTTCTTTATCTTGAACCAGATAGTGAACTCAAGGCTGTAGCATGTGCTGCTGAATCAAAACGCAAGGATGAAAAAGCACATGGTGTAGTTTCAACCCATGAGAGTGAAGGTCCTAATATTGTTCCTTTGAATAAAAAACCCTAATCTTTGATACCACATGAAGGAAAATCACACAACCATAAAACCATATGCACAACAAATTAACTCACAGAACAATACACTGGTAGAAAAGGCAGAGAGCCATCATGTGGTCTCTCATGCTCATGCAATTCTCTCTTATTCAAATAATTTAATAATACATTTAAATACATGAGCAAGTGGTCTTAAGATAGTGCATCTATCTTAGACTCACTTGGTTGAGACAATTTCTCAACTTACACACTAATTTAGGAGAGCTAGTTGGAGAGAATCTCTCATCCAAACTAGAATCCTTGGTTTGAGGAATTCTCATGATTTTATTTATTTAATTTAATAATTGGATTTATTATTGATTTTTAAGAGAGTGAGGCTAACATAGGTTTGATGGAGAATATGGTAACATCACTACTGAAAAACACATTCAGAATTTTGAAAATTTTCTCTACCTTTTTGAGGTTGAAGAAGATGACGTCAGTATCAGGATTTTTTCTTTATCTTTGCAAGGTGAAGCTAAGCAATGGTTCAAAAAATTACCAGCTGCAAGCATTTTCGATTTCCATTAGTTTTTGAAAGTATTCCTTCATAAATGGGTGATCAAGAGGAACCCTTTTCTGATTTTAGAAGAATATAATGATTTGGAAAGACAACCAGGAGAAACAGTGCAACACTTTTCAGCTAGATTCAATCAAGTATACCATTCAATGCTTGCTGATATAAAACTGCCTCCCGGTTTAGCTCTCTTACACTACCTGGATGCCTTTGATCCGGAAATGGAATTTCAATTGAGAGAAAGGAACACTACAACACTCGAAGAAATGCAGAACAATGAAATAGCTACGGAAGCTAATATGTTGGTCAAAAGGTCCAAGTTGAAGGAGGTAGAGAGGGAGAACATAGAGAAGGAACACCTGACATCTTCAGAAGTAAAGCTCGGCATTTTGGTAAGCAAAATGGAATAAAGGATGCAAAAGATCACAATGAGAGATGAATTTGTTGTTCAGAAACACCATGTCCCACTTATTGATGAAGAAGAAGAGGTTGTTGACCCTAATCATTTCCTACTTGTTCTAGTTACCATAGACCAGAAAATGATTGTTTTATGTATTCATTTATGGATAGCCATGAAAGTGGATTTGTAGATCAACCTGTGGAGAATCAATTTGTTGATCTAATATGTATGCTTGATGTCATTCCTTATATTGATGATTTACCCAAGTATGATCAATATGATGATGATTATGTTGTTGAAATAGAGGTTGACTCTTCAAGGCAATCAGTAGCATGTTTTTGGGAGGAAGAAGTTCAATTACAATAGCAAAAATATAGTACTCAACCTGTGCATATCAATCATGACAGAAATGAAGAAAATGCAGAAAATTTTGGAGTAAGTGAAAGGTCTTTTCCCTTGTATTTCGCTTCATGTCAAATTCTGAGAGAAAAATTTACCAATATTACAAACCAACAGTCCTTCAGTTTTGATATTGAGCATATAGAAGACAATGAACTTCCTAATCTCGACCTATAACCCTTGTGTTTCTCCTCATTTGCAAAAATAAGAGAAAACTATAAGGTAGCCAAGGAAGCAAATAAGCAAGTTGATAGCAGTTGGCAACCTTCTCCTAAAATTGTTGAGAATTTTGTTTATAATATAGAGCCATTTTTCAGTCCGCAATCATGGTTAACAAGCAACATTAAGTTTAAAAATGTAGCTGAAAGTTTCGAACATGAAGATCTTATACAAGATCATGCAGTTTCATCAGAACCTATCCACAATTGGTTACAACAACTTCCTCATATTTGCATTGATCTAGTAGGAAATTATTTGGATGAGTTTTGCAGTTAGAGTGGTCCTCCTTTGGTTGTTTATGAGCCTGAAAAAAGGGGTAAGGGAGATTTAGCTCAACAAACAACATTGTTGTCTTGTTCATCATAAATCACATCACATTCATCACAAAGGTCACTGGAAGTCTTGTTGCCTTATTATGACAATTTTAAGTTGAAGTTCCAGGAAAGCAAGGATGTAGATGAAAATTCGAAACCATGGTAAGAAGACTGCCTAGAAAGGAAGTGTAACCTATCAGATCATCCATTCGCAGATCCTTTTGCTGATTTATTGCAGTCATCAAAAGAGGCAATGTTTTGTGATTTTCAAGACCCATTGGGCAATATTTTACAAGCATGGGAGAAGGTGAATGTTGTTTTGTTTGTCAACATAAATCTTGGTTTTAGTTTTCATTGTGAGTTGCTTACATGTACATCATTATGTCTGCTTATAGAGGATGTAAGCATAATTTCAATGAGTGGCCATCTCCTTTCGTGGATTTATTAGAAATTTTGTATCATTTGAGTGAGAATCTTATGGATTAGTTAATGTCGGTAAGGTGTGATGAATAAGCTCAACATTCTGAGTTTCGTTTTCAGTTCTAGTTTGCAATTGAGGGTGTATAGTTCAGTTTTCAGTTTGATTTGAGTGTCAGGTTTTTATATACGACTCCATGCCCAATGGATGAGGCTACCTATTCAATAGTGTTCTTGACACCTCCTAAAGGATCTGACATCCCCAATTGGAGCCAATGTTAGTGTCTGTCAGTCTTGTCAGTCACCAGTGATCAAATATGCTCTCACAATTTTTTTGTTAGGATCGTAGGTGAATTTTTTATGTTTTAGTAGGTCTTCAAATAAAAATTTGGTCACTGGTTAGGTCAGTTAGGTTATTACTACTCCTTTCACCCCCATGCTCAATGGACATGGTCATCATTCAACTCATATTTCCATGTTGTGTCATCTTAGGTCATAGGGTTAAAATCATGGAAATTGGTCATTTCACCATCACAATCATCATTTAAAGGAGTAATAATAGTGAAAAGTCTTCAATAAAGGTTTCTAAAGTATGTTTTTATCTTCGTCAAGATGTAATATATGCAAAAAATTCTATTTCTATATTTTTTTAACAAAACAAATCAAATTATGAAAGTACATGGTGGGTCCACTGCACCACCATAAGAGAAACAATTTTTTCAAAACTACAAAACACTAAAACACAAGTTCATTTTCTCATTCCACATTCAAAAGAAAGAGTTGCATTTTTCCAAGGAAAGCCAAATCATCATTTCAAGTTCCAGACTATCATTGGCAAGTAAGTAGGTCATATTATACCTTATTTCACTTTAGTTCATGCTTCGAAGGATCAATTCCCTCTTCTAGGGTTTTGGTTGCATTTTATTTGTTTCATAATCTCATTGATAAATTGCCGAGAAAATCCTTAATTTTATGGCTCACTCACCTTCCCCCACCTACTATACACCTTCCTAAACACTTCTCCTCATTCATATCCCTCAATTTCATCATTTTCCCACAAACCCTAGCTTGGGCTACACTTTCCTAGGCTAGGCCTGCGTTGTGCCCTTTTGAACCCCTTCCCCTCACTCATTCCCTAAAATTGCACCTCCCTACACTACCTAACATTTATCTATACCCCCATAAATTTTCCCAAGAATTTATACACCCTCAAAACCCTTCATCTCCCTCCATTCCTAAAACTTCCCCAAAACCCCTATTTTCCTAAACTAAACCCTAGTTTCCCTTCCTAGTGAGCTAGGGTTTCACAATGGATCCAGAGACCAAAATCATTGATTAGAGGAAGCATAAAGGAGTCCAAGGACAAGATATCTCAAGAGGCATAAAGAGCAGGAGAGTGAGTCATCTCCTCCACTAGGTCAAAGGGACATTAAAAGATTATTTGTTGCACATAGGGACAGTTTTTATTCAATGTATGTTTCTGACCAAATGGAGATGAACTTGAAAAACGTGAAACAATTTTTTTGTCAATAATAGACCAGGGAACAAAAAACTCCTTCATCTTTTACACAAGTATCATAGATTTGGGGATTTTCAACCTTCTTGTAGGCCTATGTCAGAAAATCAAACATTTTCAAGTTAATTTCCTGTTTTATTCATCGTTTTGTAGCACGTATTACCAGAAAATTAAAGTTAATTTCAAAACAATGAGAAAGGTTTTGATTCAAAACATCCTTATATACAAAAACCTCTCTCATATTTCCAAAAATCATTAGGGTTAAATATATATCGCTCCATCTTTGAGACCTATTTTTGTAGAAAACCCATAAATTTTACACAGTTTTTTGTCCAAAAGGGTAGCGTGCCCCACGCTACGCTTTTTATGGGGAGATCCAAATGACAATTTATTTGCACATTTGGATTTTGTATCACTTGTACATCACTTCTAGCCCTTGGGAGCAAACTTTCAGCAAGTTCTGGTAGGTGAAAAAAGCCAAAAAGCACTCAAAAATCACCTCTCTACCCTCTTTTTGAAGAGTTCGTTGCATTTTTGTAGTACCTCTTGGAGAATGAATTTTCAGAGAGCTAGGAGCAACCTTTTTCAATTCTTAAGGATTCTATCATGTATCAAACATCTAGATCTATCTCCATAATTTTTCAGATAAGGATTTGGACCTCGGGAAGTCCTCCAAAAGTCACTTCTACCAATTTCATTGTGTTTTCTCCTAGCACGCTGCGCTTTTGCCTGAATTCGCTGCGTTTTCACCTAAAAGCCACTTTCCTCAGTTGACTTAGTCCATATTCGACCTCCACTGATGTAATTTGTCATTTTTTATGTTGTGATGATGTAAAGAGGTGTAAATAGGTTGGTTAGAGTGAATGTGAAGTAGATACATGCTTGTAAATGTCTTTTATGGTCAAATGTATCAGTTTTGCTATTAAGAGGAGAGTTTGTTAACCTCCCTAGTCATTAGGTTGTGGTTAGACATATTTTGGGAACTGCTCGACCACTCATGGATTCAACCCCTAAGAGAAGGGAGATGTTGTTTTGGTCTATATGTATCATTTTCTCAGTCATTTGGAGGGTTGGACATCAGAGGTTGGAACACTTGTAGCTTGTACTTCAACTCTTTATTCAGGAAATCAAAGGAGTAGTTGCAAGTATTATCTAGGAATTCATGTGCAGTGAGTTTGTGATGATGTATTTTCTCTGTTATAGTTTTATATGAATGATATACATCTCTCTTTTCCATACCTTATTTCTTCGGTGATTTTCCTTAAAGGTTATAAGAATAATTCTTTTCATGTAAGCTTTGTTTTGATGGGAAAGTCATTTTGTGTCATTTTTCTTCCTAACTAATGAATTCATGGTGCACGTGTTCATTAAGACCTTCTTACTCTTTCAAACCCTACACTACACCAACAAAACCCCAAAGCCATCACAAAAGTATTATTGCCTTGCTCCTCCATATATTTGTTGTTGTAACCCTTTGATACTTTGACCTAGTTACATAGTTTTCATCCCTAATCTAGCATCAAAACCCTAAAAACTAAAAACCTACTTGATCCTAGCATACCTAGGCTAATATTCTTTTACATTCCAATCAAACTTTGGTTGTGATTTCATAGAGAGAGCCCTCTTTGGTTTGGTAGCTCTAACTACCAAACTGAAAGCTTAGTTTGAGGTTACCTCTGTCGATCTCCTCCTCAGCCTGGGATATTGTGGAGGATAATAGGGTCATTACATACTTTCCTTTCACTTTAATATTTATCTCATTCCTTAACTGGGGCTGAATTTTGGGGCCTTTGATCAAAGAAATGTTGCCACCTCAATGCCCTTTGGGGTTTTACCCATGCGCTGGGATCTTCAACTTCAAACAAGGATATCTCGTAATATGTGAAGAACCATGTGGGGTGCCACATAACACTAGAAACATATCGACGAGGAGAATATAATGACAAGGATTTCCAAGGCAGATTCATTGATTTGTTGCTTCAAAAATTCGAAAAAGTGTGGGTTATACTCATTACCTAAGGAATCCAAACCCTAGATTTAGTGTTTCACACCATATTGAGAGAATTCATTAACTAATGTTGGCATCAATGACAACACCATTCAATAATATCTCCCTTTGTCATTGATGGAAGCACACATACTCCCCCTAACTTCAATCCTCTATCTTATTCTCATAATTTATCTACCCCTTTAACATCAATGGAAAAGGGTGACTCCTCCTAATAGTCTTCCTACTCCCTATGGACCTGTAACTTACCTATGCTCCCCTTGAAGAAATGCCATGCTATGTCTTCCTGTAGTTGCATGTCTGCTTCGAAATTTCCTTTCTCAATCTTGTCTTCAACAACTTGTCTCCCCCTAACATGGATTTCCATGGCTCACTCTACCTGTCAATGTGCAGTAATGACATGATTTTGTTCGTAACTATGTCTATAAAAACTACTTCAATGAAACTGTTCATAATGTTGAATTCCATTTTAAATACTTTCTCCATCTATCAATCTGTCAGTGATAGATCTTCAAACAACAATTGTTGTTGCATAGACTCCCCCTCTTCAATATTGAAGGATTCAAGAAGCTGGATTCTTCATAATAATGTATCACTCATCTCTTCAGTTTGATCATCCTGGACTTCAACATCCTCTATCAAAGATTCATCATGCCCTTTTTCCTTTACAAAACCTAAAAGCATGACTTTTAAGACTTTCTCATTTTCTTGGTCTTCTTGCATCTATTTTCTTCTCCAGGCCTTCTTGTACCTAATTTTAGGGTTTTCATTCACGGAAGGTTCCATCTCGTACCTACAATATGAAGTTTTATGTCCGTAGTTATGGAATTTGTAGCATTCAACATTTGGCTTAAATGATGGAGCAACAGACATATACTTTTTGTTGTCAAATTCATCATGAATCTTGCCTTGCATTCTTGCAACCTTACTTCTAGGGTTTTGATAATGCCCTTGATAATTGTACTTGCCATAAGCTTTATAATCCCTAGCCATATGTCCAAAATTAGTACATGAAAAACAAGAACCATTAAACAAATTAACATACTTGGATTATTTATCTTATCTGGACGATCTTCTGTATTCATTGTTCCCTGGAGGTGGTACAGTCCTTTGTTGATCCTTGCTCTTGATTGCTTAAACATTATTCCTTGGAGCCACACTACTTTTAATCTTATTTTGTCCTTCATTTTGATTTTTCCTCTAAGGGCTCTTTTTGTCAATCTTCTTATCAATCTCGATTTGAGGGGACTTGGACTTGTACCTTCGTCACATGCGGTTTTACCTGCTTCTTTTGCCTTCAACTTGAACTAAGCCAATTCTTGATCTTTCTTTTCAATAGCCTACAAGTGTTCCTCTTGTTATTTCATGAGCCTGTTGATTTCAATAAGGGTTGCGTCAAGTTCTTCTTCCTTTTGAGCAAGATCTTCTTGAAACCAACTTTTCAAGATTTGTCCTCTTCTTTTTGCTTCTATTTGTAGCTTTAGAAGAGTTACCTTTTATACCTCTCTGTTAAAAAATTGTGTTAGTTCCTTCTGCCTTTCATTTTCCTTTTTAAGCCTACTAATTTTTGTTGAAGATACATCCAATTCATTTTTTTTACCAACTTCATATACGTACCTTTGACCAAATTGCTTTAGTTGTCTTGCCATGTTTTTCTCTTTCCTTTATGCTTCCTACACTTGGAGTTTCAAAAGATATAATTCTTCCTTGAGTGTGTGATTTTCCATTTCTATGTTCTTCCATTCTTTGTTACATTCTTCAACTTTTTTGGCTTCCTCCAGCTGCACTTTATGGTCGATGATGATATCCTTTGATTATTCATTCTTCTTATTGAGGCTTTTGGCATGTTCTTTTTTAATCTTAAGTTTAGCTTCCAAAAGTTTGATGTTTTCTTCTTCAGCCTTAATCTCCTTTATAACTTTGACAATTTCGTTTTGAAATTCTATCTTGTTCATCTCTTCATCTTCTTTTCAAGAGCTTCCTTCTTGTTGTCTCTAGCCATGAATAACACTCTTCTTGTGGCATTTTCTTTGTCAGCAATAATAGGATCTGAAATTATTTCAATACTTTGAACCTCCTTTAAATGCTTGGCAGTGTGCTTCTTTGATTTTTCCATATTTGTATTCTGAGATCTACCTTCTAGTTGTTAAGTTGCTACTGAAGGAACTCTGATACCAATTGTTGGAAATACTGAGAGGGGGGTGAAATTTTAGTATTTCTTACCAATTAGTTAATGTAATATTCAAAGCATTAAGTTCACATTAATGAATATCAGATAACAAAAATAATAAACAATTCCATTCAACAATGCACAATAAAAAACATAATACATGCGATATTTACGTGGAAACCCAATGCGGGAGAAAACCATAGATTTTTTATTTATTTATTTATTTATATATATATATATATATATATTAATTCAATACATCGCTTTAGTGCAATCACACAAGCCCCAAACTCCCTGAATACAAATATGGATATATGTTTTACCAACACCAATTGGATGGAGGCTCTAACCCCCAATAGGATACGACCTACTATGGTTTGTCAGCTACAACCCAATGGAGATACAATTCACTAGCTACAACTGGTTGGAGGATCCAACCCCCACAATAGGTTGCAACCTACCTCGTAATATCACCCTACCACCTTGGATTTGTGATGACTAATCTTAAAGAAAGCAATTGAATTAGGATGTGTTTTATCAACTCCAACTAAAGGGATGCACCGACACCCTCTGCAGGCACTGTCCTACCCTAGCACCACCCTACCATTCCGAATTGTTCTCAGCATCTAACCCAAAGGAGACTCCACTCTCCTATTGTGCACCACCCAACCACCCTAATCAGTCGGCAGACCACATTTCACAATTTTTAGACTAGATCCACATGTGCTCTTGAATCAAATTAAAATAAACTGAAATATAATCACTGTTACTTATGCTTAGTATGTATATCAATGTTAAACCCTAGCAGCCTCACTGCTCAACACTGCTTAATCTTCTCATCAAACCCTAGTTGTCAATGTTGTACTTTTAGTAATACTGCTAACATTGTATCTTCTCTGACGTCACAATCAAGTAATATTTCCACTCCTAACATTGTATCTACTCACGAATGAATATGCATTAAGAAACTCATAAAGCATTTGTTCAAACCCACTGTACCAAGCTTCTTAAGACCTTACATTGTTGCACCGATGCCAAAAGGATGTATCAACCAATATGTTGTTGGAATTGATGTCCAATGACAACTTAGTTGTAGACACCCTAAGTTAGCTCTATGACCTTCTTGCAACTGTCTCAAGCTGGGCCCAAAGAGGCCTACTGACATACATCTTATAGTTGCTCGGATGTGGCTATAAAGTACCATCATACATTAGCTTACTAACGCAAAGATATCAAGATAATCATGTGGTCATACATGCAAGCATTATGAAAAATAATATTAAGTAAATCACTATCAAATATGAATGATATCCCAAAAGAACTAACAGATATCAATACTAGGTACAACTATCACAAAACACGTATATAATAATGAAACCCAACACACTGTAATAAGATTCATTTGTGATCACAATGCTTCTTCCAATTGTCAATTTAGGTCGATATTAACCAAAACTAAATCATATTATAAGCTAGCCATTCTGTAAAAGGTCTCTTTCCAAACTTATTCTACAAAACACCACTTTTGCAATTGATACTTACGAAGCTGCATAACTCCACCACCACTATTAATTATGCAACAAAATAAACGTTTAAAAAAAATATAAAGTGAGTGTCAAAAAAGGACATCACATCAATAGAAAACCGTACATTATAAATAAGAGAACCATACCATAATAAAACTACCATATCATTTCTTTTAACCATACCATAATAAAACTACCGTATCATTTCTTAGTAGTTAAAAGAAAGTACACTGAATTGATTTCTGCCTTATATAAACATATATCATAACATAAATTTATAAACGCCTTAATACATTTATAAATACAATACCTTTATTTCAGGTTTGCATAGAGAAATGAGTCTTGGTTTTGTGCGTTAATGGCCAAGCTTAATATTGAATTCGAGTCTTTTCCTTCCTTCTAGCCAAGGAGGCTATAATACTTCAGGCTTCCTACCATAGAGAATAATCTAGATCATCTCACATGTTGCTTGACGTGCAGTCATGTATTCTGCTACTGCCAAGCTGAGTGCCACAGATCTTTGCTTCATGTTGTACCAAGAAATTGCTGCTGACACAACACCGAAAATTCCACCTGATGTACTCTTCTGGTATGATGGACTCCCCACCTAATCTACATCTATGAAGCCACAACTTTACTCCCTATCCATCTTTACCAAAGTCTGAATTGGGTAGTGTCTCTGAGGTACTGTAGACTATGCTTAGTTTCCCTCCAAAATAGTTTGGTTGGCCTAACCATAGCTTGGCTCAACTAATTGACTGCAAAGCACATATCTAGTCTTATTTTCACAAGATACTTGAGTGAACCCACTAACTATCGGTAAATAGTGGCATCCACTTCCTCATTTGAAGTGGCATCCTCTTTCCTCCAGTTTGTCACTAGAGGAGTCTCCATGGGTTTCCACTTGTCCATGCAGAACCTCTGAAGTACCTCGTCGGCATACTTTCCTTGAGAGACAAATAATTCCCCATCACCTTGCCATACTTCCAATCCGAGGAAGTAGTGCATGAAGCCCATGTACTTCATCTCAAACTCTCTTGCAAGGTCCTCCTTGCAAGATCTAGTCAATTGCTCATTACTAGTCAAAATAAAGTGATCAAAATGTAAAAAATTAATCAACAATTTACCTTCTACCAAGATATTATAGAGGTTTTCATCTGCTTCACTTTTGGTGAAGCCCAAACCAGTGAGATATTTATCGATCTTGGTGTGCCAAGCATGGGGCGCTTGCTTGATACCCTACAACACTCACTTTAGTCTGCATACATGAGACTCTCAATCAAAAGTCTTGAAGCCTTTTGGTTGCTCGATATACACCTCCTCCTCAATAACTCTATTTAGGAATGTTGTTTTCACATCCATCTGGTGGATCTTCCACCCCATTTGTGTAGTCAAAGCAAGGATTGATCTGATGGATGAATACCTTGCTATAGGAGCAAAGGTCTCCTCATAGTCAATCTCCTCAAACTGAGAGTACCCCTTGGCCACAAATTTGGCCTTGTACTTTTCTATGCTTCTGTTTGCCACATGCTTCACCTTGAAGATCCATCTCGAACCCACAACTGCTTTGTCTGTTGGTCTTGGGACCACTTCCCAAACATTTTTCTTTACAATGGATTCATACTCCTCCATAACTGCATCAACCCATATTGGTTTCTCTACTGCTTCCTCAAAATAGGATGGTTCATTCTCTACTAGCTCAGTGATTAGAGCCATGTAGCCAGTGTATTGATCTGGTGACCTTCTTTGCTTATGTTGATTTGAAGGAGTACCCACATTCTCCCTCACATCCTACACAAGTCTCTCAGCTTCTCTGGATGGTTCTGCTTGAGTGGTTGTCTCCACTCTCTGCTCCTCAACTTGTGGTTGCTCCACAACATCCCGAGGCTCCTCCTTTGGAGCTAAAAGCTCCTCCTTTGGAGCTAAAAGGCGAGATCTGAAGCTCCGCCTTAAGAGAGCACCAGATGCCTTTGTCTTCATCAAATTTTGCATCCCTTCGCACAACGTCATTATGAGGGATGGAAAGTACACATGGTAGTTGTGGGGAGTTTTTTTGTAACCCACAAATACCCCCAATTCTATTGTCAGCTCTAGCTTCTTCCCTGATTCTTTGGGGACATGGCAATAAACAGAGGCTCCAAAAATCTTGAAGTGTGAGACATCTGACTTCCTCCTTAAGAAATTCTCCTCTGATGTAATCATGCCAAGAATCCGATGAGGACTCCTATTATACAAATAGACCATTGTGTTGCAAGCTTTAGCCCACAAGTGTAGAGGTAGGCTTTGGTCATGCAACATCACTCGTGTGTCTCCCACAATGCTACGGTTCTTCCTCTCAGCCACCCCATTTTATTGTGGGTTGTGGGGTGATGCCAGCTCTTGTCAAATGCCTTTTGCACATAAATTTTTAAACTCATTCGACACGTACTCACCTCCATTATTGCACATGAGAGCCTTCACCTTCTTGCTTGTTTCTTTCTCCACCAGTGCCTTGAACTCTAAGAACTTGGAGAAGGTCCCATCCTTTTTCCGCATGAAGAAAATCCAACACTTCCACAAGAAGTCATCAATAAATATAAAAAAATATGTGTTCCTGACAGTGGTGGCTATCGAGAAAGGTCCACAAACATCAGAGTGGATCCTTTCAAGGATTTCATGTGCTCTATTGTCCCGATCATGGAAAGTGGGTTTTGTGTACTTCCCCAAGGTACACCCTTTGCATGTATCTTGCTGCTCTAGGGATCCTTTGGTGAGGCATGTGGTAAACTATTGCATGATCTTTAAGGCGCCATGATGAAAATGGAAAAGTATTCTATGTCAAATTTCACCAACATCGCAGTTTTACGCCTTCTCTACCTTTATGCTCAATGCAACACAATCCTCCACATCTAGCTTATAGAGTTTCTTCACATGAATTCTTTGCATTGCAGTGTACTCTAATCTCAATTAAACTAGTTCTATATGTCATAAGAACTAGTGGAGGTTAAGTTGTGGAAGTGGAATCGTTAGGTGTGGTTGAAGTTCCAGTTCCACAACTTGATCCCCACTAGTTCTTCTGACAGATAGAACTAGTTTAATTGACAATAACTCAAATTAACTTAAATAGATTGCTACAAATCAGAAATCAAACATACTGAACTAAACTCAAGCTTCCCCAACTTGAATTAAATTAGTTAACTGAGTGACAAGTCCCATGTCACCTCAGTTAATTGCCTCCAAGATTTCTCCTAAAATAGAGATTCAAATTTTCTCTAGTTTGACCAAGGCAAATTCAAACTGAGATTTTCTTGTTGCATTTTCAACAATTGTTGAGACATATGATGTATTAATCCAAGTTTTGAATCTTTCAGAATGTTTAGTTGGTTGATTACAAAGACATGTCAACTAAACTATGAATTTGGCTAACTTATTGGTTGGATTAACCAAGGTGTATGATGCTCGACTGCAAATATTAGTCAAGAAAATGATCAGGTTAGTTGATCGTAGTGTCAATGTAATCGAAGTAATATACCAGTAAACTACAAGGATGGTTCAAATGAGTTTCAATTTATTCAACCATCTAACCAAAACCAGCTAAGAAAAAATTTAGTCAACCGCAAAGGGAAATCAACTAAATAGTTGATGTAATCATCCATTAAGTCACATTGACTAATGGAATGTGCTAGTTAACTACGTAGTCAAGTTCAGTTGACCATCTGGTTGTGTCAATTGAATGTATCAATCAAATATGTAGCTGAACCAATCAATCGTCCAATAGGAATTGAGTAATAGAATATACTAGTCAATGGTAGAGATAATTCAATTGGGAGGTAAAATTAGTCAATCATCGATCAAATCAACAATTATAATATCAATTGATTATTGTAAATGTTCAAATCAACTAAGTAGTTGATTTAATCGACCATATTTTTCCTCACACTCTCCATTGTCAACTCTGCAATTTTGAAACTTGACAAATTCCGAACTTACATTTTAGATCAACAATAGTTTAACTCTTAAAGCCCCATGCAAGACTAGTGTTGCAACCAACATGCTAATACTACTTTCTAGTGTACCCATCACATTTTGTCCACTATCAACAATAGGAGGACCTAGAAAACAAAAGTTCCACATCTCTATCTAATGCCAAATTTTCTTTGATTTGTCCCCGAAGGTTAACATAACCACTTGGTTGATGAATACCACTAGCATGTTGGATATTCATCGACCATTTGCATGGGACCACTATCCATTGACAATATGCACAAATCAAATTTTCATCAACTACATGTTGATCTCTTGTGTAGCTCTCTTCTTTGTCGATTGTCTGTCTACCATCCATGTAGATTTACTACTTATCAACTACCCATCAACTATACGAATGAAGTATTTTCCATTGACGATATATAATGAAACTATTGGGTAAAATCATGCCCCTGCATATGCTACAAATATGAAAGTCTAAATGTATACAATCCATGATGACCTAAGCATATAGAAATTAAGTGCAATACACCCATTACATTAAAAAAACCAATTACCACAAATAATCACACCAACTAAGTAGTATATGAAGTAGAAGAACATGTATCTTTGGTAATTTTCCCACCAATTGATTACAAAACCCAGACATTCTACCCAAACATAGATCCCACTGCTCTAAATCTCTCAACAATGGATCACCCCCAAGTTGGAGCTTTAACTCCACCATGTCGAAGACCCATCTATAGGCAACTATGATCACCATAGTTAGTACCAAACAAGTATTAGGCCAGGTACCAACACCAACAACACATCTAACTACAATCCCTTGTCTTCCATCATGCAAAACCCAAATTAACGCACCCCTCTCTATCTTTACAGTCCATTAGGATGTGTCACTACCCTTCTAAGGCTTCCAACCAAGCGCACCATTAAGTCTCAAAGTATTGTAACTTTGAGAGTTTCAACTACCCTGAGGAGTCTTTAAAGCACCCCTCAAGTCTCACATTGGGCAATCTCACCCAAGCTATTCCCCCTACAAGCTCCAAATTTACCCAAAATGAGTAGGGGGAGTTGGCCATAGAAATCCACCCAAGAATTCAAAATAATTTACCATGTCAGAGGGCTCAATGGTTATCCAAGCTTGCTTACCTCAAGTTAGTAAAATGACCCAACAAGTAATCAAGTATGATGGAAAAATGATAGTAAAATGATGTCTTGGTTCTAACCCCTCATATTTTCCTTTCATGAGTACTAGCCCACCATCTCCCATTTATGACTCAATTTGCAGTAATGTTGTAGTTTATTAACATGGACATAATTGCATATTACAACATTAGCCTCACCAACCTTTTAGCACATAGGCTCTTTGACCTTAATCACACTGACACTTTGACTTCAAAACATGTAGACATATACATGCAAACCCCAAATATGCCCAACACTACCCAACTCACCATCTTAATACAACATATACAAATACATACAAAGGGTCATACTATGGTGTTATAGATGTATTGTATATAGAACTGTCTTGGATTTGGCCATGACTATAAGCCTATAATGAACATTGTTGCATAGAAAACACAACACTCTAGGAGAGCTCTCATATTTGGTAAATCTTATTATTATATGAATCACATTCAAAATTAAGATTGAAATTTTGATAATAATATCTCATGATAATTATATGTCTACATGTGAGATAATGGATCCTTGTAGTGATGATAAATGATGGCTACTATAAGCATAAAAGCACAAAGAGGATACAATTGCTATGGCACAAGAAACATGTATTATGCCTTGATAAACATATGGTAATGATTGCTAAAAAGTTTCCAATGGGATGCCCTAACAATGAGATTTGAGAAATCTACAATCCTCTTATAAGTGAAAGCATTGATAAATGATGGACCACCCAAGGAATTATTTAGTAGAGAAGGGGGTGAGTTCCTACAAGGTAAAGATATCTTGATTAAATCTAATATGAAATACATGGCATATGGTAGCTCAAATCAAAAGGTATTATGGTTTGGGATTTCGAAAAAGACAATGCACCAACTATCATCAATGGCAATGATATACAATGAGCATATATTTATACAAATAATTATTAGGCTGAAATTACAAAATGTTTCTTATATTGTGAATATATGTGCTTCACATATGAAGTTAGAAAACCCTAAGAAGGAATAATTGTTGCAATCAAGTTTTTCTTTGATGATGATGATTACTCTAAGAATATGTTGAAAGGTTAAGCTCTTAAAGAATCTCAGGGTAGTGAAAAGAATTGGTGTACATTGTTATCCAAGATAGTCAACAAAAGCTAGTTCACAAAGGAAATGATAGCAATACAAATACAATTAAAGAATGAAGGAATTTGTTCATTGTAAAGAAAGGTTCAAGGACAATGTTATTCCAAGGGGAAAGTCGAAATACAATATCCTAGGTTTAGCGCATGCAATATAATACCTTATTTCATGTTTTATTTATATGATACAATTTATAGGATGGGAGTCAATGTCATGTGGACTGAATTAAATAACCTCATGTGTAAATAATGTAAATACATATGTATGAATTCCTATTGCAAACCTCAAAGCCAAGGGCCAACTAATGAATTCCTATCAGACCCAATGGTTAGCTATAATTGTCATGTGATTGTTATGTCTCCATGGTGTTCATATGTTATGAAAAAGCATGAAAGCAATTGCATGACAAGGTCACCATGATACAACAAAAGGAGAATAGAAAAGGAATGAATGTGTGATTTAACTTGGTAGTCGTTACTTGAAAGTACTACATTATTGCCTATGCTTACAAAAAATCCCCATATTCCTTTTTCACCTCATTGAAAAGGAAGTAGCTCTATGTAAGAAAAGGTTTTTCTCTATCATCATCATTCTTCAACTCTAATTGAGTTTTCCTCTCCCCTGCTATTGGTATTTCCTCTTAGGGTTATGGAGAAACGTTTTTGTGAATTCATTGTTCTCCTTGATATTATTCCTTCAACTAGAAAGAGAATCCCATGGACTTCCATCGTAAAAGGTTGTGAAAGTAGGGTGTTTGTTGTTGACAATATAAGAAAAAATGGGACATTCATTCATTTTACATATAGTCGTGCTCTCACTTTTGTATAATATTACAATATTAACATCTTATCAAAATCAATCAAAACCTTTTTTAAGAAACCTTTATCCAAATCCAAAATTTTAGTAGCATTCTAATCTTGATCTTGATCGTGCAAATGATTGTATTGCAATGTTACCTATCAAATGGTGTCAATGATGGTCATAATTTTACCAACTATTCAAGAGTTTCTCTTTAATTCCTTCAGTATAAAATCTGAATTCCATCCTATTTATATTAAAAATAAACAAAACAAAAAAGGAAAATGTTTACTAGTTTGTAAAAAGTGATCAATTAGCACCAAATTTTGATTTGCTGTCAAAGACAGAGGACAGGTAGATTCCTTATTATTAGCCACAATGTAGTTATGAATATATCTTCTCACTCTCTCTTTGACAGAGAACCTTTAAATGTTGCCAGCTCTTTGCAAATACATGTATTAATTGTAGCGTTCCAGTCTCTCAAGTACATGAAGTTTATTAAAATGGACTACAAATTTTGTATCTATCAATAGATGAACCAACACATGTATATAGAAAACTTGTGTTTGCATATAAAGTCCAGCGAAATAATTTCCTGGAGATTAAATAGTCAATTTATTATCAAATGAACTGAAAAGTTATACAAATGATCATTAACAGAGTGCTAGCGGCACATTATATAGAATTTCAGCCCGAGATTCAAGAGAGAGAAATAACTTGGGAAGTTAACATTGACATTCATTAATTCATGATATTTTAGAAAGTTAAATTACTCTCTGTATCATTTTCTTAGTAATAAATAAGTTCAGTGTACTACCATTACCGGGAAATATGTCAATCTTACCCTTGTTTTTATAAGACATGGTGATTGTTTTCTTACAATCACCAACAGATCTAGTAACTAAACTGTCACTGGCCATTTTATAATCAAGCCTATGTTTAAGTGTAGCAATTGTAAACAAAAGGCGCCTATGTATAAGTGTAGCAATTTTAAACAAAAGGCCTATGTTACCGGATCCGGCAGCAGGGGGGGCCAAGATCCATGGATCCTCGGATCTGATCCGGATCTGGATCCGGAGAAATACAAATGAAATACGATAGGTGGAGTTCAGCATTGGGTTTGGCATTATTCACTGTTTAGAAGGGAGCTTGATACAAAGTGGGATGTTATATTGTTCAAAGTTCAAACAGATTGCAACCAAGTCTGGCAAGAGAGCCAGAGAATGGAGCTGCTGCTGATAGAGCCCGAGACAGGATACTGGTAACTCCCGGAAGTTTACAAATTGCAGACAGATAAATAACGCCAATGCATGCATGGAGATTACCCCTGCAAATATATTTCCCCTATATTACCTGTGAACCACCTCACAACCAGCAGAAATTTGAAGCGGAAACCAGAGTTCCTTTTCATCGTATTTTATTATAAAAGTAAAGAAATATACAGTAAAATGTATGCACTATGCCCGAAAATTCTGCCAATTTATATCGGTCGCCCGAAATTTTTTATATACATATATATTATATACAAATACTGGATCTGATAATTTTTTATACACATATTACATATATACAAAGGCCGAATCTGATAAATTTTTAATATTTTATATACATATATTATATTACAAAAGAGAATGCATGGAAGTTAAAAAAACTGATCATTAGAAGCTAAATAACAAAAGTTTTTTAAATGTTTTATAAGTTTAAGTTTAAATGTTTTCGCATTTATTAGGTTATTTAGAATGTTTGAGCACAAAAGCGACCTAATGTTGCCAATTAAACCCTTGTTAGAAGGAAAAAGAAAACATGATTAACATTAAACCATGTTCTTTTAAGCATACACAAAACAACTCAAGAGAAGTGATGTAATTTAAGTATGTTTAGAGTTATTTTGTTAGGGAGGGTAAGATGCACAAATAAGCAAGTTGAAATTATATATATATATATATTGCAACTTCTAGGTGCACTAGCCTACTTCTGCTAACTTTAATGATATATAATGAGATAGGTATTTAGCACGAGATAGATCCAAGTTATGCAAAATTTAAGAACTAAATTAAAATCATGTATAGTAGTCTAACTCAAAGATCAAACCCCTTAGACTCTAGATTACAGAAAATAAAACAAAAAAAAGAAAAAAATGTGAAACAATTTTTAGGTTTTTTGGTCGAAGAGATCAGTAGGACCATTGCTTTAAAAGCGCTATGGAGTCCCTAATTAATTCTAGGTAAATCTTTTGTAAAAAAAATGAGTTAATGTTAAGATCCCAAAGGATTATTACCTCTCAAACGCCAGCTAGGTTAGGCAGGTTTCTTCAAGCATGGATGGGGGGTTGGTCCTCCAGGAATCCTATCCAAGTATTATCAAGGTGAACTTAAGGTCTAGTGAAGGCAAAGGGGAATAGTCCTAAAACATTTTACCTCAATGTAAAGGAAGCAAACAATGATGATCACAAGAAATAAGGTGAGAGAATGATACCTTGATTTCCCTCTCAAGTGGAGCAAGGTTCCCTTCTATAACCTGAGTAGCTCCTTCCTCCAACACACATAAATAAATTCTAACAAACCCGTGAAAAATATCCTATAACATTTAGAAAAAATATAAGAAGTGAAAACACTCAATAGAAAAATCTATTAGCATTCTCCAACAAATGAAAATGAGGAAGGCTTCCTCCTTACATAGATAAATAGCCTTCTCATTACAAGGTTCTAATAAAATTTGGTATCTCAAACAATAAGCCCAAGTTGAAATCATGAGCAAATACAATGTGTGGGTACTAAGCCACCCTCAAAATCCTCAAATACAACTACACTCACCTCAAAGAGATAAAAAAAAATGTAGTCATAAGTCACATGTACGGTATACAAGGGTTAAGGACAAGAGTGCCTTCCTCTAAAGTGCCAACACCCCATGAGTTGTGTTATCACAAAATCAACCCTTGATAGGCTGCTAATTAGGAAGACTCTGAGTAACTATTTCAAACCAACTTTTGGCTGAGGCTTAGCCTCCTCAACCTGAGAGGGCTCTCTCACTAGGTTAAAGATTTTGATAATGGATTAGATGGCTAACTCTATGAAACAAATGAAGAAGTGTAAATGGTTGAAACACAGTCAATAAACATCCATTGGGCTTATGGGGTCAGAAAATGCTTAGTATGACAACAGTATCAGCTGAACATGGAAGTCAGGGCATCAAAAGTTCAATATATCAGTTAACACATAGAAACATGTAGGAAACACAGTCTACAAATGCATGAAGGAAGTTAGAGCATTGCCAATGAGTTCTAAGTATCATACATTCATACTACTGCAAGTAAGGAAATGAGGACAAACATAAAACAAGCCACCATTGAACTCTTTCTGAATCCTGAGAAGTAAAGCCAAAGTCTGTATTCATAAAAACATAATCTTCTACAATGACACAATATGAGTGTTTTCTCTGAAATTTTCCAACCCTTGATGCATTACAACTCTTGTCATATATAGAGTTTACTTACAAGCTTGAATTCCTTCCTCCAGCAAGAGGAGAATTCGAATTTCTATAGACCTGACACCTATTGCACTTTAAACAGAATATTAATTACAAATGACTGTAAACTAACAGTCTTAGATACCTAATTTGACTAGGAGTGTAACTCCTTATCTACGCTGGCAACAACCTTAGATATGAAACAAACTCGTTCTTTGACATCTGTCCCTCTTCATATTTGGCTTGAGTGATGACTTTAAACTCCATGCTGGCCTTTGATTGCTTGTCCTTTAACTGTCCCTGGATACTAGGAAAACTGCCCCTGTTTTTCTGCTTTGGTCTCCAAAGTGGTTCCTCGAATTCTGCTAACCATTTTATCCCTTTTAATAACATGTAATGCCTTGAATTAGACCAAAGGTCCTGCTCATATACTCATGCTAAGACAAAACCCCTTAGAAGCTGATTGAAGCATGACAACTGTCTGAGCTACAAAAATGACTGTTGTTTTCGTAGCTCAGAGTTTGGAGATATTAAATGCCTTTCATTCTTTGAATTTTCCTTTGCTTAGTATTCAAAACTTCTGAGGTGGCCCTTTTGTGTCTTCTACAGCAACATTATTTCATAATGGTTCCCCCTTTCATTTCAAAATTGATTCAAAAAAACAAAACTGGCAGCTTCAGTAGTTTCGTAGCGCGCTACGAAACTGCTGTGTGATTCAAGAACACAGTTTTTGTCATTTTTTGGAATTTTTCCATGGCTTATCCACATGCTATGAACCAAATAATCTGACATTATCTATCCAAAATAACCTTCAATCTTCAAAAAGTAGACTTCACATCAAAATTGTCTCAAAATTGCTTCACTTACTGTCTGCTTCATTTATGTTGAGGTTGTTCTTCTGGTTCATTCAGTTGAATCTTCAAATCTTCGATCTATCTTTTCATCATTTGGATTCCAGTTCTCAATTTTTCATTGACCCTTCTGATATATCTTGCCTCTTTTATTGCAGGGACTGTCCAAGTGAAATATTGAGCATGACAGCTAACTACTTCAGGTATTGAAACTGTTTTATCTTCCCATAGAGCCTCCATTCTGTTGAAATTGGCTTCCTTAACTGCATGTTTCCTTTCTTTTTTTCTAAGTTTGGCAATCTCAAGATTGGCAAGCTTCAATTTCTTTTTTACCTCTTCAAAACCACATTCCTCTTGCTGAGTGATAACTGCCTTACCTCTGTCATCTTTGTGCAGTTGTGATGATGTTTCTGATGGAACCACAGGTTCTTCATGTAATTCTACTACCTCCCCTGTCTCACTTGCTTCTGGCTGTGCCTCTTGTATCCTTCTTGAATGCCTTGTCATAGGTCTTCTCAGCTTGAACACAAACTCTGAGACCTGGTCATCAAATTGAATCTTTTTGGAAGATTTAACTCTTTTGGTTTTGTTCTTGCTGGCTTCAAGTAGCTCTGCTTGGACCAGAGGAGTCTCTTCTATGTCGATGGCCTGGAGGAGATTGTTCAAACTTCCCTTTGAAGCTAGGCTTTCATCAACAATCACAGTCTTCCCCTTTTCCTTGGCTAATTGACTTCTTGTTACTCTTCTTTGGACAGTTTTATCAACAGACTGCTCTTGTACCACCTCATTGATATGAACCTTCTTCCTCTATGACTGTTGAGGGGTGTCTTGAACTGCTAGTGGTGTCATAGGCTCCTTCACCTGCTTTCTGGCTTTCAATTTTACAAATCTTCTTGATCTTGTTTCCTCCTGATGACTTACTGTTGGTGCAGAAATCTCCTTAGCCTTAGGGCGAAGTCCTATTTCAGTTTTAAAGCCTATCATAAACAAGAAAGCAGACCATTCTCTTCCAATCTTCTAAAGCTCATGTAAAACAATCAACTTGATCAACCCATGATGGAATAAGGAGGTTTCACAAGTTTCTTTCTTCAATTGAAACTTATTAGACATTTTGAGTAAGCTATGAAACAGATAAAAAGGTAAATCCAAAGATATCTTTCTAGTGAAATGCAAGAGGAGCTTAAAATGGTAAGAGTACACCTTATGGTATCTCCCCTCATTGGTAAAATATCTTTGGATGCATGTCAACAGGTTGGCATATGAATCCTTTACATAACTTCTGGGCACTGATTTGGTTAAGTCTGAGCCTATGAATTCTGGCTTCAAAAATTCTTGGTAGGGTGCCATTTCGAACTTAAAGTTCTTGAACCATCTTTCCTGGCCTCTTGGTATCTCGGTGACTGCAGATATGGCCTTAGGAGAAATTGGAATTTCTAGCACTCCAACTCTTGAATTCAAACTAGTGAAATTGAAAGCAAAATCTTTGGTTACTTGAACATGACCGCTTTGAAGTTTTTCGCAGAATCTCCAACAGCCCACCTGTTTGAATGCATGTCTGCTTCTCATGAGCACATCTAAACCTTCAGGCTCAGCTCTAAGACACTGGCCTGATCTGTGATTTTTCCTTTCTTCAGACATGTCTATGAAATCCCTGGAAGGAAACTTGAAGATAAACCTGCACTGTATTGGTTTGAACACTGCCTTGCTTGAATTTGAAACTGAGAACTGCCTCGCTTGAGCTTTCAAAAAGTTCTGATGAATTCCGTCCTTAAGCTTGCCAATTGTCTTCTTATGCATGAAAGGAACACGGGAAAAACCAAAACTAACTCACCTCACCTTACTTTTTTTTTAAATTTGAAAGAATGCGTACAAGACATCTAATGAATCTAATGATGAGAATGAATGGCTGCATGTGATAGGCATGGTTCAAGGACTGACACATGGTGATGAAACATTAATGGATTTTGATGGAAAAGACAGCTAGACAAGATCTGGCACGAATCCCTGATTTCATAGAGCAGACAGTGCAAATACTGGGTTTTGCGCTACGAAATCTCCTAGTTGTGAATCCCTATTTTCATAGCGCACATAGTGTATTTTTATGAGTTTGCACTATGAAAACTCCTATTTGATTTCGTAGCGCATGCCAACTTTAAAACAGTCTTGACACATGACACCTATGAATCAATATGGGACTAATGATAGTTAAAACAAGATTGCTGACCTTATTTAACAACGGGAACAAGGCTCTATCCTATGTTTTAGACTCCCTAAACAAAACAATAGAAATGACTTGACCAAGATTGACTTACAACTTTGAAACCATACAAATTGTCCAATTTTTTCTTTTTAGTGATAACAAGTTGAATGAAGAACAATAAAAAATAGGCCCAAGTACTAGGGCACCCCTCCAACTAGCTCCATGAGGCGAGGAAGAAGGTATCTTAAGTGTAACAGCCTCCCCGAAAGTACCACATCATGTTGCACGTATGAGAGATAAAAGATGAGCATCAAAGGAAACGTTGCATTTGTGGCTCTTTAATGATGGCAGTCCTTAATAAAATAATGTGGTCAATGACACAACAACCTGTGATTATATGTCACACACTGTCACCACCTGTTATAACTCCTCAACCACCTCCCATGTGTGATAAAAGAGGGAATAATCATGCATTCTCATGAGTAACGCATCCAATTGAGCAAGGGAGTTGTCCTTGATTGGCCTATTTGGTGGTTGTGGCGATGTGGCATCTTTATCATCGTCAGATGTGCCATCATGGATCCCAAGGTAGCATCATGGATCCTAAGGTAGTTTCATAGATCTCGGGGTATGGTACACATAACTTAATGCAAGGTGCTCACTTGTAGTGGTGGGTCCAACTTCTTGGTGAGCTATTAGGTGGTGCCTACTTAGTGATCTATCTCAACACAACACAACAAAGGTTAATTTTAGAAATTGCCCAAGTTTTACCATGGGGAAATAACATTAACACTTAAAAATGTGTCAAGTCCTAGGACAAAGTTTATTCCCTCGTCCCTAAGTGAAAAGTATGTGAAGTGATAAAATAACTATGGAGAAAACTTAATATGACGACCCTAAAAGTCATATAAATAGGTCTTATAGCTTTGGTCAAGTTACTTTTAAGAGAGGATATTATGTACAAAATCCTTTGAGAGGGAGCTTAACATTGCGATCCCTATCCTCAACAGTATTTCTTACTACCTGCTTTTTCTTCTTCCTTATGTGTCCAATTCATTGAACATGTCCCTTTTATCTTTAGATATTCATAGACAAGCATGAGATGATGGGCATTAGCCTCATAATCATGTGGCATAGTTCAAGCTTTGTATTTTTTTGGTTTTAACTTTATTACCTCTCTAAATCTATCCTTTTTAGGATTTCTCATTTAAACCTATTTGTTATGATCTTTCATAAGTTAAACATGAACGAAATAGCCTTTTCATAGATGGAAAGGAGTGAAACAATGAATTTGAAAGTGTTAAGTATGGTTAGGATCTGGAAAACGCTACCTTAACTAGTTTCCTAATAATACAAATTGACTCAAGGGATGGCAACACTTATAAGGGGAAATTATGCCCCCCATGGTATGACAAGGCAAATAAAAGAAATATAAATGTTATGAAGTGTTATTTGTAATGTTCCTTTTTGAGTGATCACTCCAGGGGATCAATTTAGTAGCTTATTTGATTCTTGTAGGCTATAGTAAGTAAAAATGTGATCAATTGATTTAATTATTTGATGTTACTTGGGAGAAATAATTAAATTAAATTGATGTTATTAAGTGATTATGGGAAAAATACTAAAAACTTTATAAAATCACTTTATATTATTGAGCGAGAAAATGGTAAAAAGGGGAGATCAATGGTATTTTGATGAACCATCGTATTGACCCATGGCATTTTAATGACCTATGGTATTCTAATGATAAAAGTTGTAAAAGGAAAATTAGAACTCACTTTTGGGTATGCATTGGTTATTATTTTAAATTGACTTTAGTTGGTTATTGAAGCTTTGAGTAAAGGGTGTGAAACCCTCAAGAGAATCAGTTTTTTTGGTGAGACTAATCCACCCTAGCTGGTTAAGATTAGTTCTGGTGGTGAAACTATCCACCCTAGCTGGTCAATAAGGAGGGATCATCTAGATTCCTCACAGGTTCGCAATTGGAGAAATTTATTTGTAGGTGATTGTGGGTGCTGAAGGAGACACACTTCATCATTGTAGCAACACTTGAATTTTGTGGTGGCAGCAATATTGAATTGTTGGGTTTGTTTTGGAGGAAGGTATAATTTCATTGAGTAGGCCTAGCTTACTAGAGGCAACTGAAGTAATCTTGTGATAGTTGAGTTGCACTCATCCTTGCAATCAAACTATACAAAATATTATAACAGTTTCCAAGTTCCATTAATGCATTATATATGAAATCTCATAATTTAGTTGAATAAATATTTGGTTGGGTTAATTGGTGTTCAGTTGGAAAATTATGTTCTATGTGGTAATCTCTTGATTTATTGCATTAAATTTCTCCTTATTTTCATGCCAAATAGGAAACTATTGCTTGCAAAGTGTTTGTAATAATTCCTTAAAGAAAAAAATTAAAGATCTTAGCAAATGTGTGCATTAAGTCTCTACTAGAATTGGGCTATTCTATAA
This sequence comes from Pinus tabuliformis, assembly GCA_031772625.1. Classification (NCBI taxonomy): domain Eukaryota; kingdom Viridiplantae; phylum Streptophyta; class Pinopsida; order Pinales; family Pinaceae; genus Pinus; species Pinus tabuliformis. The sequence continues at coordinate 52,204,610 of CM062813.1, forward strand.
AGGGGGCAATACAATGGTATAAGAGTTGGTTTTCCTACCATCCTATTGGATCATTGACCCTTGTGTAAAGTTCATGATAAAAATTCAATTACATGTCAATTTTGTGGGTTGAGAAACAGTTAAGAATTATGGAGGGAAGGCGACTACCCACTTTCCTTCCAAGAGTAAGTGTGTGTCTTCATAAGAATGATTCACCAAGTGTATATGTAATCCTCACCAACATTAATGAGTACTGCTCTCTTCCCAAAAATTCAAGATGTCCTTACATTCAAACAATTTTCGGGTGAATAGAAGAAGAAGAAGATATTATAGAATTTCCCAATCCATGTAAGAATGATCAAACCTACATAAAGGACAATGTATCCAAAACTTGGATTGAAAAAATCGGAACCATTCCAGAAGAGTGTATTTAGAAAAGGGGAAGTATTTGGAAAATGAAGTTATTGTACAAACATAACTAGATGAGCATCTTAATCGTTTGGTAGAGAATGGTAACCTCCAAAAAGGACAAATGGTTGAAAAGCTCCCAAATCATCTAGAAAATGTGTTGGATGAATGTACCATGGATCTTGAACTCTTTAAATAAGGATTTGAAGAGAATTCTTGTACTTTTGGCCGGGAGGCCATTGTCTTGTCAGAACTATCAAAGAGTACTAGATGAGGTGTTTTGACTGTGTGGAATATTTGTAGTCTCCAAAGTTAAATCTTTCCAATCTTGAAGCTCATATTAAAGACAAAGACAATGAGATATTTATGTTTCGTGACAGCATTATTGTTTTACATAATGTATGCATTAATGCTATGTTAGAAATGCATAATTGGAAATGACATGTTAGCTCATATAACTCTAGTTCTAGTGAGGAAATAACAACAACCTTTAATATAGCCTTTTTAGCACTAAAAAAGACTTTTGCTTTGCAATCCACAAAGAAAGTGAATTTGACAGCTTAATGCATGAAGTCAGCTGAAGACTTACTGTTGATTATCAAAGATGTTTTGAATATAGCAAATGGGATATTCTAGCAAGGAGAATCAAAGGAGGTAGAAAACTTAAGGATTTGTGGGGATCCAAAGAGAAAATTATTGGACGCTGAAGTTGTTGCAACCAATATTACAAGAAAGAGTGATGCTGACAAGGGAAAAATTTATGAGTTGGAAAGCCACATTGAAACTTTGGAATTGAGTGTAGATCAACCCCAAACACATGAGGCATCTCCTAATGTGATGTAATAAGAGATCACATCACTACATGATGCATTATCAACTAAAAACTAAGCATTGTAAAACATTTATAGGGAATTGGAGGAAATGGAAAATGATATATATCAAAAATAGACAAAATTGGAGAGTTTGGAATCTTATCATGAGAATGTGGTGGCTGAATTCTCAAACATAATAAGGAGATATTAGGAATTGCGTCAACTATCATAAGGGCTCATTGTAGAAATATAAAGTCTAAATTTACAATTGAAAAGCCGGGAGGATGAGATCTCATGCTTAAGGGAAGATGCCCCAAATTCTATGTTTGATGCTCCAACCCTACTAGAGAACACTGATAAGAAAAACCATAAGATATTGGACCTGTAGATGGGATTGGAGAGCATTATTACTAATTTAGGAGGAAATGATATGCTTCTTGAAGTAAATGAAAGTGAAAAAAAACATGCAACCCTGGTTTCTCCATGTACTTGCAGTGGTGTTGCTCTTTTGCTTAGTTCTACGAAGGTTGAGGGTCTTCCTATTGTCCTACACATTGTACGTAAATCCTTGGAAAATACTGCAACCACTATTGGTAACCAGCTAGAAGAAAAATTATCAAATGGACATGGGTTGATGCAAATTGATCAAGCATTTGAGTACCTACAAAATTGCAATGATGCAACTGTTATTTGGTATTGGGTTAAAATTAGTCACAGTGGAAATTCAGGTTCTAATACGTGTGGAATTTATTTAAGGGAAGCTTTTGATTGTCAACATATTAGTGAGTGGACTATGCAGGTTGAGTAAAAATTCCATATAGAGACAAGACCAAACATCAAAACATGCCAAATTTATATTGATGTTGGCAAATTTCCACAATGCATTGACTCTCGAAGTATGAGAATAGCGAACACCATGAGCGTTAGGAGGAGAAGAGTAAAACATGAGTTTGATGACTTACAGTCTTCAACATGAAGGGTTATTTTAGATGAATTTGATATTTTCATGCAAAAACATGGAAGTATTAAAGGTAAACTCATTGGACATGTAGATGAAGAAAAGTTGAAACAACAATATCTGAAGCTAGCTGTAAAATATCATCTTGAAAGGGCAGTGTATATTATATAGGAGATATAGAGATGTGTTGTAACATTCTGAACATGTTGGTTACCCTATGTTACTTAATGTAATAACTATGGACAAAGATGATAACAATTTCCCATCCATTGAATGAGCTCCTCTTAATTTTAGCAACTTCAGAGCCTATATGGTTAACGTGTGTCTCTTCTACATTGAATGGTGAGGAGCATGGCGGTGTTCCTCTATGAACAATGTGATGTCCATGACCACTGAAGAAGCACATGATGGAGTTCGCTAGCCTAACATGGTCCCTGTAGGCTAAAGCGAGGAAATATTTAATAAGGGGACTTAATTCCTCTAGGGAAACATTATAAAGGTCCAAGGGGTGAAAAGAGGATATTTCCTAGGTAAGTGAAAAGTCACTTTAACTTTATAAAGTGAAAATATTATAAAGTGACTTTATAAAAGTCAAAAGGGTAAAATGGTGGAAAAAATGGCCACAATTTTATAAAAGAGAAAAAGTGAGGAGACTCTCTCCATTCATTCATTTGTGTTTTTGAGAAAAGAGATCTTGGAGAGTTTTTGGAGAGGTTTTTAGGGTTTGGAAAACCCTAGCCACCATAATTGGTTTGAGTGTTGCAACTATACACTCTAATTGTTTCAAGGAGTGAAATCACTCAGTTTCACCATTGGGATTCAAAGGAGAAGATGATTTGCATGATATTTTGAGGAAAAGAAGTGTTATCAGTTGATTTTATTATCTTACTTGATATTTCTATCTCATTCTCTCATGTTGGAGACAAATCTACGAAATGCCAAGTACCCAAGTCCAAATCTCGGTAAGTTTTGCTAAGGAAGGGGGATTCGAACCCGTGATTATGAGGTTGTACATTATGGGTTGTTGAGGTTGAAGTTCCACCAAAAAGTGAACGAGATTCTTTCTATATAAAGGTTGAGTTAGTTCCTATCTCCCTAGCCGAGTTTAATTGCAAAAATGTGTTCAAACTCATTACCTTGCTTGTGGGTCAAGCTATCTAGTTTGTGGGCCGAAATCTACTACATAAGAAGTCGAGTTTCCTGGTAAAGATTTTGTGCATATCAGTTTTCCATTAGGGTTGAGTTTGGGTTATTTTAGAGGAACCATGACTAATCACAAAGTTGAGCTCACTGAGAGGTGTATATCTGCTGAAAGGAGGTCGAAACCTTGGTCATATGAATGTACTTGACAACTGTGAACAAAGCAAAAAATTTATGGGTTTGTGATTGTTATTCTGGAGCTGATATCCAACACCAAATCACTCACTATACCTAGATCTACTTGTTGGCTTATTTATCAGGTTCCAATCTAAAATCTATGCTTTGTAACAATTGTTTACATCACTGTGTGCCATCATGTTCACTATTGATATATTTCTAGGTTATTCTCAATAATAAATGGTGTCCAAACTCTTATCATATAGTGTGTATTAGAGGTGGATTATTGTTGAGTGTTTTTTTAATGATGAATTGTTATATGGATATGTTCATTTAGTTATGTGTAATTCATTTGGAATTAACTTGCTAAAGAATACATATACAACAAGTAGTGAACAAATCGTTCAAAGAAATGCCTCACTAAAAAAAATCATTTGAAAACTCAGAAATTTTAAAGAAAATTAGGAGAATTTCAAATTGGTATTTTACAAACAATTTTTATTTTTATTTTTTTCAAACAGCTTCCTTCCACCTCCTGCTGTTGAGGAATGCAGGAGGTAATCCCATTACATAGTCAACATTACAAGAGGCTCCAAGGGAACAAACATGTTGTAACTTAGAATCGAAACCGAGTGAAGAGGATGACAACAGTTTGTCCCCACCACTCGACCTACATGTGTTTGACTACTGAAAACTATTGTATCAATGTATGTGCATGGTACAACCAAGCATGCCTTGAAATTAACCACTTGCAATGATTGTCACAAATGTGATGCAAACTTTCACATGTGTTAGTCAATATCCAAGTACATGATCTGAGATGCTTCATTTTGTTGGATTTGTTGAAGATGTTGTACATTGTACTGAATTGGAATTTGCCAGTGTTGTCGTTGATGTTGCCCTTGAGATTATTCACTTCTTACGACCACATCAAAGATACATGATAGTTTACTGAAGGTTGATGTTTTATGCCCTTTTCTGCCATTACTTTTACCATATTACTCTATTGCTAAGGAAAATGCAACTGTAAAAGCCCATTTATTTCATCGAGTGAGAAAAGAGGATGCACCTTACCTTAGGGGTTGTTCTACTCCTAATGCTAGTAGATTGTTTTCACTACAAGAGACAAAGTTGACATGGACTAGCAAACCAGTCATGTGGCCAGCCTATTTGCAAAAACATCAAAACCAAGCAAGGGTATTATGCAGTGTTGTTGTGCCTTTTGGTATAGTCTCAACATTAGAGAAAACTAATTTAGAATAACTTTAGAATGGAAGTGGTATTTGTGGGGTTGCAGTTGTTGGTGTTGAGAGAGATCTAGTGAGTCTTATAGAGCTTTTAATAGAGCCAATTGTTGTAGGCCTTGTAGGATGGCTTTTGGAGATGAAGAATGCAAACGTATCAAGACTTTTGAGAGTTTCAGTTGGTCATGATTCCAGGATATCAATAGAATCTCTTAAGATTGTTGTGGCTCGTGGCATTACTGGGGTTGGGTTGGATGTTATTATATATGGGTTGGAATCCACTCTAGCAATGTTTAACGATACACTTACTAAGGATTAATATTTTCTTTTACCTGTTTATGTCTCCATTATGATCACAACTAGCCATCTTCCATACAACCACAATGGGTTTAAATTTTTTACAAGTTATGACAGGCTTGGCAAAGATGATATTACAGACATTCTATTATGTGCAGTGAAAATATACAATATTTTTTATTTATTTTATATATATAATTTTTATTTTTATATATATATATATATATATATATATATATATATATATATATATATATATATATATATATATATATATATATATATATATATATATATATTATATATATATATATATATATATATATATATATTATATATTATATATTTTATTTTTTAATTTTAATTTTAATTTTTTATTTTAATTTTTTTAATTTTTAATTTTTAATTTTTAATTTTAATTTATTTTATTATTATTATTTTTTAATTTTTTAATTTTAATTTTAATCTTAATTTTAATTTATTATTATTATTATTATTATTATTATTATTTATTATTATTATTTTTTAATTTAATTCTATTTATTTTTATTTTTTATTTTTTATTTATTTTATTTTTATTTATTTTATTTTTATTTTTATTATTATTATTATTGCTATTATTATTTTTTATTTTTTTATTTTTAATTTAATTTAATTTTTTATTTTTTAATTTCTAATTTTTAATTTTATTTAATTTTATTTAATTTTATTTTTATTTAATTTAATTTAATTTATTTATTTTTATTTTTATTTTTATTTTTACTTTTTCTTTTCTGAAGATATATTGAATGCACCTAAACAAGTTGCTTTAAGGTGTAAAAAAAGGTTGATTACATGAAGGTTTACACATGGGATCTAGTAAAGTTTGTTCGTAAAGCAACTGGAAATGTGGAGAGACCACTTGAAGGTTCTATATCATTGAAGATGCAGGAGATGGTGCAAGTGTATTCTTCCACGGAAGTGTTCTTGATCCATTAGGAGTTGTTACTCTAGGAAGCCAATTTTTGGAACCATATTGAAAATTTCCTAATCATGGCCCAAACCCAAGGGATAGACTAGCAACGACAACGATCACTAAGGTTGCTCATGATCACAAGATTGATTTTAGGAATCATATTTAATATCAATGTTGATCGACTTGTTGTTATTGATTCATCTGGTCGTGGATTAATTGCAACCGTTTGATTTCCCTAATGTGTGACAACTAAGTTGAATTCATTTTTGTAGCCAAATCATGCAAAATATTCTAGCCAGGTTCCATTAATGCCTTATGTATGAAATTTCATAATTTAGTTGAATAAAGATTTCGCTGGGATAAGTGGTGTTTGGTTGGAAAATTTTGTTCTATGTGTTAATCTCTTGATTTATTACATGAAGTTTCTCCTTATTTTCATGCCAAATAGGAAACTATTGCTTGCAAAGTGTTTGTAATAATTCCTAAAAGAAAAAATATAAGATTGTAGCAAATGTGTGCATTAATTCGTGATTAGAATTGACCCATTATATAAAGGACACATTACATTATCAAATCCCATTTTGGTGTTTACCCCTTCTATGACCGACTTAAAAGTTATAACAACACATCGAAGTATCAAACCCATGCATGTCAAATAGGACAGTGAAAACCATAATGTACAATTCTGTTATGAAACCAGCTCAAGAAAAAGATAGAAAAGATAGATCAACGCCTTAGAATTTAGCCTCTTCGAGGGGGCAACCTCCTTTACATTACATAAATGAACAATTCTTGGATGATACAAATGAAAAGACCTCCTTTCTATATATAGGAGTCTAAGGGGCCATAACATAATCAGAGCCGACATAACAATAATAATGTAAGGGCACAATAATAACAATAGTGGGCTTCTATGGGGCACATTAGTAACAATATGGGCACTACATGGGTACATCAATATAATAAGTGGGTTGTACTAATAACAATAAGGGGTTACACTAGTAGTATAGGGGCCTAACATGCCCTCTCCTTCAAAAAGCGTTGTCCTCAACGCTTGAGTAGTTCTTGATGCTTCTGTATAAAATTCTTGTCCTCCCATGTGGAATCTTCAGCGGGTAAGTTCTTCCACTTGATGAGATACTCTGAAATTGATCAATTTTGTAGCTGTCGGGTTCTTGTTTCTGTGACTGCTCCAGGTTCCAATATGATTTTTCCTTCCTTTTCAATATCTGGCAATATTGTTTGAATTTGGATCTTTTGCAACTTTTGAATAAGTGGCCATACTTTTTTGTCCTTCTTCCATTCATCCCTTGCTTCGTTTATCCAATCTGGTTGGATAATAGAAATAGCACAAAACAATGCTTCCACATCCTCATCCTTGAAGAGTCTTCCCATTCGGTAAGGTGGCCATTTTTTAAGTGCATGTAGTATTGCCAACATTTCCTTCACATAAATAGCTTGCTTTAGATGTAGCAGTAAAAATACCCAATGGCCTGCATCAAAACATTTTTCACTATGATGTTGACCTACCTGTTGTTTCATTTGATTTTGCACCGAAGTGGCGCTATCCTTTAAAAGTTGGAGAACTTGTTGTTGATGCTCGATGTGATCTTTCACTGATTGAACCTTTTTCTTCTTGATATGTCCTTCTATCTTTAGAGTTTGAGGAGTGGTAATTTCTTCCAATCCTTTACAAGATATGGTCGGATTCATTTCTTGACGCTCGATGTGATCTTTCACTTCTTGAACATTTTTCTTCTTGATATGTCCTTCTGTCTTGATAGTTTGAGGAGTGGTAATTCCGACCAGTGAATTACAAGATATGGTTGGATTCATTTCTTCTTTCTTGATGTGATCTTTCACTTCTTGCACCTTTTTCTTCTTGATATTTCCTTCTATCTTGAGAGTTTGAGGAGTGGTCATTCTTGCCAATAGTTTACAAGATATGTTCTGATTCATTTCTTCTTTCTCTGGGGTCGGGTCCTGGCATATATCCTCTTCTTTTGATGTTTCTTGATCCTTTTCTTCCTCCTCTTCATACTCTATGTAAAATATTTTCTTCTCAGCACACTTATGACCTTTAGTGCATTTTCTATCACAATTGTAACAAAGCCCTTTTTCTCTTTTTTCTTCCAATTGTTGTGGTGTAACCCTTGTAGGTTGTGGAAGGCTAGGAGGAACAACACATCCATATTTATAGTTGTGAGGGGTAGACTTCCTTGTTGCCATAATTTTACTTTCAAATATGTCACAAAGCCCTTTTACTCTTTCCAATTGTTGTGGTGTTGCTCTAAAGAAGGTGTTGCTCTTTGTATCCTCATAATGTGCTATCATTTCCTCCGTGAGAATTGACCATGTAACAAGTTTTTTACGAGAAAAAAGCCCTATATACCATAAAAATTGATCCGGTTCTAAATATGAAGATGCAATACATACCTTTTGTAATAGTGGTACACCATGTAGATCAAAATATTGCTCCATTTGAAGTATCCAATTTACCGGATCCTTGCCATCAAACTTCCTCATCTTGCTTTTTCTTGATTTTAGGACCTCGAACTTGAAACGACTGTAACTCTGTACTTGCGGATATTTAAGTTTTGAAATTGCTACCTATAGTAGCTCTCTATGTCCTCTTTCCAATGCCACCAGTCTGACCCAAATTGGATTCTCCAAGGAAGAGTTATGTGAAATCTCCCACAGTGACTTACTTATAGACTAGTTCAGTAGAGCGAACTTGTACGACGTGCCACGAGTCACTGTTTCGACCTTTGGATCTGAAACATGCATACAAGAAACTATAATCCGTCCTCTTTCTGTACCTTCTTACGAAATTTCAATCCAATCCCCAGAGAGAAAGTTATGACGATTTTCCCAGGTCACCTGTTTTGAATGTAATTCAGGAGTCTGCAAAAAGACCAACTTCCTCAGAGCATATCTCCGCAAATATCACGCGAAACGATCTGAAATTCGGACCCAAGGTTCAGCGCGATTTCTTCTCAAATGGGTTTTTTTTGCGACTTCTGAAACATCATAGAAAAAAAGTTATAGCGAAAATTCCACGATGACCTGTTTGGAGCAGCGAAACCCTAGAATCCAAAGCTCTGATACCAAATGTTATGAAACCAGCTCAAGAAAAAGATAGAAAAGATAGATCAACGCCTTAGAATTCAGCCTCTTCGAGGAGGAAACCTCCTTTACATTACATAAATGAAAAATTCTTGGATGATACAAATGAAAAGACCTCCTTTCTATATATAGGAGTCTAAGGGGCCATAACATAATCAGAGCCGACATAACAATAATAATGTAAGGGCACAATAATAACAATAGTGGGCTTCTATGGGGCACATTAGTAACAATATGGGCACTACATGGGTACATCAATATAATAAGTGGGTTTTACTAATAACAATAAGGGGTTACACTAGTAGTATAGGGGCCTAACAAATTCATAAGTGCATTTGTCATATGAGCAATGAAGGAGGAGCTCTAATATACCATACTTGAGCTAGCATAATTATATATTTGAAGGTGAAATTGAGAGAATCATCCGAGTCTATAGAATATAAGCAAGAGAGCACATGTAATCAACAACACAACACTCTTGTGAGGGTGTCTCTAAAGTAGTTACTCCTTATGGGGTGACAAGTTGAAATGGCGTCTTGATCTTGGACTAAGATCTAAAATTGATTTTGATTGGCTAAGAGTTCATCTTCCTCAAACTCCAAGAAACAAGTTAACAATCCAACTTAACTAAAAGGCATCTAGTAGGGAGCAAAAGTCTTCCCTCTTATTGACCACTGGCTGGTCATTTTAGGTGGCATGGTTTTCCTTGAAGAATGATGATGAGTTAGCTTGCATTAATGAATTTATGTTAGTGGTGTTCTAACTATCACTTGACAACTAATTTATGATATTATTTTTGAGCTCCACTAGCAACAACAATAATAATAATTGATTATTTACTCTTTACTTTTTTATTGTAATGTCCTCGACCACTTAGGAAGCATATGGAGTCTGCTAGCCTAACATGGTTCCCATAGGCTAAGGTAGGGAAAATTTAATAAGGGGACTTAATTTTCCGAAGAAAACATTATAAAAGTCTAAGGGGTGAAAATGGGCACTTCCTAGGCAAGTGAAAAGTCACTTTAATTTTATAAAGTGACTTTATAAAATATATAAGGGTAAAACGACGACAAAAGTGGCCACAAGTTTATAAAAGATAAAAGTGAGGAGACTTTCTTCATTCTTTCACTTGCATTTCGAGAAAATGACTTTTTGGAGAGTTTTGAAGAAGAAGCCTATGGTTTGGGAAACCCTAGCCGCCATTTCTGGTTTCGGTGTTGAAACTATACACCCTAACTGGTTCAAGGAGTGAAATCACACATATTTCACCATTAGAATTCAAAGGAGAAGATGATTTGTAGGAGACATTGAGGTAGAGAAGCGTTATTAGTTGATTTCATTATCTTACCTGATATTTTATGTCTTGTCTTTTAAGGTTGATGAGAAAACTATGAAGATCCAAGTTCCCAAGAACAAATATGGTCAATTTTAACTCAGAAAAATAGATTCGAACCAATGATTAAGAGGTTGTTTGAGGTCGAAGTTCCACCCATAAGAGGACGAGTTTCATTCTACACAAAGATCGAGTTAGTGACTCTTTCCATAGTCGAGTTCAAGCTATGAGGGGGTCGAGTTACTTGTTTTAGAAGGGTTAAATTTTATCCTTCACATTGCTAGTTGTACACACTCCACATGTGGTCAAGTTCAAGAGTTCGTTTAGTTGGTTTGGGATACAGTTATGGAGGAGACAAGAACTAGTTTGCTTCACTCTTGTTGTTGGAAAATTTATTCTATGTGGGGTTGATTTTATCATAGACAAGTGATGTGACTATCCCTTGTTGGAGTTGGGATTGAAGCTGCTGATATGTGTCAAGTGTATCACTTTTTTTCCTATGAGTACATGGTCGAGAAGGAGTTAAACATATGCCTGTAGCTCATTCAAACTTGGTATATCCTATGTTGAAATGAATATTGAGTTAAACCATCCTAGTATATATATATATATATATATATATATATATATATATATATATATATAGCATTAGAATGGTTTTAGCATCTATAGTAACACTGTGTAAATTATGAACATGTATTTCAGTGAAAATTTGGTGAAGTTTATGACTGTTATGCTAGTTACCAATGTTCTTTATGCTTGTTGGGTCTAATATCAAAACTAATTTAATGTTTTGAAGAGTTCTACAAGTGTTTACTCCTACACGTTATATGTTTACATGAGTCAAGAGCAAGAAATGCACTTACGACACTTGATCCACAAATTGTTTGTAAGAATGCTACAGTGAACAAACCATTAAAAAACTCAGAACTTCTGATTTTTTTTCTAAGTTATCTGGTTGGGTATCCTATAGTGGTATCCAACAATTTCTTGGATAGTTGTGAGGTATAAGGGTAGTTTGTTATTAATGTCATTGATAAGCCTCATCATTGAGTAATTATATGGGCCTTAGTTGTCCTTAATTCACCTCCTATCTTAGTCAAACCAAATATTCTCACAACTTATTGCATACTTTTTATCATCTTTTGTTTATGAAATGAGTTAGAGTTGGATATTTGGCTTCGTGGTTTAATGTGCATGTAATGTAGGAATAAAGGATAAAAGCAGGTATAAAGTATAAAAGCAAGGATCTATGGCAAAGACCTTGGTAAAACTAGAATGGGACAAGGGAGAGTAATTATAGGAGGTAAATCATCCTCATTTACTACCCCTCCATTCGCATATTCCTCCATCATCAGAGTGCAAACAACCATCACTTTGAAGACTAGAAGATAGTTAAGCAAGTGAAAAGGACAGAAACCATTTTTTCTTGAGTTAGAGGCCAAGCCTCCCTAATGGGAAGGAAGTCATTAGAGGCTTCAAATGTATAAATAGAGAGGCTTAGGACCTCATTAAGATTTAGAATTCTATTGTAAAACTCTGTTTTATTTCTGAGCTACAAAGACTTGTGACAATTTGCTCTGTAATCCATGGTTTTTATAATAAGAATGAGTTCTGTTTAAGCCAACCCTAAGTTAACTCTGAGGGCTGAAGCTCTTGGGTTAGGGCCTAACCTAAGCAGCCAAATCTCCTCTTTACTGTACATGTATGCTAGCATAGAGTTCTGTTCTATTTATTTGCTTAAGTAGTTTCATGGTTTTCTGTTCATTTGCTTCAATAGCTGCATTTGCTATAGTTTACTTCAATTTGTGTTTTTTTAATTAGCAGGTTATCTAGAGGAAAAAGATCACTATTAGGTTGTGTGTAGGTGTCTCGGCCTCATCTCCTCCCTCTGGGACCATGACTTGAGGAAGGGACCCTTCAGCAACCCCGAAAACACAGGTTTCTGTTTCTCGCATGAGTTATGGAGTTTGTCGTTTGATGCAATTACTTGTTCACCCACACTGGTTTTCTTTGTCGTTTTCATTTAAAACCGCCTTCAACACATTCCTCATGCATCGCATCCTCATCGTCCGATCACCAACAAACCTTCACAATCACCATCTGATTCATTATTTTCTCTAACTGTTGCCTCATGTGAAGTCTTCCACTCACTTTATCGTCTTTAAGTCCCCACCGTCGATCTACCTCGCCTGATCCGACGGCTATTGCGTCACCTCAACACCTTTAGGCACTTTAAACCTCCATCGTTGATCTGCCTTGCTTGATCCGACGACTGCCGCTTCACCCGATCACCAACTAGCTTGGCTGATCTCCATCGTTGATCAGCCCTGCCGGATCCAATGACTATCGTGCAATCTCATGCGGATTAGTGCACGAATGTTATCTGCCCAAGGGCACGCGATAAAAGTGGCTTTCTCGTGCTATGTGTCACGTAGTAAGGCTAATCATGTGAAATTTCAAAATACTGCTTACAGCCTGAAGGGAACGCAAGAAACTACTTACCGCCTTAGAAACCTGCTCCATCATTTCCGCACATTTCTTTTTCCCGCGATACGATCCTAGCCGTGCATCTATTGACCTCACCTGCGCGATCAGATCTCAGCCGTTCATCACTCCTGTTAACCTCGTCCATCCATCTCTTGACTTCACCCGTGTGATTAGATCTTAGCCGTTCATCGCTCTTGTGAACCTCGTCTGTCCATCTCTTGACTTCATCCCCACGATTAGATCTTGGCCATTCATCTCCTTTGTTACCTTGATTCGTCCATCCACTCACTTAACTCCTTGCGATACAATCTCTTCCATTCATTCTATTCATCAACTTCGTTCCTCCATTTATTCACTTAAGCCCACGATAAGATCTCCACCATCCATCTTTTGTTCATTGATCGATCCAACGGTCCCTATGCACTACTACATCCTTACATCTACTTTCCATTGATTTCGACCTCCAATTGCTTTTTTCGCTTGAAACCAAATTTATCCTAAGTTTCTTTGCCGCACCTTAGTCTAGTTTAATGTTTTTTTTCTTCTGCCACTTAGATAGCAACATTAGATTAGTGTTAATTTAGCAATTCTGCTTAGCATAGCTGTTTGGATGGTTAGTTAGGTTATGGTATGGTTTAGCATTTCATGCTGTTTTCTTCAATACTGCAGTATAAGTAGCTCTCCCCTAGGATAGATTTGCTCTTCTTCCATCAAAGAGTTAAGCTTCTTCTGACCCTATAGAAGTCTGGCTTGGAACCCCTAGGGTCTCTTGCCAGATGAGCAGTGACAACAGGTAGTACCTTCACTTTTACTTGTGCATATAGCACTGTCACCTCCAATTTTATACGAACCCCAGGTTGATAAGTAAAGCTGGTAGCCCTGGGAGTTGCAACATTCTTGTTGTAATACCTAGGCTCATCAGTCATGACAAAGAAAAGTCCTTTTAGAGGGATAAATTTTAGGAGGAGGCACAAGGAGGAACAAGGAAGATCCAAACATGGGTGACAAGGAGGAACAATCCTTTAACAGTTTGCTTTAGGCAATAAATGATTTTGCTGAAGGAAAAAAGGATATGGTAGAATTGATGAAAGGGATGACAAATAAAGGAACTTCCATCGGAAACGAACCAATAAATGGGGAAGGGTCTAACAGTGTTGAGGGAAGCCATTCCTATACTATTATACAGAGCCATTCATGCTTAGTTAACAAAACACTAGAACCAACATGCCTTAGTTCTTAGATGAGATAACTGAGGACCTAACAAAGTAATCTAGTCAATGGATTCCTTACGCATATTATATGGAGGAGTATAGAGCATTAGGATAGGAGTTCCAAACTACCATGAGTTTCATGGATTTCTTGCACCTTCGGTTGAAGAGTACACCTATACCATTTAAAGGTAGAATCATAAGCTGCAAAAGACATTGGGGAAGGTGACCATCCCTCTCTTTGATGGGTCACCTAAATGCTCAACTTGGTCTTGGGTACAGAAACTAGATACATATTTCTAGTTACATCAAATGACACTTGGCCCACCAGTGGTGGTACCATGAATTGGTGACAATGGGTCACAACAACATCACTTCATATACTAATCTCACTTAGAGGCTCATTGAGCGATTTGACAAGAAGGATTTGAAGCTTCATTTCAGGTAGCTGGCCTAGCTCAGACAAACATGTAGTCTAGATGCCTACATTTCAGAGTTTTAGAGACTAGAAGTTATGGTCATAGATATCTCAAAGGTTAGGTTGGTGATGTTATTTGAAGAAGGGTTTTCAAAACCTCTACATGGATGGGTCAAAGACTTTGAACCCACCACTTTGTGCAACAATCAATAAGACCAAGGACATGCAGGATGTCGCCACTAAAAACAAATTCACTCCTAAGCCCTCCTTCGCTCATAAGAGTAAATAGGTCAAGCCATTTCAAAAGGAGAGGATTGAGAAACCAAAGGTGGATGAGGAGAACCAGAAAGAGTTAAGAAAGAAGAAGCTATGTTTTAGTTGTCAGGAACATTGGGCACTGGGGCATAAGTTTGTGGGTAAGGACAAGCTGGGCAAGGCTCACTATATTGAGGTGTACTCTAAGAGCGACATTGATGATAGAGATGAGGAATCAGTTGAGGGACATGTGTAGGGACAAATGCATCAAATAGTTGGAGGTGAGACTTCACAAGCAGAGGGTAAATCCCTATCATACCATCTATGTTAAGATTCCGTGGAATCACACTTTCAGAGTCAGAGGGGTTCTGGCAGGACAAAAGGTGATGATATTGATCGATAGTGGTGCTTCCCACAATTTCATAGATGCGACCATGGTAGAACAAAGAGGGATTCCTACTGAGGAGTTTGATGGTTTTATGCTCATACTTAGTAACCTTTAGATGGACTATAATATATACGTCCACAAAATACAGCTAATTATGGGGAACTACACAATGACTGAGGACTTCTTAGTGGTGGATGTGTCAGACACCAATGTGGTGTTAGCTTTTTAGTAGCTCTACTATATCATGAAGTATATTACGAATGAACAAAATATGGAGGTGGAATTCAAAGATCCAATAGATGGAAGAAGGGTTGTTTTGAGGGCCATGCATCAATACCCAATGAGACTGGTACCATCCAACAACATGTAAGCATTATTAAGGAGGAGTGATATTGAGTGGGTGGTTGAGTGCCATATTACAGATAACAAACAGCTAGACCAACCATGACACCATCCCAACGACATTTAGGTATTTCTTTGTAAACACTAAAAAGTTTTTTCTGGCGTTTCTCCAGGTAGACCACCATACAAGGGTTTTGAGCATGTTATAAAATTGGAGGAGGGTGTACAAGTAGTCATTACCAACCCCTACCAACATCCCAAGGTTTACAAAGACTAAATTTGAGAAGGCCATCAAGGATTTGTTGAGGTTGGGTCACATTTAGCCTAGCTCCAGTCCTTTCGCTTCTTCAGTACTCATGACTAAGAAGAAAGATGGTAGCTTGCAGATGTGTATTGAATACCAGGATCTTAATAAGAGAACGATTAAAAATTGGTATCCTATGCCCAAGATAGGTGAATTTATGGATGAGCTGAGGGGAGCCATATACTTTTCGAAGATTGATCTTTGTTCGGGCTACCACCATATTTGAGTTCAGGAGTAGGACAACCCAAAAACAACTTTTAGGTGCCATTATGGGCACCATGATTTCCTAGTAATGCCATTTGGGCTGACCAACGCCTCCATAACTTTCTGGTCATGCATGAACCATGTGTTAAATAAACAATTG
Organism: Pinus tabuliformis; assembly: GCA_031772625.1. NCBI lineage: Eukaryota > Viridiplantae > Streptophyta > Pinopsida > Pinales > Pinaceae > Pinus > Pinus tabuliformis. The sequence continues at coordinate 52,220,808 of CM062813.1, forward strand.
CAGAAATACTCATTGGTATTCTTTGATGTGATATTGATCTACATCAAGACTGTGGAGGAGCATTTGATGCACTTGGACGAGGTTTTGAGGATTGTGGAGGAATAGGAGCTTTATGCAAAGGGGTCAAAGTGTGAGTTTGACATGACATAGATGATCTACTTAGGGCATGTGATTGGGAATAATGGGTTTAGGTACACTAAGAGATAATGTAGGTAATCATTGAGTGGCCCACCCCAAAGAATGTAACAGAACTGAAGAGCTTCCGTGGCCTTTGCACCTAAAATAGGAAGTTTGTTAAGGGGTTCTCACAGTTAACGACGTCTCTAACATACCTCACCAAGAAGGGAGTCTTCAACTAGCCAGAGAAAGCGCATGAAACATTTGAGAAGATGAAGGAGGTAATGAGTAAGTGACCTATTCTTGCAGTACTAGATTTCACCCAACCATTTGTGCTAGAATACAATGCTTTGGGGACAAGAATAGGAGAAATTCTTATGTATAACCATCACCCCATAATGTTCGAGAGCCACAAAATCAAATATTATGAGCAACGCTATTTGATATATGACAAAGAGATGTTGGCCATCATGCATGTATTGGAAAAATTCAAGAAATATCTGGTGGGGAATAGGTTCAAAGTAAAGATAGATCATAACAACATGAGGTTCCTCATGGAACAAGAGGAGCTTAGTGAGAGGCAACAAAATGGATTGGTAAATTACAGGCCTACGACTTTGAGATAGAGTACATCAAAGGAAAAAATAATATAGTGGTGAATTCTCTTTCGAGGATGCCACCCACTCTCTCACTCACAAAAATGGTAGATGATTGGAAGTCGCTACTGCTTGTGGCGTATTCAAAGAATGAATTTTCATATCAGATTATGGAGGGATTAATTCATGAGGATAGGGACCAGGTTATGGATGATATCATTTACTACAAAAACTGGATGTATCTGGTGCTAAAATCATAGCTCAAGGAAAAAATAATTTTGGTAGCTCACATCTCACCCTTAGTGAGGCACCCTGGGTACATAAAAACCTACAGGAAAATTAGGGAGAGTTTCATTTAGAAGGACCTCAAGATGGATGTGTTGAGGTTCATGAAGGAATGCAACACTTTCCAAGCGAACAAAGCGTAACACACTAATCTAGTAGGTTTAGTGCAACCACTACCTATCTAAGAGTAGAAATGGGAGAGCATTTCCATGGAATTTATCATTGGGCCACCTCAGGTGTAGGGCAAAGATTGTGTATATGTGGTAGTAGACTGACTCACAAAATTCACTCATTTCTTTTTCATACCATCAAAATAATCAACAATGCAGGGGCGCTGAGTTATTCTTCAAATAGGTCTTTAGATTACATGGAAAAATACCATCATTAGTGACAATGACAGTAAATTTATGGGTGACTTCTGGCAATAACTCTTCAGACTTGTGGGTGTTGAAATTTGGTACCGGAGGACAGGTGGTTCCCTTAGGCTTTGATCTTTGGCCTAGGGAAAAGTGTCCAAAAGAATTTAATTTTTCTCCTAAAGTGACTTTATAATTTTATAAAGTTAAATCTAATTTAAAAGTGACTTTAAGTGATAAAGTTACTAAGTCTAATTTTAAAGTAAATGAAAAATTAGAAATGAAAAGTGACTTTGGAAATAAATGACTAAGTGGGTCTTTATTAAAGTGGGGTGAATTAAAAAATAGAAAGTGAGATTTAAATGAGCATTTAATCTCAACCATTGATCTAAATCTATTTCAGCCATTGGATTTAGAGATCACCCAAAAGTCACTTAGAGTTATATTAAAGGAGGAAAAGGAGGAAAAGGTCATTCATTCTTTCATGAGCATATTGGGAGAAGGAGAGCAAGAGAGCAAGAGAGATTTCTGAGTAGGAAGGAGAAGGAGACAGCAGCTTGGCACACATTCCAAGGCAGCAGTTGAGCAGATTTGTACAGCTGATTCAGCACATAGTGAAAGGCAGATTTTTGCACAAAAATCGAGGAGCAGTTTGCTGATTTTTCTGCACACAAAACGGAGGTCGTACAACATTTATTGCTGTCATGTTTGCTGTAATTTCCAGATTGCTGTGAGGCACGGGAAAGGAGATAAGTTGTAAATTTGCTTGCTGATTGTTTGCTGAATAATTCTCACTGTAAAAAGGCAATTTTCAGAAATAAAGAAGAGCTCTCAAACTGGTTTTCCCCAAGAGTTGTAGGGGGTTTTTCCAGGGTCAAGTTGACCAAAAATATCAGTGTTTTAATGTGTTTTAATGGCTGTTTTTGATTGCTGATTTTTAATTCTGCAATTTCCAGCATTCTGAAAAATTTCCAGAATTTGTGTTTTCAGCAATATTTTTTTTTTTCAGTCTGTTAAATGTATGGTTATGGGAATGGGCATTTAACTACATGGGAGAAATAAGGAGAAACTGAAAACCGGGGTGGGAAAACAAAATTTTTTACATGGTATGAGAGCTTGAGTGTTGAAGGGCAGTTTGGGACAACAAAAGGAAAAATTACAGTTGCTGATTTTTCACTCAGAAAATTCCAGCAAGCTGATTTTTTCATAAACATCATTTTTATCTTTACTACAGCAGTGCTATTCTTTCAGTTTTAGGACAGCAGGATGTCATTGGGATTGAGGGTGGAGGATAGGTTGGATGGGCATACAAATTACAGTGTTTGGAAGGAGAGAATGCAGAGTATCTTTGAGGAGGCAGAAGTCTGGGATATCATGGTGCATACCGCACAGAACCCTGTTGTTGTGCCCACTGATGTTACTCAGTTGGCTGAGTATAAAAAGAAGAAAAATAAGGGTAAGAGGCTGATTCTAGACGGAATCAAAGACCATTGCATTCCTCATGTGAGAGGAAAGAGCAATGCCCATGAGATGTGGACAGCATTGTCCAATCTCTACCAGAGTACCAATGAGAACCGGAAGATGGTCCTGAAGGAGAAGCTGAAGAATATTAAGATGGGGAATGATAGTGCAGCTGGATATCTCACAAAGATTACCAATGTGAGAGATGAGTTGGCAGCGATTGGAGAGGCCATTCCATCCACTGAGTTGGTGAGTATTGCAGTGAATGGCCTCCCCCGTTCATGGTTGAACTTTGATGATGGGGTTTGTGCACGTGAGACCCTTCCCACATGGGAAAGGTTTTTGGATGATTGCATTCAGACAGAGATCAGGAAAGGACAGCTTGGGGCAGCCAAGCCAGTTGAGCAGGATGAGGACGTAGCACTGGTGGCAGGAGGCAAGAAAGGCAAAGGGAAGAAGCAGGCTTCCACAAGCGGTGGTGGGGGCAAAGGCAAAGGTAAAGGTAAACAGGGGAACACACAGAAGGACTATTCCAAGGTGAATTGTTGGAATTGTCAAAATATGGGACACTATGCAGTTGTGTGTCCAGAGAAGAAGAAGAAGAAGGGGAAGAACCAGGACGTGGCAGCTTCAGCAGAGATTGAGGACTTTGCTGGTCGTTTTGACCGAGAGTTTGCGTTCACTACGTGTGAGTCCTCTAGTGCAGGATCACCTGCCACACAGGTTCAGAGGGAGCATGCTTTTCCCTCGATTAGCGGAGCATCTTCAGGTATCTGGTATGTGGACAGTGGGGTTTCACGTCATATGAAAAGAGTCCGTGAGTAATTCTCAGAGCTTTCAGAGAGTGGCACTGATATCGAGGTAGTACTCGGTGATGACAGAGTTGTTAGAGCAGTCGGGATGGGGGCAGTGACATTTCAGAGGGAGTCCAAACCTCCCTTGAAGGTGTCAGAGGTTCTTTATGTTCCAGGGATGAGGAAGAACCTCATATCTGTCTCAGCTTTGGAGGACAGAGGATATGAGGTACTGTTCAGGGGAGGACAGGTGTTGATGTATCCCAGGGGCACTCCAGCTGATTCAGCTAGAGTGATAGGTATACGCCATGCAAAGGTGTACAAGTTTGCATTTCAACCCCTTTTGGCATTGAGCAGTAGTACCGACAACAGAGCTAGCAGTTCTGATCTGTGTGAGATTTGGCACCGCAGGATGGGACATATGTATCATGGAGCCTTGAGGACATTGCGGGAGATCACTACAGGTGTGCCAGATTTCAGTACTGATCACTTTGATACTTGCAGAGGTTGTGCGATGGGCAAGTTTGCCAAATCCCCTTTTCCCAGCAGTGACAGCAGAGCGACGGGGATACTTGATTTGATTCATTCCGATGTGAGCGGTCGGATGTCTCATGTTTCCTTCAGTGGATATGAGTACTATGTTTTATTCATTGATGATCACTCCAGGAGGACCTGGATTTATTTTTTGAAGACCAAGAGTGAGGTCTTCAAGTGGTTTCAGGAGTTCAGAGCTCTCTTGGAGACTCAGACAGGTCGAAAGATCAAGTCCTTGAGGTCGGACAATGGAGGAGAGTACACCCTTGGAGAGTTTGTTGACTATTGTGCGGAGGCAGGCATTAGGAGGGAGTTCACTGTTCCTTACAACCCCCAGCAGAACGGGGTTGCAGAGAGGAAGAACAGATCCATCATAGGGGCTGCCAAAGCCATGTTACATGATCAGGGGTTGCCATTGTTCTTGTGGGCAGAGGCCTGCAACACAGCTGTTTACTTGCAGAACAGGAGTCTGCATCGTGCCTTGGGGCACATGACTCCGGAGGAGGCTTTCTCTGGGAAGAAGCCTGATATTGGTCATCTTCATATCTTTGGATGCATTACATACTCCTATATACCCAAGGAGAAGAGGACCAAACTAGAGCCCACCGCAGAGAAGGGTATCTTTGTGGGCTACAGTGAGACCTCAAAGGCCTTTCGGATTTACATTCCTGCACAGAGGAGAGTTGTTGTCAGACGGGATGTGAAGTTCGAGGAGGACAGGGCCTTTAGGAGGTCACGGGAGTTAGAGTATCTGGATCAGCCAGACCCTTAGCAGCAGTTGAGTCAGTCGCAGGGATCCAGTGGGCAGGGATCAGGAGGATCCGGAGGTACATCTATGAGGATGTCAGGTCCGTCAGTGAGCAGTGGCTCACCGAGCCAGAGGGGTGGTGCTCCGGGCAGCATGCAGAGCAGTTCACAGAGCAGTTCACTAGGGAGTCCATTGATGGACAGTTCACACGGTACCTCAGCTTCTACAGGTTCAGGTGCAGGCAGGAGGACAACAGACAGACAGTCAGGAGTTCAGGCTACTGATGATGATGAGGAGGAGGAGTTTCATTCTCCGGTGGGAGAAGTGCGCTCAGGGAAGAGGAAGCCCAAGTGGCTTCAGGACACCTTGAGAAATGCCACATCTGTTGCTGAGCCGAAGAAGCCGGTCAGAGAGAGTAGACCACCTGAGAGGTTTTGTAGCTATATGGCGATGGTTACCAGCATCCTTGACTCTGAGCCTTCTAGCTATGAGGAGGCAGCTAGCCAGCAGGTCTGGAGAGAAGCCATGCAGGAGGAGTATTCTTCTATCATGAAGAATGATGTTTGGGAGGTGGTGCCGAGGCCTGAGGGCAAATCCGTGGTTACTTCCAGATGGCAGAATTGAGAAATTCAAAGCGAGGTTTGTGGCTAGAGGGTTCTCCCAGGTAGAGGGAGTTGATTATGAGGAGACCTTCGCTCCCGTGGCTCGATATACTTCGATCCGCTCCATTATATCGATAGCAGCAGAGATGGGTTGGAAGATCCACCAGATGGATGTGAAGACCGCATTTCTCAATGGCTTCATACAGGAGGAGGTGTACATTGAGCAGCCACAGGGCTTTGAGGTGCATGGGAAGGAGTCCCATGTGTGCAGATTGAAGAAGGCCCTTTATGGCCTGAAGCAAGCTCCCAGAGCTTGGTACTCCAGGATAGATGCATACTTGCAGGGGATGGGTTTCAAAAAGAGTGAGGCAGATCCGAACCTTTACTTTATTGTGATTGGTGAGGAGCCTCTCATTCTGGTGTTGTATGTGGATGACTTGATCATTACAGGTGCAGAGAGACTCATAGAGCACTGCAAGAGAGATCTTGCGGCGGAGTTTGAGATGAAGGACATCGGTTTGATGCATTACTTTTTGGGTTTGGAGGTGTGGTAGGAGGAGGGGCATTTCTTCCTGGGGCAGGGGAAGTATATTGTGGACATCCTTAGCAGATTCCACATGGAGGATTGTAGACCCATGTCGATACCGATGATCACCAACTGGAACAAGCTTCATGCTTCGGATTCCGAGTTGGTGGATCCCACATTGTACAGGCAGCTGATTGGTTCCTTCATGTATTTGGTCAACACTAGACCAAATATCTGTTTTGCAGTCAACACGATGAGTCAGTTTATGTGTGAGCCTAGGAAGGTTCACTGGGTGGTTGCAAAACACATTTTGCGGTACTTGCAGGGGACAGTGGATTATGGTCTGGACTACAGGCAGGGAGATGGAGTGAGATTGGCAGGATACACTGATTCTGATTGGGCAGGTTGTGCTTCTGATAGGAAGAGCACTTCAGGGTGTTGTTTTGGGTTGGGTTCAGCAGTAGTGTCATGGTTCAGCCGGAAGCAGCAGTCAGTAGCACTGAGTTCAGCAGAAGCAGAGTATATGGCAGCCAGTCTAGCTAGTTGTGAGGCTATCTGGCTTCGAAAGATGTTGTTTGGCTTATTTGGTCAGCCGTTGAGACCTTTAGTGATTTACTGTGATAATCAGAGTTGCATTAAACTCACGGAGAATCCAGTATTTCATGACAGGTCAAAGCATATCGGGATCAGATATCATTTCATCAGAGACTATGTTCAGAAGGGAGCTGTGAAGCTTGAGTATATTTCCACTGATGAGCAGGTTGCAGATATCCTTACCAAAGCCTTACCACGGGGCAAGCATGTCTACTTCAGAGACAAGATGGGTGTGGTGAGGAACACCTTCCTCGGTAAGAGGGAGTGTTGAAATTTGGTTACGGAGGACAGGTGGTTCCCTTAGGCTTTGATCTTTGGCCTAGGGAAAAGTGTCCAAAAGAATTTAATTTTTCTCCTAAAGTGACTTTATAATTTTATAAAGTTAAATCTAATTTAAAAGTGACTTTAAGTGATAAAGTTACTAAGTCTAATTTTAAAGTAAATGAAAAATTAGAAAGGAAAAGTGACTTTGGAAATAAATGACTAAGTGGGTCTTTATTAAAGTGGGGTGAATTAAAAAATAGATAGTGAGATTTAAATGAACATTTAATCTCAACCATTGATCTAAATCTATTTCAGCCATTGGATTTAGAGATCACCCAAAAGTCACTTGGATCACCCAAAAGTCACTTGGAGTTATATTAAAGGAGGAAAAGGAGGAAAAGGTCATTCATTCTTTCATGAGCAGATTGGGAGAAGGAGAGCAAGAGAGCAAGAGAGATTTCTGAGCAGGGAGGAGAAGGAGACAGCATCTTGGCACACATTCCAAGGCAGCAGTTGAGCAGATTTGTACAGCTGATTCAGCACATAGTGAAAGGCAGATTTTTGCACAAAAATCGAGGAGCAGTTTGCTGATTTTTCTGCACACAAAACAGAGGCCGTACAACATTTATTGCTGTCATGTTTGCTGTAATTTCCAGATTGCTGTGAGGCACGGGAAAGGAGATAAGTTGTAAATTTGCTTGCTGATTGTTTGCTGAATAATTCTCACTGTAAAAAGGCAATTTTCAGAAATAAAGAAGAGCTCTCAAACTGGTTTTCCCCAAGAGTTGTAGGGGGTTTTTCCAGGGTCAAGTTGACCAAAAATATCAGTGTTTTAATGTGTTTTAATGGCTGTTTTTCATTGCTGATTTTTAATTCTGCAATTTCCAGCATTCTGAAAAATTTCCAGAATTTGTGTTTTCAGCAATATTTATTTTTTTTAGTCTGTTAAATGTATGGTTATGGGAATGGGCATTTAACTACATGGGAGAAATAAGGAGAAACTGAAAACCGGGGTGGGAAAACAGAAATTTCTACAGTGGGAACCGAGATGACACCAAGCACCAATTACCACCCACAGACTGATAGAAAGACAGAGATAGTCAACAAATGGTTGGAGGGCTATCTCCGGAATTATGTAACGAACTAGCAAAAGGCACGGTTAAAGTGGTTGCATCCAGGGGAGCATTACTACAACACCAGTTTCCACATGTCCATAGGCATGACACCCTTCAAAGTGTTATATGGGTATGATGACTTGACATTTGCAAATAGGTTATTTGGGGATAATATCACACCTTTAGCGAAGGACTGGATTAAGGAAAGCCAAGATATTTTAATGGTCCTCAATGACAATCTACAAATGGCTCAAAATCAATAGAAATTATATGCAGACAGGCACAAAGTGTAGCATAACTTTGAATTGGGAGATATGGTGTACCTCCATGATGAGCCCCAATATTGCATCCCAAGGCTACCAAATTAAATTATGAACCTAAGGTTAATACAAACTTAAGAGGTGTCGACACCATATGTGCATCATGCAATGTGTCCTTCTTTCGTTGATCTGATGCAATGAAGTGAATGCCATGAAATCCAAGCCTAAACTAATTGCAGAAATGGAAATGTTACTCTATTTGCAGAAAAGAAACCTAATTACTTTTGCAGAGAGGAAATCCTAGTTGATTTTGTAAAAATGAAAGGCTATTCTACTTTGCATGAATGTAAGTGTTAATCATATTTGCAGAAATGTAAACATTAACCTATTTGCAGAATGTAAATGGTACATCAAAAGGAAGCCTAGTCTATGTAATAGAAATAACAATGTTGGAAATGGGACCCATAGCTTAAGATGTATGAAACAAAATGAAATCATTCTTCAATCACTGCATCTAAGCCAAATTTTGTCAACAAAGTTCATAAGGTTCTCCATAAAATAATCATGAAAATCATCATTATGCTCTTCAAGTCATGAATATGTCCACTAACCATAACTGTAGAGGTGAATGGCAAGGGAAAAGAGGCAAGGATTAAGAGGTCTTTAATCTTACTCAATCACGGTTTTGGAGCCTAGGGGTCATTATTCAAGCCTAAGGGACAAAAAACAAGCTTTTGGAACATATATGGTCAAGTTTACACGTGCTACATGAGTGCTACAGGAGGTGCTACAGGAGGCCTTGTTTTGCTACAGGAGTGAGATAACTCACCGAATTCCCAAGTAAATGAAATGAAAATGAGGTGGGAAAATTTTTGTTATTAAGTAGGATGTCCTAGTACTCAATTCTAAGTGGAGTCACTCCAAAATAACCCTGTTAACATGTGCTAAAAAAATGCATAAAAATACTACTATAAAAACTGGAATTTCAAGAACTAATGAGCTAGTTAACTTACCAAATGCCTAACATAATCAAGTACAAATGATATGGGGTAAATTTTGTTATTAACTTGAATTTTTTTATGACCCAATACAAGTGGAATCAACTAAAGTGAAACTCATTAACACGTTCTAAAAAAAATAACAGAAAATTACTACTATTTTGCTACAAGGGACTTCCACAAATTCTAGATTTGTAAACTAGTAAACCAATCCAAGTAGCTCAATGATGAATATGAATTCTCAAAGTTGTTATAAGGATGCATCATTCTTGTGACTCTATAAATAAACTATAAAAAAACTCACTTTAATCATTTAACCAATATGATTTACAACAATAGAAGCATGAATAGTAACTGTAGAAATAAGAGATGCAAGTGAAAAAAACATTCAAAGGGAATAAAGAAATTGCACAAGAGGGCTTTGAGGCTCCTGGGATTGCCAATCCCAAGGAAACTTCAGAGTCCTATGAAGGAAACCAAGCTTTTGAAGCTAAAAATTTCTCCAAACTTCATTATTTGAATCAGTCCAAGTACATGTTGAAAATGCAACAAGATGATGGAGCTTAGTGAAAAGAAGTCACCTTCACTAAGTGGGCCCGCAGGCTATTTTTGGCGCAAAGTCTATTTTTAGACATATGGATCATGGTATATGAGTTGCAGGATGCTATTTATGGATGATTGGTCATGTTGGTAATAATAGATGGACTTCTATTTTTAGACATATGGGCGGAGTCTATTTTTAGACTTCCAGTCTAAAAATAGAACAGTCAAATATTATTAGCTCTTAATAATATTTGGACTATAAACATTATCTTATCCTCTTGCAACACTTCAGATTGAGCTACGGATGTGGCACATGCAACTGCCAGAAGGAAATACGCTTTTCCTATGGGTTAGTTGAGCTATTGCATGATGGACTTCAGTTAGAACTCAAGTGATTGAGTTTGGTGGAGTTGATGGAGTTGTGTTCAGTTTGACTTAGTTGAACTAGTTGTATTTAGTCTAACTGAAAAATACACTAGTGATGAGTGATGTGAATTAATTATTAATTAATTCACTAATTATTAAATCATAAATCAACTAAAGAATACATCAGTTAACTCGGTGCATGGATAGTTCAGTGGAGACAAGTGTTAGAGGTGGGTGAAAGAGTGAGACTGCTATTAGTTGTGACTATAGATGTGCATGAGATTTGCACAATCATTGATTGAGATTGCCAATGAGGATTGCGCAGTACAAACCAAGGGAATTCGAACTTGGATAATTCCTATTCTCAACTTGGATTGCGCAGTAGAGGCAGGCAAACAGTGGAGGAGATTTGAACCCGTGACTTGTTTAGATCTGAGCTAGTTTCTGTGTAGCAGGTGGAGATAGTACTGAGTACTTGTGAGGAGTATTGTACTATGTATTGTTACATGTTCTCTATCATTATAATATACAGATAGTTGGGGGTTTCTAGCTGTATTCTTTCCCCAGTACATACTGTGTTGATATGTGTGATTGATGTTTCAATGTGCGCATGCGATTGTTTTTGATTCTGAAAATTGATGATCAACGTAGAGGAGGTTATGTATTATGCATGCATTCCTAAAATAGTGTATAATCAGGATAATCTTTGTGAATAAGTGTTTTATTATTCAAAATTTCTACATGGTATCAGAGCGAAGTTGATCATCAGATCTATTATTCAGAAAGTGATTACATTTTATTTCTTCAGGCAGAGTCTATAATCGGGCCAGGTAGCCTCTGGATTCATCCCTCTTTTGGAAGGTGAGATATCCGGTAAATTCCCATACAGCCAATCTCTGTACGAGAAATACTTTGTTCTCACGAATTTTAGATCAGAAGCGGTTGAGTTTTGAGCTGGTGGAATTCGAATTTGCAGCAGTGTTTTCTTGGTGTCGAAGTTGAAATGTCTTTCAACGGATTGCGATTGGAGTATGCCCTTGAAGGCAGCTCGAATTATATTGCATGGAAAGATAGGATGGAGGCGGTGTTGATGACAATGTGTTGAAGGAGTTCATAGATGCTGAGGTCCTAAAGCCTACTGATGCTGCTCAAGTTGAGGCTTGGCAAAAGAAGATAGGAAAGTGTCGAAGGATTCTGTTGGAGGGCGTGAAGGATCACATTGTATCCAACCTGCATGGAAAGGCTTCTCCATACTTGATGTGGAAAGCGTTGACAGATTTATTCCAAAGCAAGAGTGACCAAACGAAGTTGGCGCTCAAGGATAAACTCAGAAACATTAAGTGTGAGAATGGAGACAGTATGCCAAAGTATCTCACGAAGTTCACCCAATGCCAGGATGAGCTGGGAAGTGTGGGGGTGACTGTCGATGATGAGGAATTGGTGAGCTTGGCTCTCCTTGGTCTTCCGAAGAGTTGGAATTCCTATCAGGACTCTGTCAATGGTTGGGAGAAATTGCCAAGATGGGAGAGACTTTGGTCGGATCTTGTGCAAGAGGAGATGAGGTGGAATACCAGTGACAGATCTTCATTAAAGGCATCTGATGAAGAAAATTGCGCTTTGGCTACCAAAGAAAAGAAGGAGAAGCAGAAGGTTTCTCTTTTCGAATCCAGTTCTTCCAATGATGGGAAGAAGGTTGACAAATCGAAAGTGTGATGCTTTCGTTGTCATGAGGTGGGCCATTATGCTGCAAATTGTCCACAGAGGAAATCCAAGAAGGGATCCGGGGAAGGATCTGAAGGTGAGGCACTTGCTTCACAGTTTGAGTTGGATTTCACACTCTTTGCATGCATGGTTTCATCCATGGTGGGAAGTGGTTGGTTTCTTGACAATGGAGCTTCTTTCCACATGACCGGTGACAAGAGTTTGTTCAGTACTTTGGAGGAGAAGGATCTCCAAATACTCATAGCGATGGGTAATGATGAGAAGTATATTGTCTCAGGTGTAGGCATGGTTCTTTTTCAGAGGGAGCATGGAGCTAGCCTTACCTTGACTGATGTCAAGTATGTACCAGGACAGAAGAGAAACTTGGTGTCGATCACGATGCTGGAAGACAGAGGCTATGATGTAGTCTTCAGTAAGGGAAAGGTTTTCCTTAGACACATAATCACTAGACATGTGAAGCAGATTGGTTCACGGGTCAAGAACCTGTATGCTCTTGAGGTTCAAGATGCATGAAAAGCCTTGAGCAGCGAGGCAACTGATGGAGACTTGGTGGTTGAGAGGGAGCATATATTACCTCTCAACATGCAGAGCCAGAAGAAGTCTCAGACAATTGTGGAGGAGCCAGAATTGGTGCAACAACTTAAAGAGGTTGTGGAGCAGCCACAACAAGGGAAGTTGAGAGGAGATCGAGTAGAGACATCTACTCATGCAGAGACCTCCAGTAGGGGGAAACTTCGAGCCAGGTGGGCTGAGGGATCACATGCAACCATACCTCTAGGTAGGAGGTGGGGTGATATAGAGTGATCGTTCCAAGGAGGAAGGACAGAATCCTTGAGGTACCCAACCTCTTGGATGAGACCTTGCTATGGGAGCCCTGATGTGGAGTAGCAAGAACTGACTGATTGGGTAGAGACAGATGCAGATGGAGCGACAGAGAGAGCGATAGTGCAGGGAATCCCAGGAAAGCGCATAGCTAGCAGGTTGCAGCAATGCGAGAGGCACAAGTGTTTTGCACAGTGCTAGGTGGCATAGAGAGGTGTGAAATGGTGCGAGATGCATGGAGATGTTGCAGTAGCGCAGATGTCAGAGAGGGAGCACTTGTCAGCAGCAGGTAGAGCTTCAGCATCATAGTATGTTCCTAGCCCAGCAGAGTGGTCAGTTGGGAGTGTTTTTGTTCCAAGTGTTGTTGGAGCAAGTGGACCGGGCAAATGTGTGGCATGTAGAACATTCCAGAGTTACAGGATCGGGTTGTAGATAATCCATATCTTGTTGAGAGGGAGTGTTGAAAATGCAACAAGATGATGGAGCTTAGTGAAAAGAAGTCACCTTCACTAAGTGGGCCCGCAGGCTATTTTTGGCGCAAAGTCTATTTTTAGACAAATGGATCATGGTCTATGAATTGCATGACGCTATTTATGGATGATTGGTCATGTTGGTAAAAATAGATGGACTTCTATTTTTAGACATATGGGCGGAGTCTATTTTTAGACTACCAGTCTAAAAATAGAACAGTCAAATATTATTAGCTCTTAATAATATTTGGACTATAAACATTATCTTATCCTCTTGTAGCGCTTCAGTTTGAGCTACGGATGTGGCACATGCAACTGCCAGAAGGAAATACGCTTTTCCTATGGGTTAGTTGAGCTATTGCATGATGGACTTCAGTTAGAACTCAAGTGATTGAGTTTGGTGGAGTTGATTGAGGAGTTGATGGAGTTGTGTTCAGTTTGAATTAGTTGAACTAGTTGTATTTAGTCTAACTGACAAATACACTAGTGATGAGTGATGTGAATTAATTATTAATTAATTCCCTAATTATTAACTCATAAATCAACTAAAGAATACATCAGTTAACTCAGTGCATGGACAGTTTAGTGGAGACAAGTGTTAGAGGTGGGTGAAAGAGTGAGACTGCTATCAGTTGTGACTATAGCTGTGCATGAGATTTGCACAATCATTGATTGATATTTCCAATGAGGATTGCGCAGTAAAAACCAAGGGAATTCGAACTTGGATAATTCCTATTCTCAACTTGGATTGCGCAGTAGAGGCAGGCAAACAGTGGAGGAGATTTGAACCCGTGACTTGTTCAGATCTGAGCTAGTTTGTGTGTAGCAGGTGGAGATAGTACTGAGTACTTGTGAGGAGTATTGTACTATGTATTGTTACATGTTCTATATCATTATAATATACAGATAGTTGGGGGTTTTCAGCTGTATGCTTTCCCCAGTACATACTGTGTTGATATGTGTGATTGATGTTTCAATGTGCGCATGCGATTGTTTTTGATTCCGCAAATTGATGATCAACGTAGAGGAGGTTATGTATTATGCATGCATTCCGCAAATAGTGTATAATCAGGATAATATTTGTGAATAAGTGTTTTATTATTCAAAATTTCTACATGGTATCAGAGCGAAGTTGATCATCAGATCTATTATTCAGAAAGTGATTACATTTTATTTCTTCAGGCAGAGTCTGTAATCGGGCCAGGTAGCCTCTAGATTCATCCTTCTTTTGGAAGGTGAGATATCTGGTAAATGCCCATACACTCAATCTCTGTATGAGAAATACTTTTTTCTCACAAATTTTAGATCAGAAATGATTGAGTTTTGAGCTGGTGGAATTCGAATTTGCAGCATTGTTTTCTTGGTGTCGAAGTTGAAATGTCTTTCAAAGGATTGTGATTGGAGTATGCCCTTGAAGGCAGCTCGAATTATATTGCATGGAAAGATAAGATGGAGGTGGTGTTAGATGACAATGGGTTGAAGGAGTTCATAGATGCTAAGGTCCCAAAGCCTACTGATGCTGCTCAAGTTGAGGCTTGGCAAAAGAAGACAGGAAAGTGTCGAAGGATTCTGTTGGAGGGCGTGAAGGATCAAATTGTATCCAGCCTGCATGGAAAGGCTTTTCCATACTTGATGTGGAAAGTGTTGACAGATTTATTCCAAAGCAAGAGTGACCAGAGGAAGTTGCACTCAAGGATAAATTCAGAAACATTAAGTGTGAGAATGGAGACAGTATGCCCAAGTATCTCATGAAGTTCACCCAATGTCGGGATGAGCTGGGAAATGTGGGGGTGACTGTCGATGATGAGGACTTGGTGAGCTTGGCTCTCCTTGGTATTCCGAAGAGTTGGCATTCCTATCAGGACTCTGTCAATGGTCGAGAGAAATTGCCAGGATGGGAGAGACTTTGGTCGGATCTTGTGAAAGAGGAGATCAGGCAGAATACTAGGGACAGATCTTCATCAAAGGCATCTGATGAAGAAAATTGCGCTTTGGTTGCCAAAGAAAAGAAGGGGAAGGAGAAGGTTTCTCTTTCCAAATCCAGTTCTTCCAATGATGGGAAGAAGGTTGACAAATCGAAAGTGCGATGCTTTCGTTGTCATGAGGTGGGCCATTATGCTACAAATTGTCCACGGAGGAAATCCAAGAAGGGATCTGGGGAAGGATCTGAAGGTGAGGCACTTGCTTCACAGTTTGAGTTGGATTTCACACTCTTTGCATGCATGGTTTCATCCATGGTGGGAAGTGGTTGGTTTCTTGACAGTGGAGCTTCTTTCCTCATGACCGGTGACAAGAGTTTGTTCAGTACTTTGGAGGAGAAAGATCTTCGGATACTCATAGTGATGGGTAATGATGAGAAGTATAGTGTCTCAGGTGTAGGCATGGTTATTTTTCAGAGGGAGCATGGAGCTAGCCTTACCTTGACCGATGTCAAGTATGTACCAGGACTGAAGAGAAACTTGGTGTCAATCATGATGCTGGAAGACAGAGGCTATGATGTAGTCTTCAGTAAGGGAAAGGTTTTCCTTAGACACATAATCACTAGACAAGTGAAGCAGATTGGTTCACGGGTCAAGATCCTGTATGCTCTTGAGGTTCAAGATGCATGCAAAGCCTTGAGAAGCGAGACAACTGATGGAGACTTGGTGGTTGATAAGGAGTGTATATTACCTCTCAACATGCAGAGCCAAAAGAAGTCTCAGACAATTGTGGAGGAGCCAGAATTGGTGCAGCAGCTTCAGGAGGTTGTGGAGCAGCCACAACAAGGGAAGCTGAGAGGAGATCGAGTAGAGAAATCTACTCATGCAGAGACCTCCAGTAGGGGGAAACTTCACGCTAGGTGGGCTGAGGGATCACATGCAACCATACCTCTAGGTAGGAGGTGGGGCGATATAGAGTGATCGTTCCAAGGATGAAGGACAGGATCCTTGAGGTACCCAACCTCTTGGATGAGACCTTGCTATGGGAGCCCTGATGTGGAGTAGCAAGAACTGACTGATTGGGTAGAGACAGATGCGGATGGAGTGACAGAGAGAGCGATAGTGCAGGGAATCCCAGGACAACGCATAGCTAGCAGGCTGCAGCAATGCGAGAGGCACAAGTGTTTTGCACAGTGCTAGGTGGCACAGAGAGGTGTGCAATGGTGCGAGATACATGGAGATGTTGCAGTAGCACATATGTCAGAGAGGGAGCACTTGTCAGCAGCAGGTAGAGCTTCAGCATCAGAGTATGTTCATAGCCCAAAGGAGTGGTCAGTTGGGAGTGTTTTTGTTCCAAGTGTTGTTGGAGCAAGTGGACCGGGCAAATGTGTTGCATGCAGAACATTCCAGAGTGACAGGATCGGGTTGCAGATAATCCATATCTTGTTGAGAGGGAGTGTTGAAAATGCAACAAGATGATGGAGCTTAGTGAAAAGAAGTCACCTTCACTAAGTGGGCCCGCATGCTATTTTTGGCGCAAAGTCTATTTTTAGACTATGTCTATTTTTAGACATATGGATCATGGTCTATGAGTTGCAGGATGCTATTTATGGATGATTGGTCATGTTGGTAAAAATAGATGGAATTCTATTTTTAGACATATGGGCGGAGTCTATTTTTAGACTTCCAGTCTAAAAATAGAACAGTCAAATATTATTAGCTCTTAATAATATTTGGACTATAAACATTATCTTTTCCTCTTGCAGCACTTCAGTTTGAGCTATGGATGTGGCACATGCAACTGCCAGAAGGAAATACACTTTTCCTATGGGTTAGTTGAGCTATTGCATGATGGAATTCAGTTAGAACTCAAGTGATTGAGTTTGGTGGAGTTGATTGAGGAGTTGATGGAGTTGTGTTCAGTTTGACTTAGTTGAACTAGTTGTATTTAGTCTAACTGACAAATACATTAGTGATGAGTGATGTGAATTAATTATTAATTAATTCACTAATTATTAACTCATAAATCAACTAAAGAATACATCAGTTAACTTAGTGCATGGACAGTTCAGTGGAGACAAGTGTTAGAGGTGGGTGAAAGAGTGAGACTGCTATCAGTTGTGACTATAGATGTGCATGAGATTTGCACAATCATTGATTGAGATTTCCAATGAGGATTGCGCAATAAAAACCAACAGAATTCGAACTTGGATAATTCCTATTCTCAAATTGGATTGCGCAGTAGAGGCAGGAAAACAGTGGAGGAGATTTGAACCCATGACTTGTTTAGATCTGAGCTAGTTTCTGTGTAGCAGGTGGAGATAGTACTGAGTACTTGTGAGGAGTATTGTACTATGTATTGTTACATGTTCTCTATCATTATAATATACATATAGTTGGGGGTTTTTAGCTGTATGCTTTCCCCAGTACATACTGTGCTGATATGTGTGATTGATGTTTCAATGTGTGCATGTGATTGTTTTTGATTCCGCACATTGATGATCAACGTAGAGGAGGTTATGTATTATGCATGCATTCCGTAAATAGTGTATAATCAGGATAATCTCTGTGAATAAGTGTTTTATTATTCAAAATTTCCACAGTACATCCCTGCTAGAAATGAAAGTGAAACTGCTAAATAACAAGTTTTCTGTTATGAATATAATTCATAACAAGTAAATAAATAAAATAAATATAAATATTAAATAGTCAAATATTGATTAGGTTAAATAGTCATTGAGTTAAGTGAAAATGCATGTTTAAAAGACATGCCCATTCACGAAAGGACACCTGCTTAGGTATATAAATGCCGGTCCTCATTGTAACATTCGTCACTTATACATTTTATGTATATTAATAATTTATTATTACAAATACCTGTGTGTATTTTAACATATTAAGTTTTCAAACTATCAGTTTTCTTGCTTTAGCCATAGTTTTTATGCTTCAGTGGTATCAAAGCCATGGCACACGATATAATCATGCAAGTCTCTGAACGTTGTTCGCTGCACAATGTGCCATTACGTTCACATCTTGATTATGTTGAACAGTTTAGTATTCAAGAAGCATTTAAGTGATTAGAAAAATCAATTGCAGAAGTTAATGAATGTCGAAAGGAAATAAATAATAAGGAAGAAATCCATGATCAAAATGATGAGAATAAGGCACAAAACACTACTTTTAATAAAGGTGAAAATAAACTTGGTCGTAGTGACAAAAATCCACATGAAGAAAATCTCAACAACAGTTGTGATGAGGAAGATAGTAAAATTAGTTATATGAAAACTGGAGATGAGAAGTATGAAAGTTATGTCTTCCGTGGAGATTGTCATGAATATAGTGACGACGGTGATAGTGATGAGGATAGTGATGTGGGTAGCATTAATCTTGATCATGTAACAAGTGATGTGGACAACGACATGGAAGATGAAAGCAACAACTTCATGACAAGGGGATGTGCAAGCATGGCATGGGAAGAAGCATTATTGAGAATTTATTCCAAAAACATGGGAAAGCTACGCAAGCGAATTTACATACATGTTTATCCATGACAACTAATTGGCTGCACGGAACTCTGCGACACTGACAGAATTATGTGGCAACAATTGAATTCCAGAACGCATATCCTGGATATATCTAGTGAAGTAGCCAAAATAATAAAAACAACCAATATTGAAATGTTGGGTTGCCCTTATTATTTATACAAGGGAAAGCTATTCATTTGCCACACCCAGATGAGAGGCGTGATAAGCCTTAATGTTTTTAATTTAGAAGGTGAGTTTTTTCTCACATTTCAAGACCACTGAATATGTATGCCCAACCTCTACTTCGGTTCGTACATTAAAAATGCGCAGGATATTGTCATATCTGTTTGCCATGGCCAAGTAAATATGTATGAGTCGTCACGATCAGAAATGTTGATGATCAATATCAGTAGCATTCTTATGGGCAATGCATCACAAAGATTACAACTGGTGCTTCCAATTGTTATGATATAAGAAATTTGGCATGAAGATTTCTGCTACCATGGGCATTTGCATACGATGAAAAAACTGATGACTTATTCACGGGATGTCAACTAGGAAGGATTTATAAATGGTCCAATAAATTTTATGATGATGTACTAATTGATTGTTCGTATAGTCCAATAGACACTTCAGATGAGTCCACGGGTGAAAGCTCCAGTAGAGATGATGAACTACATGAAAATGAACATAATGAGGATGCAGAGTACGAAGGGGAAGAATCGATGAAATGGGGACAAGAAAAGTCTTCTACATCGAACTATGCGGCATCCCGAAAATCATTTAAAATGCTATGTCCACCATGCTGTGCCAATCCGCTACCTGATGGGTATCTATACACTGGTTCAAATCACATACAAATTATATATATAATTATTACGTTACATCCATACAGATCACCGGGTCATATATATATTAGCTCCAATATACCGAGCTCAAAAAAATGCGGGTTGCGTATATTAGTAATCGCAGGATAAAGAAAGGCTTTTGGTGTTAGACAGATACAAAAAGAAATGAGTTATATAGAAAAAAATACACAGTTAATGGGTATTAATATTAAGGTTTACAGGGAAAATGAGTTGTCATTCCTGTGCAGGACCAGTGATACATCACCCCAGTTTGAATTGGATCGAACCATGAGATCAAGATCCGTTTTCTCAATGGAATTTGAAGCAACTCTGCCTGGATTCGAAACTTGTTCGATTCTAAACAAACATTAGGTTTCCAGGTTTGGATTTCATGGAAGCGTCAAAGAAAACTGGTATTCGATTCTAAGAAACTGGATGCGATGCTTAATGGACACCAATTTAATGACAACTGGAAAGACTAAGGGAGAGGGTATTTATGTGGCGGACACCTTAGAACTTGCTACAATGTATGCACATTACACAATGAACATTTGTGCAAGCCCGTGCTCCCTTATTCGGGTAGGTGTCAAATGGTCAACTAAGTGCAGGCCCGTGCCCCCCTGTTCAGATAGCTATCATGAATCCGTCAAATGGTCAATGAAGCATCGTGACTGTTGTCGATTCGTTGTTGTCGGTAATGTGGTAATGTAGTAAGGCCGTAAAACTTATAAGGTAATATACATATAAAGTTATATGATAATAAATATATATTATAACTTTATAATAATAATAATAATAATAATAATAATAATAATAATAATAATACTATTATTATTATTATTATTATTATTAAAAAGACAAAAGAAAAAAAAGTATATATTAATTTTTTTATTATTAAACTATATATATATATATATATATATATATATATATATAATAAATTCTTAAAAAAAAAAAAAAAAAAAAAAAAATTGAAAAAATAACAAAATTATTATTTAAAAAAAAAATTCTTACAAAAAAAAAGAAGCAACCTTGGACTCAAAATAGAGTTACTAGTGAGCCACCAGTGACGGAGACCTTCCACCTTCCACCTTCCATATGCCGAGATGACAACAACAAAGACAATTGCCAGCAATATAGCTTTGAGGATAAAGCTTCTAAAGGAAGGGGCTATGTTATGAATATAATTCATAACAAGTACATAAATAAAATAAATATAAATATTAAAGAATCAAATATTAATTAGGTTAAATAGTCATTGAGTTAAGTGAGAAGGCATGTCTAAAAGACATGCCCATTCACGAAAGGACGCTTGCTTATGTATATAAATGTGGGTCCTCATTGTAACATTCATCACCTATACATTTTATATATATTAAGAAGTTATTTTTACAAATACCTGTGTGTATTTTAACATATTAAGTTTTCAAGCTATGAGTTTTCTTGCTTCAGCCATAGTTTTTATGCTTCATTTTCTCCATAAAAAGACTAAGAAATACATGCTCCAAGAGGAAAATTTGAATTGCTACTTATACAAAGTGACGAGGAAACATTTTCCTTGAAAGGAGGAAAATTTCCCCTCCAAAATCTCTCAAAAAGTGGATCTAGTTCCCAACACTAGGAATTTTCATTAAATGACAGGGAACACATTTTTAAATTTTCTCAATCACTGGAGCTCCAGAATTTGTGCAATAATTTCATAATATCCTATTCATTTATTATCCAATGTTGGTCCTCTTGTAGCAGGGAGAAAGTCCCTAAATTATCTCATCCTCCAAATCTTCATAATCTGAGCAACAATCTCACAATAATTTGCAAAACTAAATAATATTAGGCACATATATGCAATTATCTATAAACCTTCTAATGAACACATTATAACTCAAAATAAGCCATCAAATGCAAAAATAGAGTTTTAATGTGCTTGAGGATGGTCAGATGGGCGATAAATTGTATCTAATTTGGAGGCCCATCATACCCCCCTACTGAAAATGTTGTTCATCCTTTGAGCAACTTAGTGACCTAATCGTGCCTCATCCATGGCCCTGGTGGCCTCCCTGATCTATCCTGTAGTTGTCCAACACTTTCCTATAACAACTTTTTGCCTTCCTGTAGCAAGGAAAATTCTTCTTTCTGTTGTTTGGTCATGGCTCCCCTGGTGCTTGGCTTCTTCTGAGAGGCTTGGGGCTCCTTTCTTTTGGCTTGGAGGGAGGTTATCTCTTTAGTTTGCTTCTTATTCTCCTTTTATCTTTTGTTTTTCATGGACTTTTATTCTATTTCAACCTTTTCTTTTTTCTTTGCCACCCTCTTCTTCTTTTGCAAAGCCATCCATGTCTATGTCTTCAATTTCATAAAAGATTCTCTATCCATGTCAACAAAATTGTCCATGTGCTCTCAAGGTTTGTGCAAGGGAACCCTGCTTCCAATTATCAATTCAGAGCACTTAGGATTTCAACTTATGGCAAGAGGAGGAGTGCTTCATGTTGATGAATGAGGTGAAAAATGGTATGCCAATTTCAAAACAAGTTTATTCTCCCATCATAATGCTCATCCTCACAAGAAAACTCCACACTTCAATTTTTTTGTTCTCAGGGTTTTGCTATAGTATGTTTAGTGGAAGAATTTTGTAAAAAATCACAGAATTTTTGGTTTGCAGGAGGTGAAGAGGATCAAGTACTTACCCCTTCCTTGCAGACTCCTTCAAAATTCTAAGGTTTTGTGGCCAATAATGCTCAAGATAGGGCCCCTTTTTCCTCTTGGGACATTCCTGTAGTATGAAAATTGTCTCCTGTAGCACCTACTCAGTCTCTCATGTAGCAACTCTATTTCTCTTGTAGCAAATATACTCGATCCTATAGCACCTATAAATCAACTCTTTATCTCTTCTATAACACCCTAGGTATCCCTTGGTAACATATAGCTCGACCTTTGATTCCTTAATGATCCATATTGCATCATTATATTGTTTTTCATCCATCTCGATGCATTTAGAGTGGAAAAATAGGAGGAATCAGCTCATGGGATCATTTTAACCAACGGAGCCGGTCTAGAAAAATGGGTCCGAAACCGTCTAAGAGTATTTTGAGGCATCAAACAAATTTTTTTGGGGGTAAAAATTTTCCATTTTAATGTAGCACCATTTCATTTTGTTCTACACACAAAAATGTTTCCAACAACGTAAGAAGCACGTCAATTTGAATCCACATGCAAAAGTTATGACACTCAGAAGTTGACCTTCCTGTTTTCACACCTATAGTTTGGGAGGATGTCGCGTCATCCCCCATTATTCATAGAAAAGGGGCTAGCCACATTATTATGATGTAGAAGACTCTATAAGAGTCTATATTGTAACTTTTGTTAAGAGTTGATGTAGTCAAACTTAACCACTAGTTGAGCAAAGATAGCCAAGACAGATAGGAGGTAGAGCACACAGAGAGGATTTGTACACTATAGCATCCCACGGACCATGAGCATTACTTCTTTGTGCATGCAACCATATTTCTAGACAGAGAAAGAGAGAGAAGAAACCTCATCTTCTAGCTGGGTTTTCTCCCGAAAGGGTTTCCCAGAGAGCATATATTATGTCTTATGTGTGTGTGAGAGAGGTTATTTTTTCGTTCTCTACTTTTCTGCATAATTTCCATTCACATGCATGCACTAATTACAGTAAAATCTACAGATCTAGAAATTAAATAAAACTGTAACGATGTAGAATTTTAGATTTTTAGTTTAATATTGTCATATTTATTATGACAAAATATCCAGTGGAATATCCATGGCAGTTTACAGATAATTTGGTATCAAATCACGTTTCTTTGGGTATTTAGTGGAGATTGCAGGGATCTAGATCTACGGGGCCGAAAATTGTAAAACCCTAATCATGGTTGATGAACTGTAAACCAACCTCATGATCTTGCAGAGGCGAGGTTCACACGGTTGGAACAAAAAGTCACAAATATCAATTGTAATGTAAGTCTCCTCATGGTGGATTTGAATAGAAAGCTAGGTATATTTGGAGAAGATGGCAGCTTCAATGCAAATGACAAATAAGAATGGGGATCAGAGGATCAGGGAGAAACAAAGAACCAATTGAAGAAAGGACCTGAAAAAGATCAACCTAGTTCGAGTGTCGTGAAAAATCACAGTCCTTGTTTAAAATGGAAGAAAAATTTGATATCAATTCGTACCATGATGAGATCGACACTCTGAAGTTGAATCATTGGTTGCAACAACTGGAAGTTCATTTCAGTGTACATCAGATCGAGGAAGGGCAAATGATCTCATTCGTGCAGCTGAAATTGGATGACCATGCACTAACTTTGTGGGAGAGCCACACGGAAACCCTAAGGTTGGAGGGAGAACCTCTCGTGACTAAGTGGGAAGATGTAAAAACCCTCATTAAGTCAGTTCTATTGTATTTGGTACGTGGAGGACCAATGGAACTACTTCAGGCAAAAGTCATGCCAAAGCGTGTAGGAGTATACCACAAAATTTAGGAAGATAGATATAATGTTGGGTATCTCTCTGAAGAACCTAAATGTACTCCTCAAGTATTTTGGGGGTTTTACCACCATCTGCGTGAACAAGTAATGTTGTTCAAGCCCAAATTGGTGAACGAGGCTTGTGTATAGGCACAATACCTGGAGAACATAGGCCTAAAGAGAGCACAATCAAGTGGACTGAAGCAGAAGGAAGAACAAGACACTTTTAAGGAGGGGAAGAAGAAGTAAAAAGGGGGAAAAGATAAGAAGACGACGACCATAACAAACTAGTGCAAATATCCTAGAAACCACTACAACATCGATGGCCATAAGAGGAAAAATGCTAGAAGTTGCATCCAAAGCTAAACCCGAAGAACAAGAAGAAAGATAACAAGAAGAAGAATCACATGGCCACTAATTCGAGCAACCAAGTTGAAAGCAACTCAGATTTGGATGAGAATATCGTCTGTACGTCAATATAGAAGGAGCTGAATCTGAGTATCCTTTTGCAACAGGAAGAGAAAGAAATAACCAAACTCTTCCATATAAAGATACATTTCAAAAATACAAATTGATGCTCTATTTGACTCAGGATCAAGCACAAATCTCATTGCAGCAGAGCTAGTCAAGAATTTGGGGTTGGAATTTCGTGATCATCCAAACCCATATCCATTGGGATGGGTAAATAAGGATGCAGAGTTGAAGGTAACAAAAAAGTGTAAAATCAGATTTGCTATCAATGTTGATTTTATTGATGAAGTAGATCTAGATGTGGTTCCCCTTGATGTATGTGGAGTCGTGTTTGGGAGTCCATACATGTACATGTGTGATTCAATATTCACAAGGAGATCCAACCAATATCGGCTCGTCAAGGATGGAAAATCGTTCATCATTAATGTGCACAAAGGAAAGTCAGAAATTTCACTGATAAGTGCCAACCAAGCCAATAAATTGATCAGTTCAAGAAAGAAGTACGTTTTATTGTTTTTAAGAGAAACTGAGTCTGCAGAGGAGTCAATAAGAGGCAAGGCATCCCTAGATGGATGTACTAAGAAACATAAACAAAAATTGGAGGAATTGTTACAGGCATACAAGGATGTGTTCTGAAAGCTCAAAGAGTTACCACCTAAGAGAGAAGTGGATCATGAGATCCAAGTATTGCCAAACTCCCCATTGCTGAATATTGGGTTGCACAAGCAGTATGTTATAGAAGCAAGTGAGATGAAGAAACAGTTGCAACAACTATTGGAACAGGGTGTCATTTGACCGGGTACATCACCACGTGGGTCACCCATCATCATTGTGCCAAAGAAGGATAGGACTTGGTAGATGTGTATAGATTACTCGACATTGAACAAAATCACGCTCAAGAACATATAACCCCTTGCCCAGGATAGATGACCTGTTGGATTTGTTGCAGCAAGAAAAGTACTTCACCAAGTTGGACTTGAAGTCTGGATATCACCAGGTTTGAGTCAAATAAGAAGATACCTAGAAGACAACCTTCAAAACCAGGAAAGGTTTGTATGAGTGGTTAGCCATGTCATTTGGCCTACGTAATGCACCAATTACATTTATGAGATTAGTGAATGAAATACTGCACCATTTTATAGGTTCATTTGTTATTGTCTATTTGGATGATTTACTAGTATATAGTGCTACATGGGAGGAGCATATTTCACATCTGACACAAGTGTTGGAAACATTGAATAAGCACCAGCTTCTAGAAAATCTCAAGAAGTGTGAGTTTGCATAACAGTCCTTGGTGTATCTGGGATATGTGATTGATGGAGGAGAGATGAAGATAGATACTTCCAAGATGGAGGCCATCGTGAAATGGCTGGTGCCTACTAATTTCTTTGAGATTAAGAGTTTGATTGGGGTAGCACAGTACCTGAGGAAATTCATAGCCTCATGTAAAGTAGTAGCAACATCGCTCCATACCATAACAACAAGTGGTAAGAGTTTCCATTGGGGAAAAGGTCAGCAGAGGGATTTTGAGGAGTTAAAGAGGAACATCAGCTAAGCACCATTTCTAGAATTACCAAACTTGTAGTGGCCCTTGGAAGTGGAGAAAGATGCGAGTGGGTATGCTATGGGAGCTTCTTGGTGTAGGGAAGAAGGCTTGTATGCTACCATTCTGAAGTATTTCATGGGGCAGTCCTTAACTACCCTACCTACGACAAGGAGCTCTATTCCATGGTGAAAGTTGTGAAGAAGTGGAAGCATTATCTGATGGGAAATGAGACAGTAATCCACATAGATCACCAACCGCTATAGTACTTGTAGACCCAAAGTAAGCTACAATAGACCAGGCATTACAAGTGGATGGGGTTTTTACAACAGTTTCATTTGGTGATCAAGTATAAGAAGGGAAACACATACAAGTTGGCTAACATGTTTTCAAGGCCACCCACATCAAAGATTACAACTTTGGGGACTCTTATTCACATGGAGCCATTAACCCATGATGCATACAAAGAAGCATATTCAGAGGATGAGGACTTCAAGGGGGTGTATTAGTAGTTGCAGAGTCAGAGTCATGTGCATGATGGAGATAAAACCATTGAATACCATCTCCAGGATGGGTTACTCTACAGGCTGGATAAGCTATGTGTTCCTAAAGGTGAGAAATTGCAAATGATTAGAGAGGCTCACACCTTTAAGGTTGCAGTGCACTTTGGCGTAGGAAATATTGTGGCTAACTTACATAGGTATGTGTATTGGCCCAAGATGTAAGAGCAGGTAGTTAGGTTCATAAAAGGATGCATACTTTGTTGTACCAACAAGCCTAATAAGAAGAAACAGGGTCTATATCATCCCTTACATGTACCTACTCATCCTTGGGAAAGCATTTTCATGGACTTTGTTGGCGATTTACCGACAACCAAGAAGGGACATGACTACATGTTCATGGTAGTTGACAGGTTCAACAAGATGTGTGTTCT
This sequence comes from Pinus tabuliformis, assembly GCA_031772625.1. Lineage (NCBI taxonomy): Eukaryota > Viridiplantae > Streptophyta > Pinopsida > Pinales > Pinaceae > Pinus > Pinus tabuliformis. The sequence goes on from CM062813.1 coordinate 52,247,701, forward strand.
AATGCATTGTAAAAAGACCACCAGTGGGCAAGAAGCAACAAACTCGTTCCTTGGATAGGTCTGGGTGCACTTTAAGATACCAATGAGCATTATTTCAAACAAGGATACACGATTTCTCAGTGCTTTCTAAACTAAATTATGGGAGAAGATGGACACGATTTTGAAGTGATCTGCAAAATTCCATACACAAACAGATGGCAGACAAAAGTAGTCAACAAGACTTTGGTGCAGCTTCTAAGGGGATACAACCAAAAGCATCTGAAGACATTAGATGAAAATATAGTATATATAAAACATTTTTATAAGAGCAGTCCAAACTTCTACAGAAAAGTCCCCATTTGAAACTTGTTTTGGATATTTTCCACCTTCACCTTTGGATATTTCATATGGGCAACAAGGAGAAGTGAGGGAAGGTCTTACAAGAGATGCTTTGAGGGCTGAAAAAATTATAGAAAAGATCAGGTAGATCCATCTACAGGTACAAGAAACACTACAGAAGTCACAAGAAAAGTATAAGGCTAGGCATGATCAACATAGAATAGAGAAATCGTTCAAGGTGGGAAAATCAACAAGGAGAGGTAGAGATACAGTTCAACGAGGAGAGGTTGTAGGGGCCTGGTAGGAAATTAAGGCTCTAAGGTATGGTACCTTTGAGATACTGGAAAAGGTGGGTGATAATGCTTATTGACTCAGTTTACCACCATACATGTGCATTTACTAAGTTGTGAATGTAGAGAAGTTGAAACTCTATGAGTGTTTCATGCTAGATCACGAAGAGGAACACATCCTACTTTTGTAGAGGATTTAACACGAGATGCTCAAGTAGAGTTTACAGAAGATACAGTTTGGAGAAGAGGTCCAGAACTATAAGACATGGGTAGTATGACTTGTGGCAGATTGGGTTGAAGGCATAACTTCCAGGCAAACCTAAATGGTACACAAGAGAGAAGATGGAGGAAAAATTTCCTCACCTCATTTAGTAGAAGCTTTTGGGGACTAAAAGCCTCAAAAAATGGAGAGGTATGATATGGATTGCATCATTATATTGTTTGTCATCCATTTCAATGCATTTAAAGTGGAAAAATTGGAGGAATAAGCTCATGGGACCGTCTTTATGTCAGGACCCAGTTTAGAAAAATGGGGTTTGAAACCTTTCGGGAGCGTTTTGAGGCATCAAACCACGTTTTTGTAGAAAATCATGTAGATTCACAAGCTAATGCAATTTTTTAAAGCAAGAGATAGGAATCTACTTCTACTCTTCACAACAGAAGCCCATAAACATTCGAGCAAACAATAATCAATAGAGGAAGAGAATCAAAGGCACATAACACAATAAATATCTGGGGAAAGCCACAACTCAAAACCCCACTATCTGTTTTATATTAGTCTAGAAAATCAAGATGAAATTACAATGCTTGTTCTCTCTAGAACAATCCCAACACTCAACAAATTCAATCTCCTACTCATAATCAAGCTCAAGGCCAAAGCTTAGCCTCTTCACAAGATCTCCAAGTCTTTATTCCAATGTGTAATTCCTATGAAGGATATCTTGTATTTAAAGGGAAATAAAGCCTCTAAAAAATGTGCAATACCTTAAGGATCGGTTCCTGATTGCATGCACTATCAGTGCAACTCACACAATCTAAAACAAATAGTACACTGTCCTTGCACTCTAGTTTCAACTGGGTCTTTCTCAGAATCGACATGCATGAGCTTCTGATGAGTAAATATTTAGTTAACTAGAGTAGCACTGGTGGAGTTCATTAGTGTCACCACTAACTGTTAACTCACTATTAGTTCTCTCAATCAGTTTGAGAACTAATTTAATTGAATTGACTCATGAAACTGAGTCTTATATTTTACAACTCACAATTGACTCTCACTGGACTCCTACAAAGTAGGGAGAACATATACATGACTTCCCACTCGAATTTCCTAAGTTAAGTAAGTTTAATAAACTTAATTTAACTATTTTAAGTTGCTATGAGAATATAATTCGAATTTAATTCATAGTTTAATTCAAGGACAAGTTAAACTGGAATTTCTTGTTGCCATTTCTCAACACTCCCTCTCAAAAAGAAAGGGATTATAACCTACCCCGATCTTGGCTCTGTAAAATTCGAATTTACATCTTGACAATGCCTTTGTCAAGATGTCAACATCTTGCTCCTCCGCGGGAATGTAATATAACAACATGATCCGCCTCAATACAAAATATCTGAGATGATGATACCGAATATCAATATGCTTGGATCGATCACGAAAGACTGGATTTTCAGAGAATTTGATACAACTCTGATTATCACTATAAATCACTGTCGGATCCATATGCTGACTAAAAAAACCAACTAGGATCTTCCTCTTCTAGATAGCCTCACATGCTACCTAACTTGCAGCCATGTACTCTCCCTCTGTCGAACTGAGTGCAATTGATCTCTTTTTCCTGCTGTACCAAGAAACTACCACTGGCCCAATACGAAAGATCCCTCCTGATGTGCTCTTCCTGTCGGATGGACTCCATGCCCAATATGCGTTGGTGAAGCCTTAAAGCTTCACTCCCTATGTCTGTCTATATCATAACCCAAACTGAGCAGTGCCTATGAGGTATCTCAATACATGCTTTTCCGCCTTCCAATATAGCTTCATAGGCCTAACCATCACTTGACTAAGCTGGTTAACTACATATCAGATATCCAATCGTGTGTTCACCAAGTACATGAGTGAACCCACAAGCTGCATGTAAACAATAGCTTCCACTACTTCCCCTGAAGTAGCATCCTCCTTCCTCCAGTTACCAACTAGAGGAGTCTCCATGGGTTTACTGCTCTCCATGCGGAATCTTTTGAGTATCTCGTTGGCATACTTGCCCTGAGATACAAACAACTTCCCATCTCCCTGCCATACCTCCATGATAAGGAAGTAATGCATGAGCCCCATGTCCTTCATCTCAAACTCTCTTGCAAGGTCCTCCTTGCAATATTTGATGAGCTTCTCATCAGTTGTAAGTATAAGATCAACTACATAAAGTAAAATTATCAACAACTTACCTTCCACAACTATGTGATATAGGTTTGCATCTGTTTCACTCTTCGTGAAGCCAACCTAGTGAAGTAGCTATCTATCCTGGTGTACCAAGCACGGGGTGCTTGCTTCAGCCCATACAACGCTCTCTTGAGTCACAACATATGCGACTCATGGTCCAAGGTTTCAAAACCTTCAAGCTTCTCTATGTACACCTCTTCCTAATTCATGCCATTGAGGAAGGCAGTCTTCACATCCATCTAATGGATGTTCCAACCCATCTGTGTTGATAGTGCCAAAATAGATCTGATTAATGAGTACCTTGAAACATGAGGAAAGGTCTCATCATATTCAATCCCCTATACCTATGAAAAGCCACATGCCACAAATCTAGCCTTATGCTTCTCCACACTACCATCTGCAGCTTTCTTTACCTTGTAAAGCCAACGGGAGCTCACAATTGAATTGGCATCCAGTCTCGGCACCACATCCCAAACATTATTTTGAACTATGGAGTCATATTCCTCCACCATCGCATCAACCCAAACTAGTTGCTATAATGCTTCCTGAAAGGAAGATAATTTTTTCACAACACATGCACCCATAAGTACCATGTATCTAGTGTACCTCTCGGGTGACATCCTCTGTCTACGCTGAGAAGAGGGTGCTCCGACATTCTCCCATGCATCATCCAACAATCTCTTAGCCTCTCTAGTGCGCTTTCTTCACTCTCTGGAAGACTCTTCCTGAGTGGATGTCTCCACTCTCTGAACCTATGCATGTGGATGCTCCAAATCAATCTGAGGCCCCTCAACCTTAGGAGCTAAAAGCTCCTCATCCACATGTAGCTCAAGGTCCCTCTCAAGGGATACTCGCATGGACTTCTCCTCATTGAACCTAATATCCTTGCAAACCACTGTCATTTGACTGGTCGGCATGTACACTCGATAGTTGTGGGGAGTATTAGTGTACCCCACAAATCCTGAAGTGACCAACATCTGGCCTCTTACTGGAATAAGCCTCCTCTGGTGTCTTCATCTCAAGTATCCAATGTGGGCTACGATTCTAGACATAAACCCTTGTGCTGCATGCCTCAACCCACAAGTGTAGTGGTAGGCCTGATCATACAACATTGCCCTTACTGTCCCTACTATGCTTTCGTTCTTCCTCTCGACAACCCCATCCCGTTGAGGGTTATGGGGTGCTGTCAACTCTTGTTTAATCCCTTCCGTTGCATAGAAGTTCTTAAACTCATTGGAGACATACTCACCACCGTTATCACTCTGTAGAGTTGTAACCTTCTTACTAGACTCTTTCTCTACCAATGCTTTGAACTCAGAAAACTTTGTGAAAGTTTGATCCTTTTTCTCCATAAAAAATACCTAGTATTTATGAGAATAGTCATCAACAAATATAACATAATACTTGTGTTTGGCCATGGATGCTGTAGAGAATGGTCCACACACATATGAATGGACTCTCTCCAGAATAGACTCTGCTTGACTGTCTCTGTCTCCAAAGGAAGACTTTGTGTATTTTCCCAAAGTACAACCCTTGAATGTATCAATTTGTTCAAGCGTACCTTTGGGAATACCGATAGATATTTGCTGCAATATCTTCAAAGCCCCATGATGCAAGTGGCCCAATCACCTGTGCCACAACTTGCCGAATAGAGAAAGAGAAAGAGAGTGAAGTGGCCTCATCTTCCAGTCGGGTTTTCTCCCAAAAGGGTTTCCTAGAGAGCATATCTTATGTATTATGTGTGTTTGTGTGAGCTTATTTTGTTTTTATCTACTTTTATGCATAATTTCCATTCACATGCATGCACTAATTACAGTAAAATCTAGAAATCTAGAAATTAAATAACACTGTAATAGTGTAGAATTTTAGATTTTTAATATAATATTGTCAGATCTGTTGTGATGAACTGTCTAGTCGAATATCCACGACAATTTACTGATCACTTAATGGGCCTCTCTAACTATTTTGGAAATGAGCATCCATACGATTGAAGTTGAGCCTTGTTCTTTTATTTCTTTTTGTGTTAGTGGGCTCGGTGCACTTGGTGATCTGGTCCTCATTCCTTGTAATCATCACTTGCCCCACTTTGACTTCTCCACCTTGCACAAGTTTTTGAGTAAATTGCAGTCTACTAGTTGAGGGTGGGCAAGTTTACTAGCCACGTTAAGCCTATAAAACCTTCTCTCGTGTGCATTGAAAACAATTTTTTAAACTTAATATGCTCAACAGGAGAGGTGAAGGATAGTGCATACATGTGCCTACCTGGTGGTTGCTTGCCAATGTGTTGATTTCTTTATTTGCATGGAAGATCTAGACATGGGTGAGGCTTCTTTTGAGTGTCTTTTGAGATGTCATTTCCTTGTATCCCTTGCTTCCTGCAATATAATAATTTTACACTTCAATGATACAGGTCCTTTGTATTTCATGCAAGTGTTGTTGTTGGCTAGGTGATAAAATACACTTTGGAGTGTTGTATGCATGCTTCTTCTACTCTGATGATGATCTTGAAGCACCCTACAAGAGGTCCTATAGGTGCTCATGTTCTTGTTTTTGATGGTTCATTCTTCTCTGAAATCAAGACTGTGCTTTTTCCATGCCGATGGTGATCTTATAACACCTTACAAGATGTCCTGTAGGTGCATAGAACCTTCATTCTGTGTAACCTCGGATCTTTGTTTTTCCACATGATAGAAGTGATCCTGTAGGATCCTATAGGGTACCCTGTAGGTGCACAAAACTTATTTCCACAAAGTATCAAGATGATGGAGTTTTGAAGAAATGGAGTAGCAATTGCTATAAGACTGTCTATAATCCTTTTTTTTTATGTGTGTGTGTGTGTCTTTTTATTAAACTTATGGAAGGAGAAACCTATTCTTTTGGGATTGGTGAGTGAAGGTCATGATGGAAAAAAGTGAAATGATGATAGGTAGGACAAAACAATTGACCTTTTCCACTGACTCGTGGCTTCCTACTATGGTCTTGTAGGGTCTGTGCTGACTGTGTGTCTTCCTGTAGCAGTCACGTAGACCCTTCTAGTATCATATTATCCTTCAGATAAAGCCTCCAATAACACTGGTAATTCATGATAAATATAAGGAAAAGGATTAGAAGCCTTTGTTGTGGTGGGAATGATGGAAGAAGGGGTGGAAATGGGTATTTTTTTATGGATATAGATGATTATTTGAGTGGAAAAGTGGCTAAATGGTGTGGAAGATAGGTGATTGTGGGGTGGTAAAATTATTTCATCATTCCCCCATGGAAAACATAGGATTTGACCCCTCTCTCTATGCTGATCACAATCCTGTAGCAATTATGGTCACTTCTGTAAAAATTCTGGAACAGTCCTATAACAAAATTGTTTTATCCATATCTCTTAAACGGTATATTGGATTGACCTATAATTTGTTAGCATGTTTCCATCATCCTTATGCATCTCCCCACAAAAATTATTGGCCAGTGGATGCATGAATCTTTAGAAGAAATAAAAATGTTGTAAGTGATGGAATTCGACTTCTCGAAAAGTGTGTGCTAGAATTTGATGAAATTCCTTGAGCATTTTACCATCATCTATATGCATCTCCCCATGAAACAACTCGACAAATGGATGCATGGTTTTCAAGATATGGTATAAACAATTTATGTCTTGTATATTTTGACAATCCTGTAGCAAAAAAAACCTTCCTCAAGCATTTTAGGACAACGAGGAAAATGAATGGGAAAGTCTTGGGAATGATGTGTGGATGTTGGAAATGGATGAGGGTGATGGATTGACATGTCCTTGATCTTTCTTGATCAATTTTCACATAAGGTAAGAAGCCTAAGGTTGATAATTTTTTGACTTTTTGCTTGCCTCATTACTCATTTCTTTATTTTTCTCCTTTTGTGGCACTGACCTGTTTCTTTACCTTATTCAGGTGGAGGAGTACTTGCATGAAAACACACATATACAACCAGGAAAATAAATAAATAAATAAATATATATATATATTTATTTATTTTTTCATTTTTTCTTTAGGCCTACTAGCTGCCTCAATGAGGCTTTCAACTAGTAGGTCTACCTAGGTGCCTCAAAGGAGATTTTCACCTAGGATCTTTTCCTTTTCTTTTTTTATTCTTTATTTCCAACCCATTGGTCGCCTCAAGGAGGTTTTCAATTAGTGAGTCAATCTGAGACACTTCAAAAGAGGTTTCACCTGAGATCTTATTCTTTTCCTCTTATTTTTTGTTTTCCATTTTTTTCTATCCTACTCTACTTGAAAAACAAAATCTCTTTCAAGTATAGGAACACTTCCAATGGAACCATGTGCACATCAAGATGGCATATAAAATCTTGTGTAGGCTCAAAATATATACTTTGACTTGTACCTGAATGTGAGAGACCAAATGTTTTGACTGAGATGAGATCAAGAATTGTTGAAGAAGAGTGTGTTGCTGCAACTTAATGATTGTCTGGAACCACATTTCAATATAGTTGTGATGCCCCTGGTCCACTTGCACATTTGGATCTTGTTATATGTCCTCTTCTACCATGACATTCAAATCTTCTTCTTTTTGCCGATTAGTCTTTTGAACACATAAGGAATCTGATGATAAACATAACATAAATTCTTCATTCTCATGCTCCAATGGTTTCTCTTCATTAAATGTGGTCCATGATTCCTTGGTTTTCTCTGTATCGTCTTCTTTTGGATGTTATTCTTCAATGGCATCTAGAGAATCTCTTTGTTGCAATATACTTCCTGTTCTAAGGTGAATATAATTCACATCAACATGAGTTGTATCAAAGTATTGTACCTCAACATTATAAGTGGGTTGAGTTACTTCATTGTTTAGATTCATAAATGGTGGTATAAGTAGTTGAGTGGGAGTGAATATTTGAGATGGATGTGGTTGGGTTTGTGGTTGTGGTGGAGGTGGATGGTAGGGATAGCATGGAGTTGGGTATGGAGGATATTGAGGATATTGTGGATTTTTCCCATAAGGTCCTTGCCAACCTTGTTGCCAAGATTGGTTTTGGGGTTGAGATGGCCAAGGTTTCCAAGAAAAGGGTGTGTTCCAATTACTTTGAGAGGGATGTGCATAACCTTGAAATTGTGAATTAGGTTCTTGCATCATACTAGGTTGACTAGGTTGCCATGGTCCTCTCAGAGCTGCATAACATAGTTGTTTTGGTGATTGACTTGCTCCATTTTCCTCTTGGTAAAATTCCTTCAACCTTGATAATGATGGGAAATATTTAGTAGAATGTGATTCTGCATGGATAACACAAATATCAACATTCTCTTTTTGCTCATTTTGCATTCTTAACCTTTCTACTTGTTCACTTAGATTGCCAAGAATTTTTGTTTTAAAGTTACCAAAAAAGTTTCCAAGTTCACCTTGACTTACCGATCTTGATGTTGATTTAATTACCCTCACCCTTCCTCTCTAGATGCACTTGCATATTTCACAAATTTCTTTAAATGATAATCGGTATACATCACCTCTACTCATGATATCGAGGAGATCAATCCACTCATCTCTAATTGTTCTAAGTAAGAGGGATTTTAGTGTGTCAAATCCTAAATGATGTAATTTTTCCCTCTTAACATTATAAATAAATCTCTCTATTAGATCCTCAAGGCTGTAATATTTTTTTTGAGTCATTATAAATATTTCTTCTTTAAGATCACGATCTTTGTATTTTTTCTAGAAATATATTTTTGCATAGCATTCCATGATCTTATTGAATTATTCCTTAAACTCATGAACCATTTAAGAGCTCTATCCTTCAATGTTGCTAGAAACACTCTTAATTTTTGAGTGTTTAGTAAGTAACCATAAGATCTAAAAAGGATTTCAAATTCAAAGAGAAAGGTTTCCGAATCCTCTAACCTCAAACCATGGAAGATGGGAAGGAAAGATGGAGGGATGTTCTTCGTAGGAACATTGATATTAGTATTTTGAATTGGAAATCCAAGAGGATCTTCTTCATTATCATAATCTCCATCGATTTCTTCTACCTTCTACGCCATCTCTTCTTATTCTGCCTACAAAAGTGGATGGTGATGTGGTTCTTACTGCACCACGTGATCAAGTGGGGGGTTGTGGTATTGAAGATTTTTTTTTGAATGAAAATGCTAATGCAATGCAATTTTCTGTTTTTGGCATGAAAGATGCCTAATGCAATTTTTTTTGTTTGCAGAAATGGATCAACTAGTGAAGAAAACAATGCATACTTTGACACCTCCCCGACAATGACGCCAAAAAGTGACGAGATCCAGTATTGCAAAAAGAATGATGCAACTCCCAAGGTTACCAACTTAAATTATCAACCCGGGGTTCGTAAAAACTTAATAGGTGTCAGCACTATATGTGCATCATGCAATGTGTCCTTCTTTTGTTGGTTTGATGCAATGAAGTGAATTCCATCAAATCCAAGCCTAAACTAATTGCAGAAATGGAAATGTTACTCTATTTGCAGAAAAGAAACCTAATTACTTTTGCAGAGAGGAAATACTAGTTACTTCTGCAAAAATGAAAGGTTATTCTACTTTGCATGAATGTAAGTGTTAATCCTATTTGCATAAATGTAAACATTAACCTGTTTGCAGAGTGTAAATGGTACATCAAAAGGAAGCGTAGTCTATGCAATAGAAATAAGAATGTTGGAAATGGAACCCATAGCTTAAGATGTACGAAACAAAATGAAATCATTCTTCAGTCACTGCATCTAAGATATATTTTGTCAACAAAGTTCATAAGGTGCTCCATAAAATAATCATGAAAATCATCATTATGCTCTTCAAGTCATGAATATGTTCACTAACCATAACTGTAGAGGTGAATGGCAATGGAAAAGAGGCAAGGATTAAGAGGTTTTTAATCTTACTCAATCACGGTTTTGGAGCCTAGGGGTGATTATTCAAGCCCAAGGGACAAAAACCAAGCTTTTGGAGCAGATATGGTCAAGTTTACATGTGCTAAAGTAGTGCTACAAGACTGCTATAGGAGGTGCTACATGAGGTGTTACAGGATGTCAAATTCCCAAGTAAATAAAATGAAAATGAGATGAGAATTTTTTTTATTAAGCAAGATGTCCTAGGACTCCGTTCCAAGGGGAATCACTCCAAAATACCCCTGTTAACATGTGCTAAAAAAATGCAGAAAATTACTACTATAAAAACCAGAATTCAAGAACTAGTGAGCTAGTTAGCCTACCAAATGCCTAACCTAATCAAATGAAAATGATATGGGGTGATTTTTTTTTATTAAATTGAAATTTTTTATAACCCAATACAAATGGAATTAACTCAAATGAAGCTCATTAACATGTTCTAAAAAATAACATAAAATTACTACTATTTTGCTACAAGGGACTTCCATAAATTCTAGATTTGTGAACTAGTAAACCAATCCAAGTATCTCAATGATGAATACATATTTTCAAAGTTGTTATAAGGATGAATCATGCTTGTGACTCTAAAAATAACCTGCAAAACAACTCACTTCAATCATTTAACCAATATGACCTACAACAACAGAAGCATGAATAGTAAATGCAGAAACAAGAGATGCAAGTGAAAAAGACATTCAAAGGAAATAAAGAAATTATACAAGAGGGCTTTGGAGCTCTCGGGATGGCCAATCCCAAGGAAAATCACAGCCCTATGAAGGAAACCAAGCTTTAGAAGCTAAAAATGGCACCGAACTTCATTATTTGAATCAATCCTAGTACAACCCTATTAGAAATGAAAGTGGAGTTGCTAAATAACAAGTTTTCTCCACAAGAAGACTAAGAAATACATGCCCCTAGAGGAGAATTCGAATTGGTACCTATACAAAGTGATGAAGAAGAATTATCCTCGAAAGGAGACAACTTTTCCCTCCAAAATCCCTCAAAAAGTGGATCTAGTTCCCAACACTAGGAATTTGCATTAGATGACATGGAACATATTCCTAGGTTTTCTCAATCACTGGAGATCCTATCTTGGCCCCCTTGTAGCAAGGAGCAAGTCCCTTATCTCATCCCCAAATCTTCATAATTTGCCCAATATTCTACAAAAAAAAAATATTAGGCACAAATATACAATTATCGCTAAACCATTCTAATGAACACATTATAGCTCAAAATATGTCATCTAATGCAAAAAGAGATGTTTAATGTGCTGAAGGATGGTCAGATGGGCCTTACATTATATCTAATTTGGATTCCCATCACTCTGTCTTTAGTCCGACAAACAGTCATCACTCAAAACAAAGGGGGAAGAAAAGTTAAAACATAGGTTCTAGGTGCATACAGAATCTCAAGACAAGTAGGAGAAGTGACTTATGAGATATAGCTTCCTGAAGGATGTAAGATTCACATCAGTTTTCATGTCTTGTGTCTTGAAAAGGCCCTGGGACAACATGTTGTCACTTCTGCAGAACTTCCAACATTTGACGAGGAAGGAGAGTTGATCTTAGTCCCAGAGAAGATCCTATAAACTAGGAAGAGGAAGATGGGAAGTAGGATGGTGAAGGAGCACCTTGTAAAATGGAAGGATTTACCTATAGAGGATGCCACTTGGGAAGGTGAGTAGGTGCTCAAACACCCTAAGTTAAAATTGCTTGAGGTCAAGCAATCTTGGGTGGAGAGGACTGTAATGTCCCATACCACTTAGGAAGAACATGACAAAGTTTGCTAGCCTAAAATGGTTCTCCTAGGCTAAGTCAGAGAAAATTTAATAAGGGGACTTAATTTGCTTAGGGAAACATTATAAAAGTCTAAGAGGTGAAAAGGGGCGCGCTTCCCAGGAAGGTGAGAATTCACTTTAATTTTTTAAGGTGAAAATATTATAAAGAGACTTTATAAAAGATAAAAAGGTAAAATGGCCACAAGTTTACAAAAGATAAAAGTGAGGAGACTCTCCTCATTATTTCACTTGCATTTTGAGAAAAGGAGCTCTTGGAGAGTTTTGAAGAAGAAGCTTAGGGTTTGGGAAACCCTAACCGCCATTTTTGGTTTCGATGTTGAAACTATACACCATAACTGGTTCAAGGAGTGGGATCACACATATTTTACCATTGGAATTCAAGGGAGAAGATTATTTGCAGGAGACATTGAGGTAGAGAAGTGTTATCAATTGATTTCATTATCTTACATGGTATTTTCCATCTCATCCTTTTAGTTTGAAGAGAAACATATGAAGAGCCAAGTTCCCAAGAATAAATATGGTCAAGTCTAGCTCAGAAAAAGAGATTTGAACCAATGATTAAGAGGTTATACATTCTTAGGTTGTTTGAGGTAGAAGTTCCACCTATAGGAGGACAAGTTTCATTCTACGCAGAGGTCAAGTTAGTGACTCTTTCCCTGGTCAAGTTCAAGCTATGAAGGGGTCAAGTTACTTGTTGTAGAAGGGCCACATTTTCTCCTTCATATTGTTGGTTGTACGCAATCCATAGGTCGTCGAGTTGAAGAGTTCATTTATCTAGTTTGGGACACAATTTTGGAGGAGACAAGAACTAAGTTGATTAACTCTTGTTGCTAGTTGATTTATTCTTTCTGGGGCTGATTTTATTAGAGACAAGTGATGCGATTATCCCTTGTTGGAGTTGGGATTGAAGTTGTTGATATGTGTCAAGCGTATCACTGTTTTACCTGTGAGTACATGTTGGAGAAAGAGTCAAACATCTACATGTAGCTTATTCAAATATTGTATATCCTATGCTGAAATGAACTATGAGTCACAACCATCCTAGAATATATATATATATATATATATATATATATATATATATATATATAGCCAATTTTTCATTGAAATACATGTTCAAAATTTACACAGTGGTACTGTAGATGCTACAAACATTCTATTGCTATGATAAATGGAGAAATTAGCTACAACAGAACCTTATATATCTATATATATATTCTAAACATGTATTTCAATGAAAAATTGGTGGAGTTTATCACTGTTATTTTAGTTATCAACGCTCTTTATGCTTGTTGGGTCTAGTGCTAATACTAATTTAATGTTCTGAAGTGTTTACTCTTGCACGCTATTTGTTTACATAAGCCAACAACAAGAAATTTACCTACAACACTTGATCCACAAATCGTTTATACAAATGCTACAGTGAATAAACCATTAAAAGACTCAAAACTTTCATGGTTTTTCTTAAGTTATCCAGTTGGGTGTCGTATATTTATAAAATAAAATCTCACAATATCAATAATTTAAAAAAAAAAACTATAATATGAGAATTATTAGATTAACTTATAAGGACAAGATTTGTGTATATGAAACAAACATTGGTATAAAACTATCTCAACTCCAAAAAAATTAAACACTAAGAGAATGTTACGAATATAAATTATATAAAATTAAATAAATATAAATACTAAATAATCAAGTAATGATTATGTTAACATAATCATTACTTGATTATTTAGTATTTACATTTACTTATATTGATTTAATTTTATATAATTTATATTCATAACAGATATAAAAAAAGAAATTGAAACATCAATTCCTAGTGGTTAAGAGATTTAGATCTAAGTAAGTATGTGTGTATATACCATCAATATTATGTTGTAAAGTGCATGCACTTGTTCCAATGCAACAAAGGGTCAAATGCCTAATTCACTTGTATTGCACATTCATTGTTGTTATTGGTTTACACACACGCACACACAGATATATTTGTGTGCACGTAAACCATTAACAACAATGAATGTGCAATATGTGTGTGTGTGTAAACCATTAACACCAATAAATGTGCAATACAAGTTAATGGGTCATTTGACCCTTTGTTGCATTGGAACAAGTGCATGCACTTTACAACCTAATATTGATGAGATGTGTAGTGTAGCACATATAACTCGAAATAAAGAAAAATCAAAATCCATAATGTTTATGCGTGAAAACATTATGAATTTTGTTTTTTTCTCTATTTTGAGTTATATGTGCTACACTACACATTTCATCAATATTAAGTTGTAAAGTGCATGTACTTGTTTCAATGCAACAAAGGGTCAAATGCCCAAGTCACTTATATTGCATATTCATTGCTCTTAATGGTTCTAAAGTTCAAGTAAGGCCACCTTACAAGCTACACCCCACCATATTGATTCCATAGCAAGGGTAGGCAACACTTTTAAGTTTGGAGATTGCCATGTGTTGTGATGCAGAAAGGAACACATTGCATTTTGTGGAATAGAGTGCCATGACAATGCATCATTTGGCATGTTAGACAATTTCTATTGATTTGTTTCACCTTTCGTTCATGTGAAGATAACTTTCAAGGTAAGGCATTGTAGTCCATCTTCCTATGATTGTAGTCTACTCATGGTGCTTTCGATCATAGTAGCGTGCAAGTAGAGGATGAAGGCACATAGAATCTAATGATAGTTGTGGCCATTCTACAATATTATTCATAAACTATTCTTAATGTTTTTTTATCATGTAAGATATTGCAATTAGAGAATTAAGGCTGATAAATTATAATGATAACCATTGAAGGAATGGATTGCTAAAGATCAAGAAAGCTAAGAATGTTCTAGCAATAAAATGCAATTAGTGCAATTGAAGCACAACATAGTGCAACTTGAATTTGTATCAAATACTATATTTTGATCCAAGCTACGATCAAAATAAAACTCGAGCTTTAAGTTTACATTAAACAAAGCTTTAATTGTTTGAGTTCTTACACACTCTATTTGAAACATGAATAATTTGTAGTTTTTTAGGACTAATATATTGGAAATTCAACATTGACATGGCTTTGAACGATAAATCTATAATTTGAAACATTTGAATTTGAAATAAATTTTAAAATCAACTAAAGATTATTGTAACATGGAGGAAGGAAGGTGGAGCTGTTGTTACACAATGAAAATCTAAGAATGTAAACTTGTTATCCTTAATTAAAAAACATGTTTTCAATTCAAAGATACACATTGACATCAATGCTCTCACCTTCCTTTTATGTAACATAATGCTTAAGCATAAACTCTATAAAGGAAAATGGGTCACTGCAAAATGCTATCTTAGTGCCCTCGCTATCCACGTTGACATAGAGAATGTAGGTTTTCCACAATTCTTCTAATTTTCTACTAATAATGATGCATTTATATGTGTATGAAATTTAACATTGGTTAATTGCACTTGGAATTTCATGAGATTCCTTGATGATTTTTATTTATTTATTTATTTTTAACATAAATGAGTAGGTTTTGTATTGAAATTTGTGCCCACACATAGCAATTACTTAGGAAGCGAATTACAATATATTCTTCTTCGACTAATGACCCTTTCAAAAAAAGTATGAGACCAACCTCTTCTCGATAAAAGTAGGGAGGGAAAAGTTCTACTACTAGGTCTTCTGGTTTTTATTTCTAATGTTACAAGAAAGCAAGAATAAATTCTAACAATTTGCTTACACAGAAAAATGTAGAAACAATACATTTCTATAAATTGCTAGAGGATGGCCCACTGTTTGGCCCACAGAAGTCAAGACTAGAGTTCTTTCTACTATGAAATTTCTTGCTTCTTGCTACCGGTGGGGAGGAACACTGCTTTTTAAGCACATCTGAATAGGAGGGTGAAGAAGAGGAGAAGTTCTTCTCAACCACCTTAATAACTTCTAGATTTTTTAATACAAAGACCTCTGTGGAAAGCAATCCCACCATTGTTCGAGGGGCATGATCTATATCTTTTATGTTGTTTGAATCAGGAGGGACCTTTGGAATAAGGGAGTTTTGTTGATCTGCTTAGGCCTCAAGATTCTCACTTTCTTCTTTAGAAGCATTAAGGACTTCAAAGTTATTTTTGGACAAGGGTCAATGCTTAGATTCAACCATACAATTCTATTGTTTTTTTCTTCCACGATTTTTATGTTTCCTTTTAAAGGGAGTGAATCCTCACATGTTTTTACTTTCTCTCAATGAGACAATGGAGTTGGGGATCTTTGAGAAGTTTAAGCTTTTGGACAACTTTACACAAAATTTCCATACTCGCGGCACAAATTAGATTTGAAAGGAGTTTGTTCATGGTCCAAAGTTTTGAGATGATACCACATCGAGATTGAGCTGAATTGCCATAGGGAGGCCATTGGAGAAATCCATTTCAATAGAAATCTAGGGGCACGGATAATTATTACCATTTCTGTATCAAAGGTAATATATTTACCCAAATTTTCTCGTATGGTGTTGAAAATGTCTTCACCCCAGCAATGAAGAGGGGAAAAATGAAATTTAGTCCACATAGGTGTAGATGACATTTCCATCAATGGATTAAATTCAAAAGACCTGTTACAAGCCATTTTGTCGCATCCGGTCAATAGGCCTACAAACTGGATCAATCAACATCCGTGAACACCTTGTCATCATCCCTACACAAATCCATAAGCATGTCTCTCTTAAATCCCTTAGTTTCTGGGTTTGATTGATTCGAACAATGCTTTTAAGGCCCAACACACTGTGGCCCTTTAGGGATCTGCGTCCAGCAACAGGTTGGTCCATTATGCACCAACGCTGATCAACAACATGTTGTCCCTTGTTGCGGGTGCACTGATTCTAGAAATTCGGGAAAAATAAAAAGAATCTTGAGTCTTCCCCCTCCACAATCTTCCAGGAGTTGTTTCAAACATTTACCATAGGTAAGAACTTTGAATCCTATCTGATCCTACATTGGAGATTTCATCTCTTATCCCTTGAGTTCATCCTCTCCTCTTAAGTGGATCTCATGCCTAGATTGGTAAATGGATAAGAATTCCTAAACTAACACACTCTCCTATAAATTTACATCCACCTACAACATCAAGGTTGACTTTTGGAGACTAATCATACCCTCATGCTGTTGCCTTGAATCTAAGAGAGTCATCATTTTCATGCATTAGGGTGACATTGAGGTGTGCTTGACAAGGAAGGATAAGTCAACCTGGGGAGATCTCTACAAGATCAACTACTATTCTTGGTTGTAAACTCTCTCCTATTCATATTAATACAAAGAGTATACCATTTTCCTAAATGTGTTATGTTATGTTTACATTCATGTATTTCAATGCTCTGTTGATCCATTGAATAAACTAATTGGATAATGCTACATAGATGTCATAGATCTTTGTCTTTTTTTAGTTGTATGTGCAGGTTCTAATTATAGCAATCAAATCTATGATTGGAGCTTACAATCCAAGAGGAGAGTAAAGCTTGCGACAGATTCCAAGCAATCCTCTTTCCATTCTTCAATTTCTCTAAGAGAAACCTGATATTCTTTGCTTTCTATTGTTCTAAACGAATCCAATAGGTCTAAGGGGGATACTTTTTTCCACAGTCATAAGTTCTGCATAACAAATTTCTGACCATACTGGGGATCATTTCATTCCCTTAGTGGTTTCCTTGTCCCTAGTACTTGTTTCACCTCTTAAACAAACCTCCATTTCCTCACTCAGTTTGAATTGACCCTAGGAAGACCTTTCATTGAGCTTCATTTGATTTTTTGTGTTGGAACTTGGCTTTACCTTGATCAACGCTCACCCTGGTCTATTGATAGAGCATTGCAACGCTCCTTGGCCTTCTTTTCACCTGCGTTGTAGAGCACTGGTTGCCTATCTGCACCTGCGACGACCCCAATTTCATGCAAAAAATTTCCCTTTTTATCAATTTCTCTTTGATTAAATTTGTTCCAGTTGGTACTCCTTGTGTCCTTGAGTGTGTTTTGATCCCTTAGAAGCCTTCATCTTATTTGCTTTTGGTTTTGAGTGCCTTTGATAAGAATTTGTTTATATTTTTGCTTTGTTCTTGTCAATTAGGTCATTGGAAAATTGATTGCTTGATTGTTTATTGTTTGAAGGAATTGGTGTTTTAGTCATCGTTATGAATAATTTCTTTTATCAGTGACTAGGAAAATATCTTAGTTTTCATCTGAAAATTAAGTGGAATGAAAATAAAATTTTTATGCATCATGCATTGCATCTAGGGTTTTGTGTGTGAAATTGGAATTATGAACAATTGCATTAGGGGAATTGATTAACAATATTGATTGTTGCATATTCTTTGTCCTCTTCCCTCCCATATATAGATTTTAATTGAAAAGAAAAGTTTCATTTCATCATGCTAGATTGCATTTTTTGGATATTCAGGGGAAGTTCGTGGTGAGCCTTGAAAATTGAAACTTAATTCAAGATAAACTTTAAAATTTATTGAATCAATATTAAGGATCATTTGAAACATTAACGAAGACATCTAGAGGTCTAGGCTAGAGACAATAGTGCTCTAAAGTCTATAAACATAGGAGTTGTCATTTTTTTCCAGTGTTGCATTCCGGGGGTGATATCTCGTTCCATGTACGTAAGTGTATCAGATCGTTCTCTACATACCTACAAGTATATTGGATGGTTCTCCACACATGAAAAGTATATGGGAACACTCTCATCGTATTATGCATCAGAGAACACTAACACAAACTACACTTCCACTTACCATCAAGTATATTTTGGAAGTCCACCATAGGTTTCTATCCTCACCATAGGTAACCGAGTTGGCCGCCTTGTATACTGTGATACACCAAACATAACATTCAAGGATATTTCCTGCCTCTATGTAAATACTTGGTTCTCCAAGGCGGTGTATTGCAGTTCATAGTTTTTGTTAAACCTTTATGCCTAGTTTACCCTCTTTGATTTATTTTTTGTGTTAATTGTTAAAATTTATTAAACCAATGTGGAATAAAAACACCCTATACTCTGTCATTCACATAGAATGCAAAATAAGCACCCTCTTCCACTTGAGGCAACTCCTAGCCATTGTCAAAATTACAAAAAGATGTAGACTACTAAATCTAGTAGTTTAGGAGCTACTACTTGTGTCCTCCACTTGAAATTGATCCATCAGAATCATCTTTTCCTGTGAGTACTAAGCCTGATTTTACCTCTCCATTGGCTGGTGAACCTGACATAGTCAAAACCAAAGAACCTGAAATATCATTACCTGAGGTTATTGAACATGACTATACTGAATCAGAGACAAAACAACTTGAGGTACCCTAATTATCTTCAACTATTATTTCGGGTCCTTCCTCTTCTCTTCCTTTGTCTCAGACCCAACCACAAACTATAAATCTTGGACCCGATGGTGAACCACTTCCACCTGGTCTTGAGTGTATCAAAGAGATCCCACAAGAAGAGCCTCAACCCTCCTATCCTATTTGAGTAGGGGCTCATTTTTATCAGACCCATGATTTTCCTTCTCCTCATTCCGCCTACATCTTAGAACTGTGTTCAACAATCCATATCTCAACTTGTTCAAGATCAAGTGCATGTAGGCCAACCTTTATAGGATACAACTTTAACTCAACCTATTCTGCTGGTATCTGGTGCCTCTCAAGCCATATATACCCACCCTTTTCGAGGTAATTTACAAGCACAACAACTTGGTCAAGCCATTCCTTAAATTCAACTGGGTCAGAATGTGTATGGTATGGCATAGGAACAACCTAACCAACCTTATGTTGGGATGATGCAAAATACCACAGGGAAACAATATCAACTGTATTAAGGTATCCCTCAAATGACTTAAAATGAACAAATCCAAACTCAACCATTTCAACCTTTACAAGGTTATCTTGGAGCTAGGCAGCAAGGTTGTGTGTATATTGGTTATCAAAACCCTCCCTATCATGGGAAATAGATACCTGTTTCTCAGGCTATCCCATCTTATCTAGGTTACCCTCTACCGGACCTCAACAAGAAGTTTCCATTTGTAGCAACCCTCGAATTGCCATATTTAACTAGGCTTACCAATGATCCCATTGCCGATTCTCCTTGGTGGCTGGTTATTCCCATGAAGTTTCCCAGTGATATCCCAAAATTCAATGGAAATACTATAGAAGACCCATCCACATATGTGATGAATTATCATTTGTGGTGTTCTTCGAAGTTTCTCAATGATGATTCTGTTTGGTTACATCCTTTCGAGCTTACACTCACTGGTACGACAACAAAATGATATATTAAACTACCACGAGCTTCGTTCGATAATTGTAGCAATTTGGATACCACATTCCTAACACATTTCCAGTTACCCATCAGATATGACATTGGAACTAAACTTTTAACTAATTTCAAACAAACTGATGCCACTGACATATTTAATCACATTCATGAGTGGTGACACCAATGTCGTTTGGTTAAAACCTCTGTTCCTGACCAATTGTTAGCTGAATGGTTCATTAAGTCTATGTTTCTATCTATCACATAAGATGTCGCCAAGGGTGGAGTTGTGACCGAAGAGCAGGTAATTTCTCGTGCCCAGTATTTGGATCTCATTTACACCTAATCCGACACACTTTATGATAAAATACCAAATTCTCCGTGACCTTCCATTACTGCTCTTGAACCTCCTAGTAAAGAATAACATACTGTCGATGGTGTGATTGCTTATGCCATCCAACAATCGATGAGTAAACCATCTTGTTCTACTCTTCTTGTGGCTGCTCAAAGCCCTCCTTCCACTCCTGTAGCTTCTAATTCCAAGATTAATGTAGTTCAATCTTCCAAGGAAAATCTCAGCAACCAGGAGGTAAGAAGAAAGACAATGCTAAAAAGAAGAAAGATAACGCTTCGTAGGATAAGAAAAACAATCAATATTCTAAAGAAAAGCAGAAGCCTTGCTACCCATGTTTCATTTTTAATGAGGAGCATTTCACTCATGATTGTCCATTCCGAGTAGAAGTGAATCAATTCCTTAAATCATCCACTACACCTGCAGTATTGACAAATTCGTTTCCGAAGCAGGAGACCAATATGGTTTCTCGAGATTCCGCTTCCTCTAACTCAGTTTTGATGCTTTCCTCTACTAAGCCCAATTATGATGTTATGGTGGCCACCCTAATAGAAAATTATATATTTACAGAGAAATGGAACACATAAAATATATTGCAAAAATATAAACACAAAAGACGCATAAAACAAAAGACACAGATATACGTGGTTCACCCAATTTGGGCTATGTCTACAGAGAAACAAACATGCCTTCCTTTTATATTATCCAACAAAATGAAGAGATACAACCTACAACAGATCCGCTGTAATTCCCTCTTCGCTCTCACACAATCTCCTCTGTCTTTCTTGCTCAGAATACAGATTACATAGATGCAATACAATTCCCTCATATATAGCAAGGGGTTGCCTTCTAGGGCAAAAAACCCTAAATTAAACATAACTTCTACCGTCAGATCTCTGCCTAATGAACGTCCCAGATTGACTACAAAATTAAAACATTTTACAAGGCAATTTTACATCTATTTTAGCTTCGGGGGCACTTGCTCTGATCCCCCGCCAGGGGGGGCTCCAAGCCATCACCCCCCCTGGCGGCGAAAATTTTATGGGCAGTGTTGCTGCCACATTACGAACTGGGGTCCAATGAAGTGATACCTATGAATATAGAAGATAATTAGGATCCACACCCAACACACCCTAAATAAAGACTACAATAATGTGAATCCCTCAAATGGTCAGGTTACTGATCAACCTACTAGTTCGACTGCATCTCCATCGTATCCTACTCGAAATTTCATACCTACTGAATTGACGATTAAGCCTCCCAAAGGAATTATCCATAAATCCACATTCAACCCTCGTGTAAGAGCTACTCATAATTATAACATAGTTGAGGATCTGGCTCAGACTCCTTCAACTATGTCGAATCTTGAGGTGTTGCAAAATTTCCCTGCCTAAAATAAGGCTTTGCTATTAGTAATTGGATGTATTATCCTTCATATTCGAACCTAGTAGTTTTCAACCATGAGAATTATACATCTCGACTTTTGGCTCAATTAGATTTCATGATCCAGGTTGTTGTTTGCGGTAAGAATATCCATCATTCAATTGTGAACGACTGTTATGAAACCAGCTAACAAAAAGAGAGAAAAGATAGATCAACGCCTTAGAAATAAGCCTCTTCAAGGGGGCAACCTCCTTTACATTACACAAATGAATGATTCTTAGATGATACAAATAAGAAGACCTCCTTTCTATATATAGGAGTCTAAGGGGTCATAATATAATTAGAGCCGACATAACAATAATAATGTAAGGGCACAATAATAACAATAGTGGGCTTCTATGGGGCACAATAATAACAATAGTGGGCTTCTATGGGGCACAATAATAACAATATGGGGACTACATGGGCACAACAATATAATAAGGGGGTTGTACTAATAACAATAAGGAGTTACACTAGTAGTATAGGGGCCTAACATGCCCCTCTCCTTCAAAAAGCGTTGTCCTCAACGCTTGAGTAGTTCTTGATGCTTCTGTGTAAAATTCTTGTCCTCCCATGTGAAATATTTAGCGGGTAAGTTCTTCCACTTGATGGGATACTCTGAAATTGATCGACTTCGTAGTTGTCGGGTTCTGTTTTTGTGACTGCTCCAGGTTCCAATATGATTTTTCCTTTATCTTCAAGTTCTGGAAATATTGTTTGAATTGGGATCTTCTGCAACTTTTGAATGAGTGGCCACACTTCTTCATCCTTCTTCCATTCATCCCTTGCTTCATTTATCCTATCTGATTGGATAATAGAAATAGCACAAAACAATGCTTCCACATCCTCATCCTTTCTTGAGAGTGCATTTGCAACAAAAAATTTCTTCCCTTTTCTGTAGATGATGTCAAAGTCATAGCCCAACATATTTGTGGCCCATTTTTTCTGTTCTTCTAAAGATAATATTTGTTCTAAAAAGTATTTAAGACTATCATGATCCATTTTTACCTTGAAATGTCTTCCCATTGGGTAAGGCCACCATTTCTTAAGTGCATGTAGTATTTCCAACATTTCCTTCTCATAAATAGTTTGCTTGAAATGTAGCCATAAAAATACCCAATCACCTACATCAAAACATTTTTCACTGCAATGTTGATCTACCTATTGTTTCATTCGATTATGCACCAAAGTGGCATTATCCTTTAAAGGTTGGAGAACTTGTTGTTGATGCTCGATGTGATCTTTCACTGCTTGAACCTTTTTCTTCTTGATATGTCCTTCTATCTTGAGAGTTTGAGGAGTAGTAATTTCTTCCAATGCTTTACAAGATATGGTTGGATTCATTTCTTGATGCTCGATGTGATCTTTCACTTCTTGAACATTTTCTTCTTGATATGTCCTTCTATCTTAATAGTTTGAGGAGTGGTAATTCCGGCCAATGCTTTACAAGATATGGTTGGATTCATTTCTTCTTTATTGATGTGATCTTTCACTTCTTGAACCTTTTTCTTCTTGATATGTCCTTCTGTCTTGAGAGTTTGAGGAATGGTAATTCTTGCTAATGCTTTACAAGATATAGTCAGATTCATTTCTTCTTTCTCTGGGGTTGGTTCATGGTGTATATCCTATTCTTTTGATGTTTCTTGATCCTTTTCTTCCTCCTCTTCATACTCTATGTAAAATAATTTTTTTTTAACACACTTATGACCTTTAGCGCATTTGCTATCACAATTGTAACAAAACCCTTTTTCTCTTTTTTCTTTCAATTGTTGTGGTGTAAACCTTGTAGGTTGTGGAAGGCTAGGAGAAGAAACACTTCCATAATTATAGTCATGAGTGGTGGGAATTCTTGTTTCCATAATTTCGCTTTCATTTTTTCTTGCCCACCTGAATGCCTTCTCCAATGAATCAGTTTCCCAAAGACAAACCTCATGTTGAATGTTATCCTTTAAAGTACCTATGAAGACATCAATCCTTTGCTTCTCTGGAATATCATTTACCATTATATTCAATTTTTGAAAGTCCTCAATGTGCTCTACCATTGAACACTTTTGTTTGAGATTTATCAATTGGCTAAAGAAGGTGTTTCGCTTTGTATCCTCATAATGTGCTATCATTTCCTCGGTGAAAATTGACCACGTAACAAGTGGTTTACAAGAACAAAGCCCTTTATACCATAAAAATTGACCCGGTTCTAAATATGAAGATGCAATACGTACCTTTTCTAATAGTTGCACATCATGTAGATCAGAATATTGCTCCATATGTAGTATCCAATTTACCGGATCCTTGCCATCAAACTTCCTCATATCGTCTTTTCTTGATTTTAGTAGCTTGATCTTGAAACGACTATAACTCTGTAATTTCGGATCTTCCAGTTCTGAAATTGCGACCTGCAATAGCCCTCTATGTCCTCTTTCCAATGCCACCAGTCTAATCAAAATTGGATTCTCCATGTTATAGACAATTTTGTGCCTTACAGCAACAAGCATGAATTGTCAATAATCCAAGGGATCCAAAGTTCCCTAAACATGATGTTCCTACCCCTAGAGGAACAAGGTCAGCAAACCAACAGCTCTCAGATCAGTTCTCCACCTGAAAATACTCAAAAACAAGCAATCCTGAAATCAAAGCAGGTGCTCCACTAGGTTTCTGCGCTGAAACTCAGTTGCTCCATGGTGTACCTGCGTTGCAAAGCAAGTGGGACAAAGGCCACCTGCGCTGAGCGAGATGGGACAAGTGGCACACTGAGTCATTGCTCTGGAATCTTCCAAAAATGACACTTGGATCAGGTATTTCGCCTTGTGATGAGTCAGAGGCTCTGTTTCTCCAAGTGGAAGCAAGGTTCTCCAAGTGGACTCAAGAACTGAAGATCAACTAAAGATTAACTGAAGAGAGAGAGGACACAAGGCAGCTACACATCAGTTGCAAGCTGACTCATCCTTTCTCAATTCATCTATATATTGAGCTCTCTCCTATGAGCTCAGGAGGCTGGAATTTGGTGCAAAGTAATGATATGCTGTTGGTTTCACTATAGAGCTATTGGGTGATTGTTTGAGAGAGGTGAAGAGGAGAAATTCTTTCTGCTGGGAGGTGTTGCTGGATTGGAGCCTTCAATGGTTGTAATACTCTCAGAACCTTTACTTCTTCATTAATAAAAGCTATTGAGGTTCTTCTATGTGCTCTTGTTTCAATAATATATTGTGATAATTGCATGTTTGGTTTACACTAATCCTTGAACCAGTTATGATTGCATGCTTCTTGTAGTTTCCTTCTTTGTTATTTTGCAGGATCTCATTGTAGCTGGGCCAGCAAAAGAGCAAAGAGCTGGGAGCAAGCAGCCAAAAAGAAGAGTTTGGATTCGACATTAAGCGCAAGGCAACGGTTAGTGCATTTCTCCATTCTCTTTTGCTTTCATAAAGAAGTAAACCTTAAGTAGTTTGTTTTACAGTTGTTGCTAAGGTACTATCACCCTTAGAGTGGGATAGGGTCATCTAAATTGAAATCAAAGTTATTAACCACTTTCTTTTTGTAACCCATCCACATTAAGAAAGGGAAAAGAAAATACATGCATTGTGCATTTTGCATTTGACTGTTTGCTTGACGATTTAGAAAAAATTTGCATTTAGTGTGTGCTCTATGATCTGTGAGAAAAGATTTGCCTTTCTCTTCCCTCAGTAGTTAAGGTTTTCAAAGTTGAAAGATTGAAAAGTTTGCTTCTCATCTTAGACTGCATTCAGGAATTTGTTATATACATCTCGTGGTGATCCTTAAAGGCAAACTGCTAAGCAAGATCAACATTAAAATAAATCCAATTTACATAACAACGCTTTGTAACATAACGCAAACACATAGAGGTCTAGGTAGAGACGTGTTCCGGCGTCGTTAAGCATAGTGACTGTCGATCTCTACGAAGGTGGGTGATTCCTCCTGAGAGTCGGTGGCACTAATACGGACTTGTGCTCCCACGTACCGTCGAGTATATATTGGGAGACCCCTATAGGCAATTATCCTTTATCCATAGGAAGCCGTGTCGGCCGCCCTACTGATCGCGATGCAGTGAACACAGCATTCACGAAGATCGACCACCCGTACCGTAAAACGTATTCTGTGGTTTCGCGAAAAGTTTGGCACACCCTCTGCCTAGAACTCCAGAGAAGTTTCTTTTGGCTTTTTTCAAACTCTATAACTGAAAAAGTCCATCCGAGCATTTGTCACTTCGGGCTCGTTAAAACATCGAAGGCGACTAGAGTCATCTTTAGCTTTTTCTCGACTCTTAAAACATGAAAAAGCAAGTTTGTGTCTAAAAGCGTCGTTAATAAAATTTATTTTAAACGGAACATAATCACCTGTTATTCCCACGTTGATCTTTCAATTGAAAAGTATGGAGCCCACCAACCAAGGAGGTAACCTTGGCGGAAGTCCAAATCCCTTCTCCTCTTGGGGAGATGTTGGTGCGCCTCATATGGCCACACTGTCACTTCCAGGATTGACAATCGGCCTACCTGTATGGCTCTTTTCAACTAATGTAGTTCAAATCGCCACTAATCCTGAGCAGTCGAATCAACAGTCAGACCAGTCTAAAACTACCCACCAACCTTCCACTTCTTACAATTCTTCCTCTGATCCTTCATCTTCACAAGGTAGAGCCGGCAAAAGTCAGCCTCCCATGGAGAAGAAGGAAAAGAAGAAAAGAGAAAAGAAGCAGAAGGGGCCTATGGCGAAGGCGACTGGGGGCAAGCAAAAGACAGCTGACAAAAACCCACACACTGCACCGACCGGGCCTAAATCGCCATGTGTCATTTGCAAAGGGACCCACTTCCATCGTGATTGTCCTTGTATTCCCCGGATACTAAGGGACTGGTCCCCAAGGTTGCACAATCCGGTAGCATCAACCTCTGGTAGTCATGTGGATTGCAGTCCGTCAACTAGCGAGAGTGAAGGACGAAGAGGGAGACCAAGATCACCCTGTATGTTGTGTGAAGTCGATCATGCCATCCACCGATGTCCATTCTTAGATGAGGCAAAGAGAGTTTTGGAAGATCGTCCGGTTTCACCGTTACGACTTCCTCCTGGATACCAAAAACTCGCGCCTAATCCCTCGATAGTTGAAAATCCAGCTGACCCGCTCAAGTGGTCGGCTGAAGTGTCGGTCATTGAGAATGAACCTACTAAATCCAGACCAGACGAAAGTCTAAAGGTCGAAACGGCAGTTGACCCGGTTCTTCCTTCAGAGGTTTCATCCTCCAATGACTCCGTCATTGAAGATCCATCTTCAAATGACACCCTCACTGAAGAGGATAAGGATGACACCGTCCATATTCTTTTCATCAACACAGACTCTGATGAGCATCAGGGCAATGCG
Source organism: Pinus tabuliformis (assembly GCA_031772625.1). Lineage (NCBI taxonomy): Eukaryota > Viridiplantae > Streptophyta > Pinopsida > Pinales > Pinaceae > Pinus > Pinus tabuliformis. Next base: position 52,274,838 of record CM062813.1, read on the forward strand.
CCCATTCCTTTATCGTAGGAAGGAACATCGTCAGGGTCGTATCCGGCCGTATATTCGGTCCCACCACCAAGCAACCTAGTCGTATCCTTTGATTGGAATCAACTAGGCAGACCCCGGTTACCAGCCAGTGTCCCATTCAGAATCATAGTCCAAATCTACAGAATGGTGATGACTGGAACTATCATTGATGAAGGGGCATCTGTGAGTATCCTTTCCTCTATTGCTTGGAAAGCACTGGGTTGCCCAGCGCTTTTACCTGAGATGAGAAATCTATCAGGTTTTGATAAAGGAACCAGTCACCCGTTAGGGATTCTCCCCAATGTTCCAGTTACATTGAAAGGGAAGACAGTTCATATGAACATCATGGTCGTCCAGGGACCCTTGGTTTATAACTTACTCCTTGGACGAGACTATATATATTGCATGGAGGCGATAGTGTCCTCCCTCTTCAGAGTCATGTGTTTTCCGCACGAAGGAAGAATGGTCAAGCTCGTAGACCAACTTTCATTTCCAGGATCACGCATCGCAAATAGTCAAATACCATCCCTTAACGGTTTATTCACTCAAGGAATGCCACCACCCCCGGTTCTACTTCCCGATGAATGCGAGTAATTCAGAAAGAAAGAACTGGGACCCAGGGGGCATGCACCCTGGCCTGCCTTGGGCAGAGGAAACCTTGGGTATAAAGTTAATTTCCGCAGAAGAATGGACTAGTCCGTACCCCATCCGAAAAAGGAAGAGAGGGTTGTTCTAGAATAAAATTCTTTTGTCAAAGTTATGTGAAGCGGAAGAATCGCTCCCTTTGTCTAAAAAAGTAGGCTCTCCTAAGGAGGAGATCTATTTGTGGCAGCAAGTAGGCACCATCTTTGAATGTCAAGCCTCACCCATTAAAACAATATGTTTTGAAAGAGAGTAGGGGCAGTCTTCAAAGAAAGAGAGGAAATTGCTGCAACAAGTAGTCACCATCCTTAGACACCTAATGATAGACATCGCCGAAAAGAGAGTTTAGTTTGCGGCAGCAAACAAAACCATTTTTCGGATAATAAGTAAGAGGACAGAATCTCAAAATTATACTTTATACCTGGGGGCATGCAAACCTTTTGGAGTGCAAGCGCGGGACGACTATTTATTTTTTAAATTTTTAGGTCCTCCCTTTAAACCCGTAGGTCTAACCCGTTAAACTCGTAGGATTAGCCGTTTCCAGCTTGCATAAAGAAAGGATGAAAGGCAAAAGTTAAAACCTGCCAAATTGGAGTAATTAGTGAGGTATCGCTCCTTAAATAAGATTACCTCACCTAAAGCATTCCTTGTATTAAGACTGGTATAAATTGAGCAGTTTTAGCAATGTTCATGCTCGTTAAAAAATAAACGCAAGAATCGAGCAGTTTTTGTGTAGAGTTCATGCTCGTTAAAAAATAAACATAAATTGTGAGCAATCTTTCCCTAGCAGTTCAAGCTCACTCAGAAAAAATGAACCGGTAAATAACCATTGAGAAAAGTAACCTTTGAAAGCCATATTAAAAGCCCTTGGTCGTGTTTATATGCCATCACCTCCATCCGTTCATTTTGGCCAATCGTTCATCTCCATATGTGTGTTTACCCATTTTGAGGAACAACTGCGAAGAGTGATTTCACTTAGCCATCCTTGTGACACTGCCGTGATTGGAAAATTCCAACCTGTACCTGGAATCTGCTGCTATCCCTGTTTATCACTCGTTCCTCAAAAGACGAGTCTTCTTTGAGCTCTTTTCACTGACTCGTAAAATATGAAAAGATTGCCGAGTTTTGGCCTTCCAGCTCGTTAAAAGGACCGGAAGAGCTATCCCTCCTCTAGATTTTAATCTTTTTTGACCTGAGGGATTATTGCACAAAAAGATCGAGCGCTTGTTTTGTTCGGCTCGTTAAAGAAATCGAAAATTCATCCCTTCTGTATGGTTTTATACTTTTTCGGACTTAAGGGATTAGAAGACGAAAAAGGAATTTTGGAGTTAACTTTTCGTACCTTTTCAGACTCTCTAAAAATGAAAAGGACCGAGTTTTCCTTGTCGTTAGACTCGTTAAAATGATTAAATAGCGACAAACTTGTCTTTAGACGAGAACGAGTTTCCCTATCGCTAGGCTCGTTAAAACATAGCGATGGGCTTGCCCGAAGGGCAGGTTATAGAACAAGCATATGTTATCCTCCTCAAGCTTGACAAAAATAAAGAGGTACTGGTCAGCAATGACTGGGGAAAAATTGGGAGAACCTCACAGCATTAATGGTAGCAAGTCGCTCTTGAACATGACACTTTGTCCTCCGTATCACATCGGGTTGGGTTGTTTCATTCACCGGTCTCATAACCATGGTCCTCGCCACACCATCCTCAATTGGGGTAATGCTACCAATCCATCACATCAGTGTCGTTATATGTTCAAGAGATGTGGTTCTGCAAAGAGTCAACGGTGTCCCATCCACTGCCATACATTGTCCTTCATCCATTTCATGACCGCCACCCTGAATCATACATCACAGTTTGTTTTCACCTCATCACAATCACTAGCTCCGTTCCGTGTCACTGATGTGGGATTCATTAAGGCCCTCCTTTGACGGATCGCTCCTTGTCGACATCAGCTCATTATCCAAGGAGTTGATCTAGGAACAACCCCTTTAGTACTTTGAAGCTTGCATGCCTCAATGGCAAGTTTCTCACTTCCGGCGACAGGTATACATCAATGACCTTCGACCAGAAGATTTTGCATGGTGGTCGACGCCAAGTCCTTTATTCCCACCATGTGAATTGTACTGCCGTACCTTGAGGGTCATCATCCTTATCGGTGATTCCTCTCGCGCTTGTTAACGGTTTACATCATTGACCGGTAATCAAGCGATGTCTTTCCATGTTCGACTTCAAAAAATTCTCACATGGATCGACTTGTACATCGAGTGAAGATCGGAAGAGATTGAAGACCCCGGATCTAGTTTCATCCATCCGGGCTGCGATATATATTCAGGACATAAAGACATTTGATATGTACATCATTACAACAGATGATCATCCTTCTCAAAGGATGATAATTTCAGCAGAGGATTATCAGTCTACAATCAGACGATCGTCTGTTCTATGTACCAAAATGTATTTATAAAGCTGAGCATGGGAATGCCTGCCTCAGCTAGATCATGAAAATGTATGAAAAATAATGTATTGTATTGTATCTTATTACAGGACACTTCTCAGCAGATTGAATGAACTTCGGATCCTCTCAATAAAGCATTTCACCCGATAAACGACCTCATACTTTAGGGGGCATCTGTTATAGACAATTTTGTGCCTTACAGCAACAAGCATGAATTGTCAATAATCCAAGGGATCCAAAGTTCCCTAAACATGATGTTCCTACCCCTAGAGGAACAAGGTCAGCAAACCAACAGCTCTCAGATCAGTTCTCCACCTGAAAATACTCAAAAACAAGCAATCCTGAAATCAAAGCAGGTGCTCCACTAGGTTTCTGCGCTGAAACTCAGTTGCTCCATGGTGTACCTGCGTTGCAAAGCAAGTGGGACAAAGGCCACCTGCGCTGAGCGAGATGGGACAAGTGGCACACTGAGTCATTGCTCTGGAATCTTCCAAAAATGACACTTGGATCAGGTATTTCGCCTTGTGATGAGTCAGAGGCTCTGTTTCTCCAAGTGGAAGCAAGGTTCTCCAAGTGGACTCAAGAACTGAAGATCAACTAAAGATTAACTGAAGAGAGAGAGGACACAAGGCAGCTACACATCAGTTGCAAGCTGACTCATCCTTTCTCAATTCATCTATATATTGAGCTCTCTCCTATGAGCTCAGGAGGCTGGAATTTGGTGCAAAGTAATGATATGCTGTTGGTTTCACTATAGAGCTATTGGGTGATTGTTTGAGAGAGGTGAAGAGGAGAAATTCTTTCTGCTGGGAGGTGTTGCTGGATTGGAGCCTTCAATGGTTGTAATACTCTCAGAACCTTTACTTCTTCATTAATAAAAGCTATTGAGGTTCTTCTATGTGCTCTTGTTTCAATAATATATTGTGATAATTGCATGTTTGGTTTACACTAATCCTTGAACCAGTTATGATTGCATGCTTCTTGTAGTTTCCTTCTTTGTTATTTTGCAGGATCTCATTGTAGCTGGGCCAGCAAAAGAGCAAAGAGCTGGGAGCAAGCAGCCAAAAAGAAGAGTTTGGATTCGACATTAAGCGCAAGGCAACGGTTAGTGCATTTCTCCATTCTCTTTTGCTTTCATAAAGAAGTAAACCTTAAGTAGTTTGTTTTACAGTTGTTGCTAAGGTACTATCACCCTTAGAGTGGGATAGGGTCATCCGAGTCGGATACTTTTCCCTACAACACTCCAAGAAAGAGTTATGCACAATCTCTGAAGATGACCTGATTATATACCTTTTCAGAAGAGAAAACTTGTATGAAGTGCCATGTGTCACTGTTTTGACCTTTGGATTTGAAAAATATATACAAGAAACTACAATCCATCCTATTTCTGTAACTTCTTATGAAATTTCAATTTGATGCTGAAAGAGACAGTTATGACGATTTTCCCAAGGTGACTTGTTTGGAATGTAATTCAGGGGTCTGCAAAAACCCTAACTTCTTCAGACTATATCTCCGCAAATATAGTGAGACAGGATCTAAAATTTGGAGCTGAGGTTCATAACGATTTCTTATCAAATGGGTTTTTGGTTTAGCTTTTGAAACATCGTATCGAAACAGTTATAGCGAAAATCCCATGATGACCTGTTTTAGTTGAAATTCTGGAGCTTGCAAAAACCCTATCTTTCTCAAATTATATCTCTGAAAATATAGCGAGACAAGCTCTAAAATTTGGAACCGAGGTTTAACACGAGTTCGTCTCAAATGGGTTCTTTTTTTCGCTTCTGAAACGGCGTAGAAAACATGTTATAGCGAAAATTCGACGATGACCTATTTGGAGCAGCGAAACCCTAGAATCCAAAGCTCTAATACCAAATGTTATGAAACCAGCTCACAAAAAGAGAGAAAAGATAGATCAACGCCTTAGAAATAAGCCTCTTCGAGGGGAAACCTCCTTTACATTACACAAATGAACAATTCTTAGATGATACAAATGAGAAGACCTCCTTTCTATATATAGGAGTCTAAGGGGTCATAATATAATCAGAGCCAACATAACAATAATAATGTAAGAGCACAATAATAACAATAGTGGGTTTCTATGGGGCACAAAAATAACAATATGGGGACTACATGGGCACAACAATATAATAAGGGGGTTGTACTAATAACAATAAGGGGTTACACTAGTAGTATAGGGGCCTAACAACGAGGGAGACTCAACCTGTATTATGTCCACGTCTTGCTGGAAGGCCATTGGTTCTCCCCACTTAAGTCAGTCACCAATCACTCTAAAGGATTTTGATGGAAGAAGCTATAAAACTTGTGGCATTTTGAATTCTCTACAAGTAGAATTAGGTGGCAAGACCGTATTGATAGAATTTGAACTTATCGACATACCACTATAATATAATCTTCTACTGGGTCGTACATGGGTCTATGATATGGCTGTTGTTGTTTTGACATATTTTTGAATGATCTATTTTCCTCGTAAAGGAAATATAATAGCCATTGATCAAATCACTTTCTTTGCATCTATTTGTCAAGTTATTGGAAGCATCCTTCTCGTGGGGGAAAACCTAGACACATATTAGCATGTCGGGGTTGGACTACTTAAGGATTCCTCTCTCATGGGAACCTTTTTGCTTCCTCCTCTTTCATTTCTCGACAAGTCTACTTTGGTTTCCTATATTGACATGATATCGTCTTCTACTATTCCAAACAATCCTTTGATAGTACCAGATGAATCTAATCTTGACACTTTTGGTGACCACATGCTTGCTCAATGTTGAGAAATCTAGGGGGCAACAAGTGTAGGTGACTTCTCTTACTTTGATAACTACTTGTGATGTATTTTTACTTGATTAAATTTTTATTTTCTTATTATTATTATTGTTCTCTATCACCAAACATAAACCAAATCATAAGTAACAAAGAGACAATAGGACACAAGATATAGGTGATCATCCAGGGCCAAAATCTCTCCAACTGAGAGGAAAACCCACTAGAATTCTTCTCTTTTTATAGAATTTCAATTGATGAATTCCAAGAACCATGATCCTTGACAGGGACCCTCCAAGGCCAAGTCACCCTTCCTTCTTAATGAGCTTTCCTTACATAACTTCTAGTAATAAACTTTGACCTTCTAATAACTTCTCCAACAATTTCGACCCCAACAACAATTTTTGCAACTTCGACCTAGCGACTTCAACAACTTCAACCTAGCATCTTCATAGCTCTAACCTTGATGCAACTTAAAAAACTTTGACCTAGTAGCTTCACATATTTGATCTAGAGTTAGCTTCACAACTTCGACCTTGCAGCTTCACATCTTCAACCTTGCAACTTCACAACTTTGACCTTGCAGCTTCACAACTTCGACCTTGCAACTTCACAAATTCGACCTTGCAACTTCATAGGTTTGATTCAACAACTTCACAACTTCATCCTTGCAACTTCACAACTTTGATGCAACAACTTCAGAATTTCGCCTAGCCCAAAAAAAGTAGAAATCCTAACGAAAGTGAGAGAGAGAGAGGCCCAAGAAAATAGATCTTGATCTTCTTCTTATTCTTTGTCCTTTTCTAGATTCTATGTTGAGGAGATCGAAATTTCTTGAGTGAGTGTGCAAATGAAGTCGAATTCCTTCTTATTTATAGCTTGTGAGGGGTATGAATTGCTATCTTGAGGCTGACTTTTCCCTTCATGTAGGCTGACTTGTTATTTATGCCATGTCGAGGGCTTGAATGGTCTTTTGACTCAATAAATTTTCTTTACAATATGTAACATTCCCAAATGGGTCTTCAATACATGAAAATTACTCAATCGACTTTATGACAAACCTAGAAGCACTCAATGGGTGCTTGACCTAAAAATAAATTTCCCTTGTGCATGAAAGCCATGCCTCAAGAATACAAATAATAAATTTATTTTTCTCTTTTTATTAAATACATAAAATCATGATTACATATGTCATTATGAAGACCAAACCTAGTTACATATTCAATATTCCCTCTTAACCAAGGAGGTATTCATAATCCATAAAAGGTACTTGGAAATTCTGAATCTGAAAATTCTCATAAGAAGAGTCAGATTAGTAACCCATCTGTATAAAATCATATCATCCAACATTGTTACATAGCAAGGCATTGACTAACATCTCTATCTCTCCACAATATTAGAGCATAATGCTGGCAAGACTAATGATTTATAGACACCCTCATCATTGTCTCTCTCGGAACATACCCCAACCAGGATCTCTCAGAGTATGTTCCACCAAGACTATTCTTACCTTGGATACCTAGTCATCAAAGAATATTGATAATCTATGACTACTATTATCTTGAATTCCCTACCACATCCTCAAAGTGTATTAGATTCTAGATGCTTACCCAATCCTCCATTTATCTTCCTAGGTGAAGACAAGAATGATGTGTCTATCTCTCCCTCTCAATTAGGGAGGATATGCCCATTCCAATGAAGGAATGTACCCATTCGTATAAAAGGAATGTACCCAAGCTCCCTCTTGACTAGGGACTTGCTTCCAACAACTCTTTAGGTGGAGATCATGGGGCAACCAGTTGATTGAAGAGATCCTCCTTTAGATGTCATGAACTAATTTTTCTTTATTAAGGAGTCTTCATATTTTTGGGACTTCTTCGTAGGGCATCAACCATACATCACTTTCATGAATCATGTTAGTCATGTCATCATTTCTTTCATTGGAAAGTGATCCATTAGTCCATATCTAACCTTTCCTTCATACCTTGATACCTTCTTCGCATCATGTTTCCTTCATGATCTTTCATCCTACCACATGAATGTCAGTTATAGATGACATCTACAACTCTTCCTTTGGTAGCCCTACATTAGCCCATCCAGCTATTGTTCAAAAATAGGAAATGAAAATTAAACAAAAAATACCTTTGTGATGGTCTTTCATCATGACATATTTTTGTTTTTAGCAACACCCTGCATATATATCGACACATCTCCAAAAATATATACAACGTCAAGGATCTGTTTCTTTTTGAGAATTTATCAGGATCTTCATATCTTTCCCATGGAGATATCATAGTTAAATATTTTAGTCCTTGGATGTTGATTGCCTAATCCATAGTTGCATTTTTCATGATCTCTTCCTTTCTTTATTCACACATTTCCTCCTAGGAACTTCCAATCATAGTTCCTTCAACTTTGTCAACCACCTCATATTTCATTTGAGGAAATATTATGTTGATTTCATCTAGTCAATGTGTGAACCATGCCTTCATGCATCCTTTCACAAGAGGAGATCCTTTCTTTTGATCATGATCATGAGGTGGAGCATTTATCCATGCTATCTGCAACTATATGACATGACTCAATTTTATCAAATACAAGCATACATACCTCATATTTTTCTTTTGGTCATCTAGACTTCCTTTAGCAGCTTCCTTGATTGAAAGAACTTCAATGACCTTGACCTGCTTCACTTCTTTTGACATCATACGATCATTCCACGAATCCCATACAAGGTGGAATTCTCAGCGAGACACTTACTTCTTCTAGTAGGTGAACCTTCTGATGAAGATTCCAATGAAAGATCTTGATTATCCTCATTCTACAAATGCTACTTTTTGAATGATGTATGATGAGCTCTATACTAGATGAATTTATTTTTTCCATAAGTACTACTTATGCTTCTAATGAGGTTACTAAGAGATACATCCTTCTATTGGTGACAACCATAGACTTCTATTTCATCTATCTTTCATGCTTCTTGATGATGTCATGAGCTCTTGCTTTCAATCATATGCTTCTATGATGCCATCTCCTAACATGATGCATCCTATCATGTTTATTTACAACAAAAAATGTGAAACATAAACTTGAAAAGAACTAGGTGAGGAAGACTATCTCAATCATATTAGATATATTTTACTTCCTCCTTCTTTGGTTTCTTCTTTTCAACTTCTTCCACTTCTTCAGTGATATGGGATTCCTCCCTTCCTCTTTTTTTGTTGTCCTTATTGAGCTTTGGAAAATCTCTCTTGTAGTTCCCGTATTCATGACAACCATAGCATTGAAACTTTGACATGTTATTATTCTTTTTCTGATGACCAAGCTTCCCCAACTTCCCTTTTTCTTCTAGCCATGGCAACAAATTCTTGAACTTGCTTGCTTGATCCTACATTGATTTTGCCATCAACCTAGTTTCTTAGATTTTTCACAATGACCATATTTCATTGAATGGAGTAGCTTCCTTCTTCCCATAGATGTTTGATGTGAAGTTGCCTTATTCCTCTAGTAGTGCATTAAGCACTATGGTAGTCATTTCCTTGTTAGACATTATTTCTACCAACTCTTGGAGTTGATCTCTTATTTCTGACACCCTCATAAAGTATGAGGTTGTTCCTTCTTCTTTTGATATATTCATCTTGTAGAGCTTGAGCTTATTCTTTTGACAGTTTGACAATTAAACCCTTAACATGACCAATGACTTCATTTTCTATGAGGATCAAATCTATCCTCTTCTTCCATGCAAGAAAGTTTGATGACCCAACCAATTTATTGCTCTCCTTGCAATATGAAGTCATTTTGACATATTAAAATATAGATATAAAAATACTTACTTGTCAAGTGAATATACTCCTAGATGATGAAATCTTCAACTTGATGCCTTCTTGATTTTGATGATGATGTAGATAATAGAAGATGTCTTCTTAGTGAAGATGTATTTCTTCAAAAGTGACCCTTGGCTCAAAGGGATATCACATTGATTCCTTGATGATGATGAAAATTCCTTTTCCTTCTTTTCTTCCTTCAAGACAATGCTATTTAAACTTGTTTCACAACCTCAAATTTTGGCCCTTCTTCAGAATTTCAGCTTGATTTAACCGTTCTACAATTTTGGCCTTTTTTGCAATAACCGTAGTTCAAATCTGTGCCTAGAAGATGGAAATATTTGCCTCCTTTCTACTTGACTTGAATTGACTTATTTTTTTGTTATTTCGGTTTGCAAAGGAGATCTTTCTTAGCACAAAAATTTCTCCTTGATGGTGGCTACAATTTCATATTTGCTATTACAGAAGGATGTCTTAATACTTCACACATGTGGAGAACATAGCCTAGAAAAACAGACCCAAAACTTCTTTGTTTTTCCTTCTTTGTGATAATGATTGTAGAATGTGTGAGTTTCCCAAGAACGATTCAAGTGTGGAACCCCTCTTTGGATGAGCTAGGGTTTTGAGGTCTTCTTTGATGCACTTAATTATTCCCTTTCAATAGGATGAGAGGATTTTTCCTTCTTGATGATTGATTCTCTTTATGTTTCCAAGATGATCTCTTTATACTTCGGCCCTAGAGTATCCTTTTTCATGTTTCCTTTCCGTGATGTAGTTACCTTAGCTCTAATCCCATGTTGAGAAATCTAGGGGGAAACAAGTGTAGGTGATTTCTCTTACTTTGTTAACTGCTTGTGATGTATTTTTACTTTACTCGATTAACTTATTATTTTATTATTATTATTGGTGTTCTCTATCATCAGTCAACTACCAAATCATAAATAAAAATGAGACAATAGGATACACGATATAGGCGATAAAACATGGCTAAAACCTCTCCAACTGAGAGGAAAACCCACTAGAATCCTTCTCTTCTTATAGAAATTCAATTGAAAAATTCCATGACCTATGACGCTTGAAAAAGACCCTCCAAGACCAAGTCATCCTTCCTTCTTGATGAGCTCTCATCACACAACTTCGAGTAACAAATTTCGACCTTCCAACAACTTCTCTAGCAACTTTGACCCCAACAAAAATTTCTACAACTTCGACCTAGCAGCGTCAGCAAATTCGACCTAACAACTTCACAAATTCGACCTTGATGCAAATTCAACAACTTCTACCTAACAACTTCACAACTTTGACCTTGCAGTTTCGCAACTTCGACCTTGCAGCTTCACATCTTCGACCTTGCAGCTTCATTTCTTTGATGCAACAGCTTCACAACTTCATCCTTGCAGCTTCACAACTTCGATGCAACAACTTCATAATTTATTTTAGCCTAGAAATAGTATGAAACCTAACGAAAGAGAGAGAGAGAGATAGAAGTCCAAAAACTTCGATCTTGATCTTCTTCTTCTTCTTCATCCTTTTCCAGCTTCTAACTTGAGCAGATCAATCTTTCTTGAGTGAGTGTGCAAATGAGGTTGAATTCCTTCTTATTTATAGGTTTTTGAGGGGTACAAATTGCTATCTTGAGGCCAACTTGTCCCTTCATGTAGGTCGACTTGATCTTTGTGCCATGACGAGGTCTTGGAGGGTCTTTTGACTCATAATTTTTCTTTATAATATGTAATATGCCCAAATGAGTCTTCAATACATGAAAATTACTCAATTGACTTTATGAAAAACCTAGAAGCACTCAATGGGTGCTTGACCTAATTTTTTTTTCCCTTGAGCATCAAAACCCATGCCTCAAGAATACAAATAATAAATTTATTTTTCTCTTTTAATTAAATACATAAATCTTGATTACATATTTCATTATGAAGATTGAACCTAGTTACATATTTCAACACTCAGTCCCATTAAGCTCGACTATGAAGTCATTTACTCGACCTGTGCGACACACTGTACCCTCTCCTCATCGATTACTTGGGTTGACTATTCTTTAGATTACGTCACGTCCTCTGATTCTTTCTCTCATATATTTCCTACCATTGAGAGCATCATGGAGATCATGATGCAAGATGATATGCCATGGGACGATCATCATTGTTATTCCTCCTTGTCAGATTCCTTCGAGGATAATCTTACAGAACTATATTGACCCAATATCATTGAGTTCTCTACGAATTATGTATCCATCCATGGTGTTGATTATGAGAAGAATTTGTTGAACATTGAAGAGACTATCCCTCTCGAAATTTCAATCAAACCCGAAATTGTCGAGAATCTACAGTTTGGTGCATTTTTCTCTCCCGATGAGATCAAGACTTATAAAGCCCAATTCCAGGAGTTTAGAGATGTTTTCACATGGTATTGTGAAGAAATGCTAGGTATCAATACATACATCGTTGTGCATGAAAATAAGATGTATCCTAATGTTAAACCAGTTCGACATTGTCTCTGTTCGGTCCATCCCAATAATGTTATAGCTATTAAAGTTGAAGTTGAAAAACTTCTACGCGTTGGTTTCATCTTTCTAGTACCTTTAACTGATTGGGTGTCTAATATTGTTCCTGTCATGAAGAAACAAGGAGTAATTCGTTTGTGTGTTGATTATCAGTACATCAATCGTGGTTGTTCAAAGGACAATTATCCCACCCCGTTCATCGACTAGATAGTTGATGATTGTGCTAGTTTTGAGATATTTTCGTTTATGGATCGTTTCTCCGGTTACAATCAAATCAACATTCTCCCAACGAACCAACATAAAACCATGTTTATTTGTCCCTGGGGCACATTTGCATATCGGAAGCTCCCTTTTAGATTGAAGAATGTTAGGGCTATGTTTCAGAGGGAAATGAATTACGCCTTCCATAACATCAAACATATTGTGACACCATATTTGGATGATTTGCTTGCCCATTCAAAACATCGAGCTGATCACCCAATACATCTTTGGGCCATATTTTCACGATTTAGACATTATAATATTTGACTCAATCCGCAAAATTGTGTTTTTTGTGTAAGTATCAGTTGAATTCTCAGTTTTGTGGTATAAAAACATGGAAGTCATATTGACCCATTGAAAGTCTAGGCGATCATTGATCTGCCTGCTCCTTCTTCCCTTCTTTAGATTCAATGACTCCAAGGGAAGGCTAACTTTCTTTGGAGGTTCGTTCCTAATTACACTGAACTCACTAAATAATTTACTCACTTTTCAAAGAAAGGGGTTCCCTTCCATTGGGACGACGCTACTAAAAAGGTGTTCAATGCCTTAAAACATGGTATTGTTCCAGGAGGAAGATGTAGGAACTGAACATCTTATTTATTAATTGAGTCATAATCTCAATGATACCGAATTCAAGTATACTTATGTCAAAAAGTTAGATTTGGCGGTTGTCCAAGTTGTCGAGATATTTCTCCATTGCATACTACTCCGTAGAGCTATGGTTGTTTCATATTGCAACCCCATGACGTACATCTTATCCTGACAATTCCTAGGGGCCAAGTACTCCAAGTGGATTTTCATCCTACAAGAGTTCAATTTGGAATTCATCAAATCCAAGTTGAAGAAATCCTTAGTTTTTGCTAAGCTAATTTGCGACCTTCCCACTATTGAAACTGAGACAATATCTGGTGATTCTATTATGGACAAGTCGTTGTTCCTGATTTTGTCATCTGACCCGTGGTATCGAGACATTATCATATATCTCCATGTTATCACTTGGGTTGTCCCTTGGCTCCTTAAGGGATACGACCGAGGTAACCACAAACCAATCTTTGGATTGCAGGTCCTAGCCTACCTGCAATCAGAGAGGGCTCTCTCTTTGTAATTTAGCTTTGTTTTGATATGATTTTAGGCTAGTTATGGTGTACATGGGTTTTGTTTTGAGTTTGGTGGGATGGATGGATGATGTTTCAGATAGAGTTGGTATGCAAAGTGTGAGAAGTTCAGACCATTGGGCATGGAGTCAAGGATTAAGGGCTGCTGGATGTGTCTTCTTTGGCAAAGAGTGACTACAGAGCATGATAGCTAAACAAGGAACAACTTCAAGCTGGAATAAGGGTGAAATGGTGGTCAGGGAATGAAAGGCAACTAAGTAGCTCTCATTATGCTAACAGAGGGAAGGTGAGTGAAAATTATATAGGAGCAATCAAGGATTCCTAAACAACATTCATATATGAAGGAACTAGAGCAAATATGAGCAATAAAGTATTCATATTCATAACTAATTCAACAGAAAACATAGAGAAATAACAGGAATTGAGCACAGAGCACAGTTAAGCAACATCTGAGCTATTCTTTCTTCCTGCAACTTAGATCATGACACATAGATGATATTACAAACATAAAGGCTGAAAATAGGGGAGAAAGACTTATTGATCCATGTAGAAGCACTAGAATTCTGTAATCTACTCTTCAGCCATCAAATCCACACCAAACAGTTCAAAATCAAAGCATTCCAGCTATCTTTGTTCATAAAAGTTCTCAAAATATACAACGCAAGTCTAGAATGAGTTTATCGACCAACCAACCAACCCTTTAAACATTGCACAGGGTGGTATATATAGGAAAAATATCTACAAAGCAGATCTGATAAAATATCTCGAGCAATCACTCTGATTAACCTAACTTATCCTGCAATAAATGCAAAAAATATCTATCTAATGCTGCGCTGGAGGAAACCGCATTCAAAATGAGTAAATATGGTGTCCTTTGAGCTCTGCCCTAGCCATCTTTCTATAACTGTGCTTTGGAACTTGAAGCGTTGTTCTCATGTGGCTTTAATATTGCATTGATATGTTCTGGTGAGCCTTAAATGGCTTTTACCGCTCCAATGATACTCTTTGGCTTTGCTGGCGGCTCTTTAATGTTCATTTGCTTTGGCATTAAGTCCCCCACTGATATTCTTTATCTGATACTCTTTGCCGCTTCATTGATACACTTTTAAACTGAATCTGGGCCTTTTCCTTATGCTGAAGTATTTTGCTGCTACAAAATCGCCCTTGCCTGCCATATTTGGCACAAAAGAAACATTGATTTGGCTTTCTGCGGGCTTCTAGAGGTCTTGGAGGAGTCTCGGCGCCTGGCCGATCAAATCAGTGCTAAATCTGAAGAAATGTTGCATGAAAAGGAGGAATGGAAGCACAAGACTGCGCTGAGGCTGAAATAAAGCTGCCGGGAGCCTACTAGGGCCGGAGCGATCAAGAAATGATTGGAGAATGCTTGCTGCCTTTGTTTTGGAGTTGCGCGTGGGCGCTGAACAGCAATCCTGAGAAAATGGCCCTTTTCCTTGTATAAAGGGAAAAATCACTTATAACATGAATTTTGATAAAAAATGGGCGGAAAGCGAACACTGTAGCTTGGATTAGATCTGGGCCGTTGGATCTAGCGCGGGCAGATCCAACGGCCACGATCTACTCGCAATATCGCATCGGGGTTGACCATCGGGGCGGAGGCAGACGGCGGTAAATGGTTTTATCGGACTGCTTTTTGTACGGGGGCGGTAAATGGCAGAGGAGGCCCGATGCAATAAAAACAGGGCATGCATCCCTGCGTACGGCGGAAAAACCACCCTCTATCGGACGCCAACGCACTGCCAGCTCACTGCTTCCGTCCACCGTCGGATTGAGGAGAGCGGATCGGACGGTTGAGGATGATTCGGAATGTCGCATCGGCGAAGGGCAATGGGTCGGAGCCTTTTATATAAGCGATAGCGAAATGGGGGTTGCGACATGATATGGGCCGTTAGATCTGGGGGCTTGATCGAACAAAACGATTCAATCGGCGATCGGCAATCGGTGGGGATAGGGGGTGATGGCTTTTATATATGCGATGCGATGGGAGCGATCGCCAATATCGAAAAAGCGATAAGGCATGCGGCTGCGTGAAAATGGGAAATATTGCGGAAATTCCATATATTGAGGTAAAATGAGGTTAGCGGTAAAACTTAAGTTTTGCAATATAACCAAGTTTTACGGGGAAGCGGAGGTATATATGGATAAATGATGTGATTGCGATAATGAGTGGATCACGATGCGATATGCTTTTGGGTGCGATAGCAATATCGCATCGACGGATGAGAGGGGGGCATATATATATATATATATATATATATATATATATATATATATATATAGGTACAGAAACCTTGCGACTGCTGATCGCGAAGTCGCGATCGGCGGTTTGCCATCGGAGCGTGAATATATATGGGCCAACAAAGTCATTGCCACCTCCGACAGCGATATCGCGTCGGAGGGAGGGGGATACGGATTGGAGGAATGTTTTGTTAATCGGCGAAGGCCTAATGTGATCGGAAGAAGGCTTAATGCAATTGGAGATGGGTTTTAGTGCATCGGAGGAAGATTTTTAAGCTTTAGGAAGGGTCCTTAATGCATCGGAAGGGGTCCGATAGCATTTGAAGGGGGTTTTTGTGTTTTGGAAGGAGTCCAAACACCTTAGGAAGATGGTTTTTGAGCAAAATGAGGGTTCTTACTAAGTTTCAAGTAAACTTAGTAATTCCCAAGCAATATTTATGGTTATATTTCAACCAGAGGAGGGGATATGTAAATAATGGGGATTTTTACTATATTTTTAGTATGGGAAGGGGAAATAAGGAGGGATTTACATAATAGAGTTAGGAGTTAATATGAATTTTGTGAAGAAAGTGCTAAGGATAGAAATCTTAGGCTTTAAAGGGGAAACAGGACCTGTAGAAGAAATATAAGCATCCTTAAGCAAAGCAGATCTTTACTTAGGCAAATGCTATGGAATATGATGAATTTTAAAGATATTAAGCAGATCTTAACATATTTAGGGGAAATTAGTGAATGATTTGGGGGAAAGGAAGAAAGGGAAGTTAATCATGCCTCGCTTGAGCTGCTCCAAATGGATTTTTGCCTTGCAATTGTGATTTGAATAGATATAACACTTGAAAACATGAAATGGATCACAAATCAACATTTTGCCACCTCAGAAATACCTACTCGGCCTACTTACCTAGCATTTTCTCTTATTTTTGGTTTGGGTGCACTTGAACTAGCAAACCCAGCTTTTCAACTTTTCTTTTGGCTATCCTCCTATCTAAATCGATCCTTATTTTTTCCGGGGCTCAGATTAAGCTGTTGAGCGCCCTTGCTTCTCTACCTATATGCAAATCTGCCAAGATTAAATAGTTTGGACAGATATTCATCCTCTATCTTCTAGAACAAGCAATTAAAATTTAGGAAGGCCAAGATTAAGCTGTTTGGCCTTCCCTTAATTGAAAAACTCTTCAAAAATGGAACTTGCTAGAAATATGGAACCTTTGCAGCATGGAAATAATGACATATTTGGCATGTAAACAATCAATCATGAAATATGAAACCTATTGTAATAGGAGGCTAACAGTAGTTCCACTTGGGGATGAATTTTCCAGATGAAAAGCCAAGAACAGCAGGTCAGAATGCCTTGATCTTCAACTGTTGTTGTAATCTGAAAATCTCTTTCCCTTGATGCTATTGACTAAATTCTTATAAGCTGATATGCAGTATCCCTTTTGAGATGAATTGAAGAAAAATTACAGCTCTGTTTCTTGCCTTTTGGGTGCTTTGTAAACATATTCAAATCTGCCTGAGCACTTCTTTGAGATAATTTTCAAAACAGAGATCAGAATGGTGCATTTTCTTTGATCCTTTCTTCAAAATTTGCTGCGTTATTCCCTTATCGGACTGATGTAACTAGACATGCTGAAAATACAAATATTAATGTACAAATATAATATACAGCTGCATTATGTACATCAAAAGGGGTCATGATAGTGCTTAAGCATTCAGCCATTTAGAGGCCTTCTTCAGCTTCTATGCCATCCAAACTCTTGAGAAAATATGTATTGTTACCTTGCACAGCTTGAATAACATATGGCCCTTTCCACAGGAAATCGAATTTGCCATGCTTTCCTTTGTCTTCTCTTCTCGAGTCCCATCTTAGCACTTTGTTGCCTATGTAGAAATCTTCAGCCTTTGTTCTTTTATCAAACATCTTCTTCAGTTTCTCTTGCAAAATCTGAGCTCTGTGATATACTTCCTCCCTTGTCTGCTGTAAATGAATGGTTTGATTTATCCTCCTTTGGATATCATTAGGCTCAACTTGAATCTCTTGTAGCAGCTTGATAATAGGGATTCCCAAAGATGAAGGGAATCTTGCCTCCATTCCATAAACTAACTCATATGGGCTTGTTCCAATGGATCTCTTAGTTGTCAATCTATCAGCCCATAGTGCATTTGTGAGCTTCTTGTGCCAATTCTTTTTGTTCTTCTCTAAGACTTTCTTGATGATATTGATTAGGCTTTTGTTGGATGACTCGGCTAGGCCATTACCTTGAGGGTAATATGCTGTGGAATGACCTAAGGTAATGTGGTATTTATGGCAAAAACTGATCATTTTCTTGGATTTAAAGGCAACAACGTTGTCTGTGATGATTTTTTCGGGACAGCCAAATCTGGACAGAATGTTGGATTCTAGGAATTGGATGATGGTTGAGTCATTGGCTTGCCTACAAGGGATGGCCTCAATCCACTTGGTGAAGTAATCTGTGGCTGTTAAAATCCATTTGTGCTGGCCAGAAGAAAATGGGTGGATTTCACCAATGAAGTCTAAACCCCATTGTTGGAATGGTTTCTCGGTTGAAATGGGCTTAAGGGGTAAGGGCAGCAACTTTCTTTTGCCTTCAAAGATCTGGCACTTATGACATGAAACAACAAATTTCCTCACATCGGAAAACAGGGTGGGCCAATAGTAACCAGCTCTTAGTATTTTATCAGCTGTAGACTTCCAATATAAGTGCCCTCCACAGTCCCCTGCATGAAATTCTTGTAATGTGGTATTTATGGCAAACACTGATCATTTTCTTGGATTTAAAGGCAACAACATTGTCTATGATGATTTTTTCGGGACAGCCAAATCTGGACAGAATGTTGGATTCTAGGAATTGGATGATGGTTGAGTCATTGACTTGCCTAGAAGGGGTGGCCTCAATCCACTTGGTGAAGTAATCTGTGGCTGTTAAAATCCATTTGTGCTGGCCAGAAGAAAATGGGTGGATTTCACCAATGAAGTCTAAACCCCATTGTTGGAATGGTTTCTCGGTTGAAATGGGCTTAAGGGGTAAGGGCAGCAACTTTCTTTTGCCTTCAAAGATCTGGCACTTATGGCATGAAACAACAAATTTCCTCACATCGGCAAACAGGGTGGGCCAATAGTAACCAGCCCTTAGTATTTTATCAGCTGTAGACTTCCAATATAAGTGCCCTCCACAGTCCCCTGCATGAAATTCTTTCATAACATTGTCAGTTTCATTCAAAGTTAGACAATTAAGCAATACTCCTTCATGATTTTTCCAAAACAGGGCACTATCTAAGACACAAAACTTTAATGCTTTCATCTTTAAAAATCTCTTTTTGGTTCTGGACAACCCTGGAGGAGCATGCAGGTTTAACAATATAAAACATATGTCAGCATACCAAGGTGATTGCAAGAAGGCTTGACTGATATGTGGAGTCGCCAGCTCCTGTTCGTTGTCCAGTTCATTAATGTCAAGGGCTTGGAAATTGGTTTTGGTCATCAGTTTGGCTAAACCTTGTCCTTTTATCAGTTTAGTGGGCTTTATCTCAATGTCATATTCTAGGATATTGGCAATCCATTTGCCCCTTTTTCCCTCAATTCCCTCTTGGGTTAGGATGTCTTTTACAACAGCGTTTGGAACATATGCAATGACATGGGAGTATAAGATGTAAACTCTGAAATCTTTGATGGCCTTAACAAGGGCATATGCCTGCTTTTCCATGATTTGATATTTTAAGGGTGCATCCCGAAGGGCTCGGCTGAAGAAAGCAATGGGCTTTTCATTTCCCTGGTCATCTTTCTGTAATAGGACAACAGCAATGGTGTGTTGAGAAGCAAAGGAAAAAATGATGAAATCTTTATCAAATTGCGGGCTTGTGAGGACTGGTGCTTGGGTTAAGGCAGATTTTATGCCCTCAAAGGCTTGCTTGGCTTCTAAAGTCCATTTTACCTTGGAATCCTTCTTTAGCATGTTATTTAGCATTCTTATCAGCTCAGCCAGATTTGGGATAAATCTCCTTAGGAAATTGATCTTACCTAGGAATGCTTGCAATTCTTTGATGTTTCTTGGATAAGGGATTTGGAGAATAGCTTGAATTCTGTCTGGATCAATCCTAATACCATCCTTTGAAATAATATGGCCTAGCAATTTGCCTTCTTCTAGACCAAACAGGGACTTCTTAGGATTTAAGGATATGCCATATTTCCTACAAGTTAGGAACACTTGCCTTAGGTGTTTAAGGTGCTCTTGATCAGATTTTGAGAAAGGAGTAAGGTCATCAAGGTATACTACTAAGAAATCATGGATTTCCTTAGAAAATGCAATGTCCATGGCCCTATGAAAGGTAGCACCTGCATTCTTTAGCCCAAAAGGCATTTTCACATATTTAAAGGTTCCCACGGTGTTGTAAATGCAGTTTTGTCTTGATCATCCAGGTGAACTAGTATCTGATTGAAACTTGAAAAGCCATCAAGCAATGAAATCCTAGAAGACCCCACTACTCTTTGTAAAATATGGTCCATTTTTGGCAATGGGTAGTGGTCTTTAAGGGAGACTTGGTTCAGATTTCTTAAGTCAACACACAATCTAATCTCACCTGTTTTCTTCCTTGTGGGCACTAAGTTGGATACCCATTCTGAAAATCTGATTGGTGCTATAATTCCAGCTTCGAACATTCTTTTCACTTCTTTCTCAATCAAAGGGAGCAGCATAGGATTTATTCTCCTTAATTTCTGTTTGAAAGGCTTTTGATTTGGTTTTAAAGGAATGGTATGTTGAATAACAGAGGTGTCATAGGACTTAAGGTCCTCATAACTCCATGCAAATACATCTTGGAACTCTTTAAACAAGTCAACATATTTTGGCTTTTGATCGGGAGGCAAAGACTTGGACAGTTTTATCATTTTGGGCTTTTCTGCTGTCCCAATATTACAGTCTTCAATTGCAGCGTTTAAGGGTTGCATCTTTGGCTTCTTGGGGATATCATTTGCATCAAAAATATCTTCTAATGGGGTTAAGCCCGTGGGCAGAAAGTTGTCTTTTAATTCAATAACTTCAGCCTCTGTTTCAGCTATTTCATCCAAATTCATTTGTTTAAGCTCTTCTATATTCTTGTAACCAAAAATGGTTGGGTGCAGCATTTGATTTGCTGCTTCAGCTGTTATAGTTTGCTCATTTTGGATCATTTGTTGTTGTGGGTCATCCATGGCATCCATATCAATGTTTAAACTTGAAAACTCCTGCTGCAAAGTCAAGAAATTGTTAATTTGTGCATCATTCTCAAATACTTGCCAATCTTTGACATTGTTTGGGACTGCGGGCCTATTTTTTATCTTGGCTGTAAAGTGGTGATTGGGCTCAAAAGGTAGCTTACAAGTGCTAGCAAAAGTAGCTAGACTATGCGCATGGAGATTATGGCTTCTTGGAATTTTGGTAAGCTTGGATTCGGTGAAGGAATTGAGGATTTCTGTGGCAGCAGACCTATAGGCTCTTAGCCTACTGTCCTTTGTAACAAAGTTGCCTTTCATCTGTTGAATAATCAAGTCAGAGTCACCTAGAATGGAAACTTTTGCAGCTCCTAGAGATTTGATTAGCTTAAGGCCTAAAAGGAGGGCTTCATACTCTGCCATGTTGTTAGTACATCTGAAGTTTAATCTATAAGCATGACCCTCTGCATGATTGTTTTGTGTATTATGGATCCATACTCCTGCCCCTGCTCCTAGCTTATTCACTGAACCATCAAACTCCAAATACCATAGGATTTCTTGCTCTTGACTAGTATTGAGAGTTTCAACCATTTTAGGAGTGGGCAGATTTGAATTTTCTGTTTCAGGTAGTGTGTCTTGTGTGCTGGTTGCATTGATTGTTTTGACAGTTTCTTGGGTATGGGCAACCGATTCCTCACTTATGCATGTTTCTTGTTCTAAAGCCAAAGGCTTATCACTAGTGGGAGGAGACATATCATTATTAAACAAGATAAATGAATCCATATCAGAATGGATTGAGTAAATTGGAAAGTTTTGGGGCTTTTCCTCACTACTTACCACATATTTCATCAGTGTTTCCCTATACAATCTCTTTGGTTGCCCAAAGACCGAAATAGTGGAATAAGAGAGGTCTAACCGCAGAGATCCTTGGAGTTTGGCTCCCCAAGATCTTGATAACAACATGCCATATTTAGGTGGAATGTCAGCTACCACCACGTCCATTAGGATTTTTTTGTTGGGGTATTGGACTAAAGACTCACATAAATCTTTGATTAAGCCTAAACACTTGACTTGACTAGAATCAAATGAGAACAAATCTTTGTATGGTCTAGTGACATCTAGGTTTAGCTTCTCCATTACAGCTTTGGGCATTAGGTTGTGTGAAGCACCTGAATCAAACATTGCATTGTGCAACACTTTATCATGGATGTGTAAACTGACATAGAAGGGTAGAACAGCTCCATTTGTTGATTTACCATCGACTTCAGGACCAAAAAGTAATTCAGGTTGATCATCTAATACATTCACATCATCCCTATTCTCTGGCATTTGCAGCGATCTCTTGATTTGCTGCCTATATACATCATGCTTAGCAAGTTCAGATAGAGGGATGGATATCTTTAGTCTGCCAATTTCTGCCTCTAAATCAAATGTTTTCTCTGTTTGGGTTTTAGTGTTGTGACTGGCAGATTTCCCTTTTTCAATTGCATTGTCAGCATTTTTCTCTTGATCTTGAGTGTTGTCTTGAAACATTTCTGTTTTGGGAAGGCTTTCAGGAGTGCTGTTTGAATTCTCTTTTGAGGAAGAGGATACCAATGGCTGTTTCTTAGAGGCTTGAACATCTGATACATCTGTTATATCTTCCACAGTCACTTCTTTTGGATTTGGGACTGTTTTTTCAGAAGGTTCTGTGAGGATTGCCTTGTCCTTTATCTTCTTAGGCTGTCTACTATCATTCGTTTTGGTAGTTTCAGGCACACCTATGGTTCTGGTCCTTAATTTGTATTGTTTGTGCACCTCATAAACTGCTGAATCATAGCCTTCTTTGAAGTCAAATGACTCTCCGGACTTGGTTTGGAATTGATTGATATCATGATCATCTTGGTCTTCTTGGGTTAGGAAAACTTGTTGCTCACCCTTCAAACCCATCAAGTTGATGTGAGAGTCCTCTGTTGGCTCACTAGATGTTGATGCTTCGGTATAGTTTTCTTGAAAAGGAGGTCTGATATCTTGGTCTGGGCCAGCCCTTCCAACGTTTGGATTTTGGTTTTTTCTAAAATTTGGGTTTCTGATAGTATTACTTTGTTGTCCTTCCCATGATGATTTTCTCTCAATAGTTCCCACTCTATCTCCAATATTGTCCACACGATTGATGATTGTATCCAATTTTTGCTCAAAAACTGAAGTTTCATCTTTAAAAGTAGTTCTTCTCTCGGCTCTTGCTCTGTTTCGTTTGGAAATTAGGTTTGCCTCCACACTAACAGCTACATTCTGCATATCTGCTAAGCTTTGAGGGGCTCTTTCCCTCAATTGATATGCCATGTCAGAATCAAATCCATCAGGGAATTTGTATAAAGCTAGATCAGGTGGAGGTCTAAGGTTCTGCGGAATAGCATTGTAAACCTTGTTGAATCTAGCACAATAGTCTAAGACAATTTCTTGAGGGCCTCTTTTGATAGTATCATATTCAGATAGTATGTGCAGAGGGTCCTTCTTCTTCTCCCATCTGTTAAGAAATGTTTGGTAAAGGGCCCCTGGGTCAGCTATGGAATTTGCAGGGAGAGCTCTAAACTAGGGCCTTACATCACCTGTTAAACTTTGGACAAAAATATTCATTCTTACATGATCATCATCTATTTCATAACTCTCAAAATAGTCTTGCATTTTCTTGGTATGTTGCAGGGCAGTGTTAGAACTAGTACCATCAAAATATGTGATTTTGGTTTGATAATCCTGAGGCATAGCCCCTGGATTTGCAGGTAACTGTAAGGGTGCATATCTATTAGCCATATTTACCGGTATAAGTGGAACAGCAGGAAGAAATGGAACGACTGGAACATCAGTAATAATAGTGGTAATAGTGGTAGTATGTGTAGTGAATGGAGGAGTGGAAAAGGTGCTTTGAGAGGTGGATGATGAACTAGGAGAAGTTTGCACAGTGTGAAGTGAAATTTTACTAGGGGTTGGAATATATCCTTGGGGAATTGCTTCAGGGCTTGAATCAGCAATATCCTCTTTTCCCTCTTGTTTCCTTAGAAACTTTGGGATTAAATTGGGATTTTCAAAAACAGCTGGGGGATTTGGGTCTGGATTTGACCTGGTATTGCGAGATTTCTTCTTTGGAGCCAGCTTCTAACTTGTTTTTTGGAATTTTCTGAAGATTTTCCCCAGTGGAGTCGCCAATGATGTTATCACTCAGGTTGTCCCTTGGCTCCTTAAGGGATACGACCGAGGTAACCACAAACCAATCTTTGGATTGTAGGTCCTAGCATACCTGCAATCAGAGAGAGCCCTCTCTTTGTAATTTAGCTTTGTTTTGATATGATTTTAGGCTAGTTATGGTGTACATGGGTTTTTTTTTGAGTTTGGTGGGATGGATGGATGATGTTTCAGACAGAGTTGGTATGCAAAGTGTGAGAAGTTCAAACCATTGGGCATGGAGTCAAGGATTAAGGGCTGCTGGATGTGTCTTCTTTGGCAAAGAGTGACTACAGAGCATGATAGCTAAACAAGGAACAACTTCAAGCTGGAATAAGGGTGAAATGGTGGTCAGGGAATGAAAGGCAACTAAGTATCTCTCATTATGCTAACAGAGGGAAGGTGAGTGAACATTATATAGGAGCAACCAAGGATTCCTAAACAACATTCATATATGAAGGAACTAGAGAAAATATGAGCAATAAAGTATTCATATTCATAACTAATTCAACAGAAAACATAGAGAAATAACAGGAATTGAGCACAGAGCACAGTTAAGCAACATCTGATCTATTCTTTCTTCCTGCAACTTAGATCATGACACATAGATGATATTACAAACATAAAGGCTGAAAACAGGGCAGAAAGACTTATTGATCCATGTAGAAGCACTAGAATTCTGTAATCTACTCTTCAGCCACCAAATCCACACCAGACAGTTCAAAAGCAAAGCATCCAGCTATCTTTGTTCATAAAAGTTCTCAAAATATACAACACAAGTCTAGAATGAGTTTATCGACCAACCAACCAACCCTTTAAACATTGCACATGGTGGTATATATAGGAAAAATATCTACAAAGCAGATTTGATAAAATATCTCGAGCAATCACTCTGATTAACCTAACTTATCCTGCAATAAATGCAAAAAATATCTATCTAATGCTGCGCTGGAGGTAGCCGCATTCAAAATGAGTAAATATGGTGTCCTTTGAGCTCTGCGCTGGCCATCTTGCCATAACTGTGCTTTGGAACTTGAAGCGCTGTTCTCATGTGGCTTTAATACTGCATTGATATGTTCTGGTGAGCCTTAAATGGATTTTACCGCTCCATTGATACTCTTTGGCTTTGCTGGCGGCTCTTTAATGTTCATTTGCTTTGGCATTAAGTGCCCCACTGATATTCTTTATCTGATACTCTTGGCCGCTTCATTGATACACTTTTAAACTGAATCTAGGCTTTTTCCTTCCGCTGAAGCATTTTGCCGCTACAAAATCGCCCTTGCCTGCCATATTTGGCACAAAAGAAACATTGATTTGGCTTTCCACGGGCTTCTAGAGGTCTTGGAGGAGTTGGCGCCTAGCCGATCAAATATGTGCTAAATCTGAAGAAATGTTGCATGAAAAGGAGGAATGGAAGCACAAGACTGCGCTGAGGCCGAAATAAAGCTGTCGGGAGCCTACTAGGGCTGGAGCGATCAAGAAATGATTGGAGAATGCCTGCTGCCTTTGTTCTGGAGTTGCGCGCGGGCGCCAAACAACAATCCTGAGAAAATGGCCCTTTTCCTTGTATAAAGGGAAAAATCACTTATAACATGAATTTTTATAAAAAATGTGCGGAAAGCGAACACTGTAGCTTGGGTTAGATCTGGGCCGTTGGATCTAGCACGGGTAGATCCAACGGCCACGATCTACTCGCAATATCGCATCATGGTTGACCATCGAGGCGGAGGTAGACGACGGTAAATGGTTTTATCGGACTGCTTTTTGTATGGGGGCGGTAAATGGCAGAGGAGGCCCGATGCAATAAAAACAGGGCACACATCCCTGCGTCCGACGGAAAAACCACCCTCTATCAGATGCCAACGCACTGCCAGCTCAGTGCTTCCGTCCATCGTCGGATTGAGGAGAGCAGATCAGAAGGTTTAGGATGATTCGAAATGTCGCATCAGCAAAGGGCAATGGGTCGGAGCCTTTTATATAAGCGATAGCGAAATGGGGGTTGCGACATGATATGGGCCGTTAGATCTGGGGGCTTGATCGGACGGCAGCGATTAAATCGACGATCGGAAATCGGCGGGGACAGGGGGCGATGGCTTTTATATATGCGATGCGATGGGAGCGATCGCCGATATCGAAAAAGCGATAAGGCATGCGGCTGCGCGAAAATGGGAAATATTGCGGAAATGCCATATATTGAGGTAAAATGAGGTTAGCGGTAAAACTTAAGTTTTGCAATATAACCAAGTTTTACGGGGAAGCGGAGGTATATATGGATAAATGATGCGATTGTGATAATGAGTGGACCGC
The DNA here is from genome assembly GCA_031772625.1 of Pinus tabuliformis. Taxonomy (NCBI): domain Eukaryota; kingdom Viridiplantae; phylum Streptophyta; class Pinopsida; order Pinales; family Pinaceae; genus Pinus; species Pinus tabuliformis. Next base: position 52,301,415 of record CM062813.1, read on the forward strand.
AATGCGATATGATTTTGGGTGCGATAGCAATATCACATCAGCAGATGAGAGGGGGGCATATATATATATATATATATATATATATATATATATATATATATATAGGCACATAAACCTTTCGACTGCTGATCACGAAGTCGCGATCAGTGGTTTGCCATCAGAGCGTGAATATATATGGGCCAACAAAGTCATTGCCACCTCCGACAGCGATATTTCATCGGAGGGAGGGGAATGAGGATCGTAGGAATGTTTTGTTAATCAACGAAGGCCTAATGTGATCGGAAGAAGGCTTAATGCAATCAGAGATGGGTTTTAGTCATTGGAGGAAGATTTTTAAGCTTTAGGAAGGGTCCTTAATGCATCAAAAGGGGTCCGATAGCATTTGAAGGGGGTTTTTGTGTTTTGGAAGGAGTCCAAACACCATAGGAAGATGGTTTTTGAGAAAAATGAGGGTTCTTACTAAGTTTCAAGTAAACTTAGTAATTCCCAAGCAATATTTATGGTTATATTTCAACCAAAGGAGGGGATATGTAAATAATGGGGATTTTTACTATATTTTTAGTATGCGAAGGGGAAATAAGGAGGGATTTACATAATAGAGTTAGGAGTTAATACGAATTTTGTGAAGAAAGCGCTAAGGATAAAAATCTTAGGCTTTAAAGGGGAAACAGGACCTGTAGAAAAAATATAAGCATCCTTAAGCAAAGCAGATCTTTACTTAGGCAAATGCTATGGAATATGATGAATTTTAAAGATATTAAGCAGATCTTAACATCTTTAGGGGAAGTTAGTGAATGATTTGGGGGAAAGGAAGAAAGGGAAGTTAATCATGCCTCGCTTGAGCTGCTCCAAATGGATTTTTGCCTTACAATTGTGATTTTAATAGATATAACACTTGAAAACATGAAATGGATCACAAATCAACATTTTGCCACCTCAGAACTACCTACCCGGCCTACTTACCTAGCATTTTCTCTTCTTTTTGGTTTGGGTGCGCTTGAACTAGCAAACCCAGCTTTTCAACTTTTCTTTTGGCTATCCTCCTATCTAAATCGATCCTTATTTCTTTCGGGGCTCAGATTAAGCTGTTGAACACCCTTGCTTCTCTACCTATCTACAAATCTGCCAAGATTAAATAGTTTGGACAGATATTCATTCTCTATCTTCTAAAACAAGCAATTGAAATTTAGGGAGGCCAAGATTAAGCTGTTTGGCCTTCCCTTAACTGAAAAACTCTTCAAAAATGGAATTTTTTCAAAAATGGAACTTGCTGGAAATATGGATCCTTTGCAGCATGGAAAGAATGACATATTTGGCATGTAAACAGTCAATCATGAAATATGAAACCTATTGTAATAGGAGGCTAACACTCCAAACCTAGAATTTCCAGTGTGATGCCTCTCACTCTGACTAACGACGTATCCAATATCAAGCCAAACATTACATTATAATCAATGACACCCTTTATCGTTGTGGTATCGATATGATATTTCAAAGGTGCCTCACTCATGAGGAGGCCGATAAAGTCTTAAACGAATGCCATTCTGGGGCATGTGGTGGTCATATGTTTGGTTATGCCACCACATAGAAGATCACGCATGCTGGTTACTTTTGTCCTACCATGTTTTGCAATTACATCCTCGCCATCCAAAAGTGTCATGCATGCCAGATATATGATCATAAGGCCCATACTCCACCCGCTCATTTTGCATCCTATTATCGACATTGGACTTTTTGCGAAATGGGGCATTGACTTCATGACATGTAACCCATACTCTGCCACAGGTCATGGCTATATGATTGTAGCAGTTGACTATTTTACCAAGTGGGCCGAGGTGATGCCTACATACAATAATAATGGCAAAACAATTGCTCTTTTTTTTTTCAAACATGTCATTGCGCGGTTTGATGTTCCATAGGTTGTAGTTACGGACCATGGAAAAAAATTTCACAACCACATGATGTCTGAATTAATTGCCAAGCTGGGACTCTCCCATGAGAGTTATACTCCTTACTAACCTCAGGTGAATGGGAAATTTGAGGCAATCAATAAAGTTATCAAAATGATGCTTCAACGCATGATAGGGGTCAACAAATCTGGCTGGTATCTTATTATTTATGCAGCGTTATGGGCATATCGAACCTCCATTAGGACTGCTACCAGGTTCATGCCATTCCAATTGGTTTATGGTCTGGAAGAAATCCTTCCAATTGAATGTGAAATTATGTCTCTTAAACTTCTTGTTGAACTCCTCCCTACCACTTCCCCAGAAGAGGAACATCTCTTACATCTGACGTGCTTAGATGAAACTCGATGTGATGCCATGATGGTTAATAAAGGCCATAAGAAACATATCAAGGCACAAGATGACAATAATGTCAAGCCTCGTGTCTTCTCAGAAGGAGACCTTGTCTTGTTATACGATCAAGAGTCTGATAAATTAGGATCGAGGAATTTCGAGCCAATGTGGCTAGGTCCATACATTGTCAAACATGTTCTTGCTAAAGGGGCCTATGAGCTTTTTTCTTTTGATGGAGTTCCCTTGGTGCAACCTAGAAATGGCATATACCTTAAGAAATACTACGCTTGATTTTTTGCATAGTGCACTATGTATGTGCTATATATAGGTGTGTTGAGTGTGTTTGCAGTGATTTCCCTTCGGAGTTTCCTACAATTTCTATTAATTATGTTTACATTTGGTTTATAGATGTCGGCATCCCTTGAACCATATGTTAGTTATGCTAATGGCGCTAATTGTAGTACTAAGAACCTTTCTTCTGCAACATGGGCTATATATGATCTGAATGGAAAGTTAGTGAGTTTACAAGGGATTTGTATCAGTCGTTCTACAAATAACATCACTGAGTATAGCGTAGTGAACGAACTGTTGTCTGAGGCTATTTCTCATGGTATCCTCCTTATAGTTATCAGACTCGACTCAGCCCTTGTAGTACTACAATTGATTAATGTTTATTCAGTTAGAAGTCCAACTATGCTTTGTATGTTCTTGAGGGTTCACCTTATAGAAAGATACTTTGATTTAATCCAATATCAACACATTTCTAGAAATCTAAACACATTGACAGATGCATTGGCTAATCATGTTTTAGATAGAAATTTGCGACACATGTAAAATAAATTCAATACACATCACGTACATTGAAAGAGATAATAGAACCATAAGAAATAATGAAGATAGTTATATATATATCAAAGTTTTTTTTTACAAAATGTGTGCCCAAGACACATATGGCCACATGGGTTTTCATATCAAAATATACATTTAGTCAAAATATGGCTATAAGCCTCCTAGTAGACTAATCATAGTGCTCATGATAACACACCACTTTGGGAGACATCTTGGACTGATACGAATAGGCACACCAATAGTATGTCGATGTAGTCTCATAGGAAGCTCGTTGACCCTAGTCTCAGCTATGCCATGGGTCAACCCTCCATGTGGCTCTCAACCTCTGCAAGGGTCTTGGCCACATTAAGACCTTGTAGTACCTCTCATCCTTCTACAACAACTTGTACTATTGGTGGTGCCTACTGTGGGTCTCTTGCACGATGAAGATAAGAAGAACCCACAGGTCGAATGGGTCTAATATCTGCATGTAAAAAAATCAATAATTTAGCCTCAGATACATCAAAAATCACAAAAAAATTGTAAAACTTAAAAATCCAAAAATGATCATTTTTTTGTGTCTTTTACCTATGACACCCCATCGCCCGTCATCAAGAAGCATGAGCTCCGGGTCTCTATGGAAATCCATCTCTACATATGGATATTCCTCTATCATAATGAGTTTCATGCATAACCATCTGAAGAAGACTAGTGTGAAACTCATCAATGATGAACCTACATGTCTAGACATGAGATCCACCCACCTCCTCATCCACAGGACTCTCGGATCTGCGGGCTCGAGCGAAATATGTTGTGGCCTGAACAATGGAATCCTCTCTAAGGAGAAATAAATCAAGATCAAACCACAACCAAAGTTCTTTAACCATCCATATTTTGCCTTGGTCACCTACTCCTTCATGTTTACTAGTACTCCCTTGCTCTATTTGAATATTGTTTTCTCCATACACTCTAGAGCATACTGCATATGAGACTTATTGGCCACATGTAGAGTTTCACTACTAGCCAATCTAACAATGATAAACAAAATTTTTCTTAGAGGCAAACAGAACACATCCTTGATGTTGATTTTCCCATCTTTAGTCAGTTGGGATCTCGCTCTACAGTGTGCACTAACGTAATCTTTGATTATCTCTCCACCCCTCCTTGAACCAGATAAAGAGATGGTGGAACCTTGCCTTGTTAGAATTGTCAAGAATTATGTATCTTTTACTTGTATTTCAAGCACATGTGCACCAAGTTTGAATGCTTATGCCTGAACATCCCATGCACAAACAAGATATCTCAACAATTCCATTTGTTGCCTCATACCAGGAAGCTAGAAGAATTTCAAGAGCCCACAATCTCTCAAAGCCTGGATAGTGGTAGGATCATAAGCTAAAGTTAAATCTTGTTCCTCATTTTCTCTTTCCCTCCATATTAAAGCCATTTTTTTCCAATATACACCTGAAACATCACAAGAAGGATCATCAGGATAAGTTTCATGCAAAAAACTAGAGAAATTTTCTAAAAAACAGGTAAAACAAGTCTGGGAATTACGCTTAGTTCAACCCCCTAAGGAAAAAAATTGCATTGCAACAACCTCCTCAGTGTATTTTCTTCCTATTCAACTCTCCTTTTGACTTGCTGGTGTTGCGTTGGACCTAGGGTGAGAAATTAGATCCCTATGGCCCTCAAAAAATAAAAAAAACTGGCATGAAATCACCAAATGGAAGCATGAAAAGAAAGAGGAAGGTTAAAGCTCCTACCTAGAAGTGTCTATGCTCGAAATGATCCACTGGATTGGTCACAATCCATTGTAGAAGATTGGGGGCAAAAACACTCAGAAATCGCTCTCCAAGAGGTAAAATATGGAATGGTAAAAATGAATTACCCTTTGCCTATTTTATGGTCATTTTCATCATTATTTTATTAATATTTTTACATTTTGACCTAAAATGTGATTCAATTTTATCATGAAACAAATATTTTTAATCCTTTAGTGGTATTTTGATTAGGTTGACAACTATTTAATGGATTTGATGATGTATGAATTGAAACAGATCATTTTGACCAAAGAGCATACATTTATCGATTTTTTCAAGCTTTGTAAACTTATGAAAAAGGAATCATCCTGGAGTCCTCTTTCAGCTATTTTCAGACTCCCAAAATATGAAAAGATTGTTGAGCACTTGTCTTTTAGAAATTGTTAAAGTAAATGAAAAGACATCTACTCAATATAAGTTTAATCCTTTTTGGGACTGCGATAGACTAATTACGAAAAAGGAATATGTTAGTCGAACATGGATAAGAGGTTCTCCTGAGTATTTTTTTCTACCTTTTTCAGACTCAAGGATGTTAAATAATAGTATTTTCTATGCTTAGAGCAGTTTACTTATTTTTCTTCTTATTACCCACAGATTAGTAATCACATATACATTAAATAAAGTGCAGATAGAACATTAAATGATCAACAGAAAACAAGCCAAGACGAGAGACACAAGATGTGGCGGCTAGCTAGGGACAAACACCAATGCGGGGAAACCCTTTGATCAAATCTTCTTTTATCTTCAATAGTTCAACATAGAGAAATAGTACAAAATTAGAATTCTGTAATTTTATATTAGCAGCAGCAAACCCTAGATCAACAAAGTCAAACTTGGTCAAACTAGCTGAAATTGACGTTTAAAATGCTTGGTCAATTTCTAGTCAACTTGTCCTCGAACAGCTTGAAGAAACAACCTTTGAACAGCCCCAAAAGTAAAGTCAATTTGTAGATTTCTTGAAGTCAACTTGTAGCCCTAAACTAGGGCAGTCAACAGCAGTCAAACTAGAGGTCAGATCACCTCGGTTTTCGTGCCAAAAATTGCGGCATGCCTAGGAGAGGCAACCACACCCAATCCACACTTCTGGATGGTCAACGCTTGGTTAATGCTAGTCAAAGAGATGACCTGCTGCCCTAGTGTCCTTCTTTCTATGTCTTCCTTGCCCTAGGACGTCTTCCTTTCAGCCACACGTGTGAGAGAGAGAGAGACTCTTTTATGCATAGGAGAGAGAGAGAAGATGAGTGAATGAATTGTCCAAATGAGGAAGAGGCACCTTGTATTTATATGCAAACATTGAGAATGAATAGACGTGACTGTTGGGCTTCTGATCCTACATAAGTTTGCTGGCTGACCTTAACAATTTGTCCATAATCTAAATAAATTCATATCTCCATAAATACTTATAGGAATTGGATGATCTTTATATCAATCCTACACCTCTCGATGAGAGGAATCTAGGAAAAATATCATAAGCCACAAATAAGGTGATCCACATGGATTTTGGCCCTAGTTGCAAATTTTAACACTCCCTATCAACTAGGGAGAACTTCATTTGCAATCCGTTAGACCTTCGCTGCCATCCATCAAGTGCACTGTCCTGTACAACTTGACCCCACTCTACTTTGCTCTACTATACTTTTCTTTGCTCTGCTCTGCTTTGCTATGCTATGTTCTGCTTGAACTATGAAGAAGAAGAAATGATCGAGGATGTATCATACTATCCTCCATTGACCTGAAGTCAGTCTCAGATTATGAACCACTCTCACTGATCCCAGATCGGTATCATTGATCCCAGATCAATGGAGGTCATCCTAACATAGGTAGTATGGTAGATACAACGATGCGTCCATTGATAGTACTACTATGGTCCCTATCCTCATTTCCCTGTTCATTGATAAGATGAGAGGTACTTCCCATGAGTCCCAGACTACATGGGTAGGATGCCTCGACATGAGAACTAATCATCCTGTCCACAGGAGAATGAATCATCCTCTCTAGTGGATTCCTTGAAGAACTAATCATCCTGGTCTACAAGAGAACTAATCATCCTGTTCCATAGTCGCCATTGTTATAGACATTTTTGTGCCTTGCATCATGAAGCATGAAATGTCGATAATCTAAGGGATCCAAAGTCCCTAAACATGTTGTTCCTACCCCTAGAGAAACAAGGTCAGCAAACCACAGCACTAAATATCAGTTCTCCACCTGAAAACACTCAAAAACAAGCTAATTCTGGATCATGTCAACTGCTCCACTGAGCATCTGCGCTGAATGTCAAGAGCTCCACTGTCTACCTGCACTGAATGTCAACTGCAAGGAAGGCTACCTGCGCTGGGCGAGTTGGGACAAGTGGCACAGTCATTCTTCAAGGTGTCAATGCCCAGGAAGCTTCCAAAATGACACTTGGATCAGGGAATTCGACTGGTGATGAGTAAGAGGGTCTGGATCTCCAAGTGGAAGCAAGAACCTCCAAGTGGACTCAAGAACTAAAGAATAACTGAAGTGGGAGAGCACACTAGTCAGCTTCATGCCAGCTACAAGCTGACTCATCCTTTCTCCAAATCTCCTATATATAGAGCTCTCTCAGGAGGTCTAGAGAGGCTGGAATCTTGTGAATGTAAGGAAGTGTTGTTGGTTTGGGTATAGAACTATTGGGTGATTTGCTTTGAAGGAGGTGAAGAGGAGATTTCTTTCTGCTGGGAGGTGATGCTGGATTGGGCCTTTTATGGTTGTATTACTTCCTGAACTTTACTTCTTCCATTAATAAAGCATTTGAGGTTCTTCTACATGCATGTGTCTCAATGGTGTATTGCTATACTTGTGTATTTGATTTATTCTAATCCTTGAATCAATTATGAATGTATGCTTCTTGTAGTTTCCCTCTCTTGTTATTTTGCAAGATCTTGGTGTAGCTGGGCCAGTGAAAGAGCAAGGAGCTGGGAGCAAGCAGCAAAGAGAGAAGATTGGATCAATCATTAGCGGAAGACAACGGTTAGTGGATCTCTTTCTCCCCTCTCTTACATCTCATAAAGAAGTAATCTCGAATAGCTTTGCTTTGATTGTTGCTGAGGTACTATCACCCTTAGAGTGGGATAGGGTCATTCCGTATTGGATACTTTTCCCAACAACAAATTGGTGACTCCGCTGGGGATCGTATCTTGTTGGTTGTTTGTGTTTTTGCTATTCATTTCATAAACACAGGGAGTACCGAATCGAACTGCATTTGGATCTTTCAAATGCAAAGTAGAGGGCAACTACTCGAGCTCAGTTGCTGGGCAAGTTTATGATTTGAAGAGCTGATCCACAAGGACTCTAAATAGCTCTTAGTTATAGCTTTTCATCCTCCTTTTCATCCCTTAGTGTGTACTTGACTGATAGCTTCTGATTTGGCCAAAAACTGTGAATTTTTGAGCAATCTGTGACCCGGAAACTGAGAAAAATGAAAGTTTGAATCTTCAGTGCAGGCCCTGTGAAGGCAGTCTGCATTTCAGCGCAGTTCCCGAAGGGGCTACCTGCGCTGAAGGTCAAACTGCCAGTGTACTACCTGCGCTGAACCAGTTTTGCCTAGTGCTACTGGGGTTCCCTCCTGTTTATTGCCCTGTTTTCATCCTTGTTTTTGTAGCCAGTTACCTGTCAATGTACCTATCTGAAACCAACTTTCCTTGCCACTATTCCGCCTCGGTTGTATAAAGAAACTATATTTGTTCTTTGTGTATTTCTTATATCATTTGCAGTTTCCCATAACGAAAAGTGAACTAGTCTTGCTGTGGCCTCTTAGATCTAGACCTGTGATAAATGTCGTTTTGATCTTAAGAGTTAGTTTATTTGCTGTTCATAGCTGATTGAGCTTTTGCTTTCATCATATAGTTTGAATTTATATATTTCTAGTGTCGAAACAAGTAAATCTTAAGGTTTCTTTTGATTTTGGACAAGCTTGTTTGCTTTCACTTGAAATTGAATTCGAAATTATACAACAGCTTTCTTTTTGTATTACATCAACATTAAGAAAGAGAAAAGAAATACCTGCATTGTGCATGTACATTTTGAAAGTTTGCATGATGATTTAGGAAAAAGTGCATTAGTGTGTGCTCTATGATCTGTGTGAAAAGATGTTGTCTTTCTTTTCCCTCAGTAGTTAAGATTTTCAAAGTTGAAAGATTGAAAAGCTTGCTTATCATCTTAGACTGCATTTAGGAGTGTTACTATACATCTCGTGGTGATCCATAAAGGAAAACTGCTAAACAAGATCAACCTTAAAATAAATTGAATTTACATAACAACGCATTGAAACATAACGCAAACACATAGAGGTCTAAGCTAGAGACGTGTTCCGGCGTCGTTAAACGTGATATCTTAGCGTTGAGTGGTTGGGTGATTCCTCCATGGTGAAGCGATAAGTATCAATACGGACTTGTGCTCCCACGTACCGTCGCGTATATATTGGGATACCCCTATAGGAACAAAGCCTTTATCCATAGGAAGCCGTGTCAGCCGCCCTACTGATCACAATGCAGTGAACACAGCATTCACGAAGATCGACCACTCGTACCGTAAAACGTATTCTGTGGTTTTGCGAAAGGTTTGGCACACCCTCTGCCTAGATCTCCAGAGCAGTTTCTTTTGGCCTTTTTCAAACTCTATAACTGAAAAAGTCCATCCGAGCATTTGTCACTTCGGGCTCGTTAAAACATCGAAGGAGACTAGAGTCATCTTTAGCTTTTTCTCGACTCTTAAAAACTGAAAAAGCAAGTTGTGTCTAAAGCGTCGTTATAAAATTTATTTTAAACGGAACATAATCACCTCCTATTCCTGCGTTGACCTGTAGGTTGAGAACATGGAACGCCCCAACCAAGGAATTCCACATGATGGAAATCCTAGTCCTTTCTCCTCTTGGGGAGAAGTTGGTGCGCCCCACATGGCCACATTGTCACTTCCAGGACTGACAATTGGCCTGCCTATTTGGCTATTCTCAACCAATGTAGTTCAGAACACCATGGTTCCTGAACAGTCGAGTCAACAGTTAGATGAGTCTAGAGCTGCCCACCAGCCTTCTACTTCCTATAACTCTTCCTCCAATCCTTCGTCTTCGCAAGGTAGAGCCGGCAAAAGCCAAGCTCCCATGGAGAAGAAGGAGAAGAAGAAGAGAGAGAAGAAGAAGAAGGAGCCTAAGGCGACTGGGGGCAAGCAAAAGACATCTGACAAAAATCCACACACAGCACAGACCGGGCCTAAATCGCCATGTGTCATATGTAGAGGAGACCACTTCCATAGATATTGTCCCTGTATTCCCCGGATACTAAGGGACTGGTCCCCTCGGTTGCACAATTCGGGAGAATCAACCTCTGATAGCCATGTTGAATGCTTACCATCAACCAGCGAAAGTGAAGGTTCAAGACAAAGAGGGGGAGCAAGATCCCCCTGCAGACTGTGTGAAGGCGATCACGCCATCCACCGTTGTCCCTTCTTAGATGAAGCGAAGAGAGTTTTGGAAGATCGCCCGGTTTCACCGTTGAGACTTCCTCCTGGATACAAAAAACTCGTGCCAAGTCCTTCGTTGGTTGAAAATACAGCTGGCCCGCTTAAGTGGTCAGCTGAAGCGTCAGTCATTGAGAATGAACCTACTGAATCCAGACCGGACGAAAGTCCAAAGGTCGAAATGGCAGTTGACCCGGTTCTTCCTTCAGAGGTTTCAACCTCAAATGACACCGTCACTGAAGATTCATCTTCAAATGACACCCTCACTGAAGAGAATAAGGATGACACCATCCAGATTCTTTTCATCAACACCGACTCTGATGAGCATCAGGGCAATGCGCCCATTCCTTTATCGCAGGAAGGAACATCGTCAGGGTCATATCCGGCCGTATATTCGGCCCCACCACCAAGCAACCTGGTTGTATCCTTTGATTGGAACCAACTAGGCAGACCCCGGTTGCCAGCCAGTATACCATTCAGAATCATAGTCCAAATTTATAGAATGGTAATGGCTGGAACTATCATTGATGAAGGGGCATCTGTGAGTATCCTTTCCTCTATTGCTTGGAAAGCACTGGGTTCCCCGGAGCTTTTGCCTGAGATAAGAAATCTCTCGGGTTTTGATAAAGGAACCAGTCGACCATTAGGGATCCTCCCCAATGTACCTGTTACATTGAAAGGGAAGACCGTTCAAATGAACGTGATAGTCATTCAAGGACCCTTGGATTATAACCTACTCCTTGGACGAGACTATATATATTGCATGGGAGCTATAGTCTCCTCACTCTTTAGAGTAATGTGTTTTCCACACGAAGGAAGAATGGTCAAGCTCGTAGACCAACTTTCATTTCCGGGATCACGCATCGCAAATAGTCACATACCAACCCTCAATGGTCTATTCACTCAAGAAATGTCTCCACCCCCAGTCCTCCTTCCCGATGAGTGCGAGTGATTCGGAAAGATGGGACTGGAACCCAGGGGGCATGCATCCTGGTCTGCTTCGGGCAGAGGAAACCTTGGGTATAAGGTAGAATTTCCGCGAGAGAATCTGACTAGTCCGTACCCCGTCCATGGATGGAAGAGGGGTTGTTCTAGAACAGGATTCTTTTGTCAAGGTTACTTGTTTGACAAAGGTCATTCACCATTGTCTACTTCGGTAGACAATGCCGAAGAGATGTTTTCTTTTGATGGTGTTAACAAAACAATCTTTGGGTAACCAGAAAGAGGCAAGCCTCACCCTTTAAAACAAATGTTTTATCGGATAAGTAGGGGCAGCCTCGAAATTGTACTTTATACCTGGGGGCATGCAAACCTTTTGGAGTGCAAGCTAAGAGCGGTTATTTATCTGTTTTTGGGATTAGCCGTTTCCAAACTTGTATAAAGAAAGGATGAGAGGGAGCATAGCTTATGTGAGGCGCGATCTCTATAAAAAATGGGATCTTACAGGAGACATTCTTATCTTATGACTGGTATAATCGAGCAGTTTTACCACGGAATTTATGCTCGTTAAAAAATAGAAAAGCGAGATCCGAGCAGTTTTAGTACATAGTTCATGCTCGTTAAAAAATAAACATAAGATTGAGCATTCAAGCTCATTAAAAAATGAACATACCCCGGTAAATAACCATTGTGATCGTAAATTTATTAGCCATAAAAAGCCTTGGTCGTGTTTGCACCTGCCACCTCCATTTCATTTGGTCGATCGTTCACCTCCATATGATTGTTTACCCATTTTGAGGAACAGCTGCGAAGAGTGATTTCACCTAGCCATCCTTGTGACACTGCCGTGATTGGAAAATTCCAACCTGTACCTGGAATCTGCTGCTATCCCTGTTTATCACTCGTTCCTCAAAAGACGAGTCTTCTTTGAGCTCTTTTCATCTGACTCGTAAAATATGAAAAGTTTGCCAAGTTTTGGCCTTCCAGCTCGTTAAAGTGACCGGAAGAGCTATCCCTCCTCTAGATTTTAATTTTTTTGGACCTGAGGGATTATTACACAAAAAGGTCGAGCGCTTGTTTTATTCGGCTCGTTAAAGTTATCGAAAACTCATCCCTTCTGTATTGTTTTATACTTTTTCGGACTTAAGGGATTAGATGACGAAAAAGGAATTTTGGAGTTAACTTTCTGTACCTTTTCAGACTCTCTAAAAATGAAAAGGACCGAGTTTTCCTTGTCGTTAGACTCGTTAAAATGATTAAATAGCGACAAACTTGTCTTTAGACGAGAACGAGTTTCCCTATCGCTAGGCTCGTTAAAACATAGCGATGGGCTTGCCCGAAGGGCAGGTTATAGAACAAGCATATGTTATCCTCCTCAAGCTTGACAAAAATAAAGAGGTACTAGTCAGAAATGACTGGGGAAAAATTGGGAGAACCTCAAAGCTTTAATGGTAGCAAGTCGCTCTTGAACATGACACTTTTCCTCCGTATCACATCGGGTTGGGTTGTTTCATTCGCCGGTCTCATCACCATGGTCTTCGCCAAACCATCCACATTTGGGGTAATGCTACCGATCCATCGCATCAGTGTCGTTATATGTTCAAGAGATGTTGTTCAGAAAGAGTCAACCGTGTCCCATCCACTGCCATACATTATCCTTCATCCACCCATGATCACCACCCTGAATCATATTTCACAGATTGTTTTCACCTCCACTAAAATCATTAGCTCCGTTCCGTGTCAATGATGTGGGATTCATTAAGGCCCTCCTTTGACGGATCGCTTCTTGTCGACTTCAGCTCATTATCCAAGAAGTTGATCTAGGAACACCCCCCTCAGTACTTTGAAGCTTGCATGCCTCAATGGCAAGTTTCTCACTTCCGGCGACAGGTATACATCAATGACCTTCGACCAGAAGATTTTGCGTGGTGTTCGACGCCAAGTCCTTTATTCACACCGCATGAATTGTACTGCAGTACCTTGAGGGTCATTATCATTATCGGTGATTCCTCTCGCGCTTGTTAATGGTTTACATTATTGACCGGTAATCAAGCGATGTCTTTCCATGTTCGACTTCAGCACAATTCTCACATGGATCGACTTGTACTTAGAGTGAAGATCGAACGAGTTTGAAGACCCCGGATCTAGTTTCATCCATCCGGGCTGCGATATATATTCAGGAAATATAAAGACATTTGATATGTACATCATTACAGCAGATGATCATCCTACTCAAAGGATGATAATTTCAGCAGAGAATTATCAGTCTACCATCAGACGATCATCTGTTATATGTACCAAAATGAATTTATAAAGCTGAGCATGGGAATACCCGCCTCAGCTAGATCATGAAAGCAGAATGAAAAATAATGTATTGTATTGTATTTTATTACAGGTCACCTCTCAGCGATTGAATGAACTTCGGATCCTCCTGATAAAGCATTTCACCCGATAAACGACCTCATACTTTAGGGGGCAACTGTTATAGACATTTTTGTGCCTTGCATCATGAAGCATGAAATGTCGATAATCTAAGGGATCCAAAGTCCCTAAACATGTTGTTCCTACCCCTAGAGGAACAAGGTCAGCAAACCACAGCACTAAATATCAGTTCTCCACCTGAAAACACTCAAAAACAAGCTAATTCTGGATCATGTCAACTGCTCCACTGAGCATCTGCGCTGAATGTCAAGAGCTCCACTGTCTACCTGCGCTGAATGTCAACTGCAAGGAAGGCTACCTGCGCTGGGCGAGTTGGGACAAGTGGCACAGTCATTCTTCAAGGTGTCAATGCCCAGGAAGCTTCCAAAATGACACTTGGATCAGGGAATTCGACTGGTGATGAGTAAGAGGGTCTGGATCTCCAAGTGGAAGCAAGAACCTCCAAGTGGACTCAAGAACTGAAGAATAACTGAAGTGGGAGAGGACACTAGTCAGCTTCATGCCAGCTACAAGCTGACTCATCCTTTCTCCAAATCTCCTATATATAGAGCTCTCTCAGGAGGTCTAAAGAGGCTGGAATCTTGTGAATGTAAGGAAGTGATGTTGGTTTGGATATAGAACTATTGGGTGATTTGCTTTGAAGGAGGTGAAGAGGAGATTTCTTTCTGCTGGGAGGTGATGCTGGATTGGGCCTTTTATGGTTGTATTACTTCCTGAACTTTACTTCTTCCATTAATAAAGCATTTGAGGTTCTTCTACATGCATGTGTCTCAATGGTGTATTGCTATACTTGTGTATTTGATTTATTCTAATCCTTGAATCAATTATGAATGTATGCTTCTTGTAGTTTCCCTCTCTTGTTATTTTGCAGGATCTTGGTGTAGCTGGGCCAGTGAAAGAGCAAGGAGCTGGGAGCAAGCAGCAAAGAGAGAAGATTGGATCAATCATTAGCAGAAGACAACGGTTAGTGGATCTCTTTCTCCCCTCTCTTACATTTCATAAAGAAGTAATCTCGAATAGCTTTGCTTTGATTGTTGCTGAGGTACTATCACCCTTAGAGTGGGATAGGGTCATTCCGTATTGGATACTTTTCCCAACAACAGCCATAGAGAATGAATCATCCTGGCCCACAGGAGAACTAATCATCCTATTCCACAGTCACCACGGGGTGTCACAGGGGAAGGTTGAACCTTTACCCTATACATACTGCACCACCAGGGGATGGTGAGTCGCCCTGTGGTCACATGTCGCTCCAAGAAGTACCCCGTGCCCCCCTGGAGCTTCCAGAGCTCATTACATCATACTCGACCCTCATAAGAGGGCCTCTAAATGACACCAAGTCGTTCTCGAAAAGTCAGGAATTTGACCTTTCCTAGGGGCTTTGTCAAAATGTCAGCGACCTGTTCATCTGTACCGATATGTTGGAGCCTTATTGTTCCTCACTGCATCATATCTCGAATATAGTGGTACTTGATATCGATATGCTTGGAGCAATCATGAAATACAAGATTCTCTGATAAACGGATCCTGCTCTAGCTGTCACATAGGATCACGGTGGTATCCAATGTAAATCCAAATAGTTCACTTAAGAGCTTTCACAACCAGACTGCCTCACAGGAGGCCATGATAGCAGCGATGTTTTCTACCTCGGCGATGCTCAAAGCCACCGAATTTTGCTTCTCGCTCATCCAAGATATTGAGGTAGATCCCAAAGAGAAACAACACTTGGAAGTGCTCTTTCAGTCCACCACAATGCCTGCCCAATCAACATCAATATACCCAAGTAGTTTCACATCTCCGATAGTGTATCTCAATCCATGAGTGATTGTGCCATGAAGATATCTCAACAGATTCTTGGCACCAATCCAATGTGAGTGGTGAGGATCAACCATATGTTGACTCAACGTGTTGACTGCAAGGCATATATCCAGACTGGAGTTCACCAAGAACATTAATGCTCCGACGAGTTGACGATACTCGGTAGCATTTCGTAAAATATTTCCGGCAGCACTACCGCTTAACTTATTGAAGTCAAGATCCATTGGGGTAGTTACGAGCTTGCAGTCCACCATGCCGAATCACTCCAATATCTTCACCATATATTTTCCTTGAGATAGGAAAATCTCCCCTGGTTTCTGCCAGACTTCCAGTCCTAGGAAATAGTGCATAAGTCCTAGGTATTTCATCTCTAACTCAGAAGCCAGCTCCCTCTTACATTCGTGAATGAGAGGGTTTGCACCTATTAGAAAGAGGTCATCAACATATAGCACCAGTATGAGAGGCTTGTCATCTATAACCTTAAAGTAAAGGTTAGGGTAGGCTTCACTCCTAGTGAATCCCAACTTCATCAAGTAGCTATCAATCCTCTCATACCATGCTCGGGGTGCTTGCTTTAGCCCATAGAGGGCCTTCTTCAACCTGCACACATGAGATTCTCGATCATAAATCTCAAATCCTTTGGGTTGCTCCACATAGACCTCTTCTTTGATCAAACCATGTAAGAACACAATCTTGACATCCATCTAATGTAGGTTCCATCCTTGCGAAGAAGCAAGGGCTATGATCGAGAGGATGGTGGTATATCAGGAAACAGGTGCAAATATCTCATCATAGTCTATACCTTCCTTCTGGGAGAAGCCACTAGTGACAAAACAAGCCTTATACTTTTCCGCACTTCCATCAACTGCATGCTTTATCTTGTAAAGCCATTTTGAAGTGACAATTGCTTTGTCCTGGGGTCTGGGGACCACATCCCAAACATCATTTTTCATAATGGAATCATATTCCTCGGTCATAGCATCCTTCCATACTTGATTCTTGACAACATTAGTGAATGACGAAGGCTCATTTTGGATGACCATGCTCATGATGGTTAGGTATCCCTGATACCTGTTCGACTTCTTACTTTCATGGAAGGTTCCTCTGGGTGCAATGTGTCCTTCAACATCATCAAGTGTCCCCCTAAGCCATGAAGGCCGCTTCCTAGAAGAGGAAGGCTCTTGTGGGGGAGGATCAATAGGATCCATAGGTTCTTCCACATTGGGCATCGTCTCATCTTCCTTTTCCTTCGGTTCCCAGTTGTCAGCTTCTTTAGATCCCCTTAAAGTAGGAAGATTGTTTACTTTGCTAAGAGCCATATCTTTGTCAAAAGTGACATCATGACTAATCTCGACTTCCCTTTAACCAGCTACATAGATTCTATAGCCCTTAGTATTTTTGTTATAGCCCACAAAGATTCCTTTCTTTCCATATGCACCCAATTTATTCCTTTTCTCTTTAGGCACATGAAAATATACAAGGCTTCGAAAAATTCTAAAATGAGATATGTTAGGTTTCTTACTAGTGAAAATTTCTTCGGGAATCTTGGAACCCAATGCTTTATGAGGGCATTGGTTTTGTATATATACAGCAGTATTTGCAGCTTCAGCCCATAGAAACTTCGAAAGTCTTTGATCATGGAGCATAGCATGAACAACTTCCATAATTGTATGATTCTTCCTTTCCACTGCACCATTCTGCTAAGGAGTATATGGTGTAGTAGTCTCCCTCTTAATGCCAGCCTCTTTGAAAAAGTCATGAAACTCATTGGATTCATATTCAGTCCCATTATCAGTCCTTAAGGTCTTGATCTTCTTTTTGGTTTAATTCTCGATCAAGGCTTTGAAGTGTCGAAACCAGGAGAACACTTCATCCTTCTTTTTCAAGAAGTATATCCAAGTCTTGCGAGAATAATCATATGTAAAAGTGAGGTAATATAAATATCCTCCCAAGGATTTCACAGGCATCATATCGGATATGTCTGAGTGAACCAACTGCAATATATCGGAGGTCTTGCTTTGGCTTGAGGGGAATGGTCCCCTTTTGAGCTTTCCTTCGGCACATCCTGGACATACACCTTCTTGCTCTAATATGAACTCGGGCATCCCAGTCACCATTTTTCTTACATCGGGTAGAGCTTTATAATGAAGGTGAGCAAACCTCCGATGCCATAGTTAGGCCTGAAGAGATGTGTCACAAGACATGGCACCCAATGGACTTCCTCTAACCTGATATAATGAATCAACTTGAAAGCCAAGAGTAAAAGCATCTTTAAAGTTCTTTTTCCATACACATACCTTGCCATCGCTGAAGGCCACCTTGTAGCCTTTGTCTTCCATTGCCGAAATGGACACCAGGTTCCTTTTGAGATCAGGTACATATAATACATCTTGTAAGTGGGTGTAATTACCCCGATTCAATTGAAGAGTGGCATTTCCTACACCTTTCATGGGATATTTTGAATTATCTCCAAGAACAATTTCCAAGTTGTTTTCCTTCTCTATCAGATTATAGAGAGCTTCTTTGTAACCAGTGAAGTTCCTTGAGGTACCACTATCAATAAGCCAATTTCCTAGTGAGTCAAGGGGAGCAGTAGTAGATAGAGCTGCTGGTAGATAATATTCATCTTGCTTATTGTTAACAATGTTAGCTTCATACCTCGAATTTCTTGCCTTCTTGAATGGTTGTCCTCTTCCTTGATTTCTGGCACTTCTTTTACCTCTACCCTTTGACCTGCCATTCCTTTGATTGCCTTGAGAGGGATTTTGATCATCGTCCCGGTGTGAGTCCCTTTTATCAGGGCACTCCCTTGATAGTGACCTGTTTTATTGCAATTGTAACATCGTCCTTTTCTTCCACCCTTTGGTCCAACCTTTCCTTTGAATTTAGCCCCAGAATTGTTTCTTCTTTTAGTATGAGAAGAAAAGGCAGAGGGATGACCTTTAAGTATGGGCATTAATTCCACAAATCCAGGAATTACGTTATTTTTTAGAAGAGTAGTCCTGAATATATACCATTCAGATGGCAGTCCTCCAAGAGTTGTGAGTGTCATTTCCCTGTCAGGAATTACTTCCCCAATAGATAGGAGATCATTCTTGATCTCGGTGATCCTTAAGAAATATGCTTGCATACTCTCATCTTTTCCCTTCTTAATTTCCTTCAGCTTATTTCTAAGAAACAAGACTTGGTTTGCATCATTAACTTTAAATAAACTCACTAGTCTATCGTAGATTTCCTTGAAGGTGTTCAACTTGGAAACATAGGCCACCAAGCATTTGTTGATAGAGTCCCAGATGATCTTCCTTGCTTTGACTTCTCCCTTGGTCAATTTGTTCCTAGTAGTAGTGGATGCATTTGATGGAGGCTCAACAATTCCACCTCTCACATGGTCCAACACTTGCTGTTCTTCTAATGTTAGATCGAGAGACATCTTCCATCCGTGATAGTCATACTTCTCATGGAGTTTGTCTTTAGCAGGGAAGTGTGTTGAGGACCCCATGATTTCTTTAACATAGCCTTGCAAATCTTCTCTTCGGTAATTGCTCTTGCTCTTGCTTTTGCTTGGGCTTTGTCTTAACCTCAGCTTTGATACCATGTTAAATTATGGTATGTTATATGGTTAGAGTAGTTTACTTATTTTTCTTCTTATTACCCACATATTAGTAATCACATATACATTAAGTAAAGTGTAGATAGAACATTAAATGATCAACAGAAAACTAGCCAAGACAAGAGACACAAGATGTGGCGGATAGCCAGGGACAAACCCCAATGCGGGGAAACCCTTTGATCAAATCTTCTTTTGTCTTCAATAGTTCAGCAAAGAGAAATAATACAAAATCTAAATTCTGTAATTTTATATCAGCAACAACAAACCCTAGATCAGCAAAGTTAAACTTGGTTAAACTTGCTGAAATTGACCTCTAAAATGCTTGGTCAATTTCCGGTCAACTTGTCCTCAAACAGCCTAAAGAAACAACCTTTGAACATCCCCAAAAGTACAATCAATTTGCTTATTTCTTAAGTCAACTTGCAGCCCTAAACTAGGGTAGTCAACACTAGTCAAACCAGAGGCCAGCTCACCTCGGTTTTTGTGCCAAAAATTGTGGCCTACCTACGAGAGGCAACAACACCCAATCCACACTTCTAGATGGTCAACACTTGGTCAACGCTGGTCAAAGAGATGACTTGCTACCCTAGCGTCCTTCTTTCTACGTCTTCCTTGCGCTAGGACGTCTTCCTTTCAGCCACACGTGTGAGAGAGAGAGACTCTTTTATGTGTATGAGAGAGAGAGAGAAGATGAGTGAATGAATTGTCCAAATGAGAAAGAAGAACCTTGTATTTATATGCAAACGTTGAGGATGAATAGACGTGACTGTTGGGCTTCTGAGCCTACATAATTTTGCTGGCCGACCTTGACAATTTGTCCATAATCAAAATAAATTCATATCTCCATAAATACTTATTGGAATCGGATGATCTTTAGATCAATCCTACACCTCTCGATGAGAGGAATCTAGGAAAAATATCAGAAGCCATAAATAAGGTGATCCACATGGAGCTTGGCCCTAGTTGCCAAACGAAAAGGAACCTTTAGAGTTTTATTTTTCACCTCTTTTTCAAACTCTCTAAACATGAAAAATATGTCGAGTTAAACCTTCGCTAGACTTGTAAAAACATCAAATATTGATGGACTCGTCAAACATGACAGGGTTGAACCACTCCTACTTAGGGTTCATTAAACATACTCGGAGGGATTCATCCAAAGGATGAACTTACAGATCAAGCATATGTTACCTCTTCAAGATTTTTAAAAATAAAGAGGTATTGACCAGAAATGCATTAGGAAATTTGGAAAATGGGATACTCCACCTATTAATGGCAGTGAGTCATACACCACTCTTCCACTTCATGTCCGGAGTTGTTGGGTTGGGAAATCTATTTTTATTTTGGTTCATCACACCATTTCAAAGCCTCCATTTTTGGTTTTGGGTCAATGTTTCCAAGTCTATTTAGTGTCACCGATGTGTTCAAGAGAAGTCATTCAATTGATATCTACTACAATACTCTTAATCCTTCATTCTATGTTTGCCATTCCTGAACCAATTCCACATCAGCATCATTTTGTCTCAAACCTTAATACCCGTTTCGTGTCATTGATGAGGGATACATCAAGTCCCTCCTACAATGGGTCACTTCTTGTCAACATCAACTCATTATCCAAGAAGTTTACTTAGAAACTCTTCCTTCAATACCTTGGGACTTGTATACATCAATGTCAAGTTTCCTCGCTCTCGGCAACAAGTTTACATGATTGGCCTTCGACCGACAAATTCTTTGTGGTGTTCGACTTCAACTCATTCATTCACACCATACATATTGCATTGATGTACCTTAAGAACCATTAACATCATCAATGGTTTCTCTCGCATCTATTAATGACTTACATCATTGGCCGATAATTAGATGGTGCCTACCATGTTTGACTCCAACTCCTTTATTGACATGGTTAGATTCGTATATTGGACGATCGAGTGAAAGAGATAGAAGACCCTAGATGTATTTCCATCCATCCAGGCTGCACTTTCATGATTAATGCAAGATTACAAAGCATGATGTATGATAATACAAACAATCATTCAATCATGGATGCACACTTTGTCATTAGTGGACATAGATTTTTTATCATTGTACATGTAATGTTATCTTATGTGATAAGGATGGGCATGCCTACCTATGAAAAGATGTCATGATAAAATGTATTGTAATAGATGATGATCTTACCTAGTTGTTATTTATCCAAACTTGTCATGAGGTAAAGCACTTCAAAGCAATTGAATCTTTGCCCTGAGAGGTCAGCTGAGGTTTTGCTGCCTCCGATCTGTGTATGAAGCTACTGTGAAACAATTAGCATTCACTAGACAATTCAACGCCATTGAAGAAATATTGGAGCACTCCTTGCAGTCCTAATCAAATGAGGGCTTGAATCATTGGAGGAAGATGGTGCTCTGAAGTGGTACCCGGGCACCCTGACTTACAAAGTTCTGCTCACATGGACGCCGGAGGGGGTCCTCCCCTCATCTCCCTCCTGAGATCGACACCTTCAAATGTCTGTTAGCCTCCTGCTGCAAGAGGAAAGCAAACCCGAATCTGCAGAAGTTTGTAAAGAAAGCCAAATCCATCCCCTCTGTTGAACTGCTCGCAGAATGCCCGTCCTGGACTGTGCTGAACCTAGCAAAACGCGGGCTCATTGGTCAATTTATGGGCCTCTGACCGTCTCCTAAAGTTATCGATGGATGGTTCAAACGAAACTAGAGGCCCGTTATCTCTAAAGGAATCCGAAATCATCTGGTAGGAAGAGGCTATTATGTTTTTGTCTTCGATTCAGCTGAATATCAAGATCTTATTTTCTGAAGCGATCCATATTTCATGGGAGCCCAAGGGCTCTATTTGAATAAATGGATGCCGGACTTTGATCCTTCCTAGGATATTCCTTCAGCCATTTCTGTCTGGGTAAGGTTACCCCACCTCCCTCTTCATTGCTGGAACTCAGAATCTATGGAAACCATCGAGAACAAACTAGACAAATACATTGATAGGGCTGAAAGGAGAGAACAATATTCGTGTGCCAGAATATGTGTTGAAGTTGACTTGGAGATAGGGTTTCTCAAGGCGATCAAGCCAATCGTAGTTGGCTAGTCTCACATACAAGAACTTGATTATGAACAACTCCCCTTCAAGTGCCGACATTGTCACGGCTATGGCCATTTCACTCGGAACTGCAAGAAGAAAACTGAGGAAGAAACTAACAAAGAGAAGGGAGAATAGTGGACACAAGCCCAGAAAGTAGCCACATCCAAGAAAACCAATAGAGCGAAAGGGAAAGGAGGAATATAGAGACCGGAGGACCCTCTTCTGAGAAGAGACTACCTGAAAATCAAGCCACAACAAATGCCACCGCTTCAACATATACTTTTGTTGTTCTAAAACCTCCAGAAGATCAGAACCAACTAGAACTTGAAGAGAGAGAGGTATAGCAGCATATTGAACAGATAGCAGATGCATAAACAAACTCAAGATCTCAAGAACAAATTGGAGTAGCCACTTCAGAAATCCCTTGTGTAGACGCAACCCCTCAGGAAACCCATGGCTCTCCAGCAGGCGCCATAGCCCCACTCTCTTATGCAGAAATGATCAAAAAGAAAAAGCAGATAGATAGCTTTGGTTCTTCTGAAGAAGACACTTTGAGCGATCCACCAAAAAGGTAGGAAGGAAGTCTTGTAAGGAGATCAGAGAAGAAGAGGTGGAGGGATTAAAGATGCAGGGCAGTCAGTCTACAATCAAAATGTCATTAGGTAGAAGCACAAGGGCTCGACCTGTTATGTTCCTATACCAATAGGAGTCATAATTTTTGAATGGCTGAGGTCAAATATGTAATATGTACATACCTTTGCTTACTACAAATGTTTTCCATATTTGTAAAAAATCAAAAAATTAAAAAATGTAAAGAGGGTATGTCCTAAAAGAAAAATCAAAGGATAAGAAGAATGAAAAAAGGTAAAAAAGAAAAGATGAAAAATGAACTCCAAGGAAAAGGAAAAAGACCATGAAAGTGTGCAAGTCCAAATGCCACTACTATTTTATTTTTTATACAATAATGATTGTGTGCAACTTTTTATTTATGCCACAATCCATGGTAACCAAATAGTTTAATCTTGGCTATTCCATGTTTTCAATTTCATGCTTAGAGATAGAGAATAAAGTATGACCAAACTGTTTAATCTTGGCAGATAAGTAGATAGGTAGAGTTAATAAAAGGAGCTCAACTGTTTAATCTGAGCCCTTGATTGTAATAAGTTTAGACTTAGATAGATTACTTTTGTAAAAGAAAAGAAAAAAAGTTTTGATGAGGGTTTGCCAGTTTAAGAGCACCCTAATAAAGAGTAGAAAAAATGATAGGATGTGTAGATGGGTAAGTAGGTGAATGGTTGCATAATTATGGTGATTTATTGGATAAAATCATGTCATTTACTTTCATCATCAAATTGCTTAAAGTATGGATGACAATGGGACAGTTACAAAGTCAAGTGATTAATTTCCCCATTCATTTTACCTTTTCACTAATTTCCCATAAGCAAAGTAAAGAGTACCTAAACCTTAAGTTAAAGGGGCTTAGAGCATTTCTCTGACTTCTGGAGGGACAGAATCCTTAGCCTAATAACTTATAGGTTCTAAGTACTAAAATCCCCTCATGAAAATTTACCCCCTTCAATTCATTCATTTTCCCACAAAAACCCATAAAAAAGCATTAAGCCTAAGTTCTGATGTGTAAATATGGATATATAAATGTCAATACATTATACTTAGTGCAATTTTTTTTCCACTTCCATTTCTTATTAACTTTAACTTTTATTATATTTAACTCCCAAAAAATAAACCCCTTTCCCATATATTTAATTAAAATCCCAAATATTAAATATCACGCCCGATGGTTTGGAATATAAACCATATTAAGTAAATAAATTAGATGGATTAATTAGTCAATTTGCGACTAATTAAGAGCCATAACCCTCCGCCATACAAAAAGGGATTAATTGATCAAACCGTGATTGATTAATAACCTTCCTCCAATCAGCTCACCCCCAACGTCATTAAGCCACCCTAACTCGCAATTAAAATCCCGTCGGGCCCCTCCATTAACTCCCCGACCAAATCACATCCCGATCACCGTACGATCTGACCCCTTCAGATCTAATGGCTGTCGCTCATATCGGGCGGCCTCCGATGCCGACCTTTACCCACCCGATGTGAGCGGTTTTACTATTCACCCCTCTGCTACGTGTCACCTGATGAATGGCATCGGGCGGACCTCTCCCAATACCACCAAGTCCCCAAAAGCGGTGCGATAGATTTTGCTTACTACCTCCGCTTACCACCTTCACTACATGACAATATGTCACCTCCGCCAGTGGGCACCAACTGTTGCTTTCCATTATACCCGCCAAAATCATTGACTTTGCAGATAAACCAAAAACCTCATTGTTTTTGTTTTTTTTTACCAAGAAAAGAACCTTCTGTTCTCCATGCAAGCACATAGTACGTTCGAGTTGTCAACCTGCTACCAACCGTCAACCTTCCACAGCTGCTGAACTCCAGACCACTGTGTAGACCTATGTACCCCCTAAAAACAGTGCACCAACACCATTGCTCCTTTCAAACAACCGATACCAGGTATTTACCCCATTCCGACTGAAGAACCCTGATTTCTGGCCGAACCTGAGCTAAATTTCTTTAAATACTAAGTAATTTAGTTAATTAAGCCACCTAGTAGTCCTAAAACACTCTGAAACAGATCAATTATTCCCATATTTCCCTGAAATTATTTGCCCCCATCCTTGAATCCATAAGAACTAAGGATGGACGCCCCAATTTCTTTTAATGTCATGCTAGTTACTACTCCCCACAGAGATTTAGACCATCTTCCCCTGGCTGACAAAGATTTTCAGATTAAAGACCTCATCTTTGAAGAATCCCCTTTGAAATTGCATTGCAGACACCGAGATAACTACTTGAACCATGCAGATAAGATAGGCCTCTGGGAATCAAACTTGCCCAAATATCAATTCCCTAGTGTTCATGTCTTCCCAGAGATTGTTCACTACTGTCATGCAAACTATGACCCTATCATGAGAGCTGTAATGTCCCCAGATCAGAAAGTCCTATTCACTATCACTGCAGAATCCATAAATGAGATGTTACAGTTACAACCTGGTGAAAACCTCACCCCCCTTACCATTGCTGACTTGCTTGACAAATTTTCCAAGCTATCTAGTTCCAGAAGTACTAAAATCCTCCAGACTTTCATTGTTGAAGAAAAATACATGCCAAAGGAACCCCCTTCTTACATGTCATCCTTCTTTTCTGATCTGGGTAATGATATCACATCAATGATATCATGCATTTTAGGTTTTACCACTAGTGAATATATAAATGATATCATTTTTGCCTACATGTCTATACCCTTGGCCAGCCTCCTACAGTCAAATTTGATTATGCAAAATTCATCTCAAACAAGACGCATGATTAGTTTCTGAGATTGGAAAATGAAAGAGTGTTCAAATATTCACCAGTCTTGTACCATTTATTTCTTTACTATCAGACTGATAAGTTTCCCTTCTCTGTTTAAAAAATTGATACCAAAGGGAATCCTAGATCTGTCATCTTCTGGACCCCTCTGTTCCACAGGTCTAATTCTCCCTACCCATATACAAATTTCATTGATATATTTATACACCCAGTGGCTACCATGTGGCTAGGAAGCCCTCCACCCAGAATTAGTGCAGATATCAAGAAGGTCCTGCAGTTGTCAAAACATTACAAAGTAGGGGATTGGTACTTGTTCCAAAACCATACTGAAATCAGAATTTATGGATGTGAACTGCCACCTTACAAATTGCCAAAGTACCTCCCCATGAGATTATTTGCTCTGGAGTACTACATACAAATGATTAATTCAAATGAGGTGCACTTTGTAAGAACCAAGAAGAAAGCCCAACTCAGGATAAAGGATCAGCTAGGCCCATTCATTTGTAACAGTAGAGAAGCAGGAAAGGAGGCAGACGAAATCCTCCGAAGATTGAAACTGAAACAGAGTTTCATGTGGATTTATGACCCCCACAGTTTCATTTTTAATAGGAGACAAAATAATAATATATCTCCTTACACCCATCACAGGATCCCTGAAATTGAACAATGTGCTAATCAATCTGAATGGGTGGAAGGCACTTTGATAGATCAAGATAGTACAGAGGTTGTTGTTGATAATATATTAATGGACTTAGACAGGAGACTTGATGAGGATTCCTTTGTACAGGTTCTAGGAGTCTCTCAATCTCAAAGACAAGAAAAAGACCACAATGGGCAGACAGAAGCAGATCCATCATCAGAGGCAGAGCCATCAAAACAACTGGAGCTTTCAGAACAACAAGCAGAATCTGAACAACCTGAAATTTCAGAGGAATTTTCTCAACCTGAACAAATAATGAGCAATCCTCCTATTTTGCAGACTCCTCTCAATGAGGAAAGAAACCTTAAGAGAAACCGAGAGGAGACCACTCCTTCCAGCATGCCTGTTGCTCAAAACTTTGCCAAGAGGCAGAGGTTAAATCCATATGAAGAACAAGAATATACTAAGGAAACAACAGGGACTACAAGAGCAGAGAGGACAGAAAGAGGGCACACCATTCCTTCAGGAGGTACACCGTCTACCTCATAGTTCCAGGTATAAGAAAGGCAACAGAGCACAGAGGTATCTTCCTTTAGGACTCCTTCTGGTCAGAGCCAGGATATCAAAGAAAAGCATAAAGAAATCAAAGCAAGGAATGAGAAACTAAAGGCTCAAACCTATGCTCATTCTCTCAGAATGGCTCCAACTAACCAGACAAGGCTGATGTTAGCCTTTGATATAAAAGAAGGCAAGATGAAAATGAGTTTTCTCAAACCAACTGTGCAAAAACCAAGATCAATAACTGACTATTTGAAAACTGATTTTGAATTTTTGGCAAAGGATATTCACCCAATTGATCAAGTAGAGCTGCATAAACAAACAAGTTAAATGGTCTACTCTACATTGACCAACAAAGCAATCACATCTCATCAACTACAGAACTCACTGAATAACACATCTGCACAAATTCAATTGGAAAAGGCCTCTTCTCAGGCCATCGACACCAAAATAAAGACTTTGGAGGACTTGGTCATAGAGCTGGGACATGATCCCAAGGATGTCAAAGCAGCAGAGCAGTTGATAAAGAAGAAAAATGATGACATAGTTGCACTAAAGAAGCAGCTCAAGATTCCTCCTCTTCACCATCCTCAAACTGCTGAAGTTTTAGAAAAACAGAAGGAGGAAGAACTTATGGACCTAGTCCTTAAGTTGAATGATCAATTGAAGGAAAGTGAGAAAGAATTGGAGACGTGATAAAGTCTAAGCAGAGTGATCTGGCCACCACTCCTCAGACTATAATACCTACAATTTCTATAGCAGTACCCTCCACCCTGGTAGCTTCCTTGGCACCAACACTTCCACCAGTAATGGAATTTCCAGTAGTAGGTACTAGTTCAGCTACAGGTACATCGACTAGTACAGGGATAAAAACAGAAAAGATAGATGAATTGGTTAAGGCTATGGAACAAATGAGCATTGAGGCCACACAACTGAAGAAGCTCAGAGAGCAAGTGGCAAGTTTGGAAACGAGCTGTGAACTTGCACAGATTCAACATAAAGAAGAAGCACGGAAAAACCAAAGGATGGTGGAAAGAATAAGAATCCTTGAAAAGGATTTGACACTAGAAAAGCCATTGGGAGACATCAAGGATATATTGTGGACCAATATCATTGATTCCATCAATGATATTTGGCCTTCCATTCAGGTTATTTTTGAGCAAACTGAATTAGTCAAAATAGCCATGGAAGCCATACAAAAGACAAAGGAATAACTGGGAGACAAGCCTGAGGAAGCAAATAAGTTGATAGATTTTTTGAACAGTAGAAACAGGTAACAGCTGGATGGATTAGAGATTCAGAACAAAACAACAACTATTATTGAGATAAAGAAGGTTCTTACTAAAATGAACTTGATGCTTAATTTGGAGAAAAGATGTCAAAGCATTGAAGCAGACATCGACAAATTTATGTTAAAATATGGCATTTTGAGAGAAAAAGGACTTCCTAGTCGACTGGTTATACATGACAAATTAATGACACAGGAATATTACATTGAGAGATTGAATAAACAGGGTAGGAGCCAAGCCAGTTCTTCAGGAGTAAAAGCATTGCCTACAGGAAAGGTACTTTATGATGGTCTGGAGAATCTATTCTACATAGAACATGAAGTAAAGCATTTGTTCACCAGAAAACCCAATTTTTCCAAATATACAGAAGCCGATGAAGTCTACAAGAAAATGATCAAAATAAACTTACCAAATAGTGAATGGTGGACCAGTTTGACAGATTTACTATAAAGTTACTATAGTAATTCTGTGGGGTAAATATGTCTTTCAGGTAAAAACAGGTAATACATGATTAATCAGCACAGGTAAAGAGTATCAATGGGTCAAAGATAAGAGTGAAATCCAGCACATAACTACTAAAGCAACTACAAGAGCCAAATCCAAATTCCAGCAAGAAACACATTCACAAATAAAGGGACATCAAGCAAACAATTTTCCATCTGTCTCTATCTCCGTGTTGAAGATATTTTTTGTTTCCTAGAAGAATTCTCATATGGTTATGAGATATTTTGTATTAATTTTTGTATAAATACTTCACAAATTGAAGTAATTAGGGTGGATTAAAATACATTTCTGTAGACATATTATTTTTGAGCCAAGGAGCTTTGTACTCAAGACTGGACTAGTTTTGCTGGAAATGAAATAAAGCTGAGGACATTTCACTGGATTCTTGTGCACAGTTGGAACAAATAAGTATCATTTTCTCATGTTTAAATCTCATTTTCTCTTTATGTTATGAAATATTCATATGTGTTTCTTATAAAATCTTAAAAGAACTTAAGGAATAATATCATCAGAATTAGCTTAAGTGCTCTTTGTTTTAACTATTTTCTTTATTTATGTTTTCTACTAAACTGCCTTGGTTTGGGGATTCTTGATTGCCCCCTTACTTCCGTAGTTGATCCCCCCTTTGGCCCATAGTACAGGATTCTTCATTGCCCTTTGCTACTGGCCATCCTTCATTTCTTCATCCCAATCCCAGTTAAGGATTCTTCATTGCCCTTGCCCTGGTTAGGACTTTCCATTCATTGAAACCTTCAAATTTGCTCTTGCTGTGTTAGCCTGCCCTGTGAACTCTTACCTCAGTGATAAATCAAATCCAGTTAATCCTTTCTTGATTAAATCCATAGCCTAATGGCCTAAATATTTGCTCTGCCCATATGTCTTCTTGATTCCACTACCCAGTCAAAACAAACAACCATGAACATTAAGAACTAGCCTGAAATCTTATTTAAACAAAGTTAAATCTTAAAGAGAGAGCCCTCTCTGGACTTAGGTTGGCTAGAACTTGGGTCTAAAATATTGGTTTGTGGTTACCTCAGGCCATTCGTTCTTTAATAACTTCTAAGAAAAAAACCTGAGTGATAACATGACCCACAAAGGGAGGGCCTACTCCTTCCTTCCTTGGTAAATAATGTAGATTGTCTCTTGGAATTGCAGGGGTTTGGGGAACCCATTGAAAGCTGAAGCACTAAAATATCTATCAAGAATGGAACCCTCAGATATCCTTCTGCTCTAAGAGATAAG
Organism: Pinus tabuliformis; assembly: GCA_031772625.1. Taxonomy (NCBI): domain Eukaryota; kingdom Viridiplantae; phylum Streptophyta; class Pinopsida; order Pinales; family Pinaceae; genus Pinus; species Pinus tabuliformis. The sequence continues at coordinate 52,331,360 of CM062813.1, forward strand.
GATAGAAGAGGATGCTCTTCTATCCTTAAGTTGAAACAAGTGGAATAAGAACTCAAGAAAATCAGTCAGCGCCCGAGGTACTTCAGGGGGTCTTGCAACCTTATGGTCAGAGGATATGTTTCAGCTGAGAAGCTCCTTCGCAACCCAACACTGGATATACACAAAACTTCAACATCTTCCAAGTAAGACTTCTTTGGCTCTTTTCAATCTTTATGTCCCAGTCAATTTCTTGGAAAAGAAGGGCTGCTGGAATTCTCTCGCAGACTTCCTAGAAATCTACACTTCCCTAAACATCATACTGGCGGGGGATCTTAACATCACTTTAGATCTGAAAGAGAAAAAGGATGGAGTTTGGGGTAAAGATCCCTTCCATGATTTGGTGGAGTCTCTGATTCTTGCTTGGGACCCCCTTGACTACAAACCTAAGAAAGGTCTTTATACCTGGACCAACAATAAAGTTGGTAATGCCAACATTGTTGCTTGTCTATACTGGTTTCTAGTTCAAAGTTATTTGATGGAGGGGAAGCATTTAATCTCTTCAAAATTCTACCCAAGATAACATTTTACCATAACCCCATCTCGCTGCTGCTAGAAAAAGAGGAAGACTTAGGCCCTATTCCATTTAGATTTAGTCCTCTTTGGGTAGTGAGAGAGGGCTTTATGGACATAGTGGCTCAAGCTTGGATGCAACCAGTTGAAGGATCCCCCAAATTTGTGTGGGTGTAGAAACTTAAGTACACTAAGTATGCCTTAAAAATCTAGGCAAAAAAACCCCTCTCCACTCCAATGAGCGATAGATAAAAGACGGTGCAGGCTTTAGCCGAGATTCAGTTAGGCATGGAAGAAACTGAAACCACCAAATCTCAGCTACTCATCAAATAGAATGCCTAGCTCAACTCTGTTCTCTCCTTTCCAGGAAGAGGAGTACTAGTGCCTCAAGTCTCGCAACCTCTGGCTGCAAGCTAGAGATAGAAACACTTCATTCTTTCACAGACAATGCAGAGCTCGTCTCTCTCAGAATCACATCTCGGAAATATCCAGTAGGGAGGGGGAAGTCATCAAAGGACAACCTCTTTTAAAACAGGCTACCACATCTGATTTTCAGCAATTGTTTCAGGAGGATGGTTCTTCTGATGATGATCTGGCTGCTGATTTTTTGTCAAACATCCCTTCACTTGTCACTGCAGATTTAAACGTTGGGTTATTGAAGCCTTTTACTGAAAAAGAGATAGTGGAATTCATATGGTCAATGGAGTCGGATAATGCCCCTGGGCCAGATGGCTTCTCCATCCATTTTACATAGTCTGCTGGAATGTAATAAAACTCGACCTTCTCCAAATGATAAAAGCCTTCCAAAAGAAAGCCAAAGTGGGAGGGTGTACCAACTCCACCTTCCTTGCTTTAATCCCGAAAGAAGTTAACCCAGAGACTTTTGACAGGTTCTGGCCTATCTCACTCTACAATGCCTCATACAAGATTCTCACCAAACTCTTAGACAATAGACTCAAGCCTCTGTTAGGGATCTGATCTTCCCTCTTCAAGGCAGTTTTGTCAAAGGAAGGCACCTCATAGACAATGTGATCCAAGTGCAAGAAGCACTCCACTCTAGTCACATTCGGAAGGAAAAAGGCATGCTCATCAAGTTGGATATGTAAAATGCTTTTGACTGAGTTAAACTCTCATTCCTCTATAAAATCCTTCTCTCTTTTGGTTTTAGTGCTGAGTTTGTCAACTTGATAAAAGCCTGCACATATAGACCTTGGATAACACCCCTTGTCAATGGTAGACCTGCTGATTTCTTCCAAGCTACAAGAGGGCTCCGCCAAGGGTGCCCTCTGTCACCCTTTCTTTATATCTTGTTGGTAGAATCCCTAAGTAGAAAGCTAACAATTGAAAAGGAAATATACTCTATCCTAGGCATTAAGGCAACAAGAGGTGTGGATCCTATAAATCATGCCCTCTTTGCGGATGACACTTTCCTCTTGGGAGGGGCCATGATTAATATAGCAAGGGCTTTCAATGAAATTCTTCAACACTTTTGCTTAATTTCAGGAGCCTTGATCAACAAAAGAAAAAGTGCTATCTACAGTTGGAATGTAGACCATCCAACTATCCTTCGAATAGCTTGCTCCTTGGGATTCCCTGGGTATGACAAATGGGAAAAGATCAAATACCTAGGCCTTCCCTTAACCTTGGGACCAAGCCCTCCTTCCCTTTGGATTGAAGTAATTAGCAAGATAAAAGAAAAAATAGCATATTGGGGAGGCCATTGGCTAACAAAGGCTGGGAAGCTGGTTTTGATAAATGCAGTCCTCTCCCCCTCCCCATCTTCCAGTCTTCCCTCCTGCTAGTGCCCAAGTCTATCACGGATCAGATCTCCAAGCTCCTTCTAGACTTTCTATGGAACGGGGTTATGGGCAACCAGAGCAAGTTACATCTGGTAAGATGGGATATCCTTAAAAGACCACTCCAAGAAGGCGGGTTACAGATTCGAGATCCTGGCCTGCAAAATTTGGCTCTTGGTGGAAAAAATAATATGGCAACTGTATGAAGACAAAAAACATCTTGTTAGCAAGATTCTTTGGATGAAATACCTAAAGGGAGGCTCCTTGAGAAACCTCACAACAACATCTACTCCAACAAGAACAACAATTTGGAATTTAAGCAAAAGATACATCGATTACTTACAACAACATTTATACAGAATCCTGAGAAATGGTCTGAGAACCTTACGGTGGGAGGATACTATTCAAGGGAATGCCCCTTTGGCCTCCCTAAATTCTTGCAATGAGATAAAGATCTAGCTAGTGAACAAAGGTCTCCTCCAGCTTGCAGAATTTTGCTCTTGTGACAACAAAAGGAATTAGGCAGGATGGACTTTTCCAGGGGTCCCAGAACCTCTCCACGCTAAAAAAAACTTGTTGTATACAACTCTCTCTAGCCTCACCCCTATACACCACTCATCCAAGGACAAATAGGGGTGGGGAAGAACAAGAATTTACAAAGTAGCTCAAGGATTCTCCTCTTTACAATCTACTCATGCCCCTTCACTGACACTGATGCTCTAGAAATCAGTTTGGTCCCCCTTTAGCTGACCAAAGGTGAATTTCTTCACATGGTTAGTCATGCATAAAAATTCACTAACAGATGAAAATCTGAATAAAAGAGGGTTCCACGGCCCCTTTAGATGCTGCTTATGCAACTCTGCCGCTGAAACCTCTGATCAATTATTGGTTGACTACGATTTCACATAGGCAGTCTATAATCTGGTCCTTCATGGCCTTAGTGCTCCCTCTCCCTCCCAGATATCTATTATTTCTCTTTGCATCTCTTGGGTAGACCAAAATCTTAAGAAAAAATGCCAAAAGCGCAGTCTGGAATAACATCTGGCAAGCTATTCCAAAATGCCTTTGGTGGAAAGTGTGGTTGGCTAGTAACGACTGTATTTTCAAAAATAGGCTTCCAAATTCTGTGGTAGTGGCGGTCAAAGTGAAAGCCCTCTTGCTGGAAACTACAGGTAAATCTACTCGCTCCTCCTCTTTACCTTAATAAGCTTCTGTGGCTGGGATCCTGCTTGATATGAGAGAGGAATGATTTAGTCAGCAAACCATTGAACACTCCTAATTGGTGCTTGCGACTAACTGAAGGAGACTTTCACACGTGGTGGCAGGGGACCTCAAAAGCCACGATCTTCTTTGATGGAGCATCTAGGGGGAACCCAAGAACTATAGGTGTAGGGGTTTGATTCTTTCCCTGGACAGATCGAGTGAAACTGGCTTCAGTTGGGGCCTAGGCACTATATCAAACAACCAAGCAGAGAGTTACAGTCCCTTAAAAGCTTGCCATATTGCGAAGGAGCTAGGTTATAAAATAATTCAAATTTTTGGAAACTCAGAGCTTCTGATTAGACTTTTAAACTCCGAAGATCATTTTTGTAATCCTGCATTAAACAAAACTCTACAGCGAATCCAAAACACCTTGAAAGATTTTGACAGAGTTGAATCTTATCATATTCTGCGGGATTTAAACAAGCAAGCTGACTCTTTGGCAAACAAAGGCTGTTTGCTGCCTCAAGGAAACTTTAGTCTCAATGGAGGACGCTGCTTGCTTCATCCTCTGCCTTAACCAAGCTGAAACAGGTAGATTTGCATTCATTGGCCTCATCACAGAATATGCTCAACTTCATCATGGTTGGTTTCTTTTTTGAAGTATTTTCCAACAACTCTAAACAATGGGTGATAGGGACCTGGCTGAGGAATTGCCTCCATAGAAGAGCACTAGTCTATTTTAGGTCCTTGCTGGGTGCAGAAGCAACAAGCTAGATTAGTTTTTGGATTCTTGGGCCAGACATTCACTTAATTGGATTGTTGGGTGATGTATTTAGAATTTTGAATTAAAACTAAAACACGTAGGAGATTTCCTTTTCAGGGCTCTCTGGAGGTGAGACTTTTGGTGGTTTTTGTAGACAGGGCACATATTTTCTTCACAAAAGGAAATTTCTATACAAGTCATCAGATGGATTCAGGGGTTTTGCAAGAGATTGCAGAGTTCTGTAAAGACACGACAAGCTCCATTGCAATAGGGCCTCTCTCCTAAATCTTGATTTTACAAATACATGAATCTGAGAATCATTACACAACACAAGTAGTAGAAATCAAAGGACCTCTGTTGTCATCAAAGCAACAGTTGGAAGTGGTAGAAAACGAATGTAGCCATCTATGAAATTTAACTGTTAATATTCACAGAGATGATCAAGTAATGGTCGCACTTCCAAGAACCTCAACAAATTCATTCAGAGCAGGGCTTAAAGAGGAAGACTCTGTGCAACAATCCTATGAGAATCTGGGTCTCTCTTCGTTGCCTTGTATCTAGCAGAGTCTAGAAACATTACTCCCTAACTTTTCATTGCAACAACCTGCTTCTACTATTGCTATTTCTTCGCTCACATAAAGGCTCATTCTTGCAGTTTCGGCTTCGTCCTTGCAACATCATAATCCTATGCCCACCGTGCCCTCCAACCGATCATATTATAGAAACACAGCTTCCAACGTTCCAACGGTTTCTGCATTGGCCTTGCATTATCCAATGACCACCGACCCCTCCAACAAATATTAAATAAATCCTCTGAGGCTCCAGGAAGGGTTTTGAATTGTTGTTACTCCGGTCGAGCGCCAAGAAGGTTTTGAATCATTATTACTCTGATCGAACGTTCTGGGATCTGGAGTCCACAAGTACTTGAACTATCTAAATCATTCGCAAAGGAGCACAAAACTTTATTTTATGTGAACATTTTGTACTAGTTCACTTTTAGGTTTTTATGTATTTTTGTTAATTTTTGGTGATTAATATAAAAACTTTTTTGTTAAAAAAAAGCACATGAGTCATCAACCATTGTTTCTGACTTTGCGCTTTAGGGAGAAATTTGTTATAGGCCATTTTATCGCATCTGGTCAATAGGCCTACAAACTGGATCAATCAACATCCATGAGCACCTTGTCATCATCCTTGCACAAAGCCCTAAGCATGACTCTCCCAAATCCATGAGTTTCTAGGTATGACTGCTTCAAATCAATGCTTTTAAGGCCTAGCACACCCTAGCCCTTTAGGGAACTGTGTTCAATAGTAGGTTGCTCCATTTTGCACCAATGCTAATCAATAATAGGTTGTCCCTTATTGGGGGTGCACTGATTCTAGAAACCCAAGAAAAATAAAAAAATTCATGAAGCTTCCAGGAGTTGTTTCAACCATTTACCTTGGGTAAGAACTTTGAATCCTATCTGGTCCTACCTTGGATATTTCACCTTTTATCCCTTGAGCTCATCCTCCCCTCTTAAGTAGATCTCAAGCCTAGATTGGTAAATGGATAATAATTCCTAAACTACCACACCCTCCTATAAATTTATAGCCATCTACAACACCAGGGTTGGATTTCAGAGACTATTCATACTCTAATGTTATTGCCTTGAATCTAAGAGAGTCATTATTTTCATGCATTAGGGTGACATTGAGGTGTGCTTTGTGACAAGTAAGGACAAGTCAACCTGGGGAGATCTCTACAAGATCAACTACTATTCTTGGTCGTAAAATCTATCCTATTCATATTAATACAAAGTGTATATCATTTTCCTATATGTTTTATGTTATATTTACATTCATGTATTTCAATGCTTTGTTGATCCATTGAATAGAGTAATTGGATAATGCTACACATATGTCGTAGATCTTTGGCTTGTGTTGGTTGTATGTGCAAGTTCTAATTATAGCAATCAGAGCTATGATTGGAGCTTACAAGCTTAGATGAGAGTAAATCATAGATTCCAACTAGGCCTCTTTTCATTCATCAATTTCTCTAAGGAATACTTTATATTCTTTGCTTTATATTGTTCTAGATTAGTCCACCAGGTTTAGGGAAGATACTTCTGTTCGCAGTCGTAAATTATGCATAACAAGACTGATGAGTGAGAAACAAACCTCTGGCGCCCATGAAATAGGGACCTAATTTGTAGATATGGTCTCTATCTTCTTGGTTTGCAAAGAAGAATAAATAATATATATTTCCACAATAAAGTGTGTTCTTGGTGTTGTACCTCTGAGATAATAATGGTCAGCTATTATGCCAGAGCATCTAAGATAGTTGTTTTGGGGGTTTTGTTTTAATCTAGGAGACCAATGGATGAAACATATATAGAACTGATGTGCCTAACCTCTTGAATAATATCAATATCTCAGCAGAGGTCAGCTATAAATATTTACACAGTGAAATAGCTTTTATGACGATGAGCAGAAACATAAAAGTAATATGATTACCACAATTTTCAATTTGAAAGCTATATATTCGTAAGTATGAAAACCTTTAAACTATGTTTAAGGGTTTGAGAAAATACAAATGAGCTTACAAAATATGCCGATGATTTATTAATTTTGAGGTAATTAATTAAACAAACACTCCACTAATTCATTCTCTTTATAGATTATCACTTCAAAAAGCTTATAGGAATAGATTGAAATACAATTATTCCTACCTAGTTATCTCTGCAAGGCACAAGTATATGAAGAAAAAACATAATGAATGACACTGGAAAAACTTACAGGAAACACAAACTGTGTAAAACAGGATTCAATATCCTTCACTTTGTATTAATGATCCAGAAAGATTAATTACATCAAATTTATAGAAATGCTTCTTCAAGGGTGCAACCCTTAATAACTCGTGAAGAGAGTTATTTATACAATAGTAGGACGAAAAATATCCTAAACTACTTTTACAAAAATAGATTATTTACACAATAAAAAATAAAACTGTCTAATGATCTGGCACTACTTTGGTGCTGTGCTGTTTGATGAATATCACTGAAAAAGTTGAAAAGTGGTTGAAGCTAGCTAACTGTTCCCTCAAAAACTGAATGCTATTCAATAATCCTTAATCAAGTAAATCTGTTAATTTTTCCCAGCGTTTCCTATCTGGGATAGAAATCTTTGTTACCCTCCTGTAGATTTCATCCATCTCGGTATATTTAGAAAAAATGGGTTTTACCAAAAATATATGCTTGATTTCATCCAGGATGAAGAAAGAATCCCTAAGTGTTTTTACTATGAGAGTTGGTGTTGCTAATCCTTTGATATTGGCTACTGTAGCTGCATGGGTGCTCACCTCTGTTAAATTTTTGACATAATCCTCAATTGGCATCAATTTATCATTAATAACCATCATAGAAGGTAAACCTTTGTTGATTAAAGGTTCAATTTTGTTGAAGAATCTCTGAACCACGTTGTTAACATTGCTACAATTTTCTTGTAGCTGAATGTTGAGATTTATCTTAGTGATAATCTTCTTTACTTCTAATATTGTTGCAATTCTGTCACTTATCCTTAACTCCTAAAGCTCATAGTCATCCTTGGAATTCAGAAATTTGATTATATCAGAGGTAGTCTCTGGCATATCCTCGAGCTGCCTAGTTATGGATTCCATTGCTTCCTGAGCTTTCTCCAAGAGATCTTTTTGATTGAATATTATCTTAATGGAGGGCCAAATATCCTTGATTGCCTCTGTGATTTCCTCCCACATAATTTCTTTTGCTAGACCCAACTTGTTTCCTATGAAAGAATCTGTGAGTTCTTTCTTCAAAATTTCCACTTGGCCTTTCAGTCTGTTTGTTTTAGTTGTGTGTGAATTGTCTGATATAGACTTCATAAGCCGTAAATCTTTGAGTTCATCCTTTAGTTTATTGATTTCTCCTGTCTGGATAGACAGGTCCTGAACAACTTCAGTTTGTTGTTCAGCTCCTTCTGCTGTACCTGTTGCTGATGTAATGGCTGTAGTAGAAACTGTAGTGATGGGAACTGCTGCAAGAGAGACTACATCCACTGAAGTTTGAATGTTCTTGGTAGCTTCCTCCTTCTCCTTAAACAATTTCTCCATCTTCTCATCCATTTGTTTTATTTGCAAATTCTGTTCTATGATGAGTTTCATCATATCAGACTTTTGCGTCTCTGTCTCCTCGATTTCTTTGGCCATTGGATCCTCAGATGCTGGTAGTTTCAACTATTTCTTTAATGTTGCAACCTCAGTGTTATTTTTCTTAATGAGCTCCTCTACGGAATTTATGTTTGAGGGATCATATCCCATCCTTAGCACTAGATTTTCCAAAGATTGAATCTTGGTATCCTTTGCTAATGAGGAGACCTTCTCCAACTTTAATTGTGACTGAATGTTGGCCAATGTAACTTGCATCTTTGACAAACTCATAACAGTGTTTGTCAAGGTTGAAGCAATCATCTGTCCAATTTGTTTGTGCATCTCAATTTGATCAATTGGATGCACATCCTTAACATTAAATTCAAAAGAAGTGTGTTTCTGGTATTATGCTGCAGTCCTGGGCTGAGGAACTTGGGCCTACAAGAAAGCCAATTGCATCTTCCCCTTCTTAGAATCAAAGACTGAAAGAAGCCTAGCTTGAGAGCTGGAAGAATTCTTCCAGAATTGGGTGTAAGTATTCAACTTCAATTCCTCATTCTTTCTTTTGATTTCACTAAAGACATGGAAGATGTCTTCCTCTTTTTTTTCTAGAGTGCTTCCAACAATTTGGACTATTTGTTGTTCATGAGAAGTGGTAGATTGAGTTGGAGATTGTATAGACTGTTCACCAGACTATGAATCAATATTCATAGAGACCCTTTGTTTCTTTTTCCTGTGAAAAACCTTCAAGCCTTGGCTTGTTGCCTCTGTTACAGGTGAATATTGTTCTTCCCTCCTTCTCTTGGTTGTCTTTTCCTGTGCAATTGGAGTTTGCATATTTGATGTAGAGACTACTTGCTCCTTAGCCTCTTGGAGGGTATTCGTTGTCCATTCCAACTGGTTCTTGAACTATTCTATCTAACGCCTAGCTGTATGATGATATGGTGTGAATTTATTTTCCACCCTGAGTTTGGAGATGACTCCCAATGGATCATATGAACAAGAGAAACTGAGAGAAAATTTCATTTCCTTTAGCAGCTTATCAGCTTCCTCCCCTACTGCCATGGTATTACAAATGAAGGGACCAACTTGAGCTTTAAGCTTAAATTGCGATTTATTTTTGGTAGCTACAAAATGTACTTCATCTACAATCAATCTTTGCCTCAAGTAATCCAGTGCAAAGATTCTAATAGGGAGGTACTTTGGTAGTTTGTAGAGTGGAAGCTCATAGCCAAAACCCTGATTTCTGTGTAGTTCTGGTAGCAATACCAATATCCTATTGCAGCTTGATCTATGAACTGAATTTCTTTGACAATCTCTTCACTGATCCTTGGTAATGGAGTGCTGCTCATAAGGCTGAGGGCTGGATGAATAAATAGTTCTATGAACTACTTATATGTGAATTCTTCTTTCTCCTTCATCCCCATTGAAGTCCAAAAAATCATTGATTGTGGTGATCCTTCTTCATCAAGTTTCTACAAAGAAAATGGGAATTTGTCTCCCTGAAAATATATAAAAAGATACACAAGTACTAAAGCATACTTGAATACTTCTTCAATGTTAAATTTGACAAACTGCTCATGTATGGTTTCAGCTATGAAATGACCGAAATCATAAATAACAGTAGGCTTAGAATCATAAGAAAATATGGATAAGAAACCAAGGATGTCTTCATTGACAGACTGATCAGAGTGATAACCCTACAAATAGGCAGGATAGTAGTAATATGCCTGGTTCTATTAGGAAACATAGATGAATCATAAGGGGGATTTCTCTTTGGTAGAGGACTACCAATTGCTAAAAATAGTTCCAGGGTCTAGGATCTCTTGGTAAAGTCCAATTTGTTATAAGCTTCTATCAGGTTTTCATGAGAAAAAGGATGAGTTGGTGTAGTGGCAGGGGCCTGCAAAATTTTCTCAATTGAATCAGTGTTAATATGACAAAGGATTTCTCCAGTAGGTGAGATAATGGCTCTCTGGATGGGATCATAGGATTCATGGAATTTTCTCATGAACTCTGGAGCTATGTGTATTTGTGGAAAAATATAGTGAGGTAATTGGGATTCCTAGAGCCCAATTTCATCACTCTGGTCAATTAGCTGCTCTTCCCACCAACAATAAATTTCAAATAAATCAAACTGAGAAGAAGTCTCAATGATTTTGCAATCCTTTTCAACTAATGGAGTATGGTGGAAATCAATCTGTGGTTGAATTAGAGGATTTGAAACTTATGCAATTGATTTTCCCTTGGGAGGCATTTTGTCAAACAAAACTATGGATTGTAAATGACAAAATGGTAAAAGGAATTACCAGAGTGGAGACAGGTAATTGACAAGTGGACATAGAAGATGTGCTTGCGAACAGGACAAGTGGTTGAGCTGTATGAGCAGGCGGGATTGAACAATAATCTTGGTTGTAGAAGTTAACTGTGTAACCTTTGAAATGCATGACACATTATTTATAAAGAGAAAAATGGAGTGGGAGGGTGGCGTCGAACGTTTAAAAATGCATTAATTATCCAACGGGTTAATTAACAGACATTTGGTTATAAATGCACGGGAGCGGAAATGAATGGGCAATGGATAGGCAGTAGATGATTGGACGGGGGACATGAAGTGAAATGTGACGTGGAGGTGACGTGGGGTGGCAATAACAACTATGAAGGATACCGTTTTCGGGGGTAAGACGAAGCAGTTTGTGGTTTTTGGATTTTTAGTCCCAAAATACTAAAAGGTACTTTTGTGGTTTATATAGGCGGTATTAAAGTCTACCCATTCCCCCCCCCCCCCCCCGTCGATAAACTTCAGACGACAAGTGAGGGCCAAAAGGGAGTGTGGGCCATATGATTACGGAGGAGTGTGCGAGATGAGAGGTGAGGTGGAGGGAGTTTAACATGTGAGCAGGGAATGAAAAATGGGGGTCGCGATATGATAGGCGGACGCGATGGCTGTGGGTTCGGGTGTTTTAATGAATGAAGTGATATAATGTGAATGAAATAACATAAAGTCCGAACTTTGCTTATTTGAAAAATGACGCAGGAGGTCAATTGAACAAAAATTGAACATCAATTGAACAACAACTGAACAACAATTGAACAACAAACGGTCCCACATTGACTTCCCTTTAGAACATCACTTCACTCTACGCTATTGATCTCCTCTCTCCATATCTAACGGTCGGCAATGACATCACAAATCGCACTTTCTTCTGCCCAAGGTTCATTCACTCATGAATGATGCGATGCGATATTGATCCCATGGTCAGCAATCAGCAGTCATCCAACGGTTGACATCGGTATCGCACAGGGAACTTGCGCGATGATTACCCACCCTCAATGTTTTGATGTTTAGGAAATAACCATTTCGGCATCTCAAACATTGACATTTCTACCTACCCTTCTATTCCTAACATATTTACTTATCCTTCGAGAGTGCATTTGAACTAGCAACCCAATATTTTCTTTTGATGAACAATCTATCTCTATACCTTATTTCTTCCATTGGCTCAAATTAAAATGTTGAGCCAATTTATTTTCTACCTATGAGAATTAATTTAAAACAAATCCAATTATGATGCAAATGTATAATTGGATAAAAATAACCTAGTGTGGCATCTAAACAAACTACACACAACTATTATTTTTCAAACTGAATTTAGAACAAAGTAGTGGCATTTAGATTTGCAACACTTTCAAAGCTGATTTGTTTTTCTTTTTTGTCTAACCTAACATTTTATTTTACCTTCATTTTTTAGGGTATCTACCCTAACATTTTCTTTGATATGGACATATTTATCAAAATATTTTCCTAACATTTTGTATTCAATATTATTTTTGTCCATATCCTATCTTAACATTTTGTAAGTACATTTTCATTTTTTGTCTAATTTATTCTAACTTATCAAAACCAAAAAATTCTACAACACTTGGGTTCATGATTTGTCTAGTTGTCAAAATCTCAATCTTTAACAACTTCAAAAATTAGCCATAGGTTAGTGGATTTTCCTACTAACACATTTTCCTTCAAGAATACCACATTCTCTTTGATAGAAGAGTGTGGAAGTTAATATAAATTTTCTACTACTGATGTATTCTAATTGAAAGCAAAATATTACAAATTTCCTTTACTATTTTGCGGAATGAAAATCACAATTTAGAAACACATGTAATGACATGCAACCATTTAAACACCACAATAACACAATGATTTATAGGGGAACCCAATTGCTAAAAACCCCTTCGCCACTTTTCATTAATTAGATGAGAATGATAAACTATTACAATGCCTTACTTCAATCCTAAAGCACACACTACACTGTAAACCTATTCTCCTACTAACTTTCCTGCTCTGGCCAAAACTTAGCCATTTCAAATACCTAACTAGCTCCTATTTTCTTGAACAATCCTGAAGGAAATTGGCTCCTAAAAGATAAGAATTTTCTCCTATTTTCTTGTGCAATTCCCAAGGAATGATTCACCTACTTAACTAGCAAGCCTGTACACTCAATTGGTATACAAATAATAATTACAATGTGCCTTTTCCTCCACTCTAGCTAGGCAATTCAAATTCCATGCATGTCCAGGTTATTTTTAGCTTATTGACTAGTTTTAACTGATAGATCACTTAGTTAATGATAGTTTTACTACTCAACTCACCTTCAACTAACTCAAATAGAGACTTGAGCTTAGTTAATTGAGTCAAACTAAAAATAACTGAGATAGATTGCTAAATTTTAGCAATCACAACATGCACAACTCTACTTATAACTCTAATTTACTGAGTAAAATAGTAGACAAAGGCATTGTTATAGACATTTTTGTGCCTTACAGCTTTGAGCATGAAAAGTCCATAATCCAAGGGATCCAAAGTCCCTAAAAGTGTTGTTCCTACCCCTAAAGGAACAAGGTCAACCAATGACAGCTTCTCCTAGAAGTTCTCCACCAAAAACTACTCAGAACTAGTCAAATCGGGATCAATTCAAATGCTCCACTAGCTGCCTGCGTTGAAAAGCACCCAAATACACTGGCTAGGTGCGTTGCAACGCACTTGAATGCACTACCCAGGTGCGTTGAGCGGGAAATGACAAGTGGCAGAGTCATTCAACGAGGTGGAGAGACAATGGAAGCTTCCAGAATCTTCTCCAATGACACTTGCCTCACTGAATTCGACCAGTGATGAGTAAGAGGCTCTCAGTCTCCAAGTGGAAGCAAGAACTGACAGAGAGAAGCCACAAGTCAAAACATAAGCTGACTCATCCTCTCTGCTTACATCTATATATGGATCCCTCATCCCAGAGATCCAGAGGCTGGAATTTTGTACTTTGCAGAGAATTACTGTTGGTTTGAGATTGAGATTAGTACATTGGGTGATTTATGCTTTGTTGGAGGTGAGGAAGGGATTCCTTTGCTGGGAGGTAGATGTTGGATCGGGACTCACTTGGTTGTATCTCCTCTTGGACTTTCTTATCATATCAATAAAACTATTTGAGTTTCTCCTACATGCTGTGTATCAATGATGTTTTGTTATATTTGCATGTTTAGCTTAATCTGATCCTAAGCTTTTTATGAATGTAAATCTATATCTTCGTGTAGTTTCTCTCTTCTGTGATCTTGCAGGAATTTGGTGAAGATGGGCCGGTAAGGGAGCAGGGAGCTGGGAGCTATTGAAGAGAGGAGCGATTGGATCAACAAACTAGTGCAAGACACAGGTTAGTTTATCCTTCCTCTTCATTTACATTTCATAAAGAAGAATACTCAAGTAGTTTTCCTTGTTTGTTGCTAAGGCACTGTCACACCTTAGAGTGGGATAGGGGCATTCTGAATAGATACTTTTCCCAACAACAGAATGGTGACTCCGCTGGGGATCGTATCTAGTTAGTTTATTTGTGTTTCTATTGTTGTTCTTCTCATAAACTTAGGAGTGGCGAATCGAACTGCATTTGCCATTTATAAATGCAAAGTAGAGATCTGCTACTCTAGTCCATTCACTGGGCCTGTTTATGATCTGAACAGCTGATCCACAAATGCTCTAATTGCCCTTTGTGATAGCTATTAGTCCTCCTTTAAATCATCCCTCTAATTGTACCTTACTGATAGCTTTTATCCGGCCAAAAACCATAGATTAAACTGCAAATCGTGACCCAAAACCCAGAGAAAATTCTCGTTTCTGCTTCAGCGCAGGCTCTGTGAAGAGGTTCTGCATTTCAACACAGGTCCCGAGAGGGCTACCTGTGCTGCAATTCAGTTTCTCTGTGCAACAGGTGTGTTGATCAGCCTTTGCCCTGTGCAGCTGTGGTTCTTTGCTTCATTTTGTTCAGTTTTATCTCTTATTTTTGCAGCCTGTTATCAGTGTGTGTACCTATCTGAAAACCCCTTTTCTTTGCCTTAATTCTGCCTCAGTTTTATAAAAGAAACTGTATTTGTTTTTGTGTATTTGTTACATCATTTGCAGTTTCCCATTACAAAAGTAAACTAGTCATACTGTCGCCCTTAGATCTAGACCTGTCGTAGTGTCGTTTTGATCTTAAGAGTAAGTGTGTTTGCTGTTGACAGTTGATTGCGCCTTTAATTTTGTCTTTTGGTTTGAATTTGTGAATTTCTAGTGTCGAAACAAGTGTTTACTTCAAAATCATAAAGTGTCGTAATCATCTTTTTGATTTCGAAAAGAAGCTTGTTTGTGTTTTTCACTTGAAATCGAATTCAAGTTTGTACAACAAATTTCTTTTTAGGCATCAATATTAAGAAAGTGAAAACAAATACATGCATATGTGCATTTGCATTTTGATAGTTTGTATGGTTTGATTTAGGAAAAGTGCATTTACAGTGTGCTCTATGCTCTATGAGAAAAGATTGTGTCTTTCTTTTCCCCTTTGTAGCTAGGATTTTCATTGCTGAAAAGAGATAAAAGCTTGCTTATCATCTTTAGACTGCATTTAGGAATTGTATCTACATCTCGTGGTGATCCAAAAAGGCAAACTTCTAAGAAAGATCAACCTAAAATAAATTGAATTCAAATTGAATGAACTTAACAACGCATTGGAACTTAACGCACAACATAGAGGTCTAGGCTAGAGACGTGTTCCGGCATCGTAAAGCCTGGTAACTGTTGTCCTCACTGTTGGTTGGGTGATTCCTCCACTGTGAGACGATAAGTGCCAGTACGGATTGTGCTCCCACGTACCGTCGAGTATATATTGGGAGACCCCTATAGGCATAAAACCTTTTATCCATAGGAAGCCGTGTCGGCCGCCCTACTGATCGCAATGCACTGAACACAGCATTCGGGAAGACTGACCGCCCGTACCTTAAAAAGTATTCTGCGGTTTTGCGATTGGTTTGGCACACCCTCTACCTAGAAATCCAGAGCAGTCCCTTTCGTTCCTTTTCAGACTCCTTAACGGAAAAGGTCCATCTGAGCACTTGTCACTTCAGGCTCATTAAAAATCGAAGGAGACTAGAGTCATCTTTTGCTTTTTCTCGACTCTTTAAAATTGAAAAAGCAAGTTGTGTCCAAGCGTCGTTAAAATTTATTTTAAACGGAATATTCATACCCTTTTTCCTTCGTTGATCTTTAGGTTGAGAAAATGGAGCCTACCAGCCAAGGAATTCCCCTTGGTGGAAATCCTAGTCCCTTCTCCTCTTGGAGAGATGTTGGTGTGCCCCATATGGCCACATTGTCGCTTCCAGGACTGACAATTGGCTTTCCAGTCTGGCTCTTCTCAACCAATGTCGTTCAGAACACCACTATTCCTGAACAATCGAATCAGCAGTTAGACGAGTCTAGAGTTTCCCACCAACCTTCTACTTCCTCTAATTCTTCCTCTCCTCCTTCCTCTTCGCTTGATCGGGCTGGCAAAGCCAAAAGTCAAGTTCCTAAGGAGAAGAAGGAAAAGAAGAGGAAAGAGAAAAAGAAGAAGGAGCCAAAAGCGAATGGGGGCAAACGAGTGTCGTCTAACGAAAATCCACACACTACACTGACCAGGCCTAAATTGCCATGTGTCATTTGCAAGGGAGACCACTTTCACAGAGATTGTCCCTGCATCCCTCAGATACTAAGGGACTGGTCTCCCCATTTGCACAATCTGGTGGCGTCAACCTCTGATAGCCATGTTGAAAGCACACCGTCAACTAGCGGAAGTGAAGTCCCAGGACAAAAAGGGAGAGCTAGACCTCCCTGTAGACTGTGCGAAGGCAACCATGCCCTCCACCGTTGTCCCTTCTTAGACGAAGCTAAAATAGTTTTGGATGATCGTCCGGTTTCACCGTTACGACTTCCTCCTGGATATAAAAAACTCTTGCCGAGTCCTTCGTTAGTTGAGAATCCAGCTGGCCCACTCAAGTGGTCGGCTGAAGCGTCTATCATTGAAGATAAACCAACTGAATCCATACCAGACGAAAGTCAAAAGGTTGAGGCGGCAGTTGACCCGGTTTTGCCTTCAGAGGTTTTATCTTCGAATGATACAGTCACTGAAGAGGATAAGGATGACACCGTCCAAATTCTCTTCATCAACACAGACTTCGACGAACACGGGGGCAATCCACCCATTTTTTTATCGCAGGAAGGAAGTTCGTCAGAGCCATACCCGGCCGTCTACTCGGTCCCACCTCCAAGCAACCTAGTTGTATCCTTCGACTGGAACCAACTAGGCAGACCCCGTTTGCCAGCAAGCATACCATTCCGAATCATCGTTCAAATATATAGAATGGTCATGGCTGGCACCATCATAGATGAGGGGGCGTCTGTGAGTATCCTTTCCTCTATTGCTTGGAAAGCGCTTGGTTCGCCATCGCTTTTGCCTGAGATGAGAAATATGACAGGCTTCGATAAAGGAACCAATCGACCTTTAGGGATCCTCCCCAATGTGCCCATAACATTGAAAGGGAAGACCGTTCAAATGAACGTGATGGTCGTTCAAGGACCCTTGGATTATAACCTACTCCTTGGGTGAGACTATATTTATTGCATGGGAGCCATCGTCTCCTCACTCTTTAGAGTAATGTGTTTTCCGCACGAAGGAAGAGTGGTCAAGCTCGTGGACCAACTTTCATTTCCCGGATCACGCATTGCAAATAGTCATATACCGTCCCTAAATGGTCTCTTCACGCAAGAAATGTCTCAACCCACGGTCCGTCCTCCCGATGAGCGCGAGTAATTCGGAGGGATATGACTGGAACCCAGGGGGCATGCGTCTTGGTCTGCTTCGGCAGGAAAACTTTGGGTATAAGGTAGGTTTCCGCGGGAGAATATGACTAGTCCGTACCCCGTCCGTGATTGGAAGAAGGGTTGTTCTAGAATAAGATTCTTTTGTAAAAGTTATGTGTTTGGCGCTCGTTGTCACTCACCTTTGTCTATCTCGGTAGACATCGCCGAAGAAGTGTTTTGTTTGCTGCGCAAATGAGACAATCTTTGGTAACCTGAAAGAGGTAGGCCTTTCCTGGTAGAACAAATGTTTTATCTGCAAATTGAGGGGTAACCTTGAAATCGTATTTTATACCTGGGGGCATGCAAACCTTTTGGAGTGCAAGCAAGGAGCGGCTATTTATTTTTTAAATTTTTAGGACCTCTAACCCTTTAAACTCGTAGGATTAGTCGTTTCCGAACTTGCATAACGAAAGGATGCGGGGCAAAGCTTTATAAGGCGCAAGCTCCATAAAAAATGGCATCTTACATGAGACATTCTTATCATATGACTGGATTAATCGAGCAGTTTTAGCACATAGTTCATGCTCGTTAAAAAATAAACATAAGACCGAGCAAGTGTTTCAATCCGCGTTTAAGCTCGTTAAAAAATGAACTATCTTCCGGTAAATAACCACCGTGAATGTAACATTATCAGCCATTAAAGCCTTGGTCGTGTTTGCACCTTCACCTCCACTTTTCTATTGGCCGATCATTCACCTCCATTTGATTGTTTACCCATTTTGAGGAACAGCTGCGAAGAGTGATTTCACTAGCCATCCTTGTGACACTGCCGTGCTTAGAAAATTCCAACCCTTACCTGGAATCAGCTGCTACCCGTTTTATCACTCGTTCCTCAAAAGACGAGTCTTCTTTAAGCTCTTTTCATCTGACTCGTAAAATATGAAAAGATTGCCGAGTTTTGGCCTTCCAGCTCGTTAAAGCGACCGAAAGTGCTATCCCTCCTCTAGATTTTAATCTTTTTGGACCTGAGGGATTATTGCACAAAAAGATCGAGCACTTGTTTTGTTCGGCTCGTTAAAACTATCGAAAATTCATCCCTTCTGTATTGTTTTATACTTTTTCGGACTTAAGGGAATAGATGACGAAAAATGACTTCCGGAGTTACCTTTACGTTCCTTTTCAGACTCCCTAAAAAAGAAAAGGACCGAGTTATCTTTGTCGTTAAACTTGTTAAAAACATTAATAGCGACAAACTTGTCTTTAGACGAGAACGAGTTTCACTATCGCTAGGCTCGTTAAAACATAGCGATGGGTTTGCCCGAAGGGAAAATTATAGAACAATCATATGTTATCCTCCTCAAGCTTGACAAAAATAAAGAGGTACTGGTCAGCAATGACTGGGGAAAAATTGGGAAGAAACTCAAAGAAACTTTATTGGTAGAAATTCGCTCTTGAACATGACACTTCCACTATGTGCCTGAGTCGGGTTGAGTTGTTTCATTCACCGGTCACATCACCATGGTCTCGCCATACCATCCACCTTTGGGGTAAATGCTACCAATCCATCATAAAAGTGTCGCCGATATGTTCAAGAGAAGTCATCCAAAGAAGTCACCCGTGTCCCATCCACTACCATACATTATACTTCATTCTTTCATGACCGCCACCCTGAATCATATATCATCAGATCATTTTCACCTCCATCAAAATCATTTGCTCTGTTCCGTGTCATTGATGTGGGATTCATTAAGGCCCTCCTTTGACGGATTGCTTCTTGTCGACATCAGCTCATTATCCAAGAAGTTGATCTAGGAACACCCCCTTCAGTACTTTGAAGCTTGCATGCCTCAATGGCAAGTTTCTCACTTCCGGCGACAGGTATACATCAATGACCTTGACCGAAAGATTTTGCGTGGTGTTCGACGCCAAGTCCTTTATTCACACCACGTGAATTGTACTGCAGTACCTTGAGGGTCATTATCATTATCGGTGATTCCTCTCGTTCTTGTTAACAGTTTACATCATTGACTGGTAATCAAGCAATGTCTTTCCATGTTCGACTTCAAAACATTTCTCACATGGATCGACTTGTACTTAGAGTGAAGATCGGATGAGATTGAAGACCCCGGATCTAGTTTCATCCATCCGGGCTGCGATATATATTCAGGAAAAATAAAGACATTGACATGTACAGCATTGCAGAACAGATAATCATCCTACCAAAAGGATGATGATTTCATCAGAATCATCAGTCTACCATCAGACGATTGTCTGTCCTATGTACATAAAAATGAATTTATAAAGCTGAGCATGGGAATGCCCGCCTCAGCTAGATCATGAAAACAGTATGAAAAATAATGTATTGTATTGTATCTTATTACAAGTCTCCTCCCAGCATTGAAAGAACTTCGGATCCTCCTAATAAAGCATTTCACCCGATAAACGGCCTCATACTTTAGGGGGCAACTGTTATAGACATTTTTGTGCCTTACAGCTTTGAGCATGAAAAGTCCATAATCCAAGGGATCCAAAGTCCCTAAAAGTGTTGTTCCTGCCCCTAAAGGAACAAGGTCAACCAATGACAGCTTCTCCCAGAAGTTCTCCACCAAAAACTACTCAGAACTAGTCAAATCAGGATCAATTCAGATGCTCCACTAGCTGCCTGCGTTGCAAAGCACCCAAATACACTGGCTAGGTGCGTTGAAATGCACTTGAATGCACTACCCAGGTGCGTTGAGCGGGAAATGACAAGTGGAAGAGTCATTCAACGAGGTGGAGAGACAATGGAAGCTTCCAGAATCTTCTCTAATGACACTTGCCTCACTGAATTCGACCAGTGATGAGTAAGAGGCTCTCAGTCTCCAAGTGGAAGCAAGAACTGACAGAGAGAAGCCACAAGTCAAAACATAAGCTGACTCATCCTCTCTGCTTACATCTATATATGGATCCCTCATCCCAGAGATCCAGAGGCTGGAATTTTGTACTTTGCAGAGAATTGCTGTTGGTTTGAGATTGAGATTAGTACATTGGGTGATTTATGCTTTGTTGGAGGTGAGGAAGGGATTCCTTTGCTGGGAGGTAGATGCTGGATCGGGACTCACTTGGTTGTATCTCCTCTTGGACTTTCTTATCATATCAATAAAACTATTTGAGTTTCTCCTACATGCTGTGTATCAATGATGTTTTGTTATATTTGCATGTTTAGCTTAATCTGATCCTAAGCTTTTTATGAATGTAAATCTATATCTTCGTGTAGTTTCTCTCTTCTGTGATCTTGCAGGAATTTGGTGAAGCTGGGCCGGTAAGGGAGCAGGGATCTGGGAGCTATTTAAGAGAGGAGTGATTGGATCAACAAACTAGCGCAAGACACAGGTTAGTTTATCCTTCCTCTTCGTTTACATTTCATAAAGAAGAATACTCAAGTAGTTTTCCTTGTTTGTTGCTAAGGCACTGTCACACCTTATAGTGGGATAGGGGAGTTCTGAATAGATACTTTTCCCAACAACAGGCATGTCACACAAGTTAACTAAAATCAAAGTCATCCTGTCGATGTGGAAAATAAAATTACTATATTTGACCAAGGAACAAGCCAAATTTAGCCTTTCTTGCTACAATTTCTAACACTCCCTCTTAACAAGAAAGGGATTTTGCACCACCCCTATCCTACACATGTGGAATTCAAATTTTCCTCTTGATAATGCCTTTATCAAGATATTTGCATCCTGCTCCTCAGTTGGAATGTATTGTAGCATCATGATTCTCATTTGCACACAATACCACAAGTAATGGTACTTGATATTAATGTTCTCGGACCTGTCATGAAATATCAGATTCTTAGAGAGTTTAATACAACTTTGATTATCACAACAAATCACTATCAGATCTATCTCCTTACTAAAAAGACCCATAAGCGTTTTCCTCATCCATATGGCGTCACATGTTTCTTGGCTTGCAACCATGTATTCAACCTTTGCTATGTTGACTGCCAAAAACCTCGATTTCCATCTATACCAGGAAATAATTGTGGACCCAACACTGAATATAGCACCTTAAGTAGTTTTCTTCTATGATGGACTCCCTACTTAATAGACATCTCCGAAGCCTTGGAGCTTTACTTCCTCTATCCTCCTGTACCATAACCCATACTCAGTTGTGCCTCTGAGGTACCTCAACACATGCTTTGCTTCCTTCCAATACAACTTTGTAGGCTTCACCATGACATGATTCAACTGATTAATTGCAAATCATATGTTGGGCCTTGTGGTCACCAGATACATCAAGGATCACACAAGTTGTCTATAGATGGTAGCATCTACTGCCTCTCCTTAAGAAACACTTTCCTTCCTCCAATTTGTAGCTAGAGGTGTGTCCATAGGCCTTGAGTTCTCCATGTGAAATCTCTGAATTATTTCAAAGGCATACTTCCCCTGACTCACAAACAACTCAACATCTCTCTACCATACTTCCAACCCAATGAAGTAATGCATCAAGCCCATGCCTTTCATCTTGAATTCTCTTGCAAGGTCCTTCTTGAGAGAGCAGATGAACTTATCATCCCCTGTAAGTGTTAAATCATCAACATACAAATAAGCAAGTTGCCATCTACCATAATGTGATAAAAATTGGCACTTGCTTCACTTTTGGTGAATCCAAATCCATTGAGATATGTGTCAATTTGATGTACCATGCTCAAGGTGTCTGTTTGAGACCATACAAGGCTCTCATGAGTCTACACACATGTGTCTCCATGTCATATGTCTCAAATCCCTCTAGTTGATCTATGTAAATTTCCTCCTTAACAACACCATTGAGAAAGGTAGTCTTCACATCCATTTGGTGGATCTTCCATCCCATTTGCACAAATAATGCTAGAATGGTTATGATTAAGGAATATCTTCCCACTAGTGCAAATGTTTCCTCATAGTCCACTCCCTCTACCTGAGAGAAGTCTTTAGTGACAAATATGGCCTTGTACTTCTTGATGTTCCCATCAGTTGCATGCTTCACTTTGTAGATCCAACTGGAACCAACCACTGACTTGTTCTCTAGTATCTACACCAACTCCCATACACTATTCTTCATGATATAGTCAGACTCCTCCACCATGGTATCAACCCACACTGGTTGAGAAACTGCTTCCTCAAATGAAGAAGGCTTTGACTCAATGAGTTCTGTCATGTAAGACATATACCTACTGTACCTATCTGGTGACCTCCTTTGCCTTCTCTAAGATATTGGAGCTCCCACATGCTCCCGTGCATCCTGTACCAATCTGTCAGCTTCTTTGGTTCTCTTCCTCCTCTCTCTGGAATATTCTGATTGAGTGGGTGCCTCCACTCGGCCTCCTGTCTGCTCCTCCACTTATGGTTGTTCCACAACATCTTGAAGCTTTGCATGAGGCTCCTCATTTGGAGCTAGAAGCTCCTCCTCCAGTGGGGTACTCAACTCTCACTCTAGAGAGAATCTCATAGCCTTCTCCTCATCAAATTTGACAACTCTCCTCACTACATCCACCCTGAGTGAGGGAAAATACGCCCTATAGTTATGTGGTGTCTCTGTGTATCCTAAAAAGACTCCCAACTTAGTTTTAGGATCAAGTTTCTTCATACTATCCTTGCAGACATGACAATACATAGTAGCTCCAAAAATTCTGAAATGAGATACATCTGGCTTCCTCCCAGAGAAAGCTTCTTTAAGTGTGATCATTCCAAGTATTCTACGAGGGCTCCTATTTTGCAAATAAACTTTAGCGTTACATGCTTCTATCCATAGATCTAATGGCAGCCCCTGATTATGTAACATGGCTCTTGCTGCTCCTACTATGCTTCTGTTCTTCCTTTCAGCCACCCCATTTTGCTGTGGGTTATGGGGTGTTATCATTTCTCTTCTAATACCCTATTTGGTACAAAATTCTGATGCAGGAAAACCCGCATATACCCACAATATGGATGTAAAATGCAAATATCTATTTTTGCCCCAGGAGTTTTAACTCTCTGTCGAGTCAAATCTTCATTCCTTGATGCATAATGGTTTAAGGCCCCTTACTTAAGTCTTATGCAGAATGATTTTATAAATTAACATAGTCTAACTCTTTGTTCAAATCCTTCATCAGGACTATACACTCTACTTCATTAAGTCTTGATTAATCCTTAACCTTTATGCCACACACATTAACCAAACACCCATAAACCATTTATGCTTTGCTTATTCATGGACTTAACCTGCAAACCATCTATCGGCACTTTAATCCCATTATAAGTCTTTTATAATATAATACACACAAAACATATGTAAACCATACCTTTTCTTAATTCCTTGCCTATGCACGTTTCTCGATGCATGCCTTATCACTATCGCAATCTTCCTTTATCTTCTCACTAACACATGACTCTTTATCACATCCGATATGCAATAACCCTCTAGACTTCAATATAATATAAACCACATTCATTACTTTCTTGGGTCCACTCTTCTATCGCACATCACAAATCCTTTCACTCGTTTAACATCACATACTGCATTATTTATTGACTCGCTCCACATCACATGCTGCATTGGTTAAGGCCTGATACATTACCATGGAATATTTGCGATGTGATCAAACCTCCAATCGCATCAGACATTGCAATCGATTATGGCCCGAGGTTAATTCCTCCCATTGGACTATTGCGATGCGGGATTCCACAATGACCCTCCACCGTTAATCCAATCACTTGATCCAACGGTCAATGATGCTATCGGTTATCGCAAATCACAATCGTATAAGGCTGGTTCATTTACCCCTAAGTTATGTTGCGATGCGATATTGATCATCCCGTTCTCTATGACTTATTCCCATCCATTGATCTATTAGCTCGAACGACCCCTGAGCATTAATGCTTCACTTCTTCGCTTTTCCTTTTTTTACTTGGGTTTTATGATATTTCTTCAATGGTTCTTTGCGGCTCAGGTTACTTATGGTTCTTCATCCTTCCACTGTTCCACTGCGCGACTCCCTCCTGAGCTTAACTTCGCATGTTATTTAACACAGTCCCTCCAGAACATTACTTTGGTTCTTCGAACGGTTTCAAAGGTCCATTATGATCCACTGTCTCGTTCTCCTCTCTGTGTTCGCCAAATTCAGCCTACATAGATATGTTATGCAGAATCTCTAAAACGCACAGAATTTATCATTCCATATTTGAATCACACACTTATAGAATTTTGAATTAATCTATGTTTATATAAATACACTTTCACACAATTTCTCTCTAAGGTCTGATATTCTAATGTCAGTGGTCTTTGTTTTACAATCCACCCATAGGCTCACAATCACACTCTAACTAGCTAACCTATCCAACCTATCTCCCCTAATTTTTCCTTTTAGGCTTACATTTATACCAAGGGATTCTAAAACCAATTCCTGTTTTAGATCCATAAACTCCTCAATAGATTCCTGAAATCTCTTCCTCATCCCTAAGGATCCTCTCTAATCCCCAAAATCATGAACTAACTCCTAATCTGAGTTTTACAATTAATTCTCAAATCCCTCAATCTCTCAACTATCCTAAATCTCTCATATTCTCCTACATTCGAGAATATTTACAAATATGTCTCACAATATTCAATTAATTCCTATCCTCATTAAAATCACTCAAAAGCCTAAATAATTACATTAATTCACACTTAGGAAACCATATTCCTTGAAAACACAAGACCCCTATGTCTTACTAAAATACAATGATATTGTTGGGCTGATTTATCCTTCATCAGACACCCAAAGTAGAAAATATTCATGATCTCTAGATCATGTGTGTTCATAAGTTAATAGAAAACCTCTAGGGTCCCAAACTTTAGTTTGTAACTGCCTAACCGCCTTGCACCTTTGTTTCTGCTGTATGTCTGTTGTCTTTTGTTTCATCTTCCTCTCCTTGTCAATCAGGTTCAAATTCTGATCGATCATCCTTCCAGCTACTATCAATCTCCTCCATATGAATTGTTTCATCATTAGCTGCCATAATTCTTCAATCTCCATTTCCAACACATCTTTGGAATGTTCCATACTCCACCACTTAATTCTTCCTCTTTCTCTTTGTTTCAGATCGTTGTTGCTGATGTATACTAACTCTTCAATCTTCTATTTTACTCTTTGAAGTTGTCGAATGCTATCACTTACTCTTTTTCCGAGTATTCTTGTTTGTTCTTTGCTTATTCTGATTGTATCCCTTTTATCCTTACTCTCTTTCATGCTTATTCCTTTCTGCATGAAATCCTGACTGCCCAGCATTCTCTTCAGCGATTGAACATCCCTGTTCCATGGATTTAATACTTCCATAGAATCCTCTTCCTTCATTTTTATCTGGCTGCTCATATGTACTAAATTTCCTCCAGCACCTGCAACTAAACCTGAACTCATAAAACAATTGTTAAAATAAAAAGCATAATGCTTCTGCGCATTTTCTTCCTTTGGCAACAATTCAGCTTGCTGCTCTAATTCAGCACATCAGTATGTTGTTCTGAATTCTCAACATAATTCGCGAGACTGTCAACGAGTCTCTCCTCTACATCATCTGCTCTAATGATGTCTTTCTCATTTTGTTCACTGTAATGAACTCCTTCCTCTGCAATCACACTATCATACTCTGAGTTTCCCAGCAAATACTCCAGCAATCCAATTTCTCTGTGACACTTCATAAGTACTTCATCATTACTTATGGTTCCTGCATTTATGCACATTATCGTTATGAAAATTACAAGGTTCAACAATTTCAACTGTTGCTTCAAATATCAGTTCTTCAGACTGAATTTCATCTCCTTCCACAAGAAATTCTTCCTGTGTTGTCACAAATTCAAACATCAATGTATTACTAAGTTATTTTTGCTGCGATAATTCACTGCTTTCTTCATTCACGAGACATTCTTCATCATTGTTGACTTCAGAGTTTTTACCTTTTAAAATATTCTCTTCCATACTTTTGACATCTTCAAAAGATTGCTCACCCTTTGTAAAACCTGTAATCACATCAAAATTATTAGATTTAACAATATAAGGTTTTACATTCTCCTGTTGGTCTACATTTTCCCAACAGTTCAGAAAATCATCAATAATTCCTTCTTCTTCACCCAGAACTTCACCCTGCTCTGGTTCACAAATAAACACTTCCATTTCCAACTCAGCTTCTCTGAGTTTTCCCATCAGCCACCTTACTTGCCTCTGCTGTAGCTTCCTCTATAACTTATGCCACTTTACTGGCTTCTTCTTTATGACCCAACCTTGTCTCTAACTTTCCTCTAGTATCAACATCAATACATCAAGGTGTTCTTTCATCTCAGCAATCTCTTTGTCAAGTTCCTCTTGACTCATTCTCTTTCCATTTTCCTTGGCATCCTCATTCTTCACTTTTCTTCTGCTGTGGTCTTCTTCAGAACCTCTGCTATGATTGTCACTAGTAATCATCCTCTCCATCTCTATCTTTGTGAGCTCCTCACTCACTCACTATGAGATGCACTAAATCCTCTACAATAGCAAGTCTTCCCTACTGCCACTTACCTCACCAAGCTTTCCTCTGTACTTGGTCTTTTGGCAATCCCTATGGTTCTCTATCTCTGGAACCTCCTTTGAGCACTTCTCTATGCTCCTTCTAGGCTTCAACTCATTCTTTTGGCAATCCCTATGGTTCTCTATCTCTGGAACCTCCTTTGAGCACTTCTATGTGCTCCTTCTAGGCTTCAACTCATCTGCACCTCTCAAGAACACAACTGTCCTCTTGTATTTCAATCACCATGAAATACTTGGTTCTAACCACCTCTTCTTTCACTTAGGAAGTCTTACCAGCTTCCTTCATTACTTAGCAATTATACCCACATCCTTTTGTGGAATTTCCTTTGTGATCTGCAACAATATCTCTGCAGTAACAAGTCTCCTTCTTGCTATCTATGCCTCACTAAGCTTGAGCTCAGTCTATTAGCATTTCTCTGGTTCTTTCCTCTGGAACCAATTCGAGCACTCCTCACTCTAGATTGCTGCAACCTTCTCACCTTCTTATGCTGTCACCTGTGTATCAATATAAAAACCACACATTATCCAATTTTCAAATCAACTTAAAACAAAACATGAAATCTCACCTTCAAAATATCTGCGTGATCTCCACCATATTCTGTACTTCGAATGGATTGTAGATTGTCTCTTGCATCTACAAGTCCCAATATTCTGCTATACCTTACCTCTGTGTGCTTACTGTTTTTCAGATTAAAATCTGAGCGCCTTGCCTGATTTCATCACCATTCTCCTGTATATACACCTTTAGAATATAAATATGTTCTAAACTCTTTTAAAGAAATGTTCACACACAATTTCTTTGCGCTGCCTTAATACCAAATATTTCAATTATAATTATGCTCTGATACCAAAAAGACGCAGGAAAACCTGCGTATACCCACAGTATGCATGTAAAATTCACATATATGTTTTTGCCCCATGAATTTTAACTCTTTGTGGAGTCAAATCTTCATTCCTTGATGCATAATGGTTTAAGGCCCCTTACTTAAGCCTTATGCGGAATGATTTCATAAATCAACACAGTCTAACTCTTTGTTCTTATCCTTCATCGGGACTCTACACTCTACCTCATTAAGTCTTGATTAATCCTTAACCTTTGTGCCGAACACATTAACCAAACCCCATTAACCCTTTATGCTTTGCTTATTCATGGACTTAACCCGCAAAACATCTATCAAAACTTTAATCCCATTATGGTTTTTTTATAATAGAATACACACAAAACATATGTAAACCATAACTTTTCTTAATTCCTCGCCTATGCACGTTTCTCGGTGCATGCCTTATCGCTATCGCAATCCTCCTTTCTCTTCTCACTAACACATGACTCTTTATCACATCCGATATTTGATAACCAGCTGGACTTCAATATAATATAAACCACATTCATTACTTTCTTGGGTCCACTCTTCTATTGCACATCGCAAATCCTTTCACCTGTTTAACATCGCATACCACATTATTTATCGGCTCGATCCACATCACATGTCACATTGGTTAAGGCCTGATACATTACCATGGAATATTTGTGATGCAATGCGATCAAACCTTCGATCACATTGGACATCGCAATCGCATATCGCTATCGCTTATGGCCCAAGGTTAATTCCTCCCATTAGACTATTGCGATGCAAGATTCCACAATGATCCTCCACTGTTAATCCAATCACTTGATCCAACGGTCAATAATGCTATTTCTCATCGCAAATCGCAATCATGTAAGGCTAGTTCATTTACCCCTGAATTATGTTGCGATGCGATATTGATCATCCCATTCTCTGCGACTTAATCCCATCCATTGATCTGTTAGCTACAACGACCCCTGAGCATTAATGCTTCACTTCTTCGCTTTTCCTTTTTTTACTTGGGTTTTATGATATTTCTTCAATGGTTCTCTACAGCTTGGGTTACTTCATGGTTCTTCATCCTTCCACTGTTTCGCTGCGCGACTCCCTCATGAGCTTAACTTCGCATGTTATTTAACACAGTCCCTCCAAAACATTACTTTGGTTCTTCGAATGGTTTCAAAGGTCCATTACGATCCGCTATCTCGTTCTCCTCTCTATGTTCGCTGATTTTTGCCTACATACATATGTTATGCAGAATCTCTAATACACACAGAATTTATCATTCCATATTCGAATCACACACTTATACAATTTTGAATTAATCTATGTTTATATAAATACACATTTACGCAATTTCTCTCTCAGGCCTGATCTTCTAATGTCAGTGGCCTTTGTTTTACAATCTGCCTGTAGGCTCATAGTCACACTCTAACCAGCTAACCTATCCAACCTATCTCCCCTAATTTTGCCTTTTACTCTTACATTTATACCAAGGGATTCTAAAACCAATTCCTATTTTAGATCCATAAACTCCTCAACAGAATCCTAATATTTCTTCCTCATCCCTAAGGATCCTCCCTAATCCCCAAAATCATGAACTAACTCCTAATCTCAGTTTTGCAATTAATTCTTATTAATAGCTTCTTACTCTTTCAAACCCTACACTATACCAACAAAACCATAAAGCCATCACAAAAGTATTGCTACCTTTCTCCTCCATATATTTGTCGATGTAACCCTTTGATACTTTGACCTAGCTACCTGGTTTTCATCCCTAATCGCATCAAAACCCTAAAAAATCAAAACCTACCTGAGCCTAGCATACCTAGCCTAATATTATTTTACATTCCAGTCAACCTTTATCTGTGATTTCATAGAGAGAGCCCTCTCTATTTTGGTAGGGCTAGCTACCAAACTAAAAGCTTGGTTTGAGGTTACCTTCGTCAATCTCCTCCTCAGCCTGGGACATTGTGGAGGATAGCATTTTGGCGTCGTTGCAGGGGAATGAAAGATCATATCATCCCTGGGAAAGAATGACAAGGATCGGATCTGATTTGTTGATGGTGAACAGTGATCAAACACAAGAAAGGTTGTGCATCATTCACTTGGCGACTCTAAATCAATTTCAAATTTAAATCAAAAACTCCACTAGAGGATCAACCTTACCAACAGAAAAATGAAAGGAAAATATGGGAAGATCAAGTATTCAAGTTGGAATTTCATCCAAGATTTCATGTTCTTTATTGTGAATTTTTTCTTCTCTTTTCCCGAGAATTTCAAGAAGGTTTTCTAGAGTATATTGTATTTGAGAAAAGATCCTAGGCCTGCATTTGATTCCTTTCCTTTGAAGATTGTGAATACAAATTTTGATTTTGATCAAGACCCTGCTTCGGAATTTATGTTAACCATCTTCAACTTGATGAGCCTCAAGAAATCAAGACTAATCCTACAGCTCTTGTACATACTCCTATACCTTGTAAAATTCTAGATAGATACAAGCCACTCATCTTACCTCCTATAATCCATGATTTCCCTGAAAATTATTACAAATATCTTCTGAGGTTGAAGGAAAACCACACAACCATAAAACCATATGCACAATATGCACAGAAAATTAACTCACAGAACAATACACTAGCGGAAAAGGCAGAGAACCATCATGTGGTATCTCATGCTCATGTAATTCTCTCTTATTCAAGTAATTCAATAATACATTTAAATACATGAGAAAGTGGTCTTAAGATAGTGCGTCTATCTTAGACTCACTTGGTTGAGACAATTTCTCAACTTACACACTTATTCAGGAGAGCAAGTTGGAGAGAATCTCTCATCCAAACTAGAATCCTTGGTTTGATGAATTCTCATAATTTTATTTATTTAATTTAATAATCAGATTTATTATTGATTTTTAAGAGAGTGAGGCTAACATTCCCCCCCAAATGATAAATCCAAAATGAACAAGGAACCATCTTCCAAGTTCTCAAGTTGATCCTAAAAAAAAACATTTTCCTGAAAAACCGCCAAAGATGGATGTTGGAAAAAACTCAAATCTGAAGAGAACATGAATCATATGCATGTTTGATTCATCTCTGAATGTCGCTTGACAACTCCATCATGTGCCAAGCCACAAAAGGATCCAACTTTCCTTTGCTTGAAAACAACATCCGGTGTCCACTGACACAATTTGATGAACGCCCACTGGCGAATTTGCTGATTATGATCGCCCACTGGCTGATGAAGATGCCCACTGGTTGCTTCACTGATGTTGTTGAGACTTTCAGTCTGACAACCACTTGTCAATTTCATTGACATTTCCCCCCTTTGCCCGCTGAAAGGAGAGACAATCATCTGCATTTGATATCGGAACTCCCCCCCCCCTGTTGTGGGGAAAAATGCCTATACAGGACGATCCTATCCACCTAAGGTGTGATAGTGCCTTAGCAACAAACAGAGACAGCTATTCTAGTATTCTTCCTTTATGAATTAAGAATGAAGAGAGATGGATGGACTAACCGGTGTCTTACGTTTGTCCCTCGATCCGGTTTCTCTTCTCTTTGGGAGTTCCCAGCTACTTGCCTTCTCGCTCGCCCAGCTTCAAGAGGTTTCTGCAAGATCACAAGAAGAGAACACTACACAAAGACCTAGATTCATATTCATAACTAGTTCAGGATTAGCAATAAACTAAACATACTAATGCAATCATACATCAAAGATACATCAGTATATAGGAGAAACCAAGATAGCTTTATTGATGAATAACAAGGTTCAGGAAGAGATACAACCCAGAGGGCTCCAATCCAGCATCTCCTTCCCAGCAAATGGAATTCCTATCTTCACCCCCTTCAAAGCATTAAGCACCCAATGATTCCAATCTCAAACCAACAGCAATTCTTTGCAATAACAAAATTCCAGCCTCTAGATCTCATGGAGGAGAGATCCATATATAGATGTTTGGAGAGAGGATGAGTCAGCTTGAGATCTGACTAGTGTCCTCTCCCTCTGTCAGTTCTTGATTCCACTTGGAGGTTCTTGCTTCCACTTGGAGATTGGGAACCTCTTACTCATCACTAGTCGAATTCACTGAGGCAAGTGTCATTAAGGAAGATTCTGGAAGCTTCTTGGGTCTTGACACCTCTTGGAATGAACTTGCCATTTGTCAACTCTCGCTCAGCGCACCCTGGTAGTGCTTCTACCTACGTTGCAGTGCAGGTAGCCAGTGTTGACTTTGACATTCAGCGTAAACAGCTAGTGGAGCCACTGAATTGACCCTGAATTGACTTGTTTTTGAGCAGTTTCTGGTGGAGAACTTCTGTGAATTGCTGTGGTTTGTTAGCCTTGTTCCTCTAGGGGTAGGAACAACATGTTTAGGGACTTTGGATCCCTTAGACATTTCATGCTTATAGCTGTAAAGCACAAAAATGTCTATAACAGTTGCCCCCTAAAGTATGAGGCCGTTTATCGGGTGAAATGCTTTATCAGGAGGGTCTGAAGTTCATCCAATGCTGGGAGGAGACCTGTAATAAGATACAATACAATACATTATTTTTCATACTGTTTTCATGATCTAGCTGAGGCGGGCATTCCCATGCTCAGCTTTATAAATTCATTTTTCTGTACATAGAACAGACAATCGTCTGATGGTAGACTGATAATTTTGATGAAATTATCATCCTTTGGGTAGGATGATTATCTGTTGCAATGATGTACATGACAATGTCTTTATCTTTCCTGAATATATATCGCAGCCCGGATGGATGAAACTAGATTCGGGGTCTTCAAACTCGTTCGATCTTCACTCTAAGTACAAGTCGATCCATGTGAGAAATGTTCTGAAGTCGAACATGGAAAGACATCGCTTGATTACCGGTCAATGAGGTAAACCGTTAACAAGCGCGAGAGGAATCACCGATAATGATAATGACCCTCAAGGTACTGCAGTACAATTCACATGGTGTGAATAAAGGACTTGGCGTCGAACACCACGCAAAATCTTTCGGTCGAAGGTCATTGATTTATACCTGTCGCCGGAAGTGAGAAACTTGCCATTGAGGCATGCAAGCTTCAAAGTACTGAAGGGGTTGTTCCTAGATCAACTTCTTGGATAATGAGCTGATGTCGACAAGAAGCGATCCGTCAAAGGAGGGCCTTAATGAATCCCACATCAATGACACGGAACGGAGCTAATGATTTTGATGGAGGTGAAAATGATCTGTGACATATGATTCAGGGTGGCGGTCATGAAAGGATGAAGGATAATGTACGGCAGTGGATGGGACACTGTTGACTTTTCTGAATGACTTCTCTTGAACATATGGTGACACTGATGCGATGGATCGGTAGCATTACCCCAAATATGGATGGTATGGCGAGACCATGGTGATGTGACCGGTGAATGAAACAACCCAACCCGATTGTGGTATGGAGGAAAAGTGTCATGTTCAAGAGCGACTTTCTACCATCAAAGTTTTCTTGAGTTTCTCCCAATTTTTCCCCAGTCATTGCTGACCAGTACCTCTTTATTTTTGTCAAGCTTGAGGAGGATAACATATGCTTGTTCTATAACCTGCACTTCGGGCAAGCCCATCGCTATGTTTTAACGAGCCTAGCGATAGTGAAACTCGTTCTCGTCTAAAGACAAGTTTGTCGCTATTTAATGATTTTAACGAGTCTAACGACAAAGATAACTCGGTCCTTTTCATTTTTAGAGAGTCTGAAAAGGTACATAAAGTTAACTCCAAAAGTCCTTTTTCGTCATCTAATCCCTTAGGCCCGAAAAAGTATAAAACAATACAGAAGGGATGAGTTTTCGATAGTTTTAACGAGCCGAATAAAACAAGTGCTCGATCTTTTTGTGCAATAGTCCCTCAGGTCCAAAAAGATTAAAATCTAGAGGAGGGATAGCACTTCCTGTCCCTTTAACGAGCTGGAAGGCCAAGGACTCGGCAATCTTTTCATATTTTACGAGTCAGATGAAAAGAGCTTAAAGAAGACTCGTCTTTTGAGGAACGAGTGATGAAACAGGTTAGCAGTTGATTCCAGGTACAGGTTGGAATTTTCCAATCACGGCAGTGTCACAAGGATGGCTAGTGAAATCACTCTTCGCAGCTGTTCCTCAAAATGGGTAAACAAACATATGGAGGTGAACGATCGGCCAATGGAAAAGTGGAGGTGACGGTGCAAACACGACCAAGGCTTTAATGGCTGATAATATTACATTCACTGTGGTTATTTACCGGGATAGTTCATTTTTTAACGAGCTTAAACGCGGGTGGAAACATTTGCTCGATCTTATGTTTATTTTTTAACGAGCATGAACTATGCGCTAAAACTGCTCGGATCTTGCGTTTATTTTTTAACGAGCATGAACTATGTGCTAAAACTGCTCGATTACCCAGTCATATGATAAGAGTGTCTCATTAAGATTCTATTTTTTATGGAGCTTCATCTTACAAAGCTATGCCCTGCATCCTTTGGTTATGCAAGTTCGGAAACGACTAATCCTACGAGTTTAAAGGGTTAGACCTACAGGTTTAAAGGGAGGACCTAAAAATTTAAAAAAATAAATAGCCGCCCCTTGCTTGCACTCCAAAAGGTTTGCATGCCCCCAGGCATAAAGTACGATTTCAAGGTTACCCCTTCTTTAGTCCGGCAAAACAATTGTTTTACCGAGAGAGGCCTACCTCTTTCAGGTTACCAAAGATTGCTCCATTCGCGGCCACGAATAAAACACTTCCTCGGCGATGTCTATCGAAATAGACAAAGGTGAGCGACGATGCCCGCCAACTCACATAACTTTGACAAAAGAATCTTATTCTAGAACAACCCCTCTTCCAATCACAGACGGGGTACAGACTAGTCATATTCTCCCGCGGAAACCTACCCTATACCCAAAGTTTTCCTGCCGAAGCAGACCAGGACGCATGCCCCCTGGGTTCCAGTCATATCCTCCCGGATTACTCGCGCTCATCAGGAGGACGGACCGTGGGTTGAGACACTTCTTGCGTGAAGAGACCATTTAGGGATGGTACATGACTATTTGCGATGCGTGATCCGGGAAATGAAAGTTGGTCCACGAGCTTGACCACTCTTCCTTCATGCGGAAAACACATTACTCTAAAGAGTGAGGAGACAATAGCTCCCATGCAATATATATAGTCTCGTCCAAGGAGTAGGTTATAATCCAAGGGTCCTTGAACGACCATCACGTTCATTTGAACGGTCTTCCCTTTCAATGTGATCGGCGCATTGGGGAGGATCCCTAAAGGTCGACTGGTTCCTTTATCAAAGCCTGATAGATTTCTCATTTCAGGCAAAAGCGCTGGAAAATCAAGCGCTTTCCAAGCAATAGAGGAAAGGTACTCACAGATGCCCCCTCATCAATGATAGTGCCAGCCATTACCATTCTGTATATTTGAACGATAATTCTGAATGGTATGCTTGCTAGCAAACGGGGTCTGCCTAGTTGGTTCCAGTCGAACGAGACAACTAGGTTTCTTGGTGGTGGGACCAAATAGATGGTTGGGTATGACTCTGACGAAGTTCCTTCCTGCGATAAAGGAATGGGAAAATTGCCCCCTTGTTCGTCGGAGTCTGTGTTGATGAAGAGAATTTGGACAGTGTCGTCTTTATTCTCCTCTGTGATGGTATCATTCGAAGATAGAGCCTCTGAAGGCAAAACCAGGTCAACTGCCGCCTCAACCTTTTGACTTTCATTAGGTATGGATTCAGACGGTTCATCCTCAATGATAGGTGCTTCGGCTGACCACCTGGGCGGGCCAGCCGGGTTCTCAACTAGTGAAGGACTTGGCAGGAGTTTTTGATATCCAGGAGGAAGTTGCGCTCGTAAAATCGGGCGATCTTCCAAAACTCTTTTAGCCTCGCCTAAGAAGGGACAACGGTGGATGGCATGGTTGCCTTCACAGTTTGCAGGGAAATCTAGCTTTCCCTCTCTATCCTATGACTTCACTTTCACTAGTTAACGGTGAGCTGTCAACATGGCTATCAGAGGTTGACGCCACCGAATTGTGCAAACGGGGAGACCAGTCCCTTAGTATCCGAGGGATGCAGGGACAATCTCTGTGGAAGTGGTCTCCCTTGCATATGACACATGTCGATTTAGGCCTAGTCAGTGCTGTGTGTGGATTTTTGTCAGACGCCACTTGTTTGCCCCCAGTCGCTTTTGGCTCCTTCTTCTTCTTCTCTTTCTTCTTCTTTTCCTTCTTCTCCTTAGGAACTTGGTTTTTTGTTTTACCAGTTCCGTCAAGCAAAGAGGAAGGAGGAGAGGAAGAATTAGATGAAGTAGAAGGCTGGTGGGTAACTCTGGTCTGGTCTAACTGTTGACTCGACTGTTCAGGAATAGTGGTGTTTTGAACGACATTGGTTGAAAAGAGCCAGACCGGCAAGCCAATTGTCAGTCCTGGAAGCGACAATGTGGCCATATGGGGCGCACCAACATCTCCCCAAGAGGAGAAGGGACTAGGATTTCCGCCAAGGGGAATTCCTTGGTTGGTGGGCTCCATTTTTTCAACCTAAAGATCAACGCGGGAATAAAGGGTGATTGTTCCATTTAAAATAAATTTTTAACGACGCTTAGACACAACTTGCTTTTTCACTTTTAAAGAGTCGAGAAAAAGCTAAAGATGACTCTAGTCTCCTTCAATGTTTTAACGAGCCCGAAGTGACAAATGCTCGGATGGACTTTTTCTGTTATAGAGTCTGAAAAAGGCCAAAAGGAACTGCTCTGGAGTTCTAGGTAGAGGGTGTGCCAAACTTTTCGCAAAACCGCAGAATACTTTTTAAGGTACGGGCGGTCGATCTTCCTGAATGCTGTGTTCAGTGCATTGCGATCAGTAGGGCGGCCGACACGGCTTCCTAAGGATAAAGGTTTTATGCCTATAGGGGTCCCCCAATATATACGCGACGGTACGTGGGAGCACAATCCGTACTGGCGCTATCGTCCCTCAGGAGGAATCACCCACCATCAACGAGATCGACAGTCACCAAGCTTTACAACGCCGGAACACGTCTCTAGCCTAGACCTCTATGTCGTGCGTTATGTTGCAAAGCGTTGTTAAGTTCATTCAATTTATTTTATGTTGATATTTTTAGAAGTTTGCCTTTTGAGGTTCACCACGAGATATATGATACAATTCCTAAATGCAGTCTAAAGATGATAAGCAAGCTTTATATCTTTTCAACTTATGAAAATCCTAGCTACAAAGGGAAAAGAAAGACACCATCTTTTCTCAAAGACCAATCAACACACTCTAATGCACTTTTCCTAAATCAAACATGCAAACTATCAAGATGCAAATGCACAATGCAGGTGTTTGTTTTCCGCTTTCTTAGTATTGATGCCTACAAAGAAAGCTTTTTGTACAACTTTGAATTTGCTTTTAAATGACAAATACAAACAAGTTTACTTTTTCGAAATCAGAGAGGGTAGAAGAGATTACAACACTTAGCGATTTCCGAAATGAATACTTGTTTAGACACTTAAAAGAGACAAACTCAAACCAAAAGCAAAAGTAAATGTATAATCAACTGCAAACAGCCAATGAACTCTCTCCTAAGATCACAATCAACAGATCTGAATCAAGGGCTACAGGATGACTATTTCACTCTTGCAAAGGAAAACTGTAAATGACGCCACAAACACATAAAAACACTCACAGTCTTTTTGTACAAAAGGAGGAGGAATTTAAGCAGAGAAAAGGAGTTATCAGACTGGTACCTATGCTGGTTACAAGCTGCAAAAATCAGAGATCAAAACAAGGCAAAACAGAGCAGAGAACCCCAGTTGCACAAGGCCTAACTGGATCAGCGCAACCTCAACACAGGGGTTTTGACATTCAGCACAGGTAGCCTTCACGGGACCTGCGTTGAAATGCAGAACCTCTTCACAGGGTCTGCGCTGAAGGAGAAACGAGAGTTTCTCACTGGGTTCTGGGTCACAAATTACTGATTAATCTACTGTTTCAGGCCAAATAAAAGCAACAAGCAAGGTACAATCAAAGGGATGATTTGAGGGGGTACTAATATCTATCACAAAGGATCGTCAAATCATTTGTGAGTCCATTGTTCAGATCATAGACAAATCCAGTGATTGGATCAAAGCAGCAGCTGTCTACTTTGCATCTGAGAATAGCAGATGCAGTTCGATTGTTGTTATTGAGCCTATGAAACAAACAATGATGGAAACACAAATAAAATGACGAAACAGATCTCCCTAGTGGAGTCGCCAATTTGTTGTGGGGAAAAATGCCTATACAGGACGATCCTATCCACCTAAGGTGTGACAGTGCCTTAGCAACAAACAGAGACAACTATTCTAGTATTCTTCCTTTATGAATTAAGAATGAAGAGAGATGGATGGACTAACCGGTGTCTTCCGTTTGTCCCTCGATTCGGTTTCTCTTCTCTTTGGGAGTTCCCAGCTACTTGCCTTCTCGCTCGCCCAACTTCAAGAGGTTTCTGCAAGATCACAAGAAGAGAACACTACACAAAGACATAGATTCATATTCATAACTAGTTCAGGATTAGCAATAAACTAAACATACTAATGCAATCATACATCAAAGATACATCAGTATATAGGAGAAACCAAGATAGCTTTATTGATGAATAACAAGGTTCAGGAAGAGATACAACCCAGAGGGCTCCAATCCAACATCTCCTTCCCAGCAAATGGAATTCCTATCTTCACCCCCTTCAAAGCATTAAGCACCCAATGATTCCAATCTCAAACCAACAACAATTCTTTGCAATAACAAAATTCCAGCCTCTAGATCTCATGGAGGAGAGATCCATATATAGATGTTTGGAGAGAGGATGAGTCAGCTTGAGATCTGACTAGTGTCCTCTCCCTCTGTCAGTTCTTGATTCCACTTGGAGGTTCTTGCTTCCACTTGGAGATTGGGAACCTCTTACTCATCACTAGTCGAATTCACTGAGGCAAGTGTCATTGAGGAAGATTCTGGAAGCTTCCTGGGTCTTGACACCTCTTGGAATGAACTTGCCATTTGTCAACTCTCGCTCAGCGCACCCTGGTAATGCTTCTACCTGTGTTGCAGTGCAGGTAGCCAGTGTTGACTTTGACATTCAGCACAGACAGCTAGTGGAGCCACTGAATTGACCCTGAATTGACTTTTTTTGAGTAGTTTCTGGTGGAGAACTTCTGTGAATTGCTGTGGTTTGTTAGCCTTGTTCCTCTAGGGGTGGGAACAACATGTTTAGGGACTTTGGATCCCTTAGATTATGGACATTTCATGCTTATAGCTGTAAGGCACAAAAATGTCTATAACACCCCCCCCCAACCCCCCTTCAGGTGTTGCAGAGTTTCACTATTGTACTCCCCTATTCAACTGCATGAGAGTACCATCGTCATTTGACCGTTGGCTACAATATGTGTGAGTGAATCCGATTGTAAAACTTGTACAATATTCTAGCTGTGGATGACCATTCCCAGGGATCAATCCATGAATAATTTATCTTCAATTTGGCTGACTGTCGTTGGTTGCAGCATTTCTCTGATGTATGATTGGACTTGCTACAATGGCTACAAGGATGGAGATCAAAACATTGATCTTCTAGATGACCGGTTCTTTGACAATGAGAAAATTTTGATTTGTTTGCAACTTGAGGTTGCATGCATTTCTGTTTGTCTGCACTTTCAGTTTGTGTGCATTGATGTCTGTCTGCAACTTGCGGAGAACTTGTTGAGGTGATATGTTCAAGTAATCTGGCACTAACGAACTGAATGGGCTTTGAATAATCAGGGATATGTAGGTTGTCGTCATCTTCGACATATCCTAAGCCACGTTGATTTCGAGTACTTTGAATTTCTTCCCATGGCTTGATGATGGGTTTGGAAAAAAGTTGAACTGGAACAACTTCAACACTTGAAGCTGGTTGGATGAATGAGTTCGAATGATTAGTTGTATCTGGAAAATACTTGGAAGCAACACTCTTTCCCTTGCAACTCATTTCTCTATTGTTGCGACTCCAGTTGAAGGAACTCAATCGTTTCATGTGCATGTTGAAGATGCACTTGAATATCAGCAAGAGTTGATTTGCTGATTTGCACTATGTCTTCAGTAGTTGAGAGGATCAAATTGTTAAGAATCTGTAATAACTGAATGCTTTTCGCCATGTGAACTGGTTGGAACTCATGCTCACTTGCTTTTAATACTTGCTGGATTTGTAGAACTCGCTTTCTTGATGTATGATTGATTGTTGCACACTCGATTGAACTTGTTTTAACAATTGATTGTTTGAACTCTTGATGTCACGCTTGCTTGATGACGATCGCTTTGCTTGAATGCTTCACTGACACTTTGTTAATGCTTCAATCAACTTCACATTGGCTTGTTTGTTGTAGATGTCATGCTTTGAACTTTCACACTTGATTTGGTGACTTGACACACTCACTTGATCTTAGTGCGCTTGCTGTAGACACATGCTTGTTTTGATGCTTACTTGAAGATTAGAAGTCACGCTTACTTGCTTTGCTTGCACTTACTTGATTGATTACTAACACTTTGTGCTTTCTTGAATGTACTCATTGAATGTGTTGATTTTTTAAAAAGAAATGGTGTTGAACACTGTTGAAAATGCACCCCAGAGACAAATGACAAGTTCAATCTTGATGACTCAGTTGAAGACTTACTTGACTTAATGTATTCACCTTAACAATTCAAATTAGGGTGTCGATTACAACCGAGAATGCACTTGTACAATTCAACTCAATTTGTATTTGATTACAATCCAACTTACAAATGGTAATTTGCAAGTTACAGTTTTGTATTGAGCTTATTAAAAAATGGTGCAAGTGCAATTGCCAAAAAATTGTTGTTGAATGGCTGCAAAAATTGTTGATGGAGATGACAACTTGATTGGATGTTGAGGTAGAAATGTCGTCTTGGCTTGAAATACTTGATTTTTGTAGCATCCTTAACTTTATTGCTTTGATTACATCATGTGAAATGTGCTTGCTAGGAATATTATCTTATCAAGTTGATGATGTGACGCTTTGTGCTTGTGTACTTATGTGCATTTAGTTGTTTTAAGAATAATACAAAGAGATAATTTAAACACAAGTCATGCACATGCATTCATTATACAGGGTGTACCTAAGATCCCCTTATTCAATTTTGGGCAAATCTAGGACACGAGCACCACAAAAATTATGATTTTATTAAATACTGGAGTACATAATTCTTCACCTTCACAACATTATCATTGAAACTTCTCAAAAAATGATAATTCCAAGCTCGCACACCCTTGAAGCAACTTCACAATTACAACTTTAACTTTGACTTGACTTTGAAATGGACTTGATTGAGTCACTCCAAAAATTACAAACTACAATCACTTCAAAACTAGAAATAAAAGCCATACCTTATTTCTTGACATCTTATCTCTCTCGTAAAAAACTTCAAATAAAATCTCCTTATTACTCCAAAAATTTACAAACAATAAATATACCTTATCTCTCCAGCAAAGGCTTCTTCACTTCTTAGATTCAACTTTAAATTT
Source organism: Pinus tabuliformis (assembly GCA_031772625.1). Classification (NCBI taxonomy): domain Eukaryota; kingdom Viridiplantae; phylum Streptophyta; class Pinopsida; order Pinales; family Pinaceae; genus Pinus; species Pinus tabuliformis. The sequence continues at coordinate 52,372,876 of CM062813.1, forward strand.
CCTAAAAAAAACTTTAAGAAGCTTGATTTTTTTGTTTTTTTTGTTTTGTCCTCCATGCTGGCTACTGGCTGGCTTCTTGCTAGCTCGTGCAAATACGACAACATCCATACCATCCACTTTCATATAAATCTCGAGATCACATCATGCAGTTACATGCAATGCTCCTCCCTCTCATTTCTCCGGAACAAAAAACGCAGCCACCAATAATTAAAAAACAAAAATTAAATATCTTCTGTCCATGAAATTGAACTTGGTTTTTTGAACATGTCTCCTCTCAACAAACATTTGCGATTATCATTTTTCCACCCGTAGACATTGCTATCTTTATTGGGATTAGGCCATCTACGTTACCTTGCAACTGAAGATTAGATTCATAAAAGCTATCGTGAAAGATCAGAGCCGTGACTGTCAGGAATTGGAGGTTCCCATTGGGGAGCAACTTGTTTCACTTCTTTATCTTGAACCAGATAGTGAACTCATGGCTGTAGCATGTGCTGCTGAATCAAAATGCAAGGATGAAAAAGCACATGGTGCAGTTTCAGCCCATGAGAGCGAAGGTCCTAATATTGTTCCCTTTGAATAAAAAACCCTAAGCTCTGATACCACATGAAGTAAAATCACACAACCATAAAACCATATGCACAATATGCACAACAAATTAACTCACAGAACAATACACTGGTAGAAAAGGCAGAGAGCCATCATGTGGTCTCTCATGCTCATGTAATTCTCTCTTATTCAAATAATTTAATAATACATTTAAATACATGAGCAAGTGGTCTTAAGATAGTGCGCCTATCTTAGACTCACCTGGTTGAGACAATTTCTCAACTTACACATTAATTTAGGAGAGCTAGTTGGAGAGAATCTCTCATCCAAACTAGAATCCTTGGTTTGAGGAATTCTCATGATTTTATTTATTTAATTTAATAATTGTATTTATTATTGATTTTTAAGAGAGTGAGGCTAACACAGGTTTGATGGAGAATATGGTAACATCACTACTGAAAAACACATTCAGAATTTTAAAAAATTTCTTGACCTTTTTGAGGTTGAAGAAGATGATGTTAGTATCAAGATTTTTTCTTTATCTTTGCAAGGTGAAGCTAAGCAATGGTTCAAAAACTTACTAGCTGCAAGCATTTTTGATCTCCATCAATTTTGAAAGTATTCCTTGATAAATGGATGATCAAGAGGAATCCTTTTCTGATTTTAGAAGAATATAATCATTTGGAAAGACAACTAGGAGAAACAGTGCAACACTTTTCAGCTAGATTCAATCAAGTATACCATTCAATGCCTACTGATATAAAATCACCTCCCGGTTTAGCTCTCTTACACTACCTGGATGCCTTTGATCTGGAAATGGTATTTCAATTGAGAGAAAGGAACACTACAACACTCGAAGAAATGCAGAATAGTGAAATAGCTATGGAAGCTAATATGTTGGTCAAAAGGTCCAAGTTGAAGGAGGTAGAGAGAGAGAACATAGAGAAGGAACACCTGACATCTTCAGAAGTGAAGCTCAGCATTTTGGTAAGAAAAATGGAATAAATGATGCAAAAGATCACCATGATAGATGAATTTGTTGTTCAGAAACACCATGTCCCACTTATTGATGAAGAAGAAGAGGTTGTTGACCCTAATCATTTCCTACTCGTTCTAGTTACCATAGACCAGAAAATGATTGTTTTATGTATTCATTTATGGACAACCATGAAAGTGGATTTGTAGATCAACCCGTGGAGAATCAATATGCTGATCTAATATGTATGCTTGATGTCATTCCTTATATTGATGATTTACCCAAGTATGATGAATATGATGATGATTATGTTGTTGAAATAGAGGTTGACTCTTCAAGGCAATCAACAACATGTTTTTGGGAGGAAGAAGTTCAATTACAATAGCACAAATATAGCACTCAGCCTATGCATATCAATCATGACAACAATGACGAAAATGCAAAAAATTTCAGAGTCAGTGGAGGGTCTTTTCCCTTGTATTTCGCTTCATGTCAAATTCTGAGAGAAAAATTTACCAATATTAGAAACCAACAATCCTTCAGTTTTGATATTGAGAATGTATAAGACAATGAAGTTCCTGATCTCAAATTATTACCCTTGTGTTGCTCCTCATTTGCAAAAATAAGAGAAAACTATAAGGTAGCCAAGGAAGCAAACAAGCAAGTTGACAGCAGTTGGAAACCTTATCCTAAAATTGTTGAGAGTGTTGTTTGTAATATAGAGCCATTTTTCAGTCCGCAATCATGGTTACCAAGCAACATTAAGTTTGAAAATGTAGCTAAAAGTGTCAAACATGAAGATATTATACAAGATCATGTAGTTTATTCAGAACCGATCCACAATAGGTTACAATAACTTCCTCATATTTGCAGTGATCCGGTAGGAAACTATTTGGATGAGTTTTGCAGTTAGAGTGGTCTTCCTTTGGTTGTTTATGAGCCTGAAAAAAGGGGCAAGGGAGATTTGGCTCAACAAACAACATTGTTGTCTTGTTCATCATAAATCGTATCACGTTCATCACAAAGGTCACTGGAAATCTTGTTGCCTTATTATGACAATTTTAAGTTGAAGTTCTAGGAAAGCAAGGATGTAGATGAAAGTTCGAAACCATGGTAAGAAGACCGCCAAGAAAGGAAGTGTAACCTATCAGATCATTGGTTTGAAGATCCTTTTGCTGATTTATTGCAGTGATCAAAAGAGGCAATGTTTCGTGATTTTCAAGACCCCTTGGGCAATATTTTACAAGCATGGGAGAAGGTGAATGTTGTTTTGTTTATCAACATAAATCTTGGTTTTAGTTTTCATTGTGAGTTGCTTACATGTACATCATTATGTCTGCTTATAGAGGATGTAAGCATAATTTCAATGAGTGGCCATCTCCTTTCATGGTTTTATTAGAAATTTTGTATCATTTGAGTGAGAATCTTATGGATCAGTTAATGTAGGTAAGGTGTGATGAATAAGCTCAACATTCTGAGAAGCTTTTTCAGTTCCAGTTTGTAGTTGATGGTGTACAATTCAATTTTCAGTTTGATTTGAGTGTCAGGTTTTTATATACGACTCCATGCCCAATGGATGAGGCTACCTAGTCAACAATGTTCTTGACACCTCCTAAAGGATCTGACATCCCCAGTTGGAGCCAATGTTAGTGTATGTCAGTCCTGTCAGTCATCAGTGATCAAATATGCTCTCACAATTTTTTTGTTAGGGTCCTAGGTGAAATTTTTATGTTTTAGTAGGTCTTCAAATAAAAATTTGGTCACTGGTGAGGTTAGTTAGATTATTACTACTCCTTTCACCTTCATGCTCAATGGACATGGTCATCATTCAGCTCATATTTCCATGTTGTGTCATCTTAGGTCATAGGGTTAAAATCATGGAAATTGGTCATTTCACCATCACAATCATCATTTAAAGGAGTAGTAATAGTGAAAAGTCTTCAATAAAGGTTTCTAAAGTATGTTTTTATCTTTTTCAAGATGTAATATATGCAAAAAAAATCTATTTCTGTAGTTTTTTAGCAAAACAAATCAGATTATGAAAGTACATGGTGGGTCCACTGCACCACCATAAGAGAAACCAATTTTCAAAGCTACAAAACACCAAAACACAAGTTCATTTTCTCAATCCACATTCAAAAGAAAGAGTTGCATTTTTCCAAGGAAATCCAAATCATCATTTCAGGTTCCAGACTATCAGTGGCAAGTAAGTGGGTCATATTATACCTTATTTCACTTTAGTTCATGCTTCGAAGGATCAATTCCCTCTTCTAGGGTTTTGGTTGCATTTTCTTCGTTTCATAATATCATTGATAAATTGCTGAAAAAATCCTTAATTTTATGGCTCACTCACCTTCCCCCACCTGCTATACACATTCCTAAACACTTCCCCTCATTCATATCCCTCAATTTTATCATTTTCCCACAAACCCTAGCCTGGGCTACACTTTCCTAGGCTAGGCTTGTGTTGTGCCCTTTTGAACGCCTTCCCCTCACTCATTCCCTAAAATTGCACCTCCATACACTGCCTAACATTTATCTATACCCTCATAAATTTTCCCAAGAATTTATACACCCTCAAAACCCTTCATCTCCCTCCATTCCTAAAACTTCCCCAAAACCCCTATTTTCCTAAACTAAACCCTAGTTTCCCTTCCTAGTAAGTTAGGGTTTCACAATGGACCTAGAGACCAAAACCACTGATCAGAGGAAGCATAAAGGAGTCCAAGGACAAGATATCTCAAGAGGCATAAAGAGAAAGAGAGTGAGTCATCTCCTCCACTAGGTCAAAGGGACATTAAAGAATCACTTGTTGCACATAGGGGCAATTTTTCTTCAAAGTATGTTTCTGACCAAATGGAGATGAACTTGAAAAACGTGAAATAGGTTTTTGTCAATAATAGACCAGGGAACAAAAACCTCCTTCATTTTTTACACAAGTATCATAGATTTGGGGATATGCAACCTTCTTGGAGGCCTATGTCAGAAAATCAAACATTTTCAAGTTAATTTCCTGTTTTAGTCATCGTTTTGTAGCACATATTACCCTAAAATTAAAATTAATTTCAAAACAATGAGAAATGTTTTGATTAAAAACATCCTTATATACAAAAACCTCTCTCATATTTCCAAAAATCCTTAGGGTTAAATATATATCGCTCCATCTTTGAGACCTATTTTTGTAGAAAACTTGTAAATTTTACACAGTTTTTTGTCCAAAAGGGTAGAGTGCCCCATGCTACGCTTTTGATGGGGAGATCAAAATGAAAATTTATTTGTATATTTGGATTTTTTATCACGTTTACATCACTTCTAGCCCCTGGGAGCAAACTTTCAGCAAGTTCTGGTAGGTGAAAAATTCCAAAAACCACTCAAAAATCACCTCTTTGCCCTCTTTTTGAAGAGTTCGTTGCGTTTTTGTAGTACCTCTGGGAGAATGAATTTTCGGAGAGCTAGGAGCAGACTTTTTCAATTCTTAAGGATTCTATCATGTATCAGACATCTAGATCTATCTCCATCATTTTTCAGATCAAGATTTGGACCTCGGGAAGGCCTCCAAAAGTCACTTCTACCAATTTCGTTGTGTTTTCTCCTGGCACACTCTGCTTTTGCCTGAATTCGCTATGTTTTCACCTAAAATCCACTTTCCTCAGTTGACTTAGTCCATATTTGACCTCCACTGATGCAATTTGTCATTTTTTTTTTATGTTGTGATGATGTAAAGAGGTGTAAATAGGTTAGTTAGAGTGAATGTGAAGTAGATACATGCTTGTAAATGTCTTTTATGGTCAAATGTATCAGTTTTGCTATTAAGAGGAGAGTTTGTTAACCTCCCTAGTCATTAGGTTATGGTTAGAGATATTTTGGGAACTGCTCCACCACTCATGGATTCGACCCATAAGAGAAGGGAGATGTTGTTTTGGTCTATATGTATCATTTTCTCAGTCATTTAGAGGGTTGGACATCAGAGGTTGGAACACTTGTAGCGTGTACTTCAACTCTTTATTCAGGAAATAAAAGGAGTAGTTGCAACTATTATCTAGGAATTCATGTGCAGTGAGTTTGTGATGATGTATTTTCTCTGTTATAGTTTTATATGAATGATATACATCTCTCTTTTCCATACCTTATTTCTTCAGTGATTTTCCTTAAAGGTTATAAGAATAATTCTTTTCATGTAAGCTTTGTTTTGATGGGAAAGTCATTTTGTGTAATTTTTCTTCCTAACTAATGAATTCATGGTGCACATGCTCATTAAGACCTTCTTACTCTTTCAAACCCTACACTACACCTACAAAACCATAAAGCCATCACAAAAGTATTGTTGCCTTGCTCCCCCATATATTTGTTGTTGTAACCCTTTGATACTTTGACCTAGCTACCTAGTTTTCGTCCCTAATCCAGCATCAAAACCTTAAAAACTAAAAACCTACCTGATCCTAGCATACCTAGCCTAATATTATTTTACATTCCAATCAAACTTTGGCTGTGATTCCATAGAGAGAGCCCTCTTTAGTTTGGTAGCTCTAGCTACCAAACTGAAAGCTTGGTTTGAGGTTACCTTTGTCGACCTCCTCCTCGGCTTGGGATATTGTGGAGGATAATAGGGTCATTACATACTTTCCTTTCACTTTAATATTTATCTCATTCCTTAACTGGGGCTGAATTTTGGGGCCTTTGATCAAAGCAATGTTTCCACCTCAACGCCCTTTGGGGTTTTACCCATGGGCTGGGATCTTCAACTTCAAACGAGGATATCTCGTAATCTGTGAAGAACCATGTTGGGTGCCACATACCACTAGAAACATATTGACGAGGAGAATATAATGACAAGGATTTCCAAGCCAGATATATTGATTTGTTGCTTCAAAAATTCCAAAAAGTGTGGGTTATACTTATTACCTAGGGAATCCAAACCCTAGATTTAGTGTTTCACGCCATATTGAGAGAATTCATTAAATAATGTCGGCATCAATGACAACACCATTCAATAATATCTCCCTTTGTCATTTATGGAAGCACACATACTCCCCCTACGATCATTGCTCCCCCTAACTTCAATCCTCTATCTTATTCTCATAATTTATCTCCCCCTTTGACATCAATGGAAAAGGGTGACTCCCCCTAATAGTCTTCCTACTCCCTATGGATCTATAACTTACCTATGCTCCCCCTGAAGAAATTCCTTGCTATGTATTCCTGTAGATGCATGTCTGCTTCGAAATTTCCTTTCTCAATCTTGTCTTCAACAACTTGTCTCCCCCTGACATGGATTGCCATGGCTGACTCTACCTGTCAATGTGTATTAATGACGTGATTTTGTTCGTAACTATGTCTATCAAAACTGCTTCAATCAAACTGTTCATAATGTTGAATGCCATTCTAAATACTTTCTCCATCTGTCAACCTGTCAGTGATAGATCTTCAAACAACAATTGTTGTTGCATAGACTCCCCCTCTTCAATATTGAAGGATTCAAGAAGTTGGATTCTTCATAATAATGTATCACTCATCTCTTCAATTTGATCATCCTGAACTTCAACATCCTCTATCAAAGATTCATCATGCCCTTTTTCCTTTACAAAACCTGAAAGCATGACTTTTAAGACTTTCTCATTTTCTTGTTCTTCTTGCATCTATTTTCTTTTCCAGGCCTTCTCGTACCTAATTTTAGGGTTTTCATTCATGGAAGGTTCCATCTCGTACCTAGAATATCAAGTTTTATGTCCGTCGCTATGGAAATTGTAGCATTCAACATTTGGCTTAAATGATGGAGCAATAAACATATACTTTTTTTTTTTTCAAATTCATCATGAATCTTGTCTTGCATTCTTGGAACCTTACTTCTAGGGTTTTGATAATTCCCTTGATAATTGTACTTGTCATAAGCTTTATAATCCCTAGGCATATGTCAAAAATTAGTGCATGAAAAACAAGAACAATTAAACAAATTAGCGTACTTGGATGATTTATCTTATTTGGATGATCTTCTGTATTCATTCTTCCTTGGAGGTGGTATAGTCCTTTGTTGATCCTTGCTCTTGATTGCTTAAACATTATTCCTTGGAGCTGCACTACTTTTAATCTTATTTTGTCCTTCATTTTGATTTTTCCTCTAAGGGATCTTGTTGTCAATCTTCTTATCAATCTTGATTTGAGGAGACTTGGAGCTTGTACCTTCGTCACATGCAGTTTTACCTACTTCTTTTGCCTTCATCTTGAACTAAGCCAATTCTTGATCTTTCTTTTCAATAGCCTATAGGTGTTCCTCTTGTTATTTCTTGAGCCTGTTGATTTCAATAAGGGTTTCGTCAAGTTCTTCTTCCTTTTGAGCAAGGTATTATTGAAACCAACTTTTCAAGATTTGTCCTCTTCTTTTTGCTTCTATTTGTAGCTTTAGAAGAGTTACCTTTTATACTTCTCTGTTAAAAAATTGTGTTAGTTCCTTCTGCCTTTCATTTTCCTTTTTAAGCCTACTAATTTTTGTTGAAAATACATCTAATTCATTTTGTTTTTTATCAACTTCATATACATACCTTTGACCAAATTCCTTTAGTTGTCTTGCCATGTTTTTCTCTTTCCTTTATGCTTCCTGCACTTGGAGTTTCAAAAGATATACTTCTTCCTTGAGTGTGTGATTTTCCCTTTCTATGTTCTTCCATTCTTTGTTACATTCTTCAAATTTTTTGCTTCTTCCAGCGGCACTTTATGGTCGATGATGATCTCCTCTGATTATTCGTTCTTCTTATTGAGTCTTTTGGCATGTTCTTTTTTAATATTAAGTTTAGCTTCCAAAAGTTTTATGTTTTCTTCTTTAGCCTTAAACTCCTTTATAACTCTGAAAATTTCGTTTTGAAATTCTATCTTGTTCAACTCTTCATCTTCTTTTTCAAGAGCTTCCTTCTTGTTGTCTCTAGCCATGAATAACACTCTTCTTGTGTCATTTTATTTGTCAGAAATAATAGGATTTGAAATTATTTCAATACTTTGAACTTCCTTTAAATGCTTGGCAGTGTGCTTCTTTGATTTTCCCATCTTTGTACTCTAAGATCTACCTTCCAGTTGTTAAGTTGCTACTGAAGGAACTTTCTTTGATACCAATTGTTGGAAATACTGAGAGGGAGGTGAAATTTTAGTATTTCTTACCATTTAGTTAATTTAATCTTCAAAGCATTAAGTTCACATTAATCAATATCAGATAACAAAAATAATAAATAATTCCATTCAACAATGCACAATAAAAAACATAATACACACGATATTTACGTGGAAACCCAATGCGGGAGAAAACCACATTATTATTATTATTATTATTAATTTTTTTTTATATTTAATTCAATACATCGCTTTAGTGCAATCACACAAGCCCAAAACTCCCTAAATACAAATATGGATATATGTTTTACCAACACCAATTGGATGGAGGCTCTAACCCCCAATAGGATACGGCCTATTGTGGTTTGTCAGCTACAACCCAATGGAGACACAATTCACTAGCTACAACTGGTTGGAGGATCCAACCCCCACAATAGGTTGCAACCTGCCTCGTAACACCACCCTACCACATTGGATTTATGATGACTAATCTTCAAGAAAGCATTTGAATTAGGATGTGTTTTATCAACTCTAACGAAAGGGATGCACCGACACCCTCTGCAGGAACTGTCCTACCCTAGCACCACCCTACCATTCCTAAGTGTTCTTAGCATCCGACCTAAAGGAGAATCAACTCTCCTATTGTGCACCACCCAACCACCCTAATCAGTCGACAGACCACATTTCACAATTTTTAGACTAGATCCACATGTGCTCTTGAATCAAATTAAAATAAACTGAAATATAGTCACTGTTACCTATGCTTAGTATGTATATCAATTTTAAACCCTAGCAGCCTCACTGCTCAACACTACTTAATCTTCTCATAAAACCCTAGTTGTCAATGTTGTACTTTTAGTAATACTGCTAACATTGTATCTTCTCTGATGTCACAATCAGGTAATATTGCCACTCCTAACATTGTATCTACTCACAAATGAATATGCATTAAGAAACTCATAAAGCATTTGTCCAAACCCACTGTACCAAGCTTCTTAAGACCTTACATTGTTGCACCGATGCCAAAAGGATGTATTAACCAATAGGTTGTTGCCATTGATTTCCATTGACAACTTAGTCGTAGACACCCTAAGTTAGCTCTATGACCTTCTTGCAATTGTCTCAAGCTCAGCCCAAAGAGGCCTACTGACATACATCTTATAGTTGCTCAGATGTGGCTATAAAGTACTTGCATACATTAGCTTACTAATGCAAAGATATCAAGATAATCATGTGGTCATGAATGCAAGCATTATGAAAAATAATATTAAGTAAATCACTATCAAATATGAATGATATCCCAAAAGCGCTAACAAATATCAATACTAGGTACAACTATCACAAAACACATATATAATAATGAAACCCAACACACTGTAATAAGATTCGTTTGTGATCACAATGATTTTTCCAATTGTCAATTTAGGTCGATATTAACCAAAACTAAATCATATTATAAGCTAGTCATTTTGCAAAAGGCCTCTTTCCAAACTTATTCTACAAAATGCCACTTTTGCAATTGATACTTACAAAATTGCATAACTCCACCACCACTATTAATTATGCAACAAAACAAACCTTTAAAAAAAATATAAAGTGAGTGTCAAAAAAGGACATCACATCAATAGAAAACCCTACATTATAAATAAGATAACCATACCATAATAAAACTACCATATCATTTCTTTTAACCATACCATAATAAAACTACCGTATCATTTCTTAGTAGTTAAAAGAAAGTAAACTGAATTGATTTCCGCCTTATATAGACATATATCATAACATAAAGTTATAAACACCTTAATACACTTATAAATACAATACCTTTATTTCAGGATTGCATAGAGAAACGAGTCTTGGTTTTGTGCATTTATGGCCAAGTTTAATATTGAATTCAAGTCTTTCCTTCCTTATAGCCAAGGAGGCTATAATACTTCAGGCTTCCTACCATAGAGAATAATCTAGATCGCCTCACATGTTGCTTGACGTGCAATCACGTATTCTGCTACTGCCGAGCTGAGTGCCACAAACCTTTGCTTCATGTTGTACCAAGAAACCGTTGCGGACACAACACTGCAAATTTCACCTAATGTACTCTTCTGGTCTGATGGACTCCCCGCCCAATCTATATCTATGAAGCCACACAGCTTCACTCCCTCTATCCATCTTTACCAAAGTCTAAATTGGGTAGTGTCTCTAAGGTACCGTAGACTATTCTTAGTTTCCCTCCAAAATAGTTTGGTTGGCCTAACCATAGCTTGGTTCAACTAATTGACTGCAAAGCACATATCTAGTCTTATTTTCGCAAGATACATGAGTGAACCCACTAATATCGGTAAACAGTGGCATCCACTTCCTCATCTGAAGTGGCATCCTTTTTCCTCTAGTTTGTCACTAGAGGAGTCTCCATGGGTTTCCACTTGTCCATGCGGAACCTCTGAAGTACCTCGTAGGCATACTTTCCTTGAGAGACAAATAATTCCCCATCACCTTGCCATACTTCCAATCTGAGGAAGTAGTGCATGAGGCCCATGTACTTCATCTCAAACTCTCTTGCAAGGTCCTCCTTGCAAGATCTAGTCAGTTTCTCATTACCAGTCAAAATCAAGTCATCAACATATAAAAAAAATCAACAATTTACCTTCTACCAAGATATTATAGAGGTTTTCATCTGCTTCACTTTTGGTGAAGCCCAAACGAGTGAGATATTTATCGATCTTGGTGTTCCAAGCACAGGGTACTTGCTTCATACCCTACAACGATCGCTTCAGTCTGCATACATGAGACTCTCAATCAAAAGTCTTGAAGCCTTTACTTGATATACACCTCCTCCTCAATAACTCTATTGAGGAATGTTGTTTTCACATCCATCTGGTGGATCTTCCACCCCATCTGTGTAGTCAAAGCAAGGATTGATCTGATGGATGAGTACCTTGCTATAGGAGCAAAGGTCTCCTCATAGTCAATCCCCTCAAATTGAGAGTACCCCTTGGCCACAAATTTGGCCTTGTACTTTTCTATGCTTCTGTTTGCTACATGCTTCACCTTGAAGATCCATCTCGAACCCACAACTGATTTGTCTGTTGGTCTTGGGACCACTTCCCAAACATTTTTCTTTACAATGGATTTATACTCCTCCATAATTGCATCAATCCATATTGGTTTCTCTACTGCTTCCTCAAAAGAGGATGGTTCAGTCTCTACTAGCTCAGTGATTAGAGCCATGTAGCCAGTGTACTGATCTGGTGACCTTCTTTGCCTGTGTTGATTTGAAGGAGCACCCACATTCTCCCTCGCATCCTACACAAGTCTCTCAGCTTCTCTAGTCCTTTTCTTGCCTTCTCTGGATGGTTCTGCTTGAGTGGTTGTCTCCACTCTCTGCTCCTCAACTTGTGGTTGCTCCACAACATCTTGAGGCTCCTCCTTTGGAGCTAAAATCTCCTCTTCTGGCGATATCTGAAGCTCCCTCTTAAGAGAGCACCGCATGCCTTTGTCTTCATCAAATTTTGCATCCCTTTGCACAACGTTATTATGAGGGATGGAAAGTACACACGATAATTGTGGGGAGTTTTTTTGTAACCCACAAATACCCCCAATTCTATTTTTAGCTCTAGCTTCTTCCCTGATTCTTTGGAGACATGGCGGTAAACAAAGGATCCAAAAATATTGAAGTGTGAGACATCTGACTTCCTCGCTGAGAAATTCTCCTCTGATGTAATCATGTCAAGAATCTGATGAGGACTCCTATTCTACAAATAGACCGTTGTGTTGCAAGCTTTAGCCCACAAGTGCAGAGGTAGGCTTTGGTCATGCAACATCGCTCGTGTGTCTCCCACAATGCTACAGTTCTTCCTCTCAGCCACCCCATTTTATTGTGGGTTATGGGTGATGCCAACTCTTATCAAATGCCTTCTTTTGCACATAAATTTTTAAACTCATTCGAAACGTCCTCACCTCCATTATCGCTCATGAGAGCCTTCAGCTTCTTGCTTGTTTCTTTCTCCACCAGTGCCTTGAACTCTAAGAACTTGGAGAAGGTCTCATCCTTTTTCCGCATGAAGAAAATCCAACACTCACACGAGAAGTCATGAATAAAGATGACAAAATATGTGTGCCTGACAATGGAGGCTATCGAGAAAGGTCCACAAACATTAGATTGGATCCTTTCAAGGATTGCATGTGCTCTATTGTCCCGATCATGGAAAGTGGCTTTTGTGTACTTCCCCAAGGTATATCCTTTGCATGCATCTTGCTACTCTAGGGCTCCTTTGGTGAGGCATGTGGTAAACTATTGCATGATATTTAAAGTGCCATGATGAAAATGGCAAAGTCTTCTATGTCAAATTTCACCAACATCACAGTTTTACACCTTCTCTGCCTTTATGCTCAATGCAACACAATCCTCCACATCTAGCTTGTAGAGTTTCTTCACACGAATTATTTGCATTGCAATGTACTCTAATCTCAATTAAACTAGTTCTATATGTCAGAAGAACTAGTGGAGGTCAAGTTGTGGAAGTGGAATCATTGGGTGTGGTTGAAGTTCCACTTCCACAACTTGACCTCCACTAGTTCTTCTGACAGATAGAACTAGTTTATTTGAAAATAACTCAAATTAACTTAAATAGATTGCTACAAATAAGAAATCAAACATATTGAACTAAACTCAATCTTCCCCAACTTGAATTAACTTGGTTAACTGAGTGACAAGTCCCATGTCACCTCAGTTAACTACCTCCAAGATTTCTCCTGAAATGGAGATCCAAATTTTCTCTAGTTTGACCAAGGCAAAGTCAAACTGAGATTTTCTTGTTGCATTTTCAACAATTGTTGAGACATATGTTGTATTAATCCAACTTTTAAATCTTTTAGAATGTTTAGTTTGTCAATTACAAAGACATGTCAACTAAACTATGAATTTGGCCAACCTATTGATTGGATTAACCAAGGTGTATGATGCTCGACTGCAAATATTAGTCAAGAAAAAGATCAGGTTAGTTGATTGTAGTGTCAATGTAATCTAAGTAATATACCAGTAAACTACAAAGATGGTTCAAATGAGTTTCAATTTATTCAATCATCTAACCAAAACCAGCTAAGAAAAAATTTAGTCAACTGCAAAGGGAAATCGACTAAATAGTTGATGTAATCAGCGATTAAGTCACATTGACCAATGGAATGTGCTAGTTAACTATGTATTCAAGTTCAATTGACCATCTGGTTGCATCGATTGTGTTAGCACTTGAAATTTCACCTCAGGCTGAAAAGGCAAATCCCAAAGCTACATCAAACCATTCAGCCTCGTAGCTAGCCCTACGGGGCAGGAGAAGGCTCTCTCCGGTCGATCTCGGTAGATTTTCAATAGGATGAGATGACCAAACAAGGTAACACTGATATTAGGCTAGTAAACTGATTTGAAAGTTGATTTGGGGGTTTTTGGGATTTTTGGTGGCAAATTGAGGAGCTGCAATTTAGGGTGCGGGGATTGGACACAGTTTCTGCAGGGGGGTCTTTGGGGCGAGGTAGGAGCTTGTATTGATGTCTTTAGCTGAAGTGGGTGATTAGGAAGAAAGATAAGAAGGCTAAAGAGAGCAAACAATGAATCTGAATTCTCTTTAGACAGTAGAAAACATAGAGATTAAACAAATTTAAAAGTAGAGCATGGCAAACATGAATTCTAACTTTATCACTTCATTTGTTTAATATGCAGCAGTATAGAAAGGAAATGAATCACATAACAAAGCTTACAATAACATGAAGAAACACACCATCAACACATGAGTCCACAAGAATCCCAAAGATGACTGCAAAACCCTGGTCTTCCTTAGCCAAAAATTGCAGAGATACAAGTGATAATACAATGATAGCTTCTCCCTCAAGAGTCCAACCATGAAAATGAGCAAGAAAGTACATAATATAGATGATCTAACCTCTTTCCCTGCCTCCATGGGTCGAGCTCACTATCCTAGGAGCTGTTTGAACCACTTCTAAACTAAGCACTACAAAATAGGCAGTCAAAACAACTTGCCTCTATAAACTTGGAAACCAGTTCATACATTCAATTTTTACTCTTTACATGAAAGAAACTTCTAGAAGAGATAAACTAGAGTAAAAGTATCCAAAAAGTGTCATAATTACACCCAAGAGGACCACCATCCACCTCAGAAAGTCAAACTGGAGCCAAACTGCGTTTCCTGGGCTGAACTGGTCAAATCTGGCAAAGTTCCCTCAACGGGTCGCGCACATTTCCTCAACGGGTTGCGCACTTGGGAGCCCTATTTGGAGGCCTTCCCGGTGTCAGAATGAGGTGCAGGATAGCTCGTTGGAAAGGTCTCTGAGTCTACTTTCCAATCCAACTGTAATTTTTGGATTTTGAGGTCATTTGCCTAGTCAAAAGGCAATTCTCCCAAGACTGCTTCTGCAACTCAAAAAAGGGGCAGAAAGTCAAATTTTGACTGTATTTTAACCTTTTGGAGGCCCAAAACTCCATAAAAACTCAAGTCCATCCATAGGCATGTGTAAATTTGCATGCAAAATCCAAAAATGTTGAGTTTTTGCAAAACGGAGCTACGATGACAAAGGGTCTCACCGGGGGTGAGACCCGTTGAGAAGCCAAAACCTGTAAATTTCCCAAAATTACCAAAATTACCCAAAATTCTCCAAAATTTTTGGGATTTGTGCTGTGGATGATGCTAGTGAGTGCCATGATCCTTGAGGGATGCCTCAGCCAAGATACGGAGTGGATTTGGCCTTTTTCTCCGTTTTAGTGCCTCGGTCAACCTCCTTTGAAAAACTTTCATTTTAGCCTTGCAGACATGCATCCTTGCCCAATAGTGATTTTTCATGTTTCTCAGCAGCTTCTTCTCTTGGTTGGCCTTAGCCAACAGCCTCTCTAAATGTGCATTGACCTGGATAAGCATAGACTCACGGTCAGCAGGCAAAGGATCACCGGGCCTCCTTCGGTTTAGGACTCGGTCACTACGAATCCTCCATAGCTCATCAAGAACTTTCTCCTCCTCTAGCTGTTTGTTCCGCTGCTCCAGGTAGGTGATGGTCCATTGGGCACCCTCAAGTCTCCTCTGCAAAACATCATTCTCGGCCCTGAGATGTTGAATGATCTCCTTTGCCTCTTGGCTAGGAGAACTAGCCTCGAGATCAATCACCGGATCCTCATGAATCATGGGCTCTTTGCCCCTCTGCAGTCCCTGTGCTGATGAAGAAAGCGAGGCCCCTTCCACCTGATGTGGAGATAACACTCGCTGATCTGAAGATGAAGGCGAGACCCCTTCCACATGCTGTGGAGATATTACTCGCCTAGCTGCTGCAAATAAGGCCCTTGGGCCTTTCTGATAGGTGACCAAAGGAGTGGAGCTGATATGTCGGGTGATGGGAGCATCAGGCTGCTGAGATGGTCCTCCCTCCTCATGAATGGCCTCCTGATGTGGCTGAGGTGGCACTGTGAAAAACTCACGGGAGATGAACTCCTCCCATGAGATACCCTGCTGAGTCAACTGATGTGAGACTATGAGCTGAATCAAACCATAATGGCAAAGACTCCTGTACTGCTGAGCCGAGGTCTTCCTCTGCAACATGGGCACCATCCTCTGAATGTTATGAAACAAGAAGACCGGGAGGTTCATCATCCTCACTCGGGTGAAATGCATCAAAAGGCGAATGTGATATGAATACACCTGTGAAAATCTGCCCTCACAGGTAAAGTAATGCATAATAAGTCTCATGAGGGGAGCATACTCGCTCCGGAGAAATCTGAATGGGAAAACACCCGTCAACAATCTCACAAATGATGGCCGGACATAGAGCTCAAAGTGAACAAAATCAAGTAATCTGCGCTTAGGCCACACCTCACCCACATTTGGTATCCCTGTAGCCTGTGAGATCACCTCAGGTGTCAATGTGAAGTTCACCCCTGCAAGAGTGACATGTCCATCATGGAGGTGCAAGACAAACAAGCGGGCCAACTCTCTATGATGCTGAATCTGAGAGATCCTCTCACAAAACTGATAGCAAGACATGTACTGGAAGCAATTCACTGCCAAAGGACAGGCCTGTAATTCTGCCAAAGAAGTAGGCTCCTCCCGCTTATGATGTCCTCCCTTACCTCCTCTACGAGGCCTCCTCTATTCCTCAACCTCTATAGATGATGAATGGTCATCACTTTGCTCATAAGTTTCGGTTTCTGACATGGTTTTGGAGCAAAGTGGACAAAATGAACTGTTGTCTCTGCCTGCAAAAGTGCTGAAATCTATGCTGTTTCAAGGGGAACCAAACATGAGGGAAATGTTAGGGGAGGGAACTTCTTAACAAGGAATGGGAATATATGAAAATAACAGGGAATTTCAAGGGAAATTTTACAAATGATCATGCTTATAGGAACATGTATTTGAATTTAGGAAATCATTTGCAAAGATGTTTGTATATGGGACAAAAAACATGTGTGATAGTAAACATGGAAGGAGCATACATGTATCAATAGGGACATAGGGAAACCATACACCAAATTTACTTATAGGAGTTCATGTGTATCATAAGGCAAATTTTTTTGATAAGGAGTACATGTACATTGTTTTAACATAGAGGGAAGGTTTTCATGTACAAGGGAATGTCAAGGGCATGTAGGGGTTATGTACATGACTTTTATCATAAGGCAATTTTTTTGATAAGGAGTACATGTACATTGTTTTAACATAGAGGGAAGGTTTTCATGTACAAGGGAATGTCAAGGGCATGTAGGGGTTATGTACATGACTTTAGATATACAGCAACATTTATTTTCACATGACTCTTTTCTTTATTTGCACATGTATCTTTTCTTTTTGCTTTCATTTTTGCATGTGTATGGTAGAGGGAATTAGGGTTTTGTGTGCTTGGGAGAGGGGTAGGGTTTATAGATTAGGGATGGGGGAAAAAGTTTACATTTTATATACAAATAATATGGGACAGAGATGAAAGCATGATTGTGAATGAAAGGGGAAAAGAGGGAAGGAACCAAATGGGACAAAATCACTTGAAACAATCACAAAACCCTAGCATTTTACAAACATTAACAAGCAGCCATTTATGTCCTTTCATTCGCATAATGTGAGGTTAAAATCATAGCATACAACCTTATTTTCATCATCAACCTCCAAAACAATGAGTAAAGACCCTACCTCGAGCAATGTAGATGATTTGAAGAGAAATTAGGGAATTTCTTTGAGTTTTACAGGCCAGCGGCTCAACGGGTCGCGCAGGCCTCCCAACGGGTCACGCACCGCCCAACGGGTCGCGCCCGTAGTAAATTTTCACTGTGGGAAGGGTCTGGACGGGTCGCGCACCGCCCAACAGGTCGCGCACCTCCTTGAACGGGTCGCGCACCTCCCAACTGCCCGAAATCACTGTAATTTCGCCCTTTCTCCAATCACTCTCTCACAACCTCTCTTGCAAGCTTTGAAATGCACAATGAGAGTGAAAGGAGGGAATATGACCTTTTATAATCTTCATTTGAAAAAATTTCATCCATAAACCCACTTTATAAAGTCTATTTTGACACTTTTTTAAAACACTGATTTTTTGGTTTCCTTTATCCTGAAGTTGACTTTTTGAGTGCTTTGACTTGATTCTTTTTGCAGGTAGATCATCTGAAGGACTGTGGCAAGGGGACCAGGGTTATTGCTGCCTTTTTGAAATCTTTTTGGAAATTTATTCTTTGTACAAAATTTATCATGACCTTGGCTTTAAAAACAGAGTTTTTAAATCCAAGGTTAGAAATGAACTGTATATGATGAAAAAATCAAAGGAACATGTTTACCATCCTCCCTCTGGCTTGCTGGGGACTCAAGGATTTTCAGAGACATGACCTTGCAGAGACAAATGACCAAAACCCTAGACCTAGAATTTTGACATTAAGACACATCAAGACAAGCTTGAAAAACTCAATGACTGATATGACCTGATACAGCAAAGCCAAGAGGGGTATGAATTGACCAGCTCCTCCATCAGGGTTATGGCATGCCTAACGGGATGCAAACTTTGACACTGATGAGACACCTACTAATGCAAATGCAAAGAGCTTTGATCACTGATGGAGGGCTTTCAAGACCGACACTAACAGATTGAATGTATCAATCAACTATGTAGTTGTACCAATCAAAATCATATCGAAGGAATGTATCAATCAAATATGTAGCTGAACCAATCAATCGTCCAATAGAAATTGACTAATAGAATATACTAGTCAATGGTAGAGACAATTCAATTGGGAGGTAAAATTAGTCAATCATCAATCAAATCAACAATTATAATATCAATTGATTATTTTAAATGTGCAAATCAACTAAGTAGTTGATTTAATCGACCATATTTTTCCTCACACTCTCCATTGTCAACTCTGCAATTTTGAAACTTGACAAATTCGAGACTTACAATTTAGATCAACTATAGTTTAACTCTTAAAGCCCATGCAAGACTAGTGTTGCAACCAACATGTTAATACTACTTTCTAGTGTACCCATCACATTTTGTCCACTATCAACAATAGGAGGACCTAGAAAAACAAAAGTTCCACATCTCTATCTAATGCCAAATTTTCTTTGATTTGTCCCCGAACATTAACATAACCACTTGGTTGATGAATACCACAAGCATGTTGGATATTCATAGACCATTTTCATGGGACCACTATCAATTGGCAATATGCACAAATCAATTTTTCATCAACTACATGTTGATCTCTTGTGTAGCTCTCTTGTTTGTCGATTGTCTGTCTACCATCCATGTAGATTTACTACTTATCAACTACCCATCAACTATATGAATGAAGTATTATCCATCAACGATATATAATGAAACTATTGGGTAAAATCATGCCCCTGCATATGCTACAAATATGAAAGTCTAAATGTATACAATCCATGATGACCTAAACATATAGAAATTAAGTGCAATACACCCATTACATTCACAAAAACAATTAACACAAATAATCACACCAACTAAGTAATATATGAAGTAGAAGAACATGTATCTTTGATAATTTTCCCACCAATTGACTACAAACCTCAGACGTTCTACCCAAACATAGACCCCACTGCTATAAATCTCTCAACAATGGATCACCCCCAAGTTGGAGCTTTGACTCCACCATGTCGAAGACCCATCTATAGGCAACTATGATCACCATAGTCAGTACCAAACAAGTATTAGGCCAGGTACCAACACAAACAACACATCTAACTACAATCCCTTGTCTTCCATCATGAAAAACCCAAATTAATGCACCCATCTCTATCTTTATAGTCCATTAGAATGTGTCGCTACCATTCTAAGGCTTCCAACCAAGCGCGCAATTAAGTCTCAAAGTATTGTAACTTTGAGAGTAACTTTGAGAGTTTCAACTACCTTGAGGAGTCTTCGGAGCACCCCTCAAGTCTAACATTGGGCAATTTCACCCAAGCTATTCCCCCTACAAGCTCCAACTTTACCCAAAATGAGTAGGGGGAGTTGGCCATAGAAATCCACCCAAGAATTCAAAATAATTTACCATGTCAGAGGGCTCAATGGTTATCCAAGATTTCGTACCTCAAGTTAGTAAAATGACCCAACAAGTAATCAAGTATGATGGCAAAATGATAGTAAAATGATGTCTTGGTTCTAACCCCTCATCTTTTCCTTTCATGAGTACTAGCCCACCATCTCCCATTTATGACTCAATTTGCAGTAATGTTGTAGTTTATTAACATGGACATAATTGCATATTACAACATTAGCCTCACCAAATTTTTAGCACATAGGCTCTTTGACCTTAATCACACTGACACTTTGACTTCAAAACATGTAGACATCTACATGCAAACCCCAAATATGACCAACACTACCCGACTCACCATCTTAATACAACATATAAAAATACATACAAAGGGTCATACTATGGTGTTATAGATGTATTGTATATAGAATTGTCTTCGATGTGGCCATGACTATAAGCCTGTAATGAACATTGTTGCATAGAAAACACAACACTCTAGGAGAGCTCTCATATTTGGTAAATCTTATTATTATATGAATCACATTCAAAATTAAGATTGAAATTTTGATAATAATATCTCATGATACTTATATGTCTACATGTGAGATAATGGATCCTTGTAGTGATGATAAATGATGTCTACTATAAGCATAAAAGCACAAAGAGGATACAATTGCTATGGCACTAGAAACATGTATTATGCCTTGATAAACATAAGGTAATGATTTTTAAAAAGTTTCCAATGGGATGCCCTAACAATGAGATTTGAGAAATCTACAATCCTCTTATAAGTGTACGCATTGATAAATGATGGACCACCCAAGGAATTATTTAGTAGAGAAGGGGTGAGTTCCTATAAGGTAAAAATATCTTGAATAAATCTAATATGAAATACATGGCATACGATAGCTCAAATCAAAAGGTATTATGTTTTGGGATTTCGAAAAAGACAATGCACCAACTATCATTAATGGTAATGATATACAATGAGCATATATTTATACAAATAATTATTAGACTGAAATTACAAAATGTTTCTTATATTGTGAATATATGTGCTTCACATATGAAGTTAGAAAACCCTAAGAAGGAATAATTGTTGCAGTCAAGTTTTTATTTGATGATTACTCTAAGAATATGTTGAAAGGTTAAGCTCTTAAAGCATCTCAGGGTAGTGAAAAGAATTAGTGTACATTGTTATCCAAGATAGCCAACAAAAGTAGTTCACAAAGGAAATGATAGCAATACAAATACAATTAAAGAATGAAGGCATTTGTTCATTGTAAAGAAAGGTTCAAGGACAATGTTATTCCAAGGGGAAAGTCAAAATACAATATCCTAGGTTTAGCACATGCAATATAATACCTTATTTCATGTTTTATTTATATGATACAATTTATAGGATGGGAGTCAATGTCATGTGGACTGAATTAAATAGCCTCATGTGTAAATAATGTAAATGCATGTGTATGAATTCCTATTTCAAACCTCAAAGCCAAGGGCCAACTAATGAATGCCTATCAGACCCAATGGTTAGCTATAATTTTCATGTGATTGTTATGTCTCCATGGTGTTCATATGTTATGCAAAAGCATGAAAGCAATTGCATGACAAGGTCACCATGATACAAAAAAGGAAAATAGAAAAGGAATGAATGTGTGATTTAACTTGATAGTCGTTACTTGAAAGTACTACATTATTTCCTATGCTTACAAAAAATCCCCATCTTCCTTTTTCACCTCCTTGAAAAGGAAGTAGCTCTATGTAAGAAAAGGTCCTTCTCTATCATCATCATTCTTCGACTCTCATTGAGTTTTCCTCTCCCCTGCTATGGGTATTTCCTCTTAGGGGTTATGGAGAAACGTTTTTGTGAATTCATTGTTCTCCTTGCTATTATTCCTTCAACTGGAAAGAGAATCCCATGAATTTCCAACGTAAAAGGTTGTGAAAGTAGGGTGTTTGTTGTTGACAATATAAAAAGAAATGGGACATTCATTCATTTTACATATAGTCGTGCTCTCACTTTTGTATAATATTACAATATTAACATCTTATCAAAATAAACATCTTATCTTATCAAAATCAAAGTCAAAATTAACATCTTATCAAAATCAAAATTAACATCTTATCTTAACAAAAGGCCTATGTTACCGGATCCAGCAGTAGGGGGGCCAAGATCCACGGATCCTCGGATCTGATCTGGATCCGGGTCTGGATACAGAGAAATACGGATGAAATACGGTAGGTGGAGTTCAGCATTGGGTTTCATGTTATTCACTGTTCAGAAGGGGGCTTGATACAAAGTGTGATGTTATATTCTTCAAATTTCAAACAGATTGCAACTAAGTCTGGCAAGAGAGCCAGAGAATGGAGCTGCTACTAATAGAGCCCGAGACAGGATATTGGTAACTCCCGGAAGTTTACAAATTGCAGACAGATAGATAACGCCAATGCATGCATGGAGACTGCCCCTGCAAAGATATTTCCCCTATATTACCCGTGAACCACCTCACAACCAATGGAAATTTGAAGCGGAAACCAAAGTTCCTTTTCATCGTATTTTATTATAAAAGTAAAGAAATATACAGTAAAATGTATGCACTATGCTCGAAAATTCCGCCGATTTATATCCGCTGCCCGAAATTTTTTATATACGTATATATTATATACAAATACCGAATCTGATAATTTTTTATACACATATTACATATATACAAAGGTCGAATCTGATAAATTTTTAATATTTTATATACATATATTATATTACAAAAGAGAATGTGTGGAAGCTAAAAAAATTGATCATTAGAAGCTAAATAACAATTTTTTTTTAAATGTTTTATAAGTTTAAGTTTAAATGTTTTATCGCATTTATTGTGTTATTTAGAATGTTCGAGCACAAAAGCAACCCAATGTTGGCAATTAAACCCTTGTTAAAAGGAAAATGAAAAGATGATTAACATTAAACCATGTTATTTTAAGCATACACAAAACAACTCAAGAGAAGTGATGTAATTTAAGTATGTTTAGAGTTATTTTGTTAGGGAGGGTAAGATGCACAAATAAGCAAGTTGAAATTATATCTATATATATATATATATATATATATATATATATATATATATATATATATATTCCGACTTCTAGGTGCACTAGCCTACTTCTGCTAACTTTAATGATATATAATGAGATAGGTATTTAGCATGAGATAGATCCAAGTTATGCAAAATTTAAGAACTAAATTCAAATCATGTATAGTAGTCTAACTCAAAGATCAAACCCCTTAGACTCTAGATTGTAGAAAATAAAACAAAGAAAAGAAAAAAAAATGTGAAAAGGTTTTTAGGTTCTTTGGTCAAAGATATCAGTAAGACCATTGCCTTAAAAGGGCTATGGAGTCCCTAATTAATTCTAGGTAAATCTTTTGTAAAAAAAAATGAGTTAATGTTAAGAGCCCAAAGGAGTATTACCTCTCAAGCTCTAGCTAGGTTAGGCAGGTTTCTTCAAGCATGGATGGGGGGTTGGTCCTCCAGGAATCCTATCCAAGTATTATCAAGGTGAACTTAAGGTCTAGTGAAGGCAAAGGGGAATAGTCCTAAAACATTTTACCTCAAGGTAAAGGAAGCAAACAATGATGATCACAAGAAATAAGGTGAGAGAATGATACCTTGATTTCCCTCTCAAGTGGAGCAAGGTTCCCTTCTCTAACCCTGAGTAGCTCCTTCCTCCAACACACATAAATAAATTCTAAAAAACCCAAGAAAAATATCCTATAACATTTAGAAAAAATATAAGAAGTGAAAAAAAATAATAGAAAAATCTATTAGCGTTCTCCAACAAATGAAAATGAGGAAGGCTTCTCATTACAAGGTTCTAATAAAATGTGGTATCTCAAACAATAAGCCCAAGTTGAAATCATGAGCAAATACAACGTGTGGGTAATAAACCACCCTCAAAATCCTCAAATACAACTACACCCACCTCAAAGAGATAAAAAAAATGTAGTCATAAGTCACATGTATAGTATATAAGGGTTAAGGACAAGAGTGCCCTCCTCTAAAGTGCCAACACCCCATGAGTTGAATGAAGAACAATAAAAAATAGGCCCAAGTACTAGGGCACTCCTCCAACTAGCTCCATGAGGCAATGAAGAAGGTATCTTAAGTGTAACAACCTCCCCACAAGTATCACATCATGTTGCACATATGAGAGATCCAAGATGAGTATAAAAGGAAACGTTGCATTTGTGGCTCTTTAATGATGGCACTCCTTAATAAAATAATGTGGTCAATGACACAACAACCTGTGATTATCTGTCACACACTGTCACCACCTATTATAACTCCTCAACCACCTCCCATGTGTGATAAAAGAGGGAATAATCATGCATTCTCTTGAGTAACACATCCAATTGAGCAAGGGAGTCATCCTTGATTGGCATATGTGGTGGTTGTGGCGATGTGGCATCTTTATCATCGTTAGATGCGCCATCATGGATCCCAAGGTAGCATCATGGATCCTAAGGTAGTTTCATAGATCTCGGGGTATGGTACACATAACTTAATGCAAGGTGCTCACTTGTAGTGGTGGGTCCAACTTCTTGGTGAGCTATTAGGTGGTGCATACTTAGTGATCTATCTCAACACAACACAATGAAGGTTAATTTTAGAAATTGCCCTAGTTTTACCATGGGAAAATAACATTAACACTTAAAAATGTGTCAAGTCCTAGGACAAAGTCTATTCCCTCGTCCCTAAGTGAAAAATATGTGAAGTGATAAAATAACTATGGAGAAAACTTAATATGACGACCCTAAAAGTCATATAAATAGGTCTTATAGCTTTGGTCAAGCGACTTTTAAGAGAGGATATTATGTACAAAATCCCTTGAGAGGGAGCTTAACATTGAGATCCCTATCCTCAACAGTATTTCTTACTACCCACTTTTTCTTCTTCCTTATGTGTCCAGTTCATTAAACATGTCCCTTTTTTCTTTAGATATTCATAGACAAGCATGAGATGAGGGGCATTAGCCTCATAATCATGTGGCATAGTTCAAGCTTTGTATTTTTTTGGCTTTAACTTTATTACCTCTCTAAATCTATCCTTTTTAGGCTTTCTCATTTAAACCTATTTGATATGATCTTTGATAAGTTAAACATCAACGAAATAGCCTTTTCATATATGGAAAGGAATGAAACAATGAATTTGAAAGTGTTAAGTATGGTTAGGATTTGGAAAATGCTACCTTAACTAGTTTCCTAATAATACAAATTGACTCAAGGGATGGAAACACTTATAAGGGGAAATTATGCCCCTCGTGGTATGACAAGGCAAATAAAAGAAATATAAATGTTATGAAGTGTTATTTGTAATGTCCCTTTTTGAGTGATCACTCCAGGGGATCGATTTAGTAGCTTATTTTATTCTCGTAGGCTATAGTAAGTAAAAAGGTGATCAACTGATTTAATTATTTGATGTTACTTGGGAGAAATAATTAAATTAAATTGATGTTATTAAGTGATTATGGGAAAAATACTAAAAACTTTATAAAATCACTTTATATTATTGAGTGAGAAAATGGTAAAAAGGGGAGATCAATGGTATTTTGATGAACCATGGTATTGACCCATAGCATTTTGATGACCCATGGTATTCTAATGATAAAAGTTGTAAAAGGAAAATCAGAACTCACTTTTGGGTATGCATTGGTTATTATTTTAAATTGAATTTAGTGGGTTATTGAAGCTTTGAGTAAAGGGTGTGAAACCCTTAAGAGAATCAGTTTTGGTGGTGAGACTAATCCACCCTAGCTGGTTAAGATTAGTTCTGGTGGTGAAACTATCCACCCAAGCTGGTCAATAAGGAGGGATCATCTAGATTCCTCACAGGTTCGCAATTGGAGAAATTTATTTGTAGGTGATCGTGGGTGCTGAAGGAGACGCACTTCATCATTGTAGAAACACTTGAATTTTGTGGTGGCAACAAGGTTAAATTGTTGGGTTTGTTTTGGAGGAAGGTATAATTTCATTGAGTAGGCCTAGCTTACTAGAGGCAACTGAAGTAACCTTGTGATAGTTGAGTTGCACTCATCCTTGCAACCAAACTATACAAAATATTATAGCAGTTTCCAAGTTCCATTAATGCATTATATATGAAATCTCATAATTTAGTTGAATAAATATTTGGTTGGGTTAATTGGTGTTCAGTTGGAAAATTATGTTCTATGTGGTAATCTCTTGATTTATTGCATTAAATTTCTCCTTATTTTCATGCCAAATAGGAAACTATTGCTTGCAAAGTGTTTGTAATAATTCCTTAAAGAAAAAAATTAAAGATCTTAGCAAATGTGTGCATTAATTCTCTACTAGAATTGGCCCATTCTATAAGGTGGGCAATACAATGGTATCAGAGTTGGTTTTCCTACCATCCTATTGGATCGTTGACCCTTGTGCAAAGTTCATGATAAAAATTCCATTACATGTCAATTTTGTGGGTTGAGAAACAGTTAAGAATTATGGAGGGAAGGCGACTACCCACTTTCCTTCCAAAAGTAAGTGTGTGTCTTCATAAGAATGACTCACTAAGTGTATATGTAATCCTCACCAACATTAATGAGTACTGCTCTCTTCCTACAAAAATTCAAGATGTCCTCACATTCAAACAAATTTTGGGTGAATAGAAGAAGAAAAAGATATTATAGAATTTCCCAATCCATGTAAGAATGATCAAACCTACATAAAGGACAATGTATCCAACACTTGGATTGAAACAATAGGAACCATTCCAGAAGATTTTATTTATAATTCTAATGAAAAGGGGAACTATTTGGAGAATGAAGTTATTGTACGAACATAACTAGATGAGCATCTTAATCATTTGGTAGAGAATGGTAACCTCCAAAAAGGAAAAATGGTTGAAAAGCTCCAAAATCATCTAGAAAATGTGTTGGATGAATGTACCATGGATCTTGAACTCTTTAAATAAGGATTTGAAGAGAATTCTTGTACTTTTGACCAGGAGGCTATTGTCTTGTCACAACTATCAAAGAGTACTAGACGAGGTGTTTTGACTGTGGTGGAATATTTGTAGTCTCCAAAGTAAATCTTTCCAATCCTGAAGCTCATATTAAAGACAAAGACAATGAGATATTTTTGTTTCGTGACAACATTATTGTTTTACAATCCACAAAGAAAGTGAATTTGACAACTTAATGCATGAAGTCCGCTGAAGACTTACTGTTGATTATCGGAGATGTTTTGAATATAGAAAATGAGATATTCCAGCAAGGAGAATCAAGGGAGGTAGAAAACTTAAGGATTTGTGGGGAGCCAAAGAGAAAATTATTGGACGCTGAAGTTGTTGCAACCGATATTACAAGAAAGAGTGATGTTGACAAGGGAAAATTTTATGAGTTGGAAAGCCACATTGAATCTTTGGAACTGAGTGTAGATCAGCCCAAAACACATGAGGCATCTCCTAATGTGATGTAAGAAGAGATCACATCACTACATGATGCATTTTCAACCAAAAACTAAGCATTGTAAAACCTTTATAGGGAATTGGAGGAAATGGAAAATGATATATACCAAAAATAGACAAAATTGGAGAGTTTGGAATCTTATCATGAGAATGTTATGGCTGAATTTTCAAACATAATCAGGAGATATTAGGAATTGTGTCAACTATCATAAGGGCTCATTGCAGAAATAGAAAGTCTGAATTTACAATTGAAAAGCTGGGAGGATGAGATCTCATGGTTAAGGGAAGATGCCCCAAAGTCTATGTTTGATGCTCCAACCCTACTGGAGAACATTGATAAGAAAAACCATAAGATATTGGATCTGTAGATGGGATTGGAGAGCTTATTACTGAGTTAGGAAAAAATGATATGCTTCTTGAAGTAAATGAAAGTGAAAAAAAACATGCAACCTTGGTTTCTCCATGTACTTACAGTGGTGTTGCTCTTTTGCTTAGTTCTATGAAGGTTGAGGGTCTTCCTATTGTCCTATACATTGTACGTAAATCCTTGGAAAATACTGAAACCACTATTCGTAACCAGCTAGAAGAAAAATTATCAAATGGACATGGGTTGATGCAAATTGATCAAGCATTTGAGTAACTACAAAATTGAAATGATGCAACTGTTATTTAGTATTGGGTTAAAATTAGTCACGGTGGAAATTCAAGTTCTAATATGTGTGGAATTTATTTAAGGGAAGCTTTTTCTTGTCAACATATTAGTGAGTGGACTATGCAGGTTGAGTAAAAATTCCATATAGAGACAAGACCAAACATCAAAAAATGCCCAATTTATATTGATGTTGGCAAATCTCCACAATGCATTGACTCTAGAAGTATGAGAATAGCGCACACCATGAGGGTTAGGAGGAGAAGAGTACAACATGAGTTTGATGACTTATAGTCTTCAACACGAAGAGTTATTTTAGATGAATTTGATATTTTCATGCAAAAACATGGAAGTATTAAAGGTAAGCTCATTGGACGTGTAGATGAAGAAAATTTGAAACAATAATATCTTAAGCTAGCTATGAAATATCATGTTGATAACAATCTAGAAGGAAGAGAAAAAAAATTATTGTAGTTCAAAAAGCCTATGAATGACTTCAGGCCACATCGCAACTTGGGAGGCTATTACTTCTATTGAAAGGGCAGTGTATATCATATAGGAGATATAGAGATGTGTTGTAACCTTTTGAATATGTTGGTTACCCTATGTTACTTAATGTAATAATTATGGACAAAGATTATAACAACTTCCCATCCGTTGAATGAGCCCCTCTTAATTTTAGCAACTTCAGAGCCTATATGGTTAACATTTGTCTCTTCTACATTGAATGGTGAGCAGCATGGAGGTGTTCCTCCATGAACAATGTCCCCGACCACTTAGGAAGCACATGATGGAGTTCACTAGCCTAACATGGTTCCCGTAGGTTGAAGCGGGGAAATATTTAATAAGGGGACTTAATTCCTCTAGGGAAACATTATAAAGGTCCAAGGGGTGAAAAGAGGATATTTCCTAGGTAAGTGAAAAGTCACTTTAACTTTATAAAGTGAAAATATTATAAAGTGACTTTATAAAAGTTAAAAGGGTAAAATGGTGGCAAAAATGGCCACAATTTTATAAAAGAGAAAAAGTGAGGAGACTCTCTCCGTTCATTCATTTGTGTTTTTTAGAAAAGAGCTCTTGGAGAGTTTTTGGAGAGGTGTTTAGGGTTTGGAAAACCCTAGCCACCATAATTGGTTTGAGTGTTGAAACTATACACTCTAATTGGTTCAAGGAGTGAAATCACTCAGCTTCACCATTGGGATTCAAAGGAGAAGATGATTTGCATGAGATTTTGAGGTAAAGAAGTGTTATCAGTTGATTTTATTGTCTTAATTGATATTCTATCTCATTCCTTCATGTTGGAGACAAATCTATGGAAGGCCAAGTACCCAAGTCCAAATCTCGGTAAGTTTTGCTAAGGAAGGGGGATTCAAACCCATGATTAGGAGGTTGTACATTATGGGTTGTTGAGGTTGAAGTTCCACCGAAAAGAGAACGAGCTTCTTTCTATACAAAGGCTGAGTTAGTTCCTATCTCCCTAGCGAAGTTTCATTGCAAAAGAGTGTTCAAACTCATTACCTTGCTTGTGGGTCAAACTATCTAGTTTGTGGGCTGAAATATACTACATAAGAAGTCAAGTTTCCTGGTAAATATTTTGTGCGTATCAGTTTTCCATTAGGGTTGAGTTTGGGTTATGTTAGAGGAACCATGACTAATCACAAAGCTGAGCTCACTGAGAGGTTTATATCTACTGAAAGGAGGTTGAAACCTTGGTCATATGAATGTACTTGACAACTGTGTACAAAGAAAAAAAATTATGGGTTTTTAATTGTTATTCTGGAGCTGATATCCAACACCAAATCACTCACTATACCGAGGTCTACTTGTTAGCTTATTTATCAGGTTCCAATCTAAACTCTATGCTTTGTAACAATTTTTTACATGACTGTGTGCCATCATGTTCACTACTGATATATTTCTAGGTTATTCTCAATAATAAATGGTGTGCAAACTCTTATCATATAGTGTGTATTAGAGGTGGATTATTGTTGAGTGTTTTGTTAATGATGAATTGTTATATGGATATGTTCATTTAGTTATGTGTAATTCATTTGGAATTAACTTGCTAAAGAATACATCTACAACAAGTAGTGAAAAAATCGTTCAAAGAAATGCCTCACTAAAAAAATCCATTTGAAAACTCAAAAATTTTAAAGAAAACTAGAAGAATTTCAAATTGGTATTTTACAGACAATTTTTATTTTTATTTTTTTTAAACACCTTCCTTCCTAAAAACACCTTCTTTATTCCTCCTACTGTTGAGGAATGCAGGAGGTAATCTCATTACATAGTCAACATTACAAGAGGCTCCAAGGGAACAAACATGTTGTAACTTAGAATCGAAACCCAGTGAAGAGGATGACAACAGTTTGTCCCCACCACTCGACCTACTTGTGTTTGACCACTGACAACTCTTGTATCACTGTATGTGCATGGTACAACCAAGCATGCCTTCAAATTAACCACTTGCAATGATTGTCACAAATATGATGCAAACTTTCACATGTGTTAGTCAATATCCAAGTACATGATCTAAGATGCTTCATTTTGTTGGATTTGTTGAAGATGTTGTACATTGTACTAAATTGGAATTTTCCAGTGTTGTCGTTGATGTTTCCCTTGAGATTATGCACTTCTTACGAACGCGTCAAAGATGCAGGATAGTTTACTAAAGGTTGTTGTTTTATGCCCTTTTCTACCATTAGTTTTACCATATGACTCTATTGCTAAAGAAAATGCAATTGTAAAAGCCCATTTATTTCATCAAGTGAGGAAAGAGGATGCACCTTACCCTGGGGGTTGTTCTACTCCTAATGCTAGTAGATTATTTTCACTGCAAGAGACAAAGTTGACATGGATTATCAAACTAGCCATGTGGCCAACCTATTTGCAAAAACATCA
Source organism: Pinus tabuliformis (assembly GCA_031772625.1). NCBI lineage: Eukaryota > Viridiplantae > Streptophyta > Pinopsida > Pinales > Pinaceae > Pinus > Pinus tabuliformis. The sequence continues at coordinate 52,404,048 of CM062813.1, forward strand.
AAACCAAGCAAGGGTATTATGCAGTGGTGTTGTGCCTTTTGGTATAGTCTCAACATTAGTGAAAACTAATTTAGAATAACTTTAGAATGGAAGTGGTATTTTTGGGGTTGCAGTTGTTGGTGTTGAGAGAGATCTAGTGAGTCTTATAGAGCTTTTAATAGAGCCAATTGTTGTAGGCCTTGTAGGATGGCTTCTGGAGATGAAGAATGCAGATGTATCAAGACTTTTGAGAGTTTCAGTTGGTCATGATTCCAGGATATCAATAGACTCTCTTAAGGTTGTTGTGGCTCGTGGCATTATCAGGATTGGGTTGGATGTTATTATATGTGGGTTGGAATCCACTCTAGCAATGTTTAAGAATACACTTACTGAGGATTAATATTTTCTTTTACCTGTTTATGTCTCCATTATGATCACAACTAGCCATCTTCCATTTACAAGTTCTGACAGGCTTGGCCAAGATGATATTACAGACATTCTATTATGTGTAGTGAAAATATACAATATTTTTTTTCTGAAGATATATTGAATGCATCTAAACAAGCTGCTTCTAAGGTGTAAAAAAATGTTGATTACATGAAGGTTTACACATGGGATCTAGTAAAGTTTGTTCATAAAGCAACTGGAAATGTGGAGAGACCACTTGAAGGTTCTATATCATTGAAGATGTAGGAGATGGTGCAAGTGTTGTCTTCCGCGGAAGTGTTATTGATCCATTAGGAGTTGTTACTCTAGGAAGCCAATTTTTAGAACCATATGGAAAGTTTCCTAATCATGGCCCAAACCCAAGGGATAAACTAGTAACGACAACGATCACTAAGGTTGCTCATGACCACAAGACTGATTTTAGGAATCATATTTAATATCAATGTTGATCAACTTGTTGTTATTGATTCATCTGGTCGTGGATTAATTGCAACCGTTTGATTTCCGTAATGTGTGACAACTGAGTTGAATTCGTTTTTGCAGCCAAATCATGCAAAATATTCTAGCCAGGTTCCATTAATGCCTTATGTATGAAATTTCATAATTTAGTTGAATAAAGATTTGGCTGGGATAAGTGGTGTTCGGTTGGAAAATTTTGTTCTATGTGTTAATCTCTTGATTTATTACATGAAGCTTCTCCTTATTTCATGCCAAATAGGAAACTATTGCTTGCAAAGTGTTTGTAATAATTCCTAAAAGAAAAAATTAAAGATCGTAGCAAATGTGTGCATTAATTCGTGATTAGAATTGGCCCATTATTTAAAGGACACATTACATTATCAAATCCCATTTTGGTGTTTACCCCCTTCTATGACCGACTTAAAAGTTATAACAACACATCAAAGTATCAAACCCATGCATGTCAAATAGGAAAGTGAAAACCATAATGTATAATTCAAAAGTGCATTTTTCATATGAGCAATGAAGGAGGAGCTCTAATATACCATACTTGAGCTAGCATAATTATATATTTGAAGGTGAAATTGAGAGAATCATTCGAGTCTATAGAATATGAGCAAAAGAGCACATGCAATCAACAACACAACACTCTTGTGAGGTTGTCTCTGAAGTAGTTACACCTTATGGGGTTACAAGTTGAAATGGCTTCTTGGTCTTGGACTAAGATCTAAAATTGATTTTGATTGGCTAAGAGTTCATCTTCCTCAAACTCCAGGAAACAAGTTAACAATCCAACATAACTAAAAGGCATCTAGTAGGGAGCAAAAGTCTTCCCTCTTATCGACCACTGGTTGGTCATTTTAGGTGGCATGGTTTTCCTTGAAGAATGATGATGAGTTAGCTTGCATTAATGAATTTATGTTAGTGGTGTTCTAACTATCACTTGACAACTAATTTATGATATTATTTTTGAGCTCCACTAGCAACAACAATAATAATAATTGATTATTTACTCTTTACTTTTTTATTGTAATGTCCTCCACCACTTAGGAAGCATATGGAGTTTGCTAGCCTAACATGGTTCCCATAGGCTAAGGCAGGAAAAATTTAATAATAGGACTTAATTTTCCTAAGGAAACATTATAAAAGTCTAAGGGGTGAAAATGGGCACTTCCTAGGCAAGTGAAAAGTCACTTTAATTTTATAAAGTGAAAATAATATAAAGTGACTTTATAAAATATATAAGGGTAAAATTGCGACAAAAGTGGCCACAAGTTTATAAAAGATAAAAGTGAGGAGACTTTCTTCATTCTTTCACTTGAATTTCGAGAAAATGACTTTTTGGAGAGTTTTGAAGAAGAAGCCTATGGTTTGGGAAACCCTAGCCGCCATTTCTAGTTTCGGTGTTGAAACTATACACCCTAACTAGTTCAAGGAGTGAAATAACACATATTTCACCATTAGAATTCAAGGGAGAAGATGATTTGCAGGAGACATTGAGGTAGAGAAGTGTTATTAGTTGATTTCATTATCTTTCCTAATATTTTATGTCTGGTCTTTTAAGGTTGATGAGAAAACTATGAACATCGAAGTTCCCAAGAACAAATATGGTCAAGTTTAACTCAGAAAAATAGATTCGAACCAGTGATTAAGAGGTTGTTTGAGGTTGAAGTTCCACCCATAAGAGGACGAGTTTCATTCTACACAAGATCGAGTTAGTGACTCTTTCCATAGTCGAGTTCAAGCTATGAGGGGGTCGAGTTACTTGTTGTAGAAGGGTTGAATTTTCTCCTTCACATTGCTAGTTGTACACACTCCACATGTGGTCGAGTTCAAGAGTTCATTTAGTTGGTTTGGGATGTAGTTATGGAGGATACAAGAACTATTTTGCTTCACTCTTGTTGTTGGACAATTTATTCTATGTGGGGTTGAGTTTATCAGAGACAAGTGATGTGATTATCCCTTGTTGGAGTTGGGACTGAAGTTGCTGATATGTGTCAAGTGTATCACTATTTTTCCTATGAGTATATGCTCGAGAAGGAGTTAAACATCTGCCTGTAGCAAACAACCATTCTAATTTTTTTTCTAAGCTATCTGATTGGGTATCCTATAGTGGTATCCGAGCAATTTCTTGGATAGTTGTGAGGTCTAAGGGTAGTTTGCTACTGATGTCATTGATGTGCCTCATCATTGAGTAATTATATGGGCCTTAGTTGTCCTTAATTCACTTCCTATCTTAGTCAAACCAACTATTCTCACAACTTATTGCATACTTTTGATTATATTTTGTTTATGAAATGAGTTAGAGTTGGATATTTGGCTTCGTGGTTTAATGTGCATGTAATGCAAGAATAAAGGATAAAAGCAGGTATAAAGGATAAAAGCAAGGATCTATGGCAAAGACCTTCGTAGAACTAGAATGGGACAAGGTAGAATAATTATAGGAGGTAAATCCTCCTCATTTACTACCCCTCCATTCAAATATTCCTCCAACATCGGAGTGCAAACAACCATCACTTTGAAGACTAGAAGATAGTCGAGCAAGTGAAAAGGACAGAAACCAGTTTTTCTTGAGTTAGAGGCCAAGCCTCACTAATGGGAAGGAAGTCGTTAGAGACTTCAAATGTATAAATACAGAGGCTTAGGACCTCAGTAGGATTCAGGCTTCTATTGTAAAACTCTGTTTTATTTCTGAGCTGCAAAGACTTGTGAGAGTTTGCTCTGTAATCCATGGTTTTTATAATAAGAATGAGTTCCGTTTAAGCCAACCCTTAGTTAACTCTGAGGGCTGAAGCTCTTGGGTTAGGGCTTGACCCAAGCAGCCAAAGCTCCTCTTTACTGTACATGTATGCTAGCATAGAGTTCTGTTCTGTTTATTTGCTTAAGTAGTTTCATGGTTTTCTGTTCATTTTCTTCAATAGCTGCATTTGCTATAGTTTACTTCCATTTGTGTTTTTTAACTAGCAGTTTAGCTAGAGGAAAAAGATCACTATCAGGTTGTGCACAGGTGTCTTGGCCCCATCTCCTCCCTATGGGACCGTGACTTGAGGAAGGGACCCTTCAGCAACCCAAAAAACACAGGTTTCTGGTTCTCGCATGAGCTACGGAGTTTGTCGTTTGATGCAGTTATTTGTTCACCCGCACTGGTTTTCTTTGTCGTTTTCGTTTAAAACTGTCTTCAGCACGATCATCATGCATCGCGTCCTCGTCGTCCGATCACCAACAAACCTTCACAATCACCGTCCGATTCATTATTTTCTCTAACTGTTGCCTCGCGTGAAGTCTTCCACTCACTTTATCGTCTTTAAGTCCCCACCGTCGATTTACCTCGCCTGATCCGACGGCTATCACTTCACCTCCACATCTTTAGGTGCTTTAAACCTCGACCGTTGATCTGCCTTGCTTGATCTGATGGCTGTCGCTTCACCCGATCAACAACTAGCTTGGCCAATATCCACCGTTGATCAACCCCGCCAGATCCAATGACTATCGTGAAATCTCGCGCAGATTAGTGCACAAATATTATCTGCCCGAGAGCACGCGATAAAAGTGGTTTTATCATGCTATGTGTCACGTAGTAAGGCTAATCATGTGAAATTTCAAAATATTGTTTACAGCCTAAAGGGAACACAAGAAACTACTTACCACCTTAGAAACCCGCTCCATCATTTCCGCACGTTTCTTTTTCCCGCGATGCGATCTTCTCCGTCCATCTCTTGACCTCACCCACGCGATCAGATCTCAGTCGTTCATCGCTCCTATTAACCTCATCCATCCATGTCTTGACTTCACCCGCACGATCAAATCTCAGCCGTTCATCGCTCCTGTTAACCTCGTCCATCCATCTCTTGACTTCATCCCCGCGATTAGATCTCATTCATTCATCTCCTTTGTTACCTTGATTTGTCCATCCACTCACTTAAATCCTCGCGATACAATCTTCGTCGTTCATCCTATTCATCAACCCCATTCCTCCATTTATTCACTTAAGCCTTGCGATAAGATCTCCACCGTCCATCTTCTGTTCATTGATTGATCCAACGGTCCCTATGCGCTACTACGTCCTTACGTCCACTTTCCATTGATTTCAACCTCCGATTGCTTTTTCCACTTGAAACCCGATTTAGCCTAAGTTTCTTTGTTGCACCTTAGTCTAGTTTAATTTTTTTTTACTTCTGCAACTTAGATAACAACATTATATTAGTGTTAATTTAGCAATTCTGCTTAGCATAACTGTTTGGATGGTTAGTTAGGTTATGGTATGGTTTAGCATTTCATGCTATTTTCTTCAATACTGCAGTAGAAGTAGCTCTCCCCTAGGATAGATTTTCTTTTCTTCCATCAAAGAATTAAGCTTCTTCTGACCCTATAGAAGTCTGGCTTGGAACCCCTGGGGTCTCTTGCCAGATGAGAAGTGACAATAGGTAGTACCTTCACTTTTACTTGTGCATATAACACTTTCATCTCCAAGTTTATACGAACCCCGGGTTGATAAGTAAAGCTAGTAGCCCTGGGAGTTGCAGCATTCTTGTTGCAATACTTAGGCTCATCATTCATGACAAAGGAAAGTCCTTTTAGAGGGATAAATTTCAGGAGGAGGCATGCACATAGAGAACCCACTCCTATTAAAGAAGAAGATATTCCATATAGTGAGAGTCAAGAAACACCAGATAAAGGAAAAGGGGTAGAAGAAACACTTGAGATAGAAGATCCAAACATGGGTGACAAGGAAGAACAAGCCTTTAATAGTTTGCTTAAGGCAATAAATGATTTTTATAAAGGCAAAAGCGATATGGTAGACTTGATGAAAGGGATGAAAAACAAAGGAACTTCCATCGGAAATGAACCAATAAATGGGGAAGGGTCTAACAGTTTTGAGGGAAGCCATTCTTGTACTATTATACAGAGCCATTCATGCTTAGTTAACAGAACACCAGAACCAACATGCCTCAGTTCTTACATGAGATAACAGAGGACCTAACAAAGTAGTCTAGTCAATGGATTCCTTATGCACATTATATGGAGGAGTATAGAGCATTAGGATGGGAGTTCCAGAATACCATGAGTTTCATGGATTTCTTCCACGTTCGGTTGAATAGTATACCTATACCATTTAAAGGTAGAATCATAAGCTGCAAAAGACATTAGGGAAGGTGACCATCCCTCTCTTTGATGGGTCATCTAAATTCTCAACTTGGTCTTGGCTACAGAAACTGGATACATATTTTAGTTACATCAAATGACACTTGGCCCATTAGTGGTGGTACCATGAATTGGTGACAATGGGTCACAACAACATCACTTCATATACTAATCTCACTTATAGTCTCATTGAGCGATTTGACAAGAAGGATTTGAAGCTTCATTTCAAGGAGCTAGCCTAGTTCAGAAAAACATGTAGTCTAGAGGCCTACATTTTAGAGTTTTAGAGACTGGAAGTTATGGTCATAGATATCTCAAAGGCTAGGTTGGTGATGTTATTTGAAGAAGGGTTTTCAAAGCCTCTACGTGGATGGGTCAAATACTTTGAACCCACCACTTTGTGCAACAATCAATAAGACCAAGGACATGCAAGATGTCGCCACTAAAAACAAATTCACTCCTAAGTCCTACTTTGCTCATAAGAGTAAATAGGTCAAGCCATTTCAGAAGGAGCGGATTGAGAAACCAAAGGTGGATGAGGAGAACCAGAAAGAGTTAAAAGGAAGAAGCTATGTTTTGGTTGTAAGGAACATTGGGCACCGGGGCATAAGTTTGTGGGTAAGGACAAGCTAGGCAAGGTTCACTATATTGAGGTGTACTCTAAGAGCGACATTGATGATAGAGATGAGGAGTCGGTGGAGGGACACGTGTAGGGACAAATGCATCAAATAGTTGGAGGTGAGACTTCACAAGTAGAGGGCAAAGCCCTATCATACCATCTATGTTAAGATTCCGTGGAATCACACTTTCAGAGTCAGAGGGGTTTTGGTAGGACAAAAGGTGATGATATTGATTGATAGTGGTGCTTCCCACAATTTCATAGATGCGACCATGGTATAACAAAGAGGGATTCCTACTGAGGAGTTTGATGGTTTTATGGTCATCATACTTAGTAACCTTTAGATAGACTATAATATATACGTCCACAAACTACAGCTAATTATGGGGAACTACACAATGACTGAGGACTTCGTCGTGGTGGATGTGTTAGACACTAATGTGGTGTTAGGTTGTCAGTAGCTCTACTATATCATGAAGTATATTACGAATGAACAAAACATGGAGATGGAATTAAAAGATCCATTAGATGGAAGAAGGTTTGTTTTGAGGGCCATGCATCAATACCCAATGAGACTAGTACCATCCAAAAACATGTAAGCATTATTAAGGAGGAGTGATATTGAGTGGGTGGTTGAGTGCCTTATTACAGATAACAAATAGCTAGACCAACCATGACACCATCCCAATGACATTTAGGTATTGCTTTGTAAACACCAAAAAGTTTTTTCTGGCGTTTCTCCAGGTAGACCACCATACAGGGGTTTTGAGCATGTTATAAAATTGGAGGGTGTATAGGTAGTCATTACCAACCCCTACCAACATCCCAAGGTTTTCAAAGACTAAATTTGAGAAGGCCATCAAGGATTTGTTGAGGTTGGGTCACATTTAGCCTAGCTCCTGTCCTTTCGCTTCTTCAATACTCATAACTAAGAAGAAAGATGGTACCTTGTAGATGTGTACTGACTGCCAGGATCTTAATAAGAGAACGATTAAAAATTGGTATCCTATGCCCAAGATAGATGAATTGATGGATAAGATGAGGGGAGCCATATACTTTTCGAAGATTGATCTTCGTTCGAGCTACCACCATATTTGAGTTCAGGAGTAGGACATCCCAAAAACAACTTTCAGGTGCCATTATGGGCACCATGAGTTCCTAGTAATGCCATTTGTGTTGACCAACACCTCCATAACTTTCTGGTCATGCATGAACCATGTGTTAAATAAACAATTGCAGAAATACTAATTGGTATTCTTTGATGATATATTGATTTACATCAAGACTGTGGAGGAGCATCTGATGCAGTTGGACAAGGTTTTGAGGATTGTGGAGGAACAAGAGCTTTATGAAAAGGGTAAAATTTTGAGTTTGACATGACATAGATGATCTAGTTAGGGCATGTGATTGGGAATAATGGGGTTTAGGTACAGTAAGAGATAATGTAAGTAATCAGAGTGGCCCACCCCAAAGAACGTAACAAAACTGAAGAGCTTCCATGGCCTTTGCACCTACTATAGGAAGTTTGTTAAGGGGTTCTCATAGTTAACAACATCTCTAACATACCTCACCAAGAAGGGAGTCTTCAACTAGCCATAGAAAGTGCAGGAAACATTTGGGAAGATGAAGGAGGTAATGAGTAAGTGACCTATGCTTGCACTACTAGATTTCACCCAACCATTTGTGCTGGAATACAATGCTTCGGGGACAAGAATAGGAGAAATTCTTATGTAGAACCATCACCCCATAGTGTTCGAGAGCTGCAAAATCAAATATTATGAGCAATGCTATTTGATATATGACAAAGAGATGTTGTCCATCATGCATGTATTGGAAAAATTCAAGAAATATCTGGTGGGGAATAGGCTCAAAATAAAGACAGATCATAACAACATGAGGTTCCTCATGGAACAAGAGGAGCTTAGTGAGAGGCAACAAAATGGATCAGTAAATTGTAGGCCTACGACTTTGAGATAGATTACATTAAAGGAAAAAATAATATAGTGGTGAATTCTGTTTCGAGGATGCCACCCACTCTCTCACTCACAAAGATGGTAGATGATTGGAAGTCGCTACTACTTGTGGAGTATTCAAAGAATAAATTTTCATATCAGATTATGGAGGGATTAATTCATGAGGACAGGTACCAAGTTATGGATGATATCATTTACTACAAAAAATGGATGTATCTGGTGCTAAAATCATAGATCAAGGAAACAATTATGTAGGTAGCTCACATCTCACCCTTAGTGAGGCACCCTGGGTACGTAAAAACCTACAGGAAAATTAGGGAGAGTTTCATTTGGAAGGATATCAAGATGGATGTGTTGGGGTTCATGAAGGAATGCAACACTTTCCAATCGAACAAAGCATAACACACTAATCTAGTAGGTTTAGTGCAAACACTACTGTTGTGGGGAAAAGTATCCGACTCGGATGACCCTATCCCTACTCTAAAGGTGACAGTCTTTAGCAACAACTGAAAGCAAAGCTTTAATGTTTTCCTTTATGAAAGTACAGAGAGAAGGAAGAAAAGATTAACCAACCGGTGTCTTTCGCTTTTGTCGATCCTTATCCTCTCTCTTTGTCTCTTGTTCCCAGCTCCTTGCTCCCTTTGCCGGTCCAGCTACACACAGATCCTGCACAACAGAGAGAAGAAAACTACAAGATACATGTACTCATAACTGATGCATGGATTAGAGTGAATCAAATATACAAGTAAATACAATACATCAATGCAATACAAGTATATAGGAGAACATTCAAAGCTTTATTGATAAAAGTAACAGGGTTCTGAGAAGGTTACAACCATCAATGGCTCCAATCCAGTAGCACCTCCCCAGCAGCAAGAAGTCTCCTCTTCACCTCTGGAAAAACAATCACCCAATAGCTCTAACTGTAAACCAACAGCACTTCCTTACTTTACACAAAATTCCAGCCCCTTTAGGCCTCATAGAAGAGCTCTATATATATAGGAGAGAAGAAGAAAGGATGAGTCAGCTTGAGACTGACATAAAGCTGCCTTGTGTCCTCTCCCTCTTCAGTTAAACTTCAGTTCCTGAGTCCACTTGGAGATCCTTGCTTACACATGGAGATCAAGTACCTCTTACTCATCATAGGGCGAATCCCATGAACCAAGTGTCAGTTTGGAAGCTTCCTGGGCAATTGACACCTTGCAGAATGACTGTGCCACTTGGCCAATCTCGCCCAGCGCAGGTAGCCTTCATTAGATTTGACTTTCAGCGCAGGTACAAGGAGGAGCAGTTGCATTCCAGTGCAGATGCTCAGTGGAGCAGCTGACATGATCCAAAAATAGCCTGTTTTTGAGTGTTTTCAGGTGGAGAACTGATGGGAAGTGCTGTGGTTTGCTGACCTTATTCTTCTAGGGGTAAGAACAACATGTTTAGGGACTGAGGATCCCTGTAATTATCGACATTTCATGCTCCATGTTACGAGGCACAAAAATGTCTATAACAGTTGCCCCCTAAAGTATGAGGCCGTTTATCGGGTGAAATGCTTTATCCAGAGGGTCCGAAGTTCATTCAAGTGCTGAGAGGTGCCCTGTAATACAATACAATACAATACATTATTTTTCATTCTGTTTTCATGATCTAGCTGAGGCGGGCATTCCCATGCTCAGCTTTATAAATACATTTTGGTACATAGAACAGACGATCGTCTGATGGTAGACTGATAATTTTCTGCTGAAATTATCATCCTTTGAGTAGGATGATCATCTGCTGCAATGATGTACATGACAAATGCTTTTATATTTCCTGAATATGTATCGCAGCCCGGATGGATGAAACTAGATCCGGGGTCTTCAAACTCGTTCGATCTTCACTCTAAGTACAAGTCGATCCATGTGAGAATTTCGCTGAAGTCGAACATGGAAAGACATCGCTTGATTACCGGTCAATGATGAAAACCGTTAACAAGCGCGAGAGGAATCACCGATAATGACAATGACCCTCAAGGTACTGCAGTACAATTCACGTGGCGTGAATAAAGGACTTGGCGTCGAACGCCACGCAAAATCTTCTGGTCGAAGGTCATTGATGTATACCTGTCGCCGGAAGTGAGAAACTTGCCATTGAGGCATGCAAGCTTCAAAGTACTGATGGGGTTGTTCCTAGATCAACTTCTTGGATAATGAGCTGAAGTCGACAAGAAGCGATCCGTCAAGGGAGGGCCTTAATGAATCCCACATCAATGACACGGAACGGAGCTAATGATTTTAGTGGAGGTGAAAACAAACTATGATATATGATTCAGGGTGGCGATCATGAATGGATGAAGGATAATGTATGGCAGTGGATGGGACACGGTTGACACTTTCAGAATGACCCCTCTTGAACATATAACGACACTGATGCGATGGATCGGTAGCATTACCCCAAATGTGGATGGTTTGGCGAAGACCATGGTGATGAGACCGGTGAATGAAACAACCCAACCCGATGTGGAACGGAGGAAAAGTGTCATGTTCAAGAGTGACTTGCTACCATTAAGCTTTGATGTTCTCCCAATTTTTCCCCAGTCATTTCTGACCAGTACCTCTTTATTTTTGTCAAGCTTGAGGAGGATAACATATGCTTGTTCTATAACCTGCCCTTCGGGCAAGCCCATCGCTATGATTTAACGAGCTTAGCGATAGGGAAACTCGTTCTCGTCTAAAGACAAGTTTGTCGCTATTTAATCATTTTAACGAGTCTAACGACAAAGAAAACTCGGTCCTTTTCATCTTTAGAGAGTCTGAAAAGGTACGAAAAGTTAACTCCAAAATTCCTTTTTCGTCATCTAATCCCTTCAGTCCGAAAAAGTTTAAAACAATACAGAAGGGATGAATTTTCGGTTGCTTTAACGAGCCGAACAAAACAAGCGCTCGATCTTTTTGTGCAATAATCCCTCAGGTCCAAAAAGATTAAAATCTAGAGGAGGGATAGCTTTCCGGTCGCTTTAACGAGCTGGAAGGCCAAAACTCGGCAAACTTTTCATATTTTACGAGTCAGTGAAAAGAGCTTAAAGAAGACTCGTCTTTTGAGGAACGAGTGATGAACAGGGATAGCAGCAGATTCTAGGTACAGGTTGGAATTCTCCAATCACGGCAGTGTCACAAGGATGGCTAAGCGAAATCACTCTTCGCAGCTGTTCCTCAAAATGGGTAAACAAACATATGGAGGTGAACGATTGGCCAAATGAATAGATGGAGGTGATGGCATATAAACACGACCAAGGGCTTTTAATATGGCTTTCAAAGGTTACATTTCTCGAGGTTGTTTACTGGTTCATTTTTCTGGATGAGCTTGAACTGCTAGGGAAAGATTGCTCACAATTTACGTTTATTTTTTAACGAGCATGAACTTCTGCACAAAAACTGCTCGATGATAAGTTTGCATGCCCCCAGCATAATAATGCAAATCGAGGTGCATGCCCCCCAAGCTTCATTGCATTCAACTTTGTTGATTGGAATGAAGGTTTACCATTGAGATCTGGAAAGGGGATTGTTTCATTTTTTAATGAGGTTGACATAGTAAAAGAACTATCCTCATGGTTTTTCATTTTTTAACGAGGTTGACCTGAGATAGGAACTATCCTCGAAGCCGACAAAATATCTAGGAATCTTCCGAATCCAACCAGAAGATTGGATTAGATTTCATTTTGTAGGTTTCCACTGTGGCCACTCCCGCCAGATTACTTGGAGGCGGTAGGGCGAAAGTACCCATTAAGGCAGGGTCTTTTAGGAGACCTACTCCGATATTTTGGAGCAAATGATTCCTTCCATGGATCATTGGAATGCTCTTTGTAACTTGTGAACTGTCGTGGAGAAAAGTTTGTTGGTCAACGATTGTAATTCCCCCTTGGAAGGGGAATGCAATCTTCCTGAAGTAGGTTGACACAACTGCAGCCATGGCATAGATCCATGGTCTTCCAAGTAGGATGTTGTAATCGAGGTTTCCATCAATTACTTCAACATCAATTCCTACTGTTTTGCCCCCCAGTTCAACTTGCAAGTTACTTAAAATCCCGTATGGAGTGTATGATCGTCCATCAAATGCTTTTAACGTCGTTGACGATTTCGACAAGGGTGGTGAGCCTAAATCTTCCCAGCAACTCATCGACATAAGACATGTAGATGCCCCCTCATCAATAATTGTTCGATGAACAGTTTTGTTGAGGGCTTTCACTTGAATAAGGAAAGCTAGTTGAGCTGGTAACTGAGGGTCATATCCTTTATGATCAAAGGCCACAAGATTGGAATCCATTGGGCCAATCCCACCTATTGCTGATAATAAAGCTTGCTCTTGGGAGGGGCAATTTTGTTGTACGGACATAGTGGACGGCGATTGGGCCAGGTCCTTTACTATATTATAATTCTGTGCTCCTTTGGCACGAGGATTAAATGTCGATTTGTGTACTACTCCCTTTGGCGACTTTATCATCGGCTTAGGAACGATGGGTGGCACAACTTCGGTCAAAGTTGTTGTTGAACTACTAGGTCCTTCATTAACCTTTTTGTTCGACAACTTTGGATTCCCGTAATCTTTATTCCTTGTCAAAGCATTATTCTGTTGCTTTGAGGTAGACAACATAAGCACTTGGGATCCGGAAGCATTTTGATTAGCAACCATATTTTGACCTGGATTAGGAAACGGATCAGTCAATACTGCTGGGGTTTTTGAACTCTTGAAGAGTTTCTTAACTTCAGCTATATGTGGACAATATTTCGTCCAATGATCCTCATCGCATATATGACACCCTGCCGGGGGTTTCCTTTTTCTTCCTGTCTTTTTCTTCTTGCCCCCTGGTTGCTTCAGTTGTTTGCCCTTGTCGGTCGACATGGCATTTACTTCTGAGGCAAGAAGTTTTTCATTTGCATTTTGACTGTAAATTTTGTGCTTGCCAATCACGTCATCGCTGGCGTGAGAGTCATTGTTTGATTTAGGAGGAGGAGGAATTGAGAATTCCGGTCTAGGGGCGTCAGGTATTTTGTCGTAGAGCATGCCAGACTGAGTATAAACCAAGTCTAGATATTGCGCACGAGCTATAACTTGCTCTTCTGTTACGACTCCCCCCTTGGCCACATCTTCCGTTATGGCCGGAAGTAATGACTTTATAAACCATTCAGCTAATAGCTGATCGGGAACATATGTTTTTACCATCCTACGACGACGTCGCCATTCATGTATATGATCAGATATATGAGTGGCCGTTGTCTGTTTGAAGTTGGTAAGGAGTTCTGTTCCCGTCTCATACCTTATTGGTAATTGAAAATGGGTTAAAAAGGTAGTAGCTAAGGCACTGAAGTTGTTGAACGAAGCTCTAGGCAATTCAATATACCATTTTGCCGCTGGACCCGTTAACGTCCTTTGAAAAAGGCGAAGTCTTATCGAATCATCATTCAGGGTGTTTGATGAACACCATAGATGGAATGTCATCACGTGATTCGACGGGTCTTCACCTGGATTTCCATTAAATTTAGGAATGTCTGATGGAAGTTTGTGTGGAATCGCTGGCCACCAAGGGGCATAAGCAATTGGATCATTCGTCAGCCGGTTTAGATCTGGTAATTCTAGAGTTGCTACAAAGGGCAACTGTTGATTCAGGTTAGGCGAAGCATATCCAGGATAAAATGGAATCATCTGAGCAGTGGGTCTTTGCATACCAGCATAATGTTGGCAACTTTGACAAGGTTGATATGACTGATACGGCTGGTGGGCTTGGCCACTGTAAAGTGGTTGTTTTAACCCGTTCTGAATATAGGGTTGCCCACTATTCGCAAAGATCTGTTGCTCAGATCCCTGGTACACCTGTTGAAACTGAGGTTGTTGGTATTGCACCATCCATGGTTGTGAAGCCATGTTTTTTTGTGCGACACTAACCGACGGACCAAGATGCGGGGTTATGGTTCCCGTTTGTATCTGTGTCGTCCCGGCAGTTGGCGATTGTGGTTGTGTTGCAGGGTCAATGGGCTGTTGCATTACAACTTGGGGTTGACATACAACAGGCATCGATTGAACTTGCGACACGGTTACAATTGCTGGCGTCGTCGGGATACTAGACATAGGTACACACTGTTGCATGGAATATACAACTCTTGGTTGTTGGGGTAACATAGGTACCCAACCACTCGTCGTTACTTCAGTCAAACCTGAATGTTGTTGAACACTGCCGTATGGGTATCCCTCCGGAAGGGGAAGTGAAAGGGCATATTGCCCCCCATACGGTAACAATCCGGAGCTCAAGGGTATAGATTGCCTTTGAGGACTGGATGGCCCAAACTGATTTCCAAAGGGATCAATTTGTCTAGTTTCAACATAAGAATTACCGGGTATTATACCGGAAGAACAAACTGGAACAGACCAAGTTGTCGTAATAGTCCCTGGGTGGACTCCTTCTAGCTGATGAGGGCTAGTCGGGACAGCTGGTATGCCGGCAAACATCGTTGGATTGACAGCAGGAGCTTCTGCTGTCGCTGTGTCATTTGGCACAGTCCTAGATGTCGACGGTTGCTCAGACATTTTAAGTCTATCCAATAAACTGCCTAACGATTCTACAGGAACTTCCTGTGGCGATGGACAAACTTCTGATGCAGAAGGAAAAAGAGTGGTGCCTACTCCAAAATGAGTTGGAGTATTTGCTTGCTGGTCCTCTACGATTTCCTCTATTGCAATCAGACCAGGAGGAAGAGGAAGACCGTCAGGCCCGTAAAAGATTTCTGGTGCCGAAGAAGGGGTTGTTTCGACAGCGACAGTTGTTTGAGCAACAAGACTCTGTGGACCGGTTTGAGATGGAACTGGTTCAGTTATGCAAGTACTTGTCCTCAGACTAGGATCAGTACAACTGTCCCTCTGTTGCTGTTGAACTTCTTCAATAGAGGCAGGGATTCCAGAAATATTAGGAGTGACCAGAATCTCAGATGTTGTCGGAACTATTGTTCTAACTTTAATGGGAGATTTTGACCCGGTCAAGCGAGTTCGCTTTGCCCGTACTACTCTCGATTCCGGAGACAAAGACGGTTGACTCGCGAGTCTCCTCGAACGACGGAGTTTTAATTGGCTTTCCTCCACGGTTGCGGATTACTTGATCAACTAAAATACAAAAAGGGGAATTATGTTTCCGTATTGAATGAATTTTATTAGACGCTTTTAGACACAACTTTGCTTTTTCATGTTTTAAGAGTCGAGAAAAAGCTAAAGATGACTCTAGTCGCCTTCGATGTATTAACGAGCCCGAAGTGACAAATGCTCGGTTGGACCTTTTCAGTTATAGAGTTTGAAAAGGGCCAAAAGAAACTGCTCTGGAGATCTAGGCAGAGGGTGTGCCAAACCTTTCGCGAAACCACAGAATACGTTTTATGGTACGGGTGGTCGATCTTCGTGAATGTTGTGTTCACTGCATCGCGATCAGTAGGGCGGCTGACACGGCTTCCTATGGATAAAGGATAATTGCCTATAGGGGTCTCCCAATATACGCGACGGTACGCGGGAGCACAAGTCCGTATTAGTGCTATCGTCCCTCAGGAGGAATCACCCACCTTCGTAGAGATCGACAGTCACTACGTTTAACGACGCTGGAACACGTCTCTACCTAGACCTCTATTGTGAGCGTTATGTTACAAAGCGTTTTTAGATTCATTCAATATATTTTAAGTTGATCTTGTTTAGCAGTTTGTCTTTCAGGATCACCATGAGATGTATTGGTACAGATTCCTAAATGCAGCTAAAATGATAAGCAAGCTTTACAATCTTTTTAGCTTTGAAAATCCTAACTACTGAGGGGAGAGAAAAACATAATCTTTCCACACAGAGCACAAAGCACAAACTAATGCACTTTCTCCTAGATCAATCACGCAAACTTATCAAAAAATGCAAATGCAAGATGCATGTATTTCTTTTCTTTTCCCTTAATGTTGATGTAGACAAAAGGAAACTGTCGTATAATTTTTGAATTCAATTTGAAGCGTAAACAAACAAGTTTTGTCTAAAATCAAAAGACGCCTTACAGGTACTTATTTCGACACTAAAAATGTATGAATTCAAACCATAAAATGAAAAACAAACAAACTCAAACAGCCATGAACAGTAATAAAACTAGCTCTTAAGATCACGACGACACTTTTACAGTTCAAGATCTAAGAGGCCACAGCTATACTGGTTTGCTTTTCACAATGGGAAACTGTAACTGAAACAAGAAATACTGAAAGAACAATCACAGTTTCATCACACAACTGAGGCGGAATAATGTCAAGGAAAGTTGGTTTACAGCAAGTACAAATGACAAGCAATCAGCAGCAAAACAACAGTGAAAACAGGGCCAAGACTCAGTAGGAAACCTCAGCAAGACACTGGCTAACTGGTCCAGCGCAGGCTCTGGTCTGTCAAACTGACATTCAGCGCAGTTCCCGAAGGGAGTACCTGCGCTGAAATGCAGACTGCCTTTGGGCAGCCTGCACTGAGACACGAGAGTTGCGTTTACAAGGGTTTCCGGGTCATAAAAAGCTCAAAAATTCACTGTTTTTGCTGAAATAAAAAGCTATAGGTCAAGTACAAGCTAAGGGATGATCAAGAGGATGAAAAGCTATCACAAAGAGCACAAGAGTCCTTGTGGATCAGCTCTTCAAATCATAAACTTGCTCAGAAACTGAGCCAGAGCAGCTGCCCTCTACTTTGCAATTGAAGGACTCAATTGCAGTTCGATTTGGTGCTCTCCTTGTTTATGAGATGAATAGCAAGAAACACAATAAACCAACAAGATACTAGGCTCCCCAGCGGAGTCGCCAGTTTGTTGTGGGGAAAAGTATCCGACTCGGATGACCCTATCCCTACTCTAAAGGTGACAGTCTTTAGCAACAACTGAAAGCAAAGCTTTAATGTTTTCCTTTATGAAAGTACAGAGAGAAGGAAGAAAAGATTAACCAACCGGTGTCTTTCGCTTTTGTCGATCCTTATCCTCTCTCTTTGTCTCTTGTTCCCAGCTCCTTGCTCCCTTTGCCGGTCCAGCTACACACAGATCCTGCACAACAGAGAGAAGAAAACTACAAGATACATGTACTCATAACTGATGCATGGATTAGAGTGAATCAAATATACAAGTAAATACAATACATCAATGCAATACAAGTATATAGGAGAACATTCAAAGCTTTATTGATAAAAGTAACAGGGTTCTGAGAAGGTTACAACCATCAATGGCTCCAATCCAGTAGCACCTCCCCAGCAGCAAGAAGTCTCCTCTTCACCTCTGGAAAAACAATCACCCAATAGCTCTAACTATAAACCAACAGCACTTCCTTACTTTACACAAAATTCCAGCCCCTTTAGGCCTCATAGAAGAGCTCTATATATATAGGAGAGAAGAAGAAAGGATGAGTCAGCTTGAGACTGACATAAAGCTGCCTTGTGTCCTCTCCCTCTTCAGTTAAACTTCAGTTCCTGAGTCCACTTGGAGATCCTTGCTTACACATGGAGATCAAGTACCTCTTACTCATCACAGGGCGAATCCCATGAACCAAGTGTCAGTTTGGAAGCTTCCTGGGCAATTGACACCTTGCAGAATGACTGTGCCACTTGGCCAATCTCGCCCAGCGCAGGTAGCCTTCATTAGATTTGACTTTCAGCGCAGGTACAAGGAGGAGCAGTTGCATTCCAGCGCAGATGCTCAGTGGAGCAGCTGACATGATCCAAAAATAGCCTGTTTTTGAGTGTTTTCAGGTGGAGAACTGATGGGAAGTGCTGTGGTTTGCTGACCTTGTTCTTCTAGGGGTAAGAACAACATGTTTAGGGACTGAGGATCCCTGTAATTATCGACATTTCATGCTCCATGTTACGAGGCACAAAAATGTCTATAACAACTACCTATCTAAGAGTAGAAATGGGAGAGCATTTCCATGGAATTTGTCATTTGGCCACCTCAGGCGCAAGGCAAAGATTGTATATATGTGGTAGTAGACTGACTCACAAAATTCACTCATTTCTTTTTCATACCATCAAAATACTCAACAACGCAGGTGGCTGAGTTATTCTTCAAATAGGTCTTTAGATTACATAGAAAAATACCATCATTAGTGACAATGACAGTAAATTTATGGGTGACTTCTAGCAATAACTCTTCAGACTTGTGGGAATTGAGATGACACCAAGCACCAATTACCACCCACAGACTGATGGAATGACAAAGATAGTCAACAAATGGTTGGAGGGATATCTTCAGAATTATGTAACCAACTAGCAAAAGACACGGTTAAATTGGTTGCATCTAGGGGAGCATTACTACAACACCGGTTTCCACATGTCCATAGGCATGACACCCTTCAAAGTGTTATATAGGTATGATGACTTGACATTTGCAGATAAGTTATTTGGGGATATTCTGGCACCTCTGGCAAAGGAATGGATTCAGGAAAGCCAGGATATTTTAAAGGTCCTCAAGGAAAATCTACAAATGGCTCAAAATCAATAGAAATTATACGCAGATAGGCACAAAGTGTAGCACAACTTTGAATTGGGAGATATGGTGTACCTCCATGATGAGCCCAAATATTGCAACTCCCAAGTGTTATAGACATTTTTGTGCCTCGCGACATGGAGCATGAAATGTCAATAATTACAGGGATCCTCAGTCCCTAAACATGTTGTTCTTACCCCTAAAAGAACAAGGTCATCAAACAACAGCACTTCCAATCAGTTCTCCACCTGAAAACACTTCAAAACAGGCTAATTTTGGATCATGTCAGCTGCTCCACTGAGCATCTGCGCTGGAATGCAACTGCTCCTCCTTGTACCTGCGTTGGAAGTCAAATCTAATGAAGGCTACCTGCGCTGGGCGAGATTGGCCAAGTGGCACAGTCATTCTGCAAGGTGTCAACTGCCCAGGAAGCTTCCAAATTGACACTTGGTTCATGAGATTCGCCCTGTGATGAGTAAGAGGTACTTGATCACCATGTGTAAGCAAGGATCTCCAAGTGGACTCAAGAACTGAAGATTAACTGAAGAGGGAGAGGACACAAGGCAGCTTCATGTCAGTCTCAAGCTGACTCATCCTCTCTTCTTCTCTCCTATATATAGAGCTCTTCTATGAGGTCTAAAGAGGCTGGAATTTTGGGCAAAGCAAGGAAGTGCTGTTGGTTTACAGTTAGAGCTATTGGGTGATTGCTTTTATAGAGGAGAAGAGGGGATTTTCTTGCTGCTGGGGAGGTGCTGCTGGATTGGAGCCATCGATGGTTGTAACCTTCTCAGAACCTTTTACTTCTATCAATAAAGTTTTGAATGTTCTCCTATATACTTGTATTACATTGATGTATTGTTTTTACTTGTATATCTGATCCACTCTAATCCATGCATCAGTTATGAGTACATGTTTCTTGTAGTTTCCCTCTCTTGTCTCCGGAATCGAGAGTAGTACGGACGAAGCAAACTCGCTTGACCGGGTCAAAATCTCCCATTAAAGTTAGAACAACAGTTCCAACTACATCTGAGATTCTGGTCACTCCTGATATTTCTGGAATCCCTGCCTCTATTGAAGAAGTTCAACAGCAACAGAGGGACAGTTGTACTGATCCTAGTCTGAGGACAAGTACTTGCATAACTGAACCAGTTCCATCTGAAACCGGTCCACAGAGTCTTGTTGCTCAAACAACTGTCGCTGTCAAAGCAACCCCTTCTTCGGCACCAGAAATCTTTTACGGACCTGACGGTCTTCCTCTTCCTCCTGGTCTGATTGCAATAGAGGAAATCGTAGAGGACCAGCAAGCAAATACTCCAACTCATTTTGGAGTAGGCACCACTCTTTTTCCTTCTGCATCAGAAGTTTGTCCATCGCCAGTGGAAGTTCCTGTAGAATCGTTAGGCAGTTTATTGGATAGACTTAAAATGTCTGAGCAACCGTCGACATCTAGGACTGTGCCAAATGACACAGCGACAGCAGAAGCTCCTGCTGTCACTCCGACGATGTTTGCCGGCATACCAGCTGTCCCGACTAGCTCTCAACAGCTAGAAGGAGTCCACCCAGGGACTATTATGACAACTTGGTCTGTTCCAGTTTGTTCTTCCGGTATAATACCCGGTAATTCTTATGTTGAAACTAGACAAATTGATCCCTTTGGAAATCAGTTTGGACCATCCAGTCCTCAAAGGCAATCTATACCCTTGAGCTCCGGATTGTTACCGTATGGGGGGCAATATGCCCTTTCACTTCCCCCTCCGGGAGGATACCCATACGGCAGTTTTCAACCGCATTCAGGTTTGACTGAAGTTACGACGAGTGGTTGGGTGCCTATGTTGCCCCAACAACCGAGAGTTGTATATTCCATGCAACAATGTGTACCTATGTCTAGCATCCCGACGACGCCAGCAATTGTAACCGTGTCGCAAGTTCAATCGATGCCTGTTGTATGTCAACCCCAAGTTGTAATGCAACAGCCCCTTGACCCTGCAACACAACCACAATCGCCAACTGCCGGGACGACACAGATACAAACGGGAACCATAACCCCACATCTTGGTCCGTCGGTTAGTATCGCACAGCAAAACATGGCTTCGCAGCCATGGATGGTGCAATACCAACAACCTCAGTTTCAACAGGTGTACCAGGGATCTGAGCAACAGATCTTTGCAAATAGTGGGCAACCCTATATTCAGAACGGGTTAAATCAACCACTTTACAGTGGCCAAGCCCACCAGCCATATCAGTCCGATCAACATCAGTTGCATTATGCTGGTATGCAAAGGCCTACTGCTCAGGCGATTCCATCGTATCCTGGGTACGCCTCGCCAAACCTGAATCAGCAGTTGCCATTCGTGGCGACTCTAGAATTACCAGATTTACATCGATTGACGAATGATCCAATCGCCTATGCCCATTGGTGGCCAGCGATTCCTCACAAACTTCCTTCGGACATTCCTAAATTCAATGGAAATCCGGGCGAAGACCCGTCGAATCATGTGATGACATTCCATCTGTGGTGTTCGTCGAATACCTTGAATGATGATTCGATAAGGCTTCGTCTTTTCCAGAGGACATTGACTGGTCCGGCGGCCAAATGGTATATTGAATTACCTAGAGCCTCGTTCGACAATTTTAGTTCCCTAGCCACGACTTTCTTAACACACTTTCAGTTACCTATAAGGTACGAAACTGGAACAGAGATCTTAACCAATTTCAAGCAGACAACGGCCACACATATATCAGATCATATACATGAGTGGCGTCGTCGTCGCAGAATGGTAAAGACTTATGTTCCAGATCAGCTTTTAGCTGAGTGGTTTATAAAGTCGCTTCTTCCTGCTATAACAGAAGATGTGGCCAAGGGAGGCGTCGTAACAGAGGAGCAAGTTATTGCTCGTGCCCAGTATTTAGACTTAGTATATACTCAGTCTGGCACGCTCTATGACAAGATACCTGACGCCCCTAGACCGGAATTTTCAATTCCTCCCCCCCCTGGATCAAATAGTGACTCTCATGCCGGCGATGGTGTGATTGGCACTGCAAACGCAAAGTCAACACGGGATTCGTCTAAGAAAACCCGTAAGACTTCGAATCAAAATGCAAATGAAGAACTTCTTGCCTCGGAAGTAAGTGTCGTGTCGGACGACAAGGGCAAACAACTGAAGCAACCAGGAGACAAGAAGAAAAAGAAAGGGAGAAAAGGGAAACCCCCTGCGGGGTGTCATATATGCGATGAGGATCATTGGACAGCAGATTGTCCATGCAAAGCTGAGCTTAAAAGATTCTTTAAGAGTCCGAAAACCTCAGCTGTGTTGACTGATCCGTTTCCTAATCCTGGTCAAAATCTGGTTGCTAATCAAAATGCTTCCCGATCCCAAGTGCTTATGTTGTCTACCTCAAAGCAACAGAATAATGCTTTGACAAGGAATAAAGATTACGGGAATCCAAAACTGTCGAACAACAAGGTTAATGAACGACCTAGTAGTTCAACAACAACTTTGACCGAAGTTGTGCCACCCATCGTTTCTGAGCCAATGATAAAGTCGCCAAAGGGAGTAGTACACAAATCGACATTTAATCCTCATGCCAAAGGAGCACAGAATTATAATATAGTAAAGGACCTGGCACAATCGCCGTCCACTATGTCGACACTTGAAGTACCACAAAATTGCCCCTCCCAAGAGCAAGCTTTATTATCAGCAATAGGTGGGATTGGCCCAATGGATTCCAATCTTGTGGCCTTTGATCATAAAGGATATGACCCTCAGTTACCAGCTCAACTAGCTTTCCTTATTCAAGTGAAAGCCCTCAACAAAACTGTTCATCGAACAATTATTGATGAGGGGGCATCTACATGTCTTATGTCGATGAGTTGCTGGAAAGATTTAGGCTCACCACCCTTGTCGAAATCGTCAACGACGTTAAAAGCATTTGATGGACGATCATACACTCCATACGGGATTTTAAGTAACTTGCAAGTTGAACTGGGGGGAAAAACAGTAGGAATTGATGTTGAAGTAATTGATGGAAACCTCGATTACAACATCCTACTAGGAAGGCCCTGGATCTATGCCATGGCCGCGGTTGTGTCGACCTACTTCAGGAAGATTGCATTTCCCTTCCAAGAAGGAATTACAATCGTCGACCAACAAACTTTTCTCCCCAACAGTTCACAAGTTACAGGAAGCATTCCAATGATCCATGGAAGGAATCATTGGCTTCAAAATATCGGAGTAGGTCTCCTAAAAGACCCTGCCTTAATGGGTACTTTCGCCCTACCGCCTCCAAGTAATCTGGCGGAAGTGGCCACGGTGGAAACCTACAAAATGAAATCTAATCCAATCTTCTGGTTGGATTCGGAAGATTCCTAGATATTTTGTCGGCACCGAGGATAGTTCCTATCTCAGGTCAACCTCGTTAAAAAATGAAGAGTCGAGGATAGTTCCTATCTTGTGTCAACCTCATTAAAAAATGAAACAAATCCCCGAGGTAAACCTTCATTCCAACCACCGAGTCGGATGCAATGAAGCTTGGGGGGCATGCACCTCGATTTGCATTATTATGCTGGGGGCATGCAAACTTATCTTCGAGCAGTTTTAGCACATAGTTCATGCTTGTTAAAAAATAAACGCAAGATCCGAGCAGTTTTAGCGCATAGTTCATGCTCGTTAAAAAATAAACATAAGTTTATGAGCAGGCTTTCCTTTAGAGTTCAAGCTCATTCAGAAAAAATGAACCGGTAAATAACCTTTTGAGATCGTAAATTCATCAGCCATAAAAGCCTTGGTCGTGTTTGTGCACCGTCACCTCCACTTTTCATTTGGCCGATCATTCACCTCCATTTGTGTGTTTACCTCTTTTGAGAAACAGCTGCGAAGAGTGATTTCACCTAGCCATCCTTGTGACACTGCCGTGATTGGAAAATTCCAACCTGTACCTGGAATCTACTGCTATCCCTGTTTATCACTCGTTCCTCAAAAGACGAGTCTTCTTTGAGCTCTTTTCACTGACTCGTAAAAAATGAAAAGTTTGCCGAGTTTTGGCCTTCCAGCTCGTTAAACGACCGGAACGCTATCCCTCCTCTAGATTTTAATCTTTTTGGACCTGAGGGATTATTGCACAAAAAGATCGAGCGCTTGTTTTGTTCGGCTCGTTAAAGCGATCGAAAACTCATCCCTTCTGTATTGTTTTATACTTTTTCGGACTTAAGGGATTAGATGACGAAAAAGGAATTATGGAGTTAACTTTCTGTACCTTTTCAGACTCTCTAAAAATGAAAAGGACCGAGTTTTCTTTGTCGTTAGACTCGTTAAAATGGTTAAATAGCGACAAACTTGTCTTTAGACGAGAACGAGTTTCCCTATCGCTAAGCTCGTTAAATCATAGCAATGGGCTTGCCCGAAGGGCAGGTTATAGAACAAGCATATGTTATCCTCCTCAAGCTTGACAAAAATAAAGAGGTACTGGTCAGAAATGACTGGGGAAAAATTGGGAGAACATCAAAGCTTAATGGTAGCAAGTCGCTCTTGAACATGACACTTTTCCTCCGTTCCACATCGGGTTGGGTTGTTTCATTCACCGGTCTCATCACCATGGTCTTCGCCAAACCATCCACATTTTGGGGTAATGCTACCAATCCATCGCATCAGTGTCGTTATATGTTCAAGAGAGGTCATTCTGAAAGTGTCAACCGTGTCCCATCCACTGCCATACATTATCCTTCATCCATTCATGATCGCCACCCTGAATCATATATCACAGTTTGTTTTCACCTCCACTAAAATCATTAGCTCCGTTCCGTGTCATTGATGTGGGATTCATTAAGGCCCTCCTTTGACAGATCGCTTCTTGTCGACTTCAGTTCATTATCCAAGAAGTTGATCTAGGAACACCCCCATCAGTACTTTGAAGCTTGCATGCCTCAATGGCAAGTTTCTCACTTCCGGCGACAGGTATACATCAATGACCTTCGACCAGAAGATTTTGCGTGGCGTTCGACGCCAAGTCCTTTATTCATGCCACGTGAATTGTACTGGAGTACCTTGAGGGTCATTATCATTATCGGTGATTCCTCTCGCGCTTGTTAACGGTTTTCATTATTGGCCGGTAATCAAGCGATGTCTTTCCATGTTCGACTTCAGCGCAATTCTCACATGGATCGACTTGTACTTAGAGTGAAGATCGAACGAGTTTGAAGACCCCGGATCTAGTTTCATCCATCCGGGCTGCGATATATATTCAGGAAATATAAAAGCATTTGTCATGTACATCATTGCAGCAGATGATCATCCTATTCAAAGGATGATAATTTCAGCAGAAAATTATCAGTCTACCATTAGACGATCGTCTGTTATATGTACCAAAATGTATTTATAAAGCTGAGCATGGGAATGCCCGCCTCAGCTAGATCATGAAAACAGAATAAAAAATAATGTATTGTATTGTATTGTATTACAGGGTGCCTCCTCAGCACTGGAATGAACTTCAGACCCTCTAGATAAAGCATTTCACCCGATAAACGGCCTCATACTTTAGGGGGCAACTGTTATAGACATTTTTGTGCCTCGCGACATGGAGCATGAAATGTCAATAATTACAGGGATCCTCAGTCCCTAAACATGTTGTTCTTACCCCTAAAAGAACAAGGTCATCAAACAACAGCACTTCCAATCAGTTCTCCACCTGAAAACACTTCAAAACAGGCTAATTTTGGATCATGTCAGCTGCTCCACTGAGCATCTGTGCTGGAATGCAACTGCTCCTCCTTGTACCTGCGCTGGAAGTCAAATCTAATGAAGGCTACCTGCGCTGGGCGAGATTGGCCAAGTGGCACAGTCATTCTGCAAGGTGTCAACTGCCCAGGAAGCTTCCAAACTGACACTTGGTTCATGAGATTCGCCCTGTGATGAGTAAGAGGTACTTGATCACCATGTGTAAGCAAGGATCTCCAAGTGGACTCAAGAACTGAAGATTAACTGAAGAGGGAGAGGACACAAGGCAGCTTCATGTCAGTCTCAAGCTGACTCATCCTCTCTTCTTCTCTCCTATATATAGAGCTCTTCTATGAGGTCTAAAGAGGCTGGAATTTTGGGCAAAGCAAGGAATTGTTGTTGGTTTACAGTTAGAGCTATTGGGTGATTGCTTTTATAGAGGAGAAGAGGGGATTTTCTTGCTGCTGGGGAGGTGCTGCTGGATTGGAGCCATCGATGGTTGTAACCTTCTCAGAACCTTTTACTTCTATCAATAAAGTTTTGAATGTTCTCCTATATACTTGTATTACATTGATGTATTGTTTTTACTTGTATATCTGATCCACTCTAATCCATGCATCAGTTATGAGTACATGTTTCTTGTAGTTTCCCTCTCTTGTTTTTGCAGGATCTTTGTGTAGCTGGGCCGGCAAAGGGAGCAAGGAGCTGGGAACAAGAGACAAAGAGAGGAGACAGGATCGACAAAAGCGAAAGACACCGGTTGGTCAATATTTTCTTCCTTCTCTGTACTTTCATAAAGGAAAATATCAAAGCTTTACTTTCAGTTGTTGCTAAGGAACTATCACCCTTAGAGTAGGGATAGGGTCATTCCGAGTCGGATACTTTTCCCCACAACACCAAGGCTACCAAATTAAATTATCAACCTAGGGTTAATACAAACTTAAGAGGTGTCGACACTATATGTGCATCATGCAATGTGTCCTTCTTTTGTTGATCTAATGCAATGAAGGGAATGCCATGAAATCCAAGCCTAAACTGATTGCAGAAATGGAAATGTTACTCTATTTGCAGAAAAGAAACCTAATTACTTTTGCATAGAGGAAATCCTAGTTACTTTGTAAAAATGAAAGGATATTCTACTTTGCATGAATGTAAGTGTTAATCATATTTGCAGAAATGTAAACATTAACCTATTTGCAGAGTGTAAATGGTACATCAAAAGGAAGCCTAGTCTATGCAATAGAAATAACAATGTTGGAAATGGGGCCCATAGCTTAAGACGTATGAAACAAAATGAAATCATTCTTTAATCACTGCATCTAAGATAGATTTTGTCAACAAATTTCATAAGGTTCTCGATAAAATAATCATGAAAATCATCATTATGCTCTTTAAGTCATGAATATGTCCACTAACCATAACTGTAGAGGTGAATGGCAATGGAAAAGAGGCAAGGATTAAGAGGTTTTTAATCTTACTCAATCATGGTTTTGGAGCCTAGGGGTCATTATTCAAGCCTAAGGGACAAAAACCAAGCTTTTGGAACATATATGGTCAAGTTTACACGTGCTACATGAGTGCTACAGGAGGTGCTACAGTAGGCCCTGTTTTGCTACAGGAGTGAGATAACTCACCAAATGCCCAAGTAAAGCAAATGAAAATGAGATGGGAAAAAATTTGTTATTAAGTAGGATGTCCTAGTACTCAATTCTAAGTGGAGGCACTCCAAAACACGCCTGTTAACATGTGCTAAAAAAATGTATAAAAATACTACTCTAAAAACTGGAATTTCAAGAACTAATGAGCTAGTTAACTTACCAAATGCCTAACCTAATCAAGTGAAAATGATATGGGGTAAATTTTGTTATTAACTTGAATTCTTTTATGACCCGATATAAGTGGAATCAACTCAAATGAAACTCATTAACACATTCTAAAAAAATAGCAGAAAATTACTACTATTTTGCTACAAGGGACTTCCATAAATTTTAGATTTGTAAACTAGTAAACCAATCCAAGTAGCTCAATGATGAATATGAATTTTCAAAGTTGTTATAAGGATGCATCATGCTTGTGACTCTATAAATAACCTATAAAAAACTCACATTAATCATTTAACCAATATGATTTACAACAACAGAAGCATGAATAGTAATTGCAGAAATAAGAGATGCAAGTGAAAAACACATTCAAAGGAAATAAAGAAATTGCACAAGAGGGCTTTGAGGCTCCTGGGATTGCCAATCCCAAGGAAACTTCAGAGTCCTATGAAGGAAACCAAACTTTTGAAGCTAAAAATTTCTCCAAACTTCATTATTTGAATCAATCCAAGTACATCCCTGCTAGAAACAAAAGTGAAGCTGCTAAATAACAAGTTTTATGTTATGAATATAATTCATAACAAGTAAATAAATAAAATAAATATAAATATTATATAATCAAATATTAATTAGGTTAAATAGTCATTGAGTTAAGTGAAAAGGCATGTCTAAAAGACATGCACATTCACGAAAGGATACCTGCTTAGGTATATAAATGCGGGTCCTCATTATAACATTCATCACTTATACATTTTATATATATTAATAATTTATTATTACAAATACCTGTGTGTATTTTAACATATTAATTTTTCAAGCTATCAGTTTTCTTGCTTCAGCCATAGTTTTTATGCTTCAGTGGTATCAGAGCCATGGCACACAATATAATCATGCGGGTCATTGGACATTGTTTGCCACACCATGTGCCATTGACTACGTTGAACAATTTAGTATTCAAGAAGAATTTCAGCAATTAGAAAAATTAATTGCAGAAGTTAATGAATGTCGAAAGGAAATCAATAATAAGGAAGAAAACCATGATCAAAATGATGAGAATAAGGCACAAGACACTACTTTTAATAAAGGTGAAAATAATCTTGGTCATAGTGACAGAGATCCACATGAAGAAAATCTCAACAACGGTTGTGATGAGGAAGATAGTAAAAGTATTTATATGAAAACTGGAGATGAGAAGTCTGAAATTTATGTCTTCGGTGGAGATTGTCATGAGTATAGTGACGACGGTGACAATGATGAGGATAGTGATGTGGGTAGCATTAATCTTGATCATGTAACGAGTGATGTGGACAATGACATGGAAGATGAAAGCAACAACTTCATGACAAGGGGATGTGCAAGCATGGCAAGGGAAGAAGCATTATTGAGAATTTATTCCAAACACACGGGAAAGCTACGAAAGTGAATTTACATACACATTTATCCATGACAGCTAATTGGCTGCGTGGAACTCTACGACACTGACAGAATTATGTGGCAACAATTGAATTCCAGAATGCGGATCCTAGATATATCTGGTGAAGTAGCCAAAATAATAAAAACAACCAATATTGAAATGTTGGGTTGCCCTTATTATTTATACAAGAGAAAGTTGTTCATTTGCCACACCCAGATGAGAGGCATGATAAGCCTTAATGTTTTTAATTTAGAAGGTGAGATTTTGCTCACATTTCAAGACCACCGAATATGTATGCCCAACCTCTACTTCGGTTCGTACATTACAAATGCACAGGATATTGTTATATTTGTTTGCCATGGCCAAGTAAATATGTATGAGTCGTCATGATCAAAAATGTTGACGATCAATATCAATACCATTTTTATGGGAAAATGCATCGCAAAGATTACGGCTGGTGCTTCCAATTGTTCCGATATAAGAAAGTTGACACGGAGATTTTTGCTACCATGGGCATTTGCATACGATGAAAAAACTCATGACTTATTCATGGGATGTAAACTAGGAAGGATTTATAAATGGTCCAATAAATTTTACAATGACGTACTAATTGATTCTTCGTATAGTCCAATAGACACTTCAGATGAGTCCTCGGGTGAAAGCTCTAGTAGAGATGAGGAACTACACAAAAATGAACATAATGAAGACACAGAGTACGGAGGGGAATAATTGATGAAATGGGGACAAGAAAAGTCTTCTACACCAAACTATGTGGCATCCCAAAAATCATTTAAAATGCTATGTCCACCATGTTGCGCCAATCCACTACCCGACGGATATCTATACACTGGTTCAAAGCACATACAAATTACATATATAATTAATACGTTACATCCATACATATCATCGGGTCATATATATATTAGCTCCAATATACCGAGCTCAAAAAAATGCGGGTCACATATATTATTAATTGCGGGAAAAAGAAAGGCTTTTGGTGTTAGACGGATACAAAAAGAAATGAGTCAGATAGAAAAAAATACACAGTTAATAGGTATTAATATTAAGGTTTGCAGGGAAAATGAGTTGTCACGCCTGTGCGGGACCAGTGATATGTCACCCCAGTTTGAATTGGATCAAACCATGAAATCAAGATCCGTTTTCTCAATGGAACTTGAAGCGACTCTGCCTGGATTCGAAACTTGTTCGACTCTAAACAAACATGAAGTTTCCAGATTTGGATTTCATGGAAGCGTCAAAGAAAACTAGTATTCGATTCTAAGAAACTGGATGCGATGCTTAATGGACACCAATTTAATGACAACTGGAAAGACTAAGGGAGAGGGTATTTATGTGGTGGACACCTTAGAACTTGCTACAATGCATGCACATTACACAATGAACATTTGTGCAAGCCCGTGCTCCCTTATTCAAGTAGTTGTCAAATGGTCAACTAAGTGCAGGCCCGTGCTCCCTTGTTCGGATAGCTGTCATGAATCCATCAAATGGTCAATGAAGCATCGTGATCGTTGTCAATTCATTGTTGTCGATAATGTGGTAATGTAGTAAGGCCGTAATACTTATAAGGTAATATACATATAAAGTTATATGATAATAAATAGATATTATAACTTTATAATAGATATAATAATAATAATAATAATATTAAAAAAACAAAATAAGAAAAATTATATATATAAAAAAATATTATTACTATATATATATATATATATATATATATATATATATATATATATATATATATATATATATAAAAATAATAATAATAATAATAATAATAAATTATTAAAAAATAAATTAAAAAAGAATTAAAAAAATTGAAAAAAGACCAAAATTATTATTTTAAAAAATAAAAATTCTTACAAAAAAAATAAAAACCTTGGACTCAAAATAGAGTTACTGGCGAGCCACCAGTGATGGAGACCTTCCACCTTCCATATGCCGAGATGACAACAGCAAAGACAAGTGCCAGCAATATAGCTTTGAGGAAAAAGCTTCTGAAGGAAGGGGCTATGTTATGAATATAATTCATAACAAGTAAATAAATAAAATAAATATAAATATTAAATAATCAAATATTAATTAGGTTAAATAGTCATTAAGTTAAGTGAAAAGGCATGTCTAAAAGACATGCCCATTGACGAAAAGACACCTGCTTAGGTATATAAATGCGGGTCGTCATTGTAACATTCATCACTTATACATTTTATATATATTAATAAATTATTTTTACAAATACCTATGTGTATTTTAACATATTAAGTTTTCAAGCTATGAGTTTTCTTGCTTTAGCCATAGTTTTTATGCTTCATTTTCTCCACAAGAAGACTAAGAAACACATGCCCCAAGAGGAAAATTTGAATTGCTACTTATACAAAGTGACAAGGAAATATTTTCCTTGAAAGGAGGAAAATTTCCCCTCCAAAATCTCTCAAAAAGTGGATCTAGTTCTCAACACTAGGAATTTGCATTAAATGACAGGGAACACATTCTTAAATTTTCTCAATCACTGGAGCTCCAGAATTTGTGCAATAATTTCATAATATCCTATTCATTTATTATCCAATATTGGTCCTCTTGTAGCAGGGAGCAAGTCCCTAAATTATCTCATCCTCCAAATCTTCATAATCTACGCAACATTCGCACAATAATCTACAAAACTAAATAATATTAGGCACAAATATGCAATTATCTATAAACCTTCTAATGAACACATTATAACTCAAAATAAGCCATCAAATGCAAAAAGAGAGGTTTAATGAGCTTAAGGATGGTCAGATGGGCCTTAAATTGTATCTAATTTGGAGGCCCATCATACCCCCTACTAAAAATGTTGTTCATCCTTTGAGCAGCTTAGTGACCTAATCGTGCCTCATCCATGGCCCTGGTGGCCTTGCTGATCTATCTTGTAGTTGTCCAACACTTTCCTATAGCAACTTTCTGCCTTCCTATAGCAAGGAAAATTCTTCTTTCAGTTGTTTGGTCATGGCTCCCCTGGTGCTTGGCTTCTTCTGAGAGGCTTGGGGCTCCTTTCTTTTGGCTTGGAGGGAGGTTATCTCTTTGGTTTGCTTCTTATTCTCCTTTTATCTTTTGTTCTAATTTTTTCATGCACTTTTCTTCTATTTCAACCTTTTCTTTTTTCTTTGCCACCCTCTTCTTCTTCTGTAAAGCCATCCATGTCTATCTCTTCAAGTTCATAAAATATTCTCTATCCATGTCAACAAAATTTTTCCATGTGCTCTGAAGGTTTGTGCAAGGGAACCCTACTTCCAATTATCAATTTCAGAGCACTTAGGATTTCAACTTATGGCAAGAGGAGGAGTGGTTCATATTGATGAGTGAGGTGAAAAATGGTATGCCAATTTCAAAACAAGTTTATTCTCCCATCATAATGCTCATCCTCACAAGAAAACTCCACACTTCAAATTTTTGTTCTCAGGGTTTCGCTATAGGATGTTTAGTGGAAGAATTTTGTAAAAAATCACAGAATTTTTGGTTTACAGGAGGTGAAGAGGATCAAGTACTTACCCCTTCCTTGCAGACTCCTTCAAAATTCTAAGGTTTTGTGGCCAATAATGCTCAATATAGGGCCCCTTTTTCCTCTTGGGACATTCCTGTAGCATGCAAATTGTCTCCTGTAGAACCTACTCAGTCTCTCCTGTAGCAACTCTATTTCTCTTGTAGCAAATATACTCGATCCTGTAGCACCTGCAAATCAACTCTTTATCTCTTCTATAACACCCTAGGTAGCCCCTGCTAACATATAGCTCGACCTTTGATTCCTTAATGATCCATATTGTATCATTATATTGTTTTTCATCCATTTCGATGCATTTAGAGTGGAAAAATGGGAGGAATAAGCTCATGGGACCATTTTAACCGACAGAGCGGGTATGGAAAAATGGGTCCAAAACCGTCCAAGAGTATTTTGAGGCATCAAACAAATTTTTTGGGGGGTAAAACTTTTCCATTTTAATGTAGCACCATTTCATTTTGTTCTACACACAAAAATGTTTCCAACGATGTAAGAAGCACGTCAATTTGAGTCCATATGCAAAAATTATGACACTCAGAAGTTGACCTTCCTGTTTTGACACCTATAGTTTGGGAGGATGTCGCGTCAACCCCCATTATTCATAGAAAAGGGGCTAGCCACATTATTATGATGTAAAATACTCTATTAGAGTCTATATTGTAACTTTTGTTAAGAGT
The DNA here is from genome assembly GCA_031772625.1 of Pinus tabuliformis. Taxonomy (NCBI): domain Eukaryota; kingdom Viridiplantae; phylum Streptophyta; class Pinopsida; order Pinales; family Pinaceae; genus Pinus; species Pinus tabuliformis. The sequence goes on from CM062813.1 coordinate 52,437,318, forward strand.
TGATGTAGTCAAAATTAACCACTAGTAGCCTATCAAGCTATGTTATAACTGGGCCACTAGAAGGAAAAAGCATTCCACTCTTTCGAGAGCTTTTTTTCCATAGTTGAGAAAATATAGCCAAGACAGATAGGAGGTAGAGCACATAGAGAGGATTTGTACACTGTAGCATTCCACGGACCACGAGCATTACTTATTTGTGCTTGCAACCATATTTCCAGACAGAGAAAGAGAGCAAAGAAACCTCATCTTCTAGCTAGGTTTTCTCCCAAAAGGGTTTCCCAGAGAGCATATATTATGTCTTATGTGTGTGTGAGAGAGATTATTTTGTTGTTCTCTACTTTTCTGCATAATTTCCATTCACATGCATGCACTAATTACAGTAAAATCTACAGATCTACAAATTAAATAAAACTGTAACGATGTAGAATTTCAGATTTTTAATTTCATATTGTCAGATTTATTATGACAAACTGTCCAGTGGAATATCCATGGCAGTTTACAGATCATTTGGTATCATATCAGGTTTCTTTGGGTATTTAGTGGAGATTGTAGGGATCTAGATCTACGGGGCTGAAAATCGTAAAACCCTAATCATGGTTGATGAACTGTAAACCAACCTCATGATCTTGCAGAGGTGAGGTTCAAGTGGTTAGAACAACAAGTCACAAATATCAATTGTAATTTAAGTCTCCTCATGATGGATTTGAATAGAAAGGTGGGTATATTTGGGGAAGATGGTAGCTTGAATGCAAAGGAAAAATAAGAATGGGGATCAGAGGATCGGGGAGAAACAAAGAACCAATCGAAGAAAGGACCTGAAAAACATCAACCTAGTTCGAGTGTTATGAACAATCACAGTCCTTGTTTAAAATGGAAGAAAAATTTGATAGCAATTCGTACCACGATGAGATCGATGCTCTGAAGTTGAATCATTGGTTGCAACAACTGGAAGTTTATTTCAGTGTCCATCAGATCGAGGAAGGGCAAAAGATCTCATTCGTGCGGCGGAAATTGGACGACCATGAACTAACTTGGTGGGAGAGCCACACAGAAACCCTAAGGTTGGAGGGAGAACCTCCAGTGACTAAGTGGGAAGATGTAAAAACCCTCATTAAGTCAGTTTTATCGCATTGGGTATGTGGAGGACTAATGGCATTACTTTAGGCAAAAGTCATGCCAAAGCGTGTAGGAGTATACCACAAAATTAAGGAAGATAGATATAATGTTGGGTATCTCTCCGAATAACCTAAATGTAATCCTCAAGTATTTTGGGGGTTTGTACCACCATCTGCGTGAACAAGTAATGTTGTTTAAGCCCAAATTGGTGAACGAGGCTTGTGTATAGGCACAATACCTGGAGAACATAAGCCTGAATAGAGCGCAATCAAGTGGATTGAAGCAGAAGGAAGAAAAAGACACTTTTAAGGAGGGGAAGAAGAAGTAAAAAGGGGGAAAAGATAAGAAGATGATGACCATAACAAACTAGTGCAAATATCCTAGAAACCACTGCAACATCGATGACCATAAGAGGAAAAATGCTAGAAGTTTCACCCAAAGCTAAACCCGAAGAACAAGAAGAAAGATAACAAGAAGAAGAATCACATGGCCACTAATTCTAGCAACCAAGTTGAAAGCAACTTAGATTTGGGTGAGAATATTGTTTTTACGTCAGTATAGAAGGAGCTAAATCTGAGTATCCTTGTGCAATAGGAAGATAAAGAAATGACCAAACTCTTCCATATAAAGATACATGTCAAAAATACAAATTGATGCTCTATTTGACTCAGGATCCCACACAAATCTCATTGCAGCAGAGCTGGTTAAGAATTTGGGGTTGGAAGTTTGTGATCATCCAAACCCATATCCATTGGGATGGGTAAATAAGGATGCAGAGTTGGAGGTAACAAAAAAGTGTAAAATTAGATTTGCTATCAGTGTTGATTTTATTAATGAAGTAGATCTAGATGTGGTTCCCCTTGATGTATGTGGAGTCGTGTTTGGGAGTCCATACATGTACATGTGTGATTCAATATTCACGAGGAGATCCAACCAATATCAGCTCGTTAAGGATGGAAAATCATTCATCATTAACGTGCACAAAGGAAAGTCAGAAATTTCACTGATAAGTGCCAACCAAGCCAATAAATTGATCAATTCAAGCAAGAAGTATGTTTTATTCTTTTTAAGAGAAACTAAGTCTGCAGAGGAGTCATAAGAGGCAAGGCATCCCTAGATGGATGTACTAAGAAACATAAACAATAATTGGAGAAATTGTTACAGGCATACAAGGATGTGTTCTGAGAGCCCAAAGAGTTACCACCTAAGAGAGAACTGGATCATGAGATCCAAATATTGCCAAACTCCCCATTGCTAAATATTGGGTTGTACAAGCAGTATGTTATAGAAGCAAGTGAGATGAAGAAATAGTTGCAACAATTATTGGAACAAGGTGTCATTCGACTGAGTACATCACCATGTGGGTCACCCATCATCATTGTGCCAAAGAAGGATGGGACTTGGGAGATGTGTATAGATTACACGACATTGAACAAAATCACGCTCAAGAGCATAAAACCCCCTGTCTAGGATAGATGACCTGTTGGATTTGTTGCAGCAAGAAAAGTACTTCACCAAGTTGGACTTGAAGTTTGGATATCACTGGTTTCGAGTCAAAGAAGAAGATACCTAGAAGACAACCTTCAAAACCAGGCAAGGTTTGTATGAGTTGTTAGTCATGTCATTTGGCATATGTAATGCACCAACTACATTTATGAGATTAGTGAATGAAATACTGCACCAGTTTATAAATTTATTTGTTATTGTCTATTTGGATGATTTACTAGTATATAATGCTACATGGGAGGAGCATATTTCACATCTGACACAAGTGCTGGAAACATTGAATAAGCACTAGCTTCTAGAAAATCTCAAGAAGTGTGAGTTTGCATAGCAGTCCTTAGTGTATCTGGGATATGTGATCGGTGGAGGAGAGATGAAGATAGATACTTCCAAGATGGAGGACATCGTGAAATGGCTGGTGCATACTAATGTCTTTGATATTAGGAGTTTGATTGGGGTAGCATAGTACCTGAGGAAATTCATAGCCTCATTTTTAGCAGTAGCAGCATCGATCCACGCCATACCAACAAGTGGTAAGAGTTTCCATTGGGCAAAAGGTCAGCAGAGGGATTTTGAGGAGTTAAAGAGGAAGATCAGTCAAGCGTTAGTTCTGGCATTACCAAACTTGTAGTGGCCCTTTGAAGTGGAGAAAGATGCGAGTGGGTATGCTATGGGAGCTTCTTGGTGTAGGGAAGAAGGCTTGTATGCTACCATTCTGAAGTATTTCATGGGGCGGTCCTTAACTACCCTACCTACAACAAGGAGCTCTATTCCATGGTGAAAGTTGTGAAGAAGTGGAAGCATTATCTGATGGGAAATGAGACAGCAATCCACACAGATCACCAACTGCTATAGTACTTGCAGACCCAAAGTAAGCTACAATAGACCAGGCATTACAAGTGGATGGGGTTTTTACAACAGTTTCATTTGGTGATCAAGTATAAGAAGGGAAACACATACAAGTTGGATAACATGTTTTCAAGGCCACCCACATCAAAGATTACAACTTTGGGGCCTCTTATTCACATGGAGCCATTAACCCATGATGCATACGAAGAAGCATATTCAGAGGATGAGGACTTGAAGGGGGTGTATTAGTAGTTGCAAAGTCAGAGTCATGTGCATGATGGAGATAACACCATTGAATACCATCTCCAGGATGGGTTACTCTACAGGCTAGATAAGCTATGTGTTCCTAAAGGTGAGAAATTGCAACTGATTAGAGAGGCTCACACCTTTAAGGTTGTAGTGCACTTTGGCATAGGAAAGATTGTGGCTAACTTGCATAGGTATGTGTATTGGCCCAAGATGCAAGAGCAGGTAGTTAGGTTCATAAAAGGATGCATACTTTGTTGTACCAACAAGCCTAATAAGAATAAATAGGGTCTATATCATCCTTTACATGTACCTACTCATCCTTGGGAAATCATTTTCGTGGACTTTGTTGGTGATTTACCGACAACCAAGAAGGGAGATGACTACTTGTTCATGGTAGTTGACAGGTTCAGTAAGATGTGTGTTCTAATGCGTTGTAAAAAGACCACCAGTGGGAAGGAAGCAACAAACTCGTCCTTTGGATAGGTCTGGGTGCACTTTGAGATACCAATGAGCATTATTTCAAACAAGGATACAATATTTCTCAATGCATTCTAGACTAAATTATGGGAGAAGATGGACACGATTTTGAAGTGATCTGCAAAATTCCATACACAAACAGATGGGCAAACAAAAGTAGTCAACAAGACTTTGGTGCAGCTTCTAAAGGGATACAACCAAAAGCATCTGAAGACCATAGATGAAAATATAGTATATATAAAACATTTCTATAACAGAGCAGTCCACGCTTCTATAGAAAAGTCCCCATTTGAAACTTGTTTTGGATATTTTCCACCTTGACCTTTGGATATTGCATATGGGCAACAAGGAGGAGTGAGGGAAGGTCTTACAAGAGATGATTTGAGGGCTGAAAAATTATAGAAAATATCAGGTAGATCCATCTACAAGTACAAGAAACACTACAGAAGTCACAAGAAAAGTATAAGGCTAGGCATGATCAACATAGAATAGAGAAACCGTTCAAGGTGGGAAAATCAACAAGGAGAGGTTGAGATACAGTTCAACAAGGAGAGGTTGCAGCGGCCTGGTAGGAAAATCAAGGCTCTGAGATATAGTCCCTTTGAGATACTGGAAAAGGTGGGTGATAATGCTTATTAACTTAGTTTATCACCATATATGTGCATTTACTAAGTTGTGAATGTAGAGAATTTGAAACTCTATGAGCATTTCATGCTAGATCACAAAGAGGAACACGTCCTACTTTTGTAGAGGATTTAACACCAGATGCTCAAGTAGAGTTTACAAAAGATACAGTTTGCAGAAGAGGTCCATAACTACAAGACATGGGCAGTATGACTTGTGGCAGATTGGGTTGAAGGCATAACTTCCAGGCAAAGCTAAAAGGTATACCAGAGAGAAGGTGGAGGAAATATTTCCTCACCTCATTCAGTAGAAGCTTTTGGATTGCATCATTATATTGTTTATCATCCATTTCGATGCATTTAAAGTGGAAAAATTGGAGGAATAAGCTCATGGGACTGTCTTTATGGCAGGACCTAGTTTAGAAAAATGGGGTTTGAAACCTTTCGGGAGCGTTTTGAGGCATAAAACCATGTTTTGTATAAAATCATGTAGATTCACAAGCTAATGCAATTTGCTAAAGTAAGAGACAAGAATCTACTTCTACTCTTCATAGCGGAAGTCCATAAACATTCGAGCAAACAATAATCAATAGAGGAAGAGAATCAAAGTCACATAACACAATAAATATCTGGGGAAAGCCACAACTCAAAACCCCACTATATGTTTTGTATTAGTCTGGAAAATCAAGATGAAATTGCAATACTTGTTCTCTCTAGAACAATCCCAACACTCAACAAATTCAATCTCCAACTCATAATCAAGCTCAAGGCCAAAGCTTAGTCTCTTCACAAGATCTCCAAGTCTTTATTCCAATGTGTAATTCCTATGAAGGATATCTTGTATTTAAAGGGAAATAAAGCCTCTAAAAAATGTGCAATAGCTTAAGGATCAGTTCCTGATTGCATGCACTATCAGTGCAACTCACACAATCTAAAACAAATAGTACATTTTCCTTGCACTCTAGTTTCAACTGGGTCTTTCTCAGAATCGACATGCATGAGCTTCTGATGAGTAAATATTCAGTTAACTAGAGTAGCACTGGTGGAGTTCATTTGTGTCACCACTAACTATTAAATCACTATTAGTTCTCTCAATCAGTTTGAGAACTAATTTAACTGAATTGACTCATGAAACTGAGTCTTATATTTTACAACTCACAATTAACTCTCACTGGACTCCTACAAAGTAGGGAGAACATATACATGACTTCCCACTAGAATTTCCTAAGTTAAGTAAGTTTAATAAACTTAATTTAACTATTTTAAGTTGCTATGAGAATAGAATTTGAATTTAATTCACAGTTTAATTCAAGGACAAATTAAACTGGAATTTCTTGCTGCCATTTCTCAACACACCCTCTCAACAAGAAATGGATTATAACCTACCCTGATCCTAGCTCTGTAAAATTCGAATTTACATCTTGACAATGCCTTTGTCAAGATGTCAACATCTTGCTGCTCCGTGGGAATGTAATATAACAACATGATCCACCTCAATACACAATCTATGAGATGATACCGAATGTCAATATACTTGGACCAATCATGAAAGACTGGATTTTCAGAGAATTTGATACAACTCTGATTATCACAATAAATCACTGTCGGATCCATCTACTTCCTCTTCCAAATAGCCTCACATGCTACCTAACTTGCAGCCATGTACCCTGCCTCTATCAAATTGAGTGCAAATGATCTCTTTTTCCTACTGTACCAAGAAACTACCGCTGACCCAATACTAAAGATCCCTCCTGATGTGCTCTTCCTGTCGGATGGACTCCATGCCCAATATGCGTCAATGAAGCCTTAAAGCTTCACTCCCTATGTTTGTCTATATCATAACCCAAACTGAGCAGTGCCTATGAGGTATCTCAATACATGCTTTTCCACATTCCAATACAACTTCGTAGGCCTAACCATCACTTGAATAAGTTGGTTAACTACATATCACATATCTGATCGTGTGTTCACCAAGTACATGATTGAACCCACAAGCTGCATGTAAACAATAGCTTCCACTACTTCCCCTGAAGTAGCATCCTCCTTCCTCCAGTTACCAACTAGAGGAGTCTCCATGGGTTTACTGCTCTCCATGCAGAATCTCTTGAGTATCTCGTTGGCATACTTGCCCTAAGATACAAACAACTTCCCATCTCCCTGCCATACCTCCATGATAAGAAAGTAATGCATGAGCCCCATGTCCTTCATCTCAAACTCTCTTGCAAGGTCCTACTTGCAATATTTGATGAGCTTCTCATCAGTTGTAAGTATAAGATCATATACATAAAGTACAATTATCAATAACTTACCTTCGACAACTATGTGATAAAGGTTCACATCCGTTTCACTTTTCGTGAAGCCAACCTAGTGAAGTAGCTATATATCCTAGTGTACCAAGCATGGGGTGCTTGCTTTAGCCCATACAATGCTCTCTTGAGTCACCACACATGCGACTCATGGTCGAAGGTTTCAAAACCTTTAGGATGCTCTATGTACACCTCTTCCTAATTCATGCCATTGAGGAAAGTAGTATTCACATCCATCTGATGGATCTTCCAACCCATCTATGTTGATAGTGCCAAAATAGATCTGATTAACGAGTACCTTACAACATGAGGAAAGATCTCATCATATTCAATCCCCTATACCTATGTAAAGCCGTAGGCCACAAATCTAGCCTTATGCTTCTCCACACTACCATCTGCAACTTTCTTTACCTTGTAAAGACAACAGGAGCTCACAACTGACTTGGCATCCAGTCTCGGCACCACATCCCAAACATTGTTTCGAACTATGGAGTCATATTCCTCCACCATCGCATCAACCCAAAATAACCGCTGCAATGCTTCCTAAAAGGAAGATAATTTTGTCACGACACATGCACCCATAAGTGCCATGTATCCAGTGTGTCTTTCTGGTGACCTCCTCTATCTACGGTGAGAAGAGGGTGCTCTGACATTCTCCCATGCATCATCCAACAATTTGTCAACCTCTCTAGTGTGCTTTCTTCACTCTCTGGAAGACTCTTCCTGAGTGGATGTCTCCACTCTCTGAACCTATGCATGTGGATTCTTCACATCAATTTGAGGCCCCTCAACCTTAGGAGCTAAAAGGTCCTCATCCACATGTAGCTCAAGCTCCCTCTCAAGGGAAACTCACATGGCCTTCTCCTCATCAAACTTGATATCCTTGCAAACCACTGTCATTTCACTGGTCGGCATGTACACCTGATAGTTGTGGGAAGTATCGGTGTACCCCACAAAGATCCCTAACTCTATTTTTGGCTCAAGCTTATTCCGTGCATCTTTGGTCACATGGTAGTAACTCGATGACCCAAAAATCCTGAAGTGACCAACATCTGGCCTCTTACCGGAATAAGCCTCCTCTGGTGTCTTCATCTCAAGTATCAAATGTGGGCTATGATTCTGGACATAAACCATTGTGCTGCATGCCTCAACCCACAAGAGTAGTGGTAGGCCTGATCATACAACATCGCATTTATTGCCCCTACTATGCTCTTGTTCTTCCTTTCGACAACCCCATCCCGTTGAGGGTTATGGGGCGCTGTCAACTCTCGTTTAATTCCTTCCACTGCATAGAAGTTCTTAAACTCATTGGAGACATACTCACCACCATTATCACTCTGTAGAGATGTAACCTTATTACCAGACTCTTTCTCTACCAGTGCTTTGAACTCACAAAACTTTGTGAAAGTTTGATCTTTTTTCTGCATAAAAAATACCCAGTATTGACGAGAGTAGTCATAAAAAAAATATAACATAATACTTGTGTTTGGTCGTGGATGCTGTCGAAAATGGTTCACACACATCTGAATGGACTCTCTCCAAAATAGACTCTGCTTGACTGTCTCTACCTCCAAAGGAAGACTTGGTGTGTTTTCCCAAAGTACAACCCTTGCATGTATCAACTTGTTCAAGCGTGCCTTTGGGAATACCGGTAGAGATGTATTGCAATATCTTCAAAGCCCCATGATGCAAGTGGCCCAATCGCTTGTGCCACAACTTGCTGACGTCTCGGCTCAACGTTCTTTCCACTTTTGAACTCAAAGCAACACAATCCTCTACCTCTATCTTATAGAGATTTTGAATTCAAATCCCTATCTTCTTTACTTGACCCATGGCTATGTGTCAAAGGAACGCCTTTCCTTTCAAAAAGATCACGTCATAGCCTCTATCCTCAAGCATGGCGATAGATACCAAGTTCTTCGTCAGTCCGAGTACATGCATAATATTCTTCAAGGTGAGTGGAGCTACATGCTCACTTTGAAAATTAATAGTGCCCACACCAATAAAACTATACTTACCGTCATGACCCATCTCGATATGCATCTTGAGATCTTTCTCCTCCAGTTCACTGAATAACTCTTTGTCGCTAGTCATGTGGAAAGAAGCTCCAATGTCTAAGTACCAGACACTTCCCATCATTGAAGACACCATGCATGAAATGAGGGAAAAGTCCAATTCAAATTGGGAGGCCAAAGCCTCACCCACCGCTCCTCCTGAGGACTTCTCCTTGGACTTCTTCAATGGACAATTTCTAACAAAGTGATCCATCTTGTGACAATGAAAGCATTTAAGTTTCGTCATGTCCTTCTTCTTACCTCCATGATAAGAATCTAATTTGGAATGGGAAATTTTACCTTTCCCCTTCCTCACCTTAATCGCTAAGGTACAGTTCTCTTCATCATCAGTCTTTGATGAAGATCCATCCTAGCGTTCCTTCTGATCTCATCCTGCATCAAATATGACCTTAGTCATTCCCAATCTGGCAACTTCTCCCAACCATTGACAAAGTCCTAATAACTATGCCAACTCTTTGGGATTCCAAGAACAGAGAGGCTCACCATATCCTCCTCGAAAACTATGATTCCAACACTTCCAAGTCCATCCCGACATTGAGTGAACTTTTTCAAGTACTTTGGAATCATCTCGCCTTTCTCCATCTTGATTTTAAGAAGTTTATCCTTCAGTTCCAACTTCCTTTGATCATTGCTATTATGATACAAGTCCATTAATGTTTTCCACATAGCATGCATGGTTTCCTATCCATGGAGACTCAAGACAATATGATATCAAACTCCCTCAAGGATTATTTGCCTTGCTTTTGCCAAACACTTCTTCAACTCGACCATGTTCTGCGCATCAGTAGCTTTTGGCTTAGGAATTGCTTGTTCAACAAATTCCTTCAAGCCATTATCCTCTAGCACAACCTCCATCCTGTCCCTCTAGGCTATGAAATTCAAGCTGTCTTCCAAGGCATACTCAAGCCTCAACCCATGGAACACCATCTGCGAATCCTGAAGTATGTATGAAAATTTGACTTTCACTTGTAACCCAGAACTCAAAACTTTGGAATCTCCTCTAGAGAGCTAATTTTAAATCAATGATATCTTCCTCATCAGAACTCTGATTCGGCCGATTTTTTTTTTTGGGTATATTTTCCCAGGGAATCCAGATATGTAATTTGTTTCTGAAAAAATTGCACAAAATTTCTTAGATCTTCTCTGTAAAGTCTCGGACCAAAAAACAATCTTTCTTCGATACCATGTAGAAAATCTTGTAGATTCACAAGCTAATGCAATTTGCTAAAGCAAGAGACAAGAATCTACTTCTACTCTTTACATAGGAAGCCCATAAACATCGAGCAAACAATAATAAATAGAGGAAGAGAATCAAAGGCACATAACACAATAAATATCCGGGGAAAGCCACAACTCAAATCCCCACTATCTGTTTTGTATTAATCTAGAAAATCAAGATGAAACTACAATGCTCATTCTCTCTAGAACAATCCCAACACTCAACAAATTCAATCTCCAACTCATAAGCAAGCTCAAGGCAAAAGCTTAGCCTCTTCACAAGCTCTCCAAGTCTCTATTCAAATGTGTAATTCTTACAAAGGATAGCTTGTATTTAAAGGGAAATAAAGCCTCTCAAAACTACGCAAGCCCTTAAGGGTCAGTTCCTGATTGCATGCACTATCAGTGCAACTCAGAAAAATCTAAAACAAATAGTACATTGTTCCTGCACTCTAGTCTCAACTGGGTCTTTCTCAGAATCAACATGTATGAGTTTCTAATGAGTAAATATTCAATTAACTAGAGTAGCACTGGTGGAGTTCATTAGTGTCACCAGTGATTGTTAGCTCACTATTAGTTCTCTAAATCAGTTTGAGAACTAATTTAACTGAATTGACTCATGAAACCGAGTCTTCTATTTTACAACTCGGAATTAACTCACACTGAACTCCTACAAAGTAGGGTGAACATATACATGACTTCCAACTCGAATTTCCTAAGTTAAGTAAGTTTAATAAACTTAATTTAACTATTTTAAGTTGCTATGAGAATAGAATTCGAATTTAATTCACAGCTTAATTCAAGGAAAAATTAAACTAGAATTTCTTGTTTCCATTTCTCAACAGTTTTTTGGGGGTAAAACTTTGCATATTTGGTGTAACACCATTTCATGTTGTTTTACACACAAATATCTTTCCAACAACATAAGAAGTGCATCAATCAGAGTCCGTATGCAAAAGTTATGCCACCTAGAAGTTGACCTTCCTATTTTCACACCTATAGTTTGTGAGGATGTCGCATCATCCCCCATTATTAATGGAAAATGGGCTAGCCACGTGATTATGATGTAAAATAGTATAGAAGAGTCTATATTGTAACTATATTTAATAGTTCATGTAGTCAATATTAACCATTAGTAAGTTGTCAGATTGTGTTACCAAGCCACTACGAGGAAGAGACATTCCATTATTTGGAAAGAATTTCGTTCCATAGCTGACCAAAGATAGCCAAGAGGGATAAGAGGTAGAACACACACAGAGGATCTGTGCACTATAGAATTCCATGGGCCACAAACATTACTTCTTTTTACCTGAAGCCATATTTCATAATAGAGAAAGAGAGTGAAGCGGCCTCACCTTCCAGTCGGGTTTTCTCCCAAAAGGGTTTCCCAAAGAGAATATTGTATGTCTTATGTGTGTGTGTGTGTGAGAGCTTATTTTGTTTTTATCTACATTTATGCATGATTTCCATTCACATGCATGCACTAATTACCGTAAAATCTACAGATCTAGAAATTAAATAACACTGTAATAGTGTAGAATTTCATATTTTTAATATAATATTGTCAGATCTGTTGTGATGAACTGTCTAGTCGAATATCCACGACAATTTACGGATCACTTAATGGGCCTCTCTAACTATTTTGGGAATGAGCATCCATATGTTTGAAGTTGAGCCTTGTTCTTTTATTTATTTTTGTGTTAGTGGGCTCGGTGCACTTGGTGATCTAGTCCTCATTCCTCGTAATCATCACATGCCCCACTTTAACTTCTCCACGTTGCACAAGTTTTTGAGTAAATTGAAGTCTACTAGTTGACGATGGGCAAGTTTATTGGCCACGTTAAGCCTATAAACCTTCTCTTGTGTGCATTGAAAACAATTTTTTAACCTTAATATGCTCAAGAGGAGAGGTGAAGGATAGTGCATACATGTGCCTACTTGGTAGTTGCTTGCCGATGTGTTGATTTCTTTATTCGCATGGAAGATATAGACATGGGTGAGGCTTCTTTTGAGTGTCTTTTGAGATGTCATTTACTTGTATCCCTTGCTTCCTGCAATATAATAATTTTACACTTCAATGATATAGGTCCTTTGTATTTCATGCAAGTGTTGTTGTTGTCTAGGTGATCAAATACACTTTGGAGTGTTGTATGCATTCTTCTGCTGCTCTGATGATGATCTTTAAGCACCCTACAAGAGGTCCTTAGGTGCTCATGTTCTTGTTTTTGATGTTTCATTCTTCTCCGAAATCAAGACTGTGCTTTTTCCATGCCGATGGTGATCTTATAACACCCTACAAGATGTCCTATAGGTGCATAGAACCTTCATTCTATGTAACTTCGGATCTGTGTTTTTCCACATGATAGAAGTGATCCTGTAGGATCCTATAGGGTTCCCTGTAGGTGCACAAAACTTATTTCCACAAAGTATCAAGATGATGGAGTTTTGAAGAAATGGAGTAGCAATGCTATAAGACTGTCTATAATCCTTTTTTTTATGTGTGTGTGTGTGTGTGTTTATTTAAATTATGGAAGGAGAAACCTATTCTTTTGGGATTGGTGAGTGAAGGTCATGATGGAAAAAAGTGAAATGATGACAGGCAGGACAAAACAATTGACCTTTTCCACTGACTGGTGGCTTCCTACTATGGTCTTGTAGGGTCTGTGCTGACTGTGTGTCTTCCTGTAGCAGTCACGTAGACCCTTATAATATCATACTATCCTTCAGATAAAGCCTCCAATAACACTGATGATCCATGATAAATATAAGGACAAGGATTAGAAGCCTTTGTTGTGGTGGAAATGATGGAAGAAGGGGTGAAAATGGGTTTTTTTTATGGATATAGATGATTATTTGAGTGGAAAAGTGGCTAAATGGAGTGGAAGATAGATGATGGTGGTGTGGTAAACTTATTTCATCATTCCCCCATGGAAAACATACGATTTGACCCCTCTCTCTATGCCGATCACAATCCTGTAGCAATTATGGTCACTTCTGTAACAATTCTGGAACACTCCTATAACAAAATTGTTTTATCCATATCTCTCAAACGATATATTGGATTGACCTATAATTTTCTTAGCATGTTTCCATCATCCTTATGCATCTCCCCACAAAAATTATTGGCCAGTGGATGCATGAATCTTGAGAAGAAATAAAAATGTTGTAAGTGATGGAATTCGACTTCTCGAAAAGTGTGCACTAGAATTTGATGAAATTCCTTGAGAATTTTACCATCATCTAGATGCATCTCCCCATGAAACAACTCGACAAATGGATGCACGGTTTTCGAGATATGGTATAAACAATTTATGTCTTGTATATTTTGACAATCCTGTAGCAAAAAAAGCCTTCCTCTGGCATTTTAGGACAACGAGGAAAATGAATGGGAAAGTCTTGGGAATGATGTGTGGATGTTGGAAATGGATGAGGGTGATGGATTGACATGTCCTTGGTCTTTCTTGATCAATTTTCACAGAAGGTAAGAAGCCTAAGGTTGATAATTGTTTTACTTTTTGCTTGCCTCATTACTCATTTCTTTATTTTTCTCCTTTTGTGGCACTGACCTGTTTCTTTACGTTATTCAAGTGGAGTACTTTCATGCAAACACACATATACAACAAGGAATATATATATATATATATATATATATATATATATATATATATATATATATATATATATATATATATATATATATATATATATATATATATTTCATTTTTTCTTTAGGCCTACTAGCTGTCTCAATAAGGCTTTCAACTAGTAGGTCTACCTAGGTGCCTCAAAGGAGATTTCCACCTAGGATCTTTTCCTTTTATTTTTTTCTTTCCAATCCATTGGTCGCCTCAAGGAGGTTTTCAATCAGTGAGTCAATCTGAGACACCTCAAAAGAGGTTTCACCTAAGATCTTATTCTTTTCCTCTTATTTTTTGTTTTCCATTTTTTTTTCTATCCTACTCTACTTAAAAAACAAAATCTCTTTCAAGTATAGGAACACTTCCAATGGAACCATGTGCACATCAAGGTGACATATAAAATCTTGTGTAGGCTCAAAATATATACTTTGACATGTACCTGAATGTGAGAGACCAAATGCTTTGACTGAGATGAGATCAAGCATTGTTGAAGAAGAGTGTGTTGCTGCAACTTAATGATTGTCTGGAACCACATTTCAATATAGTTGTGATGCCCCTGGTCCACTTGCACATTTAGATCTCGTTATATGTCCTCTTCTACCATGAAATTCAAATCTTCTTCTTTTTGTCGATTAGTCTTCTGAACACACAAGGAATCTGATGATAAACATAACATAAATTCTTCATTGTCAGGCTCCAATGGTTTCTCTTCATTAAATGTGGTCCATGATTCCTTGGTCTTCTCTGTATCATCTTCTTCTGGATGTTATTCTTCAATGGCATCTAGAGAATCTCTTTGTTGCAATATACTTCCAATTCTAAGGTGAATATCATTCACATCAACATGAGTTGTTTCGAAGTATTGTACCTCAACATTATAAGTGGGTTGAGTTACTTCGTTGTTTAGATTCATAAATGGTGGTATAAGTAGTTGAGTGGGAGTGGATATTTGAGATGGATGTGGTTGGGTTTGTGGTTGTGGTGGAGGTGGATGATAGGGATAGTATGGAGTTGGGTATGGAGGATATTGAGGATATTGTGGATTTTTCCCATAAGGTCCTTGCTAACCTTGTAGCCAAGATTGGTTTTGGGGTTGAGATGGCCAAGGTTTCCAAGAAAAGGGTGTGTTGCAATTACTTTGAGAGGGATGTGCATAACCTTGAAATTGTGAATTAGGTTCTTGCATCATACTAGGTTGACTAGGTTTCCATGGTCCTCTCGGAGCTGCATAACATAGTTTCGTTTGTTATTGACTTACTCCATTTTCCTCTTGGTAAAATTCCTTCAACCTCGATAATGATGGGAAATATTTAGTAGCATGTGATTCTGCATGGATAACACAAATATCAACATCCTCTTTTTGCTCATTTTGCATTCTTAACCTTTCTACTTGTTCACTTAGATTGCCAAGAATTTTTGTTTTAAAGTTACCAAACAAGTTTCCAAGTTAACCTTGACTTACCGATCTTGATGTTGATTTACTTACCTTCACCCTTCCTCTCTAGATGCACTTGCATATTTCACAAATTTCTTCAAATGATAATTGGTATACATCACCTCTAGTCATGAGATCGAGGAATCAATCCACTCATCTCTAATTGTTCTAAGTAAGAGGGATTTTAGTGTGTCAAATCATAAATGATGTAATTTTCCCCTCTTAACATTATACATAAATCTCTCTATTAAATCCTCAAGGCTGTAATATTTTTTTTGAGTCATTCTAAATATTTCTTCTTTAAAATCATGATCTTTGTATTTTTTCTAGAAATATATTTTGCATGTCATTCCATGATCTTATTGAATTATTCCTTAAACTCATGAACCATTTAAGAGCTATATCCTTCAATGTTGCTAGAAATACTCTTAATTTTTGAGTGTTTAGTAAGTAACCATAAGATTTAAAAAGGATTTCAAATTCAAAGAGAAAGGTTTCTGGATCATCTAACCTCAAACCATGGAAGATGGGAAGGAAAGATGGAGGGATGTTCTTCATAGGAACATTGATATTAGTATTTTGAATGGGAAATCCAAGAGGATCTTCTTCATTATCATAATCTCCATCGATTTCTTGTACCTTCTGTGCCACCTCTTCTTATTCTACCTGCAAAAGTGGATGGTGATGTGGTTCTTACTGCACCACATGATCAAGTGGGGGGTTGCGGTATTGAAGATATTTTTTTGAATGAAAATGCTAATGCAATGCAATTTTCTATTTTTGTCATGAAAGATGCCTAATGCAATTTTTTGTGTTTGCAGAAATGGATCAACTAGTGAAGAAAACAATGCATACTTTGACACCTCCCCGACAACGACGCCAAAAAGTGATGAGACCCAGCATTGCAACAAGAATGCTTCAACTCCCAATGTTACCAACTTAAATTATCAACCTGGGGTTTGTAAAAACTTAATAGGTGTCAGCACTATATGTGCATCATGAAATGTGTCCTTTTGTTGGTTTGATGCAATGAAGTGAATGCCATGAAATCCAAGCCTAAACTAATTGCAGAAATGGAAATGTTACTCTATTTGCAGAAAAGAAACCTTATTACTTTTGCAGAGAGGAAATCCTAGTTACTTTTGCAAAAATTAAAGGTTATTCTACTTTGCATGAATGTAAGTGTTAATCCTATTTGCATAAATGTAAACATTAACCTGTTTGCAGAGTGTAAATGGTACATCAAAAGGAAGCCTAGTCTATGAAATAGAAATAAGAATGTTGGAAATGGAACCCATATCTTAAGATGTATGAAACAAAATGAAATCATTCTTCAATCACTACATCTAAGATATATTTTTTCAACAAAGTTCATAAGGTGCTCCATAAAATAATCATGAAAATCATCATTATGCTCTTCAAGTCATGAATATGTTCACTAACCATAACTGTAGAGGTGAATGGAAATGGAAAAGATGCAAGGATTAAGAGGTTTTTAATCTTATGCAATAATGTTTTTTGAGCCTAGGGGTGATTATTCAAGCCCAAGGGACAAAAACCAAGCTTTTGGAGCAAATATGGTAAAGTTTACACATGTTAAAGCAGTGCTACAAGACTGTTATAGGAGGTGCTACATGAGGTGTTAGAGGAGGTGTTACAGGATGTCAAATGCCCAAGTAAATAAAATGAAAATGAGATGAGATTTTTTTATTAAGTAAGATGTCCTAGGACTCTGTTCCAAGGGGAATCACTCCAAAATACCCCAATTCACATGTGCTAAAAAAATGCAGAAAATTACTACTATAAAAACCATAATTCAAGAACTAGTGAGCTAGTTAGCCTACCAAATGCCTAACCTAATCAAATGAAAATGCTATGGGGTTATTTTTTTAATTAACTTGAATGTTTTTATAACCCAATACAAATGGAATGAACTCAAATGAAGCTCACTAACACGTTCTAAAAAATAACAGAAAATTACTAGTATGTTGCTACAAGGGACTTCCATAAATTCTAGATTTGTGAACTAGTAAACCAATCCGAGTATCTAAATGATGAATACATCTTTTAAAAGTTTTTATAAGGATGAATCATGCTTTTGACTCTATAAATACATGCAAAACAACTCACTTCAATCATTTAACCAATATGACCTACAACAACAGAAGCATGAATAGTAAATGCAGAAACAAGAGATGCAAGTGAAAAAGACATTCAAAGGAAATAAAGAAATTATACAAGAGAGCTCTGGAGCTCCCGGATGGCCAATCCCAAGGAAAATCATAGCTCTATGAAGGAAACCAAGCTTTAAAAGCTAAAAATTGCACCAAACTTCATTATTTGAATCAATCCTAGTACAACCCTATTAGAAATGAAAGTGGAGTTGCTAAATAACAAGTTTTCTCCACAAGAAGACTAAGAAATACATGCCCCTAGAGGAAAATTCGAATTGGTACCTATACAAAGTGATGAGGAAGAATTATCCTCAAAAGGAGGCAACTTTTCCCTCTAAAATCCCTCAAAAGGTGGATCTAGTTCCCAACACTAGGAATTTGCATTAAATGACATGGAACATATTCCTAGGTTTTCTAAATCACTGGAGATCCAGAATTTGTGCAATAATTTCATAATATCCTATTCATTTATCATCCAATCTTGGTCCCCCTGTAGCAAGGAGTAAGTCCCTTATCTCATCCTCCAAATCTTCATAATTTTCCCAATATTCTACAAAAAAGAATATTAGGCACAAATATGCAATTATCGCTAAACCATACTAATGAACACATTATAGCTCAAAATATGTCATCTAATGAAAAAAGAGAGGTTTAATGTGCTGAATGATGGTCAAATGGGCCTTACATTATATCTAATTTGGATTCTCATCACTCTGTCTTTAGTCCCACAAACAATCGTCACTCAAAACAAAGGGGGAAGAAAAGTTAAAACATAGGTTCTAGGTGCATGCAGAATCTCGAGACGAGTAGGAGAAGTGACTTATGAGATATATCTTCCTGAAGGATGTAAGATTCGCATCATTTTTCATGTCTTGTGTCTTGAAAAGGCCCTGGGACAACATGTTGTCACTTCTGCAGAACTTCCAACATTTGACGAGGAAGGAGAGTTGATCTTAGTCCTAGAGAAGATCCTAGAAACTAGAGAGAGGAAGCTGTGAAGTAGGATGGTGAAGAATTACCTTGTAAAATGGAAGGATTTACCTATAGAGGATGCCACTTGGTAAGGTGAGTAGGTGCTCAAACACCCTAAGTTAAAATTGCTTAAGGTCAAGCAATCTTGGGTGGGGAGGACTGTAATGTCCCAGACCACTTAGGAAGAACATGACAAAGTTCGCTAGCCTAAAATGGTTCTCGTAGGCTAAGCCAGAGAAAATTTAATAAGGGGACTTAATTTTCCTAGGGAAACATTATAAAAGTCTAAGGGGTGAAAAGGGGCGCACTTACCACAAAGGTGAGAATTCACTTTAATTTTTTAAAGTGAAAATATTATAAAGAGACTTTATAAAAGATAAAAAAGGTAAAATGACCACAAGTTTACAAAAGATAAAAGTGAGGAGACTCTCCTCATTATTTCACTTGAATTTTGAGAAAAGGAGCTCTTGGAGAGTTTTGAAGAAGAATCTTAGTGTTTGGGAAACGCTAACCACCATTTTTGGTTTTGATGTTGAAACTATACACCCTAACTGGTTCAAGGAGTGGAATCACACATATTTTACCATTGGAATTCAAGGGAGAATATTATTTGCAGGAGACATTGAGGTAGAGAAGTGTTAGCAATTGATTTCATTATCTTACATGGTATTTTCTATCTCATCCTTTTAGGTTGAAGAGAAAACTATGAATAGCCAAGTTCCCAAGAATAAATATGGTCAAGTCTAACTTAGAAAAAGAGAATTGAACCAATGATTAAGAGGTTATACATTCTTAGGTTGTTTGAGGTCGAAGTTCCACCTATAGGAGGACAATTTTCATTCTACACAAAGGTCAAGTTAGTGACTCATTCCCTGGCCAATTTCAAGATATGAAGGGGTCAAGTTACTTGTTGTAGAAGGGCCACATTTTCTCCTTCACATTGTTGCTTGTACGCAATCCATAGGTGGTCCAGTTGAAGAGTTCATTTATCTAGTTTGGGACACAATTTTGGAGGAGACAAGAACTAAGTTGATTCACTCTTGTTACTAGTTGATTTATTCTTTTTGGGGTTGGTTTTATCAGAGACAAGTGATGCGATTATCCCTTGTTGGATTTGGTTTGAAGCTGTTGATATGTGTCAAGCGTATCATTGTTTTACCTGTGAGTACATGTTGGAGAAAGAGTCAAACATCTACATGTAGCATATTAAAACATTGTATATCTTATGCTGAAATGAACTATGAGTCACAACCATCATTTGTTGCACAATCCTCTTCTTGAGCCGATCAAACGTGACATTGCACACATCCATGACTTTGTCTTCAAGTGGAGATGTCATTCCCATTTCATCAAATGGGAGACGACTACCCGTGAGAGGGGAGGCTCTTCTAGAGAACCTGGTTCATCATCTATGGGTTGGTACCCTTGGCTACATAGCTACAAAACCACTTAGGTGGCACACTATCCCTGTTCACCCTCTTCGGAGGACTAACGGACTTTGCTTCCTTCAAGGTGCCTTGAAGCCACTTGGACCTCCTCTTCCCTAAAGAAGCTTCCCCATAGGGAACCTCATCCTCTGCCCCCCAGTCTGGTGAACCTGAAGGTCTGCCAACTGACCCAGTTGTGCCTGTACCGGCACCTATCCTCGAAGAACCTGTACTATCACCTATGCCTGTGTCAACTGAAGTGCCATGTGAACTCTATACCAGTGGACTCCCTAAAGAAGTGTTCGGTGAACTCGCCACTAGTGCCCCAGATGTCACTGACACTAAAGTACCTCTTGTACCAGTCGATCCAGAACCCTGACGTCCTGCTCCCTGTCCTAGACCTCCCTACTGAGGAGAAGTATGTGACTCTCTCTCTCGAGTCTCATCATACTCCCGTGAACTCCGATAGGCCCTCTCCTCCTCGAACTTCACATCCCTCCTAATCAGCACTCTCCATTTAGAAGGAATGAAGCTCTAATAGGCCTTCAAAGTCTCATTGTAACCCATAAAGATACCCTTCTCTGTCATGGGTTCCAACTTCGTCCTCTACTCCTTGGGGATATAAGAATATGTGAGACATCTAAAGATACAAAGATGTCCCACATGAGGCTTCTCTCCAGTGCAAGCCTCCTCCCAAGTCATATTCCCCAATACTCTGTGAAGACTCCTGTTTTAAAGATAAATAGCAGTATTGCAAGCCTCAGCCCACAAAAACAAAGGCAAACCTTGATCACGAATCATCACTCTAACAGCCCCAACAATAGCTCTTTTCTTCCTTTTAGACACCCCATTTTGCTGAGGGCTGTAAGGAACCATGTACTCTCTCCTAATGCCCTCTTGTGCACAGAAGATAGAAAACCCACCATCAGTGTACGCACCACCATTGTCTGACCTCAAGACCCAAATCTTCCTACCTGTTTTCTTTTTTTCTTTTCCACAAGAGCTGTGAAATATTTAAAGCAACTGAAGACCTCACCTTTGGTCTTCAAGAAATATATCCAAGTCCTCCTAGAGTAGTCATCAATGAATATAACATAATACTCATAACCACCCAAAGACACATGAGACATAAGGCCACTAACATCAGTATGAATCAAGTCTAATATACTTGTAGATCTATTGTCGCTCGTTGGGAATGGGAACTTGGTGTACTTGCCCAAAGCACACCCTCTGCAGACCTCATAATGCTCGACACTGAAATCAGGAACTCCAGTAGTGACCTCCCCTAGTACTCTCAAAGCTCCATGATGCATATGCACCATCCTCCAGTTCCATAACTCGCACAAGTCTCTATTATTGGTGTTACTAGTGTGAGTGCTATTAGATGTGCTAATCATCAATGCTCCTGCCGACTGAAAAATGAACCTATATATTTTACCAGAGCAGACTCCAATCACTTTGGCCGAAGTGATGGAAGCTCCCCTAGGATGCATCAATACCTGCCCTCTTGAGAAAGTGACGTCAAACCCCTTCTCCTCCATAGAAGGCACTGAAATCAAGTTCTTCTTCATCCCCAGAACATACAAAACACCCATGACCTTCAAAGGAGGCAAAGACTCCCTCTCAAAGGTCACAGTGCCCACACCGATAGCTCTCACAGTGCGGTCATCTCCTAATACTATCTCAATATCAAGTGACCTCTCTGCAAGCTATGAAAAGAACTCATGTGCACCTGTCATATGGCAGGAAGCCCCACTGTATATGTACCACACATCAAATGATGTACTCCTACTAAATGTGGAAGTAATAAATGCAAAGTTCTGGTCAAACTGTGAAGCAAACTACTCCACCTCTGCTGAAGTTGCAATACCCTTCTTCCCCTTGTTCTTCATCCCAGGAGACGTAGCAGCATAGTGTCCCATATTCTGACATGCCCAACATTTGACTTTGGACATATTCGTATTTTTCTTCTTCTTCTCCTTTCCCTTAGCCCCATCTGATGAGGCCCCTTTCTTGGACTTCCCTTTGTTCTTCCCCCTGGCTATCAAGGATACATCCTCCTCATCTACTATTTTCACCCCACCACTGTCAGTCTTCTGTATCTCATGTTTCACACAATCATCCCAGAATCTGTCCCAATTGGGAATATTCTCCTTAGAGGCAACAACATCTCCAAAGACCTCCCAAGACTTAAGAAGTCCTGCTACAGCTATCTTGACTAACTCTATGGGGGCAACTACCTCACCAATAGCAATCAAATCATCATGTACCTATTTGACCCTACCAAGATAATCAACTACACTTTCAACCTTTGTCATCCTAATGTTCTTCAATTGTTATTTGAGTACCATCTTCCTACTCTCATTGGTACTCTGATAGAGATTGGTTAGAGTTGTCCACATCTGATATACATATGTGTTTCCTCTCACCTAAGGAACCACATGATCCTTGAGATTCTCCATCAAAATCCTTTTTGCCTTTGCATTATTTTTTGTGAATTCAGCAAGTTCATCTGCAGCAGTAAGAGGTACAACCACTTGCCGCACTATGTCCCAAACTATTGCCTCATCAAACACTGTCTGAATTCTATGCTTCCAAACGACATAGTTGGATATCCCATCCAGTCTATCCTCTATCCTTAAGAACATGGTCATGACTGTTGTCCAAAATTTACAAAACCAAGAAAATGGAGAAATGAACTTTCCAACACACCTTGTTGTCCCAAAAGTTCAGTCTGTGTGAAATTTCACCTTGTTGTCCCAAAATATCAGTTTGTTGTCCAAACCACTGTTTGTTGTCCCAAACTATTGTCTGTTGTTCAAACTGCAATTTTCAGCCTGTACCTTCGATACCATGTTGAAATTTGATGACTAAAAAAAGGTTTCCTGCAATCCCAACCCGGTTTTAATTTCACCTTATCACTCCCATTCAGTTAAATGCCCTTTCCCATAAACATACATTCAACATATACAATTTGGAAATGAAATTTTTAGATTAAAACACATGGGACTATCAACACATGCTGAAAATAAATATGGACATAACCAAACCAGCAACACACATAAAAATACACACAGATTTTTGGTCAACTTAGACCCAGGCAAAACCCCTTCAATCTTCTCCGGGGAAAACCTTTTAGAGAGCTCTTCAAATTTATTTATCTTTCAAGTTCAGGAAAAATTCATTTGCAAACAAAAAAAAACAACAAAATGCAACTTATCTCTTCAGCCCAAAACTCCTTGAAAACTGTGCCCACTTTGCCTCGATTTCCTTGCCCACCTGAAGCTAAAAAATATGTACTGTACAGATAGTGTACGATTTTTTTTTTCAAAAAAAAATATATTCAAAAACTTCTCTCAACGGCATGGAGCTCACAACATTCTATGTTGTTTGTACTGTACCTTCTGTTGTCTTCTATGCATTGATTTCCATGCCCAGCTTTGCCCAGAAATCACTCCTTCAGCTTGCTGCAACAAATTTCTGCTTCAGAACTTTTCTCTAGCTCTCAGCCTCCTTTCTCCAATCTACTCATGATAAATGAATGTAGTCTTTCTTTTATTTTCACCCTTTTGTTTCCCTAAATGACCTTTGGGAAACCCTAAGATCTAATGGCTCAAATTCATTTTGATCAAGGGATAAGAATAAATGAGTATTTAATTCTCACTTTCCATTTTTTAACTCACCCATTAAATAAAGTACCCACATTGTACTTTATGTCTAAAGTCACTTTTCACTTTATAATTTAACATTGACTTTACCACTTATAAAGTCACTTTAACTTTATAAAGTTACACCTAGGAAAAAAATTATTTTGGACACGTTTCCCTAGGTAGAGACTAACCCATGGGAAACCACTTGTCCAAGGTACATTAAAAATCAACAAGAAATGCGGACATATAGAATTTTGATGCCCGATTTGTCCTCAAAGATGTTTTTGTTTGCCCCACATGATGCTGCAATTCAAATGACAATATATCTACCCAATTGAAAACTTTACCATGGGTAACCACCATATTCAGCATATATATCCAATTCTCCTCAAATATCTCAGCATTCTTCTGCCCATGCCACCGAAAACACATGCCCAATTGAAGACTTTACCATGGGTAACCACCATATTGAGCATATATATCCAATTCTCCTCAAATATCTCAGCATTCTTCTGCCCATGCCACTGAAAACACATCACAGTGAGGTATTCATATACATCCCTGAGAATCATGGTCCGGTAAACTACGGATCGACGATGTTGGAACTTAGCAAGCTCTCAACACCAAGATTTAATGATGTCACTTGTGTAAAGATCGGCCCATCTAGTGTAAAAGTTGTTATTGGCATATTTTGTGGGCCTTTGCATCTTATAGTAAGTCTACATCTCTTCTCCATAATAGGTGGTGTTATGTAAAAATTAGTTAGTTGTAGTTTATTAGGCAAAAGGGCATGATTAAAGATCATGCCCGTTCACCAAGAGGCACCTAAGGAGGTATATAGCCAAGGCCTCTCACAAAAATGTAATCATCATTCAATTATTAATAAAATATTATGTAATTATGTTTATTACTGAAGTCTTTATACTTCATTTGGTATCAGAGCTTCGTTGTGATCCTTCACCACACGTGCTAACTATTGTCCGAGTCCTTGAGTCCCTACCGTGCTTCCCCGCTTTCCAGACATCATGTTCCGCCCACCTGCGGCCCGCGTTCCCAATCCTTCGACCCCTCTTGTTCCATTGTCTCACCATTGTCTCACCATTGTCTCACCATCGTCCACCATCTTCGTCTTGGTTCCGCTGTCTCTACACCGTATCTGTTCTTCCACCTCTCATTGTCTACTGCCATTGTAAGCCGTGCTTCAACCCCACACCTTTCGCATTCCTTCTTATTCCCCGTAGTCCGCACCAATCCCAATTTTTGTTCCGGCTATCCCTACCACCGTCCAAACCCCATTCCAAAGCCGACCGTTGCTTCTCTCTGCTATTGTTTTCGATCTACTATTGGTTCCATCGTTGTTCCAAGCCATCGTTTATCTACCCACGTCTGCCCTCCAACCAACGTGGCCGTTGACTCTCTGGTCGTGTGGATGGTTGTGTCTATCCACCAACTGCCATTTCATTCAATCAATAACATAAATTTTTAATTCGATATTGATTTTAATCGTTATATATAGTTATAATATATATAAATATATTATATTAAATAGTTATATATTATATGTCATATAATTAAATTAATTAATTTAATTTAATTCTTTAAAAATATATATATTAAGCTGGCAAACAAATATACACCCACAAACTCGTTCAATGTCAATCTCAATAGCCAATTTCAATAAAAGATTGATTGAATTGGAGAATAGGATTACTGGCCACTCCAATGATTTCAATAAAAAATTAGTCGATTTCAAGAATAATTTTATCGGGCATTCTGACAATATCAAGAATCTTTAGGATACGACAAATCGAATAGAACTACAGCTAGGGTAGAACCAGATCCAATCCTAAATGAATCATAACCAAACCTTAGCATTGCTGAACCACTTTTGTGGAAAGCAGAATATTACACTCGAACAACTACTCCAAGAATATGGAGGAAATCAAGAGCACAATTCATCAGACTCAACAAAATTAACAGATTCTCAAGAAAAAGTTGAATCTCCAAAAAAATTAGTGACGCCCCACTAAGGAAATAGTAACGCGACATTTTCAAATAAGCAAATCTGGGATACATTTACCAATCAACACCCTTTTTTCGCTCAACCATTAGCGACATATCAACGAAGGGAAAAAGTCGAGATGCCTAAATTCGATGGAAACGAAAAATGCAGTGTTGCATGGATGAATAAAGCAGAAGAATACTTCAAGATTTATGACATCAACGATGATGACGAAAAGCTTAGGAGAAGCATATAATTGCTATATGTGGTGGAAAAAGACAACAATCGCCATTAGTTGGAGGAAATTTAAATATGCATTCTTTAAAAGATTCCAAGGTGTAAGGGAAGAAGAGGCTTTTTCAACACTCATCAAATTACGACAAAAAGGAAGTGTGGATGAGTACACTCAAGAATGGGAGACCTTAGTAACACGAGTACTTGGGTTATCAGAGTCTCGTCTAGTTCAATCATACATCTTTGGAATTAAAACTTATTTACAAGTAGAACTTGACCTTCATGACATTACGTCAATAGAAGTAGCAAGGTGAAAAGCAAAAACTGCTGAAAAGAAATTTGAACAAATACTGTGGTCAAAATCGGAAAAAGTATATTCAAGATGAAGAATGCCCCAGTCTGTGGATTCAAATAATACAAGATATGTTCCACCATATCGTCGTGAAGGTGAAAAATCTAATGTGGAAATACAAAGGATAAAAGAAGGCAAATGCAAACGCTGTGGTGAGAAGTGGGACCCCAAACATAGGTGTGCTAAAGGAATAGAATCAAAGAACCTATATAATTGTGAAGCAAATAATGATTCAAGCAGTTAGGATTCTGACATAGAAGAAACATAAGATGCCCCAGGATTCTCACCAGAATTAGATGACAGAAGTATTCCGCAAGTGTCACTATCAGCTATGACAGGTATATCACAACCTCAAACTTTAAAATTGAAAGGACATATAAAGAAGAACAACGTAGTGGTTCTCATCAACTCTGGTAGCACACACAATTTTTTTAGATGCAACATTGGCAAAGAGACTCAATATTTTTTTCATTTCCCTTACCAAACATGAAGGTGATGGTAGCTGACGGTAAGAAGATTGAAAAGGTAGGGAAATGCCATAAGGTCAAATTGCAAATTCAAGACTTTAATTTAGAATATTTGTTCTTCACTGTACCATTAGGTGTAGATGTGGTCTTAGGTATCCAATGGCTACGAACTCTAGGCACTTATGCTGCCAACCATCAAGTACAACTCATAAGATTTAAATGGGGAGGTTAGAGATACAAATTACATAGATTCCAAGCACTAGAGAATCAAATTGTATCATCATCTCAGATGATGAAGATGATTCGAAATGGAGCACCCACTTATGTACTACAATGTCACCAATTAGAAATGTTATCTACAAATATGATCAGTGAAGAGTCACCAGAGATACAAGATCTGATTCAGAAGCATGAAAAAGTATCTCAAGACCTACCTATGAAAATTCCTCCTAACAGGGAAATTGAGCATACAATAGAAGTCAAAGTAGGGTCAGACCCCATCAACATCAAGCCATACCGATATCCACATCACCAAAAGACGGAAATTGAGAGATTAATCCAATACCTTTTAAAGTGTGGGATCATCTCGAAAAGTAAAATTTTGTATGCTGCTCCAGTGGTATTGGTAAGGAAAAAGGATGGTTCATTCAGGCTATGCATTGATTATAGAGGATTAAACAAAATAACAATTAAAAACAAGTTCCCAATTCCCTTTATTGACGAAATGTTGGATGAGCTACATGGTGCAAAATACTTCTCAAGATTGGACTTAAGGATAGGCTATTATCAAATTAGAATCAGGTTGGAAGACATACCAAAAATGGCATTCCGAACACACGAAGGTCACTATGAATTTAAAGTAATGATGTTTGGATTAACCAATGCACCAACAACGTTTTCAGAAACTATGAACGAATTATTTCGTCCACATCTTAGGAAATTTGTATTAGTATTCTTTGACGATATTTTAATTTACAGTAAAACTTGGAAGGAGCACTTACAACATCTGGATAAAGTTCTTACATTACTAAAAGAGCATCAGTTTTATGCAAAAAAATCCAAATGCACCTTCGGAAAGGAAGAAGTAGAATACCTTGGACACATTATATCCCATGAAGGTGTAAAAGTGGACCCTAATAAAATCAAAGCTATAAAGGAATGGACCAAACCAGTTAATGTATCCAAGCTAAGAGGGTTCTTAGGTTTGACTAGGTATTACCGAAGGTTTATTAAAAACTATGCACATATAACTGCGCCTCTGACAAACCTTTTAAAGAAGAATTCATTTCTATGGGATGAGGAAGCAGGAAGCTATTTTGCAGAATTAAAGGAAGTTATGTCGAATGCCCCAGTATTGGCAACTCCAGATTTTTCTAAACCATTTATCATTGACTGTGATGCTTCCGGATTTGGTATAGGTGCAGTGTTAATGCAAGAAGGGCATCCAATAGCTTTTGAAAGCAGGAGGCTCAATAAAAGAGAACGCCTCAAGTCCACATACAACAAATAAATGCTCGCTATTATGCACGCACTAGCTAAGTGGAGGCAATATCTCTTGGGAAGTAAGTTCTCCATTCGAACAGACCATAACAGTCTCCAGCACTTCCTTCAACAAAAAACACTTTCCGAAGAACCATAAAAATGGATTGGAGAAATTACCGCCTTTGACATGGAAATATTACATAAAAGGGAAAAAGACAATGTAGTAACAGATGCCCTATCCAGTAAAGACGAAGAACCAACACTACTTGCAATCCCGATTGTTGTTCCTGAATGGCTTAACGAGATTCGAAGTGAGTATGCCAAGGATCCAGAAATAATGGAGATAATCAATAACCTTCCCAACAACTCAAAATTCGAATGGAAGAATTATATTCTATGGTACAAGGGAATAATTTATCTAAATGCAAATTCCAAGTTTAAATTTAAGATACTCAAGGAGTCACATGATTCACCGTCAGTCAGACAGGTAGGATTCTTTAAGACTTACTACAATGCACATCAATTATTCTTTTGGAAAGGGATGAGTCACGATATTCAGAAATATGTAGCAGAGTGTGACACATGTCAAAGGAATAAAAGTGAAAATATTATGACACCTAAATTACTTCACCCTTTAAACATTATGAATCATAAATGGGAAGAAATTTCAATGGACTTTATTGAGGGACTACCTGTATCTGAAGGCAAGGAAAATATTTTCGTAGTGGTCGACAGATTCACCAAATATGCTCACTTTATGGCAATAAAGAAATCATACTCAGCTAAACAAATCACTGAAATATTTTGCAAAAATATATATAAATTACATGGTTTTCCAAAAGTCATTGTGAGTGATAGAGATGCCAAATTCAAGGGTAATTTCTGGAAGGAGTTGTTCAACCACATAGGAACCTACCTAAATATGAGTTCCGCTTATCACCCTCAAACATATGGACAAACAGAGGCTGTCAATAAATGTTTGGAGGCCTACCTACGTTGCTACGCTACAGAAAAACAAAATAAGTGGGCTCAATGGTTGCATCTCGCTGAGTGGTGGTATAATTCTACTTATCATACGTCAGCAAAAATGACACCATTTCAAGCTTTGTATAGATATGAGCCCCCAAAATGGAAGGATCTAGCTATTGTCCAGACAAATCTACTTGCTGTTAAAAATCAACTAGAAGAAACCCAAAAATCGTCCAAATATTGAAGCAAAACTTGAATAATGCGAGGAATCGTAGGAAGCAACAAGCAAACCGAAACAGAACCAAAAGAGAATTTGAAGTCGGAGAATGGGTGTTTGTCAAGCTCCAACCATACAAACAATTGTCCTTGAAACAAAAGGGAAAAAACAAATCGGAACCAAAGTTCTATGGACCTTATTAGATCAATAAAAATATCAGCCAAGTTGCATATGGTTTAAGCCTTCCAAAGAAAAGTCGTGTTCACAACGCCTTCCATGTCTCCTACCTTAAAAGGGAATTAGGCAACCACCAATCAGCGCAAACAATGCTTCCCTCTTTGGATGATGAAGGAAGGGTCATTCTAGAACCAGAAGGTATTTTATCTACTAGAGAAAGAAAGCTTCGATGTCATACAATCAAGGAATACTTTATTAAGTGGAAGGACTTACCAGAAGAAGAAGCTTCTTGGGAGACTGAAGCATTTTTGTCAACAAAATCCATCGTTACGTATGCTTTGAGGACAAAGCATTCTTTCGAGAGGAAGGCAATGTTATGTAAAAATTAGCTAGTTGTAGTTTATTAGGCAAAAGGGCATGATTAAAGATCATGTCTGTTCACCAAGAGGCACCTAAGGCGGTATATAGCTAGGACCTCTCACAAAAATGTAATAATTATTCAATTATTAATAAAATATTATGTAATTATGTTTATTACTGAAGTCTTTATTCTCAAATATCTCAGTGTTTTTCCGCCCATGCCGCCGACAACACATGCCCAATTGAATACTTTACCACGGGTAACCACCATATTGAGCATATATATTTAATTCTCCTCAAATATCTTAGCATTCTTCCTCCCATGCCACAGACAACACATCACAATGAGGTATTCATATACATCCCTGAGAATCATGGTCGGGTAAACTACGGATCGGTGATGTTGGAACTTAGCAAGCTCTCGACACCAAGATTTAATGATTTCACTTGTGTCAAGATCGGCCCATCTGGTGTAAAAGTTGTTATTGGCATATTTTGTGGGCCTTTGCATCTTATAGTAAGCCTACATCTCTTCTCCATAATAGGTGGCAAGTTAACCAACACTTTCGCTACGAAGCACAAGATGAGAATCATCCATGTGTGTGAGAATCCACTCAATCACTTCTACACAAGGGATGACTAGGAATCTGCATGCAATCCTATGCATCCTGGGCCGCTTGATATTGATGTATACTTCAAGATTTTCCAAGTTTTCAGCAAACTGTTTTTGCATGAATGTGTCTTTGATGTCAATCCATGTGACCTCAATAGATTTATATATGAAGCACTGTGTATTTGCATAGATGGGAATGGTAGGCTTTGTAACTTCAATTGATCCTTCAGTGCTTGCCTATAAAGCTTCTTTGGAGGCCA
This sequence comes from Pinus tabuliformis, assembly GCA_031772625.1. NCBI lineage: Eukaryota > Viridiplantae > Streptophyta > Pinopsida > Pinales > Pinaceae > Pinus > Pinus tabuliformis. Next base: position 52,468,163 of record CM062813.1, read on the forward strand.
CATGACGTGTAGCAGGAAGCATAGTTCCAATAGATGATGAAAGAGTAACAACACTTGCAACTCAAACACCTGTATGTGGAAGAAAAATCATGGCAACAAGGATTAGCTTTATAAAATATTCTACCTATTACAAGCGATAGCTTAGAAAATCATATTCAAAGAACCAACAAACGTAACTGAGAATGTAAGCCTATTAATGATGACACATTTCTACTTGCATGGGCAAGAAATCTGCATGAAACAACGAGGATGCACTTTCAAACCACGAAGGGAGTTCAATGGTCATTCGAGACTTTAAAGCACACTCATGTGCTTAAGAAAGAGGGATAAAACATCAACGGCACAGGGCGCACTGACGAAGCACAAAGGAGGTTCATTCAAGCCTTCAAGGTGCGCTCAAGGGCACACTCCGAAGAGATGAAGGAGTGAAGCTTCGGGCCTTCATTCCTTCAAGGTGCATTCATGCGCTCAACAGGACAGGGAGGATGCACTGGCACATGCTGAAGGGACAAATGGAAAACATTCAAGCCTTCAGGCTGTACTCATGCACTCAAGGAGGGCGCAGTTTTTCATGATGAAGGAGTGCACTCTTGAGGAGAACTTGTCTGTTATGGGCACAGTTTTCTGAGTTAGTCGGGGCTTCAACTTCCGGAAGTGCGCTCTATCATAGAATGGTTTAAGGACAAGTACCACAACAAGATTGCATGATAAAAATGCAGAGAGGAAAGATCTACAAGTTTTTATGGGTGTTGGCGCAATCATGATTAGAAAGTAAAGAGTTAAGGAATATGCAGTCACATCCTGCGACAACAAATTAACAATAAAAAGAAAAGAAAATAAATGCTAGCAAGAAAAGCACGATCCACAGCAAAAACATAAAAGGCAACCAATAGAATCGACATGCAAAACTTACTTGGAATGAAGATCGACGAAGAGTTTCATGATCCAAAGATGTGCACCCAAACCAGATGAGAATGATTATGAGAAAGAATGATTAACTGGGCGATTTAAGAGAGATTACATGCAAATCCATCTCATGCATGCTCGCCACTTATCGACAAGTGAATGAGTTAGTTAAGAGAAATGAAGTGGGCTCCTATGTTCTAGGAGTGCGCCCACATGCAACAAGAAAGCACATGCATGAGTTCTAGAAGGGTGCATGTCTTCGTGCAGAGGGAATGTGCTCAAGGACGACGCACTGGCTGAGCATGAAGGAATGCACTCCACTAGGGCGCAGTTGTTCAGCCCGAAGGAGTGCGCTCCACACGAGCAAGTCTTCATCATCTTGAAGTGCACTTTTACCTTAAAAGTGCTTTTTCTTACTTTTGTTTGCTTTTGTGTGCTTTTGTGTGGCAAATAAGGCTAGTTTCTAAGTCAAGAAAAGTTATGAGTTCACCTAACCATGGGAAAGATAACATAAACACTTAGAGAAAAAACAAGAATAACAAATCAAACAACGTGACGACACTAAGGGACTTGAAACAACAGTTCATGTAAGCTCCAAAATTGAGTTAGGAAACAATTTTGGAGGGTTTTTGTCACAGTGACAACACTTAGCGATACATTAGGAGAACCCTGACTTCTCTGATATGGTTTGATTTATGCACGATGTCTGAATTCTCTAAGAAGTGTTGATTCAATCAGTGAATCAATTTATCTCCCCACTCTATCCGGTTAAAGATAAAGTTTCCTTAATTTCATGATTCAGCATAACACATCATGAAGCAAGCCATCTCGTGATCCTTTCGACACGTGTAAGGGTAATATAACACGATGATTTAAAAATAATCAAAGTATGAGCTTTACATCTCTGGTGTTGCTCCATTGCCAGCAAGCCTGGACAATAACCTGGCGAAGTCACTTCAGGAACAAAAGCATTGCTTAGTTGCCGACGAGCCTGGACAGTAGCCCAGCGATGTCGCTTGCTTCACCTCCCTGCATGGGAAGCCTTTCTCTTCTTTCACCCTTTATTTCTTTCTTTTAAATAAGACGATTCTTAGGCACCTTTTTTTTTTTTTTTGAATGGGGCAGAATAGGTATCCCAACTTATTGAGAGCAGAAGAGGTTGCTCCTTCAGAGACAATTTTAAGACCTTTGATGGGACAGCCCAATGACATAGGACAACTAGGACAACTGCTAAATAGTGTAGCAAAGCAAATAGGATAGAAAGGTACATAGTGTTTTGTAGATGCATGGGATAGCAAGGTACATAGTGTTGTATAGATACATGGGACAGTTGTGAGATGGCGGCAAAGGTACATGGGACAGCAGCAAGCATGGTGCAGCATGGACATCATGGATAGCAATGGAAAGCATGGTGTTGCAAGCACATGATACATGTTGTATGACAACATGGTTATGACACATGGGACAGTAGTGCAACATAAGGTGCAGCAGTATGATGTGTACAACATGGTCATGAGGTCCAGCATTGTGATGATGGGTGCAGCATGGTGCAACATGGTGAGGTGCAACATGATGACAGGATGCAGCAAAATGATAGGTGGAGTCACCTTGGAGAATCAGTGGAAGAAGCATGTCTTCAACTGATCTCATATATCATCTTCTTAGAGATGATCTATGCTCTTATCTAGAGAAGTCAAAGTGTTGACTTCTGTTGTAAATGTATTATCTCTCTCTCTCTCTCTGCTGAACTATTAAATAACATAAAAGAAGAATTGATCAAGGGTTTCCCCGCATTGGGGTTTGTCCTTGGCTAGCGCCACATCTTGTGTCCTCTTGTCTTGGCTTGTCTTCTGCGATTTATGCTTATGTTCTATCTGTAGTTTATTTTAATGTTGATGTGATTGCTAATCTGGAAAAGATATTAAGCTAACTATGAAAATTGAAATAAATTGCTCTAAGCATAGAACATACCTAAAATTAACATGGTATCAGAGGTGAGGTGAAGACAATGCCTAAGCTAGAGTGAAAGAGAAATCAGCGAAGATGGTTGGGAAAGGACAAAAGGATCAATGAATTTCTCATCCCTCTTCAAATTCGCCAGGGGTGAAGTTGAAGCAGAGAACATTATCAAAATGGCGTAGCGGAAGCTTCTGATGGCCTACCTAAAGACCAGTTCATTGGGAAGTTCAGATCTAAGGGTGGAAAGAAAGACAGATGCCTTGTTTGTAAAAAGTTCGGCCATTATGCGAAGGACTATCCAAATGGGAGGGATGCATCTCTTGATGAAGATAACAATCGTTCCAGGGACATCTTCAATGATCAATGGAATGACAGGTAATGCAGGTCATCAAGGAAACAACCGACTCTTCAAGAAAGCAAGGAACCCCAGGTATGAAGAATCAAATGTTGTTTTTGATAAGATAAAGAAGCTTTATCTTGTATTGGCCCTCTCCTTCAAATTCTTTGGGAATCTGGCTTATTGATTGTAGTGCTTCAAGGCACTTCATTGGATAGGAGGGTGCTCTCTCTAATTTAGTAGAGATGGAAATTTGTGGCATTATACTTGGAGTCGATGCCACCTATCCCAAAAAGGGTGTAGGGAATATTACCCCTCAATTGAATGAGGGTAACTCGATTCATTTACAAGAATCTCTTTTGTGTCCCTGATAGCAAGAAGAACCTGGTGACCATTTCAGAAATGGAAGTCAAATGTTTCAGGGTGGCATTCATCGATGGAAAGTTACGTATTTGAAAATGGAATTTTTCACAGATGCTTTTGAGTTCAGGGTTGTATCAAATTGTAGGAGGTCCATAGGGGATCATGTTAGTTTTCACATCTCATCTATAGCACCGCAGTTCTACTTATCATGGGACCCTACCCGATGTGAGTTAGATGATGACAAGAATGCCTAAATTCAAAAGGAGCATGAAGGTACATGTTTGAGATCACTAAAGGAAAATCTTACGAGGATACCATTCCCCTCATGTAGAAGGTCCACAGGTTTGGAACAACTCGAGGGGTTTGAGATTCATAATCGAGAATCTCATGTATGCAGGTGGAAGAAAGCCCTCTATGGCTTGAAGCAAAACAGCCCAGGCATAGTAAGAGAGGATTTATAGTTGTCTAATGAAGCTAAGACTCACTAGGAGTGAAGCCGATCCAAACCATTGCTCGAAGGTTATGGATGATAGACCTCTCATACCAGTACCTTCTGAGGACGACCTATTTCTGTCAGGTGCAGACCCTCTCATTTTCAGAAGTAATAGGGAGTTAGATTCTGATTTGGAATGGTGAATAGCAAGCTTGCGACTACCTCGATGGAGCTTATCTTTCAGAAGTTATGTGGTAGGGATACTAGACCTGATTTGGGAAATGCCTCTGAGTTTCACAAACTCATACTAGCATTGATGTTCTTAGTGAACTCCTGTCTCGATATATGTTTTGCAGTTAGCATGATAAGCTCATATATGGTTGAGCCTCACTAGATTGGTGCTAAGAATTTTTCGAGATATCTTCAGGGCACAATCTCTCATGGATTGAGATACACTAACGGAAAAGTGAAGTTGCATGATTATTCGAATATTGACTAGGAATGCAGTGTGGAGAATCGCAAGAGCGCTTCCGAGTGTTGGTTATCTTCGGGTTCTCTTCGATATCCTGGATGAGCAGGAAGCAGGAGTTGGCTGCTATAAGCACCGTTGAGACCAAATACATAGCTACGAGTATGATCTCATGTGAAGCTGCCTTTTTGTGGAAGCTCTTCAACAAGTTGTTTGAACACATGATGGATACTGCCGAGATCCTCTGTGTCAACCAAGGGGGGTTTCGATTGCTAAGGAATCTCGTATTCTATGATTGCTCCAGCATATAGTCATCAGATACTACCTTATCTGGTATATGGTACGTCGATGAGCGAGGAGGCTCTATTGCATTGAGACTGATGTACAGGTCGCAGACATTCTGTCAAAGCCCTCGAGAAAGGTCAAATTTTTGACTTTCCCGAACGACTTGGAGTCGTTGAGAGACCTTCTTATAAAGGTCTTGCATGATGCATGCATTGAGCTCTAGGAGCTCCAAGGGGCTTGGGGTACTACTTAGAGCAACAAGCGACCATAGGGCGACTCACCCTCCCCTAATGGTGTGATGTGTACAGGGTGAATGGCTCAGCCTTCCCCTATGATACCCCAAGGCAACTTAGGGATAGGATGAATGGTTCTCCTGTCGAAGCATCCTACCCATGCAGTCTAGGACTCATGAAAATACCTCTCATCTGGCCAATGAGCAAGGAAAAGGGGTTAAGGACCATAATAGTACTATCGATGGATGCATCGTTGTATCTACCGTACTCCCTATGCTAGGATGACCTCCATTGATCAAGGATCAGTATGAGTGGTTTGTGGTTTGAGACACTCTCTTGTGATATTGATCTGGGATCAATAAAACTGACTTCGGGTTAGTAGAGAATGGTATGAGACATTCTCGATCAATTCTTCTTCTTTATGGTTCAGCAGAGCAAAGATCAGCAGAGCAGTGCAGGGCACTGATGGCAGAGATAGTACAATCGGACATATGGATCAACGGATGGAGTTCTCCCTAGTTGAGAGGGAGTGTTAAAATTGGCAACAAGGGCCAAACTCCATGTGGCTCATCTTATTTATGGTAGCTGATATTTTTCTTGGATCCCTCTCATCGAGAGGTGTAGGATTGATCTAAAGATCATCCAATTCTGATAAGTATTCATGGAGTTATGAATTTATTTGTGTTATAAGACAATTCATCAAGGTCGGACAACAACCAAATAAACCCCACATGTGCTCAACGTTTTAGTATAAAAGGAGATGACTTGAGAGTCATTTCTCACACACACTTCTATCTTGATTTCTCTCCACTTGTCTTGGATTTTAGTGGAAGAGAAATCTAGGAGTGGAAGCCCTAAATGTTGAAGGAAAGGAGGCTGCCCTAGACGCAGATAGAAGGCAGCCCTAGACACAAATGGAAGGTAGCCCTAACACTATCCTAACGTAGCCCTAACCTACATTATCTCAAGGGTAACCTAGCCGCATTCAAGGTCCATGTGAAAGTCGCAGGCCTATAAGTATTGTTTTGATGGTCAAAACAACCCTCTACATGGAGTTGTAGGTGTCTCCTCAACCAGTGAGGTCACCTACCTTGTAAAGAAAGGGAGGCTGCATAATTCAAGGTGAGTTATGGGTTGATCATTGGATTGTTGTAGGTTACAGGAGGGTGCCCTAACCAGTGATCAAATTTTGTCCATAAACAGCAGTACAGAGATGTTGGATACTACCACATAGGAGTTGCAATGTCACTAACAAATAGGACAATGGGACAGCAACATGTTGGGACAACAACTTTGATGGGACAGCCCAATGACATAGGAAAACTATGACAATTGTGCAGTAGTGGCACAAGTGGGACAACTGCTAACTAGTCCAGCAAAGTAAATAGGACATCAAGGTACATAGTGTTGTATAGATGCATGGGAGACTGGGACAACTATGACATGGCAGCAAAGGTACATGGGACAACAACAAGCATGGACATCATGGCAAGAGCATGGTGCAGCGTGGCAAGAATGGTACAGCATGGCAAGCATGGACAACTTGAATAGCAGTGGCAAGCATGGTGCTGCAAGCACATGAGACATGTTGTATGACAACATGGTTATGACACATGGGACAGTAGTGCAGTATAAGGTGCACCAGTATGATGTGTACAGCATGGTCATGAGGTCCATCATTGTGATGATGGGTGCACCATTGTGCAACACGGTGAGGTGCAGCATGATGACAGGATGCAACAAAATGATAGGTGAAGGAATCACCTTGGGGAATCAGTTGAAGCTGCATGTCTTCAACTGATCTCATGTATAATCTTCTTAGAGATGATCTATGCTCTTATCTAGATAAGTCAAAGTGTTGAATTCTGTTGTAAATGTACTATCTCTTTCTCTCTCTAGTGAACTATTGAAGAACATAAAAGAAGAATTGATCAAGGGTTTCCCCACATTGGGGTTTGTCCTTGGCTAGCGCCACATCTTGTGTCCTCTTGTCTTGGCTTGTCTTTTGTGATTTATGTTTATGTTCTATCTGCAGTTTATTTTAATGCTGATGTGATTGCTAATCTGGAAAAGATATTGAGCTAACTGTGAAAATTGAAATAAATTGCTCTAATCATAGAACATACCTAAAATTAACAAAGTAAGAATGTAAAATTTGAGGAAGACTTTGCATCTAGGAAGTCGCATGAGGAAGGTCGCCAAAGACACCACCAGTTTTCAGTTCAGGACAACAATCTTCAAGTGAGGAGAAGGAGACATTAGCCCCTTCCAATTATGTCAAGGGACCTCAATGGTTCATGCAAACATTGTGGGATGCTCATGAGTATACAGGGGCTCCTACGAGAACATTTAGGGAGAGCATGCCTCCAAAGAAGTTTCCTACTTACATGGCATTGATGAGCAACATCATTGATTATGAGCCTTCTAATTTTCAAGAGGCAACAACACCTCAGGTATGGCGACATGCCATGTTAGACAAGTACACTTCCACCATGAAGAGTGATGTTTGGAACATAATGTCAAGACCAAAGGGGAAATCAATTGTGATTTCCAAGTGGCACTACAAAATCAAGCATGTTGCAGATGGCAACGCTGAGAATTTCAAAGAGAGGTTCATAACAAGTGGGTTGTCACAAAAGGAGGGAGTGGACTATGAGGAAAATTTTGCTCCACACTTCCATTGGAATAGTTGTCTATAGTTTCAACCGTTGGATGGAGAATAAATTAGATGGATGTGAAGACAATTTTACTTAATTGGATCATTGATGAATAAGTATAGATAGAGCAACCTCAAGGCTTTTGAAGTAAATGGGAAGGAGTCCCATGTTTGCAAGATTAAGAAAGTCTTGTATGGACTCAAGCATGTACAAAGATCATGGTATTGGTGGGACATTTACTAAGTATAAACTTCACTAAAAGTGAAACAGATCCTACCTTATATTATATACTTGTTGGGAGTGATCTGCTTATTATGGTGTTATATGTAAATGACTTGTTTTTGACAAGTGAAAAGAAGCTCATTGCAAGGTGAAAAGCAGATATGGCACTTGAGTTCAAGATGAAGGACATCAGCATGATGCATTATTTCTTAGGTTTAAAGGCTTGGCAAAAATCAGGGGAGACATTCCTTGGGCAAGGTAAGTATTCAATTAAGATCCTAAAGAGTATTTGTATGGAGGATCGCAAACCTTGGGCCACACCCATGATCACCAATCTTAAAAATGTGACATCTTCAAATTCAAAATTGATGGACTCCATGCTATACAGGTAGTTGATATGCTCCTTGATGTATTTGGTCAACAACAAACCAAATATATGTTTTCCACTGAACACTTTTGAGTCAATTCATGACAAATCCAAGGCAAGAGCACTAGATGGTAGTAAAACATGTGTTCGAGTATTTCAAAAGCACAGTGGAGTATAGCCTATGATATTTTGGAGATGGTGAGATGAAGTTGCAAAGGTATGGAGATGGTGAGACGGAATTGCAAAGGTATACATACATAGACTAGCCAAACAATGCAGTAGACAAGAATAGCACCTTAGGGTGTTACTTTAGTTTGGGATCAGCGATGATATCCTAGTTCAAGAGGTAGCAAACTTTTGTGGCACTTAGCTCAACAGAGAAAGTGCATATGGCAACTAGTGCAGTGAGTTGACAGCGCATTGTTGATTTTTCCACAATAAACATAGTAGAAACCAATTTCTTGATTTGATAATCACTTCTAATGATCTTCAATTAATTCTTCTTATGCCATTGCTATCATTAAGCAATTATATACAGAAAATCTCAACAGTGATGCAACAAAACCAGTAGAAACAAATAATATCATAAAGCGACAACCATGCACAATAGAGACAACACATTTTCCCTAAGAAGAACAAACTTGGGACAAAACCCATCAACTCTTCTTCTAGGAGAAATTATTCTTCAGCAAGATTTCTAACAAAATGTCTAGAAATCTGTGCCAAAAATGAAGTCCAAAGTTTAGCCATTCCATCATTTTTTTCTCCCACCACTGTCTTCTATATAAGAGAGATGATGAGTGAATGAGGCAAATGAAGTGTCACACATGTGTATATATATAAGTAAAATGAGTGCATTTACCCCAGAGGATACACCCTTTCATGGGGCCAACTTATTCTTTTTGAGCCTACATGAAACCTAAAAATAAAATAAAATTTATTTTAATTTCCATAATTTTTCTAGGCCAATTTAGATGGCCTCCTGGCATGCGAGAATACCTCTCGATGCTACCCAAAAATCAACAACCATTTGACTTTAATCAAAATCAAGAGTTGGATCCAAAGATGATCTACTGATATAATCAGAGTTGTCAAACTCTCTAAGAATCTAGTGTTTCCTGATCAGTCCAAGCATATAGAGATCAGATATCATAAAAGATAAGATTCCAAAGGCAGTAGTGATTCTCTAGCATGTATCCATAGATAAGCACATTGTTAATATTCTAACCAAGCACTTGGAAAAAGGGAAGTTTAAAATACTCAGAGATAGACTCAGATTGGTGCAAAATTCCTTCCTTGCTAAGAGGGAGTTTTGAGAAACATAGCTCGAGCAGGAGCTTCTTGCACAACAGATTACGTGTGAATGTGCAAGAGGTCGTTTTAGACAATTTCTAGAGACCAATTAGAAAAGTGTGAAACAATACCATCTTGTAATTTCACTTAAATAAATAATAGTGAAAGTCAAATTTTCCATATTCTCTTGGTCTTACAAATCTAACTGAAATATGAGTTAGATTTGATCTAATCTTAGTGGTACACTTCACTGTTGAGATAAGGTGGTTGCTAGGATTAAGGATATCAATAAGTGAAAATCTGATATTTTGTGTATATCATACAACTGTTAGTTTGACAACTTGTGGAGGTTTCCCTGTAAGCTTGGAAAATTAACCTCTGATTTGAGAGTGTGATTATAGATATGTATCATGTTTATGCTATCGTTGTTCATTTTTAAGCTATATGTGTTATTGTTCCATGTTCAGAAATATTTATTTCTGAGGTTAAATAAATTCAAATCTGATTTATTCAATTAAGAGAAGCATAAGACAATAGTCACCTAAGGCTTTAAGAATTGACACATTTTAGGCTCTTGTGCCAAACATGCCCCATATCTTCCAAAAGCATATGGCTAGTTCTATCCTTAAAGGTGTCCAGTTCAAATCCCCCTAGGTGAAGCACGCTAGTTTATGGCAACACATTTACTAGGGATACTATCCACAAATGTGAGGAAGCATCCCTTGGGTTCATTTTGAAATTTTGACTTAGGTACAATCTGAGTGGAAAATGGAAAAACAAAATGAAGGTTATCAGGACTACAGCTTAACATAAAAGAATGCCTGCATTGAGAGTAATATTACTACAAATGAGACATGCTTTAGAACTAGTTTTCTCACAGTGCAAAAATTTGAGTAGAAATAAGCTTCACATAATGTGGCTATTAATAAAGAATGGGAAGCTTTAACACTTAGGAAATTGATGTTACAAAGCAAGTTATTAAAATAATATAGAAATTTTTGTTGTAGAGAGAAACAAACAAAGAAGCCATGAATGAGGAGATAAGTTATGATGTCACCTTGGGGTACTTCTTGGAGCTATGAGCGACCATAGGGTGAGTGGTTCACCTTACCCTAGTGGTATGCTAGATACAGGGTGAGTGGTTCACCTTCCCCTGTGATACCCCATTTTGAGATATTCATAGGATGAGTGGTTCACCTCCTCCTGTCGATACATCCTACCCATGCAGTCTGGGACTCATGGGAAGTACCTCTCATCTAGCTAATGAGTAGGGAAAAGGGAAATGAGGATAGAGACCATAGTACTACCGATGGACGCATCGTGTACTATCGTACTCCCTATGCAAGGATGTTTGATATTGATCTATGATCAATGGAAACTGACTTCGGATCAATGGAGAGTAGTATGATACACTCTCGATTATGGGAGACTAACTTCGGGTTAGTGGAGAATGGCATGATACATTCTCAATCATTTCTTCTTCATTATTTCTTCATGGTTCAGCAGAGCAGAGCAAAGCAAAGCAAGGATGGTACTGATTGTCAGATGGTTTGGCAAGTGGAGTTCTTCCTAGTTGAGAGGGAGTGTTAAATTTGGCAACTAGGGCCAAACTCCACCTTAGACAACACATATGATGCAACTGATGTTTTTTTTGGATTCCTCTGTCTGAGAGGTGTAGTATTGATCTAAAGATCATCTCATTGTGACATGTACAAATGGAATTATAAATTTATTTTCTTTATGGACAAATTGTTAAGGTCGTACCACAAACTAATGTAGGCTCAAAAGCCTAACAATCACATCTATTCATCCTCAAAGTTTGCATATAAATAGAAGGTGCCTTTGCCTCATTTGGACATCACTCATCTTCTCACACACATCTCTCTCCCCTCATCTGATTAGGTACGGATTTCTAGGCTCCTCTCTCTCTCCACGCGTGCGAAGAAGACATTTTTCTGTTTTAGCATTGACCAAATTTCAAGTAACTTTGATCAACAACGTTGACCTTGTTTAACTGCGATTTTGGTGGGATAGTTTATGTTTGTGCAAGCTGCATTTCTGGACATAGAAATCGAGGCAATCCATACTATTTGACCAGCGTTGACTACAACATTGACCTATGTTGACCAAGTTTGACTGAGTTTTTCGGCACTATTTTGGTCTGATTCGGATGATTGTTGGAGGGAAAGTTGACTGGGTTTGGCGGAGCTATTTTGGAGGTCAAATTCTACCCTATTGACCAGCATTGACTTTCTGATTAGGGCTTTCTATGGCTGCTATTTTTTTGGACAGATTTCACTTTGATTGGACAAGTTAATATTGCATATTGTACTCTCCCTCTCTACTGAACTTTTGAAGAATAATAAGAATAATTGATCAAAGGGTTTCCCCACATTGGGGTTTGTCCCTGGTTGGCGCCATATCTTGTGTCCTCTTGTCTTGGCTTGTCTTCTACTATTTTATTTATGTTATATCTGCATTTACTGTCATGTTAATGTGATTGCTAATCTGGAAATTGATATTGGGCTAATAAGAAAATTGAAGTAAATTTCTCTTAAGCATATAACATACAAGTAAAGTCCTTCGCACGTGTGAACAGAACTCCTTCATTGGTTGAATGAGTGAGTGTGATGTGATGCCCAAATGAGTTCAACAAGTGTCAAGATATATGAGTGTCAAGAGGAGGGTTTTGACCGTAGTGTCAAACCCTTTCAAGTGGTGGGGGCGACTTGTTCAAATGAGGCCAACTTGGACAATTGCAAAATAATAATTTTCTTTTTCAATTTTGACAATGGAAATACTGACCGAAGCTACCGATTTTCAACACTCCCTCTTAGTTAGGGAGGTACTTTTCATTCTCTCTCTCAAGATCAATCTCCCCAACCAATCCATTGGTCTCTCACTAATAACCTAAGGGAGAGATCAGATGTACAAGTCCCATCATAAAGAAAGATGCATAGCATCAAACTCATCCAATAAGCCAAAACCCGATGGCATCAAGGTCACCACCAAACTGACGATGGGATCAATCAATGAGGCCAAACTCTCCAACCATATGAAATGGTTTTTCAATCAAGCACAATTAACCAAGAGAGTACTCAAAATCAAACTTCCTGACCAAGCCCACTTGGTCTCTCAATCAAACACAATGAATTAAGGAAGAGAACTCAAAATCAGTGTCCCCAACCAAACCCACTGGTCTCTCAATCAAACATAATGACTTAAGGGATCACTCCAAGCCTCGAAACCAAACTCCCCAACCGTATGGGTTTCTTAGTAAATCTCAATGACCCCATGGAGTAACCAGGACAATCTTCCTGACCATAAACCATCATCTCTCAGCTAAGCCCAAGGAAGATTGGCAGTCTCATGATGCAATATAATCAATGCTCCCTCTCTCCAAGAGAGGGATTCTCAACCACTCCAAATTATCCTTTGAAATAATCAAACTTCATTCGAGACAATGGCTTTGTCAAAACATCAACAACCTACTCATCAGTAGGGATATATTCAAGCCCCACAGCTCTTCTCTAGACAATATTATGGATGTAATGATACTTGATCTCAATGTGCTTCGACCTGTCATGAAAAATTGGATTTTTGGAAAGTTCTACACAACTTTGATTGTCACAATATACAACAGTCAATTCTAGCACCTGATAAAACAAACTAGCAAACAACTTTTGAAGCCAAACTGATTCAAAAAAGGTTGAACAGACAACTATATACTCAATGTCAACTGTACTAAGAGCAACAGAAGTTTTCTCCTTACTTGACCATGATATCGTAGCAGATCCCAAGATAAAACAGAAACAAGAAGTGTTCTTTCTATCTTCATTGCACCTAGCCCAATCAGCATCTGTAAAACCATGCAACTGCCATTCTCCATTAGAGACATATTTCAAACCATAATGGTGCCACGTAAGTATCTCAATATATGTTTCGCTACAACGTAATGCATACGATGGAGCTCAACCAAGGATTGGCTCAACATGTTCACAACATAGCAGATATTGGGTCTAGTGTTAACCAGATAGTTTAATGAGCCAATCAATTTACAATACATATTTGGATTAACCAGATCAGAATCACGATCTTGCAGCGTCTTCAAATTCGTTACCATGGGAGTATCCATGGACTTGAAGTCCATCATGTCAAATTTTTTAAGGATCTTAATGATGTACTTTCCTTGCCCAACAAAAATTTCATCATGCTTTTTCCATATTTCCATATCCAAATAGTAATGCATAAGACCAAGGTCCTTCATTTCAAATTAAAACATCATCTCCCTCTTAAACCACACAATGAGATTCTCAACCCCTATCAGAAATAAATCATCTACATATTGCGGCAAAATCAAGGGCTCACCTTCAACAACTTTAAAGTACAGTTTGTATCAGCATGGCTCTTTTTGAAACCAAGACTCAACAAATAGCTATCATTACGAGAGTACCATGCATGAGGAGCTTACTTAAGCCCATACAACGCTTTCTTCAATTTACAAACATGTGCCTCTCTATTATGAATCTCAAAGCCTTAAGGTTGTGCAATATAAACTTCCTCTTCCATGACTCCATTAAGAAAAGCAATTTTAACTTCCAATTGATGCAATTTCCAACTTGTAATAGAAACAAGAGAAATAATAGATCTAATAGAAAAACACCTGGCAACAGGTGAAAATGTGTCTTCATAATCTTCTCTCTCTTTCTAAGAGAATCCATGGGCCACAAATCTTGCCTTGTACTTCTCAATGCTTCCATCAGTTGCATGCTTGATTTTGTAGATCCTGTTAGTGTCAGTCTTCCCAGCCTTCCTCCAGTGATCAAATATGCTCTTACAAAGTGGTCTCAGAGTTTCCAAGTCAAATTTTGTCATTTCAAAGAGTTTTCAAGCAAAATTTGGTCACTAGGCATTAGGTCTAGGGTTTGCCTTAACTCCTTCTAAAGTTGTCAAAATGTTGGTCCATGTCACCATTCAGCTGAGTCTATCATCATTCATAGGGTTTTCATTGTCATGTCAGTGTCTAATGAGTCATTTTACATCTTGTTCATGCTTCAGTTGTGCCTTGGCAAGGTCATTTCCCTCTCCTAGGGTTTTGAAAGCCAATTTCTCTTGGACGGTCAAATCATCGGCAAAACTTGTTTCCTGATGTTCATACACCTTCCCCTATCCTTAAAGTACCTTATCAAACACTTCCCATCCCTTAGATCCGCCAAATTCCTCATTTTTGCACAAACCCTAGTTTCTAGCTACAACCTGGCAATTTTCTAGGTTGGGCCTGTGTTTTGCCCTTTTGGACCCCTTCCCCTCACTCAATCTCTGAGATTCCACTTTCCCCTGCTTCCTAACATCCCTCCCTACTTCCAAAAATTTCCCCAAGAATTTAGAAGCCCCCTATCCCCTTCATTTCGCTCCATTTTGACAAAATTCATTGTTTCACACATCGAGACAAGTCGCACTCAAATGATGTTCCAGAGCAATAAAAGATGAATTTTGGAAAACTGAGAGAGGTTTTTGTCCACAACATGCCAAAGAAGAAAAACCTCCTTCACTTTTTGCACAGGCGCCATGTTTTTAGAGAAATGTCAAAATTACAATCGTCGGATCCAAGGTGGTTGGCCAAGGCACGAAAAAGGAGAAAGAGGCCCGATCCCCTCCATATCTTGGCTGAGGCCTCACTGAAGGATCAAGGCACTCAATAGCCTAGCCACAGCTCAAATCCCAAAAAAATTGAGAATTTTGGGTAATTTTGGCATTTTTTGGTAATTTACAGGTTTTGGCTCTTTAACGGGTCTCACCCCCGGTGAGACCCTTTGTCATGGCAACTCCTTTTCACAAAAACTCAGCATTTCCTGATTTTTTATGCAAATTTACATATGCCCATGGATGGACTTGAGTTTTTATGGAGTTTTGGGCCTCCAGAAGGTCAAAATACATGAAAAATTTGACTTTCTGCTACTTTTTTGAGTTGCAAAAAGCAGTCTTGGGAGATTTGATTTTTGACAGGGCCAATGAACTCCAAATTGAAAAATTCCAGTTGGGTTGGAAAGTTGACTCAAAGAACTTTCCAACGAGATATCCTGTACCTGATTTTGACACCGGGAAGTGCCTCAAACATCGCTCCAAAGGCGCGCGACCCGTCAGGCAGGGGTGCACGACCCGTCAGGCAGTTTTTGCCAGATTGCACTGTACAGCCCAAAAAACGCAGATTTGACTCAGTTTGACTTTTTGGGGTTGAAGATGATTATCTTTGATGTAATTTTTGTAACTCTAAGACACTTTTACTCTTGTTTAACACTTCTAGAAGATTCATTCATGTCAAGGGTAAATATTTAATGAATGGATTGGTTTCCTAGCTTATAGAGGCAAGTTGTTTTGACTGCCTAGATTTTAGTGCTCAGTTTAGAATTAGTTGAAACAGCTCCTAGAAGGATGAGCTCGACCCCTAGAGGCAAGGGAAGAGGTTGGCTTGCCTATATTATGTATTTTCTTAATCATTTTCAGAGGTTGGAAGGTTGGACTCTTGAGGGGGAAGCTATCATTGTATTATTTCACTGTATCTCTGCAATTTTTGGCTAAGGAAGACCAGGGTTTTGCAGTCCTCTTTGGGATTCTTGTGGACTCATGTGTTGATGGTGTGTTTCTCAATGTTCTTGTAAGTGTGTTTATGTGGATCATTTCCTTTCCTTTACTGCTGCACATTAAACAAATGAAGTGTTAAAGTAAGAATTCATGCTTGCCATGCTCTGCTTTTAAATTTGTTTAATTTCTATGTTTTCTACTATTTAAGGATAATTCAAAGTATTATTTGCTCTCCTTAGCTCCTCACCGGTCTTTTCCATCCACTCACCTCAATCAAAAGCATCAATATTGTTTCCTACCTCGCCCCAAAGAACCCCCTGCAGAAACTGTGTCCAATCCCCGCACCCAAAATTGCTCTCTCCTCAATTTGCCACCAAAAACCCAAAAAACCCCAAATCAAACTCTTTTATTAGTTTACTAGCCTAATATCAGTGTTACCTTATTCGTCATCTCATCTATTGAAGATTTTACCGAGATAGACCGGAGAGAGCCTTCTCCTGCCCCGTAGGGCTAGCTACGAGGCTAAATGGTTTGATGTTGCCTTGAGGTTTACCTTTCTCAGCCTGAGGTGAAATTTCAAGCGCTAACATACTGGTGACCATACTGGGGAGAACAAATTGTTTGTTGATTGATGTGTTGGTTTCATAAGTCTTAGACGGAGCCTGAATTTATTCCAGGTAGCCTTTGAAACGCTTTTGCTTTGCATAAGCGGAAGTAGATAAACGCTGCTTCAGTCAATCTCCGTGAGCTTGTGAATACAACACTTCATTTGCATTTTACCCCAGTACATGTATCAAGTTCAGATCTGATTGTTGATGGTGAACAACGATCAGACACTGACAAGGCTGAAATCATTCACTTGGCGACTCCTTTCACTGAAGAATCCAGCGATCAGTGCTTCATGGTGACTTCACTGCAGAGAGATCAGTAGCTTTGAGCTTTTCAAGATGGATCGGATCGCAAGAAGATATGCTCCCTTGAGCCGAGATCACATCCCTGGTTTTCCAAATAAAATTCCGAAGGTAGATTGGTCAAGGAATCTGCCTATATTTAATGATGATGGTAAGAAGGATGCTGCTTTACATCTAGTTAGATTTCACATGCATATTCGCAAGTTGAAGGTGGATTTTCCTGAAGATTGCTTGATGAAGATATTCTTGGCCACTCTGGAAGGTAAAGCCCAATCATGGTATGAAAGTTTGCCACCTGCTTGTATTTACTGTTTAAAGGATTTTCATGCCTTGTTCATTGAAAGATATAAGGACTCTTATCCATCATTGAATTTAGTTCAAGACTGTTGCAAGCATGCCTATAGTTTTATTGAAAGCCTTGAGAAGTTTTATGAAGATGATAATTTCATGGATGAAGAGATCATGGAAGCCCTGTATGAAAAGCCGTTTCAGCAGCACATAGAAATCTTAGAGGATACTTGTCAAGATCAGCAGGTTGAAGGTGGCCATATGGCTGTAATTGATGAAAGAGAAGAGCTTGTTTCAGATCTGCCTACAGAAGAAGACAGCGTGCAAGATAGCCAAGATTCAATTTTAGAATGTAATGCAGTCAACTCAGCTATTTCAGATCAAAATTCAGATCATGGTGACCAAGAATACCTTGTGCCGAATCCTGAAAAAGAGAGTTTTGTTGTTGAGATCATGGAAAAAGTTCTTGATCCAAATGTCCTTATGCCATCAGAACAAAGCCTGCATGAGGAGGTAATTCAGCCAGCTCATGAACATCAAGATGAGATCTTTGTTCAAGTAAGTGAAAACTCTTCTTTCAATCATAATTTGGATAGTTTGATTGCCATGTCATATGAAGATGATCAACAATGTTTCCAAGTTTCAGAAGATCAGGACTGTCATTCAGATTTTTCATGTTTTGAAATGTTATTTCAAGAAGACAAGACTTGTTTGAGCAAAGGGAAACAAAAAGTCTTATCTCCTTTGTCTGAACAGGAGATAGATCAACTTTTGAAAGGTCATGCTACAACCCAAGCTAAAGCAAATCGGCAGTGTGCACATGGTCACGAAAGTGTTGGTGAAACTTCTTCCTCTTTTGAAAATGATGACAGTGTTGTAATTAGTTTTATAGATCAGCAAACAGATAATATTTTCTTTCATGAAGATGATGAGGCTGTCATGTTTGATGATCTTGAGGATTGTTTCCTGTTTAAGAATGATTTAGACCATGAAATTGAGGAATATAAGCTTGAGAGAGACAATATGTCAAAATTTCTCACGGTCAAGGAATTTACAGCCAACACTCATATGGCAGAAGCTTATACTTCTCTGTGCCTTCCTATCAATCAGCAACCCACTGTTCTTTCAGATCAGAATGAAGTGAGTACTTATATTTTTGCAGCTGGATCTCCAAACAAGGTAGTGCTTCAGGATTATCAAGATCCCTTTGGCATTCTTCTGCAAGCATTAGAAAAGATAAATGTTGCCTGGTTCATTATCATAAGCTTTGGTTTCAGTGGTTATTTTGAGTTGCCTACAAGTTCATCGTTTCGCCTGCTCGAGATAAGCGAGAGCAGAAATTTGGTATGTAGCCATCTGCTGGATTGGTTACATTGGAAATCTCATTATACATGATTGTACATATTTCATTAGTATGCAGGTGGTTGTCATCATGATTCCAAATCTTGATGGATTGCTGTTGTTTTTCCAAAAGCTTTGTAAAGTTTTGTTTTAAGTCGGTCATGAGTCATTTGTGTTTGGTCTATTGAGTGAGTTTTTTCAAGTTATTTCAGTTTGCCATCGAGTCGGTTTGAGTCAAGATTCAGTTAAGTTTCAGTCAGTTTTCAGTCAAGTTTTCATTCAATAAATGTGTCAAAGTTTTGTGTCAAAGGTGTAAATAATGACTCCATCGCCCAATGGTTGCAAGCACTGGTCTGCTCTCCCAGATGTCTAAGGTTCTTGGCACCTCCAAGGAGCTACCATCCCCATTGGAGCCAATGTTAGTGTCAGTCTTCCCAGCCTTCCTCCAGTGATCAAATATGCTCTTACAAAGTGGTCTCAGAGTTTCCAAGTCAAATTTTGTCATTTCAAAGAGTTTTCAAGCAAAATTGGGTCACTAGGCATTAGGTCTAGGGTTTGCCTTAACTCCTTCTAAAGTTGTCAAAATGTTGGTCCATGCCACCATTCATTTGAGTCTATCATCATTCATAGGGTTTTCATTGTCATGTCAGTGTCTAATGAGTCATTTTACATCTTGTTCATGCTTCAGTTGTGCCTTGGCAAGGTCATTTCCCTCTCCTAGGGTTTTGAAAGCCAATTTCTCTTGGACGGTCAAATCATCGGCAAAACTTGTTTCCTGATGTTCATACACCTTCCCCTATCCTTAAAGTACCTTATCAAACACTTCCCATCCCTTAGATCCGCCAAATTCCTCATTTTTGCACAAACCCTAGTTTCTAGCTACAACCTGGCAATTTTCAAGGTTGGGCCTGTGTTTTGCCCTTTTGGACCCCTTCCCCTCACTCAATCTCTGAGATTCCACTTTCCCCTGCTTCCTAACATCCCTCCCTACTTCCAAAAATTTCCCCAAGAATTTAGAAGCCCCCTATCCCCTTCATTTCGCTCCATTTCGACAAAATTCCTTGTTTCACACATCGGGACAAGTCGCACTCAAATGATGTTCCAAAGCAATAAAAGATGAATTTTGGAAAACTGAGAGAGGTTTTTGTCCAAAACATGCCAAAGAAGAAAAACCTCCTTCCCTTTTTGCACAGGTGTCATGGTTTTAGAGAAATGTCAAAATTACAATCGCCGGATCCAAGGCGGTTGGCCAAGGCACAAAAAAGGAGAAAGAGGCCTGATCCCCTCCATATCTTGGCTGAGGCCTCATTGAAAGATCAAGGCACTCAATAGCCTAGCCACAGCTCAAATCCCAGAAAAATTTGAGAATTTTGGGTAATTTTGGCATTTTTTGGTAATTTACATGTTTTGGCTCTTTAACAGGTCTCACCCCCGGTGAGACCCTTTGTCATGGCAACTCCTTTTCACAAAAACTCAGTATTTCCTGATTTTTTATGCAAAGTTACATATGCCCATGGATGGACTTGAATTTTTATGGAGTTTTGGGCCTCCAGAAGGTCAAAATACATGAAAAATTTGACTTTCTGCCACTTTTTTGAGTTGCAGAAAGCAGTCTTGGGAGATTTGATTTTTGACAGGGAAAATGAACTCCAAATTGAAAAATTCCAGTTGGGTTGGAAATTAGACTCAAAGACCTTTCCAACGAGCTATCATGCACCTGATTCTGACACCGGGAAGTGCCTCAAACATTGCTCCAAAGGCACGCGACCCGTCAAGCAGGGGTGCGCGACCCATCAGGCAATTTTTGCCAGATTGCACTGTACAGCCCAAAAAACGCAGATTTGACTCAGTTTGACTTTTTGGGGTTGAAGATGATTATCTTTGATGTAATTTTTGTAACTCTAAGACACTTTTACTCTTGTTTAACACTTCTAGAAGATTCATTCATGTCAAGGGTAAATATTTAATGAATGGATTGGTTTCCTAGCTTATAGAGGCAAGTTGTTTTGACTGCCTAGATTTTACTGCTCAATTTAGAATTAGTTGAAACAGCTCCTAGAAGGATGAGCTCGACCCCTAGAGGCAAGGGAAGAGGTTGGCTTGCCTATATTATGTATTTTCTTAATCATTTTCAGAGGTTGGAAGGTTGGACTCTTGAGGGAGAAGCTATCATTGTATTATTTCACTGTATCTCTGCAATTTTTGGCTAAGAAAGACCAGGGTTTTGCAGTCCTCTTTGGGATTCTTGTGGACTCATGTGTTGATGGTGTGTTTCTCAATGTTCTTGTAAGTGTGTTTATGTGGATCATTTCCTTTCCTTTACTGCTGCACATTAAACAAATGAAGTGTTAAAGTAAGAATTCATGCTTGCCATGCTCTGCTTTTAAATTTGTTTAATTTCTATGTTTTCTACTGTTTAAGGAGAATTCAAAGTATTATTTGCTCTCCTTAGCTCCTCACCGGTCTTTTCCATCCACTCACCTCAATCAAAAGCATCAATACTGTTTCCTACCTCCCCCCAAAGAACCCCCTGCAGAAACTGTGTCCAATCACCGCACCCAAAATTTCTCTCTCCTCAATTTGCCACCAAAAACCCAAAAAACCTCAAATCAAACTCTTTTATCAGTTTACTAGCCTAATATCAGTGTTACCTTATTAGTCATCTCATCTATTGAAGATTTTACCGAGATAGACCGAGAGAGCCTTCTCCTGCCCCGTAGGGCTAGCTACGAGGCTAAATGGTTTGATGTTGCCTTGAGGTTTACCTTTCTCAGCCTGAGGTGAAATTTCAAGCGCTAACAGATCCATTTGGAAGAAACAACAGATTTTGCTTCAGGTCTTGGTACGATTTCCAATACATCATTCTTCAATATGGACCAGTACTCTTCAATCATAGCATCTCTCAACTTAATGTTCAATTGTCCCTTCATAGGTCAATAGCTCAAATTCAATGATCTTGCACATTAATGTTGCATAACCTGAATACTTCTTTGGCCTCTTGCTTTCTCTGAACGTGCCACGAGGTGACACAACATATTTCCCTTCACGTCTTAGCACGATTTCCCATACATCATTCTTCAATATGGACCAATACTCTTCAATCATAGTATCTCCCCAAACTTGATGTTCAACTATCTCTTCATAGGTGTATGGCTCAGATTCAATGATCTTGCACATCAATGCTTTCTTTCTCTTAAGGTTCTTTCAAGCCAAGATGATTTTTTTCTTGTCTCAAGTACAATGACTCTTGGAGATTCAACAAATTCATGTAGTTCATCTTACTCTTCAGGAGGATCTTGTTCCATAGGTTCAAGCCTTTTAGGTTTCCATTCCTCATTCTTAGAAGCCACCTGCATCTCATCATCAGAGTCCAAGTGTGATCCTTTAGACTTCCAGAACGCAGCATCCTCGTCAAAAGTGACATCCCTGCAAGTTTCAATTGATCGTTGTCCTGGTACATAAACTCTAAAAGCTTTTGAATTTTCACTACAGCCAACAAAAGTTCCCTTCTTCCCAAAAGGCTCCAACTTTGTTCTTTTCTCCTTGGGCACATGAACATAAACAAGGCAACCAAAAATTCTCAAATGTTCAACATTGGACTTCTCACCTATGAAGACTTCTTCGAGAGTCTTGTATTCCAAGATTCGGTGTGGACATCTATTTTGAACATAAATGATTGTTTTTTAAGCTTCTCCCCATAGAAACATATGCAGTTCCTGATCATGAAGCATGGCTTTAGCAACTTCCATGATAATTTTGTTCTTCATTTCAGCAAGACCATTTTGTTGAGGATTGTAGGGAACTATCAGCTCACTCTTAATTCTAGTATACCTGCAAAAAGCAATCAACTCCTTGGATACATATTCTCCTCCATTGTTAAATTTTAAAGTCTTGATCCTTCTTCCTGTAGCAATTTTAACTTCTGCCTTGAATTGTCGAAATTTTTCAAACACTTCATCCTTGGATTTCAAGAAATAAATCCATGTTTTACGAGAGTAATCATCAATGAAAGTGACATAGTACAAATGTCCACCCAAGGGTTTGTTAGTCATAGGTCCACAAACATCAAAATGTTTAAGGTTCAAGATTCCTTTGGACTATCACTACTAGTAAATCTTCCTTTGACATTTTTCCCAAGAGCACATCCTTTGCAAACTCCATCATGTTCAATCTTGATTTTAGGTACACCTTTAACAAAAACCATCATTCTAGTCAATGCTTTATAATGAACATGAGCGTACCTTCCATGCCGTAGTTCACAAAGATCAAATGTGTTGTGTATCAAGGCTTGAATTGAGCGTACAAGGAGACGATATAGGCCTCCAATTCATACACCAATGACTTTGGCAGATTCAAAGGAGAAGTCTTTATTCCATATTAGAACTTCACCATTGACAAAGGCAATTCTATATCCTTTGCCTTCAAGAGATGAAATGGACAACAAATTCTTCTTCAAACGAGGAACATATAAAATGTTGTTAATAAACCATTACCTCCTAATTCCAATTGGAAAGATGATGAACCAATGCCCTTGACTTTGTACTTGCCATTATCTCCAAGCTCCGCCTTTTGAGTTATCTTCTTCTCAACCAATTCAAAGAGATTCTCACAACTTCCAGTCATGTGTCTAGAGGCACCATTGTCTACCAACCAAATTTCATCATGACATGAATAGAACCTATAAAATCATAATAAAAGGAATATTCATCCTTATCATAATCCTTCTTCTAGGTCTCCTCTTATATAAGGTTCATTAATATTAGCAGTAGAAGCATGTTGCTTCCCTTTCCTTTTTTTAATCACCATTCCTTTGAGAAAACCTATTTTGATAGTGGCCATATGCTTGACAAAGGAAACATTGAACATTATACATGTCCCTTCATTCTTGGGGGGGAGGAGGAGATCTTCTTTGTGGAGAAATTCCTCTTCCTATAGCAGGTCTTGGAGTAGATCTTGAAGTAGGTCTTCTACCTGTATTTCTTTGAAATCTTCCAAAAGTTCTTCCTCCCTTGCTATTATTTGAGTGGGCTGCAAAAGCTTGAGAATCTTCACTTGGATTTGGAATCTTACCTTTGGACATGAGCCTAGATTCTTCTTGAGTGAAAGCAGCCCATATCTTGTCACAAGTAGGAGCAGTTTATCTTCCACTAACGCTTGATTCAAAAGAATCTCAAGAGTCATGAAAACCATTGAATGCTACAACTACTAGTTCTTTATTAGGTACCTCTTCTTCAATAGCTTTGAGTTGATCTCTTATTTGAGATATTCTCACAACATATGATGCCACGGGATCATTCTTTGTCATATTGACATCAGAAAGTTGATTCCTTAGACTTACAAATTGATTAATGTTACTCATGGTGTACAATCAAGCGAGAGCCTCATACATTTCCTTGGAAGACATATGATCAGCAATATAAGGTATTAAATGATCTCTACAGATTCCACAATGATGCTCATAGCCAAGATGTTATCTTCGAACTTGTCTTTTCCTGCTTGATCAGCTGGTTCAATAACCTTACCTTTCAAAATGCCCAAGACCTTATGTCTTGCAAGGACAAGCTCAATTCTAGTATTCCATGCTCTAAAGTTTGTAGCTCCTTCAAGCTTGTTTTTTGTCTTCATGAAGGAATTCATGATGAAGATCACCAATCAAAGGAAAAAGATGTAGGATCATCAATGCTCTTCAATGCTATTCAAGATGATTCCAATGCTCTTCAAGGTGATCTCAATGCTCTTCAATGCTCTTTTCCTTCACCAAAGCTCTAATACCATGTTAATTTTCTAGTAGCAAACAAGACTAGAACAAATTTTCAAATTGATAACTACTTCCAATGATACAATTTGACTTATTTAGAGCATTCCAATCATTAAGTAGTTATGTTTGAAAATTTCAACCATAAACTTCAATAGAGCAATAGAGATCACAGAAAACAATAAATCAAGAGACATCAAAATTTCTTGGGACAAAACGCCACAAGGGGGAAAACCTGATAATCTTTCCTTATGAGAGAGAATTCAATTCATCAATCGTACATTAGAATACTCCAGTCAACATGCCAACCTTGACCTCACCATTTTCCAAGTCAAAACTAGTCAAATAAGGAGAACAAGTCAATTCTTGCTCCAGTCAAAATTTGCACAAGAGGGTCAAATTTCGGCCTGATGCTTTTGGTCAAAGGTGTCAAAATTCGGCCTGCAATTCCATGGTCAAAGTTCAGTCAAACTTCAAAAGTTGACCTGTGATCGACTCTCAGTCAATAGCCCAAAAACAGAGACAAAACTTCAATCAAATATCAATCAACGAACCACAGAAATTTCAGCCTCCAAGTCAAGTCAAAAGCTCGGTCAAACAACAACAAGAATACCCAAGTCAACGTTGGTCAAAAGAGAGATAAGAGAAGTCAAACTTCACTGGAAACTTCAATCTTCTTTCTCCTTAGCACGTGTGAACATAACTCTTTGATTGGTCAAATGGGTGAGTACAATGCATAGTTATCAGAATTGGACCAGACGTCGAATCGGTAGGCCGTTCAGACAGGGAACCGGTCATAATTGAATGGAAACGATAAAAGAACCGGACCAAAAAACCAGTTGAGCAAAAGTACATAAAATATTCAAATCTTAAAGAAAAACATATATATTCAAGTCGCCCATATAAATTCAAACCATTTATACACAAATATGAAAAAATTCTCATTTATTTAGCAAGAGTGCTTAATATGATCATTACCAAAATAGTACTTAGTGCAATACATGTCTGAAACAAAATACATCAAGATACAGACTCTAAATGGCCTCTAATGTCCAAGAATAAGCATAGTACTAAACTGCAATACTATTAGTACTAAATTACTAATCAGAATCAACATCCTCAACCTCCCCCTCATCTTCATCCTTTGAATTAGCAATAGTAGACTAAGGATCTATAGTGGGATTTTAACATGATTCCTTGGCCTTGAAGGTGGAGTTGGAAGTGGGTACAAGCCCATCCAAGAAATATTTTTATTGTCAAATGTTGGTTCCTGGGTCTCCACAGCCCACTCTAATGATGGATCAAAGTCATCCAAAGTTTATGTTGTTTGATTCAGGTGTCTTGTTTAGCAATTGGTTTCGCCTCAACCTGAGGTTGTATTGAACATAAACCATGTCATTCAACCGTTTTTGCTCCAAATGGTTCCTCTTCTCGGTGTGTATTCACTCAAAAACACTCCAATTCCATTCACACAAGCCTCAAAACAAAAATATTAAAAAAATTAAAAAATTAAAAAATAAAATCATTTAAATAGGCCCCACGCATGAGTTGTTAGGCAATTGCACTGAACCGGTCGGTTCAGTACCGGTTTGGAAAAACTGGTCGGTTTAGTACCGAACCAGTTGGTTTCGTAACAGAACCAGTGATTTCGATACCGAACCGGTTGGTTCTGTAACAAAACCAGTCGGTCTGGTACTGAATTGGTTGGTTTTGTAACAGAATTGGTCGGTTCAGTATCGAATCGACCATTTCCAATCGCTTGCACCAGTGTGAACCCTTTTAGGGTTGAAAATGATCGAACCAACGAGTCCAAACTCGTTTGATCTGATCCTGATAACATCGGTGTGATGTGATGCCCAAATGAGGTCAATGAATGTCAAAATATATGAGTCAAGAGGAGGGTTTGACCTAGGGTCAACCGTCAAACCCCTTCAAGTGGTGGCGTTGACTTGTTCAAATGAGGTCGACTTGGACATCTTGAAAATAATAATTTTATTCTTCAAATTTGACCATGAAAATACCAACCAAAGCTACCAATTTTCAACAAAACCAACCAAATATAGCAAAAAGGAAATTTCAAAAGGAATTGTAAGTATCTTGTAAGTATGCATAGACCCAAGAAAGATATTTAACAAAGTCACTCAAGGGATGGCCTCTCAAAATCCAACCATGGCTTATTAACCATAAGGAACTACTTGAACAAAGTCCACTTAAGTGTATCACTTCTTTCTCTAACCCCGATCGTCTTTCAACTACAAGTAATTAGTAGAAATTCAAGATACGACACTAGATCTATGAGACTATAAACCTCCTCTTACTCTTCAGAGAGCAAACTTCCTCCCATGATACTCTTTAGGAAATATATCTCTCAATATATGTTAGGCCAATAGCTGCCCCCCTGCCCCCACCAGAGCACAATTTATCAACACCATGTTCTTTCAGACGACCATGAGTGTTAAAAGTAGTGGTCGATTGTTCCAAACTTCTTGCCAACGGCAATCCAACCCTCTTAAATCTAGACTCTCCTCAAAGGACATTGTCAAAGAATGTATTGGCTACTTCTATGTGGTCAATTCTACAGGCATATTTCCTTCCACTTTCTCTTTTGCATCAACTTTTTTTTATAATATGGCTGCATGGACCTCCTCCTCTCATTCTACACCCATTATGGATGATGTGTAACCCTTTATTTTATTAATTCTAGCGTTTTTTTTACTTCTCTCATTTAGTAATTAGTGTTAGCTTATGCTTTTATTTCTAACATTTACCATGTAGGAGTTGCATTGAAATTTCTACAATGTCATTCTTGATTGTACATTTGACTCCCAATGACCTATCATTTTAGTCATTCATGGACAGTTATGAAACATATCGTATCTTATCTTCAAGCATTATGTTAGAACCCTGACAAATATCATTAGCAATGCTGCAAACATCTTGATTTTATTGCAAAATCGAGATTTTTTGTCCTGGCCGATGTTTGCTCATTTTGACCAATATTTTGGTGGTATCTTAATTTTGCCAAATTTTACAATTTTTTTGTTTTCCGAACCCTTTCCAATTTTATTCCAATGTCGATGTTTGAAACATTGATCATTAAAGAAGGAGATTCTTGATTAGTAGGATACGAAGAGACAATTTTTAGGCATATGCATAAAGGATGGTTTAAGAAGAAAGGTAAAACATCTTTTAAGCATGTGGACAAATTTTAGGAATCTATTATTAGGATATCAAGTCAAAGCTTCTCACATGTTAGGGTGTCATTACAAGGATGGACATGTTAAACCCCAATACCAAAACATGGATTAGGAAATCCAAGTGTCAACAATTGGCATTATTTCAGGATCAAAAACAAACATCAGGAGCTTGCGCCTGAAAAGGCTAAAACCACTAAATACCACATACAAGGATCCCATCACTCACAAAGCCCTGAAATATTACTTGATTTGTTTATACAAGAGGTTAATTGGCCAAAACAAAATTTGGTAGAAGAAAATTGATCTATACCAAAAATCAAAGATCTATTAACTCAACATTTGGTTATAGACAACCCATATTTAAGTCATGAATGGGAAGAAAATAACAGATAGATTAGTTTGATGGAAACTGGCTCAAGTAAAGTTGAATTCAATTTCTCCTCTCATGCAAAGGAAGTGGGCCATCCTTGAGGGGAGCAGGATAAGTAATCCAAGAACTTAACACCAACCTTTTGTTTGTATATGGACTTCTGCTTATTTAATTTATGGAACGCAAAGGCTTTCCTCGTAAAATGCTTGTATTTATGCAAGATTGATTATTCCATTCAATATGACTGCGATAAATTGAAATATTTCCATCAAAAACTTCACGAGAGACAATCCAACAACACTTAAGGGAGTGCCAAAAGCATCACATGTGAAATCGACTTAAATATTAGAAATGGGACATTCACACCACTTATGGCAATGTACAGTTTAACAATTGATTTTGAGGATCATCTACACGTCCATTGCTTCACATTGGTGTATATAATGAGGAGCCAACTCCTTAGTGGCACAAGCTCTCCCAATATCTGTATCAGAGCTTAGAAGAAGTTTGGATACTCCTTTCGGGACTATCTGCTATATGCCACTTGTCTTTGGTAAACTTCAACAACATATTACACTATTTAAATGGAAAATCAGATACAGTTTCAGCATATAGACTGAAAAATTAAGAGTGAAATGCATATAGACACTGATACCATTGAACAGACAAGATGTTACCAATAGGCACATTGTTTTTAATAACCTAAAGGAGGACAGAAAACCAACCTAAGTATGATTTAAGGGCCTTTTGAAGATTGACATACTTCTTTCCCATGGACTCTTTCAGCATGCATTCGAAAGACCGGGTAACAAAGCTATTTGCAGCTCTAGTCATTGAATTAAATTAAGCAAATGTTATTTTCAGCCTCTTCCTCTTGGGAGTGTTGTTGTTACATTGCCCCTATTTCTGAGTGTGTCGTTCCCTCATCCAACGTAGACATGGAAAACAGATATATTCAGTTGTTGACTATAGTGGAAATCAAATGTACAACCCACTCAACTCGATCCTTACATGACATAGGCGTAATGAACTAGTCTAATAGAAGCATGCTAACTCAGAAACAGGAGATGATAAAAAATAATAATGGAACACTATGTTACCAGATCCGGCAGCAGGGGGGCCAAGATCCATGGATCCTCGAATCTGATCCGGATCTGGATCTGGATACAGAGAAATACGGAAGAAATACGGCAAGTGGAGTTTAGTGTTGGGTTTAGCATTATTCACTGTTCAGAAGGGGGCTTGATACAAAGTGTGATGTTATATTGTTCAAAGTTCAAACAGATTGCAACCAAGTCTGGCAAGAGAGCCAGAGAATGGAGCTGCTACTGATAGAGCCCAAGACAGGATATTGGTAACTCCCGGAAGTTTACAAATTGCAGACAGATATATAATGCCAATGCATGCATGGAAATTGCCCCTGCAAAGATATTTCCCCTATATTACCCGTGAACCACCTCACAACCAACGGAAATTTGAAGTGGAAACCAGAGTTCCTTTTCATCGTATTTTATTGGATTGATCATGGATCGAAGGAGACGGTGTTCTCTGAAATTGCACCATCAACCGAAGAACTAAAGGGGGTGAATCCGATCAGAAATCCAAGAACAGAAACAAAGAAGAAAATGAAGCAATGGTCTCTTCCAAACCTGCAGTTTTGTCTTAGATCTCTCTGATGAGCGCAAAGCTTTTGATGGGTAAATTGCAATTAAAAGGGCACGAACTGATGACATCACAACAGAAATAGGTAGAACACTAATTGAAGAGATACAGAAGACGCCTGTCGTGCAGTTGAAGAGGAATAACTCAATGGAGATGAAAATTTGTGCGAAGGTGATGAAGCAAGGACAGAAAAAACATCTCCATTATAAAAGTAAATAAATATACAGTAAAATGTATGCACTATGCCCAAAAATTCCGCCAATTTATATCCGCCGCCCAAAATTTTTTATATACGTATATATTATATACAAATAATGAATCTGATAATTTTTTATACACATATTACATATATACAAAGGCCAAATCTGATAAATTTTTAATTTTTTATATGCATATATTATATTACAAAAGAGAATGCGTGGAAGTTAAAAAAATTGATCATTAGAAGCTAAATAACAAAAAATTTTAAATGTTTTATAGGTTTAAGTTCAAAGAATAAAACCTGTACATTTTTATTTTAATAGAATTTATTAGTATGTTTATTTAATATTTATATATGTATGTAGAATTTAATAGAATAAAATATGTATATTTTTATTTTAATATAATATATATATATATACATTAATTTAATTTGGTATCATATATTAACATGGGAAAGATTATATATGAATACAAAACATGGTATCTCTATGTCCTATTATCTTATTATTAGAAATATTAATAATAATTGCATTATTCTAATAATAATTGCTTTATTGCACCGAGAAGCGTTCTACCATTCAGGAAGATATTCATATTGTAGTGGTGTGTTAAAACTCAAATGAAATGTATTTTAATTTTTATTATTTAATTGTGTATTGATAATTATTAATATATTATAATTTGAACTTTATATGCACTACTAGTAAGGTAACTTATAGACTATTTATGATATTATGATTCTTTTTGTTACTTTGTATAAGGGAGGATGCATCATTTCGGTTTTTCAATCTTCATATTTATCATTCAGTGTTCTAAAATTTTTCGATGGAGTATTTGATTTTTTAGTTCTAAAGTGTTTTTTAAAAATTTTAAAATATTATTATATATATTATTATATTTTTTTGTGTAAGTGAAGTATCCTTGCTGTATCCGTATCTTGGATTTTAAAAAAACTAGCGAATCTGGATCCGAATCCATATCCAAATCCTGGTAACATAGCAAAAGGTGCCTATGTATAAGTATAGCAATGGTAACAAGCTAAGCGTACTATTATTACTATAATTCAATCTTTCTCAAGCACAATTTCTTGTCTTAGATTAATCACCAACGTCAATTTTATTTTCAATGAGAGCAAATAGTGCATATGAATATGTTGAAGCCCCGAAAATCAGGTCTACAACAAGGGGGATACCCACCCGGTTTGGACCTTAGTTAGCAGCTCCTTTTCCATTTGGTATAGTGGGTCCGACTGGGAATATGGGACCAGTTTTCCAATTATGTGTGTGTGTGTGAAGAATTGATATTTCTTTTATAAAAGTTCCTAAGTGAGATGCTCTAATTCTAACTCTAATCTAATAACATGCAATTGTATTCTAATAAACAGAAACATCTAATTCTACACTAACCTGGGGTGTAATCCTTCTGTTATGCGATCTAAAATGATTTCAAATAACAATTGGTAATAAAGATCATTCAACTATTAAGAAAAAAAAAATTCAATACAGATAAACCACTTCGTATAAAAAGTTAGACGAAACAGTTGTGAAAGGCATATCGCATAATAAGCTACTCATACATTAAGCATAAATAAATAGCTATCACCGTACAAAAGTGCCAAATGATAACTCAAGCATTCACGCATCAATATATAAACAACTGAACATGAATATCACTTTAACACAAAGGCATAAATAGTTAAGAGATAGAAGTATCATTTATAACTAGTTCTACTCATGAGCTTCAAGCAATAATGATTTATCTCTTCTGAATCCAACATCCACTAAGAGTACAGAAGTGCAACATCAGCAACATATATTAAATGCAGATATCAATAAATCATGTTCCATTCATTCATCAAAACCTCCTCAGAGGGTACAAAAGTGCATATTCTGGGGATACGTTTTTTATAAATTTCAGGACCCTTCTATAAATGCATGAGAAGGGTTTAAATACTACTAACTAAATCTAAAAATAACTTATTACAAAAATGTAGGATGCGTTTTAAATGACTGTCCTCATTTTAGGCAAAAATAAAAATAAAAAATTAAAACTAAAACTGAATCTAAAATTAAAACTACTAACTAATTATTTATGTATCTGCTCCTTGAAATCGCACGCGTTCAACATTTGTTTGAGAAGAGTCGTCTGGCCATCTTCCGATTTTAGCTGTGCTGTGAAAACAGAATCGACAAGAGTTGGCGCCATCTTCTCGGTAGAATCGATGATACACTTGAGAGTCATGCACTGGTTGTGTGGTTTTACTAAGTATGCCCAGTAAGAATCCCAATTTAACTTGGTCAACCTTTGGATTGATTCTCCCTTTTCTTGAGCCTTCTATCTCCAGCCTGTTTGTAGTTGTTGTACTTTCAGTAGATACCCTGGAGTGGTTTTTGAGATCAGATTTTCTATATGCAAATTTTCATTTACACAGTCAATAACATTGTTTGCTGCCGTGGCTACTTCTTCTGCTGCTTGTTCTACTTTTCTAATTTGCACATCCCATTTGTTAAAGAGCATTTCTTTGTGATTGTCATTGGTTATTGGTGCACCTGCTCTTTTTCCCTCCTTTGTTTCTTTCCAAGCCAAATATTCAGTAACTCGTTTATCAATTAAATCATAATCATGTCGTAAATCCACAACTTGATTAGTGATTTTATCACTTATTTCGCAATACGAGTTCCACTGTGATATTCTTTGGCTCAATGCTTCTTATTGCTGTAGTAGTTGTTCGTTCAAGGAAATGGATTTTGTGATGAATTCTGTAAGTTTAGGGTCATCCTTGTGCATCTCCTACATATCCTGTAAGTTTTTTTCTCTCTCAGCCACACTGTTCTGGTAGCCTATCTGCATTCGTTGGAAGTCTTGCTGTAGCCTTTCAAGTTGTTTCTGTGCTTCGTTGTTGGCGTTGGCTTGTTGCAGCTGTTGTTTCAAAACTTTTATCTGGTCTTCCTTTTATTTTAGCAATTACTGTACCTCAGATGCGTTATCAATAGTCGCAGAGGCATATGCTCCTGCGATCTAAGATAATTTGGAGAGATTCTCAGTGGGATCGGTAGTAGGATCTTGCCATAGGACATCTAATTGCTCTGCATCATGAGAGAACACGTTTTCCAATTTCCTTTTCTTCCTTTGTCTTCTCACTACTGCCTTGTGTTGTGGACTATAAAATATATCAAGAGGAGGAATCTCTTCTATCTTGAGCATAAGTTCAGAGGATGGGGTAACAAGAATATGTTCCATATCTGAGACATTGCTAATTGTTCCTGTGACTATATCTTTTGTTGTCTGTACATTGCTCACAGGTGTCTTTGTGCTTTGTCCTTCAAGATTGATCAAATCATTGAAGGTCTCCCATTCTTTATCTAGCTCGGTTCTGACTGGTGGCTGAACGATGAGAGGGGGAGGATCTATTTGTGGGGAGGTAAAAGCCTGTTGCTGTGGGAGCCCTTTTGATTGGGCAGTATCCTTTACTGACCCCTCACTTTTACCATGGTCACTCTCTGATCTCTTGGAATGTTCAGATGTTTCTTTCCCGGACTTAGATTTAGATCTATCTGTGCCTGAACTTCCACTAAGACTAATACTTGGAGTTGGTTCCCTTACGGGTTCTAAGCGTAGTTTTTCCAAAGGAATACTAGCTAACCTCCTTTCCCTGTATATCTTGAACTACTGAAATTCTGCTTGAGGGAATCGTATTTGAGTCAAATGTAGAATTTCTTCAAGTTTGCTTTTCCGTTGGAATATGTCATCAAAAAGATCATCTTCTCTAGAAAACACCTTTATTTTGAGTGCAGTAGTGAAATTCTTAGCAATATCATGAGGGTCGAACGGACTTCCCAAGTAGCAATACCAGCGTCTCTGTTACAGGCAGTGTTTGTATACAAGGGCGCCATTTCTTTCTCTTCAGAACTCGGAGCTTTGCCTTTCTTTCCCATAGTATCCTACGTACTGCTTTGTATATTTCTCTGTTCTTCATTCCTGCGGTTTGCAAATGAGATGAGAATAATGATAAGGAAAAGGTGATGAGAAAACTTTAAATGCCAAAGACATATAAAATACACCACCTTACGTGAAATGATTTTTCGATAAGCAAAAAATCCTATTCCATTAATCATCGGCAACTAACTCATTAATTAGCATTAAAGCGCATAACCAGGTCTCAGTTTATGGAAAATACTTTTTTGAACGACGAGCTCGAAAGATCTGCGATTTTGTGATTTTGCGATTTGCTTCGCAATATTGTAGATCGCAACATCGCAGAATCGCAAAATCACTACATCGCATTATCGCTACATCGCATTATCAAATTGCCACTCTATCGCAATATTGCAGTGTCGCAAGAGCGTGGCATATGACAATTTTCGTTAATCTGTTTTTTGCGAAATGTGATTTGCGATATGCACCATCGCATATCGGTAGTTTAAAGTTTTTCAACGTGAGTGGTCTTTGATGCATGCGATGCGATATATGTTTGTAGTCCCGTATCGCGATCTCGCAATCTTAGAATTTGGCTTGCAAGGAGGTATCCATGATCTTTTTGCGATGCGATATTTCCTAAGGAATAATTCTACTTTATCTTATCATAAAACTTAACTTTTTAAATTTTTCAAGGATATTTTCCTAAGTTTATGATGGTAAGTTTTATTAAAAAAGGAAATACAAGCACTAATTGATTTTTTAAATTGACTAAAGGTCCCCACTTATTTAGTATTAGTAATAATACTAAAAAAGAAGGGGGGTTGTTGCTAGCCACAACAATTGGCGATTCACTTGGAAGAACCAGTTATCTCTGTTTTTCTTTTGAATTTTCTAAACTTCCAAAATAGAAAATTTTCCAGAAAATTAAACTTTATTATAGAAAGACAAAGTACATCTTGCTTTTACCTATCAATGATATCTCGTTTCTTATATTTTCAACTTTGATTATTTACTCTCTCAAGCTAATCCTTGTATCTACATCAATCATTACTTGGTTTATAAAGATAAAAACAAAGCCTTCTGTAAATCAGTTTCGAATATGCTCATTTGTCGTAGGTAGAGCCTCTGTTCCCAGTAGGCATTTATAGCCTCGACATGGTTACTTGTTACCCAGCAATGATCCTGTATCCTACTGAGAGAAATTTACAACTTTCAAAGAGAAATCCACATCCACACTTATTGCTTTCATTTTCTTTTTTACCCTTAAAGAACAATGTCTTGGTTTGGTAGCTAATTTATGACACAGTCATTCACTGATTTATAGCTTTGCTGAACAAGCTGGCTCATGATGAGACCCCTTGCCTTTTGATTGCAACAATCTTGAGTCATTGCCCTGTTGTGGTATGCAGTATTGGCAAAGTCAGCAAGCTATAATATCTATGATCATGATAAGTCAGCTCGTGATGAGACCTCTTACTCTTTAAGTTAAAGTGTATCTTTGGATCATTCTCTGAACATTGTAGTTTCCTAGGTGGAGAGGAAGTCATTGTTTCCTTAAGATAGCTCTGGACGACAATAGTAGAGATTTTGGAAAGAGATTTTCTACAGAAAATCTTCGTATTATTATTGATACCTTTCATTGGACTGATACAAAACAATTTCTCACTAAAGGTTGCTTTTATCAAAATTTACAAGGTCGAAACTAGTATCATTTCTAGGCGTAGAGCCTTTAATTGTATCTTTCAATAATAACGATCAATTTTCTAAAAGAATTCTATTTATACAAGTGAAAAAACAAAATCTAAAAGAGAATTTGTGTCTTTTTCGTGAATTCTGAATGTAACCATTTACAACTGGTTTTATTATGAAACTAAAACAACTACTCTTCAAAATAGAAGAATGATCTCCTATGGAAAATATTTTTTGAGGATCTGTTCGTTAATCGGTAAAGAATCTCTTTTTCCTGTTAAATCCTGTAACATAAAAGTGGACGGACCTATGACTTCTACGATTTGAAAAGGGCCAAGCCACATTCGTTGAAATTTTGTATATTTCCCTTTTTCCTCATGAGCCTTGTCCCATTTTAAAACTAGATCTCCCATCTGAAAGTTTTTTCTGCATATAATGCTTGAATCAAAAAAGGCTTTCACTAATGTTTGGTGATGAGCATGAGTTATTTTGACCTATTCTTGTTGTTCTTCTAACTTAATTATTTTTAGCTGCCTTAGTTGTAGGGAAGAAGTTGGTACTTCATCAATATACTGAACTAAGGCTAAAGAGGGAATTGTCAAATGAGTTGGAAGAACCACTTCTTTCCCATAAACTAAATTGAAGGGGGAAGTGCCGATGGAGGCTTTCTGTGTTATTCGATCTGCCCATAAAGCATAAATTAAAGACTTGTGCCAATTTTTATGATTTTGGTCAATGGTTCGCTTAATGATTCTGATTAAGTTTTTATTTGTAGATTCAGCTAATTCATTCCCTCGTGGATAATAATTGACAGAGTATTTAAGCTTGAAACCCCTTTTGAATGCAAATTCAGTCATGGCATTACCAAAAAAGTATGATGCATTATCAAACATTAAAGCAGAAGGCAACCCAAACCTGGTGATTATGAACTGATTTATGAACTCGATGATATGTTCAGCATTAGTCGTCTTGAATGGAACTGCTTCTACCCATTTAGTAAAGTAATCTGTTGCTGTAAGGATATATCTATGCTGTTTAGAAGAGTGAGGAATGATCTCACCTATTACGTCCAATCCTCGCTAATCGAAAGGCTGGTCAATGTTAACTGGTTGTAATGGCAAGGATGGTTTCTTTTGTCTCCCAGCAGTCGTTTGACAGACTTGACATTTCCTCACGTAGTTATGTGAGTCTTTGAATAATGTGGGCCAGTAATAGCCCGCCCGTAAGATTTTATGAGCAGTAGTGTCTCCAGCATAGTGTCCCCCTGCTGGCCTATCGTGGAATTCCTGCAAGACTTTTTCAGCTTCAGATTTCTCAAGACATCTAAGGAGAACAGAATCATAATTTATTATAGAAAAACATCATTCACGCGCTGATATTGTTTGGCTTTCAACCTTAGAGCTCTTTTCTTAGTATGATCGAGGATTGAAGCAGCATATCCATTCTTTAAATAATAAATGATATCAGCGTATAATGACTCAACATCATTTAGGCTTACCTCGTACATTTGTATCTCTGCAGATGGAATTTCGGACATAAGCGATGCTCTGGCCAGCATTTTGCAAAAGCGTTGACCTTTTACAATCCTTGCTGGTTTGATTTCTACGTCATATTCTTGTAAGGCAGTAACCCAATTGGCTCTTTTCTCACCCACATCCTTCTGTACTAGAAGATTTCTTACCGCTGGAAACGGTACTATGATTTTTGTATGTGTTTTGAGTAAAAAAGGTCTGAAATATTTAATTTCTTTGAAAACAGCATAAGCTTGTTTCTCCACATTTGAATAATTCAACTCAACTCCTTGTAAATTGGAACTGAAAAAGGCAATTGGGGCTTTTGCCTTTTCTTGATTTGTTTGAGTGAGTATCGCAGCATATGATCTATTAGAGGCAAATGTATATAAAATAAAAGGATCGCAAAAATTTGAAATTGCTAAAGATGGAGCATTAATAATTGTTTGTTTGATCAGATTGAATGCTTCATGTTCATCTTGGCCCCATTTAAAATTTGAGTTCTTTTTTATCATTGCTTGTAAAGGAGACACAATTCTTGAAAAATCTAGGACGAATCTCTTTACAAAATTAATCTGGCCAAGGAAAGATTGCATGGCTTTCTTGTCGTGAGGTAGGGGGATTGCGGAAATCTCCTTGATTCTGTCAGGATCAATGTGAATTCCAGATTTTGACACTATGAATCCGAGAACTTTTCCTTCACTTAATGCGAAAAAGGATTTTTTCGGGTTAAGTGAAATTCCATACATTTGACAACGTTGGAAGATTTGTTTTAAATCTCTAAGATGATTGTTTCGTTTCTTGGAATATACAGTTATATCATCCAAATATATTATCACTAATTTATTAACTAAACCCTTTAATGCAATGTCCATGGCTCTCTGAAATGTGGCACCAGCGTTAATCAGACCAAATGGCATCTTCTGATATGCGTATGTGTCACATTTAGTTCTAAATGTGGTTTTTAATTGATCATCGGGATGTATCAACACTTGATTGTATCATGAGAATCCATCCAAGAAAGACATCTATTCTGATCCCGCGACTCCCTGCAGTATTTGTTCCATGGGAGGCAAAGGAAAATTATCCTTTTGGCAGGTTTTATTAAGATTTCGAAATTCAATGCAGATTCTAATGTCTCTGTTTTTCTTTCTAACAGGGACCATATTGGAAACCCATTTGGAATGTCGAACGGGAAAAAATTATTTTCGCTTTCAATAACTTATTGAGTTCAGATTTGATCTGGTTTTCTAGATTGGGATGGATCTTTCTCAACTTTTGTTGGACAGGTTTTTCATCGTCTATCATTGGAATAGTATGTTGGATGATGGAGGTGTCGTACGTTTTGAGTTCATCATAATTCCAAGCAAATACACTTTTGTATTGTCTCAAGAGACGAATATATGCTAATTTTTTTCAGGAGCTAGACCAAGGCCTAGATTGATATTCTGTGGATTGGTATCAGTTCCTAGATTTACTAATTCATAGTTCAAAATTGAACTTTGGATTTTTGAATTGGTAGATCTTTTAAACCGATCTTTCAAATCATAAAGGTCTTCTAACTTGACTACTGACTTAGGTATGGCATTGTTAGTACTATCTTGTTGCAATTGTCGGTCATGTTGGTCTTCGTCAATTATTTGATTGGTGTAGGATCCTTCAGATGTGAGGAAACTCACGATATCAAGATCGTCGTTGAAAATCCTTCAATTGGTAATGTTATCAGGAATAGATGGTCTAAAAATTAATTCAATTGAAAATCGATCAGGGCTAAAATCTTCTGAATGAATGAGCTTGGAAGCTACGTTAGCTAAGAGGTCTGCACTAGCATTCTGGAGTCTGGGAATTGATGAAATATTAAATGGTATAAAGTGTTCAGTCAGATCTTGAACTAAAGATTGGTAATGTTTTAAATGACCTGATAAACAATGTATAGTATTACGTACCTGTCTTATTACAATTTCAGAATCTTCGAAAACCTGAAAGTATTTGATGTCTAATCTGATTGCTTTGTATAACCCTTGGACTAAAGCCTCGTATTCTACGGTATTGTTGGTGCAATCAAATTCGAGTCTGCAAGTTAGCATAGTTTTATCTCCCTCTGGACTTATTAACACGCATCTTGCTCCTGCTCCTTCGTTAGACTTAGAACTATCAAAAAATAATTTTCAAAATAAAGATTTATTTACAGAACTATCTGTAAAATTAATACATTTAGAACTATCTCTCTGAGAGAAATTTTCTACTTGAGATAAAACAGAATGTTCTAAGCAAGGTGAAGTATGAGCATTAAAATTTCCTAGGAAAGAATCTACTGAGTAGTTGCCAATGATGTTATTGATGTATGCTACTGGTTCATTTTCTCCCTCCAGTTCTATTACTATGTATTTCTGATGTATTTCTCGCTCAACTTTTATCTGATTTGGTTTACCATTGTAAGGGAGCCACATGTGCGACCAGTCAGTTGCAAAGCATCCATGAAGTTTTTCTGACCAATCTCTGCTAAGAATTAAGCCATAAAATTCCGGAATATCAACAACTAAAATGTCGATAACTTGACATACCTTTGGGTTAGATGACAGCCTTATGGTAACCTGATTTAATTCGCCAATCACTTCGACTTACGATCGATCTAGTTGAACTATGCACACAGCGGATTTTTGTGGTTGAACGTTCAATTTTGCACATATTGACTATGGTAAAATATTCAATGAAGCTCCAGAATCCACTAAGCAATTATGCAAACTTTTATTGAAAATTTCATAAGTAAGAAGAAATAGGAGAGTATGAGATCTCGATCTTCCTCCAATTAAGGCGATATCGCTTGGATCAACTTTATTAATCGCATTAGTTGGAGGTCTTCCCATGTCATGGAAAGCTTGAGAGATTACAGCGGCGGGCAAAGGTGCAACTGGTACAGCATGTAATTCTTTCAAAAGTATCTTTTGCTGGTGTTTTAACTTGCTCAATTCGTAAAAAGTGATATTGGCCCTAGTGTTTTTCATGTCTTCTATGATATTATACTTCATTTCATCCAAAACGATCAACGTTTAAGATGGAATTGATGGGTCTGTTTGGACTGGTCTAGTTTGAGTCGCTTTAGGTGTCGTTTTCTTGGCTGCGACTTTATCCTTAGTCATCGAGCTTGCGCTCTTTGGCTTAGGCGTAGGTTGAGGAGGATCAAGTTGATTTCTGCTACGAGTACTAACTGGGGATGCCTCTTGATCCTCTTCATCTGAGAGGATGAAATCCCACATACCTTGTAACTCTACAACTTCCTCATCATCGGTATGTTCTTCAGTACCGATTTCCTCTTCTTCTTCTTCGGATTCAACACTTGTAATAGCGTTAGGGAGTTTAGAATCAGTCGAAGGGTTTCTTTTAAAAGGTCTGTACGGCTTTTTAGAAGAAGTTTCTGCCACTTGTTTCTTAATGTCGACCATCTCGTTAGACATGGTCTTCAAAACTTTTTGTAATCCTTCTAAATCGAATGGATCTTTCGATTGTTTCTTCTTGGGGTCCTCCTTGAAAGCAACCTTCTTGGATTTTCGTTCTTCTATCGCATTTTTCTTTTCTAGGACTATAATACGTTTCTCCACTGCTATTGTTTCTTTCATATTTTCTGCTAAAGTTGTTTTGTTAGCCCTATCAACAAAGATTGCTATGTTTGATGGTAAAGCAGTGATGTACCATTCACTTCGCACTTCTTCGCTAAGCTTGGAAGTAGTAGGAATTTTGTTTAACAGTTTATTGAAACGTGAATTGAATTCTTTGATAGGTTCTTTTGACTCAGCCCTAAGGTTAGACAGGTCGTTGATCAATGTCGTCGTAGACCTATCATCACCAAACTTAGTCAGGAATTGTTCTTGGAAAATCTCCCAACTAGTAATAGATCCAGACGGTAATGAGAAATACCATGATCCGGCTGTTCCTTGCAGAATATAAGGGAAAAGTCGGACGACAGCATCTTCGTTGGTAACTCCATCGAGATTTATGGATAACATAAAGTTATTTATATGTTCTTCTGCTAGCATGCCTGCCTCAAGATTAAACTTAGGCAGCCATTTTTCAGGTTGGGCGGGTCGCTGACTCAAGGGTGCAGGCATTAAGACTGCCCTTGGGTTATTCCATGGAGATTGGGCCATCGCTGATCTACTAACAGAGGAAAGTGCAGAGGATGATCCTTGCGGTTGAGAAGATGAGGATATTATGACTCCAGATGATTGACAGGGAGATGCGGGAGTACCGGTGGACTGATGGACAATGATCTGAAGTGGAGGAGTGGATGGTTGACTTCACGATAGAGAGGTTGAGATGGATGATGATGATGAAAGAGTCTCGCTATCGGACCCTTTAGGAGATTTCCTTGCTCTCTTCCTTGTAGGTAGAGGCAACTCAGTTGGTTGTACGCCAAATTTTTTACTCTTTAATCTGGTAAGAGGATGAGCAGGGTTATATGGCGAAGTCACACTCCCTTGAGATTTATAAGGTTAGACAGGTCGTTGATCAATGTCGTCGTAGACCTATCATCACCAAACTTAGTCAGGAATTGTTCTTGGAAAATCTCCCAACTAGTAATAGATCCAGACGGTAATGAGAAATACCATGATCCGGCTGTTCCTTGCAGAGTATAAGGGAAAAGTCGGACGACAGCATCTTCGTTGGTAACTCCATTGAGATTTATGGATAACATAAAGTTATTTATATGTTCTTCTGCTAGCATGCCTGCCTCAGGATTAAACTTAGGCAGCCATTTTTCAGGTTGGGCGAGTCGTTGACTCAAGGGTGCAGGCATTAAGACTGCCCTTGGGTTATTCCATGGAGATTGGGCCATCGCTGATCTACTAACAGAGGAAAGTGCAGAGGATGATCCTTGCGGTTGAGAAGATGAGGATATTATGACTCCAGATGATTGACAGGGAGATGCGGGAGTACTGGTGGACTGATGGACAATGATCTGAAGTGGAGGAGTGGATGGTTGACTTCACGATAGAGAGGTTGAGATGGATGATGATGATGAAAGAGTCTCGCTATCGGACCCTTTAGGAGATTTCCTTGCTCTCTTCCTTGTAGGTAGAGGCAACTCAGTTGGTTGTACGCCAAATTTTTTACTCTTTAATCTGGTAAGAGGATGAGCAGGGTTATATGGCGAAGTCACACTCCCTTTAGATTTATCAGATCTTGGAGGTGATATAGAAAATCGTTGAAGTTTGTGAATCAAATATTCAACTTCAAGAGGTTCAATAGTAGACTGTTATGAAATGTCAGGGTTTGTAGCAGCGGTTGTTGCTCCTGCGACTTCTGGCTCTGGATTTAAAGATTCTAAATGCAATGGAGAAGTCAGGGGAGAAGTGAAGGTGATTTACTCTCAGAATGGTATTTAGATTTAGACTTGCTTGCCATTCACAGTTTAGGGCCCTCCTTCTAGTGCCAAATATGTTGAAACCCCGAAAATCGGGTCTACAACAAGGGGGATACCCACCCAGTCTGGACCTTGGTTAGCAGCTCCTTTTCCATTTGGTATAGTGGGTCCGACTGGGGATATGGG
Source organism: Pinus tabuliformis (assembly GCA_031772625.1). Taxonomy (NCBI): domain Eukaryota; kingdom Viridiplantae; phylum Streptophyta; class Pinopsida; order Pinales; family Pinaceae; genus Pinus; species Pinus tabuliformis. The sequence goes on from CM062813.1 coordinate 52,510,663, forward strand.
ACCAGTTTCCCAATTTATGTGTGTGTGTGTGTGAAAATTGATATTTCCTTTCTAAAAGTTCCTAAATGAGATGCTCTAATTCTAACTCTAATTTAATAACATGCAATTGTATTCTAATAAACAGAAACATCTAATTCTACACTAACCCGGGGTGTAATCCTTCTGTTATGCAATCTAAAATGATTTCAACTAACAATTGATAATAAAGATCATTCAACTGTTACGAGAAAAGAATTCAATACAGATAAACCACTTCGTATAAAAAGTTAGACGAAATAGTTGTGAAAAGCATATCACATAATAAGCTACTCATACATTAAGCATAAATAAATAACTATCACCGTACAAAAGTGCCAAATGATAACTCAAGCATTCATGCATCAATATATAAACAACTGAACATGAATATCACTTTAACACAGAGACAAAAATAGTTAAGAGATAGAAGTACCATTTATAACTAGTTCTACTCATGAGCTTCAAGCGATAATGATTTATCTCTTCTGAATCCAACATCCACTAAAAGTACAGAAGTGCAATATCAGTAGCAGATATTAAATGCAGATATCCATAAATCATGTTTCATTCATTCATCAAAACCTCTTCAAAGGGTACAAAAGTGCATGTTCTGGGGATAAGTTTTTGATAAATTTCAAGAGCCTTCTCTAAATGCATGAGAAGAGTTTAAATACTACTAACTAAATTTAAAAATAACTTATTACAAAAATGTAGGATGCGGTTTAAATGACTGTCCTCATTTTAGGCAAAAATAAACAAAATTAAAACTAAAACTAAATCTAAAATTAAAACTAATAACTAATTATTTTGTATCTGCTCCTTGAAATTGCACGCGTTCAGCATTTGTTTGAGAAGAATCGGTTGGCCGACTTTCGATTTTAGTTGTGCTGTGAAAACATAATCGACAAGAGCTAGCGCTATCTTCTCGATAAAATTGATGATACACTTGAGAGTCATGCGCTGGCTCTGTGGTTTTACTAAGTGTGCCCAGTAAGAATCCCAATTTAACTTGGTTAACCTTTGGATTGATTCTGCCTTTTCTTGAGCCTTCTATCTTCAGCCTGTTTGTAGTTGTTGTACTTTCAGTAGATACCATGGAGTGGTTTCTGAGATCAGATTTGCTCTATGGAAATTTTCATTTATACAGTCAATAACGTTGTTTGTTGTCGTGGCTGATTCTTCTGCTGCTTGTTCTGCTTTTCTAATTTGCGCATCCCATTTGTTAAAGAGCATTTCTTTGTGATTGTCGTTGATTATTGGTGCGCCTGCTCTTTTTCCCTCTGTTTCTTGCGAAGACAACTATTCAATAACTCGTTTATCAACTAAATCATAATCATGTCGTAAATTCACGACTTGATTAGTGATTTTATCACTTATTTCGCAATACGAATTCCACTGTTATATTCTTTGGCTCAATGCTTCCTGTTGCTGTATTAGTTGTTCGTTCAAGGAAATGGATTCTGTGATGAATTCTGTAAGTTTAGGATCATCCTTATGCATCTCTTGCATATCCTTTAATTGTTTTTCTCTCTCAGCCAAACTGTTCTGGTAGCCTATCTGCATTCGTTGGAAGTCCTATTGTAGCCTTTCAAGCTGTTTCTGTGCTTCGTTGTTGGTGTTGGCTTGTTGCAGCGGTTGTTGCAAAACTGGTATCTGGTCTTCCTTTTCTTTTAGTAGTTGTTGTACCTCATATGCTTTATCAATAGTCGCCGAGGCATATGCTCCTGCGATCTGAGATAATTTGGTGAGATTTTCAGTGGGATCGGTAGTAAGATCTTGCCATAGGACGCCTAATTGTTCTGCATCATGAGAGAGCATGTTTCCAATTTCCTTTTCTTCCTTTGTCTTCTCAATACTGCCTTGTGTTGTGGACTATAAAATATATCAAGAGGAGGAATCTCTTTTATCTTGAACATAAGTTCAAAGGATGGGGTAACAGGAATATGTTCCATATCTGAGACATTGCTAATTGTTCTTGTGACTATATCTTTTCTTGTCTGTACATTGCTCACAGGTGCTCACAGGGGTCCTGTGACTTATCTTTTGTTGTTTGTACATTGCTCACAGGTGTCTTTGTCTCCCATTCTTTATCTAGCTCGGTTCTGACTGGCGGCTGAACGATGAGGGTGAGGATCTATTTGTGGGGAGGTAAAAGCCTATTGCTGTGGGAGCCCTTTTGATTGGGCAGTATCCTTTACTAACCCCTCGCTTTTACCATGGTCACTCTCTGATCTCTTGGAATGTTCAGATGTTTCTTTCCCGGACTTAGATTTATATCTATCTGTGCCTGAACTTCCACTAAGACTAATACTTGGAGTTGGTTCTCTTACGGGCTCTAAGCGTAGTTTTTCCAAAAGGAATACTAGCTAACCTCCTTTCCCTATATATCTTGAACTACTGAAATTCTGCTGGAGGGAATCGCATTTGAGCCGAATGCAGAATTTCTTCAAGTGTGCTTTTCTGTTGGAATATGTCATCAAAAAAATCATCTTCTCCAAAAAACACCTTTATTTTGAGTGCAGTAGTGAAATTCTTAGCAATATCATGAGAGTCGAAAGGTCTTCCCAAGTAGCAATACCAGCGTCTCTATTACAGGCAGTGTCTGTATACAAGGGCGCCATTTCTTTCTCTTCAGAACTCGGAGCTTTGTCTTTCTTTCCCATAGTATCCTGCGTACTGCTTTGTCTATTTATCTGTTCTTCATTCCTACAGTTTGCAAATGAGATGAGAATAATGATAAAGAAAAGGTGACGGGAAAACTTTAAATGCCGAAGACATATAAAATACACCATCTTACGTGAAATGATTTTTCAATATGCACAAAACCCTATTTCATTAATGATCGGCAACTAACTCATTAATTAGCATTAAAGCGCATAACCAGGCCTCGGTTTACGGAAAATACTTTTTTGAACGACGAGCCTGAAAGCTCTACGATGAAGCGATTTTGCAATTTGCATCGCAATATCGCAGATCGCAACATCGCAGAATTGCAAAATCGCTACATCGCATTTTCGCATTATCGCTATATCGCATTATCGCATTGCCGCTCTATCGCAAAATCGCAATATCGCAGGAGCATGGCATATGACAATTTTCGTTAATCTGTTTTCTGCGAAAAGCGTTTTACGATATGCGCCATCGCATATCAGCAGTTTAAAGTTTTTCAACGTGAGCAGTCTTTGATGCATGCGATGCGATATATGTTTGTAGTCCTGTACCGCGGTCTCACAATCTTAGAATTCGGCTTGCAAGGAGGCATCCATGATCCTTTTGCGATGCGATATTTCCTAAGGAATAATTCTACTTTATCTTATCATAAAACTTAACTTTTTAGATTTTTCAACGATATTTTCCTAAGTTTATGATGGTAAGTTTTATTAAAAAAGGAAATACAAGCACTAATTGATTTTTTAAATTTTGACTAAGGGTCCCCAAGTCCCCACTTATTTAGTATTAATAATAACACTAAATAAGAAGGGGGGTTGTTGCTGGCCACAACAGAATATTTCCTTTATCTCAGATTTAGCTCACATTTCCAGAAAATACGAGTCTTGCTAGGTGTTTGTAAGCCATGGCCACTGTTATCTCACAGTTGCTACCAACAGCTTCGTGACAAAAATCACTGGCATATATGAAAGTTGTGTGCAACAGTAATAGAGAGACATTTAGAGAGGACTATTTTAACTAAAAATATTCAGTGTTTCTCAGGAACAGTTTCTTTTATATCTTAAATTAACCGCCAATGTCCATTTTTTTTAACAAAAGCAAAAAGTGATTGTGAATATTGCCATGAATTTATCTTATATTCATGCCACATAGAAAAGATGATTTTGTCCCTCTGTACTCGCCATTTATAAAATACCATAACTCATAGAAATACACATAATTACTGGCCAAGATTAACAGTTGATATTTCTTGACATTCTTCGTTCACAAAGAGAAATGAATGCCAAATATTTGAGATCATATTCCAGAACAAAGCATTGTTCTAGATAAACATCTTTATATCTATATGCAAAGAATCTTGCTTGGAGAACGTTAAAAACAAATATTTACCTAGGAGGATATTGTTACTCAATGCCTCTTCCAGGACATCCAACCAAACGAAAACAATCAACAGTTTTATAATAATATAGTATATGCAGAAAATTTCCACCTTGCTTTACTTCACATATTAAGAAGGAAAGAACAACAGTCGTAGTTGTGTTTGGTTTCACAGCAAAAACCAAACTTCAGAATGGTAGAAAATGAAGAAACACAATCATGAGGCCTAGACCAAAGTAGAGTGCACATTGGATCAACTACAATGTGCACTAACTTTTCCAGTTATAATTTTACACTAACAACAAATTGGATCAACTACTCAAAATTCCGTAAATCAGCTTTAATCGTAATCTTCCTTCATTCTCCTCCTACAAAAATGAAGAGAAAAATAGCTCTTGCAAAGGACAACGCAGTGCCTACATAATCATCACTCCTGATATTGGAATTTCGTTTGCCTGTTAGGAATATTATACACCATACTAATAAATCTAGATCAATAAAATTTGTTTAGCCTCCAAGTGTCAGCCCTCCTAAGAAACAAATTAGGATGCCACTGAATTTCTGAAGACAAGATGGAATTGATTTATCAGTTGTGCTTCTACACAGCCCCATATGACAAACCTCTGATATTTGGTAGTCAAAGGAATATTTAAGCATAAATAAAGCCTAGCTAATGGAAGCTCAAATGCAAATCACATAAATGAAACCTCCTAATGCAGTCTGCCCCCTTGACAGATCTCCAATAACAGCTTGCATAAGCACACATACACACTTCAATAATATGTTAAACAGCTTAATACAATTTGACCAAAACAAAATATCCCAGTTGCAAGTTAGCATTTCCAGGTAAATGGAAACAGCACATAGCTGACGATGAAGAGTCTCAAGTGATTACCTTTTTAAATAATTAACATTAACTCTTCTTCAACATATGCCTTTATAAACACAAAAGAACCAGTGAGATAAGTTTAAGTTGAATGTTAATTTGACCAGGAACTGCTAAATTTATTTAAAATAAAATGGAGAGCCTCGAATTGAGAATAAGAACAATACACTTGTAATGGATGGAAGACATAGGAACTACAATTCGCACTACCATTCTGTTGGCAGAACCTCACAACCTATTTATATAAAAGAATTCCTATCTAGAGTCGCTCTTCACCCTTTAGTTAAAACAAGGCATAATCTTGCAGTTCCGTAATTTTAAGAGATGTATAAGAAAAGGAAATAAATGGAGAACCATTGACTGTAATCAAAACTTTTGAAAGGATAAGTGCTATCTTGACATGCATGTCACTGGTTCAAGATGATGCTATCTAGACATGTAAACTGGCTGCATCCTCATCTAAGAAATGAAACCAAGTGGTCATTATCTTAGAGAGCCAACAATGATCTTGGCAATATGGAAAACACCTTTTGAGTGACTACAGATCTTCTTAAGTCAAAGAATGACCAAATAATGAAAAAATAATGGACATTGAAACCAGGATACAAGATTATTCAAATTTGTTGAAATCAAGGCAAAAGGCCTATTAGCTGTTTCTTAAAGAGGTCACCCAATGCCCGCCGCACATCCATCTGAGACAATAGTACAGTAATAAATGACCACAAAAACAAAATGAGAGAAAAATCCACCATCTAAAAGAAATCAACAAACATTATTAAAAGCAAAATTGAAGGAAATACCTGGTCACTGCACACAAGTTTTGTAACAGAAGGGAAAAACTCCCCAAGGTGTCTCTTGAAGATATTTTTATTCATAATGCACATACCACTCAACACCTGCAAGTTCACACATCAGAAGTCCATCTCAAGTGAACTCTTGTAGGCTTAGTTTTCCACTTAAAACAATCTAATTTAAACTACTGAATCTTCAAAAACACAGCTATTCATCCAACTAAGTAACTCGCTAGGTACAAAACTGATATTTAAAGCATAAATGCACACTGTACTCTCCTAAGTAAACTTAATCCAGACTTCAATTCACTTAGTGGATGTGTGCTTGCAGCACTGTTTTCAAATAACTTCTGATACACAAAGTTTTGAACATTGACAAAACATTCACAGTTGAGGTTTTGCTATCACGTAAATCTGCACTAACAGAGTTGCCTAATAATTATAGGCCATCAAGCCCTGTCACTGCTATATGCCTCTCCATTCAGACTGGTGATTCTACAGTCTCGGGGAGACATCCCTAAAAGATGTATGCTTCCATCTAAGCAGAAACATGAACATATTCCAAGAGAATCAGCACACAAAATATTCCTCAACTTGTCCATAAACAGTCACTAATGAGGGTGAGTTCAATAAATAACTTCAAGTGACCAAGATCAAATTTTAAAAACTTGTGTAATAATGACATTAAATGAAAATTCATGGAAGGTTGTGCACCTCAAGTGCAAGGAATACTCAATGCACAATAGAACTACCTATCAGTGCAACAATTTCATCATCAACAACCAAGATTCAAAGAGCTAGCAGTAAACATAATTGTAACAATCAAATATCACTCACAAGACTGGGTGCATCATAGTGAGTTACAGTGACAGGCTGTCAATGACCCATTCATTGCAGTGAAGGCAGTGGTCTGCAGCTTGAAGAGTGACTATGAAGAGCTCGTCACTGCTACTATGCTGTCCCAGAAAGATGATATCCCCTCCCAAATGCCTCTCAAGTGTTTATAAAGGAATTCAAACAATCATGCAAAATTTGACTAAGCCACTAGAAGGCAGGAAAGAAAAGCCACCAGCAGTGCTTGAGTTCACATGAATGCCAAGTCAATTGGCTGCTCTTCTGAGGTTAGGTTGACTAGCTGCTTTCCCCTGCTATTGATTGTCATATTGGCATTTAGCTGGATTTTGCTGTTGCGGGTTCAGCTGTTGCCAAGAAATATCTGCTGTTACAGCCATCATCCTAGGAAAGTATGGTGTTTTTTCACATATTATTGAGGTTTCCAAGGGTCTTCAAAAGTCAATAAAGACTGCCACTAAAGGATCCGACTTCACTGCATATTTTTAACAGCTTTAATTAGCTTCATAGCTTTGGCATTTTTCCATGCATACAAAAAGCTAAAACAAGCTCAAAAGCAAAAACTAGGCTTTTGGCCTTTTAACTTTTGCATTTTCCAACCATGCCTTAAGTGGTTGACTACATTTTTCACTCTACAAAATGTGAGCTTTCACTTAACTCAACACTCTTTCACCCATAAATACCTTGGACCATCCCATCATTGCCTGCTCAGAACAACGACGTTCAACTTGTACCTGCTAAACATAGAAACTGCTAATTCTAAACACGCCCGAAAAACAGTTTCCTAAAAAGAAAAAAGCTAAAAGCAAGAAAGACTAATCCTCGAGATGGAGCATCAGTCTCACTCACAAAAAAGTGAAAAAAAAACATGGGCAGGACTCATCATCGCTCATGAAGTTAAAAGCAGTCATGTTAGACTCGCCTTTTACAACAATTAAGAATATGTAATTGTCCCTGACATGCCAGCCCTTGATATTTAGATTTTAAAAAAGCAAAGTACTAAGATCGCAGTTTTCCAAAATCTGAAGAAATTGACTCTAGAAGAAAACCTGTTCAAATGTCAATCCCTGGATGTATCTAAAATAAAACTAACGCGATGGAGTCTCACTTAACCCTCCAGTTGCACAAGTGCTACTACAAGTCATAGTTTTAAAAACCGTTTTTAAAAACCGGTTACCGGTCTAACCCGCTGGTTAGCAAACCCGCCAGTCTAAACCGGCCAAAAAACCCGGTTTGAATGCCCATTTCTCCAATTTTTTGCCCTAACCGGTGAAAACCGGCCGGTTTAGGACGGAACCGGCCGGTTTGTATCAAACTGGCCGGTTTTGTCCTAAACCAGCCGGTTTTAGGCACGCCCACCATAAAGTTAAAAAAGCATATTTTTTACTGTGTTTCAGGGGTTTTGGGGGGAAACTAAAGGTGTTTCAACCCTAACAATGTTGGCAATTAATGGTAATGTTAAATTCTTAAAGTAAAAGTGACATTTCCTTTAATTTTCATTTTCATCCTTTTAACATTACCATGAAATAACTCAGGATGTTTGAGAGTGGTTTCGACCTCATTGTATTTCATATGGAGAAACTAGAATTTTAGATTTCACTCAAAATTCAGCAGACTTAATGATTTTCAGGATTTCATGGTTTGGGGGTAAACAATAAATGCAATTGGAGCTCCAAATGATGAGCAAAACTCTTGATCTAGATCCCATTGTGTTGGACGATATTGATCCAACATCAAATTGGGTGGAGGAGACTGAAGAACCTGTGTTTGAGGCTGATTTTGATATCGACATGGCTTTAGCGGGGGATGATGCAGATTATGTGGTGGCATCAGAACTAGGATCAGGAGCGGCATCAAGGAAAGGCAAAGAACCAATTGAAGGCACTAGTCATGAAAGTTGACAAACTCGTGCTTCCATGAGGTCCACTTTTATTGTCATTGGTGGCATTGATACTGAGGTTGCAGATCAGGCTGAGGCATCCTCAGACTCTGAACTAGATGATGTCTATGTAGCTCCTAATGATGATCTTGTGTCTAGTAGTGGTGATGAACTTGATGATTGATCATGTGTTCACTGTAGACTTGTAGTAGGCTAATGGCCTCATAGCTTGCAGCATTGTTTTTGGACTTTATAGGCCATTTAGAGCCTCATTTCTTATGTATTTTGCTATTTTGTTGATGATATGCATTGCACTCGATGCCATTTTGATATATTCACCTTTACATGGTATATAAATGAGCAAAATTTACATATTTTGTCTCTATTGGCTTGGAATCATGGTTTTACATCTTAAAAATAGTTTTGTTTCATTAAAAATTAATTATTTAATGTATTTTTTTAAAACCAGTTCGTTTAGACCAAACCAGTGTCGGTTAGACCAGTTCCGGTAGGTAAACCAGTTCATTAGGTGGATCGGTCCGGTCACCGGTCCCGATTTTAAAAATTATGATACAAGTTAACAGGTTTGTAGCTCATTGCCTCATTTGTGCAGATTTTCATTAAGCCTCGAGTCTTGCTCAAAATAAGGAAAAAAGACTCATAAAATATTGTCTTCTCAATATTGTTTTGATGATCTAAACTAACCAAAAAATGGTTTATCATCTGCAAGGTTCTTTTTTATTATGTCAAATTAATAATCACGAAGTAACAAAACTATGTTAGGATATTCCGACACATAGGAAATAGTTAAGTATAACTTGGTCTAGTGTAGAGTTAGGTAAAGCGTGTTTCTTTACTATGTACTTTTGTAACTTAAAATCCGACGGTCACGATATGTAGTGATCCGACAGTTCATTCTCTCCTCGGTATTACCGACACTTGATCCGTGGCTTAATATTCGATTGGTCCATGATCTCTATTTAAAGAACGTGGAGGGTCATTTGTAAAGCGGTCGTTCATGAGAGAAGCTTATGTAAATTTTATTTCTTTTATTAATAAATTGCCTGAAGTGGCCGCATTGGCTCAGGCCGTGGACTATTTCCCTCTTTGAGGGTTTTAACCACGTCAAGAATATTGGTGTATTGATCTGTGATTTGTTTGTGAGCGGTGTCTTTTGGTGTTCTGTCTGAGCAACTTACCCTGTAAATTCCTACATGGTATCAGAGCTATTTGAGGGTCGCATCCATTGGTGATCCAAATCCGAAGTTGGTACAAATGCATCCAACTGTCATTTCCTAGATCTATTGCTTCTGACTGCTTTGGGGTCGAGAGGACTGCTATATTGTATTAGGAGCATCTGTTCCAGTGAGGAACCCCTTTCGTTTCACGCAAAAAGGTTTCCAATAGCCCTAGATACGTCATTTTTAAGATCTGGAGGTATACAGTCTTTATTTGCAGTTTTAGTTATTCATCTTTCTATTTATTTCGGTTTACTTAGCTCTCTGTTTTTTATTACCGGATCTATACCTTTCATTTTTGCATATGCTCTTTGCCCCACGACTCTATGTGATTTGGGCAAATCAAAAACAGAAAGGAAGAATTTTTTTCATGTGTGTGCTCTTTTCTGCAGCACCTTAATGTGATCTCGGAAAATCAGAAACATTGAAAAAAATATATAGTTTCCGACGAAAGCTAACTTCAAGCCATAAGGTTTGGTTTTTTTTTGCATGTCTGTGTTGGGTTGTGTGGTTTTTTGTTTTGTAGGCAAAAAGAGCTTTTTCAAGTAAGCATACACCCCAAAACTTCAGTGCCAAAAAAAAACCTCTTCTTTTCCAAAACTTACTTTTTCAAAAAGCACATGCAACTTATGTTTTAAAGTTACTTTATGTAAAAGTGTTTTCACCCATTATAAAAAGTGAGTCACTTATAATTCTAAAGTCTCTTTATCTTTTATTTAAGTTACAATTTAGTGAGTAGTTCATAAAGCACCATTGTAAAAGTGAGTTTCACTTATTTATAAAAGTGGGTCACATAAAATATTATTTTAAAGTGAGCTAATTAGATATAGTTTGGAAAGGGGGGGGATTTTTTTAAATATAACATTATCATTCACTTCCGCACATTCACGCACTTCGTCGGCATCTTCAACAACTTTTCTTCAAAAAGCCACAACTTCTTCATCCGGAAGCCGTTTTCAGAGCCGTTTTTTTTAATTCGCCTAATTTTTCGAAATCTTTCCTTTGGAACACTTAGTTTCAACATCAACAGCTTCAGTTTCTGCTAAAATGGAAAGTCCATGCCAAGTTATTCTTGACAGCATCAACTACTTCCAATGGTAGTCCTACATTGTGGATTTACTTAGAGTAAAGGTCTTTACAGAATAACCTCAGGCCAAGAAACTAAACCTAAAGATGAAGATAAGGCAGCCAAATGGGAAAATAGGCAAGATCAAGCACATGGGTTGATAGGGATGTCTATTTCTCCAGACCTTAGATTCCATATCACAGAACTTGATACCCTTAATGAAGCAATGAAACAACTCATTAAAGTTTTTGAAATTAAAAATGAAATTAGAGCCCATCAACTTGAAAATGAGTTGCTTACATTGGACCCGAATAATTTTTCTTCCATGGAAGATTTTTTGTCCAAGTTCAAGACCCTTAGACTTCTCTTGGAAAGTGTTAAGGTTAAGAAAGAAGATGGTAGCCTTATATATTCCATTCTTACTAAGTTGGGACCAGCCTACTTTGTGTTTGTTTCCACCTTCTATTCTACTAAAAAAGCATTTATTTCTCAAGGACAACACTACAAGTCCCCCTCTTTTGATGCCATTTGTGATTCTTTAATAAGAGAACAAGAACAACTCTTACATCTTGGCCTTCTTAATCTTGGAAACTCTTCTAAGAAAGCCTTAGCTTCCCAGCAGCAACCAAATTCAAAGAATCCTAAGAAGAAATATCCTAAATAGAATGGTCATAAACCAAACAAGGGTCCTAAGCAATTTCAGTCTCAAAATGAAAAATCATTTCAACAAAATGATAAGGAAAATAAAAACAAAGGGAAGAAAACTGATAGACATTGCCACTTTTGTAATCGAGATGGCCATTTAGAATCCAAATGCTTTAAGAAGATGGAAGCCTTGGAAGCAGCAATGAAGAAGCATAACATCCATTTGGAGCACTCTTCAACTTCAACTTCATCTTCAGGAATAGCACTTTCTGCATGTGGTTTTCAGGCATCTCGGTCTGGTTATGCACTAAATGTGTCTTCTTCTTCTCATTCTCATGAGTGGCTCATTGATTCTGGAGCTTCTTATCACATGGCCAATTCTTCTTTAAATGATTGTAATACCAAAAATATATATGTTGCTGATGATAGATCTCTTAGTGTTGTGGGGACTGGAACTGTTCATCTAGCCAATGCTCAATTTAATGATGTATTATGTGTTCCAACCATATCCTGCAACCTTCTATCTGTATATCAGTTTACTCATTCAGGTGAAGCTAAAACCGTTGAATTTTCACCTCACGATGTTGTAATTAAGGACCTAAGAGATCCTAAATAGATTTTAGCTACTGACATTGCTGATGATTCTACAAGGTTGTATAAGTTTAACAACTTTGGGTCATCAACTCTTCCCTCGGTATTTGTTGCTCATAATGATGAAGTGAGCAAACTTTGGCATGAGCGATTTGGTCACTTAAACTATCGCTCCCTTCAAAATGTATGTAAAGAAAATATGGTGACAGGTCTTCATATGGTCTTGCAGAGATGGTGTTTGTTCCGGATGTGTACTCGAAAAACATCATCGGGATAGTTTTGAAAAACGTGCTCTTGGCACACCTCAGCCCCTTTACAGTTTGTGCATAGTGATTTATGTGGTCCACTTCCAGCTGTTTCATTCATTGGCTACAAGTATTTCTTAACTTTCATTAATGATTTCTCCAGACGCACTTGGGTATACTTCTTAAAACTCAAGAGTCAAGTCTTTAACATGTTCTTGGCCTTTAAGGCCTTTGTTGAGAAACAATCTGGACATCCAATTCTTAAGCTAAGATCAGATAATGGCGAAGAATATGTTAACAACAAATTCATCAACTTTTGCACTGAGCATGGAATTCAAATGCAACATATTGTTCCATATACTCCACAACAAAAAGGTGTAGCTAAAAGGAAGAATTGGACCTTAAAGGAAATAGCTAATTGTATGCTTCAATCTAAAGGACTTAATCTTAATTTTTGGGCAAAAGCAATTAACTGTGCAAATTACATAGTAAATCGCACCCCTACTAAGGTTTTAAAGAATATCACTCCAGAAGAAGCATGGAGCTCAATTAAACCAAATGTAAGTCACTTTCGTGTTTTTGGAAGTGAAGCATGGGCCCATATTCTAGATGAGAAACATAAAGCTTTAGACCCTAAGAGTGAAAAATGTATTTTTGTTGGATATTCTGAAGATGTCAAAGGATATAGACTTATTCCACTTAAGTCCAAAAATGTTATCATTAGAAGAGATGTAAAGTTTGCTGAAAATATATCAACCTATGAGCCTAGTTCAGCGGATGTGCCACCTCTCTCTATCCCTTCTACTTCTGAAAACATTTCTTCTTCAAATGATGACAACGAGGATGACAATCCTCCCCCACCTTCTCAGGATCCTCCTTCAGCTCCTCAGCTTCCAAAATGGGTCTGTGCTACTCGAGATGCAACAAGTGCTCTTACAGGCAATCCTACAAATCAGCGACGTACACATTCTCAGTTCGATAGAGCCTCTTCTTTACTGGCTCAAGCTTCAGCGAATTATGATCCTGACACCTTTGCAGAAGCTTCAGGCCATCCAGATTGGGACGCAACTATGAATGAAGAATATTGTTCATTATTGGCAAATGATACATGGGATCTTGTTCCTCTTGCATAGGGTCAAAAACTTGTTAGATGCAAATGGTTTTACAGAACCAAGTATGGACCTGATGGAAAAGTTGATAAACATAAAGCTCGTCTTGTTGCTAAGGGTTTTTCACAAGTTGAAGGCATTGACCATATTGAAACCTTCTCCCCTATTGCCAAAATGAACTCTATCCGCCTTGTTCTTCCCCTTGCTACCTCTTTCAAATGGGAAGTCCGTCAGATGGCTGTTAAATCTGCCTTCTTGCATGGGGACTTGCATGAAGAAATCTATATGGAACAACCTACTAGCTTTATACAAACAGACTCCAGCCTTGTATGTCGGCTTAAGAAATCCCTTTATGGTCTCAAGCAAGCCCGCGAGCTTGGTATGGCAAAATGGATAGCTTTCTTTTAGATACTGGCTTTTCTAGGTGTCATTCTGACAATATTGTCTACACCAAGAAAGTGGGTAAGTCTCTTATCATTCTTGTTCTTTATGTTGATGATCTTATCCTTATTGGTAGTGATCCCAACCTTATAAACCATGTGAAGTCTAGCCTTAAAAAGCAGTTTGAAATGATAGACTTAGGACACTTGCATTATTTTCTTGGTCTTCAAGTCTTGCAATCCAAGGAACGTATTTCCCTCTCCCAGTCCAAGTATGCCTGTGATCTTCTACGCCACTTTCACATGGAAGACTGTAAGCCAGCCCCTTCTCCCTTTCAATCTGGAGCCAAACTTTCAATCACTTGTACTTCCCCTAAAGTTGATGCTACCTTATACCGTCAGTGTGTAGGAAACTTTTGTATCTGACCCATACTCATCCTAACGTTTCCTTTGTTGTTGACCTTATTGCTCGGGTTATGCAAAACCCACATGAAAGCCATTGGAAAGCAGCAAAAAGAATATTTCGTTATGTTCGAGGTACAATTCAGTTTGGGATTCATTACAGTGCAGAAGCACCTCCTCTATTGGTTGGTTTCACTGATTCCATTTGCGCTGGTGACCCTGATGATCGGAAGTCTACTGCAAGTTATGTATTCACTCTTGGTTCTAGACCTATTACATGGGCTTGCAAGAAACACAGTGCCATTTCTCTTTCTTCAGCAGAAGCATAGTATCGTGGCGTTGTAGAAGCTACTAAGGAAGCCATGTGGCTTCGTCAGATCTTGTCAGTGTTTGGCTTTCAGCAACAGCATCCGACTACACTTTGGTGTGATAATCAAAGTGCCATTCAACTATGCAAAGATCCAATCCAACATCAACACAGCAAACACATTGAACTACACATGCACTTCATCAAAAAGCTCATTCATGACCATGTTCTTGAAGTGCAATATTGTTCAACCGATGATCAAGTTGCAGACATCTTTACAATGGCTCTCACAAAGGCGAAGTTTACTAAACTTCGATTTATGGTTGGAGTTCAAGAAGTTGTTACTAAGGGGGGATAGGCTCTAATGTCTCCTTTCCTCTCCTATTGTGTCATATTTGTACATCCTTCAATCCTATCCCAAGTTTTTCTTAAGGGGGGATGTTAGGATACGCGGACACATAGCAAATAGTTAAGTATAACTTGGTCTAGTGTAGAGTTAGGTAAAGTGTGTTTCTTTACTATGTACTTTTGTAACTTACAATCTGACGGTCACGATATGTAGTGATCCGATAGTTCATTCTCTCCTCGGTATTACCGACACTTGATTTGTGGCTTAACACCCGATTGGTCCATGATCTCTATTTAAAGAGCATGGAGGGTCATTTGTAAGGTGACTGTTCATGAGAAAAGCTTATGTAAATTTTATTTCTTTTATTAATAAATTGCCTAAAGTGGCCGCGTTGGCTCAGTCCGTGGATTGGTTCCCTTTTTGAGGGTTTTAACCAAGTCAAGGATACTGGTGTATTGATCTATGATCTGTTTGTGAGCGGTGTCCTTTGGTGCTCTGTCTAAGGAACTTACCCTGTAAATTCCTACAAACTAGGACTAGTCCTAAGGCAGAATTATATAGAAGTAAAGAATGGGATAGATCAGTGCCCATGGAGATATACTTGTCAAGAAAATTTACTCATTAAAGTGACAAAAGCTTTGAATCCCACCATCCTCCTAAACCATGTTATCAACACTAGTTCCAACTTCCTACAAGGACATTGATTCTAGGATTACAAGTATAGTGTACTTTTTCACAACTTTAAGCAACTGATCAAAAGAACTAGAAATTCTCAATGTAGCAGGATATGGATACTCTAAACTTATTACACATTATGGCCAACAACATAAAGTACAAGCCAGGTATGGCCAATACGTAGCCAACACGGCTACTTCAAGGTCCACTAGTGAGTATGCCAAAGTACCCAAAATTTTGTCTCCTGCAATTGGGTATGTTCAAAGGAAACATGTGCTCTCCAGGAATGATTAGAACTAAACACATTTGGCACCATTTTTAAGGATAAATTTTATTTTTAAAAACCTAATTACTAATTTTATGCTATTTTTTCCTTGGTCCAACCCAACCTCCTACATTCTATAAACGATAAACAAACATAAAAAGAAATCACAATGATAATTTGCTTGCCTTGGGCCCATGATTTTGTTTTTGTTGGGTGTTAATTTTAGGTTGCTCCAACTTGTTCTTCTAGGAAGATAGTGAACAAGCAATGTAGGAGATTCCTTGCAAGGTGAGTGTGCCGCATGGGAGAGATTTCTAACACCCCAATTAAAAATTCCTTACACTTGTGATGCTTAACATATTCTATTTTTTATCATTGGAAGGTTATGATATTTTCTGTGAAAATCATGAAAATTTCCTTTTAAACATTAAAATGACGCATTGATTATCAAAGTTTGTAACGGTCCTACCATAACCTCCCTACATTAGTGGTACTTAGGAGATTAACGTACAAGGCCATCTTCCTTGAATAAGACCCCCATTAGATAGTTAGTAAATAGTTACCTGATGTAAATGAATCTTTTTTTATGAAACCAGGCCCACAAGGTAATCCACACCAATCAATGATGGCATTGTTACTACAAAATCTAGCAACTTAGTGCAAAGCCTTACAAAGAACTCTAGATTAAGAGCAACAATAGGATCAGTCACCACTATCACCTTAGCACGTGTTCCATTGTTATTCTTTGGCCAAATACTATCCCCATAAGGGAGGCTTCCCTAGCAGATTTTAGGGATTAAATTAACCCAAGTGCTCCTAGGCAAATTACCCCTTGAGGGTTCTACTATAGACCATACCCAAGGATAAATGTTCAATAATTACGTTTTGGCTTAAATAATATGTAATTTCAGGAAAACAAGTTCAAAGGACCTTGTGGTTAAATCTAGGGGGTTTAGCAAGTCTAGAGGAGGTTCAAATAGGTTCTCAAACACATGATGTCTTTAAATTACAAATTGTTATTATAAACTAGGGTTTTTTATTTATCGCAATTACAATACGCAAATATTATAATTTATAATAAAGTGAAAAACAACATAAAATTGCATGGAAATCTTTGCCTAGTTTTCTTTTTCTTTTAAGTCACTAGGGTTTCAATACAATTCCATATGTTGTGTACAATGATACGGTCGCAATATAAAATTGTAATAATAGGAATGCAATATCTTTAATAATGTAGTTCAACAGTTTATTAATAAATGCAGATCCAATGCCACCCAACATGCTACAACAAATTAGGTAATACAATAGTGCTTCAACAGAGAGTAAAATGGCCTATAATTTAAATTCCAAACTGAGTTTTGTCTGCAATAAACCCTACGACCTATTGTTACGACTATGACCTTAAGGAGGACATGGATCTGCTTGTTGGGAAAAGACTACAAGAGACTTCGCTCAACGTTCAGAAGTTTGGATTCTGTTCATGAAGACCTTTAACAACCTTCGATCTGCCTCAAGAGAATTCTTCATGTTGATCTGCTACAGAAGAGCCTCAAGGGCTTTGACCTGATCAAGGAAGGTTCCAATTTGATGCTAGGACTGGATTCAACCGTTATAGAATGTAGATCACCAGCAGGAAAGTTTTTGTCTGCCCAAAATCTGCCCTATGCACTTCGGAAGCCACAGAAAAGTCACAAGAGACCACACTCCAATCCTTCGTTGGCCTTAGGGCATGACGTTTGCATTAGAAATTGGTACAAATGAATGCGTATGATTCTGGTTGGGTTAATTCACAGGAAATTGCTTTGATATGCCTCTCAATCACTTCACTAGCCTTAGAAATCAATGTGGACTACTAGCTACGAATCCCAGCAATAGAACATGTCATAGAAAGCCCTATTCCAGAATTCGATCTACTCAAAAAATAGTGCTCCTTGTTTTTCCCGAACAAAATCGAAATAGCAAAGAATTGAACAACTAGGGTGGAATCTTTCACCACTGAAATTGATAGGGTAGAAGGAGTCTTAAAACCCCATAAGCTAATGCTCAAGAAACAAAATGAATTAATCCACAATTGATGATGCCTCATTTGATCTCAACCCTCTTCTATTTATAGATTTTCCATGGCCTCAACAATGTGAGGAGTTGTTTGTGCAATCCCTAATTTGGCCCCAGCCAACCTAATTTTTGCCCAATGTTGCCCCAACATAGGAAAAATTGGGTTTTACCACTTTAATAAGACTATAGCCTACAGGTTCGGATAGGTTATTACGTCCTCCATAAGCCCTCAATTTGGACAGGACATTACAGTATCCCCTTCCCAAAATTGTTTGCCCTCAAGCAAATGCAGACTTGGGTGCTGTAAATTTTTTCCTCCTTCCCAGGTGGCATCCACCTCTAGTAAATTCTTCCATTTAATAGGGTATTCTGGAATTACTTGTCTCCCTAACTTATTTTCTCAATTGTTTTTGCAATCAATTCCAGTTGTCCATCTTCTTCTAATGGTGGCAATTCGATAGAGGTGGTGACCTGTTGTCCCGCAGCGTTTTTGAGATACGACATGTGGAAGACATTATGGATACTGCTAAGCAATTATAACTCATACCCCACTGCGCCAATCCTTCGGAGGACTTTGTTGTGACAACCCCAATTATTTATGCCTAAGAATGCAAGGTAAAACACTTCATGTATTTTGATTTTTAAATTAAAATGGCTTGAGTAAAGGGGCACAGATTCCAGAGACTAGGAGGTTGCTTGGGATGGGGTAAGTTTCCTTAATGCAAGAAAACCTGAATTGTTTGGAAAATCCATTGAAGGTTGGTTGGTGAGTTTTAATGCGCTAGTATGCTTGAAGTAAAGGAGTTGAAGAAAGGACATAGGTCATGCTTTCCTAGAAGAATTAACAAAGCAAGAAAAAAGGACAAAAATTAATGGAGGTAGGTGTTGCATAGGCAACTGGAAAAACAAGGAAGCAACAGATGTAAGAGAATGTTGCCTCGAGGAAAAAAAAAGAGACAATCGCACTCAAACAGAGAATAGCAAGCATGCAACCGCAAACTCGATCACTGAGAACAACAGCACCGTGATCAAGCTTGGTAGGAACAACACATTCCTTCAACAAAGAAAAAATAACGGATAGATATTTGATCTGGTGGCATTTGAAGACATTTACAGTAGCGTGAAGAGGTGTTAGGCATTTTGACAGCTCTCAAAGAAGATATTCATATTTCAGTTGGGAAATTGTTATGAATATAATTCATAACAAGTAAATAAATAAAATAAATGTAAATGTTAAATAATCAAATATTGATTAGGTTAAATAGTCATTAAGTTAAGTGAAAAGACATGTCTAAAAGACATGCAGAGTCACGAAAGGACACTTTCTTAAGCATATATATGCAGGTCTTCATTGTAACATTCATCACTTGTACACTTTTATATATAATAAATGATTATTATTAAATACCTCGTGTATTTTTACATTCAAGCCTACAAGCTATGAGTTTTTATGCTTCAGTGGTATCAGAGCCATGGCGCACAATATAATCATGCAGGTCTTCGAACATTGTTCACCGCACAATGTGCCATTACGTTCACGTCCTGAATGCGTTGAACTGTTTAATAAAATTCAAGAAGCATTTCAGCGTTTAGAAAAATCATTTGTAGAAGTTAAAACATGCCGAAAGGAAATCAATAATAAAGACAATAGCAACAATGAAGAAACAAAACAAGGTGAAGCAGGAGAAGCAGATTGTGATCAGAATGATGATAATGAAAACGATGTAGATGAAGATGATATAGATCAAGATGATTATCCGGATGAAGATGATGTGGATGAGGACTATCTTGGGAAACAGGAAGATGAACATATATCAAAATTAGAAGAAGCGAATGTTTTGAAGAATAAACATCTATGTTACAACCGCAATGAAAAATCACAGACAACTATTATTGACAATCAAAATGATTACTTAGATATCGATGGGAACTCTTGGTTATCACTTGAGGAGAAGGAGGAGGTACAAAGAAAGGAACTTGAGGACGCTGAAAATGTAAGCCAGGGAAGAACAATTATGTTGCAGGATCCCATTGGTGGAGAGGTTTCAATTTCTACTGAAGATGATATTCATCAAGTAGATCCATCTTCCCGCGGAGGAAAATTCCAAAAGTTTCGTGTACACCCAAGTCCAAACATCAATGTTGAAATTTGGTACCGGAGGACAGGTGGTTCCCTTAGGCTTTGATCTTTGGCCTAGGGAAAAGTGTCCAAAAGAATTTAATTTTTCTCCTAAAGTGACTTTATAATTTTATAAAGTTAAATCTAATTTAAAAGTGATTTTAAGTGATAAAGTTACTAAGTCTAATTTTAAAGTGACTTTTATAAAGTCAATGAAAAATTAGAAAGGAAAAGTGACTTTGGAAATAAATGACTAAGTGGGTCTTTATTAAAATGGGGTGAATTAAAAAATAAAAAGTGAGATTTAAATGAGCATTTCATCTCAGCCTTAGATCTCAATCTATTTCAACCATTGAATTTAGGGATCACCCAAAAGTCACTTGGGGTTAGATTAAAGGAGGAAAATGAGGAAAAGTTCATTCATTCTTTCATGAACAGATTGAGAGAAGGAGAGCAAGAGAGCAAGGGAGATTTCTGGACAGTGAGCTGCGGAGTTTCAGCAGCGGAGTTTCAACAGGGCGGAGTTTCAGCAACTCTGTACAGCGGAGTTTCCGCAAATCTATACAGCGGAGTTTCAGCAACAGAGTTTCAGCAGGGCGGAGTTTCAGCAAGTCTGTACAGCGGAGTTTCAGCAGGGTGGAGTTTCAGCAAGGCTGAGATAAGTTGTAAAAGTTTGCTTGCTGATTTTTGCTGAATATTTCTCTTACTGTAAAAAGGCATTTTCCAGAAATAAAGAAGAGCTCTCAAACTGGTTTTCCCCAAAAGTTGTAGGGGGTTTTTCCAGGGTCACATTGACCAAAAATCTTAGTGTTTAAATGTGTTTTAATGGTTGTTTATTACTGCTGATTTTTATTTCTGCAATTTCCAACATTCTGTAAACTTTCTAGAATTTGTGTTTTCAGCAAATTTATTTTTTTCAGCTTGTTAAATGTATGGTTATGGGAAAGGGCATTTAACTATATGGGAGAAATAAGGAAAAACTGAAAACCCGGGTGGGAAATGAGAAATTTCTACATGGTATCAGAACTTGAGTGCTGAAGGACAGTTTGGGACAGCAAAAGGAAAAATTACAGCTGCTGATTTTTCACTCAGAAAATTCCAGCAAGCTGATTTTTTTCATAAACAGCAGTTTTATCTTTACTACAGCAGTGCTATTTTTCAGTTTTAGGACAGCAGGATGTCATTGGGATTGAAAGTGGAGAATAGGCTGGATGGGCATACAAATTACAGCGTTTGGAAGGAGAGAATGCACAGTATCTTTGAGGAGGCAGAAGTCTGGGATATCATGGTGCATACCACACAGAACCCTGTTGTTGTGCCTACTGATGCTACACAGTTGACAGCTTATAATAAAAAGAACAACAAGGGTAAGAGGTTGATTCTAGACGGAATCAAATACCATTGCATTCCTCATGTGAGAGGAAAGAGCAATGCCCATGAAATGTGGACAGCATTGTCCAATCTCTACCAGAGTATCAATGAGAACCGGAAGATGGTCCTGAAGGAGAAGCTGAAGAACATTAAGATGGGTAATGATAGTGCAGCTGGATATCTCACAAAGATTACTAATGTGAGAGATGAGTTGGCAGCGATTGGAGAGGCCATTCCACCCACTGAGTTGGTGCGGATTGCAGTGAATGGCCTCCCTCATTCATGGTTGAACTTTGCTGATGGGGTTTGTGCACGTGAGACCCTTCCCACATGGGAGAGGTTTTGGGATGATTGCATTCAGACAGAGATCAGAAAAGGTCAGCTTGGGGCAGCCAAGCCGGTTGAGCAGGATGAAGATGTAGCACTGGTGGCAGGAGGCAAGAAAGGCAAAGGGAAGAAGCAGGCTTCCACAAGCAGTGGTGGGGGCAAAGGCAAAGGTAAAGGTAAACAGGGGAACACACAGAAGGACTATTCCAAGGTGAAGTGTTGGAATTGTCAAAAGATGGGACACTATGCAGTTGTGTGTCCGGAGAAGAAGAAGAAGAAGGGGAAGAACCAGGACGTGGCAGCTTCAGTAGAGATTGAGGACTTTGCAGGTCGTTTTGACCGGGAGTTTGCGTTCACTACATGAGTCCTCTAGTGCAGGATCACCTGCCAACAGGTTCAAAGGGAGCATGCTTTTCCCTCGATTAGCAGAGCATCTTCAAATATCTGGTATGTGGACAGTGGAGCTTCACGTCACATGACAGGAGTCCGTGAGTACTTCTCAGAGCTTTCAGAGAGTGGCACTGATATAGAGGTAGTACTCGGTGATGACAGAGTTGTTAGAGCAGTCGAGGTGGGGACACTAACATTTCAGAGGGAGTCCAAACCTCCCTTGAAAGTGTCAGATGTTCTTTATGTGCCAGGGATGAGGAAGAACCTCATATCCGTCTCAACTTTGGAGGACAGAGGATATGAGGTACTATTTAGGGGAGGACAGGTGTTGATGTATCCCAGGGGTACTCCAGCTGATTCAGCTAGAGTGATAGGTGTACGCCATGCAAAGGTGTACAAGTTTCCATTCCAGCCCCTTTTGGCATTAAGCAGTAGTACCGACAGCAGAGCTAGCAGTTCTGAGCTGTGTGAGATTTGGCACCGCAGGATGGGACATATGTATCATGGAGCCTTGAGGACATTGCGGGAGATCACTACAGGTGTGCCAAATTTCAGTATTGATCACTTTGATACTTGCAGAGGTTGTGCGATGGGCAAGTTTGCCAAATCCCCTTTTCCCAGCAGTGACAGCAGAGCGACTGGGATACTTGATTTGATTCATTCCGATGTGAGCGGTCGGATGTCTCATGTTTCCTTGAGTGGATATGAGTACTATGTTTTGTTCATTGATGATCACTCCAGGAGGACCTGGATTTTTTTTTTGAAGACCAAGAGTGAGGTCTTCAAGCGGTTTCAGGAGTTCAGAGCTCTTGTGGAGACACAGACAGGTCGAAAGATCAAGTCCCTGAGGTCGAACAATGGAGAAGAGTACACCCTTGGAGAGTTTGTTGACTATTGTGCGGAGGCAGGCATTAGGAGGGAGTTCACTGTTCCTTACAACCCCCAGCAAAACAGGGTTGCAGAGAGGAAGAACAGATCCATCATAGGGGTTGCCAAAGCCATGTTACATGATCGGGGGTTGCCATTGTTCTTGTGGGTAGAGGCCTGCAACACAGTTGTTTACTTACAGAACAGGAGTCTGCATCGTGCCTTGGGGCACATGACTCCGGAGGAGGCTTTCTCTGGGAAGAACCCTGATATTGGTCATCTTCAAATCTTTGGATGCATTACATACTCCTATATACCCAAGGAGAAGAGGACCAAACTAGAGCCCACTGCAGAGAAGGGTATCTCTGTGGGCTACAGTGAGAACTCAAAGGCCTTTCGGATTTACATTCCTGCACAGAGGAGAGTTGTTGTCAGATGGGATGTGAAGTTCGAGGAGGACGGGGCCTTTAGGAGGTCACGGGAGTTAAAGTATCTAGATCAGCCAGACCCTCAGCAGTAGTTGAGTCAGTGGCAGGGATCCAGTGGGCAGGGATCAGGAGGATCAGGCGGATCAGGAGGTACATCTATGAGGATGTCAGGTCCGTCAGTGAGCAGTGGCTTACCGAGCCAGAGGGGTGGTGCTCCGGGCAGCATGCAGAACAGTTCACAGAGCAGTTCACTAGGGAGTCCACTAATGGACAGTTCACACGGTACCTCAGCTTCTACAAGTTCAGGTGCAGGCAGGAGGACAGCAGACAGACAGTCAGGAGTTCAGGCTCCTGATGATGATGAGGAGGAGGAGTTTCATTTTCCGGCGGGAGAAGTGCGCTCAGGGAAGAGGAAGCCCAAGTGGCTTCAGGACCACCTTGAGAGATGCCTCATCTGTTGCTGAGCCGAAGAGGCCGGTCAGAGAGAGTAGACCACCTGAGAGGTTTTGTAGCTATATGGCAATGGTTACCAGCATCCTTGACTCTGAGCCTTCTAGCTATGAGGAGGCAGCTAGCCAGCAGGTCTGGAGAGAGGCCATGCAGGAGGAGTATTCTTCTATCATGAAGAATGATGTTTGGGAGGTGGTGCCGAGGCCTAAGGGCAAATCCGTGGTTACTTCCAGATGGCTTTACAAGGTAAAGCATGTTGCAGATGGCAGCATTGAGAAATTCAAAGCAAGGTTTGTGGCTAGAGGGTTCTCCCAGGTAGAGGGAGTTGATTATGAGGAGACCTTCGCTCCCGTGGCTCGATATACTTCGATCCGCTCCATTATATCGATAGCAGCAGAGATGGGTTGGAAGATCCACCAGATGGATATGAAGACTGCATTTCTCAATGGCTTCATACAAGAGGAGGTGTACATTGAGCAGCCACAGGGCTTTGAGGTGCATGGGAAGGAGTTCCATGTGTGTAGACTAAAGAAGGCCCTTTATGGCCTGAAGCAAGCTCCCAGAGCTTGGTACTCCAGGATAGATACATATTTGCAGGGGATGGGTTTCACAAAGAGTGAGGCAGATCCGAACCTTTACTTTATTGTGATTGGTGAGGAGCCTCTCATTCTGGTGTTGTATGTGGATGACTTGGTCATTACAGGTGCAGAGAGACTCATAGAGCACTGCAAGAGAGATCTTGCGACGGAGTTTGAGATGAAGGACTCGGCTTGATGCATTACTTTTTGGGCTTGGAGGTGTGGTAGGAGGAGGGGCATTTCTTCCTGGGACAGGGGAAGTATATTGTGGACATCCTTAGCAGATTCCACATGGAGGATTGTAGACCCATGTCGACACGAATGATCACCAACTGGAAGAAGCTTCATGCTTCGGATTCCGAGTTGGTGGATCCCACATTGTACAGGCAACTGATTGGTTCCTTGATGTATTTGGTCAAAACTAGACCAAATATCTGTTTTGCAGTCAACACAATGAGTCAGTTTATGTGTGAGCCTAGGAAGGTTCACTGGGTGGCTGCAAAACACATTTTGCGGTACTTGCAGGGGACAGTGGATTATGGTCTGGACTACAAGCAAAGAGATGGAGTGAGATTGGCAGGATACACTGATTCTGATTGGGCAGGTTGTGCTTTTGATAGGAAGAGCACTTCAGGGTGTTGTTTTGGGTTGGGTTCAGCAGTAGTGTCATGGTTCAGCCGGAAGCAGCAGTCAGTAGCACTGAGTTCAGCGGAAGAAGAGCATATGGCAGCCAGTCTAGCTAGTTGTAAGGCTATCTGGCTTCGCAAGATGTTGTTTGGCTTATTTGGTCAGCCATTGAAACCTTCAGTGATTTACTGTGATAATCAGAGTTGCATTAAACTCAAGGAGAATCCAGTAATTTCATGACAGTTCAAAGCATATCAGGATCAGATATCATTTCATCAGAGACTATGTTCAGAATGGAGCTGTGA
Organism: Pinus tabuliformis; assembly: GCA_031772625.1. Classification (NCBI taxonomy): domain Eukaryota; kingdom Viridiplantae; phylum Streptophyta; class Pinopsida; order Pinales; family Pinaceae; genus Pinus; species Pinus tabuliformis. The sequence continues at coordinate 52,535,925 of CM062813.1, forward strand.
AGCTTGAGTATATTTCCACTGATGAGCAGGTTGCAGATATTCTTACCAAAGCCTTACCACGGGGCAAGCATGTCTACTTCAGAGACAAGATGGGTGTGGTGAGGAACACCTTCCTCGGTAAGAGGGAGTGTTGAAATTTGGTACCGGAGGACAGGTAGTTCCCTTAGGCTTTGATCTTTGGCCTAGGGAAAAGTGTCCAAAAGAATTTAATTTTTCTCCTAAAGTGACTTTATAATTTTATAAAGTTAAATCTAATTTAAAAGTGACTTTAAATGATAAAGTTACGAATTCTAATTTTAAAGTGACTTTTATAAAGTCAATGAAAACTTAGAAAGGAAAAGTGACTTTGGAAAGAAATGACTAAGTGGGTCTTTATTAAAGTGGGGTGAATTAAAAAATAAAAAGCGAGATTTAAATGAGCATTTAATCTCAGCCTTAGATCTCAATGTATTTCAGCCATTGGATTTAGGGATCACCCAAAAGTCACTTGGATCACCCAAAAGTCACTTGGGGTTAGATTAAAGGAGGAAAAGGTCATTCATTCTTTCATGAGCAGATTGAGAGAGGGAGAGCAAGAGAGCAAGGGAGATTTCTGGACAGTGAGCTGCGGAGTTTCAGCAGCAGAGTTTCAGCAGGGCGGAGTTTCAGCAAGTCTGTACAGCGGAGTTTCAGCAAGTCTATACAGCGGAGTTTCAGCAGGGCGGAGTTTCAGCAAGTCTGTACAGCGGAGTTTCAGCAGGGCAGAGTTTCAGCAAGGTGGAGTTTCAGCAAGGCTGAGATAAGTTGTAAAAGTTTGCTTGCTGATTTTTGCTGAATATTTCTCTTACTGTAAAAAGTCATTTTCCAGAAATAAAGAAGAGCTCTCAAACTGGTTTTCTCCAAGAGTTGTAGGGGGTTTTTCCAGGGTCACATTGACCAAAAATCTTAGTGTTTAAATGTGTTTTAATGGCTGTTTATTACTGCTGATTTTTATTTCTGCAATTTCCAGCATTCTGTAAAATTTCCAGAATTTTTGTTTTCAGCAAATTTATTTTTTTCAGCTTGTTAAATGTATGGTTATGGGAAAGGGCATTTAACTATATGGTAGAAATAAGGAGAAACTGAAAACCAGAGTGGGAAATGAGAAATTCCTACAATCAAAACACACCCAGTCTACATTGATGTTGGCAAATCTCCACAACGCATTAACTCTAGAAGCAATGGAATTTCGAACAACATGAAAGATTTCTTCAATGAAAAGGAACCGTACAAGAGTATCAATCCTGTCGAAGTTGTTTCTTATGGTGTTGTGGTTCAAGCTACAATTCTAAGTGAAGAAGGGAATGAGAAGGTGCAAGACCTTTTGCTCCTTGATGTCACTCCCTTGTCACTTGGATTGGGAACTGCCGAAGAAATCATGACTATTTTGAATCCCATGGACACAGTGTTTGATGCAGGGCATCTTATTGGAAGGGGAGTCTCCGATCCAACAGTCCAGAATGTCATGACATTGTGGACCTTCAAAGTCATTTATGAGCCACCAGAGAAGCCTGTGATTCTTATTTCCTACAAAGGAGAGGAAATTTCTTCGATGGTTCTGACTAAAATGAAGGATAAAATAGAACTATATCTTCAAACAACACCTCAAAAAGAAAGCTCTTCGAGCATCACAATGTCGACATCATTTGTTGTGCCGTCAATAAACTCCACAACTTTGAAAAATGCTACGGGTTATTAAAGTTGTCAGGTTTAGTTCGATTTAGTTCAATATTATTAACCGACATATTATTAAAGTTGTCAGGTTTGAAATGGGACCTAGTTCTATATAATAAATCGAACTAAATTCATTTAATTATTAATTAAAAAAAAAAAAACAAAAATTAATATTATAAAAAAAAATTTTAAAAAAAAAAAAAAATATATATATATATATAGATATATTATTAAAAATAATAATAATAATAATAATTGATAACCTGAGATTCGGGCAGTGTCCAACAAATTACATATGTCAAGATGAAGAACAATAAATTACATATGCCAAGATGAAGAACAATGAATTACATAACCCGAGATTCAGATAGTGTCTAGCAAATTACATATGCCAAGACGAAGGACAACAAATTACATATGCCAAGATGAAGAACAACGAATTACATATGCCGAGATGACAAACACAAAGATGAAGAAATTGTTAGCAATACAACTTTGAGGACAAAGCTTCTGAAGGACGGGGCTATGTTATGAATATAATTCATAACAAGAAAAATAAATAAAATAAATGTAAATGTTAAATAATCAAATATTGATCAGGTTAAATAGTCATTAAGTTAAGTGGTCTAAAAGACACGCCCAGTCACGACAGGACACTTGCTTAAGTAAATATATGCAGGTCCTCATTGTAACATTCATCACTTGTACAATTTTATATATAATAAATTATTATTATTAAATACCTCTTGTGTATTTTTACATTCAAGCCTACAAGCTATCAGTTTTTATGCTTCAGAAATAGGAGTTTGGGAGGAATTTTCTCCAAATGAGGGTAAATCTCAGGATGCCCTGGGCGTTGGATGGTGGAGATGGTCTTTTTTAGAGTCCCTTGACAACCTAGGGTATGGATTTAGCCCTTGGATTCCATGTCAAGAAGTTCTAGAGTCACCTTTAATTGTTAATTTTAGATAACAATGGTATGTTCTATGCTTTAGCACAACTTACTTCAATATTTCTTATTAGCGCAATGACAATTTCCAATTATCTTCAGTAGCAATCACATTAACTTATACACATTGACAGTAAATGCATATAAAACATAAAAACATATGCAGAAGACAAACCAAGACAAGAGGACACAAGATGTGGCGGATACTAGGGACAAACCCCAATGTGGGGAATCCCTTTGATCATATCTTCTTATTATTCTTCAATAGTACAGCACAAAAAGAGAGAGAGTACAAATATCATAAATACATGCCCAAAACAAATCTGCCAAATCAGTAGTCAATGCAGCCCTAACTAGAAAGTCAACAGTGGTCAAAGTTGCCCCAAAACATCCTCCAATCAGCTCGGTCAACAGCAGAAGAATGCGGCCTCCAAAGAGAGTCAAATTCAACCCAAAACAAGCTCAGTCAACCCAATCAAAGTCTGCTGTAATTCTGCGGTCAAACCAGAAAGTCAACACAGCAGTCAACTCAATCAAACAGTCCCCAATCACCTCGAAATCCATGCCAAAGAAAGTGGCTTGCAAAAATCAAAATTTTTCCCCTAAAACAGAAGTCAATGCTGGTCAAATACTGCTGATCAATGCATGCCCTAGTCCGAAATTTTTCAGCCTTCAAAACCAGTCCAAAATCTGCCTTCCTTCCACGTGTGTGAAGAAGAGAGCCTCCAGGTTGTATGAACCAATCAAGAGAGGAGAGAGAAGACGATGTGATGAGATGAGTGATGTCCAAATGAGAGAAGGGTCACTCCTATTTATACAATTCGTTGAGGGTGACGAGACACATCCATTGGGTTTCATGAGCCTACATTTCACTGAAGCTTACCTTGACAATTTGTCCATGTGAAAGAATAAATTCAAAATTCCATTTCTGCTTGTCAGAATGAGATGATCTTTATACCAAAAGTGTACATCTCTAAAAGAGGAATCCAATGCAATAATCATCTCCATCATATGAGTAATCCTAAGGTGGAATTTTGCCCTAGTTGGCAATTTTAACTCTCCCTCTCAACTAGGGAGAATTCCACTTGCCAACCCATCATCATGCCAACCTATCATCTTGTACCATCCTTGTCATCATTGTCTTGTACTGCTCTGCTGAACCATGAAGAAAAAGTGATCGAGAGTGAGACATAAGATCATATCTCTCCACTGACAAAAGTCAGTCCTTGATCCTAGATCAAGTTGTTGAACACCATGCATCCTACTCAGAGCGAGTACGACAATACATCATGTCTCCATCGATAGTGCTATGGTCCCTAACCATCTTTTCCAAACTCATTGGCCAGATGAGAGGTACTTCCCATGAGTCTCGGACTCTATGTGTAGGATGCGTGTTGGGTCATCAGTAGGAGGAGAACCACTCATCCTGCTCATATGACATCGGAGAAGGTGAACCACTCATCCTATGCATATGTCAATCGTAGGGGAAGGTGAAACACTCACCCTATATACATGTGTTCGGGTGGGGGAAAGTGAACCACTCACCCTACAAACATGTGTCCGGGTAGTGGAAGATGAACCACTCACCCTGCACACATGTCAACCATCATGGGGTATCACAGGGGAAGGTGAACCACTCACCCTGTATTTAGCGTACCACTAGGGGAAGGTGAACCACTCACCCTATGGTCGCTCATAGCTCCAAGAAGTACCCCAAGCCCCTAGGAGCTCCCATAGCTCAGTGTTCAACTCATGAGGGGCCCTCATAGGAGGGTTGTTCCACGACTCCTAGTCTCTCTCGGAAGGTTAAGAATTTGACCTTCTCCAAAGGTTTCGTGAGAATGTCTGCAACCTGCTCATTTGTCCTGATGTGTTAGAGCCTAACGGCTCCCTGTTGTACCATATCCCGGATTAAGTGGTACCTGATATCAATGTGCTTAGAGCAGTCATGCAACACGAGATTCTCTGATAGGTGAATCCCACTCTGGTTGTCGCAGATGGTGGTATCCAACGCATGCTCAAACAACTCACTAGAGAGCTTCCTCAACCAAACAGCTTCACAACAAGCCATACTTGCAGCAATGAATTCGGCCTCGGTGGTGCTTAGAGCAACTGATTTCTACTTCCTACTCATCCATGCTATTGAAGCAAACCCCAAAGAGAAGCAACACCCACACATGCTCTTACGATCCACCACACTGCCAGCCCAAACAACATCTGAATATCCATGCAGTCTCAAATTCCCAATAGTGTATCTCGGACCATAGTGGATTGTGCCCCGGGGATATCTCAAGAGATTCTTAGTAGCAATCCAATGAATGACATGAGGCTCGACAATAAATTGACTCAACATGTTCACAGCGAAGCATATGTTAGGACGGGAGTTGACCAAGAAAATCAGGGCCCCCACAAGTTGGTGATACTCGGAAGGGCTTGCTAATTCGAGCCCAGCAACCCCTCCACATAGCTTCTTGAAGTTGAGTTCCATCGGAGTAACTACGAACTTGCAATCCACCATCCCACATCTCTCAAGTAGCTTCACAATGTACTTGAGAAAGGAAAATCTCACCTAGCTTTTGCTAGACCCCCAGCTCTAGGAAGTAATGCATCAGTCCTAGGTCCTCCACCTCAAATTTGGAAGCCAACTCCCTCTTGCATTGATGTATGAGAGGGTCATCACCTATCAGAAATAGATCATCCACATAAAAGACCAGAATGAGAGGTTTGTCCTTTTCAACCTTGAAGTATAGGTTCGGGTCAGCATTGCTTCTTGTAAACCCCAGCTTCATAAGATAGCTATCGATCCTCTCATACCAAGCCCTAGGGGCTTGCTTCAACCCATAGAGGGCTTTCTTCAACCTGCATACATGTGTCTCACGATCTTGAACCTCGAACCCCTCAGGTTGTTCCACATATACTTCCTCCTTAAGTGAACCATGCAAGAAGGCAGTTTTGACATCCATCTGATGTAGGTTCCATCCTTGCGAGGCAACAAAGGCGATGATCGAACGGATGGTGGTATATCGGGCAACTCATGCAAATATCCCATCATACTCTACTGCTTCCTTTCGAGAGAAGCCTCGAGCTACAACTCTGGCCTCAAATTCCTCAGCACTCCCATCAGCTCCATTTTTTATCTTGTAGAGCCATTTCGAAGTGACCACTAACTTGTCCTTGGGTCTAGGAAGCACATCTCAGACATCATTCTTCATGATCGACTCATATTCCTCGTTCATCGCATCCTTCCAAACCTGTTGCTTCACAGCTTCTTCGAATGTACAAGGCTCAGTCGTACAATGGTACTCATAGCAGCTAAGTACCCTTGGTACCTATTCGGCTTCTTGCCTTCACTAAATGTCCCACTTGGTGCAATATGTTTCTCAGCATCTTCAAGAGTATCTTTGAGGCACAAAGGTCTTTTCTTGAAGTAGAGGGCTCACTAGGAGGTCGATCAATGCGATCCATCGCACCTTCAACATCGAGCATCGGTTCATCGAACAAAGGTTCAACCTGCTTTTCTACATCAGCATCATCATTGTTCTTCCTAGGAATAGGAAGATCTCAGATATTTCTAGGAGCAAAATCTTCATCAAAAGTGACATCTTGACTTAATTCCACTTCCCTTTGATCAAGAATATAGATTATATATGCCTTTGAAGTTTCACTGTAGCCCACAAATATTCCTTTCTTCCCAGATGCATCTAATTTGTTTCTTTTCTCTTTCGGCACATGAAAATATATGGGACAACCAAAAATTCTAAAATGAGAAACATCACGTTTCTCACTAATGAAAACTTCTTTGGATGTCTTGAAATCCAAAGCTTGATGTGGGCATCAGCTTTGGAGATACACAGCAGTGTTGGCAGCTTCTCCCCATAAAAACTTCAAAAGACCTTGAATGTAGCATGGCAATAGTGGCTTTTATGATAGTACGATTCTTCTTTTCGGCAACACCATTTTGTTCAGGAGTATATGTAGTAGTGGTGTTCCTCTTAATTCCAACTTCTCTACAATAGTCTTTGAATTCATTTGACTCAAATTTGGTACCATTATCAGTCCTCAATATTTTGATCTTCTTCCTTGCTTGAATCTCGACCAAGGCTTTGAAAGAGAAAAACCACTTGAATACTTTATCCTTCTTCTTTAAGAAATAGATCCATGATTTGCGAGAGAAGTCATCCACAAAAATAGCATAATATAAATATCCACCCAAAGATGTCACGGGCAACATACCTGATAGATCAGAATGGACCAATTGAAGAATATCAGTGGTTTGAGTCACACTTGAAGGGAATGGTCCCCTTATATGTTTTCCAGCTTCACAACCTTGACAAACACCTTCATGAATTCGGACATACCTATGACCATCTTCCTTACATCACGTAAGGCTTTGAAATGAAGGTGAGCAAATCTCTGATGCCATAATTCAGATTGAAGAGAAGTATCACAAGTCATTGCTCCCAATAGACTTCCTCCAACCTGATAGAGACCTTCAACCCTGAATCCAAGAGTGAATGCATCTCTTAGGTTCCATTGCCAAACACGAACCTTCTCATCAATGAATGTCACCTTGAAACCTTTATCTTCCATCGCAGAAATAGAGACCAAGTTCTTTTTCAGATCATGTACATATAGCACTTCTTGTAAATGAAGAGTTTGACCTTGATTTAAGTGGAGAGTAGCAGTCCCAATTCCTTTCATGGGATTAGTGGCATTATCCCCAAGAATAATCTCCATATTTCTATTCTTTTCAACCAAGTTTGAGAGAGCTTCTTTGTACCCAATGAAGTCCCTTAAGGCACCACTATCAATCAACCAATTGTCCAATGTATCCGAAGGAGAGGGCAGAAATAAGATAAAATTATTTTTGCTTTATAACATTAACTTCTTCATACCTGGAGTTTCTCGACTTCTTGGGAGGACGACCTTGTCCATTTCGAGCAGCAAGAGCATTCCTTTTTCTTTCGTTGTTGAACCTGTTGTTCCTTTGATTGCCATTGCCCTTGAAGTTGTTGTTATTGTTGTCATCATCTCTTGGAGTATGAGGACACTCTCTAGCGAAGTGGCCAAACCTGTTGCAATTGAAGCACCTTCCTTTCCTTCCTTCTTTAAATCTCCTTGAACCTTGGTCCTTGAATCCTTGGACCAACATTGTTCCTTCTCTTAGAATGAGCGGGAAAGCCGATAGGATTGTTTCCATTTAAGGGCTTGTCTCTTTCCATCATCCTTATTTCTTCTTGAGTGCATTTGGCCAATAGTTCATCAAATCCAGGAATCCTGTCATCATTGAGGATGGTAGCGTTGAACACATCCAAATATCTTGTAAGGACCCCAAGTGCAATAAGGGAGAGCTCTCTATCACTAGTGATTTAGCAATAGATAGGAGATCATTCTTGATCTTGGTAATCCTCATGAAGTAAGATTGAATGGATTCTCCTCTATCCATCTTGATGTCTTTCAATTTGTTCTTGAGAAAGAGAACTTGATTTGCATTGTTTACATTGAACATCCCAACCAGCTTTTCATACATCTCCTTGGATGTTTCCAAATTAGAAATATAGGAAACCAAAGGCTTATGAATGGAATCAACAATAATATTCTTAGCTTTAACCTCACCTTTCTTGTACTTAGTTTGTGTAGCAACGGATGCATTTGAAGGAGGATCTGCTATTCTTCATTTGACATAGCCCATGGCATCATTTTCTTCTAATGTCAAATCCAAAGTCATCTTCCATGCATGATAGTCGGATTTGTCCTTAAGCTTGTCCTCAGATTTGAAGAAAGATATAGTCTTCATTGGGACTAGTTCCGAGTCCTTGTATAACAACTTCCCTTAGTGATTGCTTTGCTTCACTCTTGCTTTGGCTTTGTCTTCACCTGAGCTTTGATACCATGATAATTTTAGATAACAATGGTATGTTCTATGCTTTAACACAATTTACTTGAATGTTTCTTATCAATCCAATGACAATTTCCAATTACTTTCAGTAGCAATCACATTAACTTATACACATTGACAATAAATGCAGATAGAACATAAAAACATATGCAAAAGACAAGCCAAGACAAAAGGACACAAGATGTGGTGGATGCCAGGGACAAACCCCAATGTGGGGAAACCCTTTGATCAAATCTTCTTATTATTCTTCAATAGTTCAGCATAGAGAGAGAGAGAGTACAAATATCATAAATACATGCCCAGAATAAATCTGCCAAATCAGGCCTAACCAGAAAGTCAACGGTGGTTAAAGTTGCCCCAAAACGTCCTCCAATCATGTTAGACTTCAGTCAACAACAGAAGAATGCGCCCTCCAAAGAGGGTCAAAGTCAACCCAAAACAAGCTCAATCAACCCGATCAAAGTCTGTTGTAATTCTGCAGTCAAACCAAAAAGTCAACGCAACAATCAACTAAGTCAAATAGTCCCCAATCACCTCGAAATTCATGCGAAAGAATGCGGCCTGCAGAAATCGAAATTATGCCCCCAAAACAGAAGTTAACGTTGGTTAAATATTGTTGGTCAACGCATGCCCTGGTGCTGATATTTTCAGCCTTCAAAACCAGTCCAAAAATTTGCCTTCCTTCCACACGTGTGAAGAAGAGAGCCTCTAAGTTGTACAAACCAATCAAGAGAGGAGACAGAAGATGATGTCATGAGATGAGTTTTGTCCAAATGAGAGAAGGGTCACTCCAATTTATACAATTCGTTGAGGGTGAGGAGACACATGCATTGGGCTTCATGACCCTACATTTGACTGAGGCAAACCTTGACAATTTGTCCATGAGAAAGAATAAATTCAAAATTCCATTTCTGCTTGTCAAAATGAGATGATCTTTATATCAAAATTGTACCTCTCAAAAAGAGGAATCCAATGCAATAATCATCTCCATCATATGAGTTGTCCTAAGGTGGAATTTGGCCCTAGTTGCCAATTTTAACAGATCGTTTGTCTGGTTTTGGCAGTGGGTTGTGGGTTCCCTTTAGTGGGTGGAACCACTATGTTAGATATTTTAGGGTGGAGGTGAAACCTCTGGATTCCTTAGAGTTTACTAGATGTTGAAAAGTTGAAGGGTGGAGAAAAGTTATTGGTTGGTGGGTGGGGGTGGGAGGAAAGCTTATGCAGTCCCCATTTCAACCAGCAGTTGTTGTTCAATCCCTTGAGAAAACCACCTCAGTCTTTGGAATCTGGCTCGAGGGTGACAGCTGCAAGTAGGGATTGATTGCAATTCATCTATGGTTGGGTGGAGAGTTGTTGTCCCTAACTTAGTTACCCAATTCACTTTCAAGATAGGTGCTTCCATGTGTAATCCCTGCCACTAGGTTCATGTTGGGTTGTTGACCTAATGCTGTAATCATTGTAGGAATGGTTTGTGGTTTGCTGATAATTGAAAAGAATGAATCTATGTTAATTGGTTCCCTATCACTGTGATTTTACAATGATAATTTTCATACAAGAATTTTAGTACAAATGTCTAATTTAATGTTCTTTGCATGAAGAACAATTGATCTCCCTGAGCTTGGACGTATTGAAGCCTTGATGGATGGTTTTGGTTACTATGGTTTTGCACTTACGTCTTGTTGGACATTGGATAAACCAATGCTCCCCATGTGTTTCGCGACATGGACTAACCGCCTCTCATGGATCCTTATCTATGGCGATACGATCATTGACTAACACCTGCGGTTTTTGGTCGAATGGCAATCATGATTCCCAACAAGTGGTATCAAAGCATAGTCACGAGTTCGAGGCAAATCTGGCTCACGTTCGGGGGGAGATTATTGGACATTGGATAAACCAACAATTCTTGTGTTTCACAACATGAACTAACCACCTCTCGTGGATCCTCATCTCTGGAGATGCGATCATTGACTAACACTTGCAAGTTTTGGTCTAACGACAATCGTGATTCCCAACACGTCTTTCACGTAGGAATTACATATATGAATATGTACCTGTGAGCACTAGGGGCGCTTGTTAAGCAAACTGTGTGTTATGGGATACTTAGTTCCTTATATAATTGCTTGAAGGAAATGTTGAAATTCTATTTGTGTTGTGTGAACATGAGTCATAGTGGTTTCTAGTTAAGCGAACAAATGAATCTTTGTGTGTGTTTGAGAGATTTAATGATTTTGGTGATTGGCATGTAGTAGTGTCATCATTGTGCGTATGTTGTGTGTATGATTGGTAACAACATGAATGAGTGTTTGTGTTTCCATTGAGAGAAATGGCTTAAGGTCTAGTCTCCCTGCTAGGACATTTGAACACTTAAAGTAAACTTATCATTAGGGCTCCTTTAGTTATATTATTATGGAAATGAGTGGGATAGGTCTCACTTAATTGGAGACTTCACTCGTTTCATTTACTCATCATCATACAATGAATTCTTTTCCTATCTAATTTAGTGTGAACTAGTCCTTTTCACTACTATGGGCAACATGTGACATTTATCAGTAGATGTGATTTTTGCACAGAGAAATTGTTCTAGTATTGAAAGAAGTGCCTTTTGTGGAGAATTTTGTAAGTTTGTTGTCTTATCATTAATATTTTTCATGTTGAATGTTTAAAGTAGGGTTTTTATTATTCCATGACTAAATGCTTAATGATTGTTCAAATCGTGTTTCATTATTGCATATAAAATGTTCTCTCTAAGGCCTATAGGGTAAACTCTTCATGTACAGACCCTATATTTAATTTCTCCCCTCACAAGAGCAATAGTTGGGCTTTTTAAAATGGATGCTACTCCATCAAGGTCCTTCCCTTGAATTTTTACCTTAAGGACTCAATTGAACCCTAGTAGGATAAGGCATTAATCCTCAGTGTTTTCATCATCCATAAATTCAATTAAAATGTCTTTCCCTTTTCTCTCTCCTAGATAGCTAGGGTAGCCTCATTTTTAGGGCATATTTATACACAAAAGTGAAGTTTTAGTGAATGTTTGTGGCTCGTAATTTAGGAAGTGCATCTATTAATTGTTTAAAGCCAAAATTTAGCATTGTGTATCGTTTATACCTCTTAAAAAAGGCTAATCTCACCCTCCCTTTGTTGTTTAGGCAAACCTAATAGCCCTAGAAATAATTTTCCTAGTCTAGTCTCGATTGGAAGGTTTTGATCCTTTGTTTTTCAAAATCATTCGAAAATCATTTTTGAGCTGCTATATGACATTGAATTGTGTGATCATTGTATATCTTCCAAGCACTAACTTGTAGTAGCCTATTTCTTGGTCTAGGCATAGAGTATTTGAGCCCTAGTATAGCAAATTTGGGCCATCTTTAGCCTTGACGGTACTCTATCCAACAATAGACCTCTTATTCATCACCTTGACCCATATCATTATAATATCTTTCTAGGTGATTTAGCGAACAGTCATAGCCCTTTCTCATGTTGTCATAGGTTCTAGACCTGCCCAATGAGGCTTTGCACTGAGCCTGCAAGATTTTGCAGCAACAAGACCTATAGTAGCATGTTCGCTAAGGTTCCTTGCTTCCTTTTTCTTGCAACAGATTATGCCAAACAAGTTGTGAGATGTACCTTTTTTTTCAATATTTGAAAATGAAGTACAACAAATTAGTGGACAAAATTGGATCCTACACAAATCATGTTAGTAAGATATGATGGTTTCCACATATCATGATTAGACTTTGAGCTTTGAGGATGGCTTGTTGCAATCCATAGGCTAGTTGATCAACAAGTCAAATGTGCAGTTCCAAAATAAATTGGGATTAGTCTTCTCCAACTATACTGTAATTATGGACGCGTTGGGTTCACCCTTATAAATATGAGGATGTTTTGATATAACTCTTGGAATCCATGAAGCACGACATGTTAAATTTTCTTAGGGAGACATTGTTCTTTGCTTTCATAATTGCATTTAATCATTAATCCATTGAGTTCACCCCAAATCATCATTGCATTATTCAAATCTATACCATTATACATCAGCATATGCAATTACATAGAAAGAAACAACATCACCAACAACATCAATGCAGCGGAACATAAAAGGAACAATAGAAGAAAAGCATGCACACACATAGAGACACCAGGATTGGCCCAAGACCAAGGAAAACCCCACTATGGGGAAAACCCTTGCAAATCTTCTTCTTCTTAGATCGTCGTCAAATGATGCAGCAAAAGAGAGTACAACGATCCATAACTTTATCTATGCAGCAAAACAATAATGATATCTATGAAACATAACTAATCATGCTAGGAATCAGAACAATCATACTTATCGATGTAATGTGCTGTCACAAACTGATGTCAACCGTTGTATATTGCTATCACTGTGTCGAACACTATGTCATTGACAATGAGCCCAATACATATGTTTGCAGCGGAAACTAACAAATCAAATCTACAGATCTATATAACAGTAGAGAGAAACCCAAATCTACTATATCACTAAACTCAACTGAAGTCAAGATGTCAAACCCTAGATCTGAACTCTGGTAATTCTCACCAAAATTGTTTGTGTGCAACTGAAACTTCCTGGTTGCTCTCACAGATACCGTGTGAGGGCGATTGTGACTACTCGATCGCTCTTTGGAAGACTTTGTACGTGCGACCAGGGTGCAATACACCTAAAACCTTGGTCGCTCCCTTGAAGTTACTGTGCACGCAATCGAGACAGCCTAGTCGCTCTCAAGACTACTCTGTGTGAGCAGTCGAGGACCAATACCTCCAAATTTGCCTCTGGAACCACAGTCACTCCCATAAGCCTATGTGCCAGCGTCCAAGGGTCTATAATTGCTCTCATAGGCTTATGTGCCAGCGTCCAGGGACCAAAATGCCATGTTCTGTGCTAGTGATTGAGATCCAGAAAACCCTAACCCAGAGCGAACCTTTAACTTGTGATTTCGGACCCTTGAGCGAACTCCTTCCATCGAACCTGTACGAACCAAGACAAAAGAGAAAAGATGTGTGTCTAAATGATCTTGAGGTCTCTTCTATTTATAGGTTTTCCTGAGAGTTCACTTGGGGTTAAGGCTGACCCAAGCAGTTACTCATGTGATTAGGGCTGACCCATTCCATAATACATGTATTAATAAAATAATTCATAACTCAGCTTTTGCTTAACCAGATTGGGTGATCTTTAGGTCGATTTTGGTCCTCTCAAAAAGAGGAATATAATGCAATCATTATCTCAGTCATATGAGTTGTCCAAGGTGGAATTTTACTGCAGTTGCAAAAATTAACACTCCCTCTCAACTACGGAGATGCCAATATCTATCCATCGAACAATATACCATTTTGGAATCTTCGAGCCTCATCACGTATCATCACAGATCATCTCTATCATGTAGTCGTTGTGCCATGCCCATCTTAAGTGCCTCATCATCACAAATCATCATTGTACGTCTCGATCTATCATTTGACTATTCATGTTTATCTCTTGATTGTTCCTGCTCATATGTTGAACATTCTCGAATCTAGAAGAAGAAGAATTTGTTACCAGAGGAGAGCTCAAGCTACCACCCTCTATCCATCAAGATGTTATCTGTAATCTCTGTTAGCGGGCTGCTACCCGGAATATCATCATCAATTGTCATCGGAGAGCATATCATCAAGGAGCACATCTCAACCTGGAACCACATCGGGGAGCAATAGCTTCCACCCATACCAAGCAATAAGATAACTCATCACACAAGGGAGTACACCCTCGACCCTAGAATTTCATCGGGGAGCTTACCCTCAACCCAGAATCATATCGGGTTATCTCAACCCATCCTATTGCCTATTGATCTTCCCATCGATGACCCAGAATAGTCATGTGGTAGAACACCTGCATCATAATCGACTTGGGTTGTACACCCCAAGTACACTCTCAACTCGTTGGCCAAACGAGGAGCGGTATTCCCATCAAGCTGGCCTGCTTGAGGGTATGATGCCAACTGGGGTATACTCTGCAAAGACCAAGTAGGGGAGCAGCATTCTCCAACCCTATAAAGATAGGGGAGCAACATTCTTCAACCCTAGGTAACAGATAGGGTAACACCCTATTGTCCAGAGTTCCCTCAACCCCAGGAGCCCTCTATCTCAATTCCTCACCCCGGGAGCTCAAACAGGGAGGAAGAGTTGGCTCAGTGTTCTCGATCAGCGTTGCTCTCATCATCAGCTTGTCTCAATAGCAATTGTTTCCTGTTCATACAAAACATCAAATCAAATATCATGTCAGATCATATATAATCATATGAATCACAAAAGGATACCATAATCATCCTCCCTCTCAAGGAGGTGCCAACCACAAGCCTGAGCTTGTTTCGAACAGTTGCACTGTCTCAATATATGAGAGTATCTCAGTCCCAACTATAAATATGGGACTCACTGCCAATCGGATCATCACCAATATATCCATGTCATATCCAGATAATGTTCAAACAGCTCTCTAAGGATCTTTTTTATCCTGCCTCATCGCTAGCCATGCTAGCAACATCATGATCAACCTCGGTCATGCTATGGACCTCTCATCCAAGATAGCATGGCAGATCGCATACTAAAGCAGCATCCAAATGTGCTTATCAACAATAATCTCAAATATCAGCAATACATCTATGCAAATGCATATCATAAGAGAAATATCTCATTCTCAAAATAGAATACCTCATGCAGACATTTCAAAGCATGCTCGGTGGCAACTCTATGTTAGTGAAGCAACTCAGTCATGAATTTATTCAGGTTCTATGTACATCATACATATACGGATGGATGTTCAAAACAGAACAACAATGCTTTAATCGTTAGATGCCATGTCAAGTTCAACAACATCTTGAATTTCAAATCAGAGTATCCAAGAATTTGCAATTTTCATTATTCAAAAACATTTTCCAGTAGCTTTGCAATATGGAAGTTCTTTCCCAAATTCCAGAAATCGATTCATCATGTCATGATACATTATTTCGGGCTTCATAAGCCATCTTCCTCTAATTTAGATCATCAGAGGCTCATCACCTGTCACAAGTAGTTCATCAGGATCAACCTCAGTCCTGCTATGGACCTCTTATCCAAGATTTCATGGCAGATCGCACACTAAAGCAGCATCCAATATGCTTCTCAACAATAATCTCAAATATCAACAATACATCTATGCAGATGCATATCATAAGAGAAATATCTCATTCTCAAAATAGAATACCTCATGTAGATATTTCAAAGCATGCTCAGTGGCAACTCTATGTTAGTGAAGCAACTCGGTCACGAATTTATTCAGGTTCTATGTACATCATACATATAGGGATGGATGTTCAAAACAGAACAACAATGCCTTAACCGTTAGATGCCATGTCAAGTTCAACAACATCTTGAATTTCAAATCAGAGTATCCAAGGATTTGCAATTTTCATTATTCAAAAACATTTTCCAATAGCTTTGCAATATGGAATTTCTTTCCCAAATTCCAAAAATCAATTCATCATGTCATGATACATTATTTCGAGCTTCATAAGCCATCTTCCTCTAATTTAGATCATCAAAGGCTCATCACCTATCACAAGTAGATCATCAGGATATAAAACCAAAACCATAATCAATATCAAAGCCATACCTTGGAACTCATCATCCTGACTTCATCAGATAATTGTCAAATCTAGACATATCTGGATTGCAATGCTCTAAGCATAATGCCTTGCTAAGCCAACATAATCATCCTTACATAACTCAATGTTGTACCATCAATCAACAAAGTCAACTCATCAAAGTTTATAAGCCAAATCATGACCATTATCAAAGTCATCATTATCATAGTATTAATACTTTCAACCAAGGGACAGGTGGAGCTCATATCAAGCTCATATCAACTCATGACTTTATCATGCCAACAAGTTGTAATCAGTCATGCATTATCAATCTAAACTTTCTCAAGTCATTCTCATCAGCATTGCATAAGACATTTATGTTGCTAGGTGAAAATGCATACACCAAGGACTAGTCATGCAAGTTTCACTTTCATGTTGAATCACAACTATCATTATTTCAACCATTGTGCTAAGAATAAGGAGGCCAATCTCCAAATACCCACAAAAGTAATCATGCCCTCATAGCATTGATATCAGGGCAAATCAACAATCGTCAAATCAAATCACTGGACATCAGGTCAAGTCCAAATTGCTTATCGTAGAGAGATCTATAGTCAAAGCACATTTCAATCATCAATTCAAAGTTATTGTGAAGCATCATGACAAAACACCAGTAATGCCAACTCATGCCAACATAGTGACATATCTATATGTATGTCCCGATCACCTACAAACACAAGTTCAGTCTACATGTTCATGTTATGCCTTCTAGCAGATCTTGTTGTTTTTTGCAATGCATCTGTGGTATTGATATCTTCTAGGTGACCATCTGATTTCATGCACAACACTTCACTATATGATCAACCATTTAACTCAACAATTTCAGAAATCACTTAACAGTGGTAGAATACGTCAGGGACATCATGATTCAAAGTTCAGACAGCTTTAGAAAGCTTCAGATGATGGTCAACAATCAAACGCCTCGTCGCTCTCTTCAGGTTAGCATGGGAGCGACTTTAGCTACCTGGATGTTGTCTAGGCCTCAAGCATGAATGCGTCTAGGGACGAAATATCCTAGATCTGTGACTGCGTCCGGAGCAGAAACCCTAATTTCTATAAGGGCTTCAGATCTAAGACTCTAATGCAGATCAATATTGCCAGATGCACATAAATCATACTTCAACAACACATAAATAATAGTATGAGTAAGAGTCTTGGAAAAAAGATTCTCCCTCTGACCGGGGATCTACTTCATATATCTTCATTCATGTCGTCAGCCTATCTCTACTAGAGTCATACAACAACAGATCTATTAGATCATAAACATATGGCTATCAGCATCATGACATCAATCTTTCATCAAAGGTTTAGACTCAAAGCAGCAGATAGATCTCAAACACAATAACATTTTTTATCAAGTCACTCTATCAAGTTAGGACATTCAGTTTAACCATATGTCGTCAAGACAAGACCATAGGTAGTAAGAGATATGGAATAACAATCTTACACTTATACCTCTCACATCAAGGTTAACATGCAATTCATGACCAATGAGATCAGATTAGGTCATTCAATAAAGCTTTATCAAAATAACAAGAGTGTCAATCACTCTTTCCACATGCTTTCATCATGCTTATCGCAAGCATTTCTAGTAGACTCATGTATAGGAGTTAATGAACTATCCTTCTATATAAAATCCATCATCACAAGTATCAAGAGTACCATTTTCTAGAGCCAAGGTGCTAGCCTTCTTTATAGGATCAAGATATCCAACAGAGAGATCATAGTTCTTAGCGAAACATCAAGTGTATCAATGTATCAACATTAGATAGCCTCATAGAACTCACATCAAAATGTTCAACACCAAGTGCATTATTTCATCACAGGAAACATAGATCGAAGTCACTTTCATGTGTATGTATGAGCCATTAAAGAGACATTCTCATCATACCTTAGGGCTTACCGAACTAATAGTTGAAACATACCATGCATACCTTTTGGTATTACCTGTGCACCTTTTCATTAGACATAGGCCGCTTAAAGCACTTTGACATCTTTTCATCAAGTACCTCTTTATCTCTTTCCAAATCTATATCTCAAAATGATCCTCAAGAAGGATCACATCTCATCAAGGAGGTTAGAAACATCCATATACTCAAATACACATGCAGGAAGTACAAGTAATAAACATAATCATCATATCTATAAGTTTAACAAGTAAGAAGCATCATAATTCAAGAAATACTTATCTTGAATGAGAGGTGATACTCTCCCTCTTGAACCAACCTTCAAGAGCCATCAATGTCCATGGTCCATATATCAATGTTGCTTTCAAGTATCCAACCAGGTCTGCTAGGGATTATCCCATCTAGGGCTTCATCGAATCTCCCACAAGCGCTTGACATAGACCATGCTAGAGTTTCATACATCAAATATCAAGTCTTTGCCATAAACTAGGGTTTTCTCTCCACCCTAACCTCATAGAATCCATAAAACCCTAATCATCACGATGCCTACGGTTTTCTTCAAACCCTAGAATTCTCTAAGGTCTCCACCATCCTCTTCTTACTTCCACCAAAGGTATCATTACTGGGGTGATCTCCATGACTTTTCTTTAGCCCAACTTTGATACCATGTTAAATTTTCTTAGGGCGACATTGTTCTTTGCTTTGATAATTGCATTTAATCATTAATCCATTAAGTTCATCCCAATCATCATTGCATTATTCAGACATACACCACTATACATCATGTCATTCTACCTAGAGCACTTTTTGGAGGTGTGTAATGGCATGATCATCCAACCCCTAAGACTAGCCACTGGATAGTTTTCTGATCAGGGTTGTGGGGGAGCACCCCCCCTCCCAAACCCAAACTCGCTCCCAAAGCGTACTCTGGGCGGGAGCGCATCGGGAACAACCCTGGTATCGAACTCCTACTTACTAATTACTAATTAGCTAAACCCCTAATTTTTATTATTATTGTTGTGAACCCGGTTTTGTGGCTAGTATTAGGGGATTAGTTAATTAGTAATTAGGTTGAAGAGGCATGTCTTAATGAGACATGACTCTCCATGAAGAGGCAACTGCCTAGTAAATAAGCAGGACTCTCACTCTCAATTGTATCATCATCTTATTCATACTTTCTAATATATATTCTTGTATCTAAATGGAGATCTTTATATTCCAGGTTTTCTGGAGTAGTTAATAGGAAGTATGAACTTTGTTCGCTTCATTTGGTATCAGAGCAGTTCGATCCTTTGGCCGTTCCACTGCTGCATAGAGCTAGGCACGTCAATCTAGGTCTTTGGCCATCAACTTTGCGTCAACGTTGATGCCGTCACAACTGAAGTGAAGTTCACTACACAAGATGGGAGTTTCTCCATCACTATTTTCGTCAGCGGCCCTTGGCCATAAAAAATGAAAAATAAAAATATTAAACAGTCTTTCGGTAGAAATCACATGAGAGAATTTTTTGGCCGACGCATTTCGCACCAAGAAGTGTGGTTCACAATCAGGATCAGACGATGAACCACACTTGTTGGTTCGAAATGCGTCGGCCAAAAAATTCTCTCATGTGATTTCTACCGAAAGGCTTTGTTTAATTCATTATGGATCACAGAAGCTTGAATAGAGAAATAAAAATATTATTTAGTTAAAAAAAAATCATTCAACAAAAAAGGAAAAGACAAAGAAAAAAAGATAGAAAAAATATGAACTTATACATTAAAAAGAAAAGAGAAAAAAATAATTTAAAAAAAAAAAGTAAAAACAAAACAAACAAAAAAATATTAAGAAAGAAAAGGAATTAAAAAAAAAAAAAACATTGTATGAAAAAAAAAATTAAAAACTAAGGAAAAAAATCATATATAAAAAAAAAACACAGTGCTTTCGCTCCATGCCAACGTCTCAACAAACAGCCTCCTTCTCCCCTGACAATGCTTAGCTACCGGGTTTTACCACTGTCGTCATTCAACAAACTGTCGTATGCTTTACCACCGCTACCGGACCACCGATTGACTTCCGACAGCATAACTACAGTAACACTGCATTCACTCTACCTATCGCCACACCCTGTAGTGTCGTCACCATCCGCTAACCATAGTAACTACCGCCATGATCACTTGCAATGTTTGTTAACAACCTAGAGCAGTAGCCCCAAACACGACCGACCGCAGCCACCAATATCCAAAACGGGTCAAACCCAACCACATATCTGCAATACGACAATGTTACCATTCGCACGACCATTCTCCCTTCCTTGCCTCTGCCTGCCTCCAATCCCAGTCTTCTCCACAGCCATTCCCCTATGAATCCTGTCGTCCATCATCACTTACCCCGACAACCGTGTTTCATTCCATAGACCGTCATGTCGTGGGCTACGTCCTACTCCCTTGTTGTTTCATTACATATCAAATTAAATCCAAAGTTCCTCATTAAAAATATATTAATATTTTATTTGTTGATAAGTTAAAGTGCCATTGATGCTTCGAAGCTTATTATTGCTTGGTGAATAAAGACATCAAATGTATACTAATTGGTGCTTCTTCTAAAAGAAAAAAAGAAAAGAAAAGAGGTATTGAAAAGGTCAAAATACAAGGGTGTGCCAAAATTTTAAAAGTTACTGAATATATATATATATATATCCCCAAGGGTTAGCTCAACCAATCAAATCAGTGCCTTGCCGATCGGGAGGTCACTGGGTCCATTCTCCCCGAAGCCCTTAGGGTTAGGCCTAGTTATTGGTCGTGGGGCTTGATTCCCGATCAGCCCAGATATTTTTGTGGACGTAGCGACCACCCAATGACCAAGGTGTCTGTGAACCACACCAAATACATATATATATATATAGGAATCCATAAAGGTGTTCAAGTTAATTAAAGTAAAAGGAGTTATTTTTAAATCCTAAAGTTCATCCAAAAAAATGGAGACCAGTAATGAAAGATTTCCTAAAACTTTTAGCATATGTGTTGGTGCACTATTTAATATCAAAGTATCGCTTGGAGGAAAGGATGTTATCATCTCTATTGATCCTACTCAAAATAATAATTATGTTAGCACTAAATGTGCTAACCAATAAGTGATTCATGAATCAAATATAATTGAAATGAATTTTGTTGACACAAGTGACAAACAATACGACATAAGCAATCTACAACAAAGTATTGAAAACTATACTTTTGTCTCGCAATTCACCATTAAAACATTATTTTGCGACAATAGTGATATAATTTTGGGTTTGCCTTGGATCAAATCACTAGGATCTTTTTTCCTAAATATGAAGAAGTAGTTTTTGACATTTTCCCACAAAAAAAAATAACGCTAAAGGATGTTACCTTGAAGCCAGATTCAGTGACGCCCGAAGACACAATAAATTTCAAAAGTCATTCTTCAAGAAAGTAAAAACGCGATACAAAATATTTAAAAGGAAATTGACAAAATCACTACTGACAAGAATGAAGAAGTTACTCGTCTCCAGGACCACAACGAGAAATTATTGACGCAAATTAAGAAACTTAAAAATGACAAAAAATCCTTGAAAAACAAAGTAGATGAATTCAACATGAAAGGGATATCGAAGTCTTCACACATAATCGTCCAAGTTGAAGAAAAAGAAACGAATACCGAGCAAGACAATATTAGAACTCAAGAAGATGGAACCCCAATTGAAAGGAAAACAAATTCAAAAATTGCAGTTGAAACTATGAAAAACCCAAGTGAAGATTTTGTAACTAACTCGATGACACCAAAACCTGAAGTGAATCAGCGTCTTAACACACACATGACAAAGGACGGACAAACCAAAATAACTCCTTATCTACATTCGAACCACAAGAATAGACATCTCAATCAAGCTACATATCTGTACCATGTTGAATATAAACGACAAACTGATGTTCCGAAGAATATTAATGGCAGTGCAATCCATTCATGTGATAACAATTCATCACAAGTTTTTAATCACCACAAGGTTCCACAAAAGAATAATTTAGCATGGTCAGATCCACTCTCAGTGCGATAGTTTTGTTTATCACTTAGAGAATCATATCATCTTACTTTGACGAATATGACAATTCCGAGACAAGAAGACATCTAAAACAGGAGAAAGAGATCAATTATTTCATCAACAAGCTTCGAGGACAAAGCTTTTTGAGGAAGGCAATGTTATGAATAAAATATATAGAAAATAATGTAAATGATAATAATTATGAATAATGATTAGTTAATTAGTGATTAGGTTGAAGAGGCATGTCTAAATGAGACATGACTCTCCATGAAGAGGCACCTGCCTAGTATATAAGCAAGCCTCTCACTCTAATTTGTATCATCATCTTATTCATACTTTCTAATATATATTCTTGTATCTCAATGGAGATCTTTATAATCCAAGTTCTCTAAAGTAGTTAAAAGGAAGTACGAACTTTGTTCTCTTCACGGGGGCGCTCCCCCGCAACCTTGATGAGAAAACTATCTAGTGGCTAGTCTTAGGTCTCATCCAACAAACAAGTCCGAGTTGGTTTTGTCTGAGTGATATTATGAGTTTATTAATATCAAGGGGGCTAAAGTACTTTTTATGTGGAGATGTATTAGGTACTTTAAGTTATTAAAGTCACATGTCTTTCAAAAGTCACTTTATGTGAAAATGTACTAAGTACACTTTATATTATCAAACTGACTTTTATATTCTTAAAGTGACTTTATGAGGAAAAAGTAACCATGGTACTAAATCATTAAAAGCGAGTTGTCTTTAGTGCGACTTTTTGGAAGCTTTTCCAGTGGACTTTTCCAGTCTGATTTCTCTTAAATCCGGCAAGAATTCATTGAAATCACAAGTTTGATGGGTAACTGCCCCACAATAGAAGTGCCCTTGGAGTTCTTCAGTGTGCTGTATCCATATATACAGTCAAAAAACTAGTTTAAATAACACAAATCAAGATTTCACCACAAATTTTTTCGCTGGATTCCGACACCGAAAACTCCAAAATAGTTGCACTAAAGACAACTCCCATTAAAAGTACTAGGAGTCTAATTAATAGAAAGGGGGACCACATGAGGAGGGGTCAAGTAGGGGTCTAATCTCCATCCTTGATCTAAATGATTTGAGATTAAATCTCAACCACTGGATCTTAGGGATAGGGTTCCCATCTAGTGAAGAAGACAAAAGGGAGGAAAAAAGAGAAAGAGGATTATTATTCTCATGAGAAGATTGAGAGAAGAAGAGAGTTGAATGAAGGGAGGAGAAATTGCTAAGGAAGGAGGGTTTGAATTCTTTGAGAGACTACCAGATCGAACTTTATGCAGATAAATTGGCACGAGTTTCTAGGTTGATAC
Organism: Pinus tabuliformis; assembly: GCA_031772625.1. Lineage (NCBI taxonomy): Eukaryota > Viridiplantae > Streptophyta > Pinopsida > Pinales > Pinaceae > Pinus > Pinus tabuliformis. The sequence goes on from CM062813.1 coordinate 52,559,409, forward strand.
TCCAGCTATTTGAGTCGAATTGCTGTACGATTCAGTCCAAGTTTGCAGCCAAATTTTTGCTGAGTTCCAGGCTCCAGCCTCTTCTAGGCCGAGTCTTGTCGCTGAGTTCGGTCACTATTCCCACCAAATCAGAGGCCGAGAATTCCGGGTCAGTAGACCAGCTCTGAAGCCAAGAATTTCAGTTGAGTAGACCAGTTCTGAAACCAAGAATTTCGGTTGAGTAGACCAGATCCGATGCCAAGAATTTCGGGACCAAACCCAGTTCTGAGGCTGGGAATTTGGCGTGTAGATAGACCAGAATAGAGGCCGATAATTTTGGGTGAGAGCAAACCTAGAACTATCCACTGTCAGCAAATTTTTGGAGGCTACTTCAATGCAAAATTCAGAGGATTCTAGTCAGAATTTAAGGCTTGAATATCAAGGAAAATTACAGCTACCTTCAGGCCCTAAATTCGTGGTACTGGTATAGAGAATAAGCATAAAGTCTGAGCAAGTAATAAACCTCTGTAAAGGACTGTGTGGTGGCTTCATTCTGCTTGTATTCTCATAGTGCCTACAGCAAACAAATCAAGGGAGATAAGTAACTTTTTTTCTGTTGTAAAAATTCCTTAAGAAGCAAAAATAAAGCCTCCTTTCAGAACTGATTTTCCCCAACAGTGGGGTTTTTCCAGGGTCTTATTGACCAAAATAATTGTCACAAACGTGCGTGTTTGCTTATTGTTCATTGTATTAACTGAAAGTAGAAACACTCTTTATGTTTCAAATGAACGCTTGAAAATTGTTTTATCAGAAAGTCAAAACATGTGGATTGGGCTTAAAAAACCTTTGCAAAATTTGTAAACTCGGACAGGATGCAAAGCATTAAAATTGCAACGTGGTATCAGAGCCAAAGAGAGCTCAGATCTGAAAATTTTCATCGGCTGATACAAAGACCAGCAAGCAATTCTTCTGCATATTCAGCAAACAGCGGTCACTAAACCTCAGTCAGAAACCCAAAGCAATGTTGGTTAAGAGGCAAGAGACTGCCTAGTATCCGACTTGCTCCATTTTGTTGGTGCGAGGGTCGTGGCAACAGGGTTGAGGGTAGTGGACAGATTGGTAGGGGCTGATAATTTTGGCCCTTGGAATGTGAGAATGATGCTTTTACTAGAGGAATTTAAAGTATGGGACATTGTAGAGGCTCATGTACAACCTCCTACTAATGCTACTCAAACGGCGGAATTCAACGTGAAGAATGTGAAGAATAAACAGATCCTTCTAGATGCCATCAAGGACCACTTACTCCCTCATGTGACTGGGATGAGATTTGCTTACCAGATGTGGGAGTCCTTGGTCACTTTAAACCAGAGTTCCAATGAGAACAGGAAGATGGTGTTTTGGCAAAAGCTAGGAAACACCAAGATAACTAAGACTGACAGTGTGACCTCATACCTCTCCTGGATCTCACAGGTAAAGGATGAGTTGGCTGTTGTCGAAGAGGCTATCTTAGAGAACTAGTTGGTCAGGATTGCATTGGATGGATTCGCTAAGAAATGGGATGGATTCACACATGGCATTGTGGCCGGAGAACACTTTCCAAGTTGGAGGAGTATGTGGGGCGATTTCATCCATGAGGAGAACAGGAAAGTGCTAAGGTGGGCAGCAAGAGTGGTGGGGGAGGTGAGGAGGAGTATGTCGCCCTTACAATGAAGGGCAAGAAGAAGGCCAAGAAGGGGTCTTCTAGTGGAGCAAAGAAACAGAAGGCGAAGCAGAAGGCAAAGGAGGACTTGAGCAAAGTGAAATGCTTTGCTCGTGGGAAGATGGGTCACTATGTTATTCAGTGTCCGACCAAGAAGGGTAGGAAGAAGCAAGGAGTTGCAACTTCATCAGAGGTGCACGATTTCAATTCCAAATTTGACACTCGGTTTGCCTTATCAGTAGAGGTGGATGAGTTTGCCTTGGTGGTGAGTTTAGCCACTCATGTTACATCTTCCTGTGCATGGTTTGTTGACAATGGAGCATCCTGCCATATGATTGGAGTGAGAGAGCACTTCACGAATCTCTCAAAGGATGACATTGACTTGGAGGTTGTACTTGGAGAAAACTCCAAGGTCAGAGCAGCAGGAGTGAGGACAGTATCACTTCAAAGGGAGTCACTGCCTCCTCTAAAGGCGACAAATGTTCTTTATGTTCTAAGGCTGAAGAAGAGCTTGATATCACTCTCTAGCTTGGAGGACAAGGGTTATGAAGTGTTGTTCCGAAAGGGACAAGTATTAATATATCCCAGAGGATCTAGTATCGAGTTTGCTCATGTGATGGGAGTTTGTAGTGGGAGACTTTACCGGCTTATGTTTCAACCTATTAGAGCCTTGGTGAGGCACACTAGTAGCAGTGAGTTATGTGAGCTTTGGCATAAGAGGATGGCCCACTTGCATCATGGAGTTTTCGGGATGCTAAGGGAGATGGTTATAGGCTGAGTTCAACACTGATCATCATGATGCATGTAAGGGGTGTACTTTGGGAAACTACATCAAGACACCTTTCTTGAGCATTTACAACGAAGCCGCAGGTATCCTTGACTTGGTACACTCTGATGTATGTGGTCATATCTCTCATGTATCATTGATTGGATGTGAGCACTATGTGACCTTCATTGATAACCACTCCAAGAAGACCTAGATTTTCATTTTGAAGACCAAGGATGGGGCCTTCAAGTGGTTCCAAGAGTTTAAGGTTCTTGTAGAGAACCAGACAAGGAGGAGGATCAAGGTGTTGAGATCATATAATGGGGGTGAGCATACCTCCAGGGAAACAGAGTTTTGTAGGAGTGTGGGCATCAAGAGGGAGTTTATAGTGCCTTATAACCCCAAATAGAATGGGGTGGCAGAAAGGAAAAATAGCGCCATAGTGAGTGCATCTAGAGCGATGTTGCATGATCAAAGTTTACCTTTCTTCTTGTGGATCGAAGCGTGTAACACTGCAGTATATTTGCAGAACAGAAGCCCACATAAAGTCTTGGAGAGCAAAACTCCTGAGGAGGTGTTTACCAGCAAGAAGTCGGAGATTGGGCACAAAAAGATCTTTAGGTGCCTTACATACTCACAACCCTAAGGAGAAGAGGACAAAGTTGGAACCCACTGCAAAGAAGGGCATCTTAGTGGGTTATAGTGAGACCAACATCACCTATCGTATATATATTCTTGTACAGAGGAAAGTTGTCCAGAAGCGAGATGTGAGATTTGAGGAGAGGGTCTTGAGGAGGTCTCAGGAGGTTGATCAGGTAGAGCAGCAGGCTCCTCAATAGGGGGCCACACCACAGGTTTCAAGAGCATCAGGTGGTACATCAAGATGAGAGGATCATCTGCTTCAATGGTGACAAGGTCTCAGACTCTAGTATCACTGAGTGTAAGATCACCTGGTGCAGGATCGTCAGGTGCAAGATCTCATAGTCCAAGATCTCTACTGGTTACAGCAGAGCCTTCCTCGTCGGGAGGAGGGGCACCAGTTCAGGATTTTTCCATACCACCATAGGAGGCTACTACAGGGAAGATAAAGCCAAGATGGCTTCAGGGGACCCTAAAGGAGGCTCAGGAGGCTATAGGGAAACCCTAGTGGTCAGTGAGAGAGAGCATACCACCAGAGGTTGGGTGGCTTTATGGCAGATGTTGTCGAGACAGAGCCAACTAGTTTTGAGGAGGCTGCCAGTAAGCAGATCTGGAGGGTTGTCATGGTGGAGGAGTATGCGACCTGAGGGGAAATCAGTAGGGACTTCCAGGTGGCTCTATAAGATCAAACATGCTGCCAATGGCAGTGCGGAGAAGTCCAAAGATTGTTTTATAGCGTGGAGGTTCTCACAGCTAAAAGAAGTAGACTATGAGGAGGCGTTCGCACCAGTTGCTCATTACACTTCCATTAGAGCAGTCATATCTATAACAGTAGAGATTAGTTGGAGGAATCATCAGATGGATGTGAAGACTGCCTTTCTCATTGGTGTTATATAAGAGGAGTACATTGAGCAGCCACGGGGCTTTGACGTGCATGGGAGGGAGTCTCATGTGAGTAGGGTTAAAAAAGCCTTGTATGGACTAAAGCAGGCGTGGAGGGCACGGTACGAGAGAATAGATACCTACTTGCAGAAGATGTGTTTCCAGAAGAGTGATGCAGATCCGAACATCCATTTCATCATGGTTGGTGACGATCCACTCATTCTGGTTCTCTATGAATGATTTGTTTATTACAGGAGAAGACATACTCATCCAACACTTCAAAGAGATCTGGCTTTAGAGTTTGATATGACTATTATGGGGTTGATGCATTATGGGTTGGAGGTTTGGCGAAAGAGTCACTTTAGAACCAGAAGGTATCATATCCACCAGGGAAAGGAAGCTTCAGTCTCATGTAATCAAGGAATACTTGATCAAGTGGAAGGACTTACCAGAAGAAGAAGCTTCTTGGGAGACTGAAGCATTTCGTCAACAACATCCGTCGTTACATATGCTTTGAGGATAAAGCATTTTTTGAGAGGAAGGCAATGTTATATAAAAAAAAAAATTAATTGGTAGTTATTAGGCAAAGGGAATGATCAAATATCATGCCCATTCACCACGATGCACCCAAGGCAATATAAAGACAGAGACCTCCCACAAATTCTAATCATCTTCTATCTTTTAATAATAATAAATATGAATTTGTTGAATAAGCTGAGTTAATTGCACCACAGAGACTGGTTCAGAGAGGAGCTATGAAACTTGAGTATATATCCACTAATGAACAGGTAGCAGACATTCTCATCAACTCATTTGCCAAGGGGAAAGCATGTATTCTTCAGAGATAGGATGAGAGTGGTGAGAAACACCTTCCTCGGTAAGAGGTTGCGTTGAAAATGGTATCAAGGTGGTGTTTCCTAGGCATTTCACCTTTTGGCCTAGGGAAACACATAAATCACCTTTTGTCTAAGTGATATTATGAGTTTATTAATATCAAGGGGGCTAAAGTACTTTTTGTGTGGAGATGTATTCAGTACTTAAGTTATTAAAGTCACATGTGTTTTAAAAGTCAATTTATGTGAAAAAGTACTAAGTACACTTTATATTATCAAAGTGACTTTTATATTCTTAAAATGACTTTATGAGGAAAAGGTGACCATGGTACTAAAACATTAAAAGTACTAAGAGTCTAACTAATAGAAAGGACACTAGCCGCATTCAACGCATCCTTTTCTCATTCCCGTCTGGCCCCCAAAACACTACAACTTGAAAAAACTAAAATGGAAAAGAGAAAATGTGGAATTTGATCCACAAATATATTGCAGGCACTGCTATGTAGCCTCACACATTCAACCACCACATTTTCCCCCATGGAAACCTCAAGGGACTATAACAGCCATTGTGGGAATTGAACCTTGGTCAATGGTGAAAAACTCCTAACCTAAGTTACCAAATCCGGCCCTCTGGGGTACAGGATCCACAGATCTGATCCAAATTCGGATCCGGATCCGCGTAAATACGTCCAAGAACCGGCACGTGGCGTATTAATGTTTGTTAGAAACGGATGTTGAAATCTGGAAACGGATCCCGTGTCACTTTTCCAGATTTCTAAGTTTTTTGCCATGTTTTTTTTTACTTTGTAGACATTCGTGGTGTCTGCGGGAATCACATTTGGGTCTCATATAGACGTTTTTTATTTTCTTCCTTGACATTGCAGAGAGCGAATGAACAGCAGATAAAAAAACCGAGCTTTCATCACGCTGCAAAATCCGTCCAAAATTACAAACTTTCATCGATCGGTTGATGGAAACGATGCAGAAATGCCAGGTTTCGGAGACAAGTCAGTCCAACATGAAATGGCTAGACTTAAAACTCGAAAGACGGCTAGTGGCGTCAAGATTCGAATGGAGGGCAGCCACAGGGAAGTCGCGACGTTGGCAGTGATTTTCGAACAAAACTGACATTCTCCATATTTAACTCAGAAATTTCATCCTTTAACTTAATCTTTCGATTTCATCGCAGGAGCCGACGATCGAAAAGTCATTGTACATTTCCAAGGGTTTTGAACGTATGACCTTCGCTTCAAGTTACACGATCTCCGGAATTTTTAAACGTGCAGAGTTTCGAGCACGCGAAGCATGACATTACAGGCAGATATTGATCTTTCTACTGTAAAGTAAAATCCAACCAACACACCATTTTATGACAGCCCTTGATCTGCAGTCAGTTGCGCTAGTTGCGGTGTTATGACCCATGACCCGAGCTTTTACGAGCTATTAGACCTATATTTAACTTAGACCTATATTTTGACTTATAGATTGGGATTTTAACATATAATTTTTTGCCAATTTTTATTAATTAATTTAAAATTTAAAACGATATATAAAATTTATACAAATTTCAAATATATATATATATATATATATATATATATTTTTTAAGTTTAGTTTTGTCTTAATAAACTTAAAATATAGGTATGTATTTTTTAAATTATATTGCTTTTTATTTATAATTTAGTTTTGACCTAAGTCACATGACACGAGGACACGAGACACGGAGGACACGTAAATACGTGGTATTCAATACGAAACGCAGCGACCTGGAAACAGGACACGGGGGACACGTTTTATATATATTTAATAAATATATATATATATATATATATATATATATACCGAAATATAGTTTTTTATCCATATTAAATTGCAGGTTGCAGCTTATCTAATCAAATTAACAGGTGCAATGGTGTTACACTATTCTGGACTACAGGCCATCCCTTCATAAATATTTGCCAGTGTTAGGCACCCCTGGCTGTGTGCCCTCTCTTCTCCCCACATGGCTCTAGCTAGGCACTTCTGTTGATGTCTCTCTTCACAATGGATTTAAGTATTTAGTATTTACTATTTAGTATTGAGCTAAGTTGCAGGAAACGTAGGTACAGGGTCCGTTTCCGTACGGAAACGCGTTTCCGCGTACCGTACGGCCTGGAAACGCGTTTCCGGCCGTACGGCCACGTTTCCCGAAACGGAAACTTGGCCGTACGGCCGGAAACGCGTTTCCAGGCCGTACGTGCCACGTTTCCCCAAAAAAAACACTTGTTTTTTAATTTTTTTTTTTTTTTTTAAATTTGTTTTTAATTTTTTTTAGGGTTTCCAGGTAGTAAATGTGATGTAAATTTAATCTTAATGTTTAAATGTTTATGTAAGTAAATGTATCATTCATGCTTTATGATTGCACATATATATAATAATAAATTTTAAATATTTTTAATATATATATATATATATATATATATTATATATATATCGCGTTTCCCCGTTTCCAAAATTTGGGGAGGTCGCGTTTCGTTTCGCTTCCCCGTTTCGTTTCGCTTCCGCGTTTCCCCGTTTCGTGCAACTTAGGTATTGAGTCTTGACAGTTTATAAAATTATATTAATATCAGTGTGTCACACTGTCACTGTGTTTAGATTGCTTTTAAAAATATATTTATATGTGCAGAAGCATGTCACTGTCTGGCAAAAGTGACGGTCATCATCTCCTTCAAAATAGGCGTGAGTCACTCTTGAAGTACTTGGTTAGATCCACTACAAAGTTGCTAAATGAGACCGCAGAGATAGCTCCAATTAATGAACAAAAAAATGCCAATCACAGATTTGGGAGCCAATTTACTTAAGTAAATACTGCCTTGCCAAAAACGAGCCAGATTTGTCCAGTTATTAATCTGCATTCTCTTTAGGGTTTCAATGAAGTCTTGTATGGAATAAAGACTTTGATTACTCAACTAGCCCTCACCCTAGTGAACCGAGGGCCTCTTTTTCATGCTCAAACAATCCACAAAGGTGAATTACTTCTTCACTGGCCTTTAAGATAGCCTTGCTGTCCTTCAGAATCCAACGAATGGAGATTTGTCTCTTGTAGCCACAGATATCTGAATCTCATATGGGACTGTAACGGTGAAGTGGGGAAACTGTATAAACAGCGACGTTGAATCTAAAGTTACCCTCATTGTTTAGCTATAGGCTATAGCCTATACTTGTTTGTAAAATACAAAAATCAGTCTTCGTATGGTAAGAGGAAAGTCAGGAAACCCTTTATCGGAGCCTTGAGCAGACACTAGAAATCAAAACTCCAGAAGTACTGCGTAACTGCTTGTTACTGTTACAGAATAATGTAAGTATAAAAACCCTGCCGGTGGGCTCCAAACAACCGAAAAAAACCCCAGAATAGACCGACGCTGACGTTATAAACCGCATTTTTTTCCAATACGTATTCAAAAATCGAAATACGTTAGTGCAACGGTATTCGATGTACCAAATACGCGTATTCGAAATTCATGACACGAAGGGAAAACGTAGAATACGTATTCTATTTTTAGAAAACGTCAAAAATCGTATTGGACACGTATTTGGGCCGTTTTCGTGTCCAATACGCAAAATACGAGACACGGGACCCTAGGGGACGTGTCCTGTGACTTAGGTTTTGACTTATAGATTGGAATTTGAGCATATATTTTTTATTTTAAAATATTTTTTTTTCTAATTTTTATTAATTAATTTAAAATTTAAAATGATATATAAAATTTATACAAATTTAAATATACATATTGATATATAGATATAATTTTAAATTTAGTTTTGTCTTAATAATCTTAAAATTTAAAACGATATATAAAATTTATACAAATTTCAAATATATATATATATATATATATATATATTTTTAAGTTTAGTTTTGTCTTAATAAACTTAAAATATAGGTATGTATTTTTTAAATTATATTGCTTTTTATTTTTAATTTAGTTTTGACTTATAGATTGGAATTTGAACATATATTTTTTATTTTAAAATATATTTTTTTTCTAATTTTTATTAATTAATTTAAAATTTAAAATGATATATAAAATTTATACAAATTTAAATATACATATTGATATATAGATATAATTTTAAATTTAGTTTTGTCTTAATAATCTTAAAATATAGGTGTGTGGGCGTAAACTAATGATGGTGTTTTATGAATGCAAACTTAAAAAACAACAATTTGTTAATTTGAAGAGATAATTAAAGATGAACTTGAATATATGGTAAAAGCACAAAATGAATGAAAATGATTTAGCTTTAATATATATAAAAATGTATCAATATATAATTTTATTTACAAAAATTGAGTGATTTTTACTTATAGTATTTGTTTTCACATGCAAATATAATGCATATAGATTATATTCCCATCGATGTTAACTTTGAGTACGTGAGCAAAGGAATTTTGCTACAAAGCTTTTAGAATTGTAGAGAATACCTCAATCACATTTTTCAAATTTATAATTTCAACTTTATATATTTTATAAAATTATGATAGCCATTATATCTTTGAAATTGCTTGGACTTCTATGAGTAAAAGGTTCTTAAAATTATCGAACAATTTGTAGGTCTCACTCTATACTAGTGCATAATATAATTTTTTTAAATGATTAAGACCAAAAAAAGGTTATAGAGAAGTAATTGAGGTATGCATTTTAACATTTTGATATGTCAAGTCAAAAATATATTAAGAAGTATATATTTTGTGTCTATTATTAATTTTATTATATTTTTAATATTATTATATTTTTTGTACTTGCCCTATCCTTGCCGTATCCGGATCCTGGATTTTCAAAAAACTAGCGAATCCGGATCCGGATCCGTATCCGTATCCGTATCCGTATCCGAATCCTGGTAACTTAGCTTAATAATCTTAAAATATAGGTGTGTGGGCATAAACTAATGATGGTGTTTTATGAATGCAAACTTAAAAAACAACAATTTGTTAATTTGAAGAGATAATTAAAGATGAACTTGAATATATGGTAAAAGCACAAAATGAATGAAAATGATTTAGCTTTAATATATATAAAAATGTATCAATATATAATTTTATTTACAAAATTGAGTGTGACTATGAGAAATTTGATTTTTACTTATAGTATTTGTTTTCACATGCAAATATAATGCATATAGATTATATTCCCATCGATGTTAACTTTGAGTATGTGAGCAAAGGAATTTTGCTACAAAACTTTTAGAATTGTAGAGAATACCTCAATCACATTTTTCAAATTTATAATTTCAACTTTATATATTTTATAAAATTATGATAGCCATTATATCTTTGAAATTGCTTGGACTTCTATGAGTAAAAGGTTCTTAAAATTATCGAACAATTTGTAGGTCTCACTCTATACTAGTGCATAATATAATTTTTTTAAATGATTAAGACCAAAAAAAGGTTATAGAGAAGTAATTGAGGTATGCATTTTAACATTTTGATATGTCAAGTCAAAAATATATTAAGAAGTATATATTTTGTGTCTATTATTAATTTTATTATATTTTTAATATTATTATATTTTTTATGCTTGCCGTATCCTTGCCGTATCCGGATCCTGGATTTTCAAAAAACTAGCGAATCCGGATCCGGATCCGTATCCGTATCCGTATCCGAATCCTGGTAACTTAGCTCCTAACTACTCACCATTGGATCCAACCCCTTTGGGGCCTATGAAGCTAACTCTAACCAAGTTTGTGCTACAGAATTGGAATAAGGCCCCATAACATGTTCCATGAACTCCAATAAATGAAGGTGTCAGATTGCAAGTTTAAATGGATATAACATCAGGTTTTAAATCACTCCATATACTTTCAACAGAAACATGTAAGTTCTTGAGAACTCTGTAGTGTTTGTCACGCTATACATCTGTGGATAAAAGCACACTTATTTTGTGTAACTCTTTTTTAGTTTCATTGTTAAATGGGATTTCAGACCATGCTTAAATTTTATATTCTAAAAGTGCCTACTTACAGTTAGAAACCTACATATTCAACCAAAGGTTTTACTAGAAACTGAAGGAGAATTAAAACCAATACATATGAATGTAAGCACAGAAAAGTGAAAACACTAACTGGAGTTCACGGACATAATAAATAATTATTAAGGTAATTCTTCAAATCAAGTCAATGGCAAAATAATCAGGCGCTTTCACCATGACATAAAGAATGCAAAAATAAAAATATTTCTAATATGAACAGCTATTTTATCTCAATATTCAGAGACAGCTGTGAAGGGCCGATTTACCTTGACAATGACTGGGGAGCGTAAAACAAGAACACGATGAACATCAGCATCAACAGCTTCACCAGGACCAGGCTGAAGATCAGATGTGTCCTTCAAAACCTGTGCACAAAATGACACTAGCTTTTGCTCTGCTATTTCTCTGAGCTTCCCCTCTTCCTTTTTAATGTCCTCGTGATTGGATACATTAGATGCAGATGAATCATCTAAATTTGAAATATTATTTCTAAAATCTTCACCATTCAAGTTATCCTGCCCAGCGCTTTTATGTAATACTTCCAAATAAATGCGTGTTGCTTCAATTTCCTGACGTAGAATATTGACAGGCAACCTGTTCAAAATATACAATCACCTAGTAAGCCCTGTATAGTGCATTGAAAGCAACTGTAAAGGGTAAAATGAGTAGGAAAAGTTTCTTGCCTGTCGGCTGGAATCTGATGCATTCGCATCCTAAGCTTTGCAGATGAATTGTAAGAGGCCGCAAAGTCCAAAATAGATAGCAATATATCCATTATAACTATCTTGTGAGAGGGCTGTAATCTATTCCAATGGTTTTTCTGCAAAGCATTATCGTCACCACTAATATATCATAAAATAGCTTAAAGAAAAATGACTGAACCATATCAGGATCAAATTACCCTCTCTACAAAGTGGGAAACATTACTTTGCAATGGAAATACTACAAGAATAACAGCACAGTGAATGGAAAATTTCTAACATTGCCAATGCATATATCAATATTTTTATCAAAATGAGAGGCATCAACCAATTATTAATTTTCAAAACAGCAAGTTTGTATTAAGAGAAAATATATCTCGGGAATAAAACAAGGGGTCCAGATACGATTGGTTATTTAATATAAAGAAGAAAAGTACTTTGTGTTTACACTAAAATAACTAGGCCATAACATCGCACAGAAAATCCATTTGTAAAGAAGATGTTATTAACATGACAATACATCAGACATTGATGAATAATCATTTTAGATCAACAAGTACAAGGGAATCCCACATTCTGATTAATAAATAAGATATTGTCCTGACTATCTACTATCACAACTAACCATCATAACTGATTACAACCATACAAAATAACATTACAAAACAAGTTATTACACTTTTTCACTCTATGAAACCTGCATAACAACATCAACTTGTAAAAAATTAAATAACTCAATTAATCTAATTGTGGGGTCTCTCATTCTGGTCACTCCGAGTAGTAAGTCGGGCAGTCTAATACAGTCTTCTTTCCACCATTACTTGCCTTCAAAAATATGCAGGTTAGCTCTCAAATTGCAATATCAGAACAAACACTTCAAGCATCATCACTCAAAGCCACCTTCATAAAAAATTCAAATCTGTGTACCTACAATAATTCTGTTAGAATTTTGGGTAGCTCCTAAGGTATTTCCGAGAAGGATACCCACCAAAAGTGGCTGGTGGGAAATTTACCTAAAAGTGGGTTTTGGACCCAAGATGTGGGTTTAGGACCTAAAAGAAAGAATTATTTATTCTAAGGGTTGAGAAGCGACAACCCTAAGTCTAGAGGTTTCCCAAGTGACCCAAGGGAAAAGGATAAATAGAAGGGATCTAAGGTGAGGTCTCACACATTGTGTGTGAGAGAGAAGTGACCTCTCTTGTGCTAAGAGTGCCCTAGGAGGTTCGAGTTCTGCTCATTAGGCCCATTTTATTATTGGAGAAGGCCACAGCTCCTGTTCTATAAGGCAAGTCTAAGATCAGCATGGGGGCCGGGTTTGAAAAGCTAAGATCTGGCCGGGTTTGTTTAGGGCCTGATCTAGGCCAAGAAACAGATAAATCCAAGCTGCTAAAGGAGGCCGATTGCCTCAGTCATTGTGAACGCAAGTCTGAAATAGGGCCAAAAGCAGACCTAACATCCATAGCAATCATCTCAAGGGGAATAACAAGCCTAGACGAGGAACCACAGCCTGAAGAGGACACATTGAAGAGATCTCTTTCTGTGTTCGACAGAGGGTTTCTGTCTAAGAGGAAGGAGGCCTAATTCTGTCCCTAGCCGAGGGTTCCATGCATCTCTATCTGCTGGAATAGAATGCTAAAAGCTCTTTGTGTTGTCTGGCCAGAGAAAAGGGTGTATTGGCACTTGATTAGAGTCTGTTATGCACTGATAAAGAAGGGTTGTACCCCTAAGGAAGCTGATATTAACCCTCAGATTGTACACAGGCAGGGCCGAGGTGGATTAAGTAGCAGTTGAGCCCTTGTGGAGGTCAGCTGAGATATTTTGGTGGTGAACGCAGGTAAGAGGAGGTTGATGTTGCTTGGCCGCAGAAGAAAAGGGTTTCTGAGGTGGTCGCAGACATAGTTTCAGAGGGCAGTTAAGCCCCGGGGTCTATAGGAGCCAGTAAAGTTACCTCAGAACCAAGCAAGGTCAACAATGGTTAAATTAGGTGGCTGTTACAAGGAGAAAGGTTTGTTGAGCATTGTTCATGAAGGCTGTTCACAAATGCAATTGTGAAAAGTGAGTTTTGGATGGCTAATGTACAGTCATCTAGAAGGATGTAGTGACTGTGGGTGCTGAAGTGATTTGGGGCTAATCATACAGTGATCTTAATGGATCAAGATCTCTGTGAGTAGCTGATGTTTAAGGGCTGTTGTACAGTGCACTTGAAGGAGCAAAAATACACTGTGAGCAGCTGGTGGGCAAAGGGGTATTTCTCTGTGGTTAAAGCTAAGTTACCGGAAACGCCAGGCTAACCTCGCAGAAACGCTGTTCGGCGTTTCGGATCCGTAAACTGGTACAAAACGGCCAAAAAACGGCATAAAAACGTATTTGTAGAATTTCAGAATTTCAGAAACTGCGGGTTGGAATCCAAAAACGTTTTTAGGGCATTTTTTAAAAAAAGCATCCATTTCCACTAATTTTTAATACATATTAATATGTAATATGATCGCTGGGAGGCCATGCACGTATTAATACATTTTTAGGGCAAGTTGGAGGCCATGTGTGCACTGTGGGTAATACAAAGGGTACACCACCTGGTAGACTATGCCCATCTTCAAGAGATTGTGCCACTGATGTTGGGCATTTGCATAACAGTTTGGACACCTGCTGAGTGGTGAACTATGATAAAGATTGTCAAGTGTGACCCACGACACATGAATCTTTCCTTCCTCCCATTTGTTGGCAACGTATGATGAAATCCTTTGGTTCATATTTCTTTTAAGTTTTGGTATGTGGAGGATTATTTTACTCATATGCTTGACATGTTTACCATTTCTTATATGCTTTAGAGAGTTGTCCTCTCATTTATGTTCAATTAATGAATGGTACATAAGCTAAATTGGAGCATTACTGTATGCAAATGAGACTCTGAAGGTTGGACATTTAAGGAGACATACCATTCATGTGAATGCATTGAGAACCATATGACATTTACTGTTAAGTAAATTGTAGAGTAAGGGTTGAGCTGAAGGAGAGAGATCTCTACAATCTTGTTGGCTAATTGCATAGAATACATAATTATTCCCTCATTGGAGTCACCAAAATGGAAGTGCTGAGAATGCATTAGACACAGAACATTTCTATTGAGTGATACATCAATGTCCTTTAGTAATGTTGAAGCTATCGATTCATCAATTTCTGCAACTGCCAAGTTGTTTGATCATACTAGAAAGCAATTGGATCCATGAATCCAGGTCTTTAAAAGAGTTGTTTTATATATATGTGTGTGTGTATGTGTGCGCGCATGCCATTTCCTGCCATATCATATCCAGATTTTTTGAAAATTTGTCGTATCTGTTTCATACACCGTATCCATATCCGTTTCAGTGCAACTTAGGGTAAAGGAGGCAAATGACCTGCCAGGTGTCAAGACAAATGAGGACTGAAATGGCTGGTAGTAAGAGGACATATTCAGCAAGTGACTTATGTTTTGTTATTGTCTCTTATTGGGCAGATTGCAGATCTCAAGTAGCAGAGCGCAAGCCCTAGTTTTGTATACCATGTATACTAGCAGTACTAGTGATTGAGGGCCATGACCCCTGCTGCGGGAGCCCCATGACTATTTTATTGATGGATTAATAAAATAATCAAGCTTTGGGCTCAAATCCCTGTGTACTTAATTGATTTCACTACTAAAGATTTATGTTGTGCAAAGTGCTTGTGAGGTGAGGGTTCCTAGTGTGTTTGTGTGTGTGATTAGCCTCCGACCAGATTTAGGACCTAAGGAAAATTCAACAAATTCAACTGATGTAATGGTATCTCACTAAATCACATTGGCTTTCATGGTTTTGTTTCCCCTGCTTGGATAAATTCTATTTTCGTAATTGACATAATTCATGCTATAACTGATGAATCATGAGACTTAGTCTAGTGAAAATGTATGAAGAATGAACATGCTTTATAGTTGTACTTGACTACATTTTTCTATTTTATGTATTTTGTTCGTTAGTGCTTTAACCTTTGTGCATTCGCATGACTTGGTCCAAATTGATCTCCCACTCACTATACTTGTATTTTATTGGACACCTTGTCAAACTTTATCACCCTCCCATGGCTTTGTACTCATGTATATAGATAATACAACTAACAAACAGTATATGTCCTCATCAAAGCAGTGTCCTTTAGGCTATTTCTCAAGCTGCTATATCATTGTGCCATAAATCTGCACATCATAAGAATCCAAACTTATACTAGCTTTCTTCTAAATAATAAAGGTCTTACGAAAGTGTACTTGAACTTTAGTAACTCATATCTCAGCCCTCCCCTTCAATCATTAGACCTTATATCACCCTTGAGCCCTTATTTGTTGAATATCTTGTTGGTGATTTCATTATGGAAGCCTCTCTTGTGGGGATAAAATCCACCACTAAACAACTAGAGATAGACCATTAAGGTCAGGGTGCTGGCTGATCTCTTGTTGTCATAAGACCTAGGTTTTCCACTAGGGCTTTGCACTAGGCTTGCTAGTTATTGTGGTAACAAGATCAATGATGACATCCTAGATCAGTGAGAACAGAATTCCACGGAACTTAGCTCAGCAAAGGTCGAATACATGACAAGCCAGTACTACTAGTTGTGAGGCTGGAGTGAATAAACTCAGTATTAGACGGAAACATGTGTATTTTTTATTAATGAATGAATGATGGTTGTTTAAAATGAGGTCCCTCGCTTATATATTACCATGGGTACCTTTTCGGGAAAGGGCATGATCTTATGATCGTGCCCTTTCGTCTAATTACATTAAATAATTTTTACATAACATTGCCTCCCTCTTGAAAAGATGCTTTGTCCTCAAAGCATATGTAACGACGAGTGTTTTTGGCAAAATGCTTTTGTCTCCCAAAAGGCTTTTTCTTCTGGTAAATTCTTCCATTTGATAAGGTATTCTTTAATTACTCGCAATGTTCCAACAAGTTTCCGGGACAAGGAGGTGAGGGAGCGGGCATAAACAAGAGCGGCCTATGCAAAAGCTCCCCACCAATTTTTAGGAAACATGGGGGGGCGTCGTGGTCTTAAAAGCTTATAAATATAAAATATATATATCATTGAAATTTTAACATTTATAATGTATTATTTTATAATGTAATTTTCTTTATCATTATATAATATATATAATATAACACTTACATCATCAAGGATAAATGATAAATCGATGAATCATATAACTGAAATAAAATTATAAAAGTCAAATCTGATACATCAAGAGTCAATTTTATAGAGTCAAGAGTCAAGACTGAAGTCTAATATATCACGATTCATATATCAAGATTCAAAATAAAATAAAGTCTTAAACAAGAAAGAAAATAAGTTAATAACATAAGAACATATCAAAAGATAAATGAGCATAATTGCTCAAGGTAATGCCATGCTAGTCTCTGAATCCAGTTGTTGCATGAATAAATCAGGATCAACCATGTCACCATCTGAATCAGAATCACTTGCATTCTCAAACATGCTAAGTGGCACACCAACCAACTCTATATGTGTCTCATCAAGGCTCTGCTCCATATCTACATGTGCATCATCCTCTGGATCAACATCCCATCATGCTGCTAGTCCCTTCAAATAGTCAGGTTTCTTTAAAAAAAAAATGTTTCATTAAAAAAAATTCAAATTTTGTCCAAGGAAACGACCCTTTACGACCCCCTTTTCAGGATTCGACCCTGAAATTCGAGGAAACGACCCCTTCCGAGTTTCCTCGCGTACCCTGCATTTTGGGAGCGTGGGGAAATGACCCCTAGTTGTCCCCAAGTCCCCAAAGCACGAGGGAGCTAGGAAACTCGACCCCTATGTGGGTGGACGCAACCCCGTGAAACATTGATTACTCGTGAACGTAACTTCTCCCTGGTGGTGGTGATCCCATTTGGTTCTAGAATGAGCTTGCCTTCACCATCTAACATTGACAGGGTAGTTTGTGTTGATTGTTGCTTGCCCAATGCCTTTTCAAGACAAGATACATGAAAAATATTGTGAACTTAACTATTATCAAGAAGGCTTAAGCTATATGCCACTTGGTTGATCTTTTCGTTGATCTGATCTTTTTGTTGATTTGGTATGGTCCATAGAATTTTGGTGCCAACTTGTTTTTACAGTTCTAATTTAGGGATACTTGTTTGTAAGGTTGAAGCTTAACAAAAACGCACTCTCCCACTTCAAATTATCTTTCCAATCTATGTTGGTCGGCCTGTTGTTTCATGTGAGTCCTTGCAATACTTAGATTATTTTTCAATGCTTGAAGAATTTTCTAGGTCTCTTCCAACTAGCCTTTAATTGTCGGAACTCTAGTTTCGGTGAAGGCTAAGTCCTTCCATTTAGGAGGTTCATAGCCATACAAAGCTTGAAATGGGGTCATTTTTGCAGAAGTGTGATATGTTGAATTGTACCACCACTCAGCGAGGTGTAACCACTGAGCCCACTTATTTTGTTTATCTATTGTATAACAATGAAGGTAAGATTCTAAACATTTATTGACAACCTCAGTTTGTCCAATTGTTTGAGGATGATATGTTGAACTCATGTTGAGGTATGTCCCAACATATTTGAAGAGTTTCATCCAGAAGTTCCCTTTAAATTTAGCATCTCTATCACTAATAATGACTTTGGGAAAGCCATGTAATTTGTAGACATTTTTACAAAATAGATCAACGATGTCTTTTGCTAAATCTGATTTCTTCATCCCTATAAAGTGTGCATATTTGTGAGTCTATCGACTTCTACGAGAATTTTGTCCTTCTCGTCTGACACAGGTAATCCCTCAACAAAATCCATTGATACTTCTTCCCACTTTTGATTAGGAATATTCATATGATGGAGTAGGCCAAGGGTCTTAACGCTTTCACTTTTATTCCTTTAGCACTAATCACATTCTGCTACATATTTTTGAATGTCATTAATCATTCCTTTCTAGAAAAAAGATTGGCGTGCATTATAGTAGGTTTTAAAGAACCCTACATGTCCTGCTGAAAATTCATGGGATTCCTTGAGGACCTTGGACTTAAATTTAGAGTTAGGGCTTAGGTAAATTCTCCCTTTATACCACAAAATATCATTTTTCCATTCGAATTTTGGATTTTGAGTAGGATTATTAATTATAGCACATGTTTCTAGGTCCTTTGCATATTCACTTTGGATTTCATTTAGACATTTTGGGATTATAGTTGAGACTGCAATCAAGAATGTTCCTTCATCTTTTCTGGAGAGAGCATCTGCCACTACATTGTCCCTTCCCCTTTTATGTAATATCTCCAAGTCAAAAGCAGCATTTTTTTCAATCCACTTTTGTTGTTCTTCAAAGAGTGTTTTCCGTTGGAGGAGGTACTGGAGACTGTTATGGTTTGTTCACATGGAGAACTTATTTCCTAGAAGATATTGCCTTCACTTGGCTACTGTGTGCATAATAGCAAGCATTTCTTTGTAGATTTAAGACATTCTCGCTTATTGAGCTTCCTGCTTTCGAATATTATTGGATGACCATCTTGCATCAATAAATGGTTTTGAAATACCTAGAGTTGCTAATACAGGTGCATTAGACATAAATTCTTTTAAGTCTTTGAAACACTTTTCTTCTTCATCATCCCAACGAAATGATTTTTTCTTTAGATGGTTTGTTAGAGGTGCAGTTACATGGGCATAGTTTTTAATAAACCTTCGATAGTATCTAGTTAACACTAAGAAAATCCTTAACTTGGATACATTAATTAGTTTGGGCCACCCTCTTATAGCCTTGATTTTATTAGGATCTACTTTTACTCCTTCCTTGGATATTATATGTCCGAGGTACTCTACTTCCTCTTTCCCAAAAGTGCACTTGGATTTCTTGGCATAAAATTGATGCTCTTCTAATACAGTGAGAACTTGTTCTAAATGTTGTAGATGCTCCTTCCAAGTTTTACTATAAATTAGAATATCATAGAAGAACACTAACACAAACTTCCTTAGATATGGACGGAATATCTCATTCATGGTAGCTTAGAATGTTGCTAGAGAATTAATTAGACCAAAAGGCATTACTTTAAATTCATAGTGACCTTCAAGTGAACGGAACGTAGTTTTTGCTATGTCTTCCAACCTTATCCTTATTTGGTAGTACCATGATCTCAAATCTAATTTTCAAAAGTATTTAGCTCCATCTAGTCATCCAACATTTCATCGATAAAAGGAATTGGAAATTTGTTCTTAATAGTTATTTTGTTTAGCCCTCAGTAGTCTACACATCATCTAAACGATCCATCTTTTTTTCGAACTAATACAACTGGAGCATATGGTCATAGCAGGTTAAACACTCCAAAAGACATGGAATATGAAGATCTCCATTGAAGATATATATATTGAAATGTATGAATGAGAATAATGGCACGGGAGACAGAAGGAAGGGCGGTGAATCGATCTATTGATGGTGCACAACAAGAGCAATAAAACTGCGAGTTGTACCACTACCAACAGAGGACGATCCGCTCTGATACGATATGGAGTGAATAAACTCAGTATTAGACAGAAACATCTGTATTTTTTATTAATGAATGAATGATGGTTGTTTACAATGAGGTCTTTGGCTTATATATTTCCATGGGTACCTTTTCAGGAAAGGGCATGATCTTATGATCGTGCCCTTTCGTCTAATTGCATTAAATAATTTTTACATAACAGAGGCCATCGAGGTTTGCAAGTTACTAGTAGGTTTGTTCGATCAAAATTTGGAACCTACAATCATTTATTATTATAGTCAAAGTTGTATCAAACACTGAGAATCCAATGTTTCATGACAGGCCCAAGCACATAGAGATCATATATCACTTCATATGAGACAAGATTCGGAAGCGAGTAGTGAAGCTCTAGTATATTCCCACAGATCAACACGTAGTTGATCCTCTAACCAATATGTTGGCAAATGGGAAATTTGAGGCATTTAGAGATAGATTTGGATTCATGAAAAATTCCTTCCTTAGTAAGAGAGGTGTTGAGAAATATAACTTGAACAAGAACTTCCACACATGTTCAATACAATGTTGCAAACATTGGCATCTGAATAAAATCAGCATGGGTCCGGAAAACCAACAAATCGTAATAATTGAGAAAATATTGGTAAAAGTGAGCAAACATCAGCTTGGCCAAAAAATCGTGATTTCGTGATTTTTTTCGCAATACAATCGGGATATTTGCAACACTGGTTCTAAGTCTTATATTTAGCTGTTGAGTCTAATAAGTTGTACTTCATCCCACAAATGACTTAGACAATGAACAATCTCAAAAATAGATTAGGATTTCAGTAGATTAGAATTTCAGCTAAAAGTATAAAGACAGTTCAAGATAAAGGGTTTAGCAACATTTGAGATAGCGAGTTTTCAAAGAAAGAGCGAGCAGATTGGTTTAGGAAGGAGGATAAGTCATGCATTAGTAGGCTTCAAGGGTAGACCCATACAGCCATATGGATCTGTATGAACCGTTCTGTACAATTGTATGGACAGTTCACAGTCATACATACCGGCTGTACAATCATACGTAGAGATCGTACAGTAGGACCAGATCAGCAGGTTCTACTGTTTTTCTGTTTCTCAACCAAGCCACACTTTCTCAGCAGGCCATACAGTTCAGTTCAGGGTGATTTGTTGACTGTGCAGCTGCTGGCTTCAGCAAACTGGAGGTTTCCTCATAGGTTTTTTAAAAGAATGAAGAGCTTATTTTGAAGGAGAAATTACCAGTGTGCATCAAACTATTTTATGTTTCGGCTATTGAATTTTCTAGCAATTGTGATTGATGCTATGGTCTGAAATAGTCTTCCATTAATCAAAATTCAGCCATTTACTTGTTTAATTGAGATCATAAGAACCAAAGTCATCTAAGGCTTGGAAATTTTACAAGAATGTTTAAACCACTTGTTTGGTAATGGATTGCCATCACGGTACTATAGAGGGAAATGAGTATGGCTTCATGCCAATAGAGGGAAATTAGGCCAATACAGGGAGAAAATGGACATTCAAGAAGGGTTCCAAACAACATATGCTAGATCTACTGCGTTGTGAAACATAAGGTTGTGAAGAATTTAGCAGAAGTTGGAGGAAGTTGGGTCATCACACTTAAAATAATGACAGTTAAGAGGCATGGAAGCAGCCTGTCGAGATATGCCAATCTAAGAGGACAACAATAGTATGCCAAGAAGGGCTGAGAAAAATGGAGTTGAGGATCCTTAGTACCTACAATTGCTTGTATACTAGAACACAAGATGAACTATAAAGTGATATTTCAGGACACAAGGATTTTGTTCTAAAAATTGTTAGCCATTTTTTTTGGGATTGCATACCACTAGCTAAAAATGTAAAAGCTGACAACTTTGGAAATAGATGGCCACCAACTATTATTTGAAGATCAGACCACCTACTCAAATATATGTCAACCAACCAAAGGAAGAAAGGAATTCATTATGAAAATCAACCAAAAAAATGGAGATATAGACCAAGAACATAGGAACAACAGTTTCATAGACAAAACATGCAATCAAACAAGACTTCTCTAATTTATTAGGCATTAAGAAGATTAACTATGTTGAAAAAGATGGAATATGTTTGCAGTAGAATGAACAATTGTCGTGGAAAGTTATTTCCTTTATAAAAAGGTCTCTAATAAAGCTGTGTTCCAATTATACTAATGGAAGCTTTAAGTATAAGAAAATACGTATAATGTTATTTATCATAGTGTCCTATTTAGATCCAACAGTTCTTAGATTAATTCAACACTCAAAAATCTGGGAGGAAATCCACAGGGCAAAAAAAATACTATTGTCGATCATCTTTTCAATACTAACAAGATACATGAAAGCCAAAGCTAGGACGACCAATGAGACAGAAAAAACTACTCACATAAATAAAATAAATATTCAAACAACATTTACCTGGATACAGTCAATTGCACCCAGCAATAGAAGTTGAGTAACACATTTCCCTCTTATACATGTCAATATCGGGTTCTCTTCACTCTCCATGGGCACTGGCTCTACAATATCAGGTACCTGCTGAGCAATGTAAAAAAAATGAGTAAGTTTCTCAATCCACAAAAGGAAGCTATTTTGTGATGCAAAACAAACTTTGTAGTGCATGCCACCAAACGCTTATTCCCCTTGAAATCTCTACAAGTGTGCATGCCCCAAAATATAACATAGTTGATGATTCACAAGAGAAAAGAATTGCCATTTAAGTTCATAGATAGTCAAAGCATTCAACATGGAGGACAAAAACCTGTCAATGGAAATGACAACCCCTAGAATGTAAAGGTATAAATAAATGTGCAATAAAAAATAGCAATTTAGAAAAATGCAAGAATGCAAAAAACAATTACCAAGTATCCTCAGCTGCTCCACGGGTAGAAATCATGCAAGGCCTATTGGAATATTCCATCCATGAAGGATAGTTTTTCTAACATAATGACAAATCCTCACAACAGAATGATGAGAAAATACCATTCATCTCCTCTAGCAACAATGTTTTTCTCATCACATAAAGTAAAACTTTACTAACCAAGTCTAAAAAAATTTGTAATAAAATCACATCCTATAGCTCTAGGGCATGCCATTGTAGAAATGGCCTTACAAGTTGCCTTCAAGAAAATGATGTGAAGAAGTTCCAACAACAACTCAAGTCCCTCAAAAGCATTGTATCTATGATCTTGAGTTGCAGTCAAATACACCAAAAGCACCACTACATGCTTCATCTTGTTCATGCTATGTAAGCAATACACAAAAGTTGCATTTGAAGGCCAACCTCTATAACAATGAGTTACTCTTTTCTACCACTAATAGGAAATGACAGTTAAGATGCACCCTTCAAGTATATAAATAAGCTACATTAGATACTTTTAATTTCGCACAATATTGAAGATCAAAATATACTGTGTCCCTAAAGATTCTATAGCCTTACAATTTTCTTTGTGTCCATTCCCACTAATCTCGTAACAGCCAATGAAGGATATAATCAGGAATTAAACATACCTTTTTATTCAAGTACAATGGAAGCATCTGGATTACTCCTGGCTATTTCATATTCCTCTCTAGAATAGTTCAGAACTTCATTAATCTTCCTTGGGGTTGATTATCATACCACAAAGGACCGGTCGATTTGTACACTTATTGCTTTCAGGTGTGCACAGTTCTTTTTGTACATCAAACAAAAATTATAGTGAAATAAACCACAAACAACCATATCTTATAATATTACTTTGTATACCTAATATTTGCTCATAAGACACTATCAACCTCCTAAGATTACTCCAAATAAGCCCAACTCCCAAATAGACTTTATTAATAAACCAAAAAGACCACACTCTAGAGCTCCTTGCCACGGACACATCAGTAATCCCATCTGTCGACGATTGATGCACATCATATACCACTTCTAGAAATGCCAACTACCACCAAAAACATTACACAAAGCCCTAGTGTAGTTGATTTCTCACCATGTTAAAAGTTGTCTAGGATTCCTTAGTAGTTGCAGGATGTTCTCACTGTTAACTACTCTTTACTATATGGCTTTTTTGTTGTTTTCAAATGTAGGTCAGAGCAAACGTATGCCTGGACTAATGCATTGTATTTTTTTAACGTTCCTGATTCATTTTACTACTTCTAGCCATCAATCACCACTAACATATATTCTTTCTTCTCAAACTTCAAAGAGTATATCTTATGAACGGCCTACTTTTTAACAATTGAATGTAAACTACGCGATCCTAGGAAGAGTGTTCTACAAGCTTTCTAACCAAAAATGCAAGGCATGCAACAAATAAATCCCATATACATAGCAAGCATTGGTTAAGCTACAAGTAACCTCAAGAGAATTTTCTGTACTATGATTACTCTAAATACGCCCAACTCCCAAATAGACTTTATTAATAAACCAAAAAGACCACACTCTAGAGCTCCTTGCCATGGACACATCCGTAATTCCATCTGTTGACGATTGATGCACCTCATATACCACTTCTAGAAGTGCCAACTACCACCAAAAACATTACACAAAGCCCTAGTGTAGTTGATTCCCCACCAAGTTAAAAGTTGTCTAGGATTCCTTAGTGGTTGCAGGATGTTCTCACTGTTAACTACTCTTTGCTATATGGCTTTTTGTTGTTTTCAAATGTATGTCAGAGTTAACATATGCCTGGAGCCCTGGACTAATGCATTGTAAGTTTTTAAAGTTCCTGATTCATTTTACTACTTCTGGCCATCAATCACCACTAACATATATTCTTTCTTCTCAAACTCCAACGAGTATATCTTATGAACGGCCTACTGTTTAACAATTGAATGTAAACTATGCAATCCTAGGAAGAGTGTTCTACAAGCTTTCTAAACAAAAATGCAAGGCATGCAACATATAAATCCCATATACATAGCAAGGATTGGTTAAGCTACAAGTAACCTCGAGAGAATTTTCTGAAATAATGGACCATTTTAGAAGGGTAAATATACAACTTACTGACACATTGGAAAATTATATTTCTTCAGTGAACAACTACGAAAATGGAGACTAGACTGGTTGTTGAGATCTCCTTCATGAAGAAGATGCAACATGCTAGCATCAAACTTTCAAACTGTTGCATTTGTGACAATACAGGTTTGCATCAAGCTTTCAAATCGTAGTGTTTGCAACATAACAGGTTTGGAATCACTTTATAGGATAACCTTGAATGGTTCAAAGAACATATGGAGATTCAGGCTATCAAAGCTAACATTTTGAGGGATGCTTCTTTACTCTCAAGACAGCCGAGGTTTAGCCATTAGAAATAGAGGTAACACCCAAAACACACATCACTTAGCCATGAGAAAAGCACAAATGCCCAAAAGATTGAGCATGAAGTAAATATTTCAAACAAAATCGGAACAAATGTAACAGATGAGGGACAAAGAAGGCTGAGAGTTAAATAGTGATCCTTTGCAGAATATATGAAAGCATCCATATTTATACATAAATCAAGATAGAAATGGCATCCATACTACATTAATGATTAATTATTCATGCATAAACTATCTAGAATCTAGGTTCTATAAATTACAAACATACATACACATTTTTAAGTCATATAATAGAAAGTAAAGTATTACCATATGGAATGAAATGGGTTATCTAGCAATTGTCAACATTACCATGACCAAATAGTTATGTTTACAAAATTGACCATCTACACACCAAAATATCCAGACCAAAAGGTCCAAAACAATAAATTGAGTTAATTGCTAAAATGGCTCTCTACAGAAGAAGTGTTCAACAATTGTGAAAGCACCCATGTTGCCAAATGTTGTAGCTGTGGAGTAGCACCACCATGCATGTTCCACCACTCCTTGACAAGCAATGTTCAACCATCACTTATATTGGTATCCTCATCCCTAGTATCTCCCTTCATTCTTCTCCTCTTGTTTAGCCTTTCTCTACCTCGATCCTCTAGGGACATCAATCAACACCACCCAATTTTGATGAAACTGCCTAATCCAAGCCTTAAAATATGGTAGAAAATGCTTAACATGCTTGATCAATGATTTTGGTTTGAGTGAAAGGTACATTTTTGCTAAGGCCATGACAAAGGAGTTCAACAATCAACACCACCAACAATGGGGTGCGTGTATGGCTTGCTTCTCTTGATTAAATGCCAATTGCACACCCTCATAAGTGATAGAATCTAATGAAATGTCGCAATTCCATTGATCTTGAAATCCTGAAAACTGTTAAGTCTGCTGGGTTTTGAGTGGGATCTAAAATTCTACTTTCTCCATATGAAATATAATGAGGTTGGAACCACTCTCAAACATCCTGAGCCAATTAATGGTAATGTTTGAGAGTTGCAGCATCTAGGAAGCATCTGGGGAGCACCTAGGGAGCATCTAGGAAGCATGGCAGGAGCACAGTCAGCACATAGAGATCAGTTCGACATGTGGCAATTCGGAAAAAGAAGGATTCGTGCAAATTGAGCCCGAAGCACGGTTTTGGGGACGCTTCAGCCACAGTTCTGCACAATGCACAATTTCGGGGACGCTTCAGCCACAGTTCTGAACAATGCACAATTTCGGGGACGCTTCAGCCACAGTTTCACACAATGCATAGTTTCGGGGTTTGGTGAATGTCGGAGGTGTATGTGGGGAGGGATGGTTCCTAAAACACTATGCTATACCCTGCTGAGATCATCCACTTGAGGAATATTTTTCTCCAAGGGAAATTCAAGTGGTATTTCATTTGACCTATTTCTCATCAAGGCACTGAAATTGGCAATAAAGCTTGTTTTTTGATGAATTTCCTCCAATGTTATCAAAACTGTAACGAAACTAATTGAACCAGCCAGTCCAACCGATTTCAGGACCTGACTAGTCCAACGAGTGGCACAGAAGTGGAAAAGGTCAATTCAATATTGAACCAGACAGTTTTTGTAAGAAATCAGCCAATTCGGTACTAAACCAACCCTTCTTCACCAAACCAGCCGGTTCCATACTGAACCATCCCCTTTTCACCAAATCGGTCAATTCAATATCAAATTGGTTGATTCAATACAATATGACTAAGAACACTAGAAACTCAATTTAAAAGGAAAAAACAATAAGTCATGAGTGGGGCAGCCCAATATTCCACCAGCGGACCATACTAACACCATAAAATTAATGGTAATGTTAAATTCTTAAAGTAGAAAGATTAACTTTTTAACATTACCATTTATTGTTTCAGGATGTTTGAGAGTGGTTCCAACCTCGAAGGATTTCATGAGGAGAAAAAGGATTTCATAAGGAAAAAATAGAATTTTAGACCCGACCCATGATCCAGCAGACATTACAATTTTCAAGATTTTAGGATTAGGGGGGTTGCAACTTTTCCATTCGATTTTGTCATGTATGAGGGTTTGGAATTAGCATTGAATCAAGAGCACCAAGCCCTCTATGTACCTCAACGTTGGTGGCATTGACTGTTTAACTCTTATGTCATGACCCTAGTAAACATGTATCCATCACTGAAACAAGATCCTGATTTGACGTGTTAATATTTTTCTAGCATCTTTTAATGCTTAGAGGGTGATTTTGATGATGAGAATCCCAATATAAGGAATGACTTTGATGATATGTAGGTATTGTTGTAGCAAGACTTTTTTCGACTCTAAAGGCCATCTATTTTTGGTTCAGAGATGGATTGCACTCAATACTATTTTGGTTATATGCATTGTTGCTATATATACAAGAAACTTAGCATATTTGTGTATATTGGTTTGGATTGATATGGATGCACATGAATATATATGTTTTTTTGTATAGTTAATTTTTTTGTTGATTGATATTTTTTTGGTATTTTCCTATTCCGATCCAATTCCCGATTTTGGGGTCAAACAGCCCAGTTCTGATAACATTGATTTGCCATGGATTCCTTGTGTACCAGCACTCATTCATTTTTTAGTTATCTATTTTTTATAACTTTCTTTGGACTTAGGGTTATTATTTAATCAACTTCACTTTAAAAAAGCATTATTTTTCTTATAAAAAAACTCTAGATAATAAAAAAAGTAAAAGAGCAATTATAATTACATTGTTCTAATGATAACCCCCTTTTACATATACTTATCTAAGGAACCTTTTAATACCTTTACTCAAGGTTCGATAACTTATATAACCCTTTTTTTGGTTAATTAATTACATAGGGTTTAATATCATGAGAATAATTCCAAAAATGATTAACTATTCTTGGACCAATGAAAATTTAGTGGCAATTCAAAATTTATTTTTACGAAAATTTTAACACTAACCGAAAACAATAGTGTTGACTGGTCGCAACCCCAATGGCTTCATTTTTTCCTTCTCTTTGTAGCACGATATTCTTGAGTGGCAGTTCGATCTCCAGCAAACACAGCAATGTCTAACCCTTGAGAAACTTGCATTGAATCCACTCAGGTGTCAAATCAATTAGAATCGAAGTGAGTTAGGTATAGAGTTAGGTAAAGTGTGTTTCTTTACCATGTACATTTTGTAACTTACAATCCGACGGTCACGATATGTAGTGATCCGACGGTTCATTCTCTCCTCGGTATTACCGACACTTGATCCGTGGCTTAACACCCGATTGGTCCATGATCTCTATTTAAAGAGCATGGAGGGTCATTTGTAGGGTAATCCGTCTATGAGAGAAGCATATGTAAATTTTCATTCTTTTATTAATAAATTGCCTGAAGTGGCCGCGTTGGCTCAAGCCGTGGACTGTTTCCCTCTTTGAGGGTTTTAACCACGTCAAAATACTGGTGTATTGATCTGTGATCTGTTTGTGAGCGGTGTCCTTTGGTGTTCTGTCTGAGGAATTTACCCTGTAAATTCCCACATAGTATCCGAGCTATTTGAGGGTCGCGTCCGTTGGTGATCCAAATCTGAAGCCGGTAGAACTGCATCCGACTACCTTTTCCTAGATCTACTGTTTCTGACTGCTTTCGGGCCGAGAGGACTGCTTTGTTGTATTGGGAGCATCTGTTCTAGTGAGGAACCCCTTTCGTTTCACACGAAAAGGTTTCTGATAGCCCTAGTTGCGTCATTTTTAAGATCTGGAGGTATACAGTGTTTATTTGCAGTTTACAGTTATTTTCTCTCTGTTTATTTCAGTCTATTTACCTTTTTTTATTACCGGATCTATACCTTTCATTTCTGTGTATGCTCTTTGCCCTGCGACTCTGTGCGATCTGGCAAATCAGAAACAGAAAGGAAGGATTTTTCTCATGCGTATGCTCTTTTCCGCTGCGCCTTAGTGTGACCTCGGAAAATCAGAAACATTGAGGAAAATATTTAGTTTCTGGCTAAAGCTAACTTCGAGCCGCAAGGTTCGTTTTTTTTGTATGTCCGTGTTGGGTTTTGTGTTTTTTGTTTTGTAGGGAAAAAGAGCTTTCTCAAAGCAAACACGCAAACCAAAGCTTCAACCCCCCCCCCTCTCTCTCTCTCAAACTTTTTGTATAGCTCACTTGGTCCAAAGCTAATTTATGAGAGTAGAGGTCTTGAGTTCAAGTCTCCTTTTTTTGGGGGCGGATTTTTCATTTCCGCACATTCCCGCACTTCGTCGGCGACTTCATCAAAATTTCTTCAAAAAGCCATAACTTCTTCATCCGGAAGCCGCTTTCAGAACCGTTTTTTATTAAACAGCGTAATTTTCCGAGATCTTTCCATTGAAACACTTAGTTTCAGCATCTATAGCTTCAGTTTTTTTTTTAAATGGAAATTCCATGCCAAGTTATTCTTGACAGCACCAACTACTTCCAGTGGTGGTCCTACATTGTGGATTTACTTAGAAGTAAAGGTCTTTACAGAATAGCCACAGGCCAAGAGACCAAACTGAAAGATGAAGACAAGGCAGCTAAATGGCAAAATAGGCAAGACCAAGCACGTAGGTTGAAAGGGATGTCTATTTCTCCAGATCTTAGATTCCATATTGCAGAACTTGATACTCCTGATGAAACAATGAAACAAATTACTAAAGTCTTTGGAATTAAAAATGAACTTAAAGCCCATCAACTTGAAAATGAATTGCTTACATTGGACCCCAATAATTTTTCTTGCATTGAAGAATTTTTGTCCAAGTTCAAGACCCTTAGACTTCTCTTGGAAGGTGTTAAGGTTAAGAAAGAAGATAGTAGCCTTATCTACTCCATTCTTACTAAGTTGGGACCAGCCTATTCTGTGTTTGTTTCCACCTTCCATTCTACAAGAGAAACCTTCATTTCTCAAGGACAAACCTACAAGTCCCCTTCCTTTGATTCCTTTTGTGATTCTTTAATAAGAGAACAAGAAAAACTCTTACACCTTGGTCTTCTTAATCTTGGAAACTCTTCTAAGAAAGCGTTAGCCGCCCAGCAGCAACCAAATTCAAAGAATCCTAAGAAGTTGTATCCTAAAAGGAATGGTCCTAAACCAAACAAGGGTCCTAAGCAATTTCCACCTCAAAATGAAAAATCATTTCAACAAAATGATAAGACAAATAAAAACAAATGGAAGAAGACTGATAGACATTGCAACTTTTGTAATCGAGATGGCCACTTAGAATCCAAATGCTTTAAGAAGATGGAAGCCTTAGAAGCAACAATGAAGAAGCATAACATCCATTTGAAGCAATCTTCAACTTCAACTTCATCTTCAGGAATGGCACTTTCTGCATGTGGTTGTCAAGCATCTCGATCTGGCTATGCACTAAATGTATCTTCTTCTTCTCATTCTCATGAGTGGCTCATTAATTCTGGAGCTTCCTATCACATGGCCAAAAACAAAGCCATGTTTTCTTCTTTAAATGATTGTAACACCAAAAATATATATGTTGGTGATGATAGATCTCTTAGTGTTGTAGGGACTGGAACTGTTCATCTAGACAATGGTCAGTTTAATGATGTATTATGTGTTCCAACCTTATCCTGCAACCTTCTATCTGTATATCAGATAACCCATTCAGGTGAAGGTAAAATCGTTGAATTTTCACCTCATGATGTTGTAATTAAGGACCTAAGAGATCCTAGACAGATTTTAGCTACTGGCATTGTTGATGATTCTACAAGGTTGTATAAGTTTCACAACTTTGGGTCATCAAATCTTCCCTCAGTGTTTTTTGCTCATAGTGATGAAGTGAGCAAACTTTGGCATGAGCGATTTGGTCACTTAAACTATCGCTCTCTTCAGAATCTATGTAAAGAAAATATGGTGACAGGTCTTCCAATGGTATCTTGTAGAGATGGTGGTTGTTCCGGATGTGTACTCGGAAAACATCATCGGGACAGTTTTGAAAAACGTGCCTCTTGGCACGCCTCAGCCCCTTTACAGCTCGTGCATAGTGATTTATGTGGTCCACTTCCAGTTGCTTCATTTTCTGGCTACAAGTATTTCTTAACTTTCATTGATGATTTCTCCAGACGCACTTGGGTATACTTCTTAAAACTCAAGAGTGAAGTATTTAACATGTTCTTGGCCTTTAAGGCCTTTGTTGAAAAACAATCTGGACATCAAATTCTTAAGCTAAGATCTGATAATGGCGGAGAATATGTTAAAAACACATTCATCAACTTTTGCACTGAGAATGGAATTCAAATGCAACATACTGTTCCATATACTCCATAACAAAATGGTGTAGCTGAAAGGAAGAATCACACCTTAAAGGAAATGGCTAATTGTATGCTTCAATCTAAAGGACTTAGTCTTAATTATTGGGCAGAAGCAATTAACTGTGCAAATTACATAATAAATCGCACTCCTACTAAGGTTTTAAAGAATATCACTCCAGGAGAAGCATGGAGCTCAATCAAACCAGATGTAAGTCACTTTCATGTTTTTGGAAGTGAAGCATGGGCCCATATTCCAGATGAGAAACATAAACCTTTAGAACCTAAGAGTGAAAAATGTATTTTTGTTGGATATTCTGAAGATGTCAAAGGATATAGACTTATTCCACTTAAGTCCAAAAATGTTATCATTAGAAGAGATGTAAAGTTTGCTGAAAATATATCGGCCTGCAAGCCTAGTTCGGCGAATGTGCCACCTCTTCATATCTCTTCTACTTTTGAAAATATTTCTTCTACAGATGATGAAAGCGAGGATGAAAATCCTCCCCCACCTTCTCAGGATCCTCCTTCAGCTCCTCAACTTCCAAAATGGGTCCGTGCTACTCGGGATGCAGCAGGTGATCTTGCCGGTGATCCTACAGATCAGCGACGTACACGTTCTCAGTTCGAGAGAGCCTCTTCTTTACTGGCTCAAGCTTCAGTGAATTATGATCCTAACACCTTTGCAGAAGCTTCAGGCCATCCAGATTGGGAAGCAGCTATGAATGATGAATATCATTCATTATTGGCAAATGATACATGGGATCTTGTTCCTCTACCAAAGGGACGAAAACTTGTTAGATGCAAATTGGTTTACAGAACCAAGTATGGACCAAATGGGAAAGTTGATAAACATAAAGCTCGTCTTGTTGCTAAAGGTTTTTCACAAGTTGAAGGCATTGACTACACTGAAACCTTCTCCCCTGTTGCCAAAATGAACTCTATCCGCCTTGTTCTTTCCCTTGCTGCTTCTTTCAAATGGGAAGTCCATCAGATGGATGATAAATCTGCCTTCTTTCATGGGGACTTGCATGAATAAATCTATATGGAACAACCTATTGGCTTTATACAAACAGACTCCAACCTTGTATGTCGGCTTAAGAAATCCCTTTATGGTCTCAAGCAAGCTCCTCGAGCTTGGTATGCCAAAATGGATAACTTTCTTTTAGAATATGGCTTTTCTAGGTGTCATTCTGACAATACTGTCTACACCAAGAAAGTGGGCAAGTCTCTTATCATTCTTGTTCTTTATGTTGATGATCTTATCTTGACTGGTAGTGATCCCGACCTTATAAACCATGTGAAGTCTAGCCCTAAAAGGAAGTTTGAAATTGCAGACTTAGGACACTTACATTATTTTCTTGGTCTTCAAGTCTTGCAATCCAAGGAAGGTATTTCCATTTCCCAATCCAAGTATGCCTGTGATATTCTATGCCATTTTCACATGGAAGACTGTAATCCAGCCCCTTCTCCCTTTCAGTCTCGAGTCAAACTTTCAGTCACTTGTACTTCTCCTGAAGTTGATACTACCTTATACCGTCAACTTGTAGGAAAACTTTTGTATCTAACCCATACTCGTCCTGACCTTTCCTTTGTTGTTGGCCTTGTTGCTCGGTTTATGCAAAACCCACGTGAAAGTCATTGGAAAGCAGCTAAAAGAATACTTCGTTATGTTCGAGGTACAATTCAGTTTGGGATTCATTACAGTGCCGAAGCAGCTCCTCTATTGGTTGGTTTCACTAATTCCGATTGGGCTGGTGACCCTGATGATCGGAAGTCTACTGCAGGTTATGTGTTCACTCTTAGTTCAGGACCTATTACATGGGCTTGCAAGAAACAAGGTGCCATTTCTCTTTCTTCAGCAAAAGCAGAGTATCGTGGTGCCGTAGAAGCTAGTAAGGAAGCCTTGTGGCTTCGTCAGATCCTATCAGAGTTTGGCTTTCAGCAGCAGCATCCCACTACACTTTGGTGTGATAATCAAAGTGCCATTCAGCTATGCAAAGATCCAGTCCAACATCAGCGCAGCAAACACATTGAACTGCACATGCACTTCATCAGAAAGCTCATTCACAACCATGTTCTTGAAGTGCAATATTGTTCAACAGATGATCAAGTTGCAGACATCTTTACAAAGGCTCTCACAGAGGCGAAGTTCATTAAACTTCGATTTATGGTTGGAGTTCAGGAAGTTGTCACTAAGGGGGGATAGGCTCTAGTGCCTCCTTCCTTCTCCTATTGTGTCATATTTGTATATTTTTCATTTTGAGGCTGAAATTGCTTAGGACCCTTGTTTGGTTTAGGACTATTCTTTTTAGGATACAACTTCTTTGGATTCTTTGGATTTGGTTGCTGCTGGGCGGCTAACGCTTTCTTAAAAGAGTTTCCAAGATTAAGAAGACCAAGGTGTAAGAGTTTTTCTTGTTCACTTATTAAAGAATCACAAAAAGAATCAAAGGAAGGGGACTTGTAGTCTTGTCCTTGAGAAATGAAGGCTTCTCTTGTAGAATGGAAGGTGGAAACAAACACAGAGTAGGCTAGTCCCAACTTAGTAAGAATGGAATAGATAAGGTTACTATCTTCTTTCTTAACCTTAACACCTTCCAAGAGAAGTCTAAGGGTCTTGAACTTGGACAAAAAAATTTCAATGCAAGAAAAATTATTGGGGTCCAATATAAGCAACTCATTTTCAAGTTGATGGGCTCTAGGTTCATTTTTAATTCCAAAGACATTAGTAATCTGTTTCATTGCTTCATCAGGAGCATCAAGTTCTGCAATATGGAATTTAAGATCTGGAGAAATAGACATCCCTATCAACCCATGTGCTTGATCTTGCCTATTTTCCCATTTAGCTGCCTTATCTTCATCTTTCGGTTTGGTTTCTTGGCCTGTGGCTATTCTGTAGAGACCTTTACTTCTAAGTAAATCCACAATGTAGGACCACCATTGGAAGTAGTTGGTGCTGTCAAGAATAACTTGGCATGGACTTTCCATTTTAACAGAAACTGAAGCTATAGGTGTTGAAATTAAGTGTTGTAATGGAAAGATCTCGAAAAATTAGGCTGTTTCAAAAAAAACGGTTCTGAAAACGACTTCCGGATGAAGAAGTTATGGCTTTTGAAGAAATTTTGATCAAGTCGCCGACGAAGTGCGAGAATGTGCGGAAATGAAAAATCCGCCCCCAAAAAAAGGAGACTTGAACTCAAGACCTCTACTCTCATAAATTAGCTTTGGACCAAGTGAGCTATACAAAAAGTTTGAGAGAGAGAGGGGGGGGTTGAAGCTTTGGTTTGCGTGCTTGCTTTGAGAAAGCTCTTTTTCCCTACAAAACAAAAAACACAAAACCCAACACGGACATACAAAAAAAACAAACCTTGCGGCTCGAAGTTAGCTTTAGCCGGAAACTAAATATTTTCAAAAACGAACTTTGTGGCTCAAAGTTAGCTTTAGCCAGAAACTAAATATCTTCCTCAATGTTTCTGATTTTCCGAGATCACACTAAGACACAGCGGAAAAGAGCATACGCATGAGAAAAATCCTTCCTTTCTGTTTCTGATTTGCCCAGATCGCACAGAGTCGCGGGGCAAAGAGCATACGCAGAAATGAAAGTTATAAATCCGGTAAAAAATCTAAATAAACCGAAACCGAAATAAACAAAGAGAAAATAACTGTAAACTGCAAATAAACATTGTATACCTCCAGATCTTAAAAATGACGCAGTTAGGGCTACCAGAAACCTTTTCGCGTGAAACGAAAGGGGTTCCTCACTGGAACAGATGCTCCCAACACAACAGAGCAGTCCTCTCAGCACGAAAGCAGTCAAAAACAGTAGATCTAGGAAAAAGCAGTCGGATGCAGTTCTACCGTCTTCAGATTTGGATCACCAACGAACACGGCCCTCAAATAGCTCTGATACCATGTAGGAATTTACAAGGAAAGCTCCTCAGACAGAACACCAAAGGACACCGCTCACAAACAGATCACAGATCAATACACCAGTATTTTGACGTGGTTAAAACCCTCAAAGAGGGAAACAATCCACGGCCTGAGCCAAGTTGCCAACGCGACCACTTCATGCAATTTATTAATAAAAGAATGAAAATTTACATAAGCTTCTCTCATGAACGGTTAACCTACAAATGACCCTCCATGCTCTTTAAATAGAGATCATGGACCAATCGGGTGTTAAGCCACGGATCAAGTGTCGGTAATACCGAGGAGAGAATGAACCGTCGGATCACTACATATCGTGACCGTCGGATTGTAAGTTACAAAATGTACATAGTAAAGAAACACACTTTACCTAACTCTATATTAGACCAAGTTATACTTAACTATTTCCTATGTGTCGGAATATCCTAACAGAAAATACTTCTCAAAATTGGACTTTAGGTCAGGCTATTATCAAATCAGAATCAGGATGGAAGACATACCAAAAACGACATTCCGAACACACAAAGGTCACTATGAATTTAAAGTAATGTCGTTTGGATTAACCAATGCACCAACAACGTTTCAAGCAACTGTGAACGAATTATTTCGTCCAAATCTTAGGAAATTTGTATTAGTATTCTTTGACGATATTTTAATTTACAGTAAAACTTGGAAGGACCACTTACAACATCTGGATAAAGTTCTTACACTACTAAAAGAGCATCAATTTTACGCAAAAAAATCCAAATGCACCTTCGGAAAGGAAGAAGTAGAATACCTTGGACACATTATATCCCATGAAGGCGTAAAAGTGGACCGTAATAAAATCAAAGCTATAAAGGAATGGACCAAACCAGTTAATGTATCCAAGCTAAGAGGGTTCTTAGGTTCGACTGGGTATTACCGAAGGTTTATTAAAAACTATGCACATATAACTGAGTCTTTGACAAACCTTTTAAAGAAGAATTCATTTCTATGGTATGAGGAAGCAAGAAAATGTTTTGAAGAATTAAAGGAAGTTATGTCGAATGCCCCAGTATTGGCAACTCCATATTTTTCTAAACCATTTATCATCGAGTGTGATGCTTCTGGATTCGGTATAGGTGCAGTGTTAATGCAAGAAGGGCATCCAATAGCTTTTGAAAGCAGGAAGCTCAATAAAAGAGAATGCCTAAAGTCCACATACAACGAAGAAATGCTCGCTATTATGCACGCACTAGATAAGTGGAGGCAATATCTCTTATGAAGTAAGTTCTCCATTTGAACAGACCATAACAGTCTCCAACACCTCCTTCGACCAAAAACACTTTCCGAAGAACAACAAAAATGGATTGAAAAAATTACCGCCTTTCACATGGAAATATTACATAAAAGGGGAAAAGACAATGTAGTAGCAGATGCCCTGTCCAGGAAAGATGAAGAACCAACACTACTTGCAATCTCGGTTGTTGTTCCTTAATGGCTTAACGAGATTCAAAGTGAGTATGCCAAGGATCCAGAAATAACGAAGATAATCAATAACCTTCCCAACAACTCAAAATTTGAATGGAAGAATGATATTCTATGGTACAAGAAAAGAATTTATCTAAATGCAAATTCCAAGTTTAAATTTAAGATACTCAAGGAGTCACGTGATTCACCATCAGCCGGACATGTATGATTCTTTAAGACTTACTACAATGCGCGTCAATCATTCTTTTGGAAAGGGATGAGTCGCAATATTCAGAAATATGTAGCAGAGTGTGACACATGTCAAAGGAATAAAAGTGAAAATATTATGACACCTGGATTACTTCACCCTTTAAACATTCCGAATCAGAAATAGGAAGAAATTTCGATGGACTTTATTGAGGGATTACCAGTATTTGAAGGCAAGGACAAGATTTTCGTAGTGGTCAACAGACTCACCAAATATGCTCACTTTATGGTAATAAAGAAATCATACTCAGCTAAACAAATTGCTGAAAAATTTTGCAAAAATATATATAAATTACATGGCTTTCCGAAAGTCATTGTGACTGACAGAGATGCCAAATTCAAGGGTAATTGTTGGAACGAGTTGTTCAACCATATAGGAACCTACCTAAATATGAGTTCCGCTTATCATCCTCACACAGATGGACAAACATAGGTTGTCAATAAATGTTTGGAGGCCTACCTACGTTTCTATGCTACAGAAAAACAAAATAAGTGGGCTCAATGGTTGCATCTCGCTGAGTCTTGGTATAATTCAAACTATCATACGTCAGCAAAAATGACGCCATTTCAAGCTTTGTAGGGATATGAGCACCCAAAATGGAAGGATCTAGCTATTGTCCAGACAAATCTACCTGCTGTTAAAAATCAATTAGAAGAAACCCAAAAAATCGTCCAAATATTGAAAGAAAACTTGAATAATGCGAGGAATCGTAGGAAGCAACAAGCAGACCAAAACAGAACCGAAAGAGAATTTGAAGTCGGGGAATGGGTGTTTGTCAAGCTCCAACCATACAAACAATTGTCCTTAAAACAAAAGGGAAAAGACAAATTGGAACCAAAGTTCTATGGACCTTATCAGATCAATAAAAAGATCAGCAAAGTTGCATATGGTTTAAGCCTTCCAGAGAAAAGTCGTGTTCACAACGTCTTCCATGTCTCCTGCCTTAAAAGGGCATTAGGCGACCATCAATCAGCGCAAACAACGCTTCCCTCTTTGGATGATGAAGGAAGGGTCATTCTAAAACCAGAAGGTATTTTATCTACTAGAGAAAGAAAGCTTCGACATCATACAATCAAGGAATACTTGATTAAGTGGAAGGACATACCATAAGAAGAAGCTTCTTGGGAGACTGAAGCACTTTGTCAACAACATCCGTCGTTACATATGCTTTGAGGACAAAGCATTCTTTCGAGAGGAAGGCAATGTTATGTAAAAATTAGTTAGTTGTAGTTTATTAGGCAAAAGGGCATGATTAAAGATCATGCCCATTCACCAAGAGGCACCTAAGGCAGTATATAGCCAGGGCCTCTCACAAAAATGTAATCATCATTCAATTATTAATAAAATATTATGTAATTTTGTTTATTACTAAAGTCTTTATTCTCAAATATCTCAGCGTTCTGCCTCCAACAACACATGCCCAATTGAAGACTTTACCACGGGTAACCACCATATTGAGCATATATGTCCAATTTTCCTCAAATATCTCAGCGTTCTTCCGCCCATGCCACTGACAACACATCACAATGAGGTATTCATATACATCCCTGAGAATCATGGTCAGGTAAACTGCAGATCGGCGATGTTGGAACTTAGCAAGCTCTCGACACCAAGATTTAATGATGTCACTTGTGTCAAGATCGGCCCATCTGGTGTAAAAGTTGTTATTGGAATATTTTGTGGGCCTTTGCATCTTATAGTAAGTCTACATCTCTTCTCCAAAATAGGTGGCAAGTTAACCAACACTTTCGCTACGAGGCACAAGATGAGAATCATCCATGTGTGTGAGAATCCACTCAATCACTTCTACATAAGGGATGAATGGGAATCTGCATGCGATCCTATGCATCCTAGACCGCTTGATATTCATGTATACTTCAAGATTTTCCAAGTTTTCAGCAAATTGTTTCTGCATGAATGTGTCTTTGATGTCATTCCATGTGACCTCAATAGATTTATATATGAAGCACTGTGTATTTGCATAGATGGGAATGGTAGGCTTTGTAACTTCAATTGATCCTTCAGTGCTTGCCTCTAAAGCTTCTTTGGAGGCCACATCACGTGTAGCAGGAGGCAAAGTTCCAATAGAGGATGAAAGAGTAACAATACTTGCAGCTCGAACAGCTCGAACACCTGCATGTGGAAGCACAATCATGGCAACAAGGATTAGCTTTATAAAATATTCTACCTATTACAAGCAATAGCTTAGCAAATCATATTCAAAGAACCAGCAAACATAACTGAGAATGTAAGCCTATTAATGACGACACATTTCTACTTGCATGGGCAAGAAATCTACATGAAACAACGAGGATGCACCTTCAAACCACGAAGGGAGTTCAATGGTCATTCGAGACTTTGAAGTGCACTCATGTGCTTAAGAAAGAGGGAGAAAACATCAAAGGCGATGGACACACTGACGAAGCACAAAGGAGGTTCATTCGGGCCTTCAAGGTGCGCTCTAGGGTGCACTCCAAAGAGATGAAGGAGTGAAGCTTCGGGCCTTCATTCCTTCAAGATGCGTTCATGCGCTCAAGAAGACAGGGAGGGTGCACTGGCACATGCTGAAGGGACAAATGGAAAACATTGAAGCCTTCAGGGTGTACTCATTCGCTTAAGGAGGGCGCAGTTTTTCATGACGAAGGAGTGCACTCTTGAGGAGAACTTGTCTACAGCTTCAGCTTCCAGAAGTGCGCTCTATCATAGAATGGTTCAAGGACAAGTACCACAACAAGATCGCATGATAAAAATGCAAAGAGGAAAGATCTACAAGTTTTTATGGGTGTTGTCGCAATCATGATGAGAAAGTGACGAGTTAAGGAATATGCAGTCACAGCCTGCGACAGCAAAATGACACTAAAAAGAAAATAAAAGAAACGCTAGCAAGAAAAGCACAATCCACAACAAAATTATAAAAGGCAACCAATAGAATCGACATGCAAAACTTACATGGAATGAAGATCGACGAAGAGTTTCATGATCCAAAGATGTGCGCCCAACCCAGATGAGAATGATTATGAGAAAGAGTGATTAACTTGGCGATTTAAAAGAGATTACATGCAAATCCATCTCATGCATGCTCGCCACTTGTCGACAAGTGAATGAGTTAGTTACAAGAAATGAAGTGGGCTCCTATTTTCTAGGAGTGCGCCCACATGCAACAAGAAAGCGCATGCATGAGTTCTAGAAGGGTGCATGTCTTCGTGCAGAGGGAATGCGCTCAAGGACGGCGCACTGGCTGAGCATGAAGGAATGCACTCCACTAGGGCGCAGTTGTTCAGCCCGAAGGAGTGTGCTCCACACGAGCAAGTCTTCATCATCTTGAAGTGCACTTTTACCTTAAAAGTGCTTTTTCTTGCTTTTGTTTGCTTTTGTGTGCTTTTGTGTGGCAAATAAGGCAAGTTTCTAAGTCAAGAAAAGCTATGAGTTCACCTAACCATGGGCAAGATAACATAAACACTTAGAGAAAAATATAAGAATAACAAATCAAACAACGTGACGACACTAAGGGACTTGAAACGACGGTTCATGTAAGCTCCAAAATTGAGTTAGGAAACAATTTTGGAGGGTCGTTGTCGTAGTGACAACACTTAGCAATACATTGGGAGAACCCTGGCTTCTCTGATATGGTTTCATTATGCACGATGTCTCAATTCTCTAGGAAGTGTTGATTCAATCAATGAATCAATTTATCTCCCCACTCTACCCAGTTAAAGATACAGTTTCCTTAATTTCATGATTCAGCATAACACATCATGAAGCAAGCCATCTCATGATCCTTTCGACGCGAGTAAGGGTAATATAGCACGATGAGTTAAAAATAATCAAAGTATGAGCTTTACATCTCTGGTGTTGCTCCACTGCCAACAGCCCTGGACAATACCCTGGCGAAATCACTTCAGAAACACAAGCATTGCTTAGCTGCCGACGAGCCTGGACAGTAGCCCAGCGATGTCGCTTACTTCACCTCTCTGCACAGGAAGCCTTTCTCTTCTTTCACCCTTTATTTCTTTCTTTTTAATAAGCCCGTTCTTAGGCACTTCTTTTTTTGAATGGGGCGAAAAAGGGATCCCAACTTATTAAGAGCATAAGAGGTTGCTCTTTCAGAGCCAAGTTTAAGACCTTTGATGCTTTGTTCGCTAAGAGTTTTCCC
This sequence comes from Pinus tabuliformis, assembly GCA_031772625.1. Lineage (NCBI taxonomy): Eukaryota > Viridiplantae > Streptophyta > Pinopsida > Pinales > Pinaceae > Pinus > Pinus tabuliformis. The sequence continues at coordinate 52,600,801 of CM062813.1, forward strand.
CTTATCTTACTCTACTCAGATAGATAAGCAAGGACACACCATTAATAAACAAGACCGAGTAACGAACAAGGTTGCTAGATAGATACGGGCATCAAGGTTTGTTGATGGTTTCCCTGTTGAATGATCGTATTTTCCATCGAAAAATCATCGACTTGAAAGGTATCAACCAAACCAAGGAAGAAGATGATAGATAAGCCAAGGGTTGCATGTTACCACAACTTGCCTTACAAAAGATTAGCCACATCATCTTGAAGCTCAAAACCAGCGTTATGCCAGGGTTAATAAAACTAAAAAATAAGACGAAAAACAAAACAAGAATGCAATGCATCTAACTAAATGCAACCTATCCTATCCTAAACTAAACATTTATAGGGTCGGGTTAGGTGAAATGTAACTTCCAATGCAGCCATAAAAGTTTCATCCAACTTTGAAGTCAAAGGATGTGATCGTGTAAAACTAGATTGAAATACAGTGCGGTAAAAAGATCAAACAGCCAAAACATTCACACACAAGTAAAAACAAAAGTGCAAGCACAACAATGTGACACTCTTGACTGCTCTATTGAACAAAAGAGTCCACAACAACAGCACCTACCAGGCTCATGACCAAACAAGGCTCGATTGAATGCATGTAGGAACATGCCATGAGACATGGGTCCTAATTGATAGGACTCTTCAAGCCAATCTGCAATAGGACCATGGAAACGACCTTTAAGAAAACTTTAACAAGAAACATTGATCAAAGAAAAACCTGTATCATAGGCAGAAACAAAAGGTTGACCACGATACGTGTTCGTGCAAGTTGAACTTTTCAATAGATGACGCAGAAGGTATGTCAGATCGAAGGTTTTGACAATCATTAAGACCATTCTCTGTTTCCACATCGTAGATTAAAGATTTGCATGAGGTGGGATGTAGCCATTGAAGTTCAAGGGTTGGATTAAACTTTCTACCTTGAGGGTTTAAAAAATTTATGTGAAGAAACCGAAAATACCTCAAGAGAGAGTAGACATCCCACGAGATGACATTTATGACAAGATTTTGCGAGAAAATCTTAAACTGACCAAAATCACAAATATTGTCTAGGTGACAAGAACTTGACATAACCATCAGCGTAGGTTGAAGTATCCTATTCACCTGACTTAACTCTTAACGCTGAAAAGATTGAATCTCACACTGAGAAAACACGATCAGTTGCTTGTGTAAACAAGAGTTATCATTTAAATTATGGGCTTCACAAGGTAATTGAGGATGATTAGAGAGATTTTTGAGATTACGACAAAATCCTCGATAACATGTATGTCATCTTCTTGATAACAAGGGGATATATTAGGAAGGAAATCTTCAATAATTGCATCGAACTCCATTTGAAACTTTCACAAATCTGAATCTTCTTGCAGGAACAAAGATTCAACCATGAGACTTGAACAATCATCACCATACAATTCATAAAAATGGAAATGATCAGGGTCATGGTTGTCCAAGGATTCAACTTGATTAACTAGTTGAGAGGCAACAAGAGAAAGAATCAGGATTTGAAAATGATTGATTGATAAGATTAGCCAAATCATTATCAAGGGAAAGATGTGGAAGAAAAAATAATTCCTGGTCAGCAAATTGATCTTCCAATTCACTGATCAGTTCAGGTTCAAAGCACAGAACACCAAAAGGAGGAGAACAAGGAACAAAAGGAATTTCAGATTCATCTTCAGGATGTTGAAGTCCCCTTTGAACAGGAAAACATGATGAATCTTATTCAAAATATTTTCTTGAAATCATGACTAAGAAATGAAACTTTTCATCCAAAAATTTCCAATCCACATGATCATCCGGAAATTCATAACAAAGGTGAAGGAACCAGTCAGCAAAATATTCAACAGATTCATTTGGTTCCATGCTAAGCTGGTCGATTTCATAAAGAATATCTTGACATGTAAGAATTTACAGGGTAAGTTCCTCAGACAGAACACCAAAGGACACCGCTCACAAACAGATCACAGATCAACACACCAGTATTGTTGACATGGTTAAAACCCTCAAAGAGGGAAACAGTCCACGGCCTGAGCCAACGCAGCCACTTCAGGCAATTTATTAATAAAAGAATGAAAATTTAGATAAGCTTCTCTCATGAACGATTACCCTACAAATGACCCTCCATGCTCTTTAAATAGAGATCATGGACCAATCGGGTGTTAAGCCACAGACCAAGTGTCGGTAATACCGAGGAGAGAATGAACCGTCGGATCACTACATATCGTGATCGTCGGATTGTAAGTTACAAAAGTACATAGTAAAGAAACACGCTTTACCTAACTCTACACTAGACCAAGTTATACTTAACTATTTCCTATGTGTCGGAATATCCTAACATCCCCCCTTAAGAACAACTTGGGATAGGATTGAAGGATGTACAAATATGACACAATAGGAGAAGGAAGGAGGCATTAGAGACTATCCCCCTTTAGTGACAACTTCCTAACTCCAACCATAATTCGAAGTTTAGTAAAATTCGCCTCTGTGAGAGCCTTTGTAAAGATGTCTGCAACTTGATCATCTGTTGAACAATATTGCACTTCAAGAACATGGTCATGAATGAGCTTTGTAATGAAGTGCATGTGCAGTTCAATGTGTTTTCTACGCTGATAATGGACTGGATCTTTGCATAGTTGAATGGCACTTTGATTATCACACCAAAGTGTAGTCGAATGCTGCTGCTGAAAGCCAAACTCTAACAAGCTCTGATGAAGCCACAGAGCTTCCTTACTAGCTTCTACGGCACCACGATACTTTGCTTCTACTGAAGAAAGAGAAATGGCACTTTGTTTCTTGCAAGCCCATGTAATAGGTCCTAAACCAAGAGTGAACACATAACCTGCAGTAGACTTCCGATCATCAGGGTCACCAGCCCAATCAGAATCAGTGAAACCAACCAATAGAGGAGATGCTTCTGCACTATAATGAATCCCAAACTGAACCGTACCTCGAACATAATGAAGTATTCTTTTAGCTACTTTCCAATGACTTTCATGTGGATTTTGCATAAACTGAGCAATAAGGCCAACAACAAAGGAAAGGTCTGGACGGGTATGGGTCAGATACAAAAATTTTCCTACAAGTTGACGGTATAAGGTAGCATCAACTTCAGGGGAAGTACAAGTGACTGAAAGTGTGGCTCCAGACTAAAAGGGAGAAGGGGCTAGCATATAGTCTTCCATGTGAAAATGTTGTAGAAGATCACAGGCATACTCGGACTGGGAAAGGGATATACCTTCCTTGGATTGCAAGACTTGGAGACCAAGAAAATAATGCAAGTTTCCTAAGTCTGTCATTTCAAACTTCTTTTTAAGGCTGGACTTCACATGGTTTATAAGGTTGGGATCACTACCAGTAAGGATAAGATCATCAACATAAAGAACAAGAATGACATGAGACTTGCCCACTTTCTTGGTGTAGAAAGCATTGTCAGAATGACACCTAGAAAAGCCAGTTTCTAAAAGAAAGCTATCCATTTTGGCATACCAAGCCCGAGGAGCTTGCTTGAGTCCATAAAGGGATTTCTTAAGCTGACATACAAGGCTGGAGTTTGATTGTATAAAGCCAGTAGGTTGTTCCATATAGATTTCTTCATGCAAGTCCCCATGCAAGAAGGCAGATTCAACATCCATCTGATGGACTTCCCATTTGAAAGAGGTAGAAGGGAAAGAATGAGGCGGATAGAGTTCATTTTGGCAACACGGGTGAAGGTTTCAGTATAGTCAATGCCTTCAACTTGTGAAAAACCCTTAGCAACAAGACGAGCTTTATGTTTATCAACTTTTTCATCTGGTCCATACTTGGTTCTGTAAACCCATTTGCATCTAACAAGTTTTCGTCTCTTTGGTAGAGGAACAAGATCCCATGTATCATTTGCCAATAATGAATGATATTCTTCATTCATAGCTGTGTCCCAATATGGATGGCCTAAAGCTTTTGCAAAGGTGTCAGGATCATAATTCACTGAAGCTTCAACCAATAAAGAAGAGGCTCTATCGAACTGAGAACGTGTACGTCATTAATCTGTAGGATCGCCAGCAAGAGCGCCTGTTGCATCCCAAGTAGCACGGACCCATTTTGGAAGCTGAGGAGCTGAAGGAGGATCCTGAGAAGGTGGGGGAGGATTGTCATCCTCGCTTTCATCATCTGTAGAAGAAATATTTTCAAAAGTAGAAGAGATAGAGGGAGGTGGCACATCCGTCGAACTAGGCAAGTAGGCTGATATATTTTCAGCAAACTTTACATCTCTTATAATGATAGCACTTTTGGAATTAAGTGGAATAAGTCTATATCCTTTTACATCCTCAGAATATCCAACAAAATTACATTTTTCACTCTTAGGTTCTAAAGATTTATGTTTCTCATCTAGAATATGGGCCCATGCTTCACTTCCAAAAACACGAAAGTGACTTACATCTGGTTTAATTGAGCTCCATGCTTCTTCTGGAGTGATATTCTTTAAAACCTTAGTAGGAGCGCGATTTGTTATGTAATTTGCACAGTGAATTGCTTCTGCCCAAAAATTAAGACTAAATCCTTTAGATTGAAGCATACAATTAGCCATTTCCTTTAAGGTGTGATTCTTCCTTTCAGCTACACCATTTTGTTGTGGAGCATATGGAACAGTATGTTGCATTTGAATTCCATTCTCAGTGCAAAAGTTGATGAATTTGTTGTTAACATATTCTCTGCCATTATCAGATCTTAGCTTAAGAATTTGATGTCCAGATTGTTTTTCAACAGAGGCCTTAAAGGCCAAGAACATGTTAAATACTTCACTCTTGAGTTTTAAGAAGTATACCCAATTGCGTCTGAAGAAATCATCAATGAAAGTTAAGAAATACTTGTAGCCAAAGAAGGAAACAACTAGAAGTGGACCACATAAATCACTATGCACAAGCTGTAAAGGGGCTGAGGCGTGCCATGAGGCACGTTTTTCAAAATTGTCCCGATGATGTTTTCCGAGTACACATCCGGAACAAACACCATCTCTGCAAGATACCATTGGAATACCTGTCACCATATTTTCTTTACATAGATTCTGAAGAGAGCGATAGTTTAAGTAACCAAATCGCTCATGCCAACATTTGCTCACTTCATCATTATGAGCAACAAATACTGAGGGAAGATTTGATGACCCAAAGTTGTTAAACTATACAACCTTGTATAATAATCAGCAATGCCAGTAGCTAAAATCTGTCTAGGATCTCTTAGGTCCTTAATTACAACATCATGAGGTGAAAATTCAACGATTTTACCTTCACCTGAATGAGTTATCTGATATATAGATAGAAGGTTGCAGGATAAGGTTGGAACACACAATACAACATTAAATTGACCATTGTCTATATGAACAGTTCCAGTCCCTACAACACTAAGAGATCTATCATCACCAATATATATATTTTTGGTGTTACAATCATTTAAAGAAGAAAACATGGATTTGTTTTTGGCCATGTGATAAGAAGCTCCAGAATAAATGAGCCACTCATGAGAATTACAAGAAGAAGATACATTTAGTGCATATCCAGACCGAGATGTTTGACAACCACATGCAGAAAGTGTTATTCCTGAAGATGAAGTTGAAGTTGAAGAGTGCTCCAAATGGATGTTATGCTTCTTCATTGTTGCTTCCAAGGCTTCCATCTTCTTAAAGCATTTGGATTTTAAGTGGCCATCTCGATTACAAAAGTGGTAATGTCTATCAGTCTTCTTCCCTTTGCTTTTTATTTGCCTTATCATTTTGTTGAAATGGTTTTTCATTTTGAGGCTGAAATTGCTAAGGACCCTTGTTTGGTTTAGGACCATTCTTTTTAGGATACATCTTCTTAAGATTCTTTGAATTTGGTTGTTGTTGGGCGGCTAAGAGTTTCTTAGAAGAGTTTCCAAGATTAAGAAGATCAAGGTGTAAGAGTTTTTCTTGTTCTCTTATTAAAGAATCACAAAAGGAATCAAAGGAAGGGGACTTGTAGTCTTGTCCTTGAGAAATGAAGGCTTCTCTTGTAGAATGGAAAGTGAAAACAAACACAAAGTAGGTTGGTCCCAACTTAGTAAGAATGGAATAGATAAGGTTACCATCTTCTTTCTTAACCTTAACACCATCCAAGAAAAGTCTAAGGGTCTTGAACTTGGACAGAAAATCTTCAAAGGAAGAAGAATTATTGGGGTCCAATGTAAGCAACTCATTTTCGAGTTGATGGGCTCTAAGTTCATTTTTAATTCCAAAAACTTTAGTGATTTGTTTCATTACTTCATTAGGAGCATCAAGTTTTGTGATATGGAATCTAAAGTCTGGATAAATAGACATCCCTATCAACCCACGTGCTTGATCTTACCTATTTTCCCATTTAGCTGCCTTATCTTCATCTTTCGTTTTGGATTCTTGGCCTGAGGCTATTCTGTAAAGACCTTTACTTCTAAGTAAATACACAATATAGGACCACCATTGGAAGTAGTTGTTGCTATCAAGAATAACTTGGCAAGGGCTTTGCATTTTAACATAAACTAAAGCTGTAGATGCTAAAAATAAGTGTTCCAATGGAAAGATCTCGAAAAAATGCGCCGATTCAAAAAAACGGCTCTGAAACAGTGAAAACAGCTTCTGGATGAAGAAGTTATGGCTTTTTGAAGAAAAGTTGTTGAAGATGCTGACGAAGTGTGGGAATGTGCGGAAATGAATGATAATGTTATATTTAAAAAAAAATCGCCCCCTTTCCAAACTTAATCTAATTAGCTTAACAAAAAGAAAGACTTGAACTCAAGACCTCTATGCTCATAGAGTAGCTTTGGACCAAGTGAGCTAGATTAAAAGGTTAGTAATTCTTGGAAAAGAGGAAGCAGGGTTTTTTTAGTCACTGAAGCTTTGGGGTGCGTGCTTACCATAGTTTTAAAATTCGGCCGATTCGAAATGGAAACGGCCGAGTTGATCCGTTTCAATGCCCAGAATTGTGACTCGGTGGAGGAAACGGTTCGGGAGGCCGAGTCAGCCATGACTCGGCCAACTCGGTCGTTTCCGTATTGACTCTGTCGAGTCATAACTTGCGGCCCGTAACCCCATCAAAACAGCAATTTGTCATTTTTATAATGAAATTTTGAAGTGTTGGATGATTGGTTTGGACTCCAAGGTGTTTTCTAAATTAGTTAAATGCTATTTGGAGTCCATTCCCCTCTCCTAGTATTGATATGCTATTCAAATTTCATGGTAATGTTAAATTCTTAAAGTAAAAGTGACATTCTCCTTTATCTTCATTTTTATCCTTTTACTTAAATTTTTAACATTACCATGAAATGACTCAGGATGTTTGAGAGTGGTTCCGGCCTCATTGGATTTCACATGGAGAAAGTAGAATTTTAGATTTCATTCAAAATCCAGCAGACTTATCAGTTTTTCAGGATTTCAAGATTGGAGGATTGCAATCTTTCCATTGAATTTTGCCATGTATTAAGGTATGGAACTCGTATTTAATCAAGAGCACCAATCCCTCTATGTACCTTGATGTTAGTGACATTGGTTGTCGAACTCCTCTGGGATTCGCTCTCAAACCAGGAGCTTCTGAAAATGTCGCTCCCGCTCCCATTTTCGGTCTCGCTCCCCACTTTCGCTCCCGCTCCCAAGAACAGCCTCGCTCCCCACTTTCGCTCCCGCTCCCAAGAACAGTCTCGCTCCCCACTTTCGCTCCCGCTCCCAAGTAACACTGAGCCAGATGATGTTGGCAACTCTAGCAGTAGCCAGTGGTACTAGTAACAGACTTTTCTTGTAGAGGCCATTTATAGCCTCCTTGGTTATGTGTTTTTGTTTTGATCTCTATATCATCATCGTGTATGTATTGGACAGTTCACTGGGTGCCTTTTTGATATAATGGATATATTCATGAGCCTACTTTGATCATATGTTGTCTTCTATCTATATTCTAAAGCTGTGTGTTTGGAAACATGAATGAAAATCTATAAAATTATGTGTTTTTATAAAAAATAAATATTTAATGTATTTTTTGTAACGACCGAGTCACTGAAATCGAGTCGGCCGAGTCGATACCGAGTCGGAGTCGTAGTCAAAGTCGACCCTCGACCAAGTCTAAGTCGGAGTCGGAGTTTTAAAACATTGGTGCTTACTTGAGAAAGCTATTTCTTGCCTACAAAACAAAAAACACAAAACCCAACACGGACATACAAAAAAAAAACAGACCTTACGGCTTGAAGTTCCCTTTAGTCGTAAACTAAGCATTTTCCTCAATGTTTCTGATTTTCCGAGATCACACTAAGGCGCGGCGGAAAAGAGCATACGCATGAGAAAAAACCTTCCTTTCTGTTTCTGATTTGCCCAGATCGCACAGAGTCATGGGGCAAAGAGCATACACAGAAATGAAATGTATAGATCCGATAATAAAAAAAACAAAGAGCTAAATAAACCAAAATAAACAAAGAGAAAATAACTAAAAACTGCAACATTGTATACCTCCAGATCTTAAAAATGACGTAGCTAGGGCTACCGGAAACCTTTTCGTGTGAAACGAAAGGGGTTCCTCACTGGAACAGATGCTCCTAACACAATAGAGCAGTCATCTCAACCCGAAAGCAGTCAGAAACAGTAGATCTAGGAAATGGCAGTCGGATGCAGTTCTACCGGCTTCAGATTTCGATCACCAACGGATGTGGCCTTCAATGTAGGAATTTATAGGGTAAGTTCCTCAAACAGAACACCAAAAGACACCGCTCACAAACAGACCACAGATCAATACACCAATATTGTTGATGTGGTTAAAACCCCAAAGAGGGAAACAGTCCACGGCCCGAGCCAACACAGCCACTTCAGGCAATTTATTAATAAAAGAATGAAAATTTACATAAGCTTCTCTCATGAACAGTTACCCTACAAATGACCCTCCGTGAACTTTAAATAGAGATCATGGACCAATCAAGTGTTAAGCCACGGATCAAATGTCGATAATACCGAGGAGAGAATGTACCATCGGATCACTACATATCGTGACCGTCGAATTGTAAGTTACAAAAGTACAGAGGAAAGAAACACACTTTACCTAACTCTACATTGGACAAAGTTATACCTAACTATTTCCTATGCGTCAGAATATCCTAACATGATATTCATACTTGTCGAAAACACGACAAAGCTCATTAACCAATTGCCTAGAAGAAATAGAAGCAGTGGTTAAAGAATAACACCATTGCTTTGCACGACCATCCAATGTAAGGGTAAACAACCTTGCGACGTTTTCTTCAAAATAAACACCACTTGAAAATCAAAATTGAACAAACTCAATTACATAATCAAGAAGGGTTGTTGTACCCTTGCCATCAAATTTCAAATGTGACAAGTTATGTAAAAATTATGCGGGAATTAAAAGATCTAAAGCTTCGAAAAAACACCTCGGGATTATGATCTGGGATGAAGCCAATAAAGGTAAGAGATTCAAATAGGCTTCACAGGCTTAGCTTGTCATCTGGCTTTCGTAGCGCCAATATTTTGACGGTGTTGGATGTCGCCAACATCTAAGGGGATCTCCCCAATGTGAGGTCCCAATTAGACCTCACACTGTTTGGTGTAGTAGTCCCATCTGTCTATATGGTCCGGCCACCATTGGAAAAGCTTGGATTCTTGGAGTCTTTCCTTGGCTTCTCTTGCAGAGCATAGGAGATAGATCATTCTTTGGGGAAGCAAGTTGTGGATTCATGTTCCATCACTTGGTTTAGTGTTTCATCTATGTAACAGTGTACTTGGGATCTTTCATTTATGATCAAAAGCTTTATGAACCAACACTTTTTCATGTATGTATCATGGATATAGTAGGACTATTCTTGTTATGTTTGCGGTATATGTTGGTTTGATTGCATACTAAATCTAATGAACTAATTTGTTACTTAGATATGGATATTGTTGAATAGGTGTTGTTATGTTTTCATGATTATTGTTCATCATGTGAACTACTTTGCAGGTAATCAACAAGCCTTTCTCATCCCTCTCGGGTTTCCCTTAGGATAGTACTATTACTCTAAGTTACCAGGATTCGGATATGGATCCGCTAATTTTTTGAAAAGCCAGGATCCGGAAACGGCAAGGAAACGTCAAGTACAAGCGAATAAAAAAAAAAAAAAAATTAAAATTAAAATTTATATTAATATAAAAATAAAATCATAAGTTAGTTTTTAAATATATAAATTTTACATACAATAAATAATTATTGTATAGATAATTTCATATTTAATGTATCATTTATTAATATTAATTAAATTTATATAAAAATAAAAAACATATGTTAATTTTTAAATATATATGGTTACGCTATAGTAAATTTTAAAATATTCTAAAAATATGTCTTTTATTTTTAAAATTAAAATTTATATTAATATAAAAATAAAATCATAAGTTAGTTTTTAAATATATAAATTTTACATACAATAAATAATTATTGTATAGATAATTTCATATTTAATGTATCATTTATTAATATTAATTAAATTTATATAAAAATAAAAAACATATGTTAATTTTTAAATATATATGGTTACGCTATAGTAAATTTTAAAATATTCTAAAAATATGTCTTTTATTTTTAAAATTAAAATTTATATTAATATAAAAATAAAATCATAAGTTAGTTTTTAAATATATAAATTTTACATACAATAAATAATTATTGTATAGATAATTTCATATTTAATGTATCATTTATTAATATTAATTAAATTTATATAAACATAAAAAACATATGTTAATTTTTAAATATATATGGTTACGCTATAGTAAATTTTAAAATATTCTAAAAATATAAAAGACATAGGGCAAGGCAATTATTTTTGTCAAATTTTAAGAATATTAAAAAATCTATGGTTCCTAATTTTTTTTTTTTAAAACACATAAAAATCAAAACTCTAGAAATTATTATTGCACTTCTAATTTATTGCCTACGCGCGTGCAGATGCTTGTGTATTATATGAATTTATATCGTTTCCCATTTCTCTCCTGAACGGAAATAGAGCTATCCAGATTAAAAGTCAAAATTAATCGAATTGCCTGAAGTGCCAGACTCAGGAATCATATTTAATTTATAAAATCAGAGAGAGAAAACGTGACATCTTCCTATCAAAAATTTGCCCGCATAATGTGAAACGATCTTTGCGGCTGCTGGGAGTTTAGAAACGTTACGTTAATGGGTAGAAAGTTAGAATATCATAAATTTACAGCGACAATCGAAACCTAAATAAATGCCGCTTTTTCTGACTTTTCGGCGACCATTTCACTGTTTCCGGCAGCCACCAGCGGGGGATCCGTATCCTGGGAAAGTTTACCGTTTCCAAAAACTGTATATTTATAAAATACGTATTTTAGACGTATTTTTGGTGTATCGTATCCGGATCCGGTTCAGATCCGTGTATCCGGCAATGTTCCTCTTGCCTCTGCCGGATCCGGTAACATAGCTATTACTTCCTTAACCGAAGGCTCATTTTCGCTTACCAGTAGTGGAAGTTCCCCTGTGCATCTTACATTTGGTGTCACACAAAGCTTACATACTTGTTGCCCCAAAAAGGTGTTGTGATCAATGTTGCACGAAGTGGGGATGTTTTTTGGAAGCGAGGACGCAAAAGCATCATTTCGCAAAAATCTAAGAAGTGAAGCGTCTCGGAAAAGTCTACTATATATATATATATATATATATATATATATACTATTTTTTTGCATTTATATTATAAAAAAAAATTCCAAAATACCAAATTAGTTGTAGAAGATATGGAAGCATGCATATTTGTATATAAATTAAGATAGATATGACATCCATTGTAGATTAATGATTAATTATTTTAGCATCAACCATCTAGAATCTAAATTCTTCTCCTCTTGTCTAGCCTTTGCCTCTACCTCGATTGTCTAGGGATATTAGTCAGCATTGCCCAATTTTGCTATAGATCATGATGTCATAGCCTCAATGCACTCAGCACATCAGAAAGCAACCTCGGTGTAGCTGAATCAGAATCACACATTATAATACCCATGAGCATATCTAAATCATGATACAGTAAACAGGTCATCGACTTATCAATTTTACTCCTCCTATAAATGAGAACTCTGATACTATGTTAGAGTTTCACATGAAAAATCTCTAATTAGTAAACACCCATATATAGCATAACACCACAATTTTTATAGGAAGAGAGAATGCCATAAAGAAAAGCAAGCCATATCACAATGACATCAAGGTATGCTAAGTTGCATGATACGGGGAAACCAGTATGTGTTACTGAAACAGAAACGCACCAGAAACATGACCCCCAAAAATTTTGGAAATGGGGAAACGTGACATATATATACATATCAGTGTTACCAGTCTCATCGTGCACTCGCGAGTCCAAATCTACTCGGCATGCAAAAGAGCCGATTCAAATCTCGGCAACTCAAACTCACGTTGACCAAGTCTGACTAGAAAAATAAGATGCCCAACACTCTCTCTGGACACAAATCACTCACTCTGGACACCGAAAAGATAAATTAAATGATAAGTATGAACCCATTCGAAAGCATAAAGCTAATTGATCCTTTGAATAGAACCAGTATTCAAGCAAGGGATGCCCTCAATCATGGTCAACACGTGATTGTGACTGTGATAGAAAATCATTCTTCCTTAATCGTGCAACTGTGACAGCAAATCAGTTTTCTTTAATTGTGCAACTGTGCCAGTGAATTTTCGCCAGTGCTTTAAACTTTTGCCAGTCATGTTAATTTGTGTGTCCTTAAATTTTAGTGACGGATACATAATTATTTTACATGAGTTATATTTATTATTAACCATATATATCGATGTTATTTTTATATTTTTATATGATATATGTTATTTTTATTTTTTATTTTATTTTAACTTTGTATTATATAATGTTATAGAATGTTTTATATATTTAATATGTATGTTATAAAATATTATATATAAATATATAAAATGTTATTTATTATATATAAAATATTTATATATTAGAAATATATATATGGATGAACTTAATGGCAGACATTATTCGAACCTCGTTAAAAAAATTGAATTTGAACTGAATTTTATTCTTATCGAACCCGAACTCGAACCTCAACCATGTGACTTATGTTCTATGTACAACCAGTCAAGACTCAGTGCTTGGGATCATGTTTGGAGTCTGGACTCATAACATATATGATATACTTATTCATTCATGATATTTTGGACATATATTAATATTATGCATTGTTTATACATGGCTTTATTGAATATCAATGAAAAATATTTCTTTTAATTTTAATATATGTGTGTATATTGATTTATTGTATTTACCGATTTTTTCCTGATCCAATTAAAACTTTTCGTCTTTTGCCTCGCCAATTTATTCAGTATTCCGAGTCTGGTAACATTTAAATGATAAACATAAATGACAAGTAATGTTCCACTATCACTTATATTGGGATTCTCATCATTAGTATCACCCTTTGCCTCTACCTCAATCCTCTAGGGACATTAGTCAGCACCACCCAATTTTGAAGAAACTACCTAATCCAAGCATTAAAACATGCTAAGAAAAGCCTAGCATGGCTGACCAATGATTTTTGTTTGAGTGAAGGGAAAATTTTTGCTAAGGCCGCAACAGAGGAGTCCAACAAACAATATCATTAACATCAAGGTACATAAAGCACTTGGTGCTCTTGATTAACTACCAATACCATACAGTCATAAATAATAGAATCTAATTAAAATAATACTGAAATTCTGAAAACTGGAAGTCTGCTAAATTTTAAATAGGATATGAAATTCTACTTTCTCCATATGAAGACTAATGAGGTTGGAAACACTCTCAAACATCCTAAAACAATTAATAGTAATGTTAAAAATTTAAGTAAAAGTTCTTTTACTTTAAGAATTTAACAATACCATTAATTAACAACATTTTGGTGCAAACTGAGAGTGAAACCCTTTTTAAAGAAAAGAATTCTGGTCTTGGAGGTTTTTAGAAGTCTCATTAATTCATATTTTAATTTAACCTTTGATTAGGCAATAACACCAAAAAAGTGGGTCCCAACAATTGAATCAAGGAAAAAGCAGACAAATTTCATTTGGAATGCACTGTTTGTATGAAAAACATTTCAGACATGTTAAATGTGTTTCAGTGAAGTTTCAGAGTTTCAACATGGAAATGCAGCGGAAACACAAGGAAGCCAAGTTTCCTGCAACATAGAAGGTATGTCATGGGTATCCTTGATAGTATGTCATGGGTGGCCTTGATACTTTAATGACCATTAAGACTAATTCATATCATTATCATGCATCACAATCCTCACTATACAATCTCACACAGGTTGACTAATACACAAATGAGGCTATAGCCTCCTCAACATATACTTTTGGGGTCACATCCCAAAACCCCAATTGTTGGACCACACCCCACAATTGTCCACATATGTAATGTCAGCCAGTATCCCTGCGTAGTTTGATTACGTACACCTCAAGTGGAACCCGACTCACAATGGTCCTTGGTCAATTCTGTGTGGCCAATTCCAGATCCACGCAGTCTTGATACTGGATCCAGGTTTCAAATATGGATACAGATACGGATCCACCAAGATCCACGTAATTTCCGCCAGGTAAACGGATCCTTCAAACCTGGAAACGTATCCCATGCTACCAAAACAAATCTTGTGCCAACTAGCCCTCATACACAGGATCCCAAGCAAATAACACTCGAGTTTTTGGTTTATTTTTTATTTTTTTCAGGATATGTGCCACCTGTTTGAAACCATGAAAACAAATACTCTATTTAGACTTTTAGTTATATTACTTATTAGCTATGAAACCGGATTCGCTGAAAGAAGGCTACGTGTCCGAATCCCATGAACCGGACACAGTTCGTTGGAGATTTGAATCCCAGAATGGGACACGTCGTGTCCTAACAGGACACGCTCAAATCATGTACGTGTCCCATTAGGACACAACGTGTCCCGGTTTTGGGATTCGAATCCCAAAAAATGAAACCCACGGGCATTAAAAAGCATTGTTCTTTCGTTCATTTACCATTTCTCTCTTTCAGTTTTGCATACATTGAGTTGTGGGCAAGAAGCTAAGGGTTTGGAGCAAGGAGCTAAGGGTGTGGAGCGTTCGCCAAGGAGATTCAAGCACCAAGTAAGTGCATTTCATCTCTATTTTTTTGCATTTCTATTACAGCAGTTTGTATATGAATTTTTTTTACAAATTTGTGCATGTTTTGTTTTTTTTTTAACAATATTCTTGGCTCAATCAAGGGCAGTAGTTAGGGGGCAAAGCAAGGGGAAGAATATCTCCATTGGAGATGCCCCTCCTCCCCCAATATCATCAGAGTCTCCTGCAAGTAATGTTGAAGGAAGAGGAGGACCTAAAGACAACATTGAGAAATATCCCTTCTGGAAATATGTCACAAGAGAGGATGGGACAAGCACCAACGGGAAGGGAGGAGGCAATGTGCAATGGAGATGCAACTTTTGCCACATTTCTTTCAAAAGCACATATTACCATGTGAAAGGCCATTTGTTGGCTTTACCAGGTTGTGGAATTGGAGCTTGTAAAGTTGTTCCTTTACAAAAGAAGAAAGAAATGGAAAAGGAGTTCACTGTTGGTATGGCAAATGTGGCTGCAAAATCAAGAAAAACCAAGAATGAAGACCCCCTTCCATTTTTGAGGAAAGCCACCACCAAATTTCCATGAGAGTTCTATTGGGGGACAAGTAGCAAAAAGAAGAGCAATTTCATTTGGTCCAATGGACAAGATTTTTCAAAAAGGGAAACGAGAAGAGCTTGATCTCACCATTGCCTTTCTTTTTCTATCAAAACTTCATATCATTTAATGTTGCACGCTTACCTCTATTTATTGAGATGTGTCGAGCTCTAACTCACAGGTCTCCATCATGGTATGTGCCTCCTAGTTCAGAGAAGCTTAGAACCACATTGTTGTCGAAGGCGAAAAAAGAGGTGCAAAAAATGCTTGAGCCTATTAAAGTATCATGGCCAACATCTGGGGTTAGCATTGTTTTTGATGGATGGACAGATCCAGCAAGACACCCAATCATCAACTTCATGGTGTCTTCCTTGAATGGTCCAGTTTTCTTGAAAGAGTGGATACACTTAAAGAATACAAGGATGCACAATTTATGGGTGAGTAATTTATTGAAGTTATTGAAGATCTAGGTGTTGATTCTTGTGTGAAAATCATTACAAATAATGCACCTGTTTGCAAGGCTGCTGGCATGATTGTGGAAGCTAAATATCCACAAGTGTTTTGGACACCTTGCATTGTCCATTCATTGAACTTAGCACTGAAATCCATTGCTTCTGATGTGCTTTGGATTGGTAACATTATTGAGGATGCACAACATATCTGTAACTTTGTACAAAATCATACAAATGCCCTCACTATCTACAAGGAGTACAACAATCTATCATTGTTGAAGATTGTTGATACACGGTTTGCCTCTTCATTCATCATGTTGAAGAGGTTGTGGGAGGTCAAGACCGCTCTTGGGGCCATGGATATTTTTGTGTTTTGGGCTTTTTGGAGAAAGAAAGATCAGGTAACCTCTAAAGAGTGAAGGACACAGTGATAGATGATGCTTGGTGGGAGAGGGTAGATCTAATTATTCAGATCATGGACCCTATCATTTCTTTGCTTCGATTTGCAGATACAGACAAACCCATCCTAGGAGAGGTTTATGAGGGATAGGATTCCATGATTGAGTCTATGAGGAGCATTATTCTACAGAGTGAGTGCCCCCAGTATGAGACATCACCAGAGGCCTTCTGTGGTACCATACAAGATATTCTTGTCAGCAGATGGGACAAGAAAAGGACACCTTTACATTGTTTGGCTCACTCATTGAACCCAAAATACTACAACCATGAGTGGTTGAATAATGGACCTTCCCACAGATTCCCTCCTCACATGGATGGTGAAATCTCACAGGGGAGGAAAGATGCATTCAAGCGGGTTTTTCAAGATAAAGCATTGCTTGATGAGGTGGAGGATGCCTTTGCAGATTTTTCCACTGGAACTGGTTGATTTGTAGGATATGATGTGATTAGAGACAGGGGGGCTAAGAAGCCCTATTCTTGATGGGAAAATCATGGGGCAACAAGCCCTCCTCTTCAACAGTTAGCCATGAGGCTCCTCTCTCAGGTGACTTCATCCTCTTGTTGCAAGAGGAATTGGAGCACATATGGGAATTTGTCTAGTGTGAAGAAGAGTAGGCTTGAGAAATCCAGGGCAGAGACAATGGTGTATGTGCACACCAACCTTTGTCTTATTTACAAGCAGAGGGAAGAGTGGTTGAAGGGAAAGACAAAGATGTGGGATGTCTTTCCTGATGATATGGGTCTAGACAACAGTGTTGAGTTGCATTGGCCAACATGGATCTCAATGATCCAGTGCTAGAGCCTGTTTGATTTGATGACGGTGATATTTTAGAAGGGTCATCCTCCACACCAACAAATGCAAAGGCGACTATGGATACAGAGGAGGAGGAGGATGCAGAGGAAAGCAATGGTGACCATGATGATGAGGACAATGATGCTAATTCTGATGATGACAATGAGGATTGTTGACTCATGAGTCATGGGCTACCTATTGCCTTGAGGCTTGTATACCTGTAGTTGTTTTATATTTTCTATTTCTATTTGCCATTGGCATTGCACTACTTATGTAACACATTTTGATTTGATGACTTAATGAGAAAACTACAGTTGTCAGTGTCTTTATCTTACTATCTTCTAAGTTGTCTTTCATTTATAAATCATGATTTATGTGACATGTATTTGAATTTTGTATGTACTATGCATGCTATAATGTTACTAACTTACTTTGTAAACAGTAAAACTAACATCTAGATGAAGATCTATGTTTGAAATCAATGAATTTGTATCATTAATAAGAATTTGTGTAAGAAATATCTAATTTTTAATATATATATATATATATATATATATATATAACGAATCCTACGTGTCCTGTTCCGGGGGGTCAACGTGTCTAAATCCGACTCTCGAATCCCCGTATCCTATGAATCCTGAATCCTCGTGTCAGCCGACTTAGCTTATTAGTAATCTGTAGGTTGTATAGTCATATAAGTAAGTTATTAATTATCTATATGTTGTATAGCACATGATAATTCTAGTAGGAAAGGTCTGACACATCAAAATTTTAACCTTTTTTTTTTATAATGCTAACACTAAAGCCTTGAGAAAATACATAGATAGTCATATATAGTGCATGAAGGATGGTTGTGTCATTAATAACTTAATTAGATTAATCCCATCCAACTCTAAATGAAGAGTCCTCTTAGAAGAATATAATACATAGACTATAGCAAGTTCTCAAATA